>CM028129.1:549327500-550676250 GCA_016271365.2 Neoceratodus forsteri
TATATCAGCTATGGCTATTTTTAAGGAGCCAATGTCATTTTGTATGTTTGTCAGCATCTGCAGCATTGTGGATACATCACCATTTTATTTGGAGGCTGTGAATGGCTGACTGTTGTTGTTGCTGAGGGCTGACCTCTGCTTTCCTGCCCCCTTTCCCTTACTCTGTGTCTGCTGTATAACGGGGCCCGATTTAAACTTCAAGGCCATCCATGCAAGAAAACGGAGAGAGAGAGAGAGAGATGTCTGTAACTTTAAAACCGCAAAATAATAAAAATCTACAGGTGGATTATAGTGGCACTAAACAAAGCTTAAGATTCACACATACGTGTGACTTGTATGTGAAGACAGACTGGCTCCAATTTGAAGGAAGGCTCAAATTCCAAACCTGCCTGATGGCTAAAAAAATAAGTCTTGGCCTGGTGCCCCCTTGGGTAGAGAAGTTCCTCACCCCGCACAATAATAAGCATTGCACCAGAAGTACCGATAGTATGGTTTTCAAAATCCCGCACTGTCATACCTCCCAAGGACAGAGAGCTTTCTCCCATCAAGCTCCATACTGGCTTAACTCCTTACCCCAGGACAATTTTTCCATAGCCACGTTAGGCCCATTCAAACAAAAGTTAAAGAACCATCTTGTTGCAAATTCCAGCTGTGACTGCTTTCACTAATCCCCTCATTCTTATAGGGGCCTGGTACTATATACGCTCCTCCCAGGCCAACCCTTAGATGGCCCAAAGTTTTTCTGCTCTTGGTTCCTAATTTCCTTGGCCTTCCAAAGCAATTTTCCCCTGGTTATCCACTCCTCTAATATATCATCCTCCAATCCTCCCTTTATCTTTCCCCCAATTTTCATCCCTAAACTTGTCTGCTACACGGACCTGTTTCCACAACTTGTAAATGTATCCTCTTCCCCCTACCCCTTATGATGAAGCCTCTCTGGCTGATGTATTCACCCTTCCCTATGTAAGTCTTCCTATCTATTATGTATGTCTTAGCCTGTCTTACCTAACTGTTTACCTTTACTACCCCCGACACTCTTGCTTCTAATTGTAGTTTTACGTACATTGTACAATGCCAACTTGATGTTTTGTTACCTTACTTGCCTAAGTGTAACACTGTATGTATTGTTTACTTGGTATTTAATTTGTGCTGCTTAACAGCAATCACCTATGTTTACACTGTTTGTCTAATTCTGACGTGGATCCTATGTAATGAGCTTGTTCTCAAAAGGTGTTAATCCGAGGTCACAATAAAATAAAAATAAAATAGTCACTCAGCAGATTAAAATGAAACTTTACTTAGCGGTTGATTTCAGGAAGCAGAGTCAAATGGCACACTGTTTAAGAGCTGTCACTGTAAATGGTTGAAGTTATTTAGGAGGAACTCGTCAGATGAAACAACGTGAGCAATTCAGGCCATCACCCTGTTTAGGAGTGCGCCATGCTCCCCGAGAGCAAACAGTTTAGCCTTGTGGAGTCATGAACCTCTTATTGTCCCTTTGTAAAGAAACACTGAAAGCAAAAACATAGACTTTGATGGCAGATAAGGACTGCTTGACCCACCTAGTCTGCTTGTTTTTCCCCACGTACTGCAACATCATAGACCCTACTTATCTCCGGCTAATCCCCCTTTGTCTTATCACTAAGGTTTCCTTATGCCTATCCCATGCTTTCTTGAACTCCGTTATAGTTTTTGCCCCCACCACCTCCACTGGGAGTGCTGTTCCAGGCATCCACTATCCTCTCCATGAGAAAGTACTTCCGCACATCTCCCCTAAGTCTACCCCCCCTCCAGATTCATAGCGTGGCTCCTTGTCCTTGAGCAGCTTTTTTCTGAAAAGTGCTTTCCTCTTGAACCTCATTTATACCTGTGAGGTATCCGAAAGTTTCTATGATACCCCTTCCCCATCTCCCGCCGTTACTCCAGGGTATACATATTAAGGTCCTTCAGTCTTTCCTCATAGGGCTTTTGATGTAGACCCTGCACCATTTTAGTTGCCCTCCTCTGGACGACCTCCACTCTTTCTGTGTCCTTTCAGAGATGAGGTCTCCAGAACTGAACACAGTACCCCAGGTGAGGTCTCACCTGTGATCTATAGAGGGGTATTACCACCGCCCCCTTTCTGCTACTGATACCTCTCCCTATGCATCCCAGCATCCTGCTAGCTCTCCTGACTGCCTTGTCACACTGCCTAGCCACCTTTAGGTGATTAGGTGTGATAACTGGTCTTTTTCCTGTTTGGTGGCCATCTATGCCTCTACTTCCAGTTAGTACTCCGCCCCTGGGTTTCTGCACCCCAAGTGCATGATTTTGCAATTTTTTTGCACTGAAACCCAGTCACCATACCCTTGACTACTCCTCTGACTTTTTCAGTTCCCCTCTCATCCCCCCCCCCCCAGAGTGTCTACCCTGTTGCAAATTTTAGTGTCATCCAGGAGCAGGCAGACCTTTCCATCCAGCCCCTCTGCAATGTCGCTAATACAGACATTAAAGAAATAAGCAACTCAGGTGAGACTTGAACCCACAAGCTTTGGGGTACTTGAACCCACAAGCTTTGGATGCCTTATGTTTACTATTTTGGAATTCTAATGTGCTATCCATTGTGTCACAGAGCCCCTGAAAAGTTGATTACGGTCCGTACTGATTCCAGCCAGCGATCAGAGCAGGACCCCAAGTAGCTGTGCCAAAGTTCTTCAGCCCTCCATTCTGCATGGCAACCCAATCACAGTAAAAAGATCAGGAAAAATGGTGGGCAGCTTCTCCATCACTTATTGAGCCATGGCAGACTGCTTGGTGTTTGAGCTTGTCAAAATCAAGAGCTTGGCTGGACATAACATGTGGACTTCGCTCCCTGTCATAGTCAACTTAGACTTTATCCCCCTGTATTTTCCTTGCAATTGTCTGGTTTGCAGAGCTAGGTCATTAAAGATGTAGGATCTCTCAGAGTCCCAAAAGAGTTTGCTTTTTCTCTGACTTTGCACTATATATACTGTAAGTCTTCTTCAGAAAATTAAGCATCCTGCATGAAATAGGGTGGGCATGCTCGTTGTGTCCCGGCATGGGCCATAAGGATGTATGGGCCTGTTTAGTTGTATATTTCTCTCCATATGGCAAGGGATCCACCACATCCCCATAATTTTTGCATAAAAGCCAACATGTCCATTCCCTTGGTTTTCTCTGGTATGCCCATTATAACTAAATTATTGTGGTGATTTTGCCCCTCTTGATCCTCAATTCTTGCCTACAGGTCTGTCATTTTTCTTTTGAGGAACACTATCTCAGTCATCTCTCTTTGCTGTCAGTCTTCCACTGAACTAATTCTTGCCTCCGTGTCTTCCACCCACTAGGCCAGTGCATCAAGGGTTGACTGGATGATTTTCATGTCCCCAAGAGGTCCACTATAGCTTCATTGATGGAGCTCAACTCCATGAAAAAGCACTCCATTGTATTTCCTGGGGCGGCATGTTCTGGGGAGAGCAGTGGAGATTTGGAGGTCTTGCATTTCTTGGTGACCTGCCAGCGCTCTTCAAGAGGTGGCAGTGTGCAGAGTTGTGGCAGGCCCTTCCTTGTGGCATCAGTTGTATCTTCCATTCTGTCTGGCCAAGAATTTCCACTGATTTCTGCTCACAGGTAATGAATGGCAGTAGAAGGAGCCCACTGATCACTTTAATTCCTCTTTCAGTGTATTTGTGCAAACTAATAAAAAATTAAAAATTAATAAAAAAATAAAATAATCCTGCTTTCAGTGAAGTTGTAGCTGCTTTCTATTTTAAAAATGTTCTGGGTTTTCCACAGCACTCTGATAAACATGTCTGCACTAGATCAGCTGCATCACATGACTCCATCTTCTAATTTCTTTTGCAGGCCTTGTACTGCTACATGTAGCTGCACCACTGCGTGCTCTGTAAAGTCCACTCTGCTGTCTGTTTCAGCTTGGTGTTGTTCGGCAGCACATTCCTATCTAAAATTTTCTAGTTTGTTTACATCTGTGTGGAGTGTCTTTACTGTTAGTTTACTTTCTTTTCAAGTCCTTTAGTTCTCTCAGTAACATAGAAACATAGAAATTGTTGGCAGATAAGGACCTCTAGCCGCTGTCACAAACCAACTCAGCAGATTAGCCCTCTACTCCCAAAGTGCCAGCCTCTGAGTGCAGTCTTGTAAACAGTTAACAGAACAAGGTAACCCTGTTGTCTGTTTTTGTGGGTTCACATCAACCTTTGGTCTCAAGTCTTGGAGGGATTCAAACTGTGAACCTCTTGTTAGCGTACCCAATGTACAGGCTCTGATAATTCTGTCTTCGGGGGGCCAGATATCTTTGCCTACGGGCACCTAACCAGGTGTACAGAAATGAACCCTTAAAAACTGTAATAAAAGACCTCAGATTTAAAACGTGTACCTTTTTCCAGTTTGGTATCACCATTCAAGCTTATGTACAGTGTCTGCTTTAACCATATATACTGTACTTGTAAAGGAAATAAATCAAAGACAGACCAAGTAAGCTCTAAAAATAGAGTTTTACTAAAACAGATAAAAAATATGTAACACATAAAATACAGAACTATTACATCACAAGACATACACATCTCTTAAACAAAACAGGTTTTAACAGTGCAGTTCCTACTACAGTACTTAGATCTGTCTCTCTCTCTCTCTCTCTCTCTAAATACCTGCTTAAAGTGCTCATAGATGTTTCTTTGTCAGAGTCTAGATAGAAGTGTCTCTGAAGGAAAACAGAATAATGTTTAAAAGCTGGTTTTCCCCACCTATTTTGCATGAGGTCACCTAGCTCCTCCCTGTCAGAATATATAAAAAATATATATCTATATAAAAACAGGATGTCTTTTCCAAGTATTAAATTCTGCAACTTCAGCATAACTCATGTTCTTCAAATGACTCTCTTTATCTTATGACAAGCTTCCCCCTTCCAGGACACCAACGCATCTTTTATGACTTCGCACTAAAACGTCACAACCTGCTCTTCTTCCTCTAAGCGTTATCAAAGTTTATGATTTTCCCTCTTAGCAACTACAGCTATAATTAACTTAGTTAAAGTCTGTAGTTAGCTTCGGGCTTTCCAGGTAACACCTTGTATCTAAAACTTGTGTGTGTGTGTGTCATACTCACATGCTGTGTCAGCATTTCTCAAGAGAGACAGTCCATAACCCATTTTTATATCACACAAAATGATACAGTGATCAGAACCAGCTGTCCAAGTGTCACAATTCCTCCCCACCTAGACTGAATTTGGGGGCTCTATCCCCTGCATGGGATGAGCTTCCCAAATCAGTTCACTCCTCACAGACCCTAGACAGCCCATCTGAGTTCTGATTGTTGGCTCCAGCCCCATGTAATATTGTCATATCATACCCTTGCAAAGCACGACTCCATCTTGGCAATCAACCATTGTTCTTTCCCATCTGCATCAGCCAAACCAGGGGGTTGTGGTCAGTCTGCACCACAAAATGCTGCCCATATAAGTATGGCTCTAAATTTCTTTAGGGCCCACACTGTGGCAAGACACTCCTTTTCCACCGTGGAGTATGCTTGCTCCCTGGGAAGTAACTTACTACTCAGGTATACTACTGGGTGATCTGTTCCTTGGCTGGATGCCTGACTCAGCACTGCCCACGTGTGAGGCATCAGTCTGAACTATAAAGGTTTTGCTACAGTCAGGACTTGTCAAAACAGGAGCACTGCACAGTGCCTCCTTTAGTTTGGAAAAGGCTTCCTCACAGGCTGGGCCCCAGGTAATTTTCTTGGGCATCCTTTTCTTTGTCAGGTCAGATAGGGGAGCAGCCAGGGCACTGTAATTGGGTACAAATTTTCTGTAGTACCCTGCTGTCCCTAGAAAACTCCTGACCTGCTTTTGTGTTTCTGGTCTGGGCCATGCCTGGATTACCTCTATCTTGATTTAGTTAGGACGAAGCTGTCCCCGGCATACCACATGCCTGAGGTATGCCACTTCTCCCATGGCCACCTGGCACTTCCCGGCTTTGACAGTGAGCCCAGCCCTTTGTATCCTGCCTAGCAGTTCCCTAAGGTGGGATAGGTGTTCCTCCCAGCTGGTACTAAAGATGGCAATATCATCCAAATTCATACAATACTCTCAGCACAATTAACACCCACCTGTTCACCAACCTTTGGAAAGTGGCCGGGGCGTTCTTCATTCCGAAAGGCATTACTTTAAACTCAAATAAGCCTATCGGAGTGATGAAGGCCGACCTCTCCCTAGCTCTGTCTGCCAACTCTCCCTGCCAATACTCCTTGGTCAGGTCAATGGTCATAAGGTAAGTCCCCCCAACTTGTCCAGGACTTCATCCATCCGGGCATCGGGTGGGCATCTGATACTTTGTGACTGTGTTCAGTCAATGATAGTCCACACAGAAATGAGTAGAGCCATCTGGCTTGGGCACAAGGACTACGGGTGAGGCCCAGGGGCTGTGGGATCTCTGGATTACCCCTAAATCCAGCATCTCCTCCATTTCCCTCCTAATGTCCTTTTGGACAGCCTCTGACACCCGATATGTTGTCCGCTGTATGGGCGTCTGTGTCCCTCTCTCCACATCGTGAGTCACTAAGGGGGTTAGTCCAGGTTTGGTGCTAAACAATGGGGCAAAGTCTGCTAAAATCTTCCTTACTTTCTGGATCTGGTCTGGAGCCAGCTGAGCAGACAATTTTACTGCCTCCACAGAGGACTTCTGCTTACTTTCTTCCAGCTAGTCCAGAAGGGGGTCTCCTTCGTCCGTCCCCTCCCCATGACTACACACTGCAAACACCATGTCAGCCCTATTTGCATATGGTTTCATCATGTTGACATGGTACATCCTTTCTGTCTGTCTTCTGTCAGGTAACTCCACAATGTAGTTCACGTCATTTACCTTCCTAACCACTTTGTACGGTCCTGCCTACTCTGCCTACAGCTTGTCTTACTGGGCCGGAATAAGGACCATGACTTCCTGACCCACCATGTACGAGCGAGCTCTGGCTCTGTGGTCGTACCACACTTTTTGTTTCTGTTGGGCAGCTGCCAGGTTGCTCTGGGCTGTCCCCATAAGCTCCTTCAACCTTTCCCTAAACCTAAGGACATAATCGACAATGGGAGTTCCCTGGGAGGCATGCTTGCCTTCCCAGTCCTCCTGGATCAAGTCTAGGGGCCCACGTACCCGACGTCCATATAAGAGTTCGAAGGGGGAAAGTCCTGTCGACTCTTGGGGCACCTCCCTGTATGCAAACAACAGGTGGGGAAGGTATTTCTCCCAGTCCCTCCCATGCTGTTCAGCAAACACCTGGAGCATTGACTTTAGGGTGCCATTGAATCTTTCCACAAGCCCATTGGCTTGTGGGTGATACGGTGTTGTTCATCTCTGCACCACCCCACACTTCTCCCATAAACATTTCATCAGGTCCGACATGAAGGAACTCCCTCGATCGGTGATTACTTCCTGCGGAAACCGAGCATGGGAGAAAATCCCAAGTAAGGCATCTGCCACTTTGTTCGTCCTCAGTGAGGATAGGGCGACTGCCTCTGGGTACCGGGTGGCATAATCCACCACAGTTAGGATGAATCTCTTCCCTGAGGAGCTGGGGGTATTTAAAGGCCCCACAATATCCATTCCCACCCTCTGGAATGGCTCCTCCCCTATGGGCAGGGGAATCAGGCTGGCTTGAGTTTTCTTGCCCGTCTTCCCTATTTTTTAGCACCGGTGACAAGATCTGCAATACTCCTTCACCTGCTGGGTAAAGTTAGGCCAGTAGAAATTCTGGGCTAACCAGATCCTCAGGATCACGAGAACAGCTGCACAGGAGACTGAGCTGGATGTCATTGTCCACCTAGGGACGAATGACTTGGCTCAACATGAGATTAGAGCAGTGCAGGAGGAGTTTGTGGAATTGGGGAGGGGCCTAAGTCAAGTAGCACACACAGTATCCTTCTCAAAGGTGCTACCTGTCTATGGCAAGGGTGAGGCGAGAGTACTTTGCTCCATGCAATTCAATGAATGGTTGAAAAGATGGTGCAGAGCACAGGGGTTTGGCTTCACTGGGGACTGGGGTTCCACCTGGAGGGATACCAGCCTATACTGGCAGGATGTTCTGCATCTGTCCAGGAAGGGAACAAGTCTACTAGGCAATCGGTTTAAATGCTTCATTGGCAAGCTTTTAAACAAGTCAAGGGGGAGGCACTGATGAGCAGCAGGAGATTCTCAGCCTCCCCCTACAAAACCGGGCACTAAATGAGGTAAAGACCAAGGTAAAAAGGTCAATAGGGAGCAGGACTGGGGTAATTGGAAAAAGCAAAGTCAATGAGGACAGGGATTTTGCTACAAGAGATAAAACCATCAAAAAATGGAGAGCAATGAGTACCAATGCCCATAGTCTGGGTAACAAGCTTCCTGAATTAGTGGCCTTGATGGAGGATATTGTGGCAGTCACAGAAACATGGTAAACACAGAACCATGACTGGGATGTAAACATACCGGGATACACCATCTATAGGAAGGACAGGGAGGGTAAAAGAGGAGGTGGAGTAGCTCTCTACATAAGGGACGGCATCAAAGCAACAGAACAAAGGGGTAAACGGGGAGGAGAGGAAGCACTGTGGGTCAATTTGGAGACAGGCAATGGCACCACAATCCACACAGGAGTTATATACAGACCTCCATCTCAAAGGGAGGAAATGGGCAAGGAAATGATAGAAAGTATCCTTAGAATGGCAGAAAAAGGAGAGATATTGCTAATGGGGGATCTGAATATGCCAGATGTTAACTGGAGTGCATTTTGCAACAGCCACTTCTAAGAGTGGGGTCATTTTAGATGCCCTACAGGGGGCATGTCTTAGACAACTAGTATCGGAACCCACTCGAGAGGGAGCAATCTTACACCTGGTATTTTCAAATGGAGATGGCGAGAGGATCACAGATTTAGAAGTGGGTAGCCATCTGGGAACTAGTGACCATTGAACAGTATGGTTCACCATACATACAGAGGTAGAGTCAAGCCATACAAAGGCAAAGGTACTGGACTTCAGGAGGGCAGACTTTGCCAAAATGGATGAGTGCCTAAGGAATGCACTAGCAAATGGGCAGGAAGGAGGAGTGGAAGAACAATGGGGAATAATCAAAACTGCCATCACAGAGGCAACAAGCCTTTGTGTGAAGCAAATAAACAAAACAAAATGATGTAAGAAACCATTATGGTTCTCAAAGGAGGTGGCAGGGAAGGTTAGGGAGAAAAAGAGATCATTCAGGAAGTACAAGGAATCACAGAAGGAGCAGGACAGAGAATTGTATCAGTTAAAACAAAAGGAAGCAGGAAAGGCAGTCAGAACAGCAAAGGCCCAAACCGAGGAAAAGATAAGCCAACTCAGTTAAGAAGGGGGATAAAACATTTTATAGGTACATCAGGGAGTGAAGGAAGACCAAGGGAGGGATAGTGAGGCTTAATAAAGGGGAGGGGGTGGGTAGGCAGAGGGTGACTGTGAAAAGACAGCGATACTAAAATACTTTTGCTTAGCATTCACAAATGAAGAGGGGGAGGTACCTAAACCAAACAATAGAAACACGCTGGATACAGGGGTTGATACCAGCCCTTTCACAGAAGAAAGGGTTCTGAAAGAACTCTTAAAACTGAAGGTGGACAAAGCAATGGGGCCTGATGGGATTCATCCCAGAATTCTAAAATAACTAAGGATAGAACTAGTGACACCACTGACTACCCTCTTTAATAAAATATGGGAGGATGGGGTGGTACCTGAAGACTGGAGGAGGGCAGATGTGATTCCGCTACACAAAAGTGGGAGCAGGGCAGAAGCAGGAAACTATAGACCTGTTAGTTTAACCTCAGTGATTGGGAAAATGATGGAATCACTTATGAAGGAAAGAACTGTTGGGTACCTAGAGGCCAGAGGAGCGCAGGACCCAAGGCAGCATGGATTCACAGCGGGAAGGTCATGTCAGACGAATCTAATAGATTTCTTTGACTGAGTGACCAAAGTAGTAGATCAGGGAGGGGCTATAGACATGGCCTACTTAGGCTTTAGCAAGGCATTTGACACAGTCCCACACAAAAGATTAATATACAAGTTGGCCAGCCTGGGAGTGGGTTCCAAGATGGTAGCCTGGGTAAAAAATTGGCTGGAGAACAGGACACAGAAGGTAATAGTAAATGGAGTCCACTCTGAAGAAAGGGGGGTTACTAGTGGGGTAACGCAGGGTTCAGTACTAGGACTGGTTCTCTTTAATGTCTTTATAAGCGACATTACAGAGGGACTGGAAGGAGAAGTATGTCTCTTTGCAGACGACACAAAGATCTGCAACAGAGTTGATACATAAGGTGGGGTCTAAAGGATGAGAAGAGACTTGGCAAGGTTGGAGGAATGGTCAAATGTATGGCAGCTTAGATTCAGTGCTAAAAGTAATGCACCTGGGAAACAAAAACCCAGGGGAAGAGTACACAATGGGGGGTGAGATACTAACAACAACAAAAATGGAAAGGGACCTGGGGGTAGTCATATCAGATGACCTAAAGGTGAGCAAGCAATGTGAGAGG
Source organism: Neoceratodus forsteri (assembly GCA_016271365.2). NCBI lineage: Eukaryota > Metazoa > Chordata > Ceratodontiformes > Ceratodontidae > Neoceratodus > Neoceratodus forsteri. The sequence goes on from CM028129.1 coordinate 549,338,046, forward strand.
GCAGTAAGCAGGGCTGGTGGGATACTGGGATGCATAGGGAGAGGCATCACCAGTAGAAAACAGGAAGTTGTTATCCCTCTGTACAGACAGCTGGTGAGACCCCATCTGGAGTACTGCGTGCAGTTCTGGAGATCCAATCTCTGCAAAGACATAGACAGGATGGAGGCAGTCCAGAGGAGGGCAACTAAAATGGTGCAGGGTCTGCACCAGAAGACATATCAAGAGATACTTAAGGATCTTAATATGTATAGCCTCGAGGAGAGGGGGGACATGATTGAAACTTTCAAATACCTCAAGGGAATCAACAAAGTCCAAGAGGGTAGCATCTTTCAGAAAAAGAGGTGTGCAAGAACATGGAGGCATAATCTGAAGCTAGAGGGGGGATGGCTCAGAGGTAATGTGAGGAAGTATTATTTCACGGAGAAGGTTGTGGATGCATGGAACAGCCTTCCTGAGGAGGTTGTGGAGTCAAAAACAGTGGTGGAATTCAAGAATGCGTGGGACAGACATAAGGCAATTCTCGGGGATGGAGGGTGGAAGAAGTTGGCTGTTGGTTAGCTAGGATCTGCAGCTTATCCATTAGGTAGGGAACTGGGCAGACTGGGTGGGCCAAGCGGTCCTTATCTGCGATCAAATTCTATGTTTCTATGTAACCGCTGTGTAGTGCACGCGATTCCCAGATGACCAGACAAGGCAATATCATGTGCAATTTTGTGCAACTGCTCACGATACCTCTGGGGAATGACAAGCTGCCTGCCTAGCATACCTCCCTCTGTCTGTACTGCCTGAGTATACATAAGTCCATTTTCCCAATAAACCTTATGTCTGCCGTCACCTCCCTGTGCTCCATCAGAGTCTGCCCAAGCCCTCAGCTTCTCTAAACTAGAGTCACTTCTCTGAGCAGCTGCAAACTGCTCACACATTCCCAATGCATGGCACAGGTCCCCTTCAGTCACTAAACTAGGGTCCCTAGCACTAGCGTCAGGGCACTCAGGATCACTGTCAATCCCAACCCTCTGACAATGGGTCACCCCTCCCTCTTTGGAATAACTTTCTGTAGCTGTGTGGTTATTTGCTACTAGGGAAATTTCTACCCCCTTTTCATCAGTCTCCCCATCTGGAGACACAGGCTGGGGAACCAGCCTCTCAGTGGTTTCCACAATGGCTTCTGTGGGGTTCAGGGAACTACAATTTTCCCTTGCCGCTTGGCTACTGGTAACTGCACATACCATCCCTTGTTTGTAATTGTTGCCCAGGATCACATCCACTGCTAAGGTTTTGGCTACAGCCACCTGTTGCAGAGTTCCCCCTGTTTCACCCCAGTCTAGGAGAACACTGGCGAGGGGCAATGTTTTTGCTTCACCAGTGAAGTCCTGTACAGTGACGTATTTATTGGGTATAAGCTGACCAGGCTCTATCAGATCCCCCTTTACCAAGGTCAGGTATGCCTCTGTGTCCCTTAATCCCTGCATTTGTACACCATTCACCATGACTGGGTGCATGTGTTCCCTCATGTTCACTGGCATGCTTCCAGGGACACACAAACAACCCACTTCTTTTCTAGCACCGCCTTGAATATTATTGCTCACCTTTTTGGGACACTGTCTGGCAATATGCCCGGTTTCTTTACATAACCAACATTAACTTCTCTTTTCAGAGAAATCTTTTCTCTGAAACCTGGGGCTAACTGGTTTCGGTGGAGGCAGTGAGGGTTTTAGGTGCCCTGAAGGCGTGCATTTCCCTTTCTGCGCTGCCACGCCCGCCCCGTTTGCTCTCAGAGCAGGTCTGCTCTTGGCATAGCGGTTCGAGAGTTCAGCAGCCTCTTGCACTGTTTTGGGATCTTGGTCCTCTAGCCAGGTTTTTAGCTCTGCTGGGCAAGCCCAATAAAACTGTTCTAATAAAATCACATTTTCAATTTTATCAACAGAGTTTGCCTCAATTCCTTCCCACCGTTTTAAAAACTGACGTTGTTTCATGGCTAGCTCCTCGTAGCTCATATCAGGGCTTCTCCTGAGCTTACAGAATTTAGCTCTGTGTGATTCAGCAGTTAATTCAAAACTAACAGTGCAGCTTTTAGCTTGCTGTAATCATTACTGTCCTCATTGTCCACTTGACCCAATGCATCCCAAGCTTTCCCGATAAGTAGCGGGGATAGCTGGAAGCTCCAGGACTCTCTAGGAATTTTAGCCTGAATACAGACTTTTTCAAAAGAATTTAAAAAGGCATCCATATCCTCCCCCTCCTTAAATTTGGCTATTAATTTGGAATTCAATTTGTAACCCAGTCCTGCAGTCCCAGTTAAACCCAAGCCACTTACCTGCTCTGGTGCCACTGGTTGGAGTCATAGCTTCTCCAGTTCATGATGCTTCTGGCGCTCCTCTCTCTTCTCCTCTGCAGCTCACTGGTGCTCACACTCCTCATGGTCTGCCTCCCTTTGTTCTTGCTCTGCCTCTCGGCGTTCTCGCTCTGCCTCACAGCGTTCTCGCTCTGTCTTCTCTTCTGCAGCTCGCTGGCGCTCATGGTCTGCCTCCCGCTGTTCCCGCTCTGCCTCTTGTCTCTTTCATTCTCTCTTCTCCTGGAACTCCAGCTCCATCCTACGCAACTCAGTTTGCAGCCTGAGTACTTCTGGATCCTGGATACTGGTGACCTTCCCCTGCTGCTGTGGCCCTTCACTGACAGTGGCCCTGTTGTCCTCCTCATTAGATCTGGACACTGCACAGGCCACTAGCCCTGCCACATTTGAGGTCTGGTCCTTTTCAGTCATGGTCTGTGACTCGCTGCTCTGGGTATCTGCTACCATCAGGGCATCTATGAGATTCTGTTTGCTGGCTTTCACCGCAAACGGGATTCGTCTGTTCCCTCAGAACTGCTTTAAGGAGTCTACAGTGTGCCTGCTGTAGTCGGAAGTCATCTTCCCTCACTACTGCTACTCTGACTTGCATTTTAGAGAAAAAAAAATAAAATGGGTAGGAACTTGACTGTACGCCAAGTGATATAGTTCTGTTTCCTTTTTAAAAATAAATCACTGCGTTTTTCTTTCTTTGCAATGAGCTTACAGTCTCAAGCTGACACGCTGAATAATAAAAGCTTGTGATACCAAAATTATCCGTACTGCTGCCAACCAGTCTGTCACAAACCCATTCAGCAGGTCAGCCCTCTACTCCCAAAGTGCCAACCTCTGAGCGCAGTCTTGTGAACAGTTAACAGAACAAGGTAACCCTCTTGTCTGTTTTTGTCGGTTCACATCAACCTTTGGTCTCAAGTCTTGGAAGGATTCAAACTGTGAACCTCTTGTTAGCGTACCCATTGTACAGGCTCAGATAATTCTGTCTTTGGGGGGCCATATATCTTTGCCTACGGGCACCTAACCAGGTGTACAGAAATGAACCCTTAAAAACTGTAATAAAAGACCTCAGATTTAAAACGCTTACCTTTTTCCAGTTTGGTATCACCATTCAAGCTTATGTACTGTGTCTGCTTTAACCACATATACTCTACTTGTAAAGGAAAGAAATCAAAGACAGACCAAGTAAGCTCTAAAAATAGAGTTTTACTAAAATAGATAAAAAATATGCAACACATAAAATACAGAACTATTATATCACAAGACATACAAATCTCTTAGACAAAACAGGTTTTAACAGTGCAATTCCTACTACAGTACTTAGATGTGTGTCTCTCTCTAAATACCTGCTTAAAGAGTTCACAGATGTTTCTTTGTCAGAGTCTAGGTAGAAGTGTCTCTGAAGGAAAACAGAATAATGCTTAAAAGCTGGTTTCCCCACCTGTTTTGCATGAGGTCACCTAGCTCCTCCCTGTCAGAATATATAAAAAAATATATCTACATAAAAACAGGATGTCTTTTCCAAGTATTAAATTCTGCAACCTCAGCATAACTCATGTTCTTCAAATGACTCTCTTTGATCTTATGATAAGCTTCCCCCTTCCAGGACACCAAAGCATCTTTTATGACTTTGCACTAAAACGTCACAACCTTCCTCTAAGCATTATCAAAGTTTATGATTTTCCCTCTTAGCAACTACAGCTATAATTAACTTAGTTAAAGTCTGTAATTAGCTTCGGGCCTTCCTGGTAACACCTTGTATCTAAAACCTGTGTGTGTGTGTGTGTGTCATACTCACATGCTGTTTCAGCATTTCTCAAGAGAGACAGTCCATAACCCATTTTTATATTACAAAAAATGATACAGTGATCAGAACCAGCTGTCCAAGTGTGACAGCCGCTAGGCCCATTCAGTCTGCCTGTAAGTCCTACCCTTGTTTGCGGCCTCTAACCCTACTTAATGAATGGCTTTCACCTCTTCTTCCCACTTCTAGGGTTCCCTTATGGCTGTCCCATGCATGTTTAAATCCCTCCACTGTGCTTGCTCCCACCACCTCCTGTGGCAGACTACTCCATGCATCTATCACCCTGTCTGTGGAGAAAAACATCCTCACATTTCCCCTTATCCTGCTACCTTCCAATTTCATATCATGCCCCCTTGTTCTTGTACGCCTCCTATATTGGAACATGCCCCCCCCCGCACCTTGTTTATGCCTTTAAGGTACTTGAAGATTTCTTTCATGTCTCCCGCGCCCTCTTCTCCTCCAGCGAGTGCATATTGAGTTCCTTTAATCTCTCCTCATATGTTTTCTGTTGCAAGCCCTGTACCATCGTTGTCACCCTTCTCTGGACTGCCTCCACCCTGTCAATATCCATACGAAGATGTATCCTCCAGAACTGTACACAGTACTCTAGGTGAGGCCTCACTAGTGTTTTGTGTCTAATTGCTGTTATACTGTGCTAGGAGTAGAAGGAGCCGCAGTCAGGGCTCTGCTGAGCAGTTGGAAGGCTGATGAGGCCCGGGACTCCTCACTATCATACCCAGTCTCATCTAATCCTTCCCCATCATATGAGTCAACAGGTGATTTAGATTAGTCTGGTTTTCCCATTGTTATTCTGTCCCCTGGTAAGTATTTTGTCAGCTTTCCTTTGGTCTTTGGAGTAAATTTGGAGGTTTTTGTCAGTCGGGAGGGATGGAACTGATCTCTCAGTCTGCTAACTCAGCCATGATGTCACTGGAAGTCCGTATGGTCCCTGTCTCAGGCAGGGTTGGGAGCCTCTTCCCTTAGCGGTATACATTCCCAAGGCAGATGTGCCAACAGTGGCACAGGACACAGTGGTTAGCCATTTCTTTGAAAGGCTGGACCAGCTTTTCCTTCCTGTGCGTGAGCCATCTCCACCTTGGCACTTACCACTGGTGCTGTCATGCTTAATGGGTATATCATTCGAACCTATGTGTAGGAGTAATCTTTTACACTTGTCATGGAAAACTGTATTTTTGATCACCGTCTACCAGGCCAGGCAGATGAATGAGCTCTAGGCGCCATCTGTGGAGTTACCTTAATGGGTTTTCCACAAGGACAGGGCTGTCCTACGCCCCCACGTGAAATTACTGCCAAAGGCAGTCTCTGAGTTTCACCTAAATCAGGCACTTGTCCTGTCAACCTTCTTTAAGTGGGAGGCCACTTGGGGACCAGTGATCACCACACGGTGTGGTTCAATATCAGGGCAGCTGTGTAATCGAACCACACAAGGGTGAGGGCCCAGGACTTCAGGAGGGCAGATTTTAAAAAGATGGGTGACTTCCTCAGGGATAACCTAGCAGGAGTGGGTGACCTGGGTGGGGTGGAAGAACAGTTAGCAAAGATAAAAGGGAGCTTAGTAAAGGCAACAAACCTCTGCGTCAAACAAGTGAGCAAAAAGCAAGAGAAAAAAGAGACTGCTGTGGTTCTCGAAAGAGGTGACTGAAAAGGTAAAAGCTAAAAGGGTAGCATTCAGAAGGTATAAGGAGATGGAAAGGGAAGAGGATAGGGAGGTGTATCAGGGGAAATAGAGGGAAGAAGAGAAAGCAGTAAGGAGTGCAAAGGTGCAAACTGAAGAGAGAATAGCCAGGAGGTAATGAAAGGGGACGAGACATTTTTTAGATATGTAAGTGAAAAGAGGAAGACTGGGGTGGGACTTTAAGGTTAAAAAGGAAGGGGGGAGGTACTGTGCAGAGGGACCAGGAAAATGCAGACAGCCTGAACAAATACTTTTGTTCAGTGTTCACAGAAGAAGAAGATGGGGAAGGGGCCATAAAAAAGTAACAAGCTGTGGAGGGAGGGAGGGAGATGGACAGTCCTCCAAATTTGGAGGTGAGAGTCCTGAAGGGACTTGCTAATCTGAAGGTAGATAAAGCAATGGGGCCAGATGGGGTGCAGCTAAGGGTATTGAGGGAGCTCAGTGAAATACTGACTGCACCGCTGACAGTTCTATTTAACAGCTCACTGGAACAGGAGTGGTTCCAGAGGAGTGGTTCTAGAGGACTGGAGGAGGGCAGATGTAGTCCCACTGCACAAAAGTGGTTGCAGGGAGGAGGCTGGCAATTACAGGCCAGTCAGCCTGACAGTGGTGGAGAAGTTAATGGAATCACTGCTGAAGGAAAGGATTGTGGAATATCTTGAATCCAGTGGGTTACAAGACGTAGTGCAGCATGGTTTCACAAGGTGGAGGTCATGTCAAACAAATCTGAAAGATTTCTTTGACTGGGTGACCAAGGAAGTGAACCAGCATGCAGCAGGGGATGTGGCCTACTGTACCTAGATTTCTGTAACAAGTTAAACACTGTTCCACATGTGAGACTAGTAAGCAAGCTGGTGGCTCAGGAGTGGGCACAACGGTGGTAAACTGAATAAGAAATTCTCAGGGATCAGTGCTGGGACCGGTTCTCTTTAATGTCTTTATAAATGACATTGCAGCGGAGCTGGAAGGGAAGATCCGCCTCTTTGAGGATAACACCAAAATCTGCAATAGGGTGGATACTCCAGGGAGTTAGAAAGGATGAGCAAAGACTGGAGAAAACTAGAGGAATGGTCAAGGGGATTGTAACTGGGTTTGAATGTGAAAAAGTGCTAAATAAGGCACTTAGGGCACAGAAACCCAGGGGTGGAGTGCAAAATTCGTGGAGTGCTATTGATGACCACTAAGCAGGAAAGAGACCTGGGGGTAATCATGATGGATGACCTAAAGGTGACCAGGCAGTGCGACAAGGCAGTAGGGAGGGTAAGTGGGATGCTAGGGTGCATAGGGAGGAGTATCACCAGCAGAAAGAGGGAGGTGGTGTTGCCTCAATATAGATCGCTGATAAGACCCCACCTAGAATATTGTGTCCAGTTCTGGAGGCCACATCTCCAGAAGGACATATGTAACCCCCCTACAAATGGGGGTTCCCAAAAAGTATTCCTTGAGCTTGTCTAAATGCTCACTGCCAGGCTGGTGTCCTGCATTTTTGTAGTTTAAATGTGATTGCCAGAGAGTGCCTATATAGCCTCTGTGTACTGTCTCTTTAAGAGCTGCCTGCATTGCAGTCATAATTAAACTAAAAGGGAGCTCTGTGAGAAGATGTGCTTGTTTGCTGATCATTTGTTAGAGTAGTAATAAATTGCAGTTTGTTCTAACCTGCCTTCTTTGCAGCATGGACAGTTCTGTTTGTTTCCATCATCTTGATCCTGGACTGTCAGAATGGGCCAGTCAGTGCATTTGGGACTCTAAAATGGAGCCTGCCTACAGGGGCTTGGTGGGACCAAAACTTGTAGGAATTGTAGTTTTGGACTTTTGGCGCCTAAAATAACCTGGAGGGGGAGCCCTTGTTGTGACTGACAGATCAGCCAACCGAACCTTTTAGATCTTGGGGAAAGTCCCACGCTGCTTGTAGTTTCAGTTAGATCTGAGTTGGGAAGTGAAGAAGTAACAACTCGAGATAGTTCGAGCAGCAATCCATAGTGGATTCGAGTGGGAGAACTGTGGAAAGGCCTGAGTTTGGCCTGCATGCCTGCTTGCTGTCCCTGAGAGGGAACATTTGCTTTTTTCCGACTGAATCCGAATTTGGAGAGCGTATTAAGCCACTGAATTGTGACCAGGCTTTAACCTGAAGATGACCGAAGATTTGCTGAATACGATCGGCCTGTCTGGACTTCCAGCCACCTCTGAACTCCCGGATTGTGCAGAGACTCTGTAATTGCGACCAGAGAGCCTTTTGCCTGGTACAGTGGAATTTCCTTACATGTGAATGTGTTGTGTTCTTATAGTAGGTCTTGATTTGGTTCCCCACTGTGGTTTGAATTGTATTCTGCTTGTTGGAAGCTACATTAGAATTTCCTTACGCGTAAATGTGCTGTGTGTTGCTAGTGGGTCGTGATTTGGTTCCCCATTGTGGTTTGAATTGTATTCTGCTTGCTGGAAGCTGCATTAGAATTTCCTTACATGTAAATGTGCTGTGTGCTGCTAGTGGGCTGCGATTTGGTTCCCCACTGTGGTTTGAACTGTATTCTACTTGCTGGAAGCCACATCCAGCCCCACGGACTGAATCCAGGATCATCTCCTTTGGAGCCGGGCCTTGCCACACTGACCCAGCCCGACTACTCGCTGCACAGAGAAAGCCATCGACGAGAGACCTGCCTGGGGATCAGCCCCTGCTCAACACTTGAACAGGAACGACGCCTCAGTGATTCATGTTGGCCCCTCTTCTCCGGGCACTCCAGCTCAACAACCTGCAGTCTCGATTTCATCCTGCCTGTGTGTGTGCCTATTGGGTATCGTGAGTAAACATCAGGGTAGCTCCCTGCAGCAACAGCTAAATCTAAAGTGTTGTCATCTGATTGTCTTGTTGCTTTTCTTTCACGAACTGAGCCCTCTGGCTCCAGATTACAAGTAGTGTGTGTTGTGCATGTTGCTTTCTTCCATCACAGGGCCCCAACCAGCTGCAATGTTCCTGGCTAGCCCACCATTTTCCTACCTGGGAACCCAGAGTGTGTGACTGTGTGGGGACTTACAGCGCATGCATAACTGTTTGATTAATATAGCCTTTAAGCCAATCAACCTGATTACGCCCCTTCTTTGTTCAAGTCCCCTGAATAAATCAGATCTGACTTATTTTGCTGCATTTAACCTGATTGTGGTTCCAGTTTGTGCCAAGAATACTGTACTGTTGCTATTTACTGTGCATAACCTTGTTTTACAGGGAGTCCCCAGGGTCAAGCCAGAGAAACCAGCCCTGGTGGTAAGTGCAAACAGTGTGGGTACTGGTATGGTGTACAAGGGGCACTGTGAAAGTGATTATTGTATATTGCTCAGGCCACTAGAAGGGAACGGGGGGGGGTTACAGTGTCCCAGAGGGCTGTGCCCAGGTTAGCTTGACCACTACCAACCCTGGCCTCTGGATGGAGGCACCTGTTTCAGAACTCAGGCCCCTTAACCTGTTACTAGCCGCGCAGGCAGGGGTAGTAGCCCTTGGGATAGCACCACCTAGGGGTTACACATAGAGTGGAGGCAGTCCAGAGGAGGGCAACTAAAATGATGCAGGATCTGCATCAAAAGCCCTATGAAGAGAGACTAAAGAACTTCAGTATGTACACCCTGGAACAGAGGAGTAAGAAGGGAGATAGAGACCTTTAAATAGCAGGTTTTTACATAAAAAACATATTTCCCTCTTCCCCTATTCTGTAGCTGGCACAGGATCATAATGTTGCAAGACATTATGCCGCATGCATAAAGCACACTGCCAATACAGTGCGATTTCTTGCATGCGGCATAAGTCTCTTTTTCTGTGGGGGGCACCACCACCCAGACCCCACAAGGTCTTTGTTAATTGAGCGGTGGCTTTCTTTTCTTAAAACCAGCACATAAAAGTGTTTAAAAAGGAACGCCTGAACCGGTCCCATTACAACCTATGAGGCACACCCCCGCGCTATTCTAGGACTAACATCACATAACATGCTAGCTTGGGGGCATGCCTACTAGTAAGGAAGTACAGGCATTTTGGCCACGGGTCTCCATGCTGGTTTTTACGAGTGATCATACTAGAAATAATTAAACAAACAAATGCTGCACACACAGTGGCTTCAGAAGGTATTCACCCCCCCTTGGATTTTGTCACATTTTGTGATGTTGCGAACTCAAATTAAAATACATTTGTATGGGATTTTTTTGTCACGTATCTACACAAATTACTCTATAATGTCAAAGTGGAATGAAAGTTCTGGAATTTTTTGTACATGTAATTTAAAATAAAAACCTGAAATGTCTTGATTTGACAAGTATTCACCCCCTTTGCTATGACACTCCAAATTGAGCTCAAGCATTCCAATTTCCTTGTGAGATCACTCTAAAACTTGAATGGAGTCCACCTGTGGTCAGTTCAAATGGTTGACATGATTTCAGAGGAAATACACCTGTGTATATAAGGTCCCACTGTTGACAGTGCATGTCAGAGCAGAAACTCTACCATGAAGACCAAGGAGCTGTCCTTAGAACTCCATGATAGAATTGTGAGGAGGCATAGATCTGGGGAAGGGTATAAAAGCATTTCTAGGGTGTTGAAAGTTCCCAGGAGCACAGTCAAGTCCATCATTATGAAATGGAAAGATTACGGAACCACCCAGACTCTTCCTAGAGCAGGCCGTCCTCCCAAACTGAGCAACTGGGCAAGAAGGACCTTGGTCAGGGAAGTGACCAAGAACCCAATGACCACCCTGACAGAACTACAGAGTTCCATGGCTGAGATGGGAGAGCCTGTCCAGAGGACAACAATCTCTGCAGCACTTCACAGATGTAGCCTCTATGGGAGAGTGGCTAGACGGAAGCCACTCCTGAGAAAAGGCCACATAATAGCATGCCTGGAGTTTGCAAGAAGGCACGTGGCAGACTCTGAGACCATGTGGCAAAAGATTCTCTGGTCTGATGAAACAAAAATTGAACTCTTTGGCCTGAATGCAAAGCACTACGCCTGGCGCAAACCGAACACAGCTCATCACCCGTGTAATACCATCCCTACCATGAAGCATGGTGGTGGCAGCATCATGTTATGGGGATGCTTTTCAGCGGCAGGGACTGGGGCACTTGTCAAGATAGAGGGGAAAATGAATGGAGCCAAATACAGGCACATCCTTGAGGAAAACCTGCATCAGTCTGCAATAGACCTTGGACTCTTGGACTGGGGCGAAGATTTACGTTCCAGCAGGACAACGACCCCAAGCATACAGCCAAAGCAACACTGGAGTGGCTTCAGAACAAGAAGGTGAATGTCCTTGAGTGGCCCAGCCAAAGCCCAGACTTGAATCCCATTGAGAATCTGTGGAAAGACTTAAAGATTGCGGTTCACCGACGCTCCTCATCCAACTTGACAGAGCTTGAGCAAATCTGCAAGGAAGAATGGGCGAAAATCCCCAAATCCAGATGTGCAAAGCTGATACAGACATACCCAAGAAGACTCAAAGCTGTAATTGCCGCTAAAGGTGCTTCTATGAAGTATTGACTCAGGGGGGTGAATACTTAAGTAAACAAGATATTTCAGTTTTTAATGTTTCATAACTTTTTGTTACACAATAAAAATATTTTTGCCCCTTTAAATTGTTGAGTATGCTGTGTGAATCACGGGGGATAAAAATAATTTCAATGCATTAAAAATTCTGGTAGTAACACAACAAAATGTGACAAAATCCAAGGGGGTGAATACTTTCTGAAGGCACTGTATAAGGATCTTTAAACTGGAGGGTAAGCTACAGAATAGGGGAAGGGGGGAAGGATCTTTTTAAATGAAAACCTGTTCTTTAAATACCTCACAGGGGTTAATAAGATACAGGAGGGGAGTATTTTATAGAAGAAAAGGTTCTCAAGAAAAGGGGACATGCTATGAAGCTGGAGGGGAGTTGATACAGGAGATACGTGAGGAAGTACTTCTTCACAGAAAGAGTGATGGATTCCTGGAACAGCCTTCCAGTGAAGGTGGTGGGGGAAAAACAGTGGTGGAATTCAAGAATGCATGGGATAAGCACAAAGGAATCATAGTGGAGAGGAAGGGGGAAGAAGAAAGAGCTGTAGATCAGGCGGTCTGATGTAATAGTGTAGGTAGGGAGAAATGGGCAGACTTGATGGGCCAAGTGGTTTTTATCTGCTGTCAAATTATCTGTTTCTGTGTTTCTAATTTTTTCTTGCTTCATAGGCCGAGTGGAAGCCCCATACGCTCAATGTCCGCAGGGCTCTGCTTTTGTACTGGAACCTATGGTAGAATTTTGTGGTGAGGCTTGGCAGGTGTTCTAACTTTAAGCTAAAGCCACCCGAGGCAGACTGGTAGCCAAGCAGATGATTGGCCAGTGGATCACCTTCTGTATCACTCTGTATTACGGGTTTGCTGGGGAGGGGCCACTTATGGAGTTGAAGGCTCATTCCACCAAACATACTGCTGCCTCTGTTGTTGCAGCCGGGGACATACTGCTGCCTCTGTTGCTGCTGCCAGGTACATCCCCATTTCTGATATATATAAGGCTGCTACCTGATTGAATGTACACACATTCATTTTCCACTACAGCATCAACTTGCTCAAGCGTCATGATGCTGCTTTTTGGTTCTCAATCCTCCAGTCTCTATTCGCCTAATTTAGGGTGTGCACCTTGCCTTTCCTCTTAAGGACTGCTAGGCGTCTGCCTAAATATTGGTAGTAAACCGAATTTAGGTAGAAAGAACTAGAGGTGACATACTTGTACTACTAGTATCCAGTTTATGTCAACATGACCTACCCAACTTCCCCAGGCAAGGCTTGCTCGGATTACTATTTCAGTGTGCAGATCTGAGTGCAAAGGAGACAGAGCGAGAGGTCCATAAGGCTGGGTGTAAGAGGAGGCAAGCTTGAAGACCATTTTGGTGACTGAGCATTCTCAGTGCAAGATTGCCTAAGTGCAGCTGTGAACTGAATACTCGTAGTAGAAATATGATTACAGAGTAACTTTTATTTTCTAACCATCTGGCCATCATCTGGAATGATCTGTAAAGAAATATAATAACTGGTCAGCAGTTTCTCTCAATGTACTGACCAGGTTGATATTTTCCATAACAACCGGCTGGTTGTTATGACATTCACGAGCCATGCCAATCAAACTATGCTGCTGCCTCATTGGCCAATGTTCCACGTGTGGGCGGGCCAAACAGTCTCACAAACATGGTAGCTCCATCTCTCACTTATGGAGCTGCCACCACAATAACTTCACACTCGCATTTTTTTTTGTATTTATTTTACACTACTTGGGTGATCCTGCCATTTGTTTTTCCATTTCAAACTGTGTCTGGCTGATACCACCCTTCATCTGCTTCAGAACGGCAACGCGTCATCCCACACAGTGCCAGCCCAATCAAGACAGCGCTCATCAAATGTAAGTGGAAAAAAAATAACAAAACAAAGGACAAAAATATATATAATGAGGTACAGTGTGTGTGTGTGTGTGCGCACACGCAGTAACTCTGAAGATTACAGAAACTGGGCTGGAGAAAAATTGCTGGCCCGTTAGTATAAAAAATAAAAGATGGGGAAGGTGTGCATATGAGAATTTAATGCACACCCTCATTGTGGGATGCTTTGATAAACCCCTCGGGCTTCGCCCCTTGGGTTTTATGTAGCATCCCACAACTCAGGTGTGCATTAAATTCTCATATCAAACCCTTCCCCATCCATTATTCTCTTTGTAAACATTGAGCTGGCCTGTTAGCATATTGGCTGTTGAGCCGATTGCCAAGCAAGTGATGGAACTTGCTCAACAGTGCTGTGGCTGCAGAGTCACTTTGCATGCAGGTGGCTCAGGTTCGCATCCCTAGCTCTGTACATCACTGCAGGCTGTTCGGTAGGCAGGATTCACAGCTGCTTCACTGCACCTGATGACTCAGGGAGGGGATAACAGAATGAGGAGTGAGGCATTCGGGGGACTGGCTGGAACAGAGGCTAGTGTATAGCTTGGCTCCACTTCAGAGTGGATGGAGGCTAGCAAAAAAACAGAAAAGAGGACCAGGGCTTAATGGGTGATGCATCCCATGCCCCACCTCCCTAGTTGGGACTGCCCAAAAACCAGGGCCCCTACATCTCTTTCACCTACCAGATTCAGAGTATGCCACACTGTAAGACCTGCAGAGGAGGCCCTGCTAGAGGGGGTCATCGTATGAGGTCTTGCTGTTGGGTGAGTTGAGTGCCATGGGGTGTCTGGCTGACAGGTACGGCCATCTAGTGGGAGAGATTGATGGCATTAAGGAATACTAAACAAGATCTGTATCTCCGAGGGAAAGAATAAAACTTGAAGAAAACCTGGGATACCAGGTTTTCCTTGTGGGCCCCAGAATCCCACACTGCATCCAATTGAGAGTTGGGTGAGTGGCAGGAGGTGAGGTGTTCCGCACTTTGGATGGGAGAGAGGGTGCGGGCCACCCTGCTTTCATACAGCCTCTGCCTACCGATCACCTAGCAGAATTGAAACTGGCTTTGAAGGCAGCCACTTCCAGCTTCTGGCTTGTAGAATGGTGCAGCCTTGGTGCCCCAACTTTGAGAATGGGAGAGGCTAGGGCAAGGGGACCCAGAGGGAAAAATTGGAAGAAAATGGAAAAAAAAAAAAAAAAAAAAACACAGAAAGAATAAAAAAGTGAGGATGGTTATCTTCATTGCAACCCACAAAAATAAATATCTAATTATAGACCTGTTAAATGAATATTTATTACTGTGCAGCACTGTTTTATGTGTATCCCATACATACGGTGAATTCCACAAATAGACCTGGAAATGGGATAGTGCTCTACAAGTGTTGGCTCCATGGTGCTGAGCAGAGAGGAACTGCTTTGGCACGCTGGCCACCCAGGTTTATGCTCAGAACCCGGGATGTCAAGTGTTGGGACCAGCAGAAAGGGTGACAGAGCATCTGAGAGACACTGATGAGGTGTACACTGCAAGTGGGGAGACAGGGATGGATTGGGATAACAAGGGAAAATGCCTAGCTATCGCAGCTTTGGGTGACAGCCTACCTAAGCATTCTTCTACTCCACAAGACCCTTATTGGCAGCTTTTCTGCTACGCAGCACCTGGTGCCAGTAATGGCTTTGAAAGTGTGCTTTTCCACCTTCACCTGCCTCAGGGAGGAGAGGGGACCACTGGGGATGGATAGAACCAACCCGGACATGGAAGGGACGCACTTGTATCTTGTGGGGACAATGTCAATGAGAATGAGTCTAACAGGTGAAGGTGGCACAATGTGGGAAATGAAGAGTTATGCTTGGGGGGGTATGGAGAGTGGCAAAAAAAAAAGCTATGTAGACTGCTAGAACATAGTGGTTTTAAGAACTCTTAAGAGAATGAACCATTCTAACCCCAGGAATCTCTCACTGAATGTTTACATTCAATGTCTTTAGAGACAGATGTCTTGGAGATAGAACCTATTATAACTCTTTAGAATTAGAATCTTGGTTCAAACTCTGTAGCCACACTCCACTCTGACAGTTGACCAGATTTGTTCCTCCACCTGGAGAGAGCAATCACCTATCATCAAGCTCCTGTATTGTTGGGTCTCCATTCGGTTTAGTTATTTTAAAAATGAGTTATTTAAGTACAACAATCACAAGTAAGGGGGGCTCACACTATACAGTAGCTGGTGTTTGTGTACATACCTGGGAGTAGATTTCAGTGTAGAAAAAGGAAGCCTCACAATTGTGGGGTAGAGGTCAGCACCATATACAAACACAGACCAAAAGGCCAAATGCAAAAAATAAAAAAAATTATTAACGTGTTAAAAAGCACATTACAGCATCAGGCTTACCCACATTCGGTGAAGCTTGTCTGAGATCATGCGCAGGTCAGGCAGTAACCAAGAAATATTCCATAAATGGCTTTTATCAGCAAAGTGTAGGCACTGCTAAACATTACAGCTTCCAACTGGGAACACACATGCTAAATTGCAACCACACTAAGCTGTATAACAAAGCTACGTAGCTAAAATGGCTCAGACCACCATGCACAAAGAGCTAGTTCCAAGTAGGTCAGTTACATGCTTACATATTGACTTCTAGGTCATCATCAGAGCGTAAAGACTCACCTGCTGGTAAGAAATAAAAAGGTGTGGCTTAAAGTGATAGTAACACAATATCAAAGTGCTCGTGTCAAACATAAAGTGCTTGGTTACAAACTGTGATTGCACAAATATTAGATCTAATATTCTAATTCAACCGACATGATGATTGCTGAAATTTTGTAAAAAATATATATCTTGAAAGGACAGATTCTAAATATCCCATGTCCTCTATATAAAAAAGAGATTTGTGTATTGTAACATACTATGGCAGTCACAAGTAATTACACTGTAAGTTATCCAGAAAAAAGTCTAATAAGTACATTGAGCCGGCCCGGTGGCGCTGAGGGTTGAGGCGCTGGACACCACATCGATGACCCAGGTTCGGGAGCAACTCCGGGTGTTGGTGGGTCGGCCAGGGGGAGGAGGATCAGGCATCCCAGTGACTGCTCTCCTCCTCTGGGGGAGGGTGGAGAGGGACATCTGTGATTGTGCAGGCTCCTGCCAGTGGCTAGGGGCAATTGCAAGCTGCGGAGTAACAGAGGGATCGGCGCAGGCAGACATCTGACTGGTGGTGCATGGAAGCATGCACTGCACTGTCATTGATGTCCTTGCACGCCGGTGCCATGTGGGTTCCAAGGGAGGGAAAAACAGCCCTGATCCTCCGGTGTGCTTGAAGGTCTGCCCCTGCGGCACTGCACCGATCGCTTCTAGGTAGCTCCCTTTGGTCCCAACTCCCCGAGTGGTTTTCCATGCTGTCAGGGGGTGTGATGTGACCAAGTTAAGGTGAGAGGGTCAAGTGGTTGTAGCTTGAGCACGGCGATCGATGTAGGAGCCTCCAGGGTCAAGAATGGATAAAGGGGAACCATAGGATCACCCCTTGCCAAGAAGGTAAGGCGATAAAATAAGTAAAAAAAATAAAAAAAAAGTACATTGAGCTCGACAGAACTGACCAGTCACGCTTAAAACAGATTACAGTAGAGCAGGCAAGTCGTACTGAATCAGTGAATTAGCAAAGACAGATTGTGCAGCATGACCGGTGAACCCATAATGTCACATACCTGCACATGTTCTCAGACAAGCTTCATCAAATGTGGGTAAGCCTGATGCCACAATGTGCTTTTTAACACGTTAATAAATTTTTATATTTTTTGCATTTGGCCTTTCGGTCTGTGTTTGTGTATGGTGCTGACCTCTACCCCATAATTGCGAAGCTTCCTGTTTCCATTCTACAGAGTTATTTTAAGTGATCTTCCCTTGTCAGTCTTCACCATTCATTACTGCTGGGTGTAAGCCGGAGGCGCGCACCTGTACAGGAGCTTTTTTGGGGGAGGGAGGAGTCTATGCCGATGGCACCACTCACGAGGCCGACGCATTGTGTGGCGCACGAGGGTTGGCCATTAGGTGCTGCAGACTCCTCCTCCATCCCAGTTCTCTTTCTCCCGCCATTGAGGTCGCATCTGCTGCGCAAGTTTCAGTGCTTGCTGTGTCATCTGTCCTTTTCCGTATTTTGATGCTGTTTCCTGCTTCTCCATTCCGGTTCTGATTCACCCGACGCCGTTGGATACTGGTAAGACCGTTCCTTTTATTATTTTTGCCAACTGCGCCAGGTCTTTTCCTGTGAGTTTTATGGATTCTTTTCGCATCATGTCTGGTTTGGGGGCTAAGAGAAAATCCAAAGCGGGCCGTGCCCCCATGCGTCAGTGCCCTTGCAGCCGGCATTTTTCTGTGATGGACTGACATCACATTTGTCTGCGCTTGCTGGGTCCCAACCACGATATGGACAACTGCGATGCCTGTTTCTCCATGGACCGCCGCATTCTGGAAATCCGCACATTTAAAGTTGGCAGAGTCCTCCCAACTTTCAGAGGATGGTGTTGCTCTATTGATGCCATGGCAAGATCTCATGACCCTGCCTCCAGGTCCCCTCCCAGGTCTATATGGCCCAGTGAGGCGGAAACCTCCTCGGATTCCAGCCTTGTTGTTGAGGAGGTTTCTTCTGCGGTGCTGGAGGAATGCCTCGGCTCCCTGCAGGGTCAGGGCAGGAGCACCATCATGGCAGCCACGTCTTCGGAGGTGCAGGCTCCCCTGGTGTTGTGGCCTGCGGTCGCTGGGCCCAGCACCGGTGGATCCTCGGTGCTGCCTGCCAGCACAGTTTCAGATCCTGGCACTATTTGCGGTGCTGGGGATTGGGGCAGCGCCGTAGGCAGTGTCGTGTCCTGTGGCGCCATCTGTTCTGGGGCTCCCGGGGTCACTAGTCTGGCAGTGTACGTGGTCTCCTCTTCGGAGGAGGACGACTTGCTGGCTGATTCAGACTGGTGTCCCAACTCTCCGGTGTCAGGAAGCCCCCCTGGATGTGGCACCAGGCAGCCCAGCATTCACCTCCCATGCTTCCCAGAGTCTGTGGTCTCTGTGGGCCACCTTGCCAACCCCGACGTCAGGGGCCCAACAGTGGATAGCAGTCCCGGAAGACATGGTGTGGCTGTCTCAACTTTGGGGGCCGGGGCAGCTGCCATGGCTGGTGCTGCTTTGGCCCCTTTGGTTGGAATGGGGACTTCTTCTGCGGCCCCCCCCTCAAGGGGCCTGTGGAGTAGGTGTCCCCCTAGCACGGGGTCAAGGAAGAGGGCGGCCTCGGAGTCCGAGGGGTTGAGGGGCCAGGGTGAAGCATGGGGGCCCTCCTCCACTTCCCTGCAGGGGGTGGGGAGGAGTCACAGTGCAGAGCCCCGCTTCTCCTCCTTGGAGTCCTCGGAGGTGCCCTTAGTGGGAGGTGCTGAGGGTTGCCCTTCTGGATCCATGCAACCCCGGTTGCACCTCAGGGGAGATTCCCCCTCAAGGCTCAACCAGGATATGTTTTTACATCTACAGCATACGCTGACTGGGTCGACCCCCGGATCCCCTCAAGCTAGAGGATCTTCAGCGAGGTCTCAGAGCCCTGGCAGAGGCCGGGCACTTTCAATTAGGTGCTCTTCCCCAATTCCTCTGCAGTCACCTCCTCCTGTCCCAGGCCACGTGGGTCCTACGGGGCCCTTAACCTGGGAGACGTTCAAGGCCACTTCGGTGGCCTTCCCTAGGTATGTTAGAGCCATGGACAAGCAGGTCTTTCACCTATCTCCTCCGCCGCAGGAGGACTCTTGAGCATCCGAGTTCCTTGACCTCCTCGACTTCTTCTTCCGAGGAAGAGGACCGTTCAGTCCACCTTTCATCCGATGCTGATTTCACTGAATATCAGAGGTTCCTCTCAAGGTTGGTACAGGAACTCCATATATCACACGTGGTAAGACGCAATACTGAGCAGGAGACGCGCTGCTTTCTGACCGAGTTTAGTGTGCACCTCCTAGTGGTACCATCCTGGCCTATTCCCTTCCAGGAATTGTCAATCCGCACCTGGAAGTCACCATCGCCTCATCCCCAGCCCTAGCAGACTGCAGGAGGAGGTATTGTGCTCCCCACTAGTCTCTTGGTTCTCTGCCTCACCCGCCTTCGGGGCTGACGTCCTTAGATACTCCTTCCGGGCAACAACACCTGGCGCATGACCAGCCACTGGATCCAGATTCTGCCGAGTTCGACCAATGGGGAAGAAGAGTTTTCTTGTCAGCTCGTGTGCTGCTTTGCATCAGCTCATATCAGGCTCACCACGCTGCCTACAACAGGCACCTGTGGTCGATGTTAGTGCAGGTGTTAGCATCTCTGCCTGATTTGGAGGAATCTAGGCAAGCCATTGCACTCTCTGCGCTGGGTCTGGAGCTTGCAAGGCACCAAACAAGGGCATCTTATGATGCCAATGCAAAGGTCTCCAGACTGGCAGGGACAGCGATCTGCATCAGGCGGATGGCATGGCTTCGTCTATCCAGGTTGCCACCCATTGCCCACCGTAGGGTGATTTCCTCTGCTTTCCGGGGGACCCGTCTTTTCTCCCACAGGGCGAGGAGGAACTTAAAGGGGCATCTTCCATCCCCCAGCCACGGGGGACACCTCCTCGGCCTGATCAGCCTTAGGCCAAGTATGATCCAGTAGGGCTATGGGGCCTCCCCCTCCTGCGCCTCACCCACAGGAGGCTGAGGGAATCTGTTCCCTCAGGCCAGTGCCAGGTGGATCATCTATGATTTGCCAACAGTCAGTCTCCAGAACTTCATTAGCCCAAATTAGGAGACCGACTGTCAGAAGACTGATAAGGTCTTAGTGCAATGCGAGGGGCAAGCCTGCCCACACCCCCCATAACTAAAATAATCAACTCAGAGGGGGAGCGGACCTTGTAGTAGGTTAAAAAATATTACGGGTGGGCAAAAGAGTGCTGCGCCAAAATTTCTGTCCCAGAACAGAACCCGGGTCTGAGCGCAATGCTGGCTGAGCGGCTAGTGGCTTAGCCCTCCACACCATGGGAGCAGCTCAGCCAACCTCAGGATTTTCCCCTCTCTTGAGGTACACGACTAAGGGTAGGGTAGTGGTTCGTCACATCCGCTACCTTACGTCTGTCGGCACCAGCTTCCATCTGTCGGGCAGATGTGTGTTGGGCAGCCAGACTCAGGATCCTGTATGTCAGGATTACGAGTGTCGGCAATCAGTAGTGATAACGTGCTGGGTCCCCTCCAGGGGGCTTGGTACTCACCCAGCAGTAATGAATAGTGAAGACTGACAGGGGAAGATATGAAAATTATGTACCTACCGTAATTCTTGATCTTCTCTTGTATCTTCAGCATTCATTAATGATTCCCGCCCACCTTCCCCTCTTGGGTGCCGCCTCCACCCTGCTCGCCCTCCCCTTTTTTGAGGCCAGTTGGGGGCAGAGTCCCCCTGGTACCTCACAGCCCTCTGTTTCCTTCTCTAAAAAGTCACAGAGGGTCCACCGTAGGAGGGTGGTGAGTAGGGTCATCGTCCAGACCTCAGAGGGAACTCCCTGGGATTCTCAGTGGAGTGTACTATGGGTACTTCTTTTCCTGACATGGATTTTTCATTTTGTTTCCTATTCTTGAAGTAGGGAACTGCATCAGTGCATCTCGTGGGAGAACCAATATGGATTTTCCTCTCCCTTTGTCTTTCTCCCTTCCCCTCTGTCTTAGAGGTCATTCTGGACAGAGTAATCTCCTGTTTAAGGGGTTCCCCCAACTAAGCCATCAGATATTAAGCTGTGGAGGACAATGTTCTAGGACTTTCATTCCACATCTGGGTTTAGGGGTGAGAAGGAGGGGTCTGATTCTGCCATGTTTTATATTCTCCAAGACCAACTCAAATTCTCTTGTTCTGGACCTCTGTCCAGTGGTCCCTGAAGTTGACAGGATCCTTGCACCTGTATCTTCATACCTTTAGGTTTTTGAGGATAAAGTAAGCTAATGGTCTTCCAGCTCAGCATGGCTGAGGGTCCCCCTTCTTCCCCTATGTATGTTTTATCTTTCTCTCTCTTCCTCTTCTTCTTTCTCCCTTTCCTGTGCTGCCGCCCAAGGGTTGGGGCCCTATGGCCTCTTAGGATAAAAAGTACAATCCCTCTGTCCTCTGGTCGGCTTCTTCCTTTTTCAATTTATATCCTTCCTTTTCCTATCTCTCGACTCTCTTGCCTCACCTTGATTTTCTCTGTCCTCCTTTGTTGCATCCTTTCTGGCAGAACAGAACTGGGATGGAGGAGGAGTCTGCGGCACCTAATGGCCAACCCTCATGCGCCATGCAATGTGTCAGCCTCGTGTGCGGCGCTGTGGCACTGACTCCAAAAAGCTCCTGTACAGATATGCGCTTCTGGCTTACACCCAGCTGTAATGAATGGTGAAGATACAAGAGAAGATCAAGAATTATGGTAGATACGTAATTTTAATTTCTTACTGATTTAAGTTACTGTAGTTCCTCGATTACTATGCGTTAGTTAGGGTTTATTACGTTACATTGATCTATCTGGTTCCCATTTTGATTCCCAGGAACTGGAGACCACCCTGCCTGGCTACCATTTTATCTAGTGGGCTATTTTTTCTTAAATTAACTAGAAAGCCAGAAAAAAATAAATATATAGATTTTCTAAGGGCATGGGTACAGTTGACTAGCCACACTTTAGCAGTTCCCTTGAACAGGCTGATTTGTCGGACGTCTTCAAGCTCATCTCCTCCCACCTCCCAGGTGGTATATCCTCCAGCTTCACCCCGTGATGCCAGATCTTTCTACTAGAAAGGACAGGTCCTTCACTGGTCTGCAGCATTTGAGTATTCTCCATAGTTAGCGCTTTTGGCGATAATTCATTCTTCTAATAACATTAGTACTTCATCCTTTGCTTGTTTTGGCTCTATCTTTGACACCAGTCTTGGCATGGAAGAGAGGAAGCGCCACTTGATTTTAAATTCTTCTTGCAGAGTCAACAGATAATGTCGAACACCACCACCACCACATGTCCTGCCTGTACTGTCAGAGTGCAGCAAGACGTGAAGGGTTGTGGCCTTTGTCAAGTGATGCTTCCAGCATCACTGGAAGATCAACGGGCCAGATTCATCCTCAGTCAGTCCTCAGAAAGGGACCTTAAGGATTTACCTAAGAGCCACAAGAAGGCATCAGTTGCTGCTGGGTCCACTTCACAACTTTCAGCTGTTGATGAGGAGTCAGCTACTTCCGAAGAGAGTACCGCTTTGGTGTCAGCACTGCTTCCGACTGGGGCTAGCTTTGGAGGGTCCTTCAAGGAAGATTTCTGTGAAATGTGTCAGCACCTCCAGACCTTTGGGGAAAGCCATTCACACCGAGGCAAGAAGCATTAATGCCACCAGTGAAGGTTGCTGGACTGGGAGAAATCATGATCCTTCCATTCCCTCAATGTCCCTGACCGCTCGACATTGGTCAAGTGCTCGACTGTGACCGAGCAGCCTTCGGTCAAGGGCATGGTCAAGAGCTCCTCGGTACCTTTGTTGGGCTTGCTGACCTCAACATCAGTCAAGCAAGCTGTTGAGATTTTCTCGAACCTGTCCACCTGCTGTTGGAGGAGCTCAGCGAGGAGTCAATCTCCCAGACCCCAGTGCTCCCAGTCCTCTCTCCAAAGGATCATCGGTCGCCTGGCAGCCGCCTGTTATGCTCATGTCAGTCCATCCACAGCAAATGTTACCAGCATCTTCTTCTCCACCCGAGGTTATAGCCACCACCACCACAGAATTTATTGGGAGCTCCTACTAAAGACTCCCTTTCTGCAGTTGGGATGCCAGTGGATATCACCCAGTCTAAGGACACTTTGGTGATTCATGGCGGCAAATGGTAGAGAGCCATTTCTGAGGAGTCCTCAGACACACTGAGGGGGTCCTCCATGTTGTTGTCAAGGACTCACACTTTTGACCATGGTTCAATTAGTGATGTGACTACCGACACTGTGCCGCTGTTGTTTGGGGCTTTGCTCTTCCTCATGTCAGAATCCATGAGTGTGCCCTTGGAGACACTGCAGAAGAGGGCTAAATACCACTTCACTGACATCCTGGACAAGGCAAATCCTCAAGGGTTGCCTTTCCCATGGCTGAGATCATCTTGGGACCAGCTTGGAGCATTAGTAGCATCTAGTATCCTGCCCAGCATCCTCCACCTCTATGGTCCGAAAGTATGCAGTCCCTACTGAGTCCCTTTTGGGGTTCTCAGACCACTCTTGAGCTGAAGGGTTGGTCTTGAACTCAGCCTTCAAGGAGTCTGGTGTTCAAAGGGATGTGGACAAGCGCCCTGAGAAGGAGTCTAAAAAGCTTGACCACATGGCTGTGCTGCTTCTTCTCTCCTCTTGGTCTCCACCAGGTAAGCTATGCCATAATGATGGCCAAATTTGGTCATTCCCTGTTGGGAGTGGTCGATACTGTCCTCCCTCACCTCCTTGCTGACTGGCAGCTCAAGGTGAAATTGGTCAGGGATCAGTGTCAGGCACTGGCAAAACATCAGTTCCAGATGGCTTTGGACATGGGCGACTCGTGCCCAAGCCATGGCATCAGCTGTCATGATACGTCACATTGTCTGGCTTTGGCTTTCCACCTTCATGGTAGATACTCAGTATAAATTGGCTGATATCCCATTGCTGGGCACTAACCCCTTCGGCCCTGAGGTGGAAGGACATCTCACCAAAACAGAGAAGTTCATTGCCACCCTAGATTCTGCTTCATCATTCCAAAAGAACCCTAAGGCCCAGAAGCCTAAGAAGAAGACCTTCCAGTACTGGTCATTTCAGCCACAGCAGCCTTGGTAACAACCTCAACAGGGGCAATACCAAGCCTAGCGTCCAAAGCCCAGGTTTGGCATCCAGGGCCCGGAAAGAGGTGGGGTAGGAGAAGTGATGACCCTCTGGCCCTAGTGGCTGGTGCTCACTGTAAAACTGCCCAGTGACAGGTTGGGGGTGGCATCCTCCCATCTGTCCAGTCTCTAACCCAGTGTCCGGTGGGTGGTCGGCTACGTCACTTCTGGCCACATTGGTCATCATTGTTATGGACAAGTGGGTCCTAGAGGTGGTGATAAAAGGGCCGCCTCTAGAGTTCAAAGTTCTCCTGCTTTACCAGCTCCACGCTCCTTAGGAGTCCATGGTGTTGCAGGACATGCTGTCCGCTGTCACGGAGCACATCACTCAGCAACTTGCAAAAACAGCAATAGCCCATTTCCCAGATTCCCTGGCAAGTCAGAGGTACATGTTCAGGTACTTTCTGGTCCCAAAACAGATGGGGGGTGGTGCCCAATACTGAATATGCACAAGTTCTGACCTGAACCAGTTCATGTAGAAACACAAGTTCCAGATGGTCAGTCTGAGCCAGATTATATCATCCCTGGAGCAGGGCATGTGGTTCTGCTCCATGGATGTTCAGAACACACTGTTCCACATCCCAGTCCATCCATCCCACTGGTGGCACCTACGATTCCACACAGAGGAGGTTCTCTGTCGGTTCCAGGTCATGCCTTTTGGCCCCACATCCAGGCCCAAGGTCTTCACCAAGTGTATGGCAGTGGTGGCATCCTTCCTGCGGCACAACGGCATAAGTGTGTATACCAACCTGAACATCTTCCCGGAGCAGCAAGCAGAGTAACATAGCACTGTGGTGATGGAATGGACTTAGGGTCCATCTTGTCTATTGCTTCTGCAGAACAACAGTGACAGTCCAAAGGTTGACTATGGACACACATCCAAATTTCGCCTCTGGATTGCTACCCCTACTTATGCTGTGTAACCCTCAATGCCATTCTCCCCAAGGAATCTGCCTAGTCCTGCTCCAAAAATCCTAAAGAATGCTATCTTCCACAGCCTCACCAGTAAGTCTTTTCCACATAGTGACCACCCTTTGTTTGAAGTAGCAGTGTTTAATGCTTTCCCTTATTCTGCCCCTCTCTGTTACTGCATTTTAGTGAGCAGAATTTGTAAAGCATTTTCCCCTACAGAAGCTTAAAGTGATTTCCCAATTTCCTGTAAAAATTGACAGTTGGCCCCTGCAAGACTCAAATCTCATAACGGTCCCACCCAAATAAAATTTATTGCAAGAATTTGCATGTACTTGACTTGTTGCCTCTTACACTTCCAACTGTTCTTGCTGCTGTTCCTGCCCTAAAGTCATAATCCTCTACATGTTGCATCAAAATAATTTCCATGGCATAAAGGTGAGATGCCTTAATAATTTTTCTTCATTCAGCTTCTCCAACACCAAATCATTCCCATTGTGTTTTGCAGGTAAACCACTCCCCCAGTTTTACCACAGACTCCCAGCTGGATCGGGAAGTGAAAGATGCAATGCTGTGCGATACCCTTGCCCTGATAAACCTAAGAGCCTGTGACAAGAAGAAGGTCCTGGAGGAAGATAAACGAAGGGTTAAGGAACGCCTGTTACAGCGAAGTCGACCCCGGGAATCTAGGTACTGATGTCAGAGAGACTGTGGGGGTCAATTCTTTACTATATACTGTATGTATGTATTTACTAAATTGACAGCATAAAAGTGCTGATATTTTTAACAAGAATGGCTGCAATCCCATGTTGAAACTGACTGGGGGCTGAGCATGCCATGGAGACAAGGTGCTTAGCTTCCTAGGATTGAGGATGCAGGCTGCCCAGCATTTCCACATCCCCTGCTGGCTGACAAAGGAGCAGCACTGAACTGCACTGTCTTCCTGGCTGGAGGAAGGGTTGAGTATTGGCAATCAGTTTGTGGACACATTGGCAACTACTATTTCAGTGTGGAGGATGGGGGGGGTAAACAGATCAGAAGAAAAAGAATAAGAAGAAGAAAGTTTCAAAGTATTCAGTGTTTACCAGTCAGAAAGTATCTGTTTGAGGCCTGGGTTGCTTCAAATAATTTCAAAGTTATATTGCTTTTAGAAGCCTGCCTTAATAGCAAAATTCCTAGTAGTGAAGTAAGTTTTAACGGTTATTCTAGTTAGAAAAGATCGTATAGGCAGAAAGGAAGGGGGATGCTTGTTTTACGTGTCTAATGATTTAGTTCCAGCTGAATGCTCTTATCAACATAGATTATCTACCTTTGACTT
The DNA here is from genome assembly GCA_016271365.2 of Neoceratodus forsteri. NCBI lineage: Eukaryota > Metazoa > Chordata > Ceratodontiformes > Ceratodontidae > Neoceratodus > Neoceratodus forsteri. The sequence continues at coordinate 549,364,395 of CM028129.1, forward strand.
TTTTCCATAAAGTTGAAACTGGGTGATAAAATGTTAACATTGAGTTGTGTATATCCCCCCGGGCAGTCTAGTACTGGGCTTGATATTTTATTCATTTTTCATAGTTTATTACCTCTAAATAGGGAGTAGATTATAACAGAAAATGTAAATTTGGATTTAAACAGTAAGCAGGTAGGAGGAGTTAAAGAGCTTTCAGTGGATCACAGCTTACATCGAATAATTCTATTACACGTAGTATCGTACAGGTTTTGAATCTGTACTTCATTGGGTTATGATGACCAATCCTTCGAGGGTGACTGCTTCTAGATTCCTATCAGACTCCATAAGTGACCACTGTGCAGTGTATTGTAATTGGCTAGCAATGAGGGACAGGAAGTCTACAGCTTTTTTGTTCACTAAGAACGTTTGTAATCTTAGTTTAGCAGATTTCAATAAGACCATTCATGTTTTTGACAGGACTTTTCTTTTTTTTGGTTAATCTTTGTATTGCACATGGTAAAAAGACAAATGTAATACCCCACAGATCATTGAATAAAACAATATACAGTACAGAGCATAACTCAGTAGAACAAGCAAAAGCAGTCAGTGAAAGTATTAAGTGTAGGTAATGGTGGATGTGTATCTCTAACAGGACAGTAACAGAGAAGAATAACTATAATGAGTTTTATATATGGTGTAAAGGAACAACACCCTGGGAGAAACGCAATGTTGAACCATGGAACATTAGTGGGGGAAATGAACCACCAGTGTATCAGAGCACCATGGAGGTAATTAATCCTGCTGTTCTTCGTCCTCTTGCCAGGATAGTGGTGGACCATGTTTTTGGAGGGTGCCATAAACCCTTATATTTCCCATATCCAGTCATACTGTATTGGATAAATGTTTCTGCATTTCTGTGAGACATTTTATCCAAGGCTGTAAGTTGACACACAGCTAAAAGCCATTCGGATACGGATGGAATATTAGTGGAATGCCAGTGGCATAGAAGAAGCCTCTTGGCTACTGTACTGAATACCACTATCCACTTGACGATAGGGGAATATTTTAGTAGGGGAATGTTGGATCTGCCAAGGAGGAGAAGTGGGGTATTGAGTAATAGCCTGTCTTCCAGGGCTGTACAGTAAGCCTGTTTGACCCACTCCCAAAACGTGGCAATAACATAGAAACATAGACTTTGACGGCAGATAAGGACCACTTGGCCCACCCAGTCTGCCCATTTCCCTACCTACTGGATAAGCTGCAGATTCTAGTTAACCAACAGCCTATTTCCTGCAACCCCCCACTATAATTGCCTTATGTCTGTCCCATGCATGTTTGAATTCCTCCACTGTTTTAGACCCCACAACCTCTCCAGGAAGGCGGTTCCATGCGTCCACCACTCTCTCCGTGAAAAAGAATTTCCTCACATTACCCCTGAGCCGTCCCCCCTCTAACTTTAATTGTGCCCCCTTGTTCTTACACATCTCTTTTTCTGAAAGATGCTACCCTCCTGGACTTTGTTGATTCCCTTGAGGTACTTAAAAGTTTCTATCATGTCCCCCGTCCCTCCTTTCATCAAGGGTGTACATATTAAGCTCTCTCAGTCTCTCTTCATATGGTTTCTGATGTAGACCCTGCACCATTTTAGTTGCCCTCCTCTGGACTGCTTCCATCCTGTCTATGTCCTTGCGTAGATGAGGTCTCCAAAACTGCACGCAGTGCTCCAGATGGGGTCTCACCAACTGTCTGTATAGAGGGATAACCACTTCCCTTTTTCTACTTGTGATGCCCCTCCCTATGCATCCCAGTATCCCCCTGGCTTTCCCTACTGACTTCTCACATTGCATACCCACCTTTAGGTCATCTGATATGACTATACCCAGATCCCTTTCCATTATTGTTGTTGTTAGTACCTCCCCTGCTATTGTGTACTCTTCTCCTGGATTTTTATTTCCCAGGTGCATTACTTTGCACTTCTTTGCATTGAATCTAAGGGGGCATTTCCATAGCACAAGAGATATGTGGGCACCTGGAAGGAAGCACCTCCATCATTTATCTTCTGTCATTATGCCCAGCTTGTGAAGCACTGCAGGGGTATGGTACCACCAGAGAAGGACCTTATTCTGTATAAGCGGCTCTGGCAAGTTACATGTGCTCTGTGCAGGCATGTGGACCATTCTGCCTCAGCGATTTGAATGCCTACTTCCTTTTCCCATGTTGTTGTAGCTGGAATAGATTAATCAGGGAGAGCATCATGGAGCAGTCTGTATATGAGACAGGCCCTGCCCTTGTGTAGTTGGTTCACCACGATGACCATTTTCCCTGTGTGGTTATTGGCCATCATTGATGTGGATGGTACCTTAGTGGAGATCATGCTCTTAATCTGGAGTTATCTACAGAAGTCTGTTTTTGGATTACATATTTATTCTGTATGTTGAAGAAAGCTTCAGTATAACGTCTATCTGGAATGGACAGGTCCTGGACTAGAAGGCCCCCTTGTTGAGGCCAGCTATGATAGTGTGGGGAGGACTGTCCTATTTGTAGGTTGTCATTCCCCAACAAAGGTTCCAAATGGGGAAGTGGGGGAAGATTTAATAAATTCACGTACAGTAATTGTCTCTAAGTACTTCTGGAGTCCAGAACTGTGAGATGATCCTTTAGGAGACTGGGTGTTTAATTATACAATAAGATGGCTGCGACAGAGGCCTGGCTGAGATCTTTTTCGATCTGTAGTCTAAAATGGTGAGTAATGAGCAACCAGGGAAACCACCGCAGGGCCTGGGTGGTGGTTAAGGCTAAGTGGTGGGCCAGAAACCAGGGCAGTCCCACTCATCACCACAACCAGTGACTATGGACTTTGGCCTTGCTGTACTTGAGGGGGTTTGCCTTCCCATAGGATGTTGCCTGGGAGTTTATTATTTTTTGGAACCAGGTCAGAGGGATACATACTGATAGGTGGGAGCATGGGTGTAGCCAGGCATACTCCAAATACTCCATGGTGTGCAATTTTATTTAAGGGGGGTAGCAAATAGGCTCTGAACTGCTTCCTTTTTCCTTGAAAACTAACAAAGAAAATGTTGAACATTTCTGTAATTTTATTCATAGGAATTGAAACTAGAAGGACTGGTCACTAATACTGTCTGCATCCCAAGGACAATACAACTTTACAGGCTGTGGGCTGGTACTGTAAGTGGGTGTCTTAGGGAGCAATGCATGGCATTTGTATTTACCCATGCATGGCACCAACCATTGCCATGGAATACAAAAGTTGTATTTTTTGTGCCAAATGAGGCAACAAACACGGTCCTGGTGTTCATTTGTATATTGTCTGGCTTCAAGGGGGAAGGGTAGCAGTTAGTCCACTTGGTGTGCAGATCTGAAATTCCTGGCTACACCCCTGGGTGGGAGAGGAGATACATGATCTTAGGTACGAGGATCATCTTAAAGGCATCAGTTTTGCCTGCCATCAATAAGTTTGGCAGTTTTCACCAGGCCAATTCTATCTGTACAGCTTCAATTGCTGGGTGAATATTTAACTAGATCATTTTGGGGATGGACAGGTATATGGCAATTCCCAGGTAGATGATGCCTCTCAATGTCCATTTGAGTCCTTTAGCTAGAAAAGAGACTTCTTGTTCCATGGAATGTAAAGGGAGAATCTCCATTTTGTCCTGATTTACTCGTGCATCATAGAGCTCTGTGAAGCTATAGAGGAGCTGTAGGAGAAGCTCCAGGGTGGCTTGACTGTTCTGCTGCAGGATCAGGAGGTTGTCTGCTTGGTATTCCTTACCCCTGCTATTGATGCCCATGAGGGCAGGGTGTTGGCATATTGTGATGGCCAGGGGTTTGATGGCTAGCATGAAAAGCAGGGGCGAGAGGGGGAAGCCTTGTCTGGTCCCCTTGTGTAGTGAGAATGAAGGAGAACACAGACAAATAATGAGCACCGAGGCCAACGGGATGGCTACAGCAGTTACGTCCTTCTCAAAACAACTAGCTCTGATCCACATGTGGTCCAGAGTCTGCCATAAGTACTCCCACTCCACCGAGTCAAAAGCTTTTACGAAGTCAACTGTGATGGCCACTGCAGGAGTGGGTGTCTTCTTGGTTGAGTATATGAGGTTGAGGTGGGTGCGCAGGTGGTTTGAGCTTTGTCTACCCTTGATGAATCCTATTTGAGCTGGATAAATTAAACTCTTTAAGTACCATTTCTAGTCTCGTGGACAGGATATTAGCCAGAAATTTGGCATCTGCATTTATGAGGGATATTGGCCTGTAACTGCCCTGAAGAGAGCTGTCCTTCCCCTTTTTGGGCATAGCCATTATGATGGCCTTCATCATAGTGAGCAGTAGTTTTTTTAGACTGGAAGGCTTCTTGGCAAGCCTCTAGAGGGGGTGGCATAAGCTCGTCATAGAGCAGTTGATAGCAGTCGATGGGAAATCCACATCCACACTGGGTGCTTTTCCTTCAGTCAGAGCCTTTATGGTGTGTTGCATTTCTTGATAGGTGGTGGCAGCATCCAGGACTTTGGTCCCAGTTGGTGTAACTCATAGGAGAGTGAGCTTTTCTTAATAATATTAATAGCCTGGGCTTGGCCTATGAACAATTTTGCCAATGTTTCTTAGCTTTTTAGAATAGGTTTCTTCTTAAAAAGATTAGAGTAAGAGGCACTAAATGTGGGTGGTTGATCCCTGAGCTCCCTCATTATTACCTAGGCAGACATTTTGTGTTAGGTAAACAATGGATAGTTCAGACTTCATATGAAGCTATTGGAAGTAATGACTTAAAGCAGTTTAGGAATAGGGATAAGAAGTGGACTAAATACAAAACAAAAAACAGTCATTTTACAGGAATATAAAACATTAAAGAGCAACTCTGCACTTTAGCATGTGGTTTCATAAATAAGATGTTTTGGGTGTTGCAATTTACTAGAGAATACATTTTTTTCACTTTCAATGTTCCTTTCCAAGATTTACAGAACATCTTGGCAGTCTATCAAAAAATCCAAACTTGAAAACTCGATAACATATTTTATGGGGAAAAAAGTCTGTATAGAAAACATTTGCCTCTCTCCTGTTAATCTCAATGTGCCTTTGTTTATGACATCATAGTGTTCACGATGACAACAGACTATGATGTCACAAACAGCAATTGTGTGGTTAGCATGGGAGAGTCAGATACATCTCCCCCCTTCTGTTTCTAACTGTGCTCGGTCGGGGATATCCCCAACTCAGTGCCTCCTCGCCCATCGCTGGCATCCCCTGACAGCCTCCTGGAACCAAAGCCTGTGGCTTCCCCCCACAGTGTGGCCCCGAAGGGGAGACAGAGATCAGCTGTTCGGTCCCAGAGCTGGCTGTGGTGTCATTCAGCAAGGGGCAGAGGACTTCACTCAGCACAGCCACACAAGATTTTTCTGCTTTTGTCCCCTGGAGGTGCAGACATGCAATGAAATCAGTGTGGAACAGGCATGCTTCAGCATCCGTTCCACAGACATCTGCCATCACCTCCTAACTTTAGAGTGGCCCTGGGTGTTGCACACCCAACCTCCACTAGGTGTCGCTGAAAACTCTCAACCCCCCGGAGGAGTAGAGCTGTCAGTCGGATGCTCATCCTACCTCCCCTCATCTGACCCTCTGAGGTCATGCGCTCGCTCATGAACACTGTTCATCAGTGCCGTAAGTGGTAGTGCTACCGCTGCGTGGGGAACCGGTCAGTCAGACACATTTTGAAAGACTCAGTGAAATAATTGTTGCATTATCTAAAAAATTTAATAGATCAACAGAAGGGGACAGTAAAAAAAAATTAATAACTAGAAAACAATAAAACTAAATATAGAATAGGGCATTGGGTGACCATCCACAACAAAGCTGTGTTTCTAGCGAGGGAATTGATGACATCATAGAGACCTTGAGAGCGAAGCTTGAGAGGTCTGTATGATGTCATCAACTCCCAAGATAGAAATACAACCTTAGTTGTGGATGGTCACCAATCCACTGTTTTATATAGTATGTGGTTCCACAAATACTAAAAAAAAACTTTAATTTTCACAAGGTATCGTACCTTGTGTTTACAGTCCCACTTGGTCCTGGCAGCTCAGTTGGCTCGGAGTGGTCTCGCTCCGCTCTTGTTCCTGCAGTGATTGTTGGCTGCTGTTCTACAGTCCCAACCCTAAACCATTCTCTGCAGGCATTATTTAAAAAAAAGACAAAATTTGTTATCTGGTGCTGCTCTCTTTCTCGGTGTCTGCTGCTTCTAACCCCAGGAATCCACTAATATTATTACTTTTGCAGTGCTCCTTTAAATCAGCACTGCCCCAGAGAGAAATAGAATGCTATGCTAATCATGGAATGCTTAGCTCATGCATCTATTTTCAAACTGCCCAGTGTCAACGGCCTACATTCTACCTCAGATTTCTTCTCTCCGCTGCAAAGTTCAGACGCCCTGGAGATCTCTCTCAATCAAGACAGATTCCTGTAGTGCATAGAGCAAAAAAACTTAAGTATTTTTGTTTTATTTTTCATTACTGCCTAGTGTCATTGTTCTTTAGTGTTTTATACCTCACAGTTTAAATTTTAAACTTGTTTATCGGTTCTTCGTGGTTCCTTTGAACTGAGGGGCAACCGACCTTCTTTTGTACTTAATCGGAACCTTTATATAGAGTCTCAGTTACTTTATTCTTTAATTTTATTTCATTTTAACTGCTTTTGAACCGAGGTTTATCGGTTTCCACAGCGGTTTCTCAGTTCCGGATCCAATTGGAACCGATAGTTTTTTTTCACTTGATCAGTTCCTGAATCGACCACTATTACTATCGAAACCAACCGCAAATATTTAAATCTAGTCTATTTTTGGTTGGTTCCCGGTTCCTGTTTTCTATAATGTCAGACAAGCCTACAAAGAAAACGGGACCCCCTAGGTTCAAGAATTGCTTGAAGTGTGCAGAGGTGTCTACCAAGACAGACAAGCATGATATTTGCTTCATCTGCCTTGGGCAACAGCACTTCAGTGAAGACTGTGATATTTATAAGTCTTTCCCTGATAAGACAGTGGAAAAACGCAGGGAAAGGCTTAAAAGGAAACTAGAGGAGGGGTCCATGGGCGCTAACCAGTCCATCCCCTCTAAGACTGTGGCAGTTCCTTCCAGAGCCTCTAAATCCACCCCTGATATGGGTGAGGGCTCTGGCAAGACAGACAGTCAACTGTCTGATTCCCTGGTGCCTGACAAAAAAATTAAAGAAAACCAAACACACTGACACCCCGGCTGAAACGCCTCAAGGAGTCCCTCAGGTGCCTATTAATGCTCCTTCTCCTACTGATTTGGCACAGGCCTTAGCCTTACTCCACAAGTTGCAGGGATTATTAACCCCCTCAGCAGCCAGTGATTACTACTGCTGAAAAAGCAACTGTTGTTGCCCCTCTTTTTCCTACTGCTACAGTGGCGTATGAGGAGGATGACCAAGATGAAGAGGGAATTGAACCTGAGGTGTCACCAGAACAGCATTTTGGCTCCCCTCCCAGACCTGCAGAGGACTTTTCTTCCCATTTTACTTTTGTTAAGAAAATGGTAGAGACCCTGGATCTGCAAACAGCTGAAGAGATCCAGGATGAAGAGGAGGCACAATACATGGAGCTTATGGGGCTGACACCCTCAAAAAGGCTCCTTCTGCCTATTTACAAATTCTTTAAGAAGAATGTTTTAGAAATCCTCAAGGCTCCCAATATAGTCACACCCACTGACAAAAAGTATGACAAGAAATATCAGCTACAAAGATCTGGTGTTGAGTTTCTGTTCAGTCTCCCAGACCACCAGGGTATTGTACAGCATGCTTCCTGTGAGAAAGTCAAAACTCCCTTATCCTCTCACCCCCCTGAGAAGGATTCGAGAAAAGTGGACAGCATGGCAAAAAAGGGGCACCTTTTGGCATACCTGGCAATATGTCAAGCCAGCTACCAGGCCTATGCAGACCTCTATCAAAAAGCTCTCTGGCAGTCAGTAGTGGACAATGCTGAGGCTAACCCCTCTTTAACAGTGTCAGAGCTGCTGGACACAGCAAAATTGGGCTTGGAGGCTTCCAAATACCAATTTCAAATGGCAGCTGACACTAATGATAGAGCTGCAAGATGGGTGGCTGGTACCATAGCTCTAATGAGATTTGCCTGCTTAGGGCTACCAACCTCACCCAGGACACTCAAAGTAAGGCAATGGATTTCCCAGTGGAAGGCCACTGTCTTTTTGGTGCCCAGACTGAGTTATATATGAAAAAAGTAGATGAATGCAAAGCTACTTTTAGGAGCAACTCGACTGGAGACAGACCCTCTACTTCAACTTCATCTTATTCTAGGGAAGGCAGGGGCAGGTCCTCTTTTAGGAGGCCTTTCTTTCAGGTACATGCTGTTTCCCAGGAGCAGTACCAACCACAGCAGACTGAATTTTACAGAGCTAGAAGAAGAAGGAGTTCTCGTAGAGGATCCCAATCTGCTCAGCCTCAACAACAAGCAAAACAGAACCCCTGACTTTTCCCTTCAGGCTGCCTCTCCACATCCTGTAGGGGGCAGACTCACCCACTGTTTCCAGGAATGGTTAAAAATAACCACAGACAAATGGGTCCTGGAAATAGTGAGTCAGGGTCTCTCCTTTTGCTTCAGATCCCTTCCTCCTCCAAGGTTAAAACATTTTGCACCAGCTCCCTTCTCAGAAAGAAAACTACTGGAGCAGGAGGTACAGGCCCTACTGCTGGCAAAAGCAGTGGAGCCTGTTCCCCACAACCAAAGAGGGCAAGGGTTTTATTCCAGATATTTCCTAACAGCAAAAAAGAATGGAAGGTGGTGGCCTATACTAGACCTCAGACTGCTAAACAAGCACCAGGTAAAGCCCAGGTTCCAAATGGTCACAATGGCCATGATTTTGCCAACTCTGCAAAAAGGGGACTGGCTAGCCTCCTTGGATTTAAAGGACACATATTTCCATTTCCATATTCCCATAAGGGAGTCACAAAGAAAGTATCTCAGATTCAGACTCCCCTCAGGCTACTACCTGTTCTCAACACTTCCCTTTGGTCTTACCTCTGCACCAAGGGTCTTTACCAAGTGCATAGTAGTAGTAGTAGTGGCACACTCAGAAGATTGGGTGTCACAGTTTTACCTTATCTGAACGATTGGTTAATAATAGGAAAATCCCACCAACAGGTGTCAGACCACCTTCAGGTAACCCAGGATGTGCTGCTCTCCCTGGGGGTCCTTCTCAACACCAAAAAGTCAGTTCTGACCCCTGTGCAGGTTCTGCAGTTCATAGGTGCAGAACTGAATACAGTAGTGGAGAGAGCTTTTCTCCATCAGGGGAGGGCAGGAAGCATTCAGCTTTTGGCAGGCTCATTTGCCCTGGGCAGGCCAAAGCCAGCAAAACAGTTTCTTCAACTGTTAGGGCACATGGTTTCAGCAACGAGCACAGTCATAGGTGCCAGGTTTCAGATGAGAGATATTCAGTTCCACCTCAGAGCACACTGGTGCCAAAAGAGGGACTCCCTCTCAAAGCCAGTACCAGTCACACAAACATTACTACAGGCCCTCCAATGGTGGAGGGAACTGGAAAACTTAAGGGAAGGGGTTCCATTTCTGCAGGAGTCTCCCTCTCTGGTTCTCACAACCGATGCTTCCCTGCTAGGATGGGGTGCTCACTTAGGGGATCACACCATCCACAGTACCTGAGAGTGGGCAGACTCACTCCTACACATAAACCTGCTGGAGTTAAGAGCTGTTTATCTGGCCCTTCAGGCTTTCTCTCGCCTCATACAGGGAAAGGTGGTACAAGTCAGAATAGACAATACCACAACAGTGTATTACATCAACAAACAAGGAGGGACAAGGTCCACTCCTCTGTGTACAGAGGCAATGAAGATATGGAGCCTTGCTTACTCTCTAAATGCCTCTCACCAGTCAATTCATCTGCCTGGCAAGGACAATACCTTGGCAGATGCCTTGAGCAGGATAAACCAGGCCCATCACGAATGGGCATTGAACAAGCAAGTGGTGAATGCTGTATTAGGGAGGTGTGGACCCCAGAAATAGACCTCAAAATCACCACTTACCTCTCTATTGTTGCAGGGCCCCAGTGAAGGGAACAGTTCCCATAGATGCCCTGATTCTAGATTGAACAGACAGGTACCTCTATGCCTTTTCTCCTTTTCCACTGATACTCAGGGTGCTTATCAAGCTCAGGTCACAACCAGCTTCGTTGATTCTGGTTGTCCCAGACTGGGCAAGGCAGCCTTGGTACTCCCTACTGCTCTCAATGTCTGTGAGCAAGCTGATTCATCTCCCTCAGAAGTACAATCTACTGACTTCCTTTCAGGGGAAGGTAGTGTACCCCAATCTCAGGTCTCTCAAGCTCAAGGCCTGGCTCTTGAGGACTTAGAATATGCAGATTGCCAGTTCTCTGAAGCAGTTTTGGAAGTCCTTAAGGGTTACAGGATACCTTCCACTAAGATAACCTATGCCTCAAAATGGAAAAGATGTTCCTTTTGGTGCAGTGACATGGGTATAGTCCCAGCCCAGGCCAGGGTCCCAACCCTTCTGGATTACTTGTCTCACCTGCACTCGCTGGGGTTGCAGCTTTCAACCCTGAAGGTGCACCTGGCTTCAGTATTTAGCATACCTTTTAGCTAGAATGGATAGCTCCCTGGCATCAAACCCTGTATTCAAAAGGTTCTTTAAAGGGTTCTCTCATTTGTTTCCCCCTCACAGGGAACCAGTGCCAGCATAGGACCTTAATATTTACCTTGCCCAGCTTATGCTTCTGCTCTTTGAACCCGTGGAATCTGCAGAGCTTCATTTTTTTTTTTTTTTTGTTACCTGGAAGGTAGTTTTTCTGGTAGCAATCACTTCTGCCAGAAGGATAAGTGAGCTACAGGCCCTCTGTGTGGAAAAGGACTATGTTTCTTTTTTTAAAGGGACAAGGTAGTGTTGCGAACTAATAGGAAGTTCCTCCCCAAGGTGGTTTCTGGCTTCCATTTGAACCAGTCTATAACATTGCCAGTTTTCTTTACTGAACACTCTAGCTCAGGTGAGCGTAGATTGCACAGCTTGGATGTAAAAAGAGCACTGAGTTATTACATGACTCATACCAAAGATAATAGGCAGGACAGACAACAACTGTTCCTCACCTATAGGGAAGTAGGTAAAGGTACTCCTGCTTCAAAGTGGACTATCTCTCGATGGATAGTCCAGTGTATTCAGTTGTGCTACTCAAAAGCAGGCAAGGTTCCTCCCTCGGGTCTTAGGGCCCACTCTACAAGGGGCACAGCTGCCACTATTGCAGCTGTCTGAGAGGTACCTCTAATGGAAATTTGTAAAGCAGCTACCTGGAGGTCAATCCACACCTTCACTAAGCATTATAGCCTGGACACCAAGTCCAGAAATGATCCCAGATTTGGCACAGCAGACTTGCAGAGTCTTTTTCCTAAATAGATTCTGGCCCACCTCCTTGAGGTACTGCTGCGTAGTCTGCAAGAGTAATAATATTAGTGGATTCCTGGGGTTAGAAGAAAAAATTACTCACTTGTAGCAATCTTATTTCTTCCAAAGGGATCCACTAATATTATTACTCCCCGCCCTTGCCTCGCCTTCAGAATCAGTAACTGGAAAAATCCTTTCCATAGCTGATAAGATATATGGTTGTAGTGGCCTGCCACCTGCTGACACCTTCTAGTAATGTCTTTTACTTGTAGATTCTTTTCTTTTTTTTCACTTTATATTTTTATTGAAATTTTCAAAAAGTTTCAAAACGTACATAACATATAGATCTGAAGTATCCTCCAAATACTGGGAAAAGGACAAAGGTGAATAAATTGCACATGACAGTATGATTAATCTAAATACAGGCTGTTACCAACAGAGGAGAAAAACAATAGACAGTGATATCAAATAGCGGTAAAGAAATAATACAAAATTGTATAAATATTGTGTTAGAGATATCCTACATATATAAGGCAAATACAAGGCAATATCTAGAGTTTAGCCTAGTAACAGTAGTAAGGGGCTGATTCAAGAAGAGGTACAATTAATAAACTGTAAAAGGAGGATGTGAGTAAGGAAAGAAAATATCCCATGGAAGAAAATACGAGAGAGCAGAAAGAAGAAGGAAATAAAAAATGGCGAGAGACAGAAAAGAGACATAACAGGAAAAGGTATCCGTGCATGGTTACAAATATTGCCCCAGATCGAAGATAAGAGATGAAAGGGAAATCTGAGTGGTTATATATTAAGGCTTGGAAACATTAGAAAGATTTGTGTACTTGAAGTAATCCTGCCAACAACTGTCATATACATTGAGTTGGTCATGTGTGAGATGGGATAATCGATCTAGAGACTCATATTGGGTTAAGTTTTGCAGGACGTCTGCTAATGATGGAACATGTACTGATCTCCATTTCATAAGAATTAAATGTTTAACAAGAACGGAAAGCATATTTATCCATCTGAAGTAGGCACGTGAGAGGGTAATGTTACTTGGGGTAACGATACCTAGCAGGAAGAGTTTAGGGTCCAGAGGGATTTGTTGTCCAATAACCTTGGAGGCAAAAGTATGAACCCTGTGCCAGAGCATATTAACAGGAGTGCATGTCCATAAAATATGAAAAATATCACCTTCAGGTGAATTGCAGTGCCAATAGTTATTATTATTTAATAGTCCCATACGATGTAGTACAGAAGGAGTTCTGTACCAAAGGTGTAGAATTTTAATTTGTATTAGTGAGCTATGGGCATCTTTAAATATACTATAGGGAAGGCGCCAGCAATTGCACTATTGTATGTCATTAATGTTATAGTTAAGAAGAGTGCTCCATCTAATTTTAACAGAGATAGTTTGATAAGGTAAATTGTTTATAATGACTATAAATGGAGCTATTCCACTTTGTTGATAGGTTAATCCAGTATGAAATGTGATGATCTTGTAGTGTAGATTTATGGGCATAGCGAGAGAAAGAACTATAAGCATCTCGAATCTGTAAGTACGTCCAAAAGGCTTGTTTAGAAAGGTTCCAGATATTCTGCAGGTCTGAGAAGGTTTTAAGAGTTAGGGATTTCAGATCTAGGATATCCCCTAAAAAGTAAATGCCTTTATTTTTCCATGATCGGCAAAAAATAGTTTGGTTCTCTATAGCAAGTAAGGGATTACCCCAAGGGGGTATAGAACCAGGGAGTTGGGTTAGTTTTTAAAAATGTATGAATTCGCTTCCGGTAAAAGACTGAGGCTCAGATAGGGAGATGTGATTTAAGTTTGGGTGGGAGAGGGTTAAAAATTAAGGCTGTAGGGATTCCACCAGGACAGGACACGGATTCCATTATAACCCATAGCGGAGTGTGAGATGAGGGTTTATGAAACCATTTAATGGTTTGGGCGGTCCTGAAAGCCCACAAATAAACTTTGAACTAGGGGAGTCCGAACCCTCCTCTCTTCCAGTGTGAGCGAAGTTTATTCTGACTAAATCTTGGCAGTTTACCATCCCATATAAAGTGTCCTATAAGTTTGTCGAGTTTAGATAAAAAGGAAGTGGGTAAAATTAAGGGGATATTAGCAAATAAGTAGAGAATTATGGGTGAGACAGACATCTTGATGGCAGTTATTTTTCCCATGAAAGAGAGATTAAGGAGTTTCCACCTGTCCAAAATGGTTCTAATATTGTTGATCAGGGGATTAAAGTTTATTTCCCATATTTTCCCCAGGTTACTAGTTATTTTGATTCCTAGATAGGTAATATTTTGTGTAGACCATTTGAAACCAAGGGAAGAGTTCATAAATGGTTTGCAGTGGGCATTAAGGGGTAAAATTTGTGATTCTCCATGGCTCAAAGCCAGGCCAGCAAGGTTTGTGAAATTGTTAAGTAGTTTAATCAACAAGGGTTCCACCTCTTTTAGATTTTCAAGTAATATTAAAAGGTCGTCCACGTAAGAGAAAGAGATATATCTAGAAGTGCCAGTAGGTATACCTTTAATGTCGATGGACTGACGCAAACTGGCAGATAGGGGTTCCATGGCAAGGATGAATAAAAACGGTGACGGGACAGCCTTGTCTGGTTGCTCTTGCCAACTGGAAGGAGGAAGAGAGAGTAGAATTAGTAAGAATTCTTGCCTTGGGCGAGGTGTATAATAATTTAATCCAGGAACAAAAAGTATGAGAGAAACTGAAATAAGACAGAACCTGGTAGAGATAGTGCCGATTTAAGGAATCAAAAGCTTTTTCAAAATCTATAACTATGGCCGCTGCAGGGGAATTAAGGGATTTGGCTTTGTGAATTAAATTAAATAGTGAACTTACGTGATCTGTGCCAGATCTGTTCTTAATAAAAACAGTTTGGGAACAGTGGGATAATTTAGGAATCAAGGTTTCAAGGAGAGATGATAATAATTTAGCAAATATCTTTCCAATGGTATTTAAGAGAGATATTGGTCTGTAACTTGTAGGGAGAGAAGGATCTTTGTCTTTTTTGAGAATTAAGGTTATAATTGCTTCAGTGCATGAGGGCGGAGCGTACCCTGGGTCAGTGTCTTGGGAAGACTTTAAAAGGATCGGGCAAGAATGTAAGAGATAGCTTTTTAAAGGAGTCTACAGAGAAATGCATCTCCCCTACCCCCACCGGGGACTTGCCAGACTTCAGGAAGACAGGGCTTGTTGGATTTCTTTAAGAGAAAAGGCTGTCTAATCAGTTAGCTTTGGAAGTAGAAAGGTGGGGTAAATGTAAATTGCTTAGAAATTGCTGTATCTGAGAGGGAGAAGAAGAGTTGGAGTATAATTTCTGATAGAATGTTTTCATAATATGATTTATAGAGGGTCTATCTGTGTGGAATATACCTTGTTGCTCTTTAAGACCGGAGGTGTGTCGTTCCATTTGTTGCATCTTAAGCTGATAGGAAAGGAGTTTCCCATTTTTGTCTCTTTGTTCCCAATATCTATGTTTCAGTTTAAACAGAGCTAACTCAGTTTTACGGGAAATTAATTTGTTTATCTTGACTTTTCATTGAAGAATTTCAAGGTGTAAATGGGAGGAGGGGTCATGAGTATTGGTTTTAAAATACAGAGTTTCTTTAGATTTAAGGGTATTTTCAAGATCTGCTGGTTGTTGCTGTCTTGATTTTTTCCTGTGGGCAGCATAACTGATTATTTTCCCACGGATCGTGGCTTTTAGTGCTTCCCAAACAGTACCCATAGAGGTATCCGCAGGATTATTAGAGAGGAATTCTTTAATCTGAAATGATCATGAGGAGAAAGCAGAATCGCTGAAGAAGGGGGTTGAGATGCTAGAAAGGGTATTTTGGCTGTGGGGGACCCCATAAGAGTTGTAGCTTAAGTGGAGAATGGTTCGAAATCACTATGGGCGTGATAGACGAATCAATGGTCTTTTCAGCTATAGCAGAGGAGATAAGCAAGTAATCAATTCTGTTGCATGATTTATGAAGTAAGGAGTAAAAGGTGAAATCTGGGTCCCGAGGGTGGAAGAGCTGCCAAATATCCAATAGACCTAGTTCTTTCATAAGTAATGAAAGGGCTTTAATACATCTGGGGTGGGAATCTACGGAAACGTTACTTCTCTCAATGCTAGGCTCCAAGGCTAGGTTGGCGTCTTCTCCAAAGTGGGCTATTATCAGAGATAGTAGAAAAAGAATGATGTGTAAATTGGGAAAGAGCTCTGGGAGTCAGGTTGGGAGCATAGACATTAACAAGCGTGGGGCCGGAAGGGGTATTAAGTTTAACGATTATCCATCTGCCTTCTGTATCCAAGATGGAGTTTATGAGAGACCAATTGAGATTTTTATGGATAAGTATAGCTACTCCTCTTTTGTTTTTTTGTGGAGAAGGATGAATGATAGATCTAACCAACCCAGTCTTTCTTAAGTTTTATTACATCCTCAGTTAATAGTTTGGTTTCTTGAAGGAAAGCAATATGGGCTTTATGTTTTTTAAGGTAAGAGAGGATTTGCTTTTGCTTGCATGGAGAGTTAAGTCCCTTCACATTCCAAGTGTATAAGAGTAAATCATTCGTGGTTATGGTACGGAAAAAAGAATATGGTTATTGGAATAGTGAGGGACATAACAATGGGATTGAGGATGAAAGGGAAACAGCTTGTACATGACAGGGAAGGCAGAGGTCCTTCAAGTTACCAACATATAATGTCAATAAATGTAATCAACACCGGATAGATGTTATAAAGGGAATAGATAGAACAATAAGAGAAAGACATTGAATAACGACCACAATTTTAACACTCTAATTACTATCACAAAAAAACAGAAAACCTTTAAAGGGAGCAGCGAGATAAGAGTTGGCTAATCTGCTAAAAGACTCTCTCACTACAAACCAGGGCATCAAAAAGACGGAAAGGACCAAGAAGGACCAACTAAATAAGTGTTGGTCAAACACCAAGGTCTTAACGTGATAATATTATAGGAAAATTGTAACAAACCCACTAGATTAAAACTAGCAATACCATATAAGGCAGGGAACTGTAGATACCTCCGCTTTAAATAAAAGCTAGTCTAATGTAAGAGAAACAGCAATACTGATAGACTAAATGGTAGAGCTAAATAACCACAGTATTAAAGTGCCAACTTCTTAAAACAAAGTTTATGATCGGTGTAGAGAAACCAAATTGCCTAATAGAGGTTAGTGGAACGGGCACTTTGACAAAAAAAATGGTGAGTAGAGAGCCTAACAATAATTGATATATCCTAGCAAGCCATGGAAGCCTGTAGTCCTATCAAATGCAGTGGTAAAGTGTGAGTATGGTTCAGGGACAGGCATTATGGTTGAGATTGAATTAGGAATAATCAACTGAATCAATACGCCGTGAGGCCAAATGAGACAGGGTTATAAAGAGTAGGTGTGGCCCACGAGTTAACTGTGTTCAAAGGAGTGTTAGAGTGAATAGGGTCCCATTTACTCAAAACATTGCCAAGAAGTAGTGTATGGAGTGACTAGGCTCAATTAATAAGTCCAGTGAGCTCTATAACAAAGTGAGAGATACAACAAATGAAATCCATTTAAATTCCTGGACTTGAGTAAAATATGGTGTTGCAGGAAATGTTTAATATAAGCCCTTTGAAATAGTGCTCCGAAAATAGCCAGCATAAAATAATTGACAGAGTGGACTCAAATTGTAATTGGGGGTAATAAAATGAAGAAGCATGGAATAAGTAGTGTTGACAGAGGTGGTTAAATAAGAGTTGTTAAACTCTTGTCAACCGTGTGTGTGTAGGTAGAATACATAAGGTTTATACTGCCAGAAAGCATAGGAGTACATATGGCAGAATGAGCCATATTGTGGGCGAATATGTTAATAGAATTTGAAGCTTCAATCCAAATACCTGCCCCATCTATAAAATAATAAGCGGTATCAGAACATCCAGCTTACTAGATATATCAATACTGCCATTGTAATAAGCTAGATATTAAAAGAATAGTACAAAATAACAAAGTGCCACGTTGCATCAACAGGCATAAGCCAAAAAGCTGATTATAAGAATAAGCAGTATTGTTTAAAATCAGACGCGATGTATAGCCTTTCTGATTCACAACTAGCTGGAAAGGAAATGATCAGAATGGTACAAGCAGCATGACTTATGACTGGGCAATAGTAAAGAAAAGGTTTCTCCTGAATAGGAAACTAGTCAGGAGAAAGCAAGTCAATCTGTAAATAAAATTACTTGATCAGGTTACCATAGCATTGTGGGTATTGTTAGGGCTGTTAGGATTTTCCCCTTCCTATTTGCTTTGCACCTCTTTTTAGGAGGTTTGGCTGCTTTAAGGGGGGAGCTTGCAGTGATTTCAGCCCAGGAAGAATCTGCGGATATGTTGTCTTGAGTCACAGTACACAAATTAGAGGAAAGATCATCTGTAGTTTGGGGAGATAAATCGTCCTGCGAGGAGAGCGTATCTTCAGCCAGTAGGGCAAATTTGTTGCTCAGCAGTATGGAGGGATTCACTAAAGAGTGAAGGGATGGTGTTTGTGAAGAACCAGAGGGACTTTCATCAGGTGTATTTAGAGGTACAGTAGTCAGATAGATTTTTCTCCTGCAGCCGACTCGACTGTCTAGCTGGAGGCATAGAAGTGGAAGCATTATTTGTAGTTGCCATTTTAGTTGGGACCATCGGTTCTGTTCTACTACTGGTTGGGACCGTCAGTACTGCTGTACTTCCTCCTGGATCCTGAGGTGCAACAAATTCTCCCGAAGTAGGTTCCGCACTGCCAATCGGTCCCACAACATCACTCGATCTCCCCAAGGTAAGAGATTTTAGATCAACGTTGAGAAAGCTTGCAAGGGCATCAGGAGAGCTAAAGTCCTTGAATGAGGAACCAAGATAGAGACGCATTACAGCTGGGTAGCGCAAGGCGAAGTTGATGTCTTTTTGGTGTAGTAACTGCTTTAGAGGGTTGTATTCTCTTCTTCTTGCAGACAGTTCTTCTGAAAAATCTCTACATATTAGTGTAACCCCTAGATGGCGCTATCCCAGGGGCTACTACCCCTGCCTGATTTGCCACTAACAGGTTGAGGGGCCTGGATCCAATGGCGGGTGCCTCCACCCAGAGGTCAGGGTTTGCAATAGTTAAACTTACTTGGTCACAGCCCTCTGGGACACTGCAACCCCCCTTTCTTCCCACTAGTGGCCACACAATATCAAATTACCTTCTACAGTATACACTTACCCCCAGGACTAGTTCGGCACTGGGACCTCCTTGAAATAAGATACAGTGCAACAATCACAGTACAGTACTTTAACATAGACAAACACCTCAGGCAGTATAACTTTGCTGAAACAAGCAGCTCCTGATTTATTTAGGGATATAACTGTAACCACTGATGGCGCTATCCCAGGGGCTACTACCCTGCCTGATTTGCCACTAACAGGTTGAGGACTGGATCCAATGGCGGGTGCCTCCACCCAGAGGTCAGGGTTTGCAATAGTTAAACTAACTTGGTCACAGCCCTCTGGGACACTGCAACCCCCTTTCTTCCCACTAGTGGCCCACCAATATATCAGAATTACCTTCACAGTATACACTTACCCCCAGGACTGGTTCGGCACTGGGACCTCCTGTGAAATGAGATACAGTGCAACAATCACAGTACGAGTACTAACACATAGACAAATACATCAGGCAGTATAACTTTGCTGAAACAAGCAGCTCTGATTTATTTAGGGGATATAACAAGGACAGGGGAAATCAGGTTAATTAGCTTATCACTCTAATAATCTACCTATGGCTCTGTGCACAGGCTATCCTATCAGTTACTGTCCCTGGGTACCCAAGCCTAGTGGCTAGTCAAACCGTGGCAGCTGGTAGGCCCTTTCACACAGAAAAGAGAATTAAACAGTCAGCAGTACAGTAATTCCATTTTGGATTTAATGTGGCAATTCAACAGGAGTGACCCTGAATTAGTACTCACGACCTCCAAATAAGATAGGGTCCTTCAATGTCAGCAGGGCTCACTTGAGGTACACAAACCTCTTCACACATCCATATAAAAGAAAGCACTATACCAGGCAGGCTGCATCTGTATCGATCGCAATTACTGCACAATACCGGGAGAACACACAGCAGATTCAGTTCTGACAGACCGAGTGTAATTTTCAGCAATTCCTCCAGTCTTCTACAGGGTGAGCCTGGTTTCTACTCTTCAGAGATCCTTGATTCTTTTCACAGGACGGATTCAGTCTAACAAGCTGCAGACCGAACTCTGGGCCCACACACGTTTTTGACTAAAACTGCACACTGAAAAGCACAGGGCTCCTTCCTTCTTACTGCCAAGCTCAACTCAAACTCCAACCGACAAAACTGGCACTTCCTTTGAGTTCCTCCCAGTTCTTGACTGGATTGGCTGTCACTCACAATAGACTGCTGCTGTTGTGTCCAAAAGGCACTGAAGTCTAAACTACATCTCCCAGAGTCACTGCCCATACAATCCTCTTGTGGCTGGCTCAGATTATGAGTCCAAGTTCTGATTCGTCCAAGGCACCATTTTAGAGCTAGCTTACCCCACACTGATTGGTCCAGTTCAGCAGTTCAAAACTAGAATGGGGAACTAGCAGACACAGTTCTGACTGCAAAGAAAGCAGGTTAGACAAACTGTAATTTCATTATTACTCTAATTTCTGGCAAACAGTTACATCTTTCAGATAGGTTCCCTTTGCACTCCTAGTGACTGCAAAAATGAAGTGAATTGGCAGCAGCTCGAGTGGTACTCAGAGAAGCACACAGTCCCCCCATACAAACTAATTATGTCTGCAAGCAGACAGCTCTTAAAGAGACAGTACCAGAGGCTCTAAAACACTCACTGATAAATGGCTTAAATGCCAAACACCATTCAGGCTTGGAGCATTCAAGCAAGCTCCTGGAAGTCTTTTGGGAACCCCCATTTGCAGGGTTACACCTTCCTGGCCTGGGAAAGCTTGGCGTCGCGTCAAACAAGTAGCCATAAGTTTCAACTGCAACCATATACATTTGCATTAGGCTCGCATGTAATCATCAGTCAATATATCATTTTACCAAGAACACATTTCTGAAACATTGCAGTCGTCCTCTTTACACGTATTACATACACATTGTACCATAACTCAAGTTATTACCTCTTGTACATGAAACCTGAAGAGAGGGCCCTTCCTATCAGTTACCTTGGGGCTGGATGGGGCAAGGGCACCATATAGAGGGCAACACAAGTAACTTGGAGTTAGCACTGATGCTCAGTTTGGGCAATGAGCTCGGGGACACATACACTCCTTATGGACAACATTGAGAAGCAAGTCCACAGGCCTCCCAAGTGAATCATAACTGAGGTGCACCACAGGCTTACAGCTCGACCAGTCTTTCTAGGGGAACTGTTATAGTCTCTGCACTCTGAGCCTCATTTTCAGCATTGTCCTCACTTGTCAGGAGTCTCCATGGGGTAGAGAGCTAGAACTTGGGGCACTTTCAGCTCCAGGAGTTACAGTTTCTGAGTCCACAACATTTTGGCTCACCTGGAGAGCTTTCGGACACTGGCAGTGGACTGTCAGGGCACTCAAAATACTCTTCTTGTTCGGTGTATCACCAGTCTGCCCCAATCTATCATTTCTCTCCCTGAAAGCTCAAACAGTTCAACCATGCACAATGATTCCATTTCATCTGATCTGATGCTTTGCACTTCACTTTCTGGGAGCATTGGCTCCCAGGGATGAAGCTGGGGCTTAGACAGTCCAGAGGCCCAGCTTCATCTCCAGTATTGACTAGGGGATTGCACGAAACAATTGACTCAGTTCGTAGAAGGATAGTATTCAAAGTCACTCTCACTTTCTTCCGATATGGACTGACAGTCATGCTCAACTGGGACTTGTGGAGGGAACACTTTAACTTTGCTTCTGTGGTGGCAGACTTTCTTGATCTTTTCTTAGCAGCAGCTCTAGTCACTGGTCCAGAGGGGCATCTTCTAGGGGCTCAGACTCAATTAAGATTTGTCCAATGGGCAGTAAATGATTTCTATGCATTGTTTTACATCTTTAATTATTCTCAGGCCTTACTTTGTACACTGGCAGATCATCTAGTTTGCCCACTACAATGTGAGGAGATGGTGCCATCTCATCAGCAATCTTGTGCTTGCCATGCAGTCCCAGATTTCTTGTAATACCGATCTCCTCCTGGAGTTCCTGTGCTTTCACCTTTTATCATACCTTTCTTTGTTGGCCAGATTTCTTTTGGCAGCCATGGTTTGAGCCAGTTAGTACGCATGAGTTAGCTGGGCCTTTAACTTTTGCACATACTGTAAATAGTTGTCAGCTTGAACCCCATCAGGAGACACCCAAAACACACATCTACTGGTAGTCGAGCTTCTCTTCCAAACATCAGGCGGTGGGGAGAATCAGTGGCATCACTTTGGTGCAGTTATAAGCATGTACCAGGAGTGCTAATTTGTTAGCTCCATCTAGGCTTGTCCTTAGGGTGCAGTGCCTAGCATATCTAGCAAAGTGGGTTGAAGCGTTCAGGCTGTGGGTCCCCACGGGGGTGGTAAGGAGTGGTTCTGGACTTCTCACTCCCACAGAGAAAGCATCTCTTGATCAGACGACTCTCAAAGTCTCTCCCTTGATCAGAATGGATTCTTTGTGGAGCCCCATAGTGAACAAAAAGTTTTCTACAAGTACTTTGGCCACAGTGGATGCTTTCTGGTCTTTGGTGGGGAAAGCTTGGGCATATCTGTGAAATGGTCAGTGACCACCAGCACATTACTGATATTTCTTTGATCTGACTCCAAACTCAGAAAATCAATACAGACCAGCTCCATGGGTGCACTGGTGGTGATGTTAACAAGGGGCAGCCCTCTGGGGCAAAGCTTTCCTCTGTAGCTAGCGACTACAAGTTCGAATGTGTTGCTCCACATCAGCCCCATCTTAGGCCAATAGAATCTGGATCTCACCAAGTCAAGTGTTCTGTCTATACCAAGGTGCCCCATGTGGTTGTGCAAGGACCTCAGTACTGAGTCTCGAAGGCAGTGGGCAGCACTAGTTGTTGTTTGTCTACTTGTCCCCTCTGTCTACTGTTTCTCTGTATAACAGTTTATTGATCAGTTTCAACTTAGGACCTTCTTTGTATAACAGTGCAGTTCTCAAATCAGTGGAGCGTAATTTGGACACATCTTTTCCTGCATAGAGGCTTCTAAAGAGCTGCTTTGATCATGGGATCGCGGAGTTGAGCCGCCTGAATACTGTCATTGTCCAGCTGAGGCAGTGCACCAATGTCTATGCAGAAAAGTGGCAATAAGCAGCAGGTATACAATTCTCAGAGGCTCCCAAGCAATCCACCATGCAGTCCACTGCGTCCAAGTGAGACATTTGTTCCTCCTGTCAAACTTCCGGCAGAAGTGCTTGGTCAGGTTCTGCCAATCGGACCCAATCATTCTGGGAACAGGCCTCCGAGGAGGAAACATCAGCATCTATGTGGTTCAGACCTGCTCGGTATTCGAGCATAGTCATATGTAGATAATGCAGAAAGCCACCTATGGCCAGTGGCATCCAACATAGCTGAGGTCTGCACATAGGTCAAAGGATTATTGTCAGTTTTTACTAGTATTTTAGCCCATACAAGTACTCATGGAATTGGTCAACAATAGCCCACTTCAAAGCTGGGAACTCTAACTTATGTACAGGATAGTTCTTTTCGGATGGGGTCAACTTCTACTGGCAAAGGCCACTGGTCTCAGGCCATTCTCGTGCTCTTGGTACAACACAGCCCCCAACCCTTGCAAGCTAGCATCAGTGTGCAGGGCGTAAGGTTTTCTTGGATCGGCATAGGCCAGCACTGGAGCATGGGTAAGTTGATATATGATCTCATGAAAAGCAGTCTCACAATCAGGAGTCCAGCGGCCCCAAATACTTCACCGGGATGAAAATACACTCTTTCAGTCTTGAGGCGCTGACTTTGGTATTTTTGTGGGTTGGGGGATACCCTTGAGTAAGGTTAAGTAAAGGGCGGATCACTCTTGAATAGTCCTTGATGAAGCGCCGATAATAACCACAGAATCCCAGGAATCTTTGCAGTTCTTTTAGATTTTGGGCTGTAGCCAGGTGGTCAAGGCCTCAACTTTCTTGGGTGGGTCTCTATTCCTCGGTGGATACTATGTGTCCCACATACTTTACTGATGTTTGAAAGAATTGACACTATCAATGGACAGTTTAGGCCAAAGTCCTCCAGTCGGTCCAATACCTTAAATAATCTGCTCTCATGTTCCTCCAGTGAGCTGCCAAACACAACAACATCATCTAGGTATACCAGGCACTCTAGTAAGTTCATGTCCCCACTGCACGCTCCATCAATCGTTGAAAAGTGGCTGGGGCACCTGAAATCCCCGAGGCATCCTCATGAATTCATAGAAGCCAAGCGGACAGATAAAGGCCTCTTCTCACGGTCCTCTAGGGCCATCAGGATCTGGTAGTACCCACTGCGGAGATCCGCACAGAGAACCACTTGCTCCGTTTAGGCAGTCCAAAGCATCCTGAATGCGGGGCATTGTGTACTGATCAGGATAGTCCTGGTTTAGAATGCGATAATCCACACACATCCTTACTGTTCCATTCTTTTCCTCACTACCACAATGGAAGCATAAGGGCTTCTGGATTCTTGTATTACACCAGCAGCTAACATCTCTTGCAGATGCCGTCTCACATCATCTATGTCAGCAGGTGCCAGGCCGTGAGACCTCTCACGAAATGGTCTTTCGTCATGCAGCCGGATATTGTGCTCAGCTCCTTGCACGCATCCACATCCCATTCCTTTAAAGAAAACACCTGGTCTCTCTGGGCAAGCTTCTCACTGATCCTCACTTTCCATTCAGCTGGCAGCGGGAGTTCGCAAATCAAACAAGTCAGGCGTTACTCTGTCATTCTTCCTTGAACTCTTGCTGCTGGGTAGCACTGCAGTGTCTGCACAATGCACATTAGCCAGGATGCAACCTCTGTTTACTCGAATGTCTCTTTCAGACACATTATGAACTTGGACCATTACCCTTCTGGCATAAGCATGGGCTCTAGCGGGCAAAATACTAGGCTTGACAGCAGTCCCTCTGGCAATTTTCCATCGCCTGGTGCATCCAACATTAATATTTTATTCTTAACATCCTTTCTGATACGGACCTCTCCCTGTAAGGTACACTGGGCATTTGGCGCCAGGATCAGAGACTCAGGATCCTTCTTCCATACAATTCCGACCGGTTCCTCTGGTTCTGTTTTTCAGCATCTCTCTGTGCCTCATAGGCCTTCTTAATTAAAGCCGAACTCTTAAAAGCTCTACTAGTCTTTGACCCCTGTTTTTCATAACACAACTGTGCCAGCCTTCCGAACATATGAGCATTTGTTCCAATCAACAAAGGGACACCATCATACAGTCCAGTGGGGGACACACTAAGGCTAGGAGTCTCTACTTGTTAAGCCACTCCAGCCACGGAGGTGAGGAAAGACAGCAAATTCGGATATACCCGGAATAGGGTAGGCCTTCTCATAACCCCCATACATGCAGTCCTTCTAATGGTTGTAAGGGTACGTCGACAAATGCTTCTGATACCAATCCTGGAACATAATTGTCACTTGGGAGCCACTGTCTAATACAGCTCTTGTAGACACTCCATTCACCTTTAGTGGTCTCCATGGAGGGACCCACTATTCTGGACCAGTCTGGAGAGGCGGTAGTGGGGGCCTGGGCAACTGTGCCACAAGGGCGTGAATTAGCATTTTTGGTGCCCTCACTGGGATCATGTCGTGCACCTCTTAACCACTGATTTCTTCTCCAAGCTCTCCTTGTAGCCTATATGCAACTTTGTCAGTGTCTTTTGGGGACTGGCATTCCTTTTCATGTGCCCATCTTTCCACAATTATAGCAAAACATACTTTCTGGAGTTTGAGCTGGCCGAGGCCACGCTGGGAGCCAGGCGGGGTATTACTAACTGGAAACCTTGGAACCATCTCTGTCTGCGGCGTGATAAGCATTTGGAGACATCTCGTCAGTTTCTCCACTTCCATGGTCAAGGATTTGAGTTTGGAGCTGTTATCAACGCAGGAGATACATGGGTGGGTACCCCACCCCATATGAGATGCAGTCGGATATAGGTCAGGGCCCGTACTTGCAAGGCGTGACCTTCATAAAGGACTGTTTTGAATTCGGATCTCTCTCAACAGTTCGCCCCATTGTGGCATATCTTTTTCCTGTCAGAGCACTCATTGACTGTCAACCTCTGCCCTGAACTTCACTTGATGGGTCACCCTCAGTCACTCGGGTCGTAGCCACAGCTGTTGGTGCAGGTACCTCCGAGGTCGCCTTTTCTCAACTCCTCGAATTTCTCTCATTAACTCATCATAGGAGGGTGGGATTCCAGTCGATTTGCCAGGCGTAACTGAAGCAACAGCAGTTCTGAGAAGGGGCGAGACTTAAGGATTCTGTCCAGTCTGGTTAGGTCCAGTTCAATCGCTGACTCACCCTTTCTGAGGCATTCTTGCAACAATTTTTCCAGCCGAGAGACATACACAGACAACAACCCCTTGGTACTGTTGTGCATTTCTTACTCTCCACCATAGGTCCTCATCAGAATCTGGGCTCCATACACATTCTCCAAGGCCTCAAGATAGGCCTGTGCAGTCGCTTCAGGGTTACTGGCCGTTTAGCTACGGATGGTAGCCAGGCAGGACCTCGAGGCTCTCACTAACCCTCTTTCGCACCGCCTTCCGAGAGCATTGCCATTCTAGCACTTGGGGGCAACATAGTCTATCCAGGTCTCCAGTCATCCTCCCCTTGGGGGTGGGAGGGTGCCAGAGAAGATCCTCAACCTTCGGTGAAGTGTGACTAATAGCAGGTGCAGAAATAGGAGTCTGCATTGGTTCAAGCCACCATTACGGGCACTGGAGCAGGAGAGGGTGTTGGGGAGAACACCCCCAGGTGGCAAGAATAGTTTCTTCAAGTCCTCCACAGTTTTCCCCTCCCAGCAACCATTCAGCAAATTTCTCCTCAAAGTTTCAGATAGTGGTGGGGGCTGATCTCCCCGGTCTTTACTGTCTTAGTTATCACTCTCCAAGCAGTGAGGGCTCCTCTGGGGTAATGGTCTGTGGCACTTTGAGCTATCTATGGGATCCTTAAACTCTACTAGGGCCAGGAAAGTGTGGGTGAGCAGATTAGCATGCCGACCCACCACCACAGGGTTTTGTAAACCTTCCACCTTGGAAAGTACTCCCTGCACAGTGTCCAGTATTGATACCCAGGGGATGTCAGGATAAGCATAGCATTTTGGGGTCGATCTCCTCCCCAGTACACCACTCCACCAGCCGGTGCACAGCCACTTCTGTCGGGTACCCATTTTTTCTTAACAGTGGTTATGTAAATATGGCCACTAGAGGACACACAATCCCAGCGGTGAGCCTCCAAGATGTAACCCCTAGATGGCGCTATCCCAGGGCTACTACCCCTGCCTGATTTGCCACTAACAGGTTGAGGGACTGGATCCAATGGCGGGTGCCTCCACCCAGAGGTCAGGGTTTGCAATAGTTAAACTAACTTGGTCACAGCCCTCTGGGACACTGCAACCCCTTTCTTCCACTAGTGGCCCACACAATATATCAGAATTACCTTCACAGTATACACTTACCCCCAGGACTGGTTCGGCACTGGGACCTCCTGTGAAATGAGATACAGTGCAACAATCACAGTACAGTACTTTAACATAGACAAATACCTCAGGCAGTATAACTTTGCTGAAACAAGCAGCTCTGATTTATTTAGGGGATATAACAAGGACGAGGGAAATCAGGTTAATTAGCTTATCACTCTAATAATCTACCTATGGCTCTGTGCAGGCCTATCCCTATCAGTTACTGTCCTGGATACCCAAGCCCTAGTAGCTGGTCCAAACCGTGGCAGCTGGTGAGGGCCTTTCACCAGAGAAAGGAGAATTAAACAGTCAGCAGTACAGTAATTCCATTTGGATTTAATGTGGCAATTCAACAGGGAGTGACCCTGAATTAGTACTCACGACCTCCAAATAAGATAGGGTCCTTCAATGTCAGCAGGGCTCACTTGAGGTACACAAACCCTCTTCACACATCCATATAAAGAAAGCACTATACCAGGCAGGCTGCATCTGTCCCGATCTGAATTACTGCACAATACCGGGAGAACACACAGCAGATTCAGTTCCTGACAGACCGAGTGTAATTTTCAGCAATTCCTCCAGTCTTCTACAGGGTGAGCCTGGTTTCTACTCTTCAGAGATCCTTTGATTCTTTTCACAGGGGACAGTTCAGTCCTAACAAGCTGCAGACCGGAACTCTGGGCCTTACACACGTTTTTGACTAAAACTGCACACTGAAAAGCACAGGGCTCCTTCCTTCTTCACTGCCAAAGCTCAACTCAAACTCCAACCGACAAAACTGGGCACTTCCTTTGAGTTCCTCCCAGTTCTTGACTGGATTGGCTGTCACTCACAATAGACTGCTGCTGTTGGTCCAAAAGGCACTGAAGTCTAAACTACATCTCCCAGAGTCACTGCCCATACAATCCTCTTGTGGCTGGCTCAGATTATGAGTCCAAGTTCTGATTCGTCCAAGGCACCATTTTAGAGCTAGCTTACCCCACACTGATTGGTCCAGTTCAGCAGTTCAAAACTAGAATGGGGAACTAGCAGACACAGTTCTGACTGCAAAGAAAGCAGGTTAGACAAACTGTAATTTCATTATTACTCTAATTTCTGGCAAACAGTTACATCTTTCAGATAGGTTCCCTTGCACTCCTAGTGACTGCCAAAATGAAGTGAATTGGCAGCAGCTCAGAGTGGTACTCAGAGAAGCACACAGTCCCCCATACAAAGCTAATTATGTCTGCAAGCAGACAGCTCTTAAAGAGACAGTACCAGGAGGCTCTAAAACACTCACTGATAAATGGCTTAAATACCCAAACACCATTCAGGCTTGGAGCATTCAAGCAAGCTCCTGAAGTCTTTTGGGAACCCCATTTGCAGGGGTTACATAACAAGGACGAGGAAATCAGGTTAATTAGCTTATCACTTTTACTATCTACCTGTATGGCTCTGTGCACAGGCCTATCCCTACCAGTTACTGTCCCTGGGTACCCAAGCCCTAGTGGCTAGTCAACCGTGGCAGCTGGTAGGGGCCCTTTCACACAGTGAAAAGAAAAATTAGTTTAAACAGTCAGCAGTACAGTGATTCCATTTGGATTTAATGTGGCAATTCAACAGGGCGACCCTGAATTAGTACTCACGACCTCCAAACAAGATAGGGTCCTTCAACGTCAGCAGGGCTACTCTTGAGCTCCACGAGACTCTTCACACATTTATATGGTAAAGAAAGTACTATACCAGGCAGGCTGCTTCTCTATCCCGATCGTAATTACTGCACAATACCCGGAGAACACACAGCAGATTCAGTTCCTGACAGACCGAGTGCAATTCAACAATTTCTCCAGTCTTCTACAGGGTGAGCCTGGTTTCTACTCTTCAGAGATCCTTTGATTCTTTTCACAGGACAGGATTCAGTCCTAACAAGCAGTTACACAAGCTGCAGACCGGAACTCTGGGCCTTACACGTTTTTTTGACTGAAACTGTGCACTGAAGGAGCACAGGGTTTCTTTCCCCTTCACTCCAGAGCTAAACTGAAACTCCCAACAGACAAAACCGGGCACTTCCTTTGAGTTCCTCCCAGTTCTTGACTGGATTGGCTGTCACTCACAATAGACTGCTGCTGTTGGTCCAAAAAGGCGCCGAAGTCTAAACTACATCTCCCAGAGTCACTGCCCATACAATCCTCTTGTGGCTGGCTCAGATTATGAGTCCAAGTTCTGATTCGTCCAAGGCACCATTTTAGAGCTAGCTTACCCCACACTGATTGGTCCAGTTCAGCAGTTCAAAACCAGAATGGGGAACTAGGAAGACACAGTTCTGACTGTAAAGAAAGCAGGTTAGACAAACTGTAATTTCATTATTACTGTAAATGATTTCTGGCAGTTACATCTTTCAGATAGGTTCCCTTTGCACTCCTAGTGACTGCAAAAATGGAGTGAATTGGCAGCAGCTCGAGTGGTACTCAAACAGAGAAGCACACAGTCCCCCATACAAACTAATTATGTCTGCAAGCAGACAGCTCTTAAAGAGACAGTACCAGAGGCTCTAAAACACTCACTGATAAATGGCTTAAGCATCCAAACACCATTCAGGCTTGGAGCATTCAAGCAAGCTCCTGGAAGTCTTTTGGGAACCCCCATTTGCAGGGGGGTTACACCCTTCCTGGCCTGGGAAAGCTTGACGTCCGCGTCAAGCAAGTACCCCCATAAGTTTCAACTGCAACCATATACATTTGCATTAGGCTCACACATGTAATCATCAGTCAATACATCATTTTACCAAGAACACATTTCTGAAACATTGCAGTACATCACTCTTTACACAGTATTACACACACATTGTACCATAACTCAAGTTATTACTTCTTGTACATGAAACCTGAAGAGAGGGCCCTTCCTATCAGTTACCTTAGGGCTGGACGGGGCAAGGGCACCATATAGAAGGGCAACACAAGTAACTTGGAGTTAGCACTGGCCTCAGTTTGGGCAATGAGCTCGGGGACACATACACTCCTTTATGGACAACATTGAGAGGCAAATCCACAGGCCTCCCAAGGGAATCATAACTGAGGTGCACCACAGGCTTTACAGCTCGACCAGTCTTTCTAGGGAGAACTGTTACAGTCTCTGCACTCTGAGCCTCATTTTCAGCATTGTCCTCACTTGTCAGGGGAGTCTCCATGGGGGTAGAGAGGCTAGAACTTGGGGCACTTTCAGCTCCAGGAGTTACAGTTTCTGAGTCCACAACATTTGGCTCGCATGGAGAGCTTTCGGACACTGGCAGTGGACTGTCAGGGCACTCAAAATACTCTTCTTGTTCTGGTGTATCACCAGTCTGCCCCAATCCATCATTTTCCTCCCCTGAAAGCTCAAACAGTTCAACCATGCACAATGATTCCATTTCATCTGATCTGATGCTTTGCACTTCACTTTCTGGGAGCATTGGCTCCAGGGATGAAGCTGGGGCTTAGACAGTCCAGAAGGCCCAGCTTTGTCTCCAGTATTGACTAGGGATTGCCCGAAACAATTGACTCAGTTCAGTAAGAAGGATAGTATTCAAAGTCACTCTCACTTTCTTCTGATATGGACTGACAGTCATGATCAACTGGGACTTGTGCAGGGGAACACTTTAACTCTGCTTCTGTAGGTGCAGACTTCCTTGATCTTTTCTTAGCAGCAGCTCTAGTCACTGGTCCAGAGGGGGCATCTTCTGGGGGTTCAGACTCAATCAGGATTTGTCCAATGGGCAGTAAATGATTTCTATGCATTGTTTTTACATCCTTTGAATTGTTCTCAGGCCTTACTTTGTACTCTGGCAGATCATCTAGTTTGCCCACTACAATGTGAGGAGATGGTGCCATCTGTCAGCAATCTTGTGGTTGCCATGCAGTCCCAGATTTCTTAGCAATACCGATCTCCCTCCTGGAGTTCCTGTGCTTTCACCTTTTTATCATACCGTTCTTTGTTGGCAGATTTCTTTTGGCAGCCATGGTTTGAGCCAGTTAGTGCGCATGAGTTAGCTGGGCCTTTAACTTTTGCACATACTGTAAATAGTTGTCAGCTTGAACCCCATCAGGAGAGACCCCAAAACACACATCTACTGGTAGTGAGCTTCTCTTCCAAACATCAGGCGGTGAGGGAGAGACCAGTGGCATCACTTTTGGTGCAGTTATAAGCATGTACCAGGGTGCTAATTTGTTGGCTCCATCTAGGCTTGTCCTTTGGGTGCAGGGTGCCTAGCATATCTAGCAAAGTGCAGTTGAAATGTTCAGGCTGTGGGTCTCCCTGGGGGTGGTTAGGAGTGGTTCTGGACTTTCGCACTCCCCACAGAGAAAGCATCTCTTTGATCAGACGACTCTCAAAGTCTCTCCCTTGATCAGAATGGATTCTTTGTGGCACCCCATAGTGAACAAAAAGTTTTCTACAAGTACTTTGGCCACAGTGGATGCTTTCTGGTCTTTGGTGGGGAAAGCTTGGGCATATCTCGATGAAATGGTCAGTGACCACCAGCACATTACTGATATTTCTTTGATCTGACTCCAAACTCAGAAAATCAATACAGACCCGCTCCATGGGTGCACTGGTGGTGATGTTAACAAAGGGGGGCAGCCCCTCTGGGCAAAGCTTTCCTCTGTAAGCAGCGACTACAAGTTCGAATGTGTTGCTCCACATCAGCCCCATCTTAGGCCAATAGAATCTGGATCTCACCAAGTCAAGTGTTCTGTCTATACCAAGGTGCCCCATGTGGTTGTGCAAGGACCTCAGTACTGAGTCTCGAAAGGCAGTGGGCAGCACTAGTTGTTGTTTATCTACTTGTCCCCTCTGTCTACTGTTTCTCTGTATAACAGTTTATTGATCAGTTTCAACTTAGGACCTTCTTTGTATAATAGTGCAGTTCTCAAATCAGTGGAGCGTAATTTGGACATCTTTTCCTGCATAGAGGGCTTCTAAAGCTGCTTTGATCATGGGATCGGCGGGATTGAGCCCTTGAATACTGTCATTGTCCAGCTGAGGCAGTGCACCAATGTCTATTGCAGAAAAGTGGCAATAAGCAGCAGGTATGCAATTCTCAGAGGGTCCCAAGCAATCCACCATGCAGTCCACTGCGTCCGTGGACATTTGTTCCTCCCTGTCAAACTTCCGGCAGAGTGCCGAATGTCAGGTTCTGCCAATCAGACCCAATCATTCTGGGGAACAGGCCTCCGGAGAGAGCATCAGCATCTATGTGGTTCAGACCTGCTCGGTATTCGAAGCATAGTCATATGTAGATAATGCAGAAAGCCACCTATGGCCAGTGCATCCAACTTAGCTGAGGTCTGCACATAGGTCAAAGGATTATTGTCAGTTTTACTAGTATTTTAGCCCCATACAAGTACTCATGGAATTGGTCAACAATAGCCCACTTCAAAGCTAGGAACTCTAACTTATGTACAGGATAGTTCTTTTCGGATGGGGTCAGGCTTCTACTGGCAAAGGCCACTGGTCTCAGGCCATTCTCGTGCTCTTGGTACAACACAGCCCCCAACCCTTGCAAGCTAGCATCAGTGTGCAGGACGGAAGGTTTTCTTGGATCGGCATAGGCCAGCACTGGAGCATGGGTAAGTTGATATATGATCTCATGAAAGCAGTCTCACAATCAGGAGTCCAGCGGCCCCAAATACTTCACCGGATGAAAATACATTCTTTCAGTCTTGAGGGCGCTGACTTTTGGTATTTTTGTGGGTTGGGGATACCCTTGAGTAAGGTTAAGTAAAGGCGGATCACTCTTGAATAGTCCTTGATGAGCGCCGATAATAACCACAGAATCCCAGGAATCTTTGCAGTTCTTTTTAGATTTTGGGCTGTGGCCAGGTGGTCAAGGCCTCAACTTTACTTGGGTCGGTCTCTATTCCTCGGTGGATACTATGTGTCCCACATACTTTACTGATGTTTGAAAGAATTGACACTTATCAATGGACAGTTTAAGGCCAAAGTCCTCCAGTCGGTCCAATACCTTAAATAATCTGCTCTCATGTTCCTCCAGTGAGCTGCCAAACACAATAACATCATCTAGGTATACCAGGCACTCTAGTAAGTTCATGTCCCCACTGCGCTCCATCAATCGTTGAAAAGTGGCTGGGGCACCTGAAATCCCTTGAGGCATCCTCATGAATTCATAGAAGCCAAGCGGACAGATAAAGGCTGTCTTCTCCACGGTTCTCTGGGGCCATCAGGATCTGGTAGTACCCACTCGCGGAGATCAACACAGAGAACCACTTGATCGTTTAGGCAGTCCAAAGCATCCTGAATCACCGGGGCATTGTGTACCCGATCGAGGATAGTCCGCCCGGTTTAAGGTGCGATAATCCACGCACATCCTTACTGTCCCATTCTTTTCCTCCACTACCACAATGGGGGAAGCATAAGGGCTTCTGGATTCTTGTATTACACCAGCAGCTAACATCTCTTGCAGATGCCGTCTCACATCATCTATGTCAGCAGGTGCCAGGCGTCGAGACCTCTCACGAAATGGTCTTCGTCATGCAGCGATATTGTGCTCAGCTCCTTGCACGCATCCCACGTCCCATTCCTTTAAAAGAAAACACCTGGTCTCTCTGGGCAAGCTTCTCACTGATCCTCACTTTCCATTCAGCTGGCAACGGGGAGTCGCCGAAATCAAACAAGTCAGGCGTTACTCTGTCATTCTCCCTCAAACTCTTGCTGCTGGGTAGCACTGCAGTGTCTGCACAATGCACGTTAGCCAGGATGCAACCTCTATTTACTCGAATGTCTCTTTCAGACACATTATGAACTTGGACCATTACCCTTCTGGCATAAGCATGGGCTCTAGCGGGCAAAATACTAGGCTTGACCAGCAGTCCCTCTGGCAATTTTCCATCGCCTGGTGCATCCAACATTAATATTTTATTCTTAACATCCTTTCTGATACGGACCTCTCCATGTAAGGTACACTGGGCATTTGGCGCCAGGATCAGAGACTCAGGATCCTTCTTCCATACAATTCCGACCGGTTCCTCTGGTTCTATTTTTTCAGCATCTCTCTGTGCCTCATAGGCTTTCTTAATTAAAGCTGGAACTCTTAAAGCTCTACTAGTTTTTGACCCCTGTTTTTCATAACACAACTGTGCCAGCCTTCGAACATATGAGCATTTGTTCCAATCAACAAGGGACACCATCATACAGTCCAGTGGGGGACACACTAAGGCTAGAGTCTCTACTTGTTCGGCCACTCCAGCCACGGAGGTGGGGAAAGACAGCCAAATTCAGATATACCGGAATAGGTAGGCCTTCTCACTTAACCCCCATACATGCAGTCCTTCTAATGGTTGTAAGGGTACGTCTGACAAATGCTTCTGATACCAATCCTGGAACATAATTGTCACTTGGGAGCCACTGTCTAATACAGCTCTTGTAGACACTCCATTCACCTTTACAGTGGTCTCCATGGAGGACCCACTATTCTGGACCAGTCTGGAGAGGCGATAATGGGGCCTGGGCAACTGACCTTGCCACAAAGGACGTGAGTTAGCATTTTGGTGCCCTCACTGGGATCATTGTGCACCTCTTAACCACTGATTTGTTCTCCAAGCTCCTTGTAGCCTATATGCAACTTTGTCAGTGTCTTTTGGGGACCGTCATTCCCTTTTCATGTGCCCATCCTTCCCACAATTATAGCAAAACATACTTTCTGGAGTTTGAGCTGGCTGAGGCGCCACACTGGGAGCCAGGGCGGGGGTATTACTAACTGGAAACCTTGGTGCCATCTCTGTCTGCGGCGTGATAAGCATTTGGAGACATCTCGTCAGTTTCTCCACTTCCATGGTCAAGGAATTGAGTTTGGAGCTGTTATCAGCAGGAGAATACATGGGTGGAGTACCCCCCACCCCCATATAGCAGATGCAGTCGGGATATAGGTCAGGGCCTATACTTGCAGGCGTGGCCTTCATAAAGGGACTGTTTTGAATTCCCGGATCTCTCTCAACAGTTAGCCCCATTGTAGGCGTATCTTTTTCCTTGTCAGAGCACTCATTGACTGCCAACCTCTGCCCTGAACTTCACTTGATAGGCCACCCTCAGTCACTTCGGGCGTAGCCGCAGCTATTGGTGCAGGTCCCCGAGTCGCCTTTCTCAACTCCTCAATTTCTCTCATTAACTCATCATAGGAGGGTGGGGATTCCAGTTGCCAAGTAACTGAAGCAACAGCAGTTCTGAGAAGGGGGCAGACTTAAGGATCCTGTCCAGCCTGGTTCGGTCCAGTTCAATCGCTGGCAAACTACCCTTTCTGAGGCATTCTTGCAACAATTTTTCCAGCCGAGATACATACACAGACAACAACTCCCCTTGGTACTGTTGTGCATTTCTTACTCTCCACCATAGATCCTCATCAGAATCTGGGCTCCCATACACATTCTCCAAGGCCTCAAGATAGGCCTGTGCAGTCACTTCAGGGTTACTGGCCCGTTTAGCATGGATGGTAGCCAGGGCAGGACCTCGGAGGCTCTCACTAACCTCTTTCACTTTCGGCTTCCGAGCATTGCCATTCTAGCACTTGGGGGCAACATAGTCTATCCAGGTCTCCCAGTCATCCTCCTTGGGGGTGGGGAGGTGCTAGAGAAGATCCTCAACCTCGGTAAGAGTCGTGACTAATGGCAGGTGCAGAAATAGGAGTCTGCATTGGTTCAGCCACCATTACGGGTACTGGAGCGGAGAGGGTGTTGAGGAGGAACACCCCAGGTGGCAAGAATAGTTTCTTCAAGTCCTCCACAGTTTTCCCTTCCCCAGCAACCATTTAGCAAATTTCTCCTCAAAGTTTCAGACAGTGGTGGGGCTCATTCCCACCGGGTCTTTACTGTACTAGTTATTACTCTCCAGGCAGTGAGGGCTCCTCTGGGGTAATGGTCTGTGGCACTTTGGAGCTATCTATGGGATCCTTAAACTCTACTAGGGCCAGGAAAGTGTGGGTGAGCAGATTAGCATGCCGACCCACCACCTCAAGGTTTTGTAAACCTTCCACCTTGGAAAGTACTCCCTGTACAGTGTCCGTATTGATACCCAGGGGGATGTCCAGGATAAGCATAGCATTTTGGGGGTCAATCTCCTCCCCAGTACACCACTCCACCAGCCGGTGCACAGCCACTTCTGTCGGGTACCCATTTTTTCTTAACAGTGGTTCGTAAATATGGCCACTAGAGGACACACAATCCCAGCGGTGAGCCTCCAAGATGTAACCCCTAGATGGCGCTATCCCAGGGGCTACTACCCTGCCTGATTTGCCACTAACAGGTTGAGGGCCTGGATCCAATGCGGGTGCCTCCACCCAGAGGTCAGGGTTTGCAATAGTTAAACTTACTTGGTCACAGCCCTCTGGGACACTGCAACCCCTTTCTTCCCACTAGTGGCCACACAATATATCAAATTACCTTCACAGTATACACTTACCCCAGGACTAGTTCCGCACTGGGACCTCCTGTGAAATAAGATACAGTGCAACAATCACAGTACAGTACTTTAACATAGACAAATACCTCAGGCAGTATAACTTTGCTGAAACAAGCAGCTCTGATTTATTTAGGGGATATAACAAGGACAGGGGAAATCAGGTTAATTAGCTTATCACTTTACTATCTACCTATGGCTCTGTGCACAGGCCTATCCCTACCAGTTACTGTCCCTGGGTACCCAAGCCCTAGTGGCTAGTCCAAACCGTGGCAGCTGGTAGGGCCCTCACACAGTGAAAGAAAATTAGTTTAAACAGTCAGCAGTACAGTGATTCCATTTGGATTTAATGTGGCAATTCAACAGGGAGCGACCCTGAATTAGTACTCACGACCTCCAAACAAGATAGGGTCCTTCAACGTCAGCAGGGCTACTCTTGAGCTCCACGAGACTCTTCACACATTTATATGGTAAAAAGAAAGTACTATACCAGGCAGGCTGCTTCTCTATCCCGATCGCAATTACTGCACAATACCCAGGAGAACACACAGCAGATTCAGTTCCTGACAGACCGAGTGCAATTCAACAATTTCTCCAGTCTTCTACAGGGTGAGCCTGGTTTCTACTCTTCAGAGATCCTTTGATTCTTTTCACAGGATGGATTCAGTCCTAACAAGCAGTTACACAAGCTGCAGACCGGAACTCTGGGCCTTACACACGTTTTTTGACTGAAACTGTGCACTGAAGGAGCACAGGGTTTCTTTCCCCTTCACTCCAGAGCTAAACTGAAACTCCCAACAGACAAAACCGGGCACTTCCTTTGAGTTCCTCCCAGTTCTTGACTGGATTGGCTGTCACTCACAATAGACTGCTGCTGTTGGTCCAAAAGGCGCGAAGTCTAAACTACATCTCCCAGAGTCACTGCCCATACAATCCTCTTGTGGCTGGCTCAGATTATGAGTCCAAGTTCTGATTCGTCCAAGGCACCATTTTAGAGCTAGCTTACCCACACTGATTGGTCCAGTTCAGCAGTTCAAAACCAGAATGGGGAACTAGGCAGACACAGTTCTGACTGCAAAGAAAGCAGGTTAGACAAACTGTAATTTCATTATTACTGTAAATGATTTCTG
This sequence comes from Neoceratodus forsteri, assembly GCA_016271365.2. Classification (NCBI taxonomy): domain Eukaryota; kingdom Metazoa; phylum Chordata; order Ceratodontiformes; family Ceratodontidae; genus Neoceratodus; species Neoceratodus forsteri. Next base: position 549,402,070 of record CM028129.1, read on the forward strand.
GCAAACAGTTACATCTTTCAGATAGGTTCCCTTTGCACTCCTAGTGACTGCAAAATGGAGTGAATTGGCAGCAGCTCGAGTGGTACTCAAACAGAGAAGCACACAGTCCCCCCATACAAACTAATTATGTCTGCAAGCAGACAGCTCTTAAAGAGACAGTACCAGAGGCTCTAAAAACACTCACTGATAAATGGCTTAAACGGCAAACACCATTCAGGCTTGGAGCATTCAAGCAAGCTCCTGGAAGTCTTTTGGGAACCCCCATTTGCAGGGGGGTTACACCAGAATGTTGTGATCTTGCCACATTAATGTTTCCACCTCTCTGGCACGTTTCAGGATTAGTTCAGTATGAGCGTAGTTCAAAAAACAAGCAATAATAGGTCTAGGCCTTTGATCTCGTTGTGGCCTGGGCCCTAAAGTTCGGTGGGATCTTTCAGTAGTGAGCACTAGATCAGAAGGTAGCTTGAGTAATGCTGGTAAGACATGTAGGAGGAGTGCAGATGTGTGCCCTAGCTCAACGCCCTTAGGAAATAAAAAAAAAAGTAAATTATTCCTCCTATTGCGATTTTCAATATCGTCCATTTTAGACTGCAGAGATTTAATTGTTCGGTCCTGGTTCCGAATCGTGGCCTGAAGAGAATGAATAGAGGTCGTATTTTGTGCAGTCAAGTTCTCCATTAAGGTTATTCTGTGGCTCACAGATTCCAGCGTAGCTGCATTTTTGGTTGGTGGTAACTTTTAAATCATTTATATCAGACATTAATTTAGAGAACATAGCCTCCACTCTTGCAAGAGAGTTAAGCAGGATGTTTTGGTCGGCCATGGTGATGAATAACAAGGCCTGAAATAAGTTGTGCTGAAATGGCCAACTATAGTGGTTTAAAGTTGAAATAACTTACAAAATATAGCAGAATGATGATTTACAGGAAGATCACGAGAGCTGGCATCGAAAAAGAAGGTTGATTAAGGCTGGATGAGGTTAGATTACATCTTCCTCTGCACAGAGATCAAATTATGCTGCCATCTTCTGCCTAGTCAGGCCACGCCGTAAGTTCTTTTCTAAAGGCATATCTGACTTCAGAAAAAAAGGGACATTTGTTTCTACTGGTCCTTTGGTTAATGCTATTAGTTGCCCCAATTGGGCATCATTTTTCTATAATTATTTAATTAGTGATTCACATGTTGTTATGGACTCTTTGCAGGCTTCTAAGAAATCTGAAGTAGAATGTAGGCAATTGACACTGGGCAGTTTGAAAATAGATGCACAAGCTAAACATTCCATGATTAGCATAGCATTCTTTTTCTCTCTGGAGCAGTGCCGATTTAAAGGAGCACTGCAAGAGTAATAGTATTAGTGGATCCCTTTGGAAGAAACAAGATTATTACAGGTGAGTACTTTTTTCTTCTCCCCGCTCCCACTCGCTGCAGCTTCTCCCCACTCCTGCTGCCTCCGACTTCTCCCGGCTCCCGCTCGCTCTCTCTCTTTCCAGCACTTATTATAAAATGAAATTAAAAACATAACTTTTGTGACCTGAAGCCATGGGAGGCTCATCCTGTCAAAAGTAGGAGGACTGCGCTGCCATCAAAAGTAGGAGAAGTGTGCCGCCATGCTAACGATATTTCTAACCCCAGTAATGCTCAGGATATTTATAACTTTATGCAGTAAGCCTGATGGGTTGGACTGCCCGGAGAGATGGAACACATGCAAATGAGTAGAATTCTTTGCATGTGAGCATCTTTCAAACACTGCCTCTACCAACTATAGTGTTCTAACCTCTTCAGATTTTCTCTCCGCCTGAAAGTCTAGTCGCTCGGAGTTGTTGTCCTCTTTCGCATGAAGAAAGCTGCAAACTTATAACTATAAGTATATGTTTCTTTTTCATATACTGCCTCTACTAATTGTTAGTTTATTTACTTAGTGTGGTTAAAATTTATTAGTTTTTGGTTCCTCTTGGTTTGGGATAACCATGAGGGAACTGGACTAGTCTAATTAAATTTAGGGGTTCTCTGATTAAAGAGCCCTATATTTTGTGTTTTAGTTACAAAATTTGTATTTTGTAACCATGTTTTATTGATTACTGAACCACTTAACCGGTTCCTTTTTCATCTCCTCGGTTCGGTTCCATCGGTTCCTTACCGGTTCCAGAACTGACCGCAAGTTTAAAAAAAAAAAAAAAAAAGTGTTTTTGATTAACGGTTGGTGTTTTCTCCTTTTAAATACGATGTCGGAGAAACCTAAGAAGAAAACCGGGGAACCTGGTTTTAAAAACTGTGTTAAGTGTGGAGATGTCTTTGCTAAAGCAGACAAGTACACTTTATGGGTGGCTTGTCTGGGATTTAACACCTTGATCAGGAATGTGAGATTTGTAAGACATTCCTGGATAAAACTGTGGAAAACGCCTTGAAAGGCTAAAGAAAAAATTTCCAAGGGGTTCCTCAGTCTCTGACCAGCTGACACCCCAATCTGTTGTGGCTGAATCCACAGGTGTTTCTACCCCTGCCCCTGATACGGGCGTAAAAGGGGCAAAAAGAGGAAATTAACTGGCTGACTCTCTGGTTCCCTCAAAGAAAGCTAAAAAGCTTAAACATGCAGAACCCTCCCCTGCTAAACCAGGGACTTCTGCCCAGGTTCCTACAATGCCTTCGGTCCAGGAGATTGCCCAGGCATTTAAAATTATACAAACCTTACAGAATATCATCCCTCAGCCTCCTACCCCTCCTCAGAGTCCCTAGTCTGACAGTAATGTACTGCCCTCTTTACCAGAGGAGCAGCTTTTTGAAGTGGATGAGGAATTATATGAGGAGGACAAACCTATACTTCCAGAAGTGTCCTCTGAACAGGACTTTGGTTTGCCTCCTAGTGGGTCTGAGAATTAATCCTCACATTTCACCTTTATAAGAAGAACAACAGATGCTCTGGATATTGTTACAACTGAGCAAGTGGAGGATGAGGAAGAAATAGAATATCTTAGATATGATGAGGTTAACACCCACAAAAACCCTCCTCGTGCCAGTGTATACATTTTTCAAAAAAGATGCTTTACAGCTCTTACAGACCCCCTAACTTCATTCCTCTAATTGATAGGAGGATGGATAAAAAACACTAACTGGACAGGGAAGGAGCTGACTTTCTCTTCTCCCACCCAGACCATCAAGGTGTGATTCAACAAGCAGCCTGTGATAAAGCTAGAGCCCCTCTGTCCTCCCATCCTCCGGACAAGGACTCTAGAAAAATAGACAGTATGGCCAAAAAAGGCTATTTATCAGCTTCCCTGGCCATGAGACAGTCAAATTTCCAGGCTTATGCTGCCCTGTACCAAAAATTGCTGTGGCAATCGGTACTGGCTATGTCCCAAAAAGCGCCCTCACTCTTGTCAGAAGACCTGGCTGAGACTGCCAGGTTTGGGCTGGAGATGGCTAAATACCAATTCCAGATGGCTGCTGACACCAATGACACTGCAACCAGATGGATGGCAAATACAGTGGCACAGAGGAGGTTTGCTTGGCTCAGGGCCACGAACCTCACTCAGGATGCTCAGTCAAAGGCCATGGATTTTCCCCTGCAGGGAAATTCTCTTTTTGGGGAATCCACTGTTGCCTATATAAAAAAGATGGATGAATATAAAGCCACTTATAGAAGCAACTCTGCCAAAGAGAGAGCTGCTTCATCCACCAGGCCCTATTGAAGGGGGGGGCAGGGGTAGGTCTTTTATGACCAGACTTTTTTTCCAGCCAGTAGCTATGCCCCAGTACCAGCAGTATCCACTGCAAGGATACTCTAGGGGTAGGGGTAGAAGGGGCTCCAGGCGGGGGTCTCAGGCCCAACCTCAGCCCCAGTCAAAGCAGAACCCCTGAGGCTCAGGCTGCCTCCTCCCTCCCTGTCAGAGGCAGATTTTTCCACTTCCTCCAGGCTTGGATAAACATCACCACAGACAAGTGGGCCCTGGAGGTAGTGGGTCAGGGTCTGTCTCTGGATTTCAAATCTTTTCCTCTACAAAAGACATGGGTCTCCTGTTCACCCTCCCTAGCTGAGAGAGTACTGCTAGAGGCAGAGGTTCAAAAACTGCTACAGCTCAGAGCAGTGGAACCAGTTCCTACCATCCTGAGAGGATGGTGTTTTTACTCCAGATACTTCCTAATAACAAAGACAAATGGGGAGTGGCATCCAGTATTGGCTCTCAGAGCTTTAAACAAGCACCTGAAAAAAACAAAGTTCAAAATGATGACTGGATATTGCCAACAATCCAAAAACGGGACTGGCTGGCATCACTGGACTTGAAAGATGCTTATTTCCACATCCCCATGAAAGAATCTTACAGAAAATATCTAAGATTCAGACTCCCATCAGGTCATTACCAGTTTTCAACCCTACCTTTCAGTCTTTCCTCAGCACCAAGGGTATTTGCAAAATGCCTAGCAGCTGTGGTAGCATATCTTTGGAGACAGGGAGTAACTATGTTTCCATATCCAAACGACTAGCTGGTGGTGGGCAAATCACCAGACCAAGTCAGAATTTCTCTAAAAATCACCAAAGACCTCTTGGAGTCTCTGGGTTTCAAAATAAACCAGAAAAAATCTGTCCTAGTCCCTGCACAGATATTACAGTTCATAGGGGCAGAAATCAACACGCTGCAGGGCAGAGCCTTCTTGCCCCCTGGACAGAGTACAAAGTTTTCAGTAAATAGCAAATTCTTTCAGACTGCACAAGCCAAAAACTGCCAGGCAGTTTCTGCAGCTAGTGGGCCATATGGCTGCATCCACAGGCACAGTGCAGGGATCCAGGTTTCGTATGAGGGACATCCAGTTTCATCTCAGGGCTCACTAGAGTCAAAAGAATGATCCCTTTTCAAAGCTCATTCCAGTGACAAGGGCACTGTTGCAGGCCCTCTTATGGTGAAAGAAGGAATCAAACTTAAGGCAAGGAATTCCCTTTCAAAAAGAGAATCCCTCAGTGGTTCTCACAAAAGATGCATCCCTTTTAGGCTGGGCTGCCCACTTAGGGGAGCACACAACCCAGGGTACTGTACCTGGTCAGCAGCAGAGTCCCTTCAGCACATAAATTTACTGGAACTCAGAGCAGTGTTGCTAGCTCTAAAGGCTTTCTCTTCTCTGGTGCTGGGCAAGGTGGTACAGATTAGAACAGACAATACAACCACAATGTATCATATAAACAAGCAGGGAGGTACCAGGTCAAGCCTCCTCTGCACAGAACCCATGAAAATGTGGACTCTTGCTTACTCCTTGGGAGTATCCTTGTAGGCAATCCACTTGCCAGGAAAGAACAACACTCTGGCAAATACACTGAGTCGAATCAACCAGGCCCATCACGAATGGACACTAAACAAACAGGTGGTACAAGTTATTTTCAGGAGGTGGGGCACTCCAGAGATAGACTTGTTCGCGTCCCACCAGAACCACCAGCTGCCACAATACTGTTGCAGACCTCCAGTTCAGGGCACACTTCCCCTGGACTGATTTTGGACTGGTCAGAGAAGTATCTGTATGCCTTCTCTCCCTTCCTTCTGGTTTTCAGAGTGTGGCTGAAGCTCAGATCCCATTCAGCTTCTCTGATCTTGATAGCTCCAGATTGGCCCAGGCAGCTATGGTACTCTCTTCTGCTCTCCATGTCTGTCATCAAACCAATACATTTGCCTCGGAGACACAATCTCCTCACCTCAAATCAGGGAACTCTGTTGTATCCAAACCTCAAGTCCCTCAATCGCAAGGCCTGGCTCTTGAGGAGCTAGAGTATGCTGATTTAAATCCCTCTGAATCTGTGTTAAATATACTAAAGGGTTTCAGAAAACCTTCCACTAAGAAAACCTGTTCTTCCAAATGGAAGAGATTTTGTTTCTGGTGTTCAGCTAGAGATTTAGTGCCAACTCAAGCTGGAATCTCAGTTGTCCTTGACAATCTTACTCATTTGCATTCCCAGGGTTTACAACCCAGTTCTTTAAAGGTCCATCTTGCAGCAGTGTCCACTTACCTCTCCATTGGTGCAAAGGTGACAACTGCATCAGATCCCATTTTTAAGAGGTTCTTTAAGAGCTTGATGCACTTGCATCCCCCTCACAGGGCGCTAGTGCCAGCATGGGACCACAATGTGTGTATAGCTAAACTCATGGGCCCTCCCTTCGAGCCCATGGCTACAGCTCATCTGAAATATGTTACATGGAAAACAGTTTTTCTGGTAGCAATTACTTCTGCAAGAAGAATCAGTGAGCTCCAGGCTCTCTGCATTGATCAGGACTGTATCTCATTTCATAGAGATAAGGTAGTCCTCAGAACAAATAGAAAATTTCTCCCTGAAGTGGTTTCAGATTTCCATTTGAACCAATCCATCATTCTTTCTGTCTTTTTCACAGACCATACTTGCTATGGTTAAAGAAGACCTCATAGTCTGCATGTGAAAAGGGCTCTCCGTTATTACATGACAGCCACTAAAGCCCATAGGCAGGATAGGAAACAACTATTCCTGTCATATGGGGATGCAGGAAAAGGCAATCCAGCCTCAAAAAAGTCCCTCTCTCAATGGATAGTCCAGTGTATTCAATTCTGCTGCACAAAAGCAGGTAAGGAGCCCCACGTGGGTTGAGGGCACACTCTACAAGAGGAACAGCTGCTACCCTTGCAGCTGCCAGGGAGGTTCCCTTGGTAGATATTTGCAAAGCAGCAACCTGGCAAACAGTACACACCTTTACAAAGCACTACAACCTGGATATTTTATCCAGAAGTGATGCTAGGTTTGGCACAGCAGTCCTGCAAAGCCTGTTTCCAAAATAAGTTCTGTGCCCACCTCCAGTGATACTGCTTGGTAGCCTGCATAAAGTTATGAATCTCCTGAGCATTACTGGGGTTAGAAGAAAAAATTACTTACCATAGTAATATTGTTTCTTCTCAGTGATGCTCAGATATTCATATCTTCCCTCCCTTCCTCCCCTTCCAGAACTTCAGCCTCTGCATTCGCATGCTGGTGCCACCAAGCCTTATATACAGATATATATATATCTATTTTTAGTGCATATCTTCTGCACTCATTGACATTTTTAAATAGAGTTTCATGTGTTTTTCTCTTTAGAGTTTTCTCTGATGTTGTTTATGGTAATTCTTATTATTGTTACTCCTTTGGAGATTTAGGTTAATACCATACTTTAATTAGGGTTAACCCCAATTTATAATTTATAATTATTAATTATTAGGATCATTTCCTAAGGCCTGACTTCTAGGCTCCATAAAAATCTGAAGAGGTTAGAACACTACAGTTGGTAGAGGTATTGTTTGAAAGATGCTCACGTGCAAAGAAGTCTACTCATTTGCATGTGGTCCATCTCTCCGGGCAGTCCAACCCATCAGGCTTACTGCATAAAGTTATGAATATCTGAGCATCACTGGGAAGAAACAATTTTACTATGGTAAGTAATTTTTTTCTTTTTCTCCGTTAGACCCAGTTGAGAGAGTCAATTAGGTGGAAGGAGAAGGCTGAAATGTTGTACTATCGACGTGACATCAGAACGATAGTGCTACAGCTGTTTTGACCTCTGAACTGCCCTACAACAAGATTTTAAAAGCCCCTGATATTCATCCACAATAAACCCTAACCATATACTATAACATAATTGGTGTAAATCTATATTTTGTTTAAGCTTTTTATTATAATATAGAGTTGCTCTTTAAGAAGTCAATCTAAATCAATAGTAAGAATGGCTAAAATTAACTATTTTAAATCTAGGCAGCAGCAGGATTTTGGTAATTCCAAAAAAAACTGGAATACCCTAATTAATCTGCTTGGTTAAACTCAGAAATCCAAAACTGTAACCTTGGAGAACCAGGGGAATATGTAGTGTGAATCTCAAGCTGTAGCAAATTGCTTTAATGAATTTCTTGGAAATTTGGAGTGTTGAAGGTCAAACACTGATTCTCAATTTTCAACTCATGGTTTTTGCCATTTATCGATAGATTTTTCTGTACCTTAACCAAAGAGATTCTATTTTCGCATTCTTTTGACAATGGAAGTAGCTGGTTACTTGAGGTCCAGGAACCCTAGGCCCTTGATTGGGGCAGACGGAACTGATTAAAGTTTTTTTAAAATTGGCAGTGGATTCAATTTCTCACTTTGTAATGGAGTTTTTCCCCACTTTGAAAGAGGGCAGTCATTAGACCAAAACATAAAGCTGGGCCTATAAATTGTGTCTCAGATTATCATCCCATCTTGCTTCTGGACCCTCTTTTCAAAATGTTGGAAAAAATTGTATTTAAATGGCTAGGCCCCCATATTCAAATGAGATGTATGGTGCATCCCGGCACAACATCAAGATGTACCGCACATCCCAAACAATGTGCCGACATGCAATATTGAAATGGTGGCGGTTCGCCGACCAAATGAGAATGGGCCATGGCCCAAAACCAAGGCATGCTGTGCAATGGGAAGGGACGTTCCCATGAATATGCCACGCATTGGCATATTGAATGGGAATGTATCTCACAAGGGCCAGACACATGTGGTGCACAGATAGGCCAGGAAAAGATGACCTAACTCAGCCAGTCACCCACAGGCTGGCCGTAAAAGTGCACACAGGTGCTCCACAGCATACCTACCCTGGAAGTCAAGTGGCAACACCCCTCCCCATCATCAATTGCTGATACATGAAAAGTGACAGTGCAACAATGTTCAGTTACTATAACAGATCCCCCTCCCACCTGGCCCTGATCCCTGGGAAATGCAGCGTCCCATATCCCCCCTACTCCGATACACCCATTGACATAAATATCCACCCCTCCACTGACCCGACGTCTGATAATTCCAAGTATGCAAAATAACACCCAACCAATTAGAGCTGTCCTATTATATGATAGTTCTCCGGTACCTGTGAGTAGGTGACTGGCCGTGGAGGAAGCGGTGGGCTGTGCCAGTCTCCGGCACCAGTCAGGGGATATGGGGGGGGGGTCACTGCCCTCCGGATATGGGTGACTTGCGGAATGCCTTTCACGGAGATCAGGGCTGGGGAAGGGGGTTGCTTGTGACACACACCTATTCGGGGTTCGGGACGGTAGGGGTTTTATTTTGCATACTTGGAATTATCAGATGTCGGATCAGTGGAGGGGTGGGTATTTGTGTCAACGGGTGTATCGGGGCAGGGGTGATATGGGACTATGCATGTCCTGGGGATTGGTGCCAGGTGGAGGGGGATCTGTTTCAGTAACTGGACATTGTTGCACTGACAATATTCAGGTATCGGCAATCGGGGACAGGGAAGGGTTGCCACTTTACCGCCAGGGCTGGCAGGGGATGTTAACATTCCTTGTGTTGCATGGGGCTGGGAGGGGTCTGGCCCGGTGCTTTCTGCCAGGTGCAGACATGCTAATGGGCTCATAATGAGCATGCATGGTGCCCATTTGCACCATGCATGCCCAAAGAGCGCATTAGCATTTTCTGACTGAATACCGCCCTTGGGGTCATGGTGCATCCCGGTATGCTCCACGTATATCCCAGTGGTGATATTCAGTTCTGACCATGGATGCCCTGCAATACACATGGCAGCCTACCGCTATGGGCCACGCATCCAGTGTTGGATATTCATACAGTATGTGCGATCAGTCCTGATCATACGTACTGTTTGCATATACCGCCAGGGTCGGCCGATGCATCAATTCTGCTGGATGCATCTTTGCACATGCGCAGCTGGCCTGCTCTGACTATGTCCCCCCTAGTGTACTGCCTAAAAGTAATATTATATTTTAAAAGCAGCCAACCATTACCGTTTATATCTGAGGTACTTTTTCTTTTCCCTTTGTTTAATTAGAAGATTGTTTACCTGATGTTAGTTAGTAGGTGTGATGCGTGGAACAACACTCTGCATGTCAGCTGACATATAGTGTGTAGTCAGTCCTTGTTATGTATGGAAATCAGTGGCTTTCAAAATGTTGTTGTACCTTAGTTCAAAAGGTCATGGAACATGATTGTACCTTACTGTGGTACAACAACATTTCGTAAACCTCTAGAGTTTCCATGCGATATTTTGTAAACAAAACACCTGCATTCAGTCATAGCAATGCTGCTTGCTCCTCAGGCAGCTAGCAAAACACAACTGGCACAATGGCAGTGGTGGTATTTTCGAAAGTGGCTAATGAGAGTAAAAAATTCATATACTTATACTAAAAAAACAAAAAAAACAACGCAGGATCAACCAGATATTTTAATTACAACAGCAGACATGATTCCTCTAGTTTATCTAGAAATACGGTGGCCATGTTTTTTTGTTTTTTTAATTCCTCCCATATGCAACTAATAATCAGTAGAAACCCACGCTAAAGACATAGTGATGTCTGGTCCCTAACGACCACACCACTGACCCTAGCAACCAGGCACAAATCACGGAACAAGACGCAGCAGCAAAAATATCTCTTTCTATTAGAAAGAAACATCAAATTATTTTTATAATACTTTGAGGGGTGACTGTACACTATAAAAAATAGTGCATATGCAACTCTATGCTCAACCAGTGTGTTGTACATACCTTGGGTTCTGATTCCCATGGACCTCTCGAGATTTTCTCTCGGGGTCACACGGAATCAGGACCCCTCAGTGGCGTAACAAACTGGTTGTACAGAGTTGCCCATCCACTATTCTCTATATCTTGCTCTGTTGCCCCCAATTACATCATCAGCTTTGTAACCCCACTGACTGTGAGATCACTGCGGCTTAGCAACAGCCATTCAGTGACTGTCAGGTCATTCACTAGTCATGTCACTGTCAGTGAGATCACAATGCTGATGATGTAGTGGGAGGCAATAGGGCTAAATATATCAGCTGCCAAGCTAAGAGCTGTTCTACACATCCAGCACAATATTATCACATAGAAGACTCTCTAATGAGTAAAAGGACAAAGAAAAATAAAAACATAGAAACATAGACTTTGACGGCAGATAAGAACCGCTTGGCCCATCTAGTCTACCCATTTCCCTACATACAGGATAGGCCGCAGATCCTAGTTAACTAACAGCCTATTTCTTCCTGCCCCCCCCCCCACAAGAATTGCCTTATGACTGTCCCATGCATTCTTGAATTCTTCCACAGTTTTAGACCCCACAACCTTCTCAGGAGGGCTGTTCCATGCATCCACTACCCTCTCTGTGAAATAATACTTCCTCACATTGCCCCTGAACCGCCACCCTCTATCTTTAAATTGTGTCCCCTTGTTCTTGCATGTCTCTTTTTCTGAAAGATGCTACCCTCTTGGACTTTGTTGATTCCACTGAGGTACTTAAAAGTTTCTATCATGTCCCCCTCTCCCTTCTTTCCTCAAGGGTATACATATTAAGCTCCTTTAGTCTCTCCTCATATGGCTTCTCTTGCAGACACTGCACCATTTTAGTTGCCCTCCTCTGGACTGCCTCTATCCTGTCTATGTCCTTGTGGAGATGGGGTCTCCTGAACTGGATGCAGTACTCCAGATGTGTGGTCTCACCAACTGTCTGTACAGAGGGATAACAATTTCCTGTTTTCTGCTGCTTATACCTCTCCCTATGCATCCCAGTATACCCCCAGCCCTCCCTACTGCCTTCTCACATTGCTTGCTAACCTTAAGATCATCTGATATGATTACCACCGGGTCCCTTTCCTTCTTTGTTGTTGTTACTACCTCCCCCCCATTGTGTATTCTTCCCCTGGATTCTTGTTTCCCAGGTGCATTATTTTGCACTTCTTTGCATTGTATCCTAGCTGCCATACTTCTGACCATTCCTCCAACCTTGCCAAGTCCCTTCTCATCCTTTCCACGCCTGCTTGTGCATCAACCCTGTTGCAGATCTCTGTGTCATCTGCAAAGAGGCATGCTTTTCCTTCCAGTCCCTCTGCAATGTCACTTATGAAGACATTAAAAAAGGACTGGACCCAATACTGAACCCTGCGGTACCCCACTAGTAACCCCTCTTTCTTTAGAGTGGACTCCATTTACAATTACCTTCTGTGTCCTGTTGTCCAGCCAATGTTTTACCCAGGCTATCACCATGGGACCCACACCCAGGCTGGTTAATTTGACTATTAATCTTTTGTGTGGGACTGTGTCAAATGCCTTGCTAAAGTCTAGGTAGGCCACGTCCACAGCCCCTCCCTGGTCTACTACTTTGGTCACCCAGTCAAAGAAATCTATTAGATTCGTCTGACATGACCTTCTCGCTGTGAACCCATGCTGCCTTGGGTCCTGTGCCCCACTGGCCTCTAGGTACTCAACTATTCTTTCCTTCAGAAGTGACTCCATCACTTTCCCCTACCACATAGGTCAAACTGACAGGTCTGTAGTTTCCTGCCTCTGTCTTGGTCCCACTTTTGTGAAGGGAATCACATCCACCTTCCTCCAGTCCTCGGGTACCACACCATCCTCCCATGATTTATTAAAAGAGTAGCCAGTGGTTTCACTAGTTCCCCCCTTAATTCTTTTAGAATTCTGGGAATTCCATCAGGCCCCATTGCTTTGTCCACCTTCAGTTTTAGGAGTTCTTGCAGAACCCTTTCTTCAAACAACATGAAGTCTTGCTATATTGTGACATATGCAGTGAGTCCCAACCTTCAAACTGCTCTGGAGGTGAAAGAGTTAACTTTCCATGCCAGGCATGGTACCTTGAGCGCGAGCTCGGTTGAAAACTCTGTCTGTTGTTCTTCAAACTCAAACTGGCAGATTCTTTACTCCGCCTCACTGAACAGTTGCTCCGGAGATTTCTCCTTCTGCTCGGTTCGTTTTGTCGGTTAAAGTGTTATTTTATCGGTTTTGACGAAATTAAAGCCCATAACCGGTTGGTTCAAGCTCTGTCTGTGGTATTGTAAGTAATAGATAGGCTTACATTTATTTTATTCTGTGTGGAACTTGTAAAGCTTTTGGTTCGGTTTGAACCGATCAGGTTATTCTCAAACTTTACTAGTCCTTATTTAGAGTGCTGTTCCCGGTTCTTATCGGTTCTAAAAAAAAACGGATTCCATTACGTTTTTTTCCACGACCCGTGACATGGTTGGGAACCGATAAGAGAGTCTTGCTTGGCGGATTGCCATAAACGGGCAAGATTTGGTTAGGCTGGCACTGTGCTAAGAAACCCAAAAGAAAAACCGGCCCACTGGGTTTCAGCACTGTAGTGTTTGTGGGGAAGCCTTTGCTAAGGCTGACCACACACCTTGTGTATTGTCTGGGTTTGACCACCTCAATGCAGACTGCCAGATTTGTAAGAATTTTCTTGCTGCCACCATAGAAAGAGAGTTGGTAGGCTCAGGGAAAGGAGGACAAAAGTCCGCTGACCCGATGGCCAGCCTGGTTCGGTTCCAACCGGAACCGGAGGAGTGCCCTCTGACCAGGCGATGACTTCCTGGGCAACGAAGAGCCAGCTCTGAGGAGCCGGTTCCAACTAAAAGGACTAGAAAGTCAGCTAGTGTGGAGCCAAAAGTTCTTTCTCCAACCGCTGAGGAAATAGCTAAAGCAATTCAAATTGTCCAGTCACTTTCCCCGGTTCCGACTGAACCGACACCATCAGGGAAGCGCTCGGTTCGGCCAGTTCCACTGGTTCAAGATTATGATTTTAGGATGTTTATGAACCGGAGGAGGGGGAAGAGGAGTATGAGGAGAGTGAATGTGGTTTTGAAAGTCTGGATGTGCCCATTGAACCGGACATCTCTCCAGACAGACCGTCAGGGGTTTCTCCTCCCAGGCTATCTGAGTCCCCGTCTCATTTTATGTTCTATAAGAAAGTTGCTGAAACTCTCCAGCTCCCTGTTGAGGAAGCTGTTGATGACCAAGAGGAGCCTGATTATGTAGAAATGATGGATATTCCAGAGTCTAGGAGACTGTCTATTCCTTTGCATAAGTCTTTTCGGAAACAGACAGTAAAAATTCTAAAAACTCCTCACACTATACCTCCTGGTGATAAAAGGATGGACAAGAGGTATACATTAGCAGGCTCTGATACGGAGTTCCTCACACAACAATGCAGCCATGTGGGGGTAGTGCAGGCTGCAGCCTGTGACAAGGCAAATATTCCTCTAGCTTCGCACACCCGTGAAAAGGACTCCAGAAGGATTGATGCCATGGCAAAGAAACAGTACATGGCAGCATCTTTGGGACTCAGACAGGCAAATTATATGGCTTATGCTGCTAGGTACCGGAAATCCAGATGGGATACTGTGCTGGCCCTGGCAAAACAGGTCCCTGACCAGCTTGCCAGGGAGCTGGAACAGGTGGCTGCGGATGGTATTGAGGCATCCAAAGTGCAATTTCATGCTGCTGTAGACTCTAATGATGTGTCATCAAGGGGCATGGCTACATCTGTGGCACTTCGCAGAATGGCTTGGCTCAGATGTACTACCCTGTCCAGGATACCCAGTCTAAGGCCATGGATTTTCCTGTTGTGGGCAATTCTTTGTTTGGGGAGCAGACAGAGAATTACATGAAGAAAATGGATGAATATAGGACCACCTATAGGAGTGCACAGGCCAAGGAAGGCAGGCTACTCCTCAAAGGCAGCATCGCAGGGGCAGGGAGCAGGCCTTTTCATAGGCCTTTTTACCAAGTCCAGGTCTCCTCTTCTGCTTATGCCCAGAGGGGGTTCTTTAGAGGGAGAGGCAGACGGGGTACAAGCAAGCCTGCTTCCACCCCTCAGCCCAAAGCCCCTGCCAAGCAGGCACCCTGATGGGGTGTCCAGGGCCAATTCTCCACTACCTGTAGGGGGCAGGCTGGCTTACTTTGTCCAGGACTGGAAGTCTTTAACATCAGACAAGTGGGTCCTGGAAGTAGTAAGCCAGGGACTGGTTCTCAGCTTCAAAAAATTTCCAAAGATGAGAGCCAGGTCCTTTCTGCCTGCAAATCCATCAGAGGCACTTGCCCTAGAAACAGAAGTTTCTACCCTCCTGGCTCTCGGAGCTGTGGAAAGGGTTCCACCCCTACACCAGGGCAAAGGGTTGTACTCCAGGTACTTCCTTACCCCAAAAAAGACAGGAGAATGGCGGCCCATCCTGGATCTCAGATACCTAAACAAGCACCTTTTAAAACCAAAATTCGAAATGGTGACTCTGGGAATTATTTTACCCTCTCCTAAGGCGGGGGACTGGCTAGCATCCCTGGATCTCAAGGATGCCTACTTCCATGTTCTTATCAGAAGCTCCCATCGAAAGTACTCAGATTTGAACTGCCCTCAGGCCATTACCAGTTCAGAGCAATGCCCTTTCGGCCTCACCCCTCTGCCCCGAGGGTATTCACAAATGCCTGGCAGTAGCAGTTGCCCACTGAAGAAGGCAAAGATTGCCATCTTTTCTTTACCTGACGACTGGCTCATAGTAGGCCAGTCTCCAGAACAAGTCAAACTACACCTTCAGGTAACTCAGCAACTGCTCACATCTCTAGGTTTCCTCGTCAATCTTCCAAAGTCAGTTCTAGAGCCTGTCCAGCTCCTCACCTTCATAGTTGCAGAACTGAACACAAAAGAGGCCAGAGCCTTCCTTCCTCTGGAAAGAGCAAGGACCCTGGTCTCTCTGGCCTCCTCTTTCACCCTGCAGGTCTCTCGACCGGCAAGGCATTTTCTGCAGCTCCTGGGGCACATGGCTGCTTCTACAATAGTAGTGCAGGGAGCAAGATTTCAGATGAGGGACGTCCAGTTCCATTTGTGAGCCTTTTGGTCTCAAAGGAGAGACCCTCTAACCAAATTGATCCCAGTGACTCGAACCCTGATCCAAGCCCTTCAGTGGTGGCAGGACCAGAGATCTGAGACAGGGGCCCTTCACCCCTCAGTCTCACTCCTTAATCCTCACTACAGATGCATCCTCTTGGGTTGGGGAGCTCTACAGCGTGATCTCACTACCCAGGATTGTGGTCCCCACAGGAATCTCTGCTCCACATCAATCTGTTGGAACTCAGAGCAGTTTTCTAGCACTTCAAGTTTTTTCCACATCTGTTCAGAACAAAGTCGACAGGTCAGAATAGACAACACCACTACAATGTGGTACATCAACAAGCAAGGAGGCACTTGGTCTACGGCCTTGTGCAATCAACAATGAAGTTGTGGTCTCTGGCTTATTCCCTGAACACCTCCTTCACGGAGTTCACCTCCTAGGCAAGGACAATGTCCTGGCAGATGCTCTCAGCAGGATTTCCCAGGGCCATCATGAATGGTCACTGGATCCCCTAGTATTGGAGGTAGTATTTGCCAGATGGGGCACCCCGAGATAGATCTTTTGCAGCCCCAGACAATCACCAACTTCCCTTTCTGCTGCAGGCCCCAGTGTTGGGCTCAGTCCTCTGGATGCCTTCCTTCTCAGTTGGAAGGGAAGCTTTTATGCTTTTCCCCCTTCCCTCTTCTGTTCAAGGTGCTAGTCAAAATCAGATCTCAACCCTGCAAGATGATCCTGATTGCTCCAGATTGGGCCAGACAACCCTGGTACCCACTCCTTATGTCCTTAGCAGTCCACCTTCCCCTGTGTCTTCCCAGGAATCACAACCTGTTAACCTGTGCCCAGGGGACAGTTTGGTACTCGAACCTCAAATCTCTCAATCTCAAGGCCTGGCTCTTGAAGAGTTAGAGTTTGCTGACCTACACCTCTCCCAAGGTGTATTGGATATCTTGAAGGCTTCTAGGAAGCCTTCCACCAGGGCTACTTATAATTCCAAATGGAAGAGATTTTCCATATGGTGCTCTGGCAGGCATATTTCCAGAATCTGCTGACTTACCACAGTCCTGGATTATATGGGCATTTGAATACTTTGGGGCTGAGACCAGCTGCCCTAAAATGCACCTGGCAGCCGTGTTTGCTTTCTTATCAGCAGGTAAACCCTCTTCTCTTTGGCTCATCCTGTATTCTTCAAGTTTTTCAAGGGGTTGGCTTATTAACAACCCCCTGCCTAGGACCCTGCCCTGCCTGGGATCTTAATATTTGCATTGCTCAGCTTATGTAACCCCTTTGAGCCCTTGTCTTCAGCAGAGCTTAAGTACTTGACTTGAAAACTGTGTTTTGGTAGCCATCACTTGCCAGGCACACACAAGTGAATTACAAGCATTGTCAGTGGAACCTGATTTTATCTCCTTTCATAGAGATAAGGTGGTCCTCAGGACTAACAGAAAGTTATTGCCTCAAGGTGGTTTCAGACTCCATCTTAATCAATTCTATGTCTCTTCCTGTGTACTTCACTGACCATTCCTCTCTGGCGAGGAGACTGCACAGTTTAGATGTCAAAAGAGCCCTTAGTTACTACATAGAACGTACTAAGGGTCACAGGTTTGACTCCTCCAACTGTTCCTCACTTATGGTGAGGTTGGTAAAGGGAAACCTGCCACTAAAAAGATCCATTGCCATGGGATTGTCTCTTGTATCCAATTTGCTATGAAAAACTGGGTAAGGTTCCTCCTCAGGCCTGAGGGCTCACTCTACCAGAGGTACAGCTGTGTCTCTGGCTGCTGCCAGGGACATCCCTATCCTAGAGATATGTCAAGCAGCTATCTGAAAACAGTTCACACTTTTACCAAGCATTACCCTGGACATCCAGGCTAGGAGTGATGCTCGGTTTCAGCACAGCTGTGCTCAGAGCCTGTTTCCTAAGTAGGTTCTGTCCCTCCTCCATGGAGGTACTGCTGTGTAGTCTGTATATAAATAATATAGCAAGACTTATGTCGTTTGAAGAAAAATTACTCACCTTAGTAATGTTGTTTCTCTAATGGAGTCTACATATTATGACCTCCTGCCTGCCCTCAGAACCTCTACTTTTGGGATGTGGATGGGCAGTGCAGTGTTGCACTTAGTAGATGCCCACCTTATTTTCACCCTCCTTTTGGGGTGTTTGGGTGTTATGTTTTTAATTTTTGGATCCCTGACTTGAGTCTTTGTTTTGGGACCAAGAAAAATGTGTTCTTATATTTAGTAGCCAGTTGGCTAGTGTAGGTTCTGCGCTTCCACACAGAACCTTAGTGAGTTTTGCTCGTAAAGATCTGACAGTTTGAGTTTGAAGAACAACAGAGTTTTCAACTGAGCTCGCTCAAGGTTCCATGCCTGGCATGGAAAGTTAACTCTTTCACCTCCAGAGCAGTTCAAGGTTAGGACTCACTGCATATGTCATAATATAGCAAGACTCCATTAGAAGAAACAACATTACTAAGGTGAGTAATCTTTTTCTAGAAAGGACTGGATCGACCCCTATCAAGAGTGCTTCTGTTAATTGGATTAGGCACTTCCCCCTCCTCTTTTGTGAATACTGAGCAGAAACATTCGTTCAGTATCCCTGCCTTTTCACTGTCCCCCTCTGCCCACCCAATGTTCATTCTATTCAGCCTCACTATCCCTCCCTTTGTCTTTCTATGCTCGCTGATGTACCTATAAAAGGTTTTATCCCCCTTCTTAACCGAGTTGGCTATCTTTTCCTCAGTTTGGGCCTTAGCTGTTCTGACTTCCCTTCCTGCTTCCTTCTGCCTTAACTGGTACTGCTCTCTGTCCTGCTCCTTCTGTGTTTCCTTATACTTCCGGAATGCTTTCTTTTTCTTCCTGACTTTCACAGCCACCTCTTTTGAGAACCATAGTGGCTTTTTCTTTCATTTTGATTTGTTTATTTGCTTCACACAAGGCTTGTTGCCTCTGTGATGGCAGTTTTGATGATTCCCCATTGTTGCTCCACTCCTCCTTCTAGCCTGTTTGCTAGTGCTTTTCTGAGGCACTCTCCCATCTTGCCAAAGTCAGCCCTCCTGAAGTCCAGTACCCTCACTTTTGTATGGCTTGACTCTGTAGCTGAGTTTACCGTGAACCACACTGTTTGATGGTCACTTGTTTCCAGATGGCAACCCACTTCTAGATCTGAGATCCTCTCACTGCCCCCGTTTGAGAGTACGAGGTCTAAGATTGCTCCCTCACGAGTGGGTTCTGAAACCAGCTGTCTGAGGCCTGCCACCTGTAGGGTATCAAGAATGGCCCTGCTCTTGGATGTGGCTGCAGCAAATGTGCTCCAGTTAACATCTGGCACATTCAGGTCTTACATCAACAGTATCTCCCTTTTCTCTGCCATTCTAAGAATGCCTTCTATCATATCCTTGTCCATTCCCTCCCCTTGACATGGGGGTCTGTACACAACCCCTGTGTGGATTGCGATGCCCTTTCCAGTCTCCAAGGTGACCCACAGTGCCTCCTCTCCTCCCTGTTTACTGTTTTGTTCAGTTGCTTTTACCCCTTCCTTTACATAAAGAGCTACTCCTTCCCCTCTTCTCCCCTGCCTGTCTCTCCTGTAGATTATGTACCCTGGTATGTTAACATCCCAGTCATGGTTCTCTGTATACCATGTTTCTGTGACTGCTATGATATCCAGGCATCCCTCTTCCATCAAGGCCACCAACTTCAGAAATAAAAAGTTACACCTGACTACTATGTCAAATTTGTGTTATTTTCCTGTCTGCCTGTTTTGGCTCCACCAACTCTTTAATCAGACTGTTGATTTTTTTAATGAAAGTGGAATTTGGGTAGAGGAACAGAATGGTTTCCATGCCAAACATAATACACAGACTGTCTTGGTGAGGTTCATGTACCAGATCCATGGGGCCCTTGATGATAGACTTTTCATGGCATCTGTGTTTATGGATCTCACCAAGGCCTTTGATGTCACAGGCCATCAAATATTGATCAACACATTATAGGATCAACATTTTTTAATGGATGTAATTTCTTTGTTTAATGACTATTTAAAAGGGCATTCTCAGAAAACATAGATACAGTAGATGATTCATATTCTGATGATTACAATATTGTCTGTGGGGTACCCCAAGGATCCATCCTTGGTCCCTTGTCTTTTTATTAGCTCCCTTCCAATAGTCTGCACACACACTAACATCATACTTTATGCTGATGATGATGTGTTGTTTTGTAAAGGTGATAATTTCCATGGAATTAATAATAAGCTTCAGGAGGATTTCAATAATATTCAGTGTGGTTATTTGCATAATAGATTAATTATTAACTGTAAGAAAACAAAAACAGTGATCTTTCAAAGACCCCTAAGAATTATTGATACCAGTTTTCATCTTGTAGATTCAGACGGTGAAGTACCTGAAAAGTTATATGAGTTTAGGTTGTGTGTGTAGGTAGGTAAAAATTTTATTTGATCGACATTAGTCATTACAAAGTTTACATACATATATCTTCATATAAAAGGTTACAGATACTTAATATTTTACATACATAATTTCTATATTATTACAAATATAATATAAAATCACATTTCCTAATCACATCTGTTTCGCATATAACCTGTTTGGAATCCTCTTTCAAACAACATGAAGTCTTGCTATATTATAGACATTAGCAGTTTGTTCCAGCTCTAGAACTGCCCCGGAGTGAAATGGTTAAAACCATTCCAAAATAGAATTTTGGCACGAGAGCAGCTCTATCTGTGTCATTTCAAACTTGAACTGTCAGATTCTTTACTCGTCTCAGTGAACAGTCGCTCGGAGATTTCTCCTTCTGCTCGGTTCATTTCTCGTTTAATAGTGTTTTCTCGGTTGGATTTAACCGAGAATAGTTTTATTTTAACCGCAAAACCGCTCGGTTCAAGCTTTATCTGTGGTAACCGTAAGTAAATGAAGGTTTTGTCTGTGTGGAACTTTGTGGTTATCGGTTCGGTTTTGAACCGATCAGTGGGTTTAAAACTCATTTAAAACTAAAAGTTACTATTTTAGAGTGCGGTTCCGGTTTCTTATCGGTTCTAAAAGAAAAGCGGTTTATTCGTTTTTTTTCAATACCGTGACACGGTTAGGAACCGGTAAGGGTGTTCTTGCATGGCGCTGCCGTTAAAAGGCAAGTTTTTGGTTAGGGCTGGCATTATGTCTGAGAAACCCAAAAGAAAAACTGGCCCATGGGTTTCAACACTGTGATGGTTGTGGGGAAGTCTCTTGCCAAGGCTGACCCACACACCACATGTGTTTATTGTCTGGGGTTTGACCACCTCCAGTCAGACTGCCAGGTATGTAAGAATTTCCCTGCAGCCACCCTGGAAAAAAGATTGAGCAGGCTCAGGGAACGAGAGGCCAAAAAGTCCGCTGACCCGGATGGCCAGCCCGGTTCGGTGCCAACCGAACCAGAGGGAGTGCCCTCTGACCAGGGCCAGACTTCCTCGGGCAAAGAAAAGCTGGTTCTGAGGAACCAATTCCAGTAAAGAAAACAAGAAAATCAGCAGGTCTGGAGTCCAAAATTCTTCTCCAACTGCTGCAGAGATAGCAAAAGCCATACAAATTGTCCAGTCACTGTCTCAGGGTCCGTCCGACCACCACTATCTGGTAAAAGGTCGGTTCGTCTCGTCCCAGTGGTTCAGAATTATGATATTGAGGAATTTTATGAACCAGAGGAGGGGAGGAGGATTATGAACAGTATGAATGTGGCTGGGAAGGTCTGGTGTGCCCATTGAACGGACATCTCCCAGACAGACCTTTAGAATCTCCCCCTATGCTGTCTGAGTCCCCATCTCATTTTATGTTTTATAAAAAAGTTGCTGAAACCCTCCAGCTTCCTTTAGAAGAGGCTGTGGATGAGCAAGAGGAGCCTGATTTTGTAGAAATGATGGATATTCCAGAGTCTAGGAGATTGTCTATTCCTTTACATAAGTCTTTTAGGAAACAAACAATTAAAATTTTAAAAGCTCCTAATTCTGTGCCTCCTGTAGATAAAAAGATGGACAGAAGGTATACATTGTCAGGCCCTGATACAGAATTCTTTTCTCAGCAATGCAGTCATGTTAGTAGTTCAGGCTGCTGCCTGTGATAAAGCTATTATTCCTTGGCTTCACATCCTCCTGACAAGGATTCCAGGAAGATTGATGCCACGGCAAAAACAGTATATGGCAGCCTCTCTGGGACTCAGGCAAGCAAATTATATGGCTTATGTAGCTAGGTATCAGAAATCTAGATGGGATACTGTTATGCAATTGGCCAAGCAGGCCCATGGCCAGCTGGCTAGTGAACTAGAATAGGTGGCTGCTGATGGCGCTGAGCCTCTAAGGTTCAGTTTCATGCTGCTGTGGATGTTAATGATGTTTCCTCTAGGGTCATGGCCACATCTGTAGCTTTTCGAGGTTGGCCTGGCTCAGGTGTACTAGTTTGTCACATGATACCCAGACTAAGGCTATGGATTTTCCTTGTAGGAAATTTCTGTTTGGAAAGCAGACAGAGAATTACATGAAGAAGATGGATGAATATAGGACTACTTACAAGAGTGCCTAGGCTAAGGAGCCGCAAGCCACCTCAAAGGCATGCCCCAGGGTAGGGGCAGGCCTTTCACAGGCCTTCTACCAGACTCAGGCCTCCTCTGCCTTTGCTCAGAGGGGCTTCTTCAGAGGCAGGGCAGACGAGGGTGGGCAGACCTGCTCCCACCCCGCCAGCCTAAAGCTCCTGCAAAACAGGCACCCTGATGGGGTGCCCAGGGCCGATTCTTCTGTACCAGTGGGGGCAGGCTGGCTTACCAGTCAGAATTGGGCTTCTTTAACCTCAGACAAGTGGGGTCTGAAGTAGTAAGCCAGGTCTGGTTCTCAGCTTCAAAAGTTTCCGTTGAGAAGCAGACTTTTCTACCTGCAAGTGTTTAGAGACCCTCGCTCTGGAAACAGAGGTCTCATCCTCGTTAGCTCTCAGAGCAGTAGAAAGGTTCCTCCCTGCATCAGGGCAGGGGTCTGTATTCCAGATACTTTCTACCCCAAAAGACAGGAGAATGGCGGCCCATTTTAGATCTCAGATATCTGAACAAGCATCTTTTGAAACCAAAGTTCAAAATGGTAACTCTGGCAATGATTTTACCTTCCCTAAGGCCAGGGACTGGCTAGCCTCCCTGGACCTCAAGGATGCCTATTTCCATGTCCTAATCAGAAGATCCCATCAAAGTACCTCAGATTCAAACTGCCCTCAGGTCATTACCAGTTCAGAGCAATGCCCTTGGCCTTACCTCTGCTCCAAGGGTATTCTACAAAGTGTCTAGCAGTGGCAGTGGCCCACTTAGGAGGCAGAGGATTGTTTTTCCTCATCTAGACGACTGGCTCATTGTAGGCCAGTCCCAGAACAGGTAAAATCTCACCCAGGTCACCCAGCAACTTCTCACCTCCCTGGTTTCTCTGCTAAACCTACCAAAGTCGGTTCTGGAACCAGTCCAGGTACTCACCTTATAGGGGCAGAATTGGACACAAAGCTAGCCAGAGCCTTTCTTTCCCTGAAAGGGTAAGGAATTTAGTGGCTCTGGCCTCTTCTTCACTCTGCAGGTCTCTCGACCAGCAAGACACTTTCTGCAGCTCCTGGGGCACATGGCTGCATCCACAGCTGTTGTGCAGGGGCCAGATTTCAGATGAGAGACATTCAGTTTCACTTGAGAACCTTTGGTCTCAGAGAAGAGACCCCTTTCCAAGTTGGTCCCAGTGACTCGATCCTTGATCCTAGCTCTCCAGTGGTGGCAGGATCAGAGCAATTTAAGAGTGGGGTCCCCTTCATTTCCCCTTCTCACGACTTGACTCTCACTACAGATGCTTCCCTTCTGGGTTGGGGAGCCCACATGGGCGACCTTTCCACTCAGGGAGTTTGGTCCCCCCAGGAATCTCTGCTCCACATCAATTTGCTGGAACTCAGAGCTGTCTTTTTAGCTCTTCAAGCTTTTTCTGCATCTGTCCACGACAAGGTGATTCACGTCAGAACAGACAACACCACAACAATGTGGTACATCAACAAACAGGGGGGCACTCGGTCTTCGGCCTTGTGCACCGAGGCAATGAAGTTGTGGTCTCTGGCCTATTCCCTGAACACTTCCCTCATAGCAGTTCATCTTCCAGGGAAGGACAATGTCCTAGCGGATGCCCTCAGCAGGATTTCCCAGGGCCATCACGAATGGTCCCTGGATCCTCAAGTGCTGGGGATAGTTTTTGCCAGGTGGGGCATCCCTCAGATAGATCTTTTTGCAGCCCCAGACAATCACAGACTTCCTCTGTTCTGTTGCAGGCCTCCAGTGCTGGGCTTAGTTCCCCTGGATGCCCTTCTTCTGGATTGGGAGGGGAAGTTCCTCTATGCTTTCCCCCCCTTTCCTCTCCTATTCAAAGTACTAGTCAAAATCAGGGTGATTCTGATTGCCCCGGATTGGGCCAGGCAGCCCTGGTACCCACTCCTTCTGTCTCTGACAGTCCATCTTCCCCTGTGCCTCCCCAGGAATCACAATCTGTTGACTTGTGCCCAGGGAAGGGTTTGGTATCCGGACCTCAAATCCCTCAACCTCAAGGCCTGGCTCTTGAGGAGTTAGAGTTGCTGATTTACACCTCTCTCAGGGTGTTCTTGAGATCCTAAAGGCTTCCAGAAAGCCTTCCACTAGGGCTACTTATAGTTCTAAATGGAAAAGGTTTTCCATTTGTGTGCTGAGAAAAATATTTCCAGAATCTGCTGAATTGCCCTTTTGTTAGATTACATGGTACATCTTAATTCCTTGGTCTCAGACCAGCTACCCTGAGAGTTCATTTGGCAGCTGTGTCTGCTTTTGTGTCAGCAGGAAAGTCATCCCTCTTTCCTCTCATCCTGTGTTTTCCAAGTTTTTAAGGGTTACTCCATACTAATCCTCCTTTCGGAACCGGCCCTGCTTGGGACCTTAATGTTTGCATTGCCCAGTTAATGCAGCCTTTGAACCTCTGTCTTCTGCAGAGCTTAAGTACCTAACTTGGAAAACTGTTTTCTAGTGGCTATCACTTCTGCCAGACGATAAGTGAATTGCAAGCCTTGTCAGTGGAGACTGACTTATTTCTTTCACAGGGATAAGGTAGTCCTTAGGACTAATAGGAAGTTTTTGCCTAAGGTGGATTCAGTTTCCATCTTAATCAATCTATCTCCCTTCCAGTATTTTTCACTGATCACTCCTCTTCGGGTGAGAGGAGGTTGCACAGCCTGGATGTTAAGAGAGCTCTTAGTTATTATATAGAGCGTACCAAAGGTCACAGGTTCGAATCCCTCCAACTTTTCCTTACCTATGGTGAAGTTGGGAAAGGCAAACCTGCCACTAAGAGATCAATAGCCAGGTGGATTGTCTCTTGTATCCAATTTTGTTATCAGAAAGTGGGCAGAGCCCTCCCCCGGTTTGAGGGCTCATTCTACCAGGGGTACAGCTGTGTCTCTAGCTGCTGCCAGAGATATCCCTTTATTAGAGATTTGCCAGGCTGCTACTTGGAAAACGGTACACACTTTTTACTCAAGCATTACTCCCGGATGTCCAGGCCAGGAGAGATGCTCGGTTTGGCACAGCTGTTCTTCAGAGCCTATTCCTGAGTAGGTTCTGCCCCCTCCATGGAGGTACTGCTGTGTATTCTGCTAATGTCTATAATATGCAAGACTTCATGTTGTTTGAAGAAAAATTACTCACTTTAGTAATGTTTCTTCTAATGGAGTCTTGCTTTAATAGACCTCCCCCAACCTGCCCTTCTCAGAACCTCTACTTGGTGGGAGTGCGGGCAACTTAGTGTGGGCACTACTTATGTCCTGTTAGCATTTTGTCCCCTTTGGGACTTTGGGGGTGTGTATGTGTACGCGTGTCTGTGTTTTATTATACTTATGTTCCATTTTCATATTATTAGAATGGTGTTAGTATTTCTGGTCCCCTGACTTGAGTCTTGGGTGTTGGGACCATCAATGGTTGTTATTATTTAGGTAGCCATTTGGCTAGTGTAGGTTACAGCTTCCACACAGACCTTAGTGAGTTTGGCTCGTAAAGATCTGACAGTTCAAGTTTGAAATGACACAGATAGAGCTGCTCTCATGCCAAAATTCTATTTTGGAATGGTTTTAACCATTTCACTCTGGGGCAGTTCTAGAGCTGGAACAAACTGCTAATGTCTATAATATAGCAAGACTCCATTAGAAGAAACAACATTACTAAGGTGAGTAATTTTTTCTTCAAGCAGTCTTATGTACAGATTTAGTGACTTCAGAAATCTATATAGTCTATCAAGTATATATGGATCATTACTATTAAAAAGATACATTATAAGTTGATCAGAGGGGAGACAAAGGGTAGCCAATATTGGAGCTAGCAATTTCCTTCTTTTTATTTCGAATTGTCCGCAGTGTAATACTGCATGTTTAAGATAGTCCACAACTCCCATTTGACAGACACAGTTTGGATCAGTTATGTCTGTTGTTCTCTGATCATGAAAAATATATCTTGCTATATAAAGTTTGAACCTATACCTAGTTATAACTCTTCTTTCTTCTGGATTTCTAAGCATAGTTAAATACAGATATAATTTATGATCTCCTTTAAATATTTTATATCATTTGCAGTGGCGTAAATTCTTGCTAAATCTTGTTGGAGAGTTACATTTCTTAATCTTTTCTTTACCATTTGTTTAATTTAAGGAAAGGGGAGCTTGTATATTCCATGCAAAGTATTTCCCAGACCCATAGGAAGAACAAAATCATGTATGGTTTTAATTAAATCAGTTCTAAAACCCATACTATGATACTTTATTTGTTCTTCAAGACACATTCTAGGAATTCTGTTTTCCTGAAGGAGAAATGATCGTAATGTAAATATGATTCTTCTTTCTGCAGCCATAGTACTTAAAGGAATCTGGCCTAGATCACTCCTTAATACTTCAGGGGGAACTGATTGCTGGACTATAAGTAGATATATGAGTTTAAATACCTTGGTGTCCCTTTAGCTCATTTTCTTTCTTTCAAAGCTCATGTTTCTGATCTTATGGAGAAGCTACATCAGAGGCTAGGAGTGCTCTACAGAGCAAAACATATAATGTTACCGGAGTTTAGATTTCTTCTCTCAAATAATTTTCTATTTTCATTGCTAGATTATGGCTCTCTGATATACTGTGCTGCCTGTGATTAAATTTTGTCAAAACCAAAAGTTACATATCACAGTATTATTGGGGTTACGACTAGTCAACTGTGTTTGCGACATCATTGTGAATTGTTTAATTTCACAAAATCTTTTCCCCTAGGATATCGTTTTTCCTATAACTCGTGTCCTTTTGCATAAAGTTACACTGGGTTTATTATCTGAAGGTATAGTCATATGTTTTCCTAGATTTTTGAATATATTTGGCACAAGATCACAGAAGAGATTTACTTTCAGAATTCCTCTATTTTGAACAAGACTGGGTCATAACTCATTCATTTCGAGGGCAACTAAATTTTACAGTTATCTTCCACAGAGTTACCTCGTGTAAAAGTATTTTGAGTTTGAGTCAGCTTAAAAAACTCTTGATAGTTGGTCTGAATGCAATTGTTTTTGATGTTTTGTTTATCCACTCTATTATGCTAATGAAACTAAGACTACTCTTCACAGGTGGGATACCACTTATAATAATATTTGTCGCTATGCCTCTTCATCCCCCCCAGCACAAACACCACTGCCAGCTTTATGCTGACTTAAATTTGCTCTCCCCCTTTGCACTCAGATTCTACTCCCTTTGTCTCCTTGACAGGCTGCGTAATCAGATCTCAAACCACCTTGTCTTTTGCCTCTGTGCTGATCCCCCAGTCTTCCTCCTATGGCCTTCACTCTGCCGGTAAATCTCTTCTACAAGTACCGAGATGCAAAAACCTCTAAGGGTACCTGTGCTTTCTCTCATGCTGCCCCCATACTTTAGAACTCTGTCCCCCTTGCTATCCATCAATCGTTGTCTCATGCTGTTTTTAAAATGGAATTTT
The DNA here is from genome assembly GCA_016271365.2 of Neoceratodus forsteri. Lineage (NCBI taxonomy): Eukaryota > Metazoa > Chordata > Ceratodontiformes > Ceratodontidae > Neoceratodus > Neoceratodus forsteri. The sequence continues at coordinate 549,429,730 of CM028129.1, forward strand.
TTACCATTCCTATCCAAATCGACTACCTGTGAATGGTTTAATCCCCCTTAGCTCACTCAAGCCTGCCTGACTTTCTCCTGTTCTTTCTCTCTCCTTCCCAACAAGTCTGCTCCCCCACCCTGCCTCTTTTTAATCACTTTGCAAACTTTGCCCCTACCACTGAGATCTGTTTCTCTCCCCAATATCCTTATTCTTTTCACTATTTACACTTATCCATTTCTGCTTCTCCTGTGTATCTCTACCTTGTTTTTCTGCTGCTCTTGACCTCTGATGTGCTCCTCTCCCACCCCAACTGAAATGTTTCTCTCCCATTCATGTCCTAAAGCTTTCCTTTTATGTCTGTATTTGCACTTTAAGGTATATGGTTTAATATTTAGGTTTAGCCTTGGGTCTTATTGTTGTTTTAGATTCCAGTACTTCTCTTTCCCATTTTATTTCTGTATCTGATGTACCCAGTGCTTGTACTTTTCCTTAAAATATTATGTATGATAAGGTCTCTGCTGAACATTGTGTAATGTGTATTGTAATGTTCCCTGTACCTCTATATCCTGATTTTGTATTGTTTGTATTGGCTCTATTTTGTAACCTCCTGGGTCGTGTCTGAAAATAGTCATTCTAAGGGCTAGAGCACTTACCTGGTCAACAAAAATGAAATAAAATTAATAAATATGCGTATCAGTATAAACTGAAATAAAATGAAATGAAGATCGGCAGCTGTCCTGATATAACAGGAAATCATGGTTTGAACTACCCCTTCTATACATATAGGGGTCCTTTTGTAGACCCAGGACCTTTTCCGTAGACTCATGGGTCCCTTTCCGTAGGTGCAGGAGCCCTTTCCATGGACACTGAGCTCTTTCTGTAGACACAGCAGCCATTGTCATGCAAATGCCCTTTATATCCATGGAGGTTCTAGTCCTGCTATAATGGCAGGTGTTTTTCTAGTTACAGGGAACACTTCTGTTACAATAGGGGGCCTTTCTTTTATCATGGGGCCCTTCCGCAGACATGGAGTCCTCCCACGGCCATGTGGAGCCTATTTTTAAATGTATTCATTATCAGTTTTCAACAAAAACAAAACAGAACACATCCCCCAGAGGAAAAGACATGAAAAAGATACCCATCCACAACTTTCAATAGTACCTAGAGTGTCTTCCAAAGTTAGATAGTTATGGGGGTGTTAAACAGAGACCATAAATCTTTAAAAGTCCCATATATGTATCACTGCATATGTGGAATCCTAGATCAGTGAGAGGACAGTGATAACTAAAATGAAGTCGTGGAACCTGTCCAAAAATGCCTTACCCTTTGAAAGAGAGAAAACAGGTGTTGCACATTCATCTCAAAGAGAAAACTGGTTAAAGACAGAGGCATGCATAATGTGCAGGTAACAAACTTGCCCATACAAATGTAAATTGCTGCCAAAAAGAGCAACAAAGCAGGAGGTAATTGCTGTACTGAAAAAATAAAATAAGTATAGCACAAGCCAGAAAACTTACCAAATGTGTATACTACCATGAAAAACGTAGTGACAGGAATTTAGTTACACAGAGACCATCCATTCACCTCAAAAGAGCACAAGCACTGTCAGTGATGGTTTACAAATGGAAGAGTATGAGGGCTGGAGCCTGTTGTGACTCTGGCATGTCTTACTGACATGTCGGTGGAGGTACCGGAAACCCAGTGCCTACATCCACATTCCAGGTACCTACAGGGGAATGATGGTCCATATGCAGGAAGCCTGTCACGTACGGCGGCATGCAGATCAAGATGCCAGAAAACCAGCACCTATAGCAGTATGCCATAAAAGTGCCAGAAATTAGTTAGCTGTTCCAGCATGCCTACTAACATGCCAGTAAGACATGCCGACGCCAGACAAGTCTACAACCACTACGGTTTATCAGTATTTTAAACTTGTGAAATGTGTGCTTATTCTATAAGTTACCTAAACCATGTAAGTGTCACCTGGAAAGACAATAATGCGGATCTCATTCCTCACTGTGAGATATACTGGATTTCTTTCCATCATTCATCAGGCTGCTGTATGGTCAACTTTTTACATCAGTCTTTCTGAGAACCAGACAACAGATTCTTAGGGTTACTCATTTTGTAGCAAAATATAGAAAAAGTGTTTTTTTTAGTAATGGGGAAATAACACTAAACTAGACTAAATATTTAAAATGCGATATTTTTGGGGCTCTGGATTGGAGCAACACTGAGACATGTTTTATGAGCTTTGGCTCCACAGCACTCCCACATGGCATGGAACCCTTTTAATAGAAACATAGAATTTGACGGCAGATAAGGGCCGCTTGGCCCACCTAGTCTGCCCATTTCCCTACCTAATGGCTAAGCTGCAGATCTTAGTTAACTAACAGCCTGTTTCTTCCTACCCCCCCCCACTAGAATTGCCTTATGCCTGTCCCATGCATTCTTGAATGCCCCCACTGTTTTTGACTCCACTACCTCCTCAGGAAGACTGTTTCATGTATCAACAACCTTCTCTGTGAAAAAATACTTCCTCACATTACCTCTGAGCCATCTCCCCCTCTATGTTCAAATTGTGCCCCCTTGTTCTTTCACATCTCATTTTCTGAAAGATGCTACCCACTTGGACTTTGTTGATTCCCTTGAGGTACTTGAAAGTTTCTATCACGTCCCCTCTCTCCCTTGTTTCCTCAAGAGTATACATATTAAGCATCTTTAATCTCTCTCTCTCTTCATATGTCTTCTGATGTAGACCCTGCACTATTCTAGTTGCCCTCCTCTGGACAGCCTCCATCCTATCTATGTCCTTGCGTAGATGGGGTCTCCAGAACTGCACACAGTACTCCAGATGGGGTCTCACCAACTGTCTATACAGAGGGATAACAACTTCCTGTTTTCTACTGGTGATGCCTCTCCATGTGCATCCCAGTATCCCACCGGCCCTCCTTACTGCCTTCTCACATTGCTTGCCCACCTTAAGGTCATCTGATATGACTACCCCCATGTCCCTTTCCATTTTTGTTGTTGTTAGTATCTCACCCCCATTTGTGTACTCTTCCCCTGGGTTCTTGTTACCCAGGGGTATTACGTTGCACTTCTTTGTGTTGAATCTAAACTGACATATATTAATAGCCAAGTCAGGTCATTCTACAGCTACCGGGGCATTTTTCATAGCCTTAGAGGTCCTCCCATAATTGCAGAGACCAGTGTCCATGATCCGAGAAGCTCAGCTCCCACAGCAAGACTCTAGTTCTTTTAGAATGTATTTATTGTTTATTTATTGAAAGAGATTTACCAGGATATACATACTGAGCCATAAAGCTCATTTCCAGATGTATTCTGGGGGAACGGGGGTGGGAATAAATGCATAGTATAAGCAAAGCACAGTAACCTGAACAGCAAAAGGCAATGCTATGTACAGTATATACACAGTAACATATATGGCAAATTACCAAACAAGAAAGATAGATAGGAATGGAGGAGAAAAAAGGAAGGGTAGGGAGCGGGGAGGAGGGAGAGGATGAAAGAATGTGCAGAGATTGGAAGAAGTAGTGAAGGGGAGGGGGGAGATAGGGAGGAAAAGTGTTGAAGGGAGGAAGGCAGTGGAAGGAGGGGTAGGGAAAGGAGGGGAAAAAATGGAAGAGGAAGAGTGTGGAGATTGAAACATTTAGTAGCAGTAGTATAGTAGCTTGGGGACTGGCAGCAGATGGGGAAGAGAAAGGGGGGGCAAGACATTAGACTAAGGACAATTGCAGGTGGGAGATGTATGGGCTTGGAGTAACAAGGAAACAGTGTCTGGAGGAGGCAGAGTGAACTGTAAGGGAAAGAGAGTTCCAGATTTTAGGAAAGTGGTAAGAGAAGGCATTCTGTCCCACAAGAGATTTACAAGAAGGGAGCATTAGGGAGCTATAGCTTGAGTTACGGAGAGAGAGAGAGAGAGAGAGAGAGAGAGAAAGAAGAAGGAGACATAGGAGAGAGAATAGAACTGAGATAAGGGGGGAGGGAGGACAGACAAAATATAGAGATGAAGGAGGCACAGTGGGTTAGGTGGTGATCTACCAAGGAGGGGAGGGAACGATCAGAGTACAGAGAACAGTGGTGAGTACAGGAAGGATAGGACAAGGCAAACCGGCAGAAGGAGTGGAAGAGGGGATCCAGTCTGGTCAAAGTGGACTTGGGTGCAGCACTGTAAACTATATCACCATAATCAAAGTTGGGAAGTATCATCTTTGAAATTATTTCCCAGTGAGCAGGTAAAGGGATATCGCTTTTGTTCCTATAAAGGGCACCAAGCATGTTTCTGACCCCCCTACCCCCCCCCCTCTCTCTCTTCAGAAGGGAGCAGTATGAAAGCAGTCAGGCAGCGTGGCTGGAAGAAGCAGAAAAATACGAAAGTAACAACTCTGGAAGGTACCACCGGATCTATCCACGACCCAACTCAGAGAAGTATGACAAGTTCTTCAAACACAGCGGGTCACTCTTCCAGGAGACAGCGGCATCCAAGGCCAGAGAGGAGTGTGCCAGGTATGGAGACGCACTGTGCTTGGCCCATTTTACATAATCCCTTTACTGTACAAACCAGGCAAGTTTATGTTTGACTAGCCACACCGCTGATCAAATGTGGGCTAAACATACAGATCTTCCAAGAATCAGTCTTCACCATTGATTCATACTTATGGGTCTAGGCCTGGAGGCACTAGGACCCCGTGGGAGCTTTTCTTACCAGGAGGAAGCTAATGTTGGTTAGTGACATCTCCCGTGCACCTTATGCAGGCTATGTGGTTCTGCACATCCTAGCCAATAATGGTCATCGGCTTCCTCATGCACCTCAGTTCTGTTCTTTCCAGCATCGAGTGCATACTGTGGGAGCAACGGTGCTTCAGGCAGTGCTGGACCTATCGGGCATACCAGGAGATTGCGTGGATCCAGGAGAGCTGGTACTTGCCTATAATAAGGCGGTGGCAGGGGCCCTGGATTCCACTGCTCCTGTTCGTGTTCATCCTCTCACTCTTCGACCCAAGTCCCCTTGGTTTGATGAGACTTTGAGGGAGTTGAGGAGAGTTGGACGAAGGCTGGAGAGGTACTGGCGGAGGTCGGGTCTGGATTGTGACAGACTTAGTTTGATGGACCACTACATGATCTATCAATCAGCAATCCCTCGTAAGAAGGCAGAATTCCTGTCCAGAGAGATTGCTGTTGCACAGAATAGACCAGCTCAGCTCTTCCGGACTGTGGACAGATTGTGCAATCCAATCTGTCTTCAGCCCAGAAGAGCTTTTTCTCAAGAACGGTGTGAGGAGTTTGCTCTATTCTTTTCAGATAAAGTTGCCACAATCAGATCGGATATCCATCTGACCCTCTCTAATGGGAGCGGTGATGGTCGGCAGGAGATGTCGGACACCCAGTTTGTGTGGTCTGACTTGCCTCCCCACAATCGATGAAATTGTGATGATCATAAAATTATTGCGTCCGACCAACTGTGGTCTGATCCGGGCCCCACACGCTCTTAGTGGGTGTGTGGATAAATTGGCCCTCCCTTGCTGGAGATAGTCTGGAGGTCCTTGAGAGGGGATTTTCCAAATCCTCTAAAGGAGGCTGTGGTTCAGCCCCTTCTTAAGAAATCCTCCTTGGACCCGGACTGTCTGGCAAACTACAGGCCTGTCTCTAACTTACCCTTTGTGGGTAAAGTTATTGAGAAGGTGGTCGCATCGCAGTTGGATGATCATTTGACCAGCCACAATGTCTACGATTCTCTCTAATCCAGATTTAGGAAAAGACATAGTACCGAGACAGCTCTGGTACAGGTACTAAATGACCTCCTAATAGCGAGAGATCGAAGGACTCGTTCCATTTTGGTCCTTCTTGATCTCTCTGCAGCGTTTGACACGGTGGACCATGGTGTGCTATTGGAACGCTTGCGGTCTATCTGTGGGCTGTCTGGTACAGTCCTCAGTTGGTTTCAATCTCACCTCAAGGGTAGTACTCAGAGAGTGGTGTCCGGGATTTTTTCCTCGGCATCATTCTCCCTATCCTGTGGGGTACCACATGGTTCCATTTTGGCACCCATGTTGTTTGCAGTGTATATGCTGCCATTAGGAGCGATTATTAGGCGGTACGGTCTGAGTTTTCACTGTTATGCAGATGATACTCAGCTGTACACGTCCTTTGTGCCCGGCCAAGATGCTGCCTTTTCGGTCTTTAACAACTGTCTTGCTGAAATCCAGGACTGGATGAATGTGAGTTGGCTGAGGTTGAACCTGACAAAACTGAGGTGTTGGTTGTGGGCCAGGGTTGCCGGGAGGCGGGTTCATTGGTTGGATCACCCTCGGGTCTATGGCTTGGGGGTGTCCAGCTAACTACCTCAGACCGGGTGCGGAATCTGGGTGTTGTGTTTGATGACTGCTTGACATTTAAATCTCAGGTGTCAGCAGCTGTCAAAACCTCTTTTTACCATCTGAGGAACGTCGCCCGGGTGAAGCACCGGGTTCCTCCAGACAATCTTCCTATTCTGGTCCACGCCTTCGTTACCTCCCACCTTGACTACTGCAACGCCCTTTACCTGGGGCTACCGGGGGTTGAGATTTGCCGCCTGTAGCTAGTGCAGAATGCGGCAGCCTGGCTGCTGACTGGCTCTTCTAGGTCCAGTCATATAACGCCTGTGCTCCGCGGACTGCACTGGTTGCCAGTTTGCCGGCGAATCACCTTCAAGGTCGGTTTGCTGACCTATAAGGCCCTACACGATCAGGGACCTGTTTACCTGAAAGATCTCCTTTGTCCCTACTGTCCCCCCCCGCTCTCTCCGATCCACCAACGAGGGATTGCTAGAGATTCCCAGGGTTTGTTTAAAAACTTCAGGGGCCAGATCGTTTAGTTTTATGGCCCCAACCCTGTGGAATTCTCTACCTCGTCAGGTGCGAGATAGCCCGACTGTCCAAAGTTTTAAAGAATCTTTAAAAACCTATCTCTTTAGCAAAGCATGTAATGATTTCTGAATACTGTTGTTTAGTTTAATTTTAAAAATGGTCTTAATTATTGTTTTATTTTGTATTGTACAGGCGCCTTGGTTTTAGAAAGGCACCTTATATAAATAAATAAAGATTGAGATTGAGATTGAGTTTGACCACTGACCACCAAATTTCTTCTTTGTCACCAACAAAAGATTTTTCTGTCTGCAGTGTTGTCTTTTTTTTTTTTTGGTGATTTTAAAGTCCAAGAAAAAAAGAAGGGGGCTAAAAAGACCATCAGCCCCCCCCCCCATCATGCATTGTTACCCCTGTGGGAAACCTGTCATGGTGATGGACCATCATCAATGGTGCTGGACCTGCCTTGACTTGGCTCATGATATGGATGCATGCGATGCATACTTTTCTATGGACCGCTGTACATTAGAGATCTGTGCACCAAAGTGAGGTCACTTAGTTTCCACCTTGGGAGGCAGGCCGCGTACATGTGAGGCCAAGGCAAGGTCCCTGGACCCATCCCCTGGGCACCTTCCAAGTACTTCTGGTACTGAGGAAATGCAGGGTCCTTCTCAGCCATGCTAAGGCAGCAGAGGCCCGGGGGGGGGGAGAGTCTGATGGACAGCTGGCTCCTTCTGGTCGGTCCGCTGAGCACACCCCCAGTCTGTGTGCCCTGGGCAGCAGATGTCCCTGGTGATGAGGCCAAAACTATGCTTGGTCTACACCAGTGGACAACTTGGTGTCATGGGCTGATGCCACCCCAGCCTCTTGACATCATCTGTGGTGTCGTTGAGCAGGCTGGCACCGGCTATGATGTTGGGCCCCATCTTGGTATGATTCATGGTGTTGGGAGAGGAACTGGCACCAAGGCTGTGTTGCGTCTGGTTGCAGAGGTGAAGGTAGTGATCTCTGCCCCGAGCAGCCCTCATGGCTCCACGGAGAAGGTCAGTGCCGCTCCTGGCGACAGACAAGGCAAAGGTACTGGTGTTGGTCTTAGGCCTGACACCAGGCATGGTAACGGTGATGGTGTCGCCCCAGGTCATCCCCAGTTCCTGTGCTGTTCACAGCATTAGGCCAGCTCCAAAGGAGGTGGGGATGGACCCAGGGGCAATATCAGAACTGGCACTGGGCCTGGCACAGAGGTAGTGCCGGACATGAAGTTGGAGGGGAACCCATCTCTAGGATAGTTCCTGGCCCTTTGTCTGGTGCCAGAGGCAGCACCAGCTCAGGGTCGGAGAACAGCTGGAGCATGGAGTTCTCTCTAGAATCACTGCCCTGAGGAGACTGTACAGCTCCACTCTCGTCACCCGGGGGTTCCCCCACCGCCAGCACAGAGCTAGTAATTCCTGTTTTGTAGGTCAGCCTTGTTCAGGCAGTCTTGCCAGGCCTTCCCCTCGAGCAAGGACTTCTGAGCATCCCTGCAGCCCACATAAAAGCTCTGAAGCCTCTGGTGCCTGCTTCCCTCTTGAGTCTATTGCCATCTATGCCTGAAGTGGGTTGTGTTTGTATTGACCTTACCTTTAATGTAAGGCTCCAAGAGCCTCAGGGATTGGGTGCCAGATAAATAAAATGTGCCTTGCCTTAAATTTCTAGGGATCATGGACCCTCTTGGGCCAATCACCTGGAGTCTGCATATAAGTGTGGCTGGTGCTTGTACCAGTACCATAGACATGCCGACCGGTTCACTTCCAACCTTGCCCCCTGGTCCCACGCACTTCCATGTCCAGTGCCTTCTCTCCATCAACGTCCTCTTCTGAGGCCACAGAATCCTCCCTTAACCTGTCCACAGCCACTGAGTTTCCCTGTACAAGAGATTCCTGACAGACATGTTGCAGGCACTGGCACTGGCTCAGTTGCTATACGCAGTACCTTGTCCTTCCAGCTAGGATTCCTTTGAACTTTTAGAGATACCTACTGTGTCATTCCTCCCTGACCCAGAGCCTTTGCAGAATGTTCAAGGACAGTTTAGATACATCCCACTCCCTCCAGCCCCAAGGGTGTCCAACAGTGGTATTGTGCTCCTGTAGGCTCTGTAGGTGCAGTGCTTCACCCGCCTCTGGGATTGAGGTTATGCATACCCTGACAGGGCCTTGTCACCTGGTGTGTGAGCAACCCCCTTGAAGCTGACTCTGCTTGGGCAGATATTCTGGACAGAAAGGTATTTACCTCAGTTTGCACCATTCTGTGCATTGCTGTACATCAGGCAGCTTACAGCATGCACCTGTGGACGCAGTTAGGTCAGTTCCTACCTGCCATGCCTCTTTCAAGAGTTAGGCAAGCCATCTGCCTTTTTGCCAAAGGCCTGGAGTTGGGAAGGCATTAAATAAGGGCACTGTATGATGTCAAAGAGGTGGCATCCAGGTTGGTGGGAACCAGAGTCTGTATTCAGCAGATGGCGTGACTTTGTTTCTCATGACTGGCACCTATGACCCTGCGAAAGGTGGCTAACTCCCATTTCCAAGGGGCTCACTTCTTTTCCTGTATGGTCAGACATGAGCTTTTGGGGTGCCCTCCCGCTTATCCTTCTGAGCCAGATCAGTCTCATCAGATCTGTAAGGAGCCCCTGCCCTCAGGTGTTCTCCCCCACACAGAGGGCTGAGGGTATTTTTTACCCTCAGGGTGAGCCAGCTCCTCCCTAACTGGAAAGCTTGGTACTCGAACCCATAAGTATGACTCAGTGGTGAAGGTTAATTCTTGGAACATATGAAAATGACGTACTTACCATAATTGTTGATCTTCTAAAACATCTTCACCATTGATTCAGATGCCCACCCACCATCATCTGCTCAGCTGAAAGCCAGGACTTCTGGTAGCGCACCCTGTGGGCACTGGCAGCGGATCAGTCTGCTTGTCTCCTCTGCCATGGTCATGTAGTGGCGATTCCTGTTGTTTTCAGAAGTGGGCTGGTCACTCAGGGGCCATCCTTACAAAAAAACAAAAAAAGGGAGTGGGGGAACTTGAGGCCCCCCATACCAACCATAACAAAAATACTTATATTTTTTCTGTGGAGTTATGGAGTCAGTAGGTGGTCCCTTCCCTCCATTTGTTCCTTTCCTCCTTCTCCCTCCCCAGAGTATAGCCCTTCTAGGGTATATCTCAGTTGCTACATGCAACATGTGCCCTGGGCACTATCCAGTCTAACTCCACTGAGCAGATGCTCTGTCTCTAGAGATGTGAGATGCACCCTGTTTTGGGGTCCGTGTATTAGTGTCACACAGGGTACATCCCTGTGGTTGCAAGGATAAGCAGGGCATGTTCTTGTCTGGTATCTCTTGTCACTTTTCTTTGTGCTTTGGGCTTCACCCACTCCACCTGAAGCATATCAGAGGAGAGAACCTCATATTGCCTCCCTAGGGCTGCTAGTCTTGCAAGTCCTGTGCTCTCCATCCCTACTTTTCTCTCATCTGTCATGGAGAAAAGAGGGTTCACAATTTACATTCGAGTTTACTTATATCCTATCCGGTGATATGGAGTTATTACTTTTTGGGAGTCCAGATATCATTTTACATTTGCAAGGGGGTCCCAAATTGGACTTCCACTTTTTCTACTTCTTCCAGAGCCATTTGCTCAGGACTGCTGTCCTGTCTTTACTTACCATTTTCCACACTTTGTCTGGCTAGTGGTAAGAGGCTCTGTTTATTCATACTACTTTTGTGCCACCTGGTCAAATCAAATCAAATTTTATTTATAATGCACTTTTTAAATATCAATGCGCAAGTACATAACAAAATAATAATCATCACAATAAATATAAATATAAAAACAGTTAAAAGGCAACAAGGTGACCTATTCATTGGCTTGTTCAAATAAATAACTCTTCAAGGATGCCTTGAATGACTCTGTGGACAGGCACTCTCGAATCTGACGAGGTAGAGAATTTCACAGGGTTGGGGCCACAAAAAAAAAAGCTCTGGCCCCAGATGACTGAAGGCGAACCCTGAGAATCTCTAGTAATCCCTCGTTGGTGGAGCGGAGTGGGCAGAGAGAGCGGTAGGGTCAAAGGAGATCTTGCAAGCAGCCCAGTCCCTGACTGTGTATGGTCTTGTAGGTCAGCAACGCGACCTTGAAGGTGATTCTCCACCACACCGGCAGCCAGTGCAGTTTGTGCAGCACAGGTGTGATGTGGCAAGTTCTTGGCAACCCAGTCAACAACCTGGCCACAGCAGCTGCAGGCGACGGAGATCCACCCCTGGCAACCCTAGATATACAGCATTACAGTAGTCAAGACACGAAGAAACAAAGGCGTGAACCAGTACTGGAAGGTCATCATGTGGAACAAGGTGTTTTATCCAGGCTATATTCCTCAGATGGTAAAAGGAAGACTTGACAATGGCTGACACCTGCGCCTTCAGCATCAGTTCGCTGTCAAGAATTACGCCCAGATTCCGCACCTGTTCAGAAGGTCTCAACTGGGTACCCCCTAACATAAGGCCAGAGGAGAACCCAGGAGTCAACTTCTCTGCATGGTGACCCAGGTCCACCGCCAGCACCTCAGTCTTGTCCGGATTCAGTCTTAACCAGTTAGCACTCATCCAGTGCTGAATCTCAGCGAGGCAGTTGTTAAAGACTGATAAAGCATCATTCTGTTTGTGTACAAAGGACATATAGAGCTAAGTATCATCTGCATAGCAGTGAAAACTCAGCCCATAATGTCTTATAATGTCTCCCAATGGCAGCATATACACCGTGAACAACATGGGGGAAAGCACAGAACCCTGCGGTACCCCACAGGGCAGAGCAAAGGGAGCAGAGGAAGAAATTCCTGATACTACCCTCTGGGTTCTGCCTGTGAGGAAAGAATGGAACCATCGGAGGACTGTTTCCAACAGTCCACAGAGCAGCCGCATTCATTCTAGCAACATCCCATGGTCCATGGTGTCAAATGCTGCAGAGAGATCAAGAAGAACCAAGATCGAATGACTCCTATGATCTCTCGCTATTAGGAGATAATTCAGTACCCGAACCAATGCCTTCTCTGTACTATGCCTCTTCCTGAAACCAGACTGGAGAGGATCATAGACTTCATGGGTGGTAAGAAAGTCCTCGAGCTGCAACGCGACTACTTTCTCAATAACCTTGCCCAAAAGGGGCAGGTTAGAGATCGGTCTGTAGTTAGCGAGACAATCTGGGTCAAGGGAAGATTTCTTCAAAAGGGGTATTACGATAGCCTCTTTTAAAGACTCCAGAAACACCCCTTGGTCCAAAGAGCACCAGACTATCTCAGCAAGGACTGGTCCGGTCGCATCCATGCACCCCACAAGGAGGCGTGTAGGACCAGGATCCAAACTACAGCAAGTCGGTCACAAGCCCTGGACAATCTTCATGATATCCATGATCGCTGGCTGGTCAAAGTCCGTCCAGATAAACCGAGGGCCTGTAACCTCGCATCGATCACCACCATGCTCATTTGAACACATACTGAGAATCTCTGACCTGATCGATGACACCTTATCATCAAAAAAACAAGCAAACTCATCACACTTTATTTGCAAAAAAGCTCTCTGACCCTGCAGGCAGGCTAGATTGCACAGTCTGTCCATGGTCCGTAAGAGCTGAGCCGGTCGATTTCTTGATGCAGCTATCTCCCTGGACAGGAACTCTGCCTTCTTACGGGAGATTTCTGATTGATAGTCAACATAATGGGCCATCAATCTAAGTCTGTCAGCTTCCAGGCCAGATTTCCGCCAGCAGCATTCCAACCTTTGCCCCACTCTCCTCAGCTCCCTCAATGTCCCACCAAACCAAGGGGACTGAGGGCGAAGGGAGAGGGGGCGAACACGGACAGGAGCTATGGAATCCAGAGCCCTCAGCACCATAATATTATTATAGTGCACTACTAAGGCATCTGGTTCCGTGCACGCCATAGGCCAACTCGATAGGTCCAGCACCACCGTCAAACCCTCAGGCCTAAACCTTTACTATCTAAGTACGTAGTCGGGTTCTAATTGGTTATTTATTTCCTATATCCTTTTATTATCCATTTAAGCTAGAAAATATCTCGGTTTCTCTTTTATTTTCTCTCCACTTTGTTTCTCTCCTGATGAACTGAACTGAGGTGGGTGACAGAAGTGACAATGGTTATTGGCTAGTACACGTGGCACCACATGACCTGCAGGAGGCACAGAGGTGGCATCAGTAGCCAACGTCAGCTCCCTCCTTTAAGAAAAAAGCTCCTATGGGATTGTAGTGCCTCTGTCTCTAGAGCCATAAGTATGAAGCAGTAGTGAAGATATTCTGGAAGATCAGCAATTATGGTAAATATGTAATTTTTATTGCTGTATTCTGACTATATGCAGTTAGCCCCAGCACTTGAACTGCTCCAGAGAGGAAAGGGTTAACTCTAGGCCAGAGCATAAAACATTGAGCTCGAGCTCGGTTTTCAAACCTCTGTCTCTGGTACATCTCAGTGTAACTGTCAGATTATTTACTCCGCCTAACTGTGAAGACACTCCGGAGAGTTCTCCTTCGCTACTTTGGTTCGGTTAAGTAAATCGGTCGGTTTTTCAACCGTTTCATTTATTTTTCGATATCAAGCCTCTGTCTATGGTACAGATAGTGCAAGTAGGTAGACAGTAGATTGTTTTGATTAGAAATTGTTTTTCTTTCGTTTTCTACCAGTCGGTCCAGTTGGGAACCGAATCAGTTCTGTATTTCATTTTAATCTTGTAACTTTCTGTGGTGTCTGGTTCCTATCGATTCCAAAAAAAACCGGAGGTTTTCTCTGTTTTTTTTTTTTTGAAACAACCCGTGACACGGTTGGAACCGATAGGTCTGTATTACCTGGCTTGAAGACTGTAAAGAGTAACTCTTTGAAAAAGGCAATGTCTGAGAAACCAAAAAAAAAACCCGGTCCCGCTGGGTTTCACCACTGTACTGAGTGTGGTGAGGCTTTTGCTTAAGCTGATCCCCACCTCATATGTGTGTATTGTCTGGGGTTTGACCACCTCAAAACAGACTGCCCAATATGCAAAAACTTTCCCAAAGCCACTTTGGAAAAAAAATTAAGTAGGCTGAAGGAAAAGGAGGCTGAGAAGTCCGCTGATCCAGATGGCCAGTCCGGTTCGGTTCTGACCAAACCTGAGGAGGTGCTCGCTGACCCTGGTGATACCCCCTCGTGTGAAAGGAGAACCGATTCCGAGGCATCAGTTCCGTCAAAGAAAAAGAGAAAATCAGTCAGTTCGGATCCAACCCCACAGATCCCAACCACTGAGGAGATTGCGAAAGCGATAAACATTGTTCAATTGCTTCGCCCGGTTCCATCTGAACCGACGCTTTCAGGTACGCAGTCGGTTTAGATGGTTCAAGCCCCATCAGATTACAATCCGGAATCTTTTTATGACATTTAATAGGAGGGAGATGAGGAGTATCCCGAAGATGATAATGAATTTGGAGGCCTAGATGAGCCTGTAGAGCTTGACATCTCCCCAGACAGGCCTTCCAGTGTCTCCCCTCCCAGAATTTCTGAGTCCCCTTCCCACTTTTTGTTTTACAGAAAAGTGGCTGAAACTCTCCAGCTCCCAGTTGTGGAAGCTGCTGAAGAGGAGGAAGAACCCTGATTACGTGGAGATGATGGATGACCCAGAGTCTAAGAGGCTGTCTATCCCACTATATAAATCTTTAGGGAAACAGATTCAAAAAGTTTACAAATGCCCACTTTTGTACCTCCAGTGGATAAAAAGATGGACAGGAGGTACATGTTGTCAGGTTCAGGTACGGATTTCCTGTATAATCATTGCAGCCATGTTGGGGTAGTGCAGGCTGCAGCTTGTGACAAGGCTAACATTCCCTTGGCTTCACACCCCCCAGATAAGGATTCCAGAAAGGTGGATGCCATGGCCAAAAAACAATATTTGGCATCCTCTTTGCGACTCAGTCAGGCTGCCTATATGGCCTATACAGCCAGGTATCAGAAGTCTAGATGGGATACTGTTCTGGAGCTTGCTAAGAAGGCTTCCCCCCTGCTAGCCAAGGAGCTGGAGGAGGTGGCTGCTGATGGTACTGAGGCATCCAAGGTGCAGTTCCATGCTGCTGTGGACTCGAACGATGTGGCATCTAGAGTCATGGCTACATCTGTTTCTTTATGAAGATTTGCTTGGCTCAGATGTACTAGTCTTTCGCAGGATACCCAGGCCAAGGCCATGGATTTTCCTGTCACCGGTAATTCTCTGTTTGGGGAGCAGACAGAGTCTAACATGAGTAAGATGGATGAGTACAGGACCACCTACGGGAGTGCAGTGGCCAAGAAGAGGCAAGCCACTGCACAGAAGCAGCAATCTAGGGCTAGGAGGGGCAGGCTTTTTTACCAAGCTCAGGCTTCCTCTTCTTTCCAGCAGAGGGGGGTTCTTTAGAGGGAGAGGTAGAAGAGGGATGAGCAGGGCTGCATCTTCTTCTCAGTCTAAGGCTCCTACCAAACAGACACCCTGATTTGTCAGACTAGGTCGCCTCCCAGTTTCCAGTAGGGGGCAGGCTGGCTTACTTCTTCCAGGCCTGGAAGTTTATCACTTCAGACAAGTGGGTCCTGGAAGTAGTAAGCCAGGGACTGGCTCTCACCTTCAAAAGATTTCCCAGAGTGAGAGCCGGGTATTTTATTCCTGCTTCTCCCCTAGAAACAGTTGCTCTGAAGGCAGAGGTTTCTTCCCTACTACTCCTAAAAGCTGTGGAAAAGGTTCCTCCACAGCTCAGAGGGAAGGGACTGTATTCAAGATACTTCCTTACCCCAAAAAAGATAGGGGAGTGGCGACCCATCCCAGACCTGAGATATTTGAACAAACATATCACAACGCCAAAATTCAAATTGGTGACTCTGGGAATAATTCTTCCTTCTCTGAGGCCAGGAGACTGGCTAGCTTCTCTGGACCTCAAGGATGCCTACTTTCATATTCCTATCAGATACACCCACAGAAAATACCTGAGGTTCGAGTTGCCCTCAGATCATTACCAGTTCAGAACAATGCCCTTCGGCCTAACATCTGCCCCAAGGGTGTTCACAAAATGCCTAGCAGTAGTAGTAGCCTTCCTCAGAAGGCAGGGCATTTCAGTCTTTCCTTATCTAGATGACTGGCTTATTGTAGGTCAGTCTCCAGACCAAGTCAAGTCCGCTCTAGAGGTCACCCAGAGGCTTCTGGGTTCCCTAGGGTTCCTCCTCAATCTGTTCAAGTCAGTTCTAGAACCGGTGCAGCTCCTGACTTTCATAGTAGTGGAATTGGATACTATTCAGGCAAAGGCTTTCCTCCCTTGTTCAAGGGTAAAGGCCCTGACAGATCTGGCTTCTTCTTTTCGACCTCTGGTGTCTCTTCCAGCCAGACATTTCCTTCAACTCCTGGGCCACATGGCAGCTTCCACTGCAGTGGTTCAGGGAGCCAGGTTCCAGATGAGGGACATTCAGTTCCACTTAAGGTCCTTCTGGTCTCAGAAGAAGGATCCTCTCACCAAGCTGGTTCCAGTGACTCAGACTCTTGTCCAGGCTCTCCATTGGTGGTTGGAGGAGGACAATCTCAGACGGTGTTCCATTCCTCAGTCAGACACCCTCAGTGGTCCTCACCATGGATGCTTCCCTCCTAGGGTGGGGAACCCACCTGGGGATCTCACTGCACAGGGTACTTGGTCACAGCAGTAGTCTCTCCTTCATATAAGTCTTCTGGAACTCAGAGCTGTGTATCTAGCCCTTCAAGCATTCTCAGAATCAGTCAAAGGGAAACTGGTGCAGATCAGGACAGACAATACCACCACCATGTGGTACATAAACAAGCAGGGGGGCACTCGGTCCATGGCCTTGTGCACAGAAGCCATGAAGGTATGGTCGCTGGCTTACTCTCTTCAGACTTCCCTGACAGCAGTGCATCTCCCAGGGAAGGACAGTGTGCTGGCAGGTGCCCTCAGCAGGCTATCTCAGGGTCATCATGAGTGGTCTCTGAATCCTCATGTCCTCCAGGTAATTTTCAAGAGATGGGGCACTCCAGAGATAGATCTCTTTGCGGCCCCAGACAATTATCAGCTCCCTCTGTTCTGCTGCAGACCCCCAGTCCTGGGGACTGTTCCGCTAGATGCTCTCCTGTTAGATTGGACAAGCAAGTTTCTTTATGCTTTTCCTCCATTTCCACTGATATTCGGAGTACTGATCAAGTTCAGGTCTCAACCCTGCACAGTGATTTTGGTGGCTCCAGATTGGGCCAGGCAACCATGGTATCCTCTGTTGCTGTCCCTGACAGTGTCAGTTCCCCTAGTTCTACCCAGGAGGCACGACCTCCTGACTTCCTCTCAGGGGAGGATTTGGTACCCCAATCTCCAGTCTCTCAGACTCAAAGCTTGGTTATTGAAGAGCTAGAATATGCAGAGTGGCATCTCTCTCAAGGGGTGTTGGATATCCTTAAGGTTTCTAGAAAACCTTCTACCAGAAAAACTTATAATTCCAAATGGAGGAGATTCAGTATTTGGTGTTCTCAAAGAAATATTCAGCCAGATTCTGCAGGAATTGCCACAGCCCTGGATTATCTGGTTCATTTAAATAGTTTAGACCTTAGGCTTGCTACCCTCAAAGTGCATTTGGCAGCTGTCTCTGTCTTTCTCTCTGTGGGGAAGGGATCTTCCCTTGCTTCTCATTCTGTTTTCAGTAACTTTTTCAAAGGTCTGGTTCACATCAATCCTCCCTTCAGGGAGCCTGCTCCTGCTTGGGACTTGAATGTCTGTATTGCACAGTTTATGCAGCCCCCCTTCAAGCCTTTTTCCTCAGCTGAGCTTAAGTACTTGATTTGGAAGACTGTGTTCCTGGTAGCCATTACTTCTGCCAGGAGAATTAATGAATTGCAGGCCTTGTCAGTTGAACCGGACTTCATTTCCTTTCATAGGGATAAGGTGGTCCTTAGCAAAAACAGAAAAGTTTTTTCCTAAAGTGGTTTCAGATTTTCATCTGAACCAATCCATGTCTCTGCCTGTCTTTTTCACTGACCATTCTTCTTCAGGGGAGAGAAGATTGCACAGTCTGAATGTAAAGAGGGCACTTAGTTACTATATAGAACATGCTAAGGCCCATAGGAATGATTGTACGCAGTTATTTCTCACTTATGAAGAAGTGGGAAAAGGTAGACCTGCCACTAAAGAACTATTGCCAGGTGGATTGTCTCACTGTCTCCTGTATTCAATTCTGCTATTCCAAATTGGGGAATGAGCCTCCCGCAGGCCTGAGGGCTCATTCAACCAGGGGTACAGCTGCCTCCCTGGCAGCAGCTAGGGATATTCCTTTAGTGGAAATTTGTAAAGCAGCCACCTGGAAAGCTGCTCATATATTTACCAAGCATCACTCTCTGGACACCCAGTCCAGGAGTGATGCTAGGTTTGACGCAGCAGTGCTGCAGAGTCAGTTCCCAAAATAAGGTTCTGTTATACCCTCCTCCAGGGGGAAACTGCTTGGTAGTCTGCATATAGTCAGAATACAGCAAGACTTCATGTTGTTTGAAGAAAAAATTACTTACCATTGTGATGTTTCTTCAATGAAGTCTTGCTGTATTCTGACCTCCCTTCCTGCCTCCCTTCTCAGAACCTAGTCTTTTGGGAGGTGGGTTGGCAGGTACAGTGTTGCACCCAAGAGGTGTACCTTTATACCCTTCCTGGCTAGGTGCGGTTTTGTTCTTTCCTTTGGTTATTATTATTAGTTTTTCACTGTCTACATAAAGTTCTTTTTGGGTTCTCGACTTGAGTCTTTTGGACCCAAGCATTTGTTGCCTACTGGCTTAAATTTTAAGCAATTTCTATAGCTAATAGTTAGTATAGTGCTCGTAAGAATCTAACAGTTACACTGAGATGTACCAGAGACAGAGGTTTGGAAACCGAGCTTGAGCTCAACGTTCTATGCTCTGGCATAGAGTTAACCCTTTCCTCTCCGGAGCAGTTCAAGTGCTGGGGCTAACTGCATATAGTCAGAATACAGCAAGACTCCATTAGAAGAAACAACATTACTATGGTAAGTAATTTTTTCTTGTGGTATACACGAACTTTAAAGTTCCCAGGGAATCACTGCTGCCCACTTGACATTTTCTTTTAAAGAGCAGCGCTCTTCTGCACTTAAAAGCTTTAAACCATTACATTTACACCAGGCATGTTTTAACTTAAGTGTTTTCTTATTTTTTTTTTTTACTTTGTCCTGTTGTTGGTCTACTGAAAAGTGCAAATGATGCAGTGAGGGTTCGCTTGGAGTAGTTGCTCACAAAAGGGAGAGGGTAAACCTGGAAAGGAGGATATTGCTGGGATCTTGTGCTGTTCAACTGATGTACAATACATACCAGTGAAGTCCTGGCTACAGCTCTACCTCACAGAGAAAATAGTGAAGGTTCTTACTTTTCCTGGGTAAATATTAGAACTGCCTCAGTTTACAGGAAAGGGAGGAGAAAGAAGGGGCTACAAAACCTAGTAAAAATGTACCTTAAAGAGAAACTCTGTACTTCAGCATGTGCTTTCTTAAATATGATGATTCAGCTACTTCATTTTACTAGGGAATACATGTTTTTTTCATTTTCAATGTTCTTAGAACATGAGTGCGTTACTGATGACTATCAAGCAGTAGAGAGACCTGGAGGTAGTAATCTTTGAGGACAGAAAGGTGGCCAGGCAATGTGACAAAGCAGTTGGTAAGACTAGTACGATGCTGGAATGCATAGTGAGAGGGATCACAAGCAGAAGGAGGGAGGTAGTGTTGTCTTTGTATGGCTCATTGGTAAGACCTTACTTAGAATACTGTGTACAGTTCTGAAGAACACATCTATAGAAGGATATAGACAGAGTGGAGGCGGGCCAGAGGTCTATATCACAAGCCCTACAAGGAGAGATTGAGGGAATTCAAAATGTACACCCTGGAAGACAGAAGGGAAAGGGGGGATATGATATAAACCTTTAAATACCTTACGGGTGTAAATAAGGTACAGGAATGATGTATAACAACAGGAAGACATGCTGTGAGGCTAAAGGGGGGTAGGTTTAAGAGGGACGTGAGGCAGTACTTTTTCACAGAAAGGGTAGTGGATTCAGGGAATAGCCTACCAGCCGAGGTGGTGGGGTGAAAACAGTGATGGTGTTCAAGAATGCATGGAATAGGCATACATAAGGGGATCTTAGTAAAAAGAAATGGGGGGGGGGAGAAGACAGAGATCAGATACAGTCTACATAATATTGTAGGTAGGAAAAAATGAGCAGACTACTTGGGCCAAGAGGCCCTTATCTGCCAACAAATTATATGTTTCTATGAGTCTAATAGTAATGCCATATAAAAAACTGCATTATTTCCAGTCTGAGATGTTGTCTCAGAGAATTAGAATAGTGATGATAGAATCAGAACTCTAGTCAAATGTTGCTGTGTGCTGATGATTCCCTTAGTGTTCTAACGTCAGATTTCTTTTCTCTGCTGATGAGAACAGTTGCCTTGGAGCCCTTTCAATGTCCACTGGCTAAGTCTTTTATTATTTTATCATATTAAAAAACGTATCATTTTTATTTAGTTTCTTAATATTTGCTTTAGTTAGAGAAGTTATTTTATTATTATTTATATATTTTAGCAATTTCCAGTTTCTGATCAGTTCCTGGAACTGGAGAAAATCAGCTCTCTGTTGCAGTAACCAATATTTTCATTAGAAAGTTTTACATTACCACATATTTTACTCTCTCACTAAGCGGTTAGCACATTTAAGCAAATTTAAGAACCAGTAATCATCTTTAAGTTTCTCTGGTCAACTGGCATGACTGGAAAGCATAAGAAAGGGACAAGGTCTACAGGATTTAAAAATGGAATCCTGTAAAAAGATCTTGGTTAAGGCAGTCCTTTGTTTTGACATCTTGGCCCTGACCGTGATTATTTAAACTGTGAACTTTGTAAATTGTTTTGTGCAAAAACCCAAAAGAAAAGGGCACAGCTCAGAAAGTCTCTTCCTGCCACAAAGTAACCAAACAGGTCTCCTAAAAGAACTACAAAAATGGAGGAAATCACCTCAGATCGTGGCAAGCACGCATCCTCAAATACGTCTCCTCAAAATAAAAACAAGATGACAGAAAAACAGCAGTCTCTGATCAAAGAGAGAGAAAAAGCTACAAAGTCATCATCCAGCTCAGATAAACATTATAGGGTGTCTGACAGGGGGAACCTTGATGCTAAGGATGGCAAAAGGAAAAGGTTACATATGCTTTGTTGCCATCATCATCAGCTAAGAAAAAAAAAGAAAAGCATCTTGACTGCACCTCCCCCAAAAGGCACCAGGAGGCAGTAGTGAAACAGAGAGCTATGCCCTCAGTTGAGGACATTACTAGAATGTAGCAGTTTTTCCGGGCCTTTGAAGTGATAGGGAAACTTGCCACTATTCCTGTCCCCTCCTCAGCCTCAGGCATTTTTTGAACCTGTGCTGGAGGAAGAGGAAGAAGAGGATGATGGGGAACTGCTAGAACCGGAGACAACCCCTGAATATGACTTTGGTTTACTAACTAGAATCAATGTTAACGTACTCTGAAACCTTCCCTACAGAATGCTGCATCTTTGCAGCTAGTTGTACCCAGGAGCAGATCAACCAGATCAATGTATTCTTATAATGTATGGTAGAACGTTGTTATAGATAGAAATCTACCTTTTTATAACAACATTTTACCATCGATGTGATGTCACGATCTTGTTAACCCATCGATGGTACATCACATCGATGGGTTAGCAACCGGGAACAGTCTGGGCATGCGCGCAACTGGATCGGACAGCCTTGAAATGGACGTTGGAGGTGAGGGCAGAGCGGCGGTGACTGAAACAAAACTGCAGTAAGGAACTGCTTTCCTTTCTTAAAAACCTAAATGGTACCATACACTATGAAATATAATGTATGGTACATCGATGATTAACCCTTTCTTAACCAATCTTGAGGTTGCCATGGCGACGTAAACCTCTTGAGCTTCGCTCTCGAGGTTTACATGGTCACCCTGGCAACCTCTCGATGGTTAACAAACCGGTTAACCATCAATGACCATACATTATCCTCTATATAGTCACATGATTTTGGAATCAACTGCCACCAGAATTAAGAATCATCTCAAGTAAAAATCCCCAATTACAGAAAATAGGATAAAGTTGCATTTTTTAAAGTCATTGTCAGAGTTCAATGTTTGTTGACCAGGGTTCTTTGAAGTTAAATGATGTTGAGTACTGATGTGCAATAATTTTTATGTCTTCATGTGCATGCATGCACAGCAAACATTTTGTTATGATGAACCACATTTCATAGGTGTGTCACTGTCATGTGTAATGCAGTTCAAGCTACACTGGGCTCGGCAGTGACAGACCAATGACCAGTCAAGCTGATTAGGACACTGGTCACTGTTTGCTGGGTGAAAACTTCATGTAGTTCTAAGAATCAAAGTATTTCTTGAGAGACCACTTCGGTCCTTACATTTATATGAGGCCAGCCAGCAAGCAGCTGAACGGCTTTATGATGTTCCATTCTAAGCACCATCTCCGTTTTAGTGGTCCCCTTCCTACACCAGATCGATATGCCCATTATCCTGGTGGCCAACAAGAAGAATTTGCGCAGCGATGAGAATGGGAGGAACAAGCTGGCATGCATGAAGCAGGAGCCTGTGAAGTCTGAGGACAGCAAGGTCCAGGCCATCCACTTATGACTACCGTGAGTGCTCTGCTAAAACCATAGAGCTAGTACTTTGGATTTCTATAGCTAAAACTAAGGACGGCGTGCGGGAGGTGTTCAAGACTGCCACATGAGCTGCCCTGCAGAAATGCTCATGGCCCAATGGTGGCTGCCTGAACTGCTGCAAGGTGTGAATACAAGAAAAAAAAAGCAGGCTGGGGGGGGGGGGACACAGACTGTGTTCGTGAGAGTGGAACTTCGGTGGTTTAGTGACGGCCTTCACCTCACCTCACCATAAGCAGCAGCTCATCATTATGCCAACATGGTGGGGGGACACACAAACTGGAGGGGGCAAAGATCAGTCAGTACCCATTGGGTTTGTACACAACTCAACGAAAGCCCACACTGTGATGTGATTCTTCAATTCTCTCATAATTGTCCAAGAACTGAGTGGATAACACAGTCAGACTAACCCCATGTGCTAGGGATGCAGATTGCATCCTGGCCTGCCAGCATTTTGCCTGAGTATGCGTACTGGTTATACTTTTTTTTTTGTTAGCCTGGGCCCTGCCTCTGATTCTGTGCTGTCAGTCAGTGTTTTCCAGGGGAACGGGGGGCTGTCCTCAGAGTGATCTGACCATCACAAGGCTGCTGTCCACTCACTCTCTGGTGTGGTCGGGTTGGTGCCTGCTGTTGGCGTCAATTGCCATCTTGTAATGGTGGCAGCTGCACAGCTGGTTAGTGGCTACAGAGGCGGTGTGGTCACCAATGAGTGAGTCCTGACTCCTGGCTCTGTTCACCTCACTCACATTGCACTGCCAACCCAACTCTAGCTGCACAGCCTTGTATTTTATTTCTGGGCATGAACAGGCCACAGCATCAGACAAGACACTATGCATAGGTAAGCAGTGGACTGAGGATGTGGCTGAGTAAGAAAGAGGGGTGGCATGCTATGGGTCAACCAACGATCGGGAAAATTGAATCATGGGCAACTGCAAGGACTCGATGCTGTGGCCCAACGAAAGTGTCACAATGGGACTATAGGGAGATCTTGACTGTGTGCTGTTTAATCGATCAGAGAGGGGGGAGGGGAAGGGAGGGTCCAGGACCACCAGGAGAAAGGGTGCTGACTGGGCTCTGGTGAGCGGAGGCCAGGACAAGCTCAGGAGCAGCTATCTGTAGGACAGACTTGGGCCATCTCAAGCTACTAGCCACCACTCAGTACACTGTAATGTGTAGCCTAGCCAGCCCAGTAATTTTTTTTAAGCAGGTGTGAGTGGGACGTAGTAGTAATGAAGAGCCTGGCAGGCACAGGAGTTAGTGGGAAGTGACAGCCATCGGGGTCGTGGTGGCTATGAAGAGACTACTGGACAGTCAGTGCTTTCTGTTGGAGCCTATCAGTTAGGAAGAAGAACAAATGGTGTGGTTTACAAAAATGCTAACTCACTGGCTTTTCTTTCATTTGTCAGGATTTGAGAGAAAAGCAGTGAAAGTCTCCTTTGTACTGCTGGATAAGGTAATACAGGAGATGGAGAGCAGCCCCTCTGGATCCTAGTGCCTGTAGGCTCCTGGATCACTAACTAACACAAATAAATCATCTCCGTTACCCACAATACCTAATCTGAAAGCCATCTGTTGACACTTTGAATAGTTTTAAGGTTTGCATAGTTGTTATAGGATGCATGTACAAATTTCCATGATTTACAGCTGTTTTCCCAGTACAAAGTATTGGATTTCAAGGGTCTCCTAGTGTGTGTGTGTGTGTGTGTGAAATATGTTTTGTGAAGAGGGCTCAAAATCAATTTGCTTGAGACTTAGTGTTAAGTAAATATGTACATTCAGATCTAAAATTCAATATGTATTTCCACTTGGCACAAACTCCTCAATCAGCAATTAGCAATATCAGTGGCTCACTATGTAGCACTCTTGCCTCTGGGGCTAGAAGATCAGATGGTCGTGGGTTCTAGACCCACACTAGGTTCATAGGGTAATGCCCATAACTAGCACTTTAGTGCAGTACAAAGGGGTTACTACACAACTGAGGTGCCATCTTTCAGATGAGACGTTAAGCCAGTGTCCCTTCTGCCCATCTCTGGTCACTGTCCAAGTGGACGTGAAAGATCCCATGGCACTTATCGATGAAGAGGAAGGGAGTTTCCCCAATGTCATGGACAACATTTCCATCAATAAAATGGGTCCACTTAACCCACCCCACAGAACACACCTAGAAACAAGCTATCACAGCTTAGTGTGCCTTTCCTGGTCAAAAATTGTAAATAAATAAAGAAATCATTCTATGAGTGCAGTGTGCTCAGCTTTATTTTTCAGTAATATAGGAGTGCTTATACTACAGTTGTTTGAATGGAACCTGGTGAGGCACTGTCATAGGGTCCAGACTCACAAAATGGCTTTCTTGAGTTTGACGATGGTGCACTCCCATATTAATTAAAGCAGACTTGAAAGCCCCAATGTGAAACATAGAAACATAGAAAATGATGGTAGAAAAAGACCCATGGTCCAACCAGTCTGCCTGAGTTCCCTATTTAGCATTGGGACCTACTGTCCCTCCAGGGTCCTAGCCCTCCCCAGCCTCCCCGCCATTCTCCTCCCAGTTTCTGCGACCCATAGAAACACAGAAAATGACAGCAAAAAAATATGGTGATTGAAGAGTTTGGGCAAAGTGAATTTTAAATTCAGAGGTGCACATTTTCTTAAATGTGCAGCAGTGCTGCTCAGCAGAATGCAGTATGGGATGTTTGCTTTAATGTGATATTTATATTTAAGCAATATACCACAAGAGGGTGTGGGTGATGGCAGGATTTACCCATGCCTGGTGTGGTTTGGTCACGAGGCCATTTGCCGAGTGAGTGAACCACACCAGAAGTGGGTAAATAGTGCCATCACCCACACCCTTGAGTGGCATATTGCGATTATACAGACCCACCCTTTAGTTTTGTGACAAAAAAAAACGAGTATTTTTCTTTTTTGCATTTTAATTAATTTTAGGTAACCACTTCTGATTGGACTCAGTTTAACACCAGGCTGCCACATTTCTGAAACAATTCGAGCTGCTGAAGCCGCACTGTCCTCCTACCTCCCTTATACCGCAAGTCAAAGCTCCCACTGGAAAAAAAAATTCCAAAACACCATTGTTCACAAGTAATTATTTCTCATGATTAGATAAAAAAAAATCTCCTCCGTAAAAACAGGCACAATGCACCCGACTAACCTCTCTCCACAAGTGCCGCTATGAGCTCTGTTTCCCTCTACATCCACAGATGGCAGGTGTGATATCGATAACTGTGACAAAAATCAAAAGTCTCTTCTTTTTTGCTGAAAAAAAAATAGAATCTCCTTTTTTATGGAACAACTAGAGAGAGAGACACACACGGGGAGTTTTGTGTTTTGTCGGGCACAGTTTGTTTGAACCTCACTTCAGCATCATAGTGCGAGTCAGTTTGTAGGTTTTCATTTATGGGAGGGCTCAGAGTGATTTCTGGGGGGTTTCCTTATGTGGCTGACTGGTGCCTGGCACTTTTTCCTGTTGGGTGATGGCATGATTTACACGTTGTAAATCATTCCAGCCAGTCAATCAGGAAAGAGGATTTTTAGAACCATTGTGTAATATTGGGTTTAAATTTTTTTTTTAAATACTACCATTGCACTTAAGAACTTACATGTCTACAATTTGCCTGTTAGTTTGGGGGGGGGGGGTGGAGGAACTGTTTGGCAGCTTTTTCTTGGCACTGTAAGTTACTAAAAATATTTTACATGTTTCCATGGATTTGTTAAAGGAAACCCAGACGCTCAGATATTGTAATTTGTATCTCTTTCTATATCAGATTATTCCATTTCTGTAACAGTTGGGGGTATAAACTTTGTTTTATTAACAGTAGCTCCCTCAAACTATTCTAGATGCCAGAGTCAGTGCGCCTCATCCCCACACAGTCAGCGCGGGCAGTCTGCCCCCTTCCCCGTTGGCACTCACAGACACTGGCAAAATATTTGCATTAATTAAGTGTCGGGAGCTGGTGGCACGTGCAGAAGTCATCAGTGAGCAATCCTGTTTGTAGCATTTGAAAAGCAGAAGCAGCGGCTGGGAGAAGGAGGAAGAAAAAGAGTGGCTCTGAGTGACTAATTGAAAGATAGGACAGAGAGGTAGAATGCAAGTCTCTTACTCATAAATACATTTAGAGTAGAGTCATAACTAAGCAGGTGGAATCTTGCTCTCTTTGTTTTATTTGCATTTTTGATGCAGGTAGTAATAATAATGTTACCAAAATATTCCTTCCCAATCTAAAATGTAAAGAACTTACTTGTCTTCCAGCAGGTATTGGCTTTGTTAGTTAAGGGAATGAAGGGAATTTAAAATTCATAGCAAACAGCCAAGATAAATACAGTTTAAGCAGAAAAAAATATACAGTATTAGAATAAGCGTCACTCCCGGTACGTCTCTACAGGTTTCGGCAAGGGTCCCATGGATTAACATCAAAATGAGTCACATTACAGAAATAGATATAGAGATTTTTGACTGACCTACTGAAAGGATCTTGTTTACTGAAGCAAACTAAAATAAGTGTGAGTCGTCAATTATGTAGTTTATCCTTTTCCCATCTTAAGGCTTATTTTAGTTCTTTCTTCCTACTCGTGAGCTAAAACAGGACAGGGGTTGTGGAGGACATCAACTTAGCGGGTGGGAGAGCACACCAAACATGTAGGTTGACAATGGCATAGACTAAGAGCTTGATGTATGCAACACTAGGGCACTAGGGAATATTTCAGTAAAAATGTAGTTAGACCTTTTTTTAATAAAATATACTTCTGTTGCTGGATGTTCTTACCATAGTAACCCTGTAACACCGAAGAGCCATTTTGTTGATTCACATTGCATTCAATTCTGTTTAATTCAATGGTGAAGGTTTTAAGTTAAAAATTAAAAGTTTAAAAGCAGCCTGCTTACTGTGCTCAAACAATGGCCACCGGCCTCATTTCCATAAATGTTGCTCCACTGATTGATGTCAAGGGTACAGGCAGGCAAGCTTGCTGTACATATTTGTGTGCAGTTTATAAGGACCTGCCCCAAACCATTTGCTAAGTGTTATTCTACTTTTGACTGAAAGGGAGTATGCCATAGTTGTCTTTTCAAGTGACCACAACACAGTGGCCTTTGAGTGTAAATTCTGATGTTTTTAAGTTTAGATGAAACATTGTTCTTTAATTTTGAAGTCTTCAAATGCAAAAAACAACCTGGTAACAAATCTGAATTTTTAAATCTGTGCTGGAATTACAGGGCAGCTTGAAAGGGCTTGGCCCCCATAGCTCTGAAGTATGACCCGGTAGCCGATGCATCACTATCACTGGTTTATAATGGAAAGGGGCTCAAGTTAAAGATATGACCCACAGGAGCTCATTATGTAATTCCAACATTGATGACTACACAGAATGGGGGAGGGGTGCGGGGGGCACTGTTCAATGTGTATAAAACTGAAATTTCTGCTTAAAGAGCAGATGACACCTTCAGGACAACATTAACAAAATATAATATTTAGACATAGTTCAGCTTGCATTTCACATTATTTCTGTATTCCTCCTCCCCATTATTTATTACTGAGGTCATTTGCATTAAACAGAATCTTTGTTCCTGAAGAGTTCGCCTATCTCTGTTGCTTTCTGTCTACCTGAGATCACCATGAACTGCTTGTGGTATCACAGTTACTCTCACGGCAACAAATTGTGATGTCACAACAGAGGATTATGACTTGAAGTAGGGAGTAAGCTATAGAGGCAGATGAACTCTAAGGGATAAAGATCATGTATTCATGCAAGTTTACTCAGTAACAAATAAAGGGGAAGAGAAATATACAGAATATATATGGAATGCAAGCTGAATTGTACCTAATTATGATGCTTTTCAAAGTTTTCTTTGAGGCATCAGTAGCTCTTTAAACTCTTGATTGAAATGTGTCAGGTCAAAATGGATTGTCTATTTAGTGGACTGGTGGGTGTTGATGCACTGACAACCGCACCCACTAAAAAGTGGCTCCATCACCTATGCTGAACTAACATACTAAGGAAAAGTGCTTGCTTAGCAAAATGAGGAGTTCTGTTGTTGTTTTTTTATATATATGCTGTAGGTTTTTTTGGCCCTTATTCGCTGCAGGGCCTTCTTCAGCAGTTGACCATCCCCCACTCCCTACAACCACCATCCCTGGGGCTTACCTGGACTGGTCTTAAATCCCCACAAAATACCCCTCTATGGCAGGGCTGGGGGAAGGCCATCCTCCCTCCCTCAGTTACACATCCAGATCTGCCGCCACTAGGTGGTGCAGAACCTGTGAGGATGATGAGGCGTCATCCTGCATTGCAGGATTTTTCCTTACCATTTTCACACACACACACACACAGACACACCACATCCCTGGACATCATGCACTGCCCTGTTCTGGCCTCAACATGCTCGGCATCCCCAGCCCCCAGTCCAATTGAAGGGTAGCTTGAGTGGTGCAGCATCAAGCCCATACCCCGCGGACTGGGAGCTATGCTTAAAAAAACAACAACGTTATGAATGTACATTGAAATTTTTCCATGCTCACTCATAACTTTGGCAATTTTCAACCTTTTGACCCTACATTTTCTGCATAGCTATTTTTTCTCACCACCACATGAATGTGACAGCTGTCAGTTTTCAAATCCTGGCCAAAATGTGTTATTGTAGCTGTGATGTGAGAAGACCTTTTGGCTGGGATGTGAACATTTTTACCTACCAGGATCACGAGGTGGGGTTATAAGAAGACTATGATGAAGATTTGGAGTCAGAATAGTAAAAAAACTACAAAGTTATGAAGGTACATTGCTATTTTTCAGTGCTCACTCATAACTGATAATTTTCAATATTTCGACCCCAAATTTTCAACATAGCCATTTTTTTGCACTACCTCATGAACCAGACAGCTGTCATTTTTTCAAATTCTGCCCAAAATGTGATTTTGCACTTGTGGTGCAAAATAACACTTCAACCAGTACTTTATAAATGACACCTGACATGTTCAGAAGGGGGGGGGGGGTCATAAAATGACTATGTCAAAATTTGGGGGTCAGAACTGGTAGAAAAAAATTATAAAGTCACGTTGTTTGCAGAGATGGCCACTGGCGACCATGTTGTCTTCCTGTGCTAGTGACATAAGTTTGGGTGAGAGTTCAGTAGGCTGGCTAAAGGGGCTGAGGCTGTTGGAGAGGTGCTGCAGTGTGCTGTACTGGTCCCAGTCAGGGGAGGGACAGAGCAGTGTTCTGGCACACACACAACACCTTGTGGCAGACCATGAAGCCTTCTCTCACAAGGGGTTGATGTGTATGTCAAGGCCCAATGGGCCCATGCACTGCATCTTGACAGGTAGGTTAGCCTGATAGTTTTAAATGACAGTACAGGCACAGACCTATAGTCACTAGGAAGTCATGATCCAGCACAAATTACTCATCTCGCTACGCCTGCCACACACACAGTGCACACAAGTATTTAGCATCGACAAATGCTTGCTGTGTGTGCATTGTGCATAATATATGTAATGTTGTTTAATATGTGTTGTGTCATTATATTTATTTTGTAATTGATAAGTGATTTACTCCTATGACTTGTGACTGCAGACACGCCATTGCAAATGAGCTGTGCTCAATAGTTTTAGCCAATAATAAAAGTGAAATTGAATTGAAATTGAATGGTTGAGACTCTGAATATCCCCTCTATGGAGACTGAGGAGGATACTAATGAGGCAGAATTTATGAGTATGCTGGGACTGACATCAGAAAGGCTCATAGTGCCCATCCACTAATCCTTCAAAAAAGCCACTAGCAAAATTCTGGAACACCCAAAGTCAATTGTTGGCATCGATGGGAAAGTTAAAAAGAAATACCAAGAAGAAAGGCAGGGGGTAGAATTCTTATAATTGCACCCTGACCATTAGGGAGTTGTGCAAGACGCTGCATGTGAAAAATCAAAGGTGTCACTGGCAACTATGTCACCTGAAAAAGATTCCAGAAAACTTGACTATATGTAAAGTACAGAGTACACTTCAGCGACCCTGCAGTTAAGGCAGGCTGCATATATGGCATACACTGCACAATATTAAAAAGCCCTGGATGGACTTCCGCTGACACCATCCATATACAAGCTTGATTTTCCAGCTCCGCTACACCTCGGCAATTAAGTGCTCTCCAAACAATTTTCTTTGGCTCCATATTCAATCTCATGCACTTAGGAGATAGCAGAGAGGAAGCTATGCCGATATCCCATACTGTAACCAGTAAAACTAAGAAGAATGGATGGAGATCTATGTTTGAAAGTACCTTTGCCGACGGGAGCTCATCACTGCACAATATGGCCAATGGTGACGATGGTACAGATAATGAGAGAGAGCACTTAATGCACTCCAGATTTGAAACTACTCACTGAAATTAAGAGTTTTCGGTCATGCAAGCAGTCGAAAAACAGGTCCAGGAGGCAGGAAGACCACATTGATTCGGTTGTGGATGGTACACCCTATTTACATCAAGCGGTGGACTATCTGATAGATAAAAATACTGCATTACAGGCCACAATATTTTATCTGGAAGTACGATCAAGAAGAGATAATTTACATGTGTATGGACTCCCTGAAAACTCAGAATCAGGTAAGATGATGGAGTTCATGGAAAAACTGTTGTGTTCTGTAGTTGATCTTCCCTCCACCATGCATTTCACGATCAAGCAAGTTCACCGCACTCTCCTCCCAAAGCCTACAGACAGTAGAGCCTGGCCCCGATCAATAGTGTTTACATCTGCAAGCTACAGAGATAAGGAGGAGATCTTGCACATTGCCTGGAGGAAGAAAAGTGTAATGTACAAAGAAGCTTGTCTATTTTTTTATTAGGACTATCCTCCTGAACTACTCAAACAACGATTGGCATACGTGGGCATTTTGAAAGTACTGAGGGCTCATTATCTCCGATTTCAAACTCCGTACCCCACTAAACTGCGAGTTTTCTAACCCCAGTAATACTCAGAACATTCCTAACTTTATGCAGTAAGCCTGGAGGGTTGGACTGCCCAGAGAGATAGAACACATGCAAATGATGGAACTCTTTGCATGTGAGCATCTTTCAAACACTGCCTCTACTAACTGCCTGTGTTCTAAACCTCTTCAGATTTTATAAATGGATCCTGGAAAGTAGGCCAAGAATGATATAGTACTATAATTTTATTATTAAAATTGGGTTTTCCCAATAATGTAAAATTTTAAACAGTAAAAACAACTGGAGAAAAAATTCAAGCAGGTTAGAACAAAATGCCAGAGAAAAAAACACCCCAAAAAGGCAGAACACAATGAACTGATTTACCCCAACTGTTAACAGGTGTAGGGTAAGGAACGCTCCAAGGATGTATGATAATAAGGGTGGCACCAGCATGCAGAGTGCAGAGGCTGAAGTTCTTGAAGGGGAGGTAGGGAGATAAGTTATGAATATCTGAGCATCACTGGGAAGAAAGAAGATTACTATTTTGAGTAATTTTTTCTTCTAACCCCAGTAATGCTCAGAATATTCCTAACTTTATGCAGACTACCAAGCAATACCACTGGAGGTGGGCACAGAACTTTATTTTGGAAACAGACTTTGCAGGACTGTTGTGCCAAACATATCATCATCCCTTGATAAAATATCCAGGTTGTAGTGCTTCGAAAAGGTGTGTACTGTTTTCCAGGTAGCTGCTTTACATATGTCCAGTAATGGAACATCCCTGGCAGATGCTAAAGTAGCAGCTGTTCCTCTTGTAGAATGAGCCCTCAAACCTGATGGGGGCCCCCTATCAACCTTTGTGTAACAGAACTGGAGACACTGGACTGTCCATCGAGAACTGACGTGGTTCAGAACAGCTCTGCATATGGCTGTGCTTTATTTAAAAAAAAAAACTGGTTTCATAGTTTATAAAAAGTTAGAAACATCTGCAGAATCTGAAAGTACACATTGAGCAGAGCAGATAAGTGTCAGACATAGCGATGGGGCGGACAAACAAAGGAGGTCCTAGGGGCTCGAAGTCACAGCCATCAACAGAGCCACAGGCCTCAGCCTCTGCACTTGATCGTGTAATGCAGGAATCACCATGGAAGGCCTTGCAATTGTCAATGCAGGCCATTGACATGGAAATCAGGACAATCCTGCAAAAAATAGGGGAGCAGGACGTTAAAGTTGAAGCGGCCACAAAGACTGCGGCAATGGTGGAATCACAAGCCACCAGAGCACTAACAACATCCACAAAATTGGTGCAAGAGAATACGCATTTGTGTTACAGGCTGGAGGCTCTTGAAAATGCCAACAGAGCCTCCAGCGTGCATTTGGTGGGTTTACCGGAGGGCCTTGAAGAAGCAGACCCTCTCCAATTTTTGAAAAAGTGGCTGCCTGGTGCTCTTCATCTGGCCCCAGAGCTGGCTAATCATCTATGCAGAACCTATCGGATTTCCCCATGGATGGCGATGACTCAGGAGGACCTTCCCTGGACTGTTCTGCTGGTGACAGACGGAACTAACACCCGGGATACCATCCTGCAAGTGGTGAGGTCAGCGAATCACCTGAACTTTCAAGGACACATAATTCACATGTTCCTCGATGTGGACTGACCTCTATACTCTTGTAAGGTGCAGCTATTTGGTCTAAATCTCTAATTATCTTAATTTATACAGCTATACCCCCACATCCGTAACCTATGTGTTAGACTACCTAATTCTGTACCATTGGATGGCTCTATTGTAAGGTGTGATGCCTGGCATATGTGAATGTAGTGTTTCTTTTGTTTTTAAGAAATATAATAAACATAAAATACAAAGAAAAAAGTTATTACAACAAATAACTGCTTTTCAGGACGGTATATTGTTTATAGATGGGGATATCAACGTGATTTTTTTTATTATTTCTTTTTATTAAATAGAGGTGAGAACAACATGTTATACAGTCATTGTCATGTCAAATTGTTACAAATTCCTTGATCATTGATGTTCAAGTTATAGGAGCAATGAAATTAACAATGTCTTCATATCTGTGTCTGTGTAGTGCCTTTTAAAACATGACTGATTCATTTGTCAAAAGGGCTTAACACCCCCCATATATGTTATCTAATTTATATTCCCCCATGAAACAAAAAAACTTTATTAGAGCAGATGTGACGGCTGCATTGAAGGGCCTCACGTAGTCCAAAATCTCCCGGTAGCAGGAGGTTGAGGCTCAAGGAATAAAATCAAGGGTCATGTCTAGAGATGTACATCACCCAGGGTCTCCACTGGACCTCGAATGAAGGATATTTATTATGTAGTTTGACCGTGAAGGATTCCATGTAATAGATATCTAAAATCAAGCTCCTCCAATCTCCCAAAGTAGAAATAGTGAACGTGCCCCATCTTCTGGTTATTGCCTTCTTGGCTGCTAAAATATAAATAGGTAGTAAAGTTCAATACCAGGAAGATCTATGGGGAA
The DNA here is from genome assembly GCA_016271365.2 of Neoceratodus forsteri. Classification (NCBI taxonomy): domain Eukaryota; kingdom Metazoa; phylum Chordata; order Ceratodontiformes; family Ceratodontidae; genus Neoceratodus; species Neoceratodus forsteri. The sequence continues at coordinate 549,463,769 of CM028129.1, forward strand.
GGGGGAATATAGATAGGAGGGCCATCTCAGGCGTAAGCTCTGCCACCTCTTCTAGACAATCCGCTGTCTCCTGCTGCAGCAAGCACCAAAATGGTGTCAACTGTGGGCAAGTCCGAAAAATGTGGCTGAGGTCAGCGTGTGGGCATAAGCATTTCTGCCAGCATCTACCATAGTGAGAGGGGAGATATTTAGTTAGGATTGCTGGAGATCAACAAAATTGGCTGCAGTATTTTCAGGCAAACTCACGCCATTTAGTTCAGTGGGTTACTTTGTATGCCAGGGAAAATGCTTTCAACCATTCCTGTTCTGAAATATCTAATTCTAGGTCCCTACTCCAGTTGTTCAAAACTGAGATCATGGAGTCACCCATCCCCTCTCTAAGAATTTTATAGCAATGTCCTAGTTGGTGACCCCAAGCATGTCCATTAATGTGATCTTCAAGAAACTTCCATGCCATTGGAATGGGATCTGGTAACTTAGAGGTTACCTCCCTTTGTCGTAATATATAGTTTCTAACCTGGATGTATCGGTACTGGTCTGTATCGGAGAGGTCACAGGTTATTTTAAGAGTTTCAAATGGAATTATCCCTGTCGGGGAAAGGAATTGCTTAAAAAATTGAAGTCCTACTTTCCTTCACTTTGACAAAATATGATCTGTGGCTGCCGGAAGAAACCCATCATCCCCAGAATTGTCAGTGTAATAAAAAAAAGAATGCCCTGAAACCTTTATGAGTTTTTAACTTGTACCACAGTTTCAAAATTTGGGCTGTAAAAGGCATATAATCCCATATAGGTGGTGCCTTAGCTCTCGTGGATAAAGTTACCTTAGTAATATCATATGTCATTTATTGCAAACTCCAAATCCTTCCAAGGTGTCTCATATGTGGGGGATAAACATAGAAATAATATCTTAAAAAAGGCTGCTAGTATCTCGAATATTGCAACGATGGCAGAGAAATCAGCTACCCAGGCTCTGGCTACGACTTCCAAGCTAGTCCAGGAGAATGCCCAATTGTGCTATAGGCTCGAAGCCTTGGAGAATTCAAACCGAACTTCACATGTTAGAGTTATTGGGCTTCCCGACGGGACTGAGGGGGCTGAAGTTTTGACCTTCTTAAAATCTTGGCTCCCCGAAGCTTTAAATCTATCCATGGATCTACTGGCAGATTACCTCCTGAAAGCTTTCAGAATCACCCCACGATGAGTGGGTCCATGGGGAGACATGCTGCGGGTGATCCTGTTGATTACAGTAAACTCCATGGCCAGGGACACTATTTTGCAAGCTGCAAGATCTGCAGGGGGGCTGTCCTATGAAGGAGCTACGATTCATTTATTTCCAGACCTCTCCTATGCTACTCACTCCAGGAGGAAGAAATTCGATGTGGTGTGTGCTAGGTTGAAAGGCCTAGGGATCTCACACTCTCCTAATGCCGACCAGACTCTGAATCTATTACAGGGGACGTACATTTCAGGTTAGTGATCCGACAGAGGCCGGGAAGAAAGTGGAAGCAATAGCCTGAGAATTTCAGGCAGCAGAGGGACAACACGTTGAAGATTCTGATGAGGAGACTTGAGTTGGACTCTAATCTCATGATTACATTTAAGTATCATTTTAAATCTGTTGTTTCTAGTTAAACTTTAAAAAAAATAAGTGATAGAGTATTGCTGGGTTATGTGCTACACTTAAAATACAACTCGTAGTTTATAGCTATATACCCAGAATATTCTGTTTAATTTTTGGATCACTTGTTGTCACACAGTTTAAACATGGAATGTGAAGGCAGTTCTTTAGGCACTAAATATTTTAAGATAAACTTTTTTTTTCTTTGTTGGATTTGAGGACATATCAGCACTGGCTGCTGAGTGCTGAACATTATAGGCCGATCTTGCTATTATGGACTGGTACCCCAAAAGCCTTAAATAGCTGCAGCCTTTCTTTCTTTAACTTTATTGAAGTGAATAAATCATATTTTGTCCCCCCCCCCCACTGCCTAACATAACTCTGTATAGGTTTATCAGCTTCTTGTACATTGGATGTAGTTGTGCTTCTATCTTATTGTGATGTCTTACAGACGAATGTACTATATGTCACTGCTTTTACTAAATGCAATAACTATAAAGTTAAAAAAAAAAGGCTGCTAGTGCATAAAGTTTCAGGTTAGGTAAGTTGGCGCCACCTAGGGAAAGCGGGAGTTGCAGTAGGGACATCCTAATTCTTGGTCTTTGACCATTCCAAATGAAGTTCAATATAATTTTGTCCCATGACTGGAAATAACATTTAGAAGGAAAAAAGGGACTATTTTGGAAAAGATACAAGAGTTTCGGCAATGCTATCATGCGAATAGTTTCGATTCTTTGGAAGAAATTTAACGGTAACTTGGACCACCCAGCTACATCAGATTGAATCTGGGTTGATAAGGGTTCATAATTTAGCAGCTCCAGGTTATCCAGATCCCTTGGGATATAAATTCCCAAATATTTAAATTTAGTTTGGTGCCACTTTATGGGAAATCTTGTTTTAAGAATTGTCGAGGGAGTAAAAAAAAAAGTGTAAGAAGATCTGTTTTAGCTATGTTTAACTGAAAGCCAGATACAGTAGCAAAATATTCAAGAGTGTCCCACAATGCAGGGAAGGAGGTCTCTGGAGAAAGAGCTGTCACCAGAATGTCGCTGGAGAACAAAGCCACCTTATGTTCTCTCTGACCCACTGGGATTCCCTCTATCTGGATGTTCTGGCGAATGGCTTCGGCCAAAGGTTCAACATAAAGCGCAAATAATAATGGAGATGGGGCACCTCTGTCTTGTATCCCTTTGTATAGGTATAGGTTGAGACAGGGAGCCGTTCACCCGAATATATGCCTTGGGATGGGTATAAATCTTTTGCAAACAAGAGAGAAAGGAATCTGGGAAAGAAAATTTAGAAAGGGTGACCCATAGGAATTCCCATCCCACTTTATCGAATGCTTTATCGGTGTCAAAGCTTATTATGGTGGAGGGAATTTTTCTGGCGTGGATATATTCCAAAAGAAGTAAAACTCGGCACAAATTATCAGATGTGCTTCTCTGTTTAATGAAGCCTGATTGGTCTTTATGTATTAGCTGTAACAGTATGGGTTCCAGCTGTTTGGCCCACACTGTCATAAATACTTTGTAGTCCACATTCAAAATCGAGATGGGGTGATAGGATGATGGAAGAGTAGGGTCTTTTTCGGGTTTGAGTAAGGGGGAGAGAGAATGGCATAGCTCCAGGAGGGCGGTGGTGTTTCCCCCTCAGCCACTGCTCTACAGGCAGGTAAAAAGCTAGGGAGAAGCTGTGGCGCAGAAGTCTTGTACCACTCCAGGCTAAAGCCATCTGGGCCAGGGCACTTTAAGGGTTATAGATCCTTTATCTGTCTGAGTATTTCCTCCGGTCTAATTGGCCGCACCAAAGTGCTGGTTTGTTGCTCCAATAGCTAGAGTAGGTGAAGCTTGTCTAAGAACTCTGATATCAGTTTGGTTTGAATTTGCGATGGATGGGGAACAGCATAATGGGACTCATAAAATTGTGTAAAAACCTGCCTGATTTGTTCTTCCTTGTACGTGGTTATGCCTGTTGCATTAGATCTTATTTTAAGATAGTCGAGGCCTGTTTGTTCGCTCTAAGTTTTGAGCCAGTACTGTAGCTCCTGGCACCCCCCCACCATAGTTGTAGTGTCTTAAGTAATTCAAGCTCTGGACAGTTCTGTAGTCCAAAATTTGCTGTATTTCCTGTTTTAGACTTCTAGTCCGATGCTTTAATGTTACATCACCCTTCCTATATAAGAGTTGGTATGAGGATAAATATTCTGTTAAAAAATGAAGTCTTGCATTTATCTTCTTTTGTTTTCGGGAGGCGTATTCCAATAATTGACCTTGAAGAACCGCTTTTAAAGCTTCCCATTGTATTGGGTGAGAAACTTCAGGAGATGAATTGTCTTGGATTATCTGTGGGATGCGCTTCCTGCAATGATCTAGAAATTCCTGATCCCGACGGAGGGAAGCATTAAACCTCCAGAGCCTAAACCTCTTTTGTTTGCCCAGGTCAATTTTGAGGATTATTGGATTATGATCGGCTAGTACCCTTGGCTCGATTAATATATTGTGTATTAGTGTAAGGTGCTCCCCCGTAATAAAAAAATAATCAAGCCGCGAATATGTGTTATGCCTTCCTGAAAAATAAGTATATTCTGGAACTGATGGGAAGAGCCTCTGCCAGACATCCTCAAAACCCAGAAAACGTAAAGTTCCCTTTTAAATAGTTAGCAGCCCCAGAGAGCCTATTAGGTTTGGGATTTGAGGAATCAAAATGAGGATTAAAGGGAATATTGAAATCCCCGCCCATAATCAGAATTCCCTTGAGCCTCTCCACCACCCTTTGTAAGAAGGTCCGTATAACAGGGAGCGATGTCTGTGGGGTAAGATAGGTATTAACTAAGGTCACTGTTTGAGAGTACAATGACCCTGTCAAAATTACATATCGACCTTGTGGATCTAGGTAGGAATCATGGATTTCCAGGGGGGTTGAGGATGAGATCAAAATAGCTGTTCCCCTCTTGCTTCCCCTCAGATGAGAGGATGCTATCTCTTGGTATCAGCCTCCCCAATGCAATTTGGAGTGCTCAACCACTGAGAGGTGAGACTCCTGTAAAAAATACAAATCTGCCTTTTGCTTTCCCAAATGCTGCATAATCTTGTACCACTTTACCGGAGAGTGCAAGCCGTTCACATTCTACAAAAAAGTTTTTACTGGTACATTAACCAGTATATCCTGGGGGAAATAGTGTAGTTATGAACCAGGATGATCGTTGAATCCTAGGAGGGCATAAAAAATAGGCATTGAGACTAATATTTACTTCCCACCCTATATCCAGTGGCCCTAACGGATCATGTCCAGCAGTTCCAGACCAGGTGGTAGTAACCAATGCAATAGCCCTCAGGGGAACGAGTCCTCCAATCTTGAAGAGGGTTCCCTGAATGTTCTTGAAAGTTTTTCCACCTTCCTTTTTGAAATATAACATAACAAACATTAACATCAACCTTAGTAACCACATCAGAAAACTTTGCCTAATAACATATCTCCTAATGGAGAAAACTATATACAAGTGTTTTTCCACAATTGGGGAGACATAGCCGTCTCCCACCCAGGTCCCAGGAAACAAAAATTCCTTAATCCTAGGAAAGTGAGGCACCACCCACCAACAGTGGACAATGACTCACCTGAGGAGGAATACCTCCTCGAGGAACAGTTCCGCTAATAAAAGAGAACCGCTCCCGTAGTGGCAGCGACATGGGTGTCACGTTTCAAACAAACGTTTCAGATTATCATGGGGTTAAGGGGGGAAAAGCAGACACCCTGCTTTCCAAAGAAAGGAACCAAATGCCCTCAGGAGTCAAAATAAAATATGTAAGATTGACTCAGGACAATTAGGCTGGGGACAACTCCCTGCCCAGGTGTAATCCTAGGATTAGTGGCCCCTGAGGGAGGGTAAATGAAAGGCTCTCAAGATGTGAGGTCGCCACACCCATAGTAAAGACTCATGGCAACCCTAGAGAAAATCGAGCATAGCTGCCCTATCTTGCTAAATAGTAGTGAAGACGTGGGGGATTGGGCACAATGGAGCCAGATAAATTGAATTGTCCCCTTATGTTAATAGGTTAAGGAACCAGAACATTTAGTAAAAGACACAAGGTCTAAATATGCCTACCTTCTGGTGGGGACACAAGTTTTAAATAAATGGTATTAAACCCAACACAAGGGGCATTAGAAAGGCCAGGATGAAGGGGGTGCCCCCCCAACCCTCCACAACCAGACTCCCAGATTTGACTTGGTGACTCTTGTCCTCTTGATATCTGTGGATCATAGTCTGTTGTCCATACAGGACTACTGGTTCCAAGAAAGGCCACTCACTTCCTCAAATCACCCTCCCCTTCCCCCCAGCCCAGGCAAGTGTTTATAATAAATGTCATATGGCCTCCTCTCTGAAGTCTCCCCCACCCATCTCCTGAAGTCACCCCTCCAGGGATTGACAAATCCAGTAGTCCCTTGTTCCAGGCTACCAGTCTAATGACAGGGACAAGCATCAACTGAGCCAGAGGCTGTCCCATGGACGACCAAATTAATTCAGGCTGTCTGGGTTTTTTTTTGTTGTTTTGTTTTGTTTTTATCTACAGGTCCTGCACTGTTCATTGCCACTAGGTGTCATCAGGTAGGTAGTCAGGTTGCTTGCTGCCACCAAGTTCACATAACAGAGCAAGCTGGGGAAGAGATGCACCACATGTTTTTCAGGGGGCTGCCATTTTGGAGCAGCACTGGGAGCGAGCGCAGTTTAGACAGTGTTGCAGCCTTCCCAGTAGCTCCCACCCAGCCACTGCAGCGGCTGCACTTGGAGTGACAGAGCAGTCTGCATATTGCAAACTGTAAGCTACCTGTCACTCAAGGATATTTTGCCAATTTCATGGCAGTTGATTGCTGTGGTGAGCTGTGGATGGGTGGAACTGCACTCTGTGCGAGTGGCACACGTGAAGACAGCTTGTCAGTGGGTGGTAGTGTAGAGAGTGGACTTGTCTCGCACAGCACTGCTGAAGTGATTAATTAAAATTTTGAAGCCAGAAAGGTGCATTTAGGGAGCAGATCTTTGCCTTTATTTCAGTCTGTCCTCAGTGACACCTAGTAACAGAACGTAAAAAGAGAAGTGAAATCAAACAAACAGATTTAATGTAAAAAGGAAAAGAAAAGTGACTTTAAGATTAGGGGGACGAGGAGATCTTGGGGGAAGGGAAAAAGTCAGACTGTAGGGTCATGTCAATCAATTCAACCATACAGAATGCAACAAAGTTGATGATTGAAAAAAATAATTGAAAATAAATATATACTATATAAAAACCTATTTACTTCACTGCTATCTCTGGAAAATGGTGTGGAACGTGGCGTGGGTTGTGTAGTATGGTGAGTACGAGAGAACGAAACAAGGGAAAAAGAATATATTAAAACATTTCATTTATAAATTATTTTTCTTGTTGCTACATTGTCTTTGTAAATTCCCTCAAAATATAGCCTTCAGACCATGGACTACCACTCCCAACAATGGGACTGCCATTTTTGGTAGGGCCAGTTGTCCTGGACAAGTACTTTATTTTGAAATTTGTCGATCCCTGCACCCCTCCTGATCTGCAGTATATTTCCAGTTACCCAGGTTCACCATTTTACTGGAGGTTCCATTGTCAATAGTCTCTAAATAAATTAACTTTTGGAATAGTTAGGCCGGCAGGTAAGAGACTAGGAAAATGCTGTCTGACCATCCCCAACAAGTGGGGTGGAAAGGGAGAGCCCTTTCCACTGCCGGGAAAAGGAGAGGGAGGGAGGGAGGGGAGCCTACTCACACCAGGCCACACCGAGGAGAGAGGAGAGCAAGGCACCTCACAGGTCTCATCTGTCTGCCAGATCTGTATTAGAGGCAGCTATTGATAATTCTGTAATAGCCATAAGACCTAATACTGTATGAAGCAATTACCTGCCCTCTACCCCAGTCACTCCAATGCAACTGGGCTCCCCCCCACACCCTCCCCCACCCAGACAGTACCTTAAACTGAAAGTCCAGCTCCTAGTCAGCCTGCAGCATTGGATTTCTCAGTGAGCACACCCTGTCCATTAGCTTCTGAAGGTAGAATCTCCGATCTCCACATGAGATCTTTCTTGGGTGCCAGATCTGGAAAGTGGAGGTATGGCCCTCATTGCCAATTTTGGATTGTTATGGGACATTATCCCTCGGTGGAGTAAGTCAGCTTTAGCCGTGGCCGCTGTATTATAAGTGGCAGATCCAGTAGGAAACAGGACTACTAGTTTTGCAGGATAAGGAGTGCGAAATTTTTTTTTGAAATACTATTTTTTTTATTATATCTTAATATAAAGACAATACAGATAGTTCAAATTAACATTCATATATAAAAAGCGACATTGGTATGTCTGGAACTATACCATTAATAATTAACCAACATATCTGATTTAGTGTGGTTGGACAGCCATGCTTTTTTTTTTTTTTTTTTTTTATCCCTTCCCTTCTCCCTTTCATGTCTTTTCCACACATAATAAGTATCCAGAACAATTTATTCCAAATAACAGTAGAGACAGACCAGTTTCTCATAAAGCCAGAAATCAGCAGAATAGAGACCTGTCTATGAAAGTAGGAAAGAAAAAAGGGGGAGAAAGAGGGGAGAGGAAGAAAGAAAAAGACGGACCATTATTGTCTTAGCTTTACACCTCTTAATATGAGGAGAAGACAACCATATTACATCAAATCGTATAATAGGCTGCAATTAAAGAATAATCTCCTCTTTGCGACGGATGAAGAGAAGACATCGGCAGACCCCCAATATCATCTCACTAACAAGTATATTTAACCAAAATTTCTAACACATTAATTTGCTCTCTTTGAGCTTGAAACTTAAAAAAGGGCATCCATCTGGATTTAAATTTATCTTTTTGCAATCTCACCTTAGCAGTAAGGTATTCCATTTCAAGGATAGACAAACAATTCTTATACCATACCTCCGACGCTGGAGAAACTCTAGCCAACCAATATTGAGTTATTGCCTTGAGAGCCAAGTCCACCAATATATTGAACAGGTATCGTTGAGTTTTTAATTTAACCAGGTTAGGGTACTGTCCAAGAACCCAATATATAGGATCATTAGGGACAAATACCCCTAGAATGGCACTTACTTGATCCCTCACCTGTGCCCAAAAATTACTAATGTGAGGGCATTCCCAAAATATATGGATGTACGTCCCTCTGTTCCCACATTCCCTCCAACAGAGGTCTGTGAAATATTGACCAAAATGTTTAGTGATTACCGGAGTCCGAAAATATCTGGAGACCACTTTCCACCGAAACTCCCGCCAACTGTTAGAGGCAGTGGTTGAGTGTATAGCCTCCCATATCATATCCCAAACTGGGTCCGCTATGTCTTTTCCAAGTTCCCTGATCCAACTTGTTTTAATTGAAACCATGGAATCTAGTTCCAGGCCCATAAATTGGCCCACCATCCTTGAAATAAAACCTTTTGACTCTGTACTGTTGGCCTCCGCTCCCAGGGCATCCACCAACGGATTATTACCTATATCTCTAGGTCTTCCCCTCTCAAAATCCTTGCCCTGTAAGAAATGTCGAATTTGTATATATCTAAAAAAAATCAGAGGCGGGGAGGGAGAACTCTTGTGAAAGCTGTTGAAATGTTTTAACCCCATCCCCCGAGTATAACTGTCCAATTTTAAATAGTCCTCTTTGATTCCATCGCAGAAATCCTATATCCCATGACAAAGGTTCAAAATCCAGGCAAGCCTTAATTGGGGAATCCATCCCCAAAGATAGCTTCATACCTAATGTTTTATTAATCTCCCGCCAGGCGGAAATTATCCGACTGGACCAGGGATTATTGTCCTGTAGCCTTTGTATCCCATCATAATCCATATATATCAAATCTCTGATATCCCCTCTAGAAGACTCCAGCCTCTCCAATTCTACCCATAATGGTGAATCATTATCTCTCATAAGAAGGGTTATTGGCTGGATCTGTGCAGCCCAATAATATTTTCTAAGGTCCGGCAGACCCAGTCCCCCTTTCGTTTTGCTTTTGAGAAGAATATTCCATCTTACTCTGGGTGACCTACCAGACCAAATGAATCGAGACAAAGAGGATTTAACTGTCTTCCAAAAAAGATCTGGGAGTTTAAGCGTCAATGACTGAAACAAGAATAAAAAACGAGGAAGTATATTCATTTTCACACTGTCAACTCTGCCCAGTAGTGTAAGGGGCAGTTCCTCCCATCTATGCAAATCCTCTTGGACAGTCTGCAACAGTCTAGTATAATTGGAAGCGTATAGTTTAGAGATATCTTTGGTTATCCTAACCCCCAGATATTTAAGCCCTACCTTCGCCCATATCTATTTACCAATTACAGGGAGTGTACCATCTCTCAGCCCTCCTATGGGCAGTAAAGCTGATTTAGTATCATTCATTTTGAACCCAGATACTTCACTAAATGAATGTATCATAGAGTCAATGAAAGGCATCTGTCTCTCAGGATCCGTGATATACAATAAGGTGTCATCTGCATATAACAAAACTCTGACTTCAACTCCCTGTACTTGTATACCTATATAATCTTTCAATTGCCTTATAAGGGCTGCTAAAGGCTCAATACACAGCGCAAATAATAAATGCGATAAAGGGCATCCCTGCCTGGTTCCCCTTTTAATCATTACTCTATCCGAAATTGTCCCATTCACCTTCACCCTCGCCCAAGGGTTTCTATATAGATTTGCTATCCATTTTCGGAATTTTTCCCCTATGCCAAATTTCTCCAAGACCTGATCCAAAAAAAAACAGTCTATCCGGTCAAAGGCCTTCTCCGCATCCAGTGCCATCACCACCCTAAGAGTATCGGTGGAATGACTTGAGGCAGACAAGACATTGAGCAACAATCTATATTATCTTGGATGTGACGACTTGGAATAAACCCGTCTGATCTCTATGCACCAATTCACATAACTTCTTGTAACCGGAACTCAGAATCTTAGCAAACATTTTGCGTCTTGATTAATCAGCGAAATTGGACGATAACTCCCACATTCTGTTGGGTCTTTCCTGGTTTTGGCAGTAGAGTGATTACTGCCTCATCCCAAGAGGCCGGAGATTCCCCTTTTTCTTGTGCTGCATTACAGACTCTAGTAAATAAAGGGGCTAACTCATCGGCAAACGCCCGATAAAACTCTCCCACAAACCCGTCGGGTCCCGGGGCCTTCCTCCCCTTAAGGTTTTTAATAACTTTCCTCACTTCTTGTTCTGTGATTATCTCGCCCAATTTATTTCCCTGAGATTCTTCAAGCCTCGGTAGTATAATACTGTGTTGGAAGCTCTCCATCCGCCCCAGGTGATTTGGTCCCCTTTCACAGGAATAAAGCTCCCGATAATATTGACAAAAACTACCCGCAATTTGTACTGGATCAGAAGAAATGATCTGGGTGCCATATTTTTTCAGCCGAGGGATATATCTCTCAGCTTCTTGCTTTCTAAGTGTGAGGGCCAGTAAACGGGTCACCCGCCCCCCCGATTCATAATACCTTTGTCTGGTATATCTCAAGAATTTTCAGTTCTGGCCATCATTTCCTTGTTATATTGTTCTCTGGCCTCTTGTAACTGCTCTAATACCCGAACATCTTTATATTTTTATGTTCCGTCTCCAGAGAACTTATAACTCCCAGTAAACTTTGCACCTTGGTTTGAGTACATTTGTATTTATAAGAAGAATAGCTTATAATTTGCCCACGCAAGACTGCTTTTAATCCGTCCCATATAAAACGTATGTGAGTGTTCTTTTCTTTATTTTCTGCTAGGTAGAGCTTAATAGATTCTTTTGTTTGGTTAACAAATCCTGTGTCATTTAAAAGGCCAGGATCAAATCTCCAACACCCCCTAGCCTTCATCCCTGACCATCTTACCTTCATACTAATCATTGCATGATCCGAGAAGGTCACTGGGTGTATTGTTAAATCTGTTAAGTCATTAGCATATTTTATTTGGGTATAGAATCTATCCAATCTAGAATATGATTTGGCCACCGCTGAATAAAAAGTGAAGTCCTTAACCAATGGATTTTGCCGCCTCCACGGATCTACCCGCCCTCCTTCTGTTACCAGGGCTCCGAGGAGTCTAGAACATGCTGTCCGCCTCCCTCCCCTTCACTCCTGTCTAAGCACCATTTTCCACACAGTTCCAATCCCCCACCATTATCACTCTACCTGAAGGAAGGGAATCCACAATAGAAAAAAACTGCCTAAAAAAAGTTCCTGAAGGGGGCGTGGGGGCATATAATGCAGCCAGATGGAAACTATGCCCCATGAACTCTCCGGAAATTATCACGAAGTGTCCAGAACCACTTTTCTGCATCCGGTGGACTTTGAAGGGAAGACCTCTACGAGTTAATATGACCACTCCTGCTCTAGAAGCCTCGGAGCAGAAGTCTGCATATACCCCTCCCACCCAGGATCTTCGTAATTTAGAGTGTTCATAATCAGATAATTTGGTCTCCTGGAGACAGGCCAGGTCACATTTTAACCGCCCCAACTCTTGTAGAATTCTTGCCCTTTTAACCACCCCATTTATCCCTTTGACATTGACAGATATTATTTTAAGTGATGCCATTTCGATAATTAAAATATCCATCCATACCTCCTCCTCTGTTCCCCTCATGCCATGCAAATAGCTTGAGTAACTCATATGTAGACATGTCCGTCAGGTAAGACAAGTAAAAGAGATGAGAAAAGCGAGAAAGAGATGTATAACAACAAATAACCAGATTAACATTAAACATCATGCCGTTCCTTTTAAACTCAATTGGACCAACCTTGAGAATGGGAAAACAAACACCCCTTAAAATTAAGGGTGAGAAGAGCAATAAAAGCTCCCCAAAAAAGAAAAAAAGGAAAAAATGGGTTGCAGTCGTTTGCTGAAACCCACTAGCTCAATCAGAGCTAGAAATAAACCTGAGGGTTAAGATGTTAACTCCCCAGATGCTAGTGGCACAAAGCCCTAGCTTGATAGGAGAAAAAGCATCTATTGGCACTAAAGGGCAGGCTCTCAGGAACCCCAAGAGACTAATCCTCTCCTACCTAAGATGGATCCGGTTAGGCCAGCCATTGGAGTTGGCACCCCGGGTACAGTACCTATTTAGTAAAATAACAAACTGCTCTGAACGAAAACCAAGAAAAATTCAATATTACAGTTTCAGGTCAGTCCCCATTATGTCTAAAGATAAGAGACTATACAATTTTCCCAGAAAGCCACCCTAAATATACAGGGCCCAACGTTATCCTCTCGTTAGCCCAAGGCGACCCCCCTCCCCGCACTGCACACAACACAAGAGCAGCTTATATTCCACTCCACACTCCTTGAAGTTATTTCCCCTTCAATCATCTTAGTTCAAATCGCAACTATACTACTTATTAGACCAATTTATCTATCTATCCTCTATTTCCCTTTAGTTCAAATGTACTCTGCTTACCAGAGGGACTCTTATCGTTGTTACCCCGGACATATATGTCCCCTCTAAAAAACCCTCCCACTAGAAACACATACCAAACTCTATTGGGGTTCCTTTTACCTTCTAAGGGAACGTCTGCAAAGTAGAATTTCTAACTACTAAGAGGATCAAAACCAGAACTTTATAAGGGGGTAAATTGCTAATATAACAGAAGTAGAAAACTTCCCTCGGATATATCACATAATCCCCCCAGTCCTTCTCCCATCCCAATTCACCCTTTCAGACAGAGTCACTGTCCCAAACCCGGCGCCTTCTGGGTTCATGAAGCTATAAGTTATAGTAATTTCTTCAGGCCTCTTTGGCGTGTAACCATCTCATCATGTCCGCATGCAATGGGAGCAGGGCCTCTTCTCTCCTTCTCGTACGCTTTCTGGGGCCTGGAGCAATAGACCATAGCAAATCCTCGATCTCCTTCTCCGCCTGTTCTTCCTTCATGTCTGGGATTGGCACCTCTTGGGCTGTGAGAAACGGGACCGCAGCAAACAGTGAATCGAAAATCTTTACCCCATCTTTACTTTGCACCCAGAGCTTCGCAAGGTATCTCAGGTATGCTTTAAAGCCTTTCTCTCTCAAAACTTTAACCACCTGTAACACTTTTTTCCTTTGGGCGAGCATTAGAGAGGGAAAGTCCTGGTCTACATATAGCCTCTGGCCATCTAAGTTGAGATTTTTTTTTGCCCAAGCCAGTTTCACAATCTTCTCTTTCGTTGTGTATCTCAAAAACTTCACAATTATTGATCTGGGAGGTGCTCCCTCTCTTGGCTTCGGAGCAATAGATTTGTGAGCTCTTTCGATTTCTGTTTTAAAGTCATCCTCCAGATTTAACTCTGTTTTGAGCCAAGAATCAATGAATTCTTCCATACATAGGGGGTCCACCCCCTCAGATACCAAAAATTCTAATATTGTTGCGACGAGCTCTAGCCTCAGCGTCCTCCACCCTCCTGATCAGCTCTTTTCCTTTCTGTGAGATAAGCCAACGATCTACCAAATGCCATATGTTCTGCTTGCAACGATTCAACATGCATCTCCACGGATGTCGTACGAGCTTCCAACTTCTTAAAATCGTTTTGTAAGCCCAGGATTCTAGCGTCTATTCTATGAAGTATCTTCAGCATTCTATGCCCATCTGCTTTAGTGAAGGTGGTTGTTGCTTCGGATCCCAAACCATCGGAATCCTCCCCCGAGGCAGTAATTATTGAGGAGCGTGACCCAGCAGGACTCGCAGGCATCGAGTCAGTCCGACCCCTAAAACCACCTTTTCCTTCTTCGTTGAGCTTTTTTTTCGTTCGTCCCATTTTGCAAACTATTACAGGGACCAAGTAATTACTGGATGGCAAGTTCAGACCCCTCGATGATAATCAATGCACTTGACTATTGAGCCCAAGGTACCAGAGCTCCAAATTAGGCTGCCATTAGTTTTATGACGTCACTGGAAGTCCCGGAGTGCGAAATTTTAAGTTCTTGGCCCTTAGGAGGGGAAGCAAGGGGGAGTACTCTCGTCTCATGCGCTGGGTGGTCGGCGCATGGTCATTGTCAAAAATGATCCGATGGTTGCCCAGCATCACTTTCTGTTTATGCCAGGCTTTTGTTAGAAGTTGATCTTTCTGGTAGAAGTTGGCTAAGCACATCACAAAAGATCTGGGTCTAGCTTCTGGCTTCAATGGTCGAGGACCCAATGCCCTGTGAGCCCTTTCAATGTCAGTCCAGAAGTCAGGGCCTAGTTCAAGCACCAAGCACAGTAAATAGTCTGCGAATGCCACCAGATCATTCCCCTCCTCCCCCTCCAGAATTCCATAGACCCATATATTTTTTCTCCTCCCTCGATTTTCCAAATCCTCCTGTCTCATGGAGGTGTAGAGCTGTTCCTCAGCTAGTGCTTGCACAGCCCTTTCTAGAGTATTGATTTTGGCTGTGTTGTCTGTAATTTGGGCATCAGCCTCTGTGACCCCGGTCTGCAGGTCTACCAGGTCTGTACGAAAGTCCTTGAGGGCGTCTCTCATCTCAGCAGGAAACTCAGAGATAGCTGAGAGAATCGCCTCAGATTGTGACTGGGACTCACTGGCCATTGCTTTCTTTTTGTCCCCCTTTCCCCTCTGACTGACAGACTGCAAAGTGAGGAGAGAAGCAGGGGCAGGAGAAGCTTCGGAGTCTGAAAGGTTGCGGTCCTCATCGTCTGGTAACTCGAGCAGGGGCTGGTAACGACTGCAGTTGCGATCTCGACGTGCCATGCCCCAGAGGGGAATTTCACTGCTGCCAGTTTCTGCCCCAATGAAGAAAAAGGAAAGGCTCTCGTTTTTAGATGCTGGTTTTCAGTGGAGCGAGGCAGAAATGTCTTTTTCTTCTGAAGCAGTGCAGGAGCTCTCTTCCTCGTGTGTTTACAGCACCATGTCCTAACCGGAAATCCCCGTCAACATGATACTTGACCATAAGGATAAATCTGACCCCTCGTCATCTCATCTATCTGCTGCACAACATCTGGTCAAATAATATTTAGGTGAAATGGGATGGGTTGATGCCTGGCATTATACACATCCCACTACCAGACTTTACACCCACTATTCAGCTCCCCATGGTGTGTACACCTGAATAGATAGGATCCTGGTTCCCAATAACATATCCATCAGGTATTACTCTGTATTATTAAGGCAGAAGGAGGCTCTAGGCCCATCGAGACCGCCTTCCCTGCACTTGCTGGGTAAATTTGTCCTAACCCAAAAGGTACATATCAAGTTTAGCTTTAAAAGACTCCAGAGTTGTCATGTTTGCAATATGATATGGTGATGAGTTCTATAATGAAGCTGCTCCAATGGTAAAATAATACTGTCTTTTGTTAGTAAGTGCATTCGGAATTCGTATCTGCTGAGTGTGGCTTCTTAAGTTGTTGGGTTTTAGGGCCAGATCAGTATTGGCATTGTTCATAAGAGTTTTATCCCTCAGAATATTATACAACAGTAACAGATCTCCTCAATCTCTTCTTGATTTAAGATCACACAGATCTAATGCTCTTAATCGTTCTTTGTATGTCAAATGTTTAACTCTGGGGATTAGTTTAGTGGTTCTCCTTTGCATACTTTCCACTAACTGTTGACCCCTTTTGAGATGAAGTGCCCAAAATGAGGCTGCATAATCAGTATGGGGGCAAATAAAAGATTTATAAAGGGGTATTAGAACAATGCTCCCTCCTGCTAACAAATGTTCTTTTTATTGCTGATAAAATATTTAAAATCTTAAATGAATAATTGTACCATTAATCCCATTTTGTTATCCGACCATGCCTCCTTATACATGGAATTTCAGTTACAACAAACTAGAAGTGCTACCTTATGGAAATGTAAAACTTCCATACTGAATGATAAGAATTTTGTACAGTGAGCATCCTCTACTTTACAGTGAATTATTAGGGAAAATGCTGACCCAGCTATTGCCCCAGGTATATTATAGGATACCATTAAAGTTGTTTTTCATGAGGAACTAATCAAAGATACTTCACAGCTGAAAAGAAAAAGAGAAGCCCAACTTTCCGAATTACGGCAAAATGTAGATGCCCTTCAGGCAAGGCACATGCAGAGAGACCGCTCTGTAATAAATGACATATCAGAACTTAAAAACAGGATCCAATCTATTCTTGATATTCATACAGAGGTGGCACTTCGATATCTGCAGCGATGGCACTTAGATATCTGCAGCAGAAGGTTTACAAGGGTGGCACCAGGGCAGCTAAGGTTTTAGCATATAAATTACAACAATGAGTAGTTCAGATGTCTGTTCCACACATTAAACATCCCACTACTGGTCAACTAGTTACCTCCCTGAATGCTGTATTGGAGGCCTTCAAAACCTTTTATGTTGGATTGTACACACCAGATAACATTCCAGATGAGAATTTTATTAGACAGCATTTGACCCAATTTCAGCTCCCTACCTTATCTGAACAACAGAAACAAGCCCTAATGTCCCCTGTTTTCCAAACAGATTTATTGACTTCAGTTAAAAATCTTAAAAATAACAAAACCCCTGGCCCTAGTGGCTATACATCAGAATTTTATAAGTCATTTATAAAAATTCTTGGACCCCAAATTTTACTAGTTTGTATGGCAGCTATGACTAAGAATCAGATCCCCAACTTGGAAACAAGCTACCATTTTGGCAATATTAAAACCAGGAAAGGATAAATCTCAATGCTGTTCTTATCGGCCAAGTTAGGTTTCAAATATTTATTATAAAATATACGCGTCTATTTTGCCAAAACGTTTGGTGCAGATTCTTCCCTCTCTTGTAGACAGAGATCAAACAGGTTTTATTCTCACCCCAGGAATAATACAATATTCCTAACTCTGTGCAGTATGCTTTAAGCCAGATCTGCCCGGAGAGATGGAACGATATGCTAATGATGGAATGCTGCCCCTATCAAATTCCTATATTCTAGCCTCTCAGATTTCACTCTCCGCTTGTCAAGACTTGATGCTCGGAGATCCTCTCCTCAACATCTCATCCTGAAGACTTATAAATATATATAAGTATTCGTATATTTTCATTTGCTGCCCTTATCTTTTGTTTTTATTTTAGTTAAAATTGTTTATTTTTCTTGGTTTCTCCCAGTTCGGTATAACCAAAGGGGAACCGGGAACTTTTTTGTTTAAAACGGAGTTTTGTGACAGAAACTCCTTTATTTTAGCGTCATTTGTTTAAATAAAATTGTTTTTGTGTAACCACTAATACCGGTTACTGAACCGATAAATCCGGTTCCTTTCTATATTCGTTCTCAGTTCCAAACAGTTCCGTGATCGGTTCCTGAACCGACCGCAAACGCAAACTATAGTTTAAAAAGTTAAAATCTTTTTGCGGTTGGTGTTTTTCTGTTGCTTTGACTAAAATGTCAGAAAACCCTAAGAGAAAACCGGTGAACCTGGTTTTAAAAACTGTACTGAACGTGGAGAAGTATTTGCCAAGGCAGATAAACATTTCTTGTGTGGCCTGCGCATTTAAGGTCTGTCTGTGAAATTTGCAAGACCTTTCCTGAAACAATGCTTGAAAAACATTTGGAAAGGCTTAAAAAGAAGTTGCCTCTACCTAAGGGTCCCTAAGGTTCTGACCAGCCGACACCCTCTGTTCCTGTGGGTGAAACCACAGAGACCATTACTTCTACCCCGATACGGGTACAAAAGTCATTGCAAAAAGGCCTGCTGAACCAGCTAGCTCTCTGGTTCCATTAAAAGAGACTAAACACACAGAACCCCTTGCTGAACAGCGTTTTGGGGACTTCTGGTGTGTCTCAAAATATGCCCTCTCCACAGGAAATTGCACAGGCTTTTAAAGTCTTGCAGGCTTTACAGGGGATGCTGCCTGCTGATAAGTAGTCAATAGTTCAGACCCCTACTAAACAACCTTCTACCCAGTCTTTCTTCCATGAGGTGATGGAGGAGTATGGGGAGTACGATGAGTGTGAGGGGGCGACCATAGAACCTGAAGTCTTCCCTGAACAGGAGTTTGGTTTAACTCCCAGGGCATCAGAGGATTATTCCTCTCACTTTACTTTTGTTAGAAAGATGGTGGATGCCCTTGACATATCTACCACTGAAGTGATAGAGGATGAGCAGGAAGCCGAATATTTAGAAATAATGGGGTTAACCCACCAAGAAGTTATTGTTTCCCATAAATAAGTTCTTTAAAAAGGACATATTCAATCCTCCAAACACCTGGCTCCGTCCTCCTTTGGACAAAAGGTTGGATAAGAAATAGCTGGACTGGGAAGGGGCTGAATTTTTGTTCTCCCACCCTGACCACCAGGGAGTGGTGCAAGCTATGGTCTGTGAGAAGGCAAAAGTTCCTCTGGCATCTCACCCCCTTGAAAAAGATTCTAGAAAAATTGATAGCATGGCCAAGAAGGGCTACCTGTCAGCTTCCTTGGCCATCAGGCAAGCTGATTTCCAGGATTATGCAGCCCAGTATCAGAAATCTCTCTGGCAATTTGTCGTGGCTATGGCAGACAAAGCTCCTTCTGGTCTCCCAGCTGAGTTAGCTGAGACTGCTAGGTTTGGTTTAGAAGCAGCCAAATACCAGTTTCAAATGACAGCAGACACCAATGACATTGCTGCCAGGTGGATTGCTAACACTATTGCTCAGAGGAGGTTTTCCTTGTTAAGAGCCTCAAACCTTACTCAGGATATGCAGAACAAGGCTTTGGATTTTGCTATTGAGGATAATGCTCTCTTTGGAACCCATACAGAGGCTTACATGAAAAAGGTGGATGAGTACAAGGCCACCTATAGAAGCAATCCTGCCAAGGAAAGGGCCTCTCCATCCAGTAGACCCTGTGGAAGGGGAGGCAGGGGAGACCTTACCACACCAGGCCATCGCTGTACCTCAGGCTCAGCAGTACCCACAGCAGGGATACTTCAGGGGCAGGGGCAGAAGGGTGCCAGATGTGGTTCCCAGTCCCAGCCTCAGGCAAAGCAGGACCCCCTGACATATTTCCTCAGGCCACCTCCCCACTGCCAGTGGGGGGCAGGCTGACTCACTATTTCCAGGTTTGGGAACAGATCACCACAGACAAGTGGGTCCTGGAAGTAGTGAGTCAGGGTCTGTTCCTAAGCTTCAAAACCCTTCCTAAGAACCAGAGTGTTCAAGCCAGCTTCCAATGCAGAAAGGATACTGCTGGAAAATGAAGTACAAAATCTACTGTTGTCAAGGGCAGTGGAACCTGTGCCTCCACAACAAAGGGGAAAGGGTTTTTGCTCAACGTACTTCCTCACAACAAAGAAAAATGGGGAGTGGCGGCCTTTTCTAAACCTAAGGGTGCTAAACAGGCCCTTGTTAAAGCCAAGGTTCAAAATGGTAACATTATCATTGATTCTGCCAGCTCTCCAAAGAGGAGATTGGCTGGCATATCTCGACCTAAAAGTTGCTTACTTCCATATCCCCATAAGGGAGTCACACAGAAAGTATCTCAGGTTCAGACTCCCTTCAGGTCATTACCAGTTTTCAACCCTGCCATTCGGTCTCACTTCAGCTCCGAGGGTGTTTACAAACTGCCTGGCAGTAGTTGTGGCACACCTGCAGAGGCTAGGTGTCAAAGTTTTTCTTTACCCAGATGACTGGTTAGTGGTGGGAAAGTCACCACAACAGGTAGGGGAATATCTGCAGCTCACGGTCACCCAAGGGTTTCTAGAGTCACTGGTTTTCTGATAAATCTCAAAAAGTCTGTCCTTCTCCCTGCACAACTGCTGCAGTTCATAGGAGCAGAATTAAATACCCAGGAGGGCAGGGCCTACCTACCTCTGGACAGGGTAAGAAGTATTCTGCAGATGGCAGGCTCTTTCAGCCTAAACAGACCAAGAACTGCAAAACAGTTTTTACAGCTCCTGGGCCACATGGCAGTCACCACTGGCACAGTCCTGGGTTCCAAGTTCCAGGTTCCGGATAAGAGACGTCCAATTCCACTTCAGGGCTCATTGGTGTCAGAGAAGAGATTCTCTCTCAAAGCCTGTCCCAGTAACAAAAACATTACTTCAGGCCCTTCAGTGGTGGAAAGAGGAAGCCAACCTAAGGGAAGGGGTTCCTTTTCAACAAGAGTCTCCATCAGTGGTTCTCACAACAGATGCATTACTACTGGGGCGGGGTGCCCATCTAGGGAACCACGCCACTCACGGCACCTGGTCCAGTGCAGAGTCTCTCCAACATATAAATCTCCTGGAGCTCAGAGCAGTGTTGCTGGCAATCCAAGCCTTCACACCTCTGGTACAGGGAAGGGTGGTTCAAGTCAGAACAGACAATA
Source organism: Neoceratodus forsteri (assembly GCA_016271365.2). NCBI lineage: Eukaryota > Metazoa > Chordata > Ceratodontiformes > Ceratodontidae > Neoceratodus > Neoceratodus forsteri. Next base: position 549,484,660 of record CM028129.1, read on the forward strand.
CCATCACAACGTATTACATAAACAAACAGGGAGGGACAAGATCAGGTCCTCTCTGCACAGAAGCTATGAGAATCTGGAGTCTGGCCTACTCTCTAGGAATTTCCCTTCAGGCCATTCATCTGCCAGGCAAGGACAATACCCTAGCAGATGCTCTGAGTCGGATAAACCAGGCCCATCACGAATGATACTTGAACAGACAGGTGGTGGAAGTAATTTTCAGAAGATGGGGTGCACCAGAGATAGATCTCTTTGCATCCCATGAAAACCACCACCTGCCACAATACTGTTGCAGACCCCCAGCTCAGGGAACAATACCCCTGGATGCTTTGGCTCTGGATTGGTCAGGGAAGCTGTATGCTTTCCCTCCCTTTCCTTTGGTGTACAGAGTGCTGCTCAAGCTCAGGTCCCAGCCAGCATCTCTGATCTTGATTGCTCCAGACTGGGCATGACAGGGGAGGCTCCTGTACCCGAACTTCAGATCCCTCAATCTCAAGGCATGGCTCTTGAGGACCTAGAGTATGCAGGCTTGCATCTCTCTGAAGGTGTTCTGGATATTTTAAGAGGTACAGGAAGCCCTCCACCAGGAAAACGTATGCCTCAAAATGGAAAAGGTTTTCTATTTGGTGGTCCACCAGGGATATGGTACCAGCACAGGTAGGAGTCCTAGTTGTGCTTGATTACCTTACTCATTTGCACTCACTGGGCCTGCAGCCCACTACTCTAAAGGTCCACTTAGCTTCAGTATCTGCTTACACTTCAGCTGGAAAGAATGCCTCTTTGGTATCAAATCCTATTTTCAAGAGGTTCTTTAAAGGTCTAGCTCATTTGCACCCTTGTCATGTGTGTGTATTGCCAAGCTCATGGGTTCCCCCTTTGAACCCATGTCTTCACCTCCTTTGAAGTATGTTACATGGAAGACAGTTTTCCTAGTGGCAATTACTTTGGCTAGAAGGATCAGTGAGCTTCAGACCCTCTGCATTGAACAGGACTACATTTCCGGCCCGGTGGCGCTGAGGGTTGAGGCGCTAGATGCCACACCTCGCGCTGCGCCGGCGACCCGGGTTCGGGAACGGACTCGGGTGGCCGGGGGTCGGGAGGATCGAGCATCCCAATGGATGCTCTCCTCCCTCAGGGGTGGGTAACCAAGGCGCGTTGCGCTCTGCATTCCTTCCATAGCGGTGGAAGCACCGGCAGAGGAAGGGGTTGGAGCCGGGAGGGGGCGCTCGCGATGAGGGTCTGCGCGCAAGCATGCTACCACTGTACCCACGCCCCAGCGCAAGGCATCCTGGGAGTGGGGAGCCAGGGAGAAAACTGGAAATACCTCCGCAGCCCTAGATGAAGTCTCGCCTAAGTCCACCCTGACCACCTACAGGACAGACCCCAATGTGCGAGGAGAGGAGGATGGGCACTCTAGGGGCAGATCCCTAAGGTAGGTACCGGGGGACATGAGCGGACGGAAGGAGGGGGCACCGGAGGCAGTAAGGAGGGATAAAGATAAAAAAAAAAAAAAAAAGAACAGGACTACATTTCATTCCATTCCACAGGGACAAAGTGGTCCTTCGAACAAACAGGAAATTTCTTCCAAAGGTGGTCTCGGATTTCCATTTGAACCAGTTCATTACCCCACCTGCCTTCTTCACTGAACATTCAAGCTCTGGTGAGTGTAGACTGCACAGTCTTGATGTCAAGAGAGCTCTGAGCTACTACATGACTGTCACTAAGACCCATAGACAGGACAGGACAGGAAACAGCTGTTCCTAACTTATGAGGATGTGGGAAAAGGAAGTCCAACATCTAAGAGTTCTATTTCTCGCTGGATAGTCCAGTGTATTCAGTTTTGTTACTCAAAAGTTGGGAAAGATCCCCCAGCAGGGCTGAGAGCCCATTCCACAAGGGGTACAGCTGCTGCTATAGCAGCTTCCAGGGATGTTCCATTGGAGGACATCTGTAAAGCAGCTACCTGGAGAACAGTGCACATATTCACTAAGCACCACAGCCTGGACACACAGGTTAGAGGTGATACCAGGTTTGGCACAGCTGTCCTGCAGAGTCTATTCCCAAAGTAGGTTCTGTGCCCACTTCCAAAGGTACTGCATCTTAGTCTACATAGAGTTAGGAATATTGGAATATTCCTGGGGTGAGAAGAAAAAATTACTTACCATAGTAATCTTGTTTCTTCCAGGGGATACTCCAATATTCATTACTCTCCCACCCTGCCTCCCCTGCTACAACCAGTAGCCACTGCACTCCATACTGTGTAATTAGGGGAATGAGTGCCACACTCTGGCATTTCTTTTGAAACTGTGTTTTTTATTGGTTTTACCCTCTTCAGGTGATTCTGGCATATGGAGGGGGGGGTGTTATTCCCTCCCGTTAAAGGTTTCTTGAGGTGTTATTATTGTGTTATACAGGTATTTCCCTTGTGGGGCCTGTCTTGTCAGGCATCCATGAAATCTGAGAGATTAGAATATAGGCAGTTGATAGGGGCAGCATTTGAAAGTGGCACACACCAAAGGTGTTCCATCACTAGCATATCATTCCATCTCTCTGGGCAGAGCTAGCTTAAAGGCATACTGCATAGAGTTATCAATATCGGAGTATCCCCTGGAAGAAACAAGATTACTATGGTAAGTAATTTTTTCTTTCTACCCACCAAACTGAAGATAATATTAAAAGGACCCTTTATGTCTTACACCATGCCACTTGCTTGAATAAACCCTTTCTTTTACTTAGTTTAGATGCAGAGAAGGCCTTTGACTGGGTGGCATGGCCCTTTTTATTTCAGGCCTTAATCAGATTTGGTTTTCCCCTCCATTATGTTCAAATGATACAGGCTTTATATGATCATCACTTAGCCTATGTTAAAATAAATGGACAACTTTCCTCAAACTTCTCCCTTAGAAGTGGAACAAGGCAGGGCTGCCCCCTGTCTCCCCTCCTTTTTGCTCTTTATTTGGGGCCATTGGCTCAAGCCCTCTGCCAAAATCCCAATATAACAGGGGTAACTATTGGTAATAAGGAACATAAATTAGCATTATATGATGATGACCACCTGATTTATTTAACTAAGCCAGATAAAGCCCTCCCTCATCTTTGATCATCTTTGTCCTAATTTCGTCAGTTGGCAGGATATAATTTAAATATGTCAAAAACTGAGGTGCTTTCTATGTAGTACACTCCCTCTCAAAATATTCAACACCAATTTCTCTTTAAATGGAGCCTTACATCCCTACACTACTTAGGGGTATCTTTAGCCGAGGATCCTAAACAAGTTTGCAAACTTAACTATGACTTCTTTACTAAAATGCTGCGTAAGACTCATACCAGATAGTCCCATTTACCACTATCTTTGATCCAGCATATAGACAGCATTCATATGGTTGTTTTTCCTGGTTTCACCATGCCGTGGCAACACGAAATTTGTCAACTATCAGCACAGTGATGGCACAACACCGCCAACTGGTGTTGTGCCATCGCTGGGGGAACTGGTGTTTTCTGTGAGGGGCTTTGCCCCTCCACACCCCCAATGCAGGGGGCTCTGCCCCCCGCACCCTCTGGACTTTAAATAACCAACTCCGAGTCAGAGTTGGTTCAGGGAGGGGGTGAACACCTCAGAGGCAACAGTATCAGGAACCCAGCAGACCAACACAGCAAACTGCCGAAAATGTCACTGTGATGGTCTTCACTGTATTCCCGTCACTAATGCGACGTGATACCGTTCTCCCTCGATTTCTTTATTTAGCCCAAACACTGCCTATTACCCCCCCCTCCCTTTAGCATATTTTCATACCTGGAATAAACAAACTACTAGATATATCTGGCAAGGGGAAAAACCATGTGTTCAATACAATGTTTTACAATTGCCTAAACAGGAAGGAGGGTTAGCTCTTCCCAACGTATTGCTATATCACCAGGCTGCACAGCTTCATACAGTACTGTATTGGTTGATCAGTGACTACTAGGCCCACTGGAAAACTCTGGAACTTCAAGAGGGAGATATTTTTTTTCCACAGTCATTGTTAACCAATACTCCTTTGCATGTAGCAAATCCATCTGCAGACCCATATACTGCAGACACACATCGTATTTGGTTTCAAACAGTACAGAGAAAGGAACTACACCCATACAAATATAGAGTATTATCAATCATGGGGTGCCCTGACTTTATGCCTATGAATTTAGACTTAACCTACCATAGATGGTTGCATTTTGGCCGTAGCTACTGGTGTCCGGTTTTACAAGGTTCAGTTATCTGTACGTTTGAGGAGATGGCAGACCAACATCATCTACCACCTTCAGAATTTTTTAGATACCTTCAGGTATGAGATTACCTGAAAGCCCAACTTCAGAAGGAATCTCTGAGTGGTGACCCTCCTTTTTCAGTAATCTTGATAGTGCACACATTATTGGGAGAGATTCAGGTCAAACATCTAATATCCCAATTATGTAAAGCACTTCAGGCCCTTCAGATGAAGTTGATTTAAGCATGTCAGACAAGCTTGAGAAAAGGATCTTAATATAGTCTGGATGATCAGCAATGGAAATATATTTTATCTTACACACACACACTGTCACTTCATCATTTTTCTGGCATGAATTCTCGTGGAAGGCCTACATCAATTTTGTATCACCCCAGCAAGACAGGTTAAGTATATGCCACACAGGAGAGCACAGTGCTGGAGAGGGTAAGGTCACACCCCAGCAGCTCTGGCCCACATTCTCCGGTTTTGCCCAATTTTGGCACCTTTTTTCCAGAAGCTCCAATCTGCACTTGTAGAACTGTGGGATCCGGGGTTACATTTAAATTCTGCACTATTTTTATTATTAGATACTCCCCAGAATTACCATACTCCAGATACTCGTAAGTTACTACATATAATAATCTTGGCAGCACATAAGGCAGTTACCAGATGTTGGTTAACACCACAGTCACCCACCATAGAAATGTGGCATAACTTGGTTTGCCATATTTGTCACATGGAGAAAATTACAACTAAGCTACGTAATAAATATCCTCTTTTTGAAATACGGTGGTGAAGGTGGGTGGTATATATTATGGGGGAAAAAACATATTTTATACTGTAACATTTATTTTATGAGGTATGATTATTAATTTATGATTAGTTATGTAATTGTAAGTTATTTTTAATCTTATTTATGTACGGGAATTCATATTATAGTATTTTGGTGGCTTCTTTGACTGTTTTCAACTGTTTTTTAATAGTTTTCTAAATCAGTTTATTTTTGTTAATTGTTAATGCATTTTTTTATTTACTAGAAAATTTAATAAAGAAATACATTGAAAAAAGCTCTGGGTACTGCAGTGATATTAGTAATGACTTAGCAGAGTCTGCTAAGGATGCATTGGAAGCCACGAAATACCAATTTTATATGGCTGTGGACTAAAGTGATATAGCCTCAAGAGTGTTGGCACATGCAATAGCTCTGGGGAGGTTTGCTTGGCTCAGAGCTACCATCCAGTATCCATACCACTGTCAGTGGCTGAGGTGGTTAGACACTCATCTCTGAGGCAGGAAAATCAGAAGGTTGTGGTTTCTAGCTCCACACCAGGGGCGTGGGGTAAATTCCTAATACTGACACTGTATTGCAGCATGGGAGGGGGGAGCTGCACTCTTAAGGTACCATCTTTCATATGAGATGTCGCACCTTGGTCCCATTGGCCTGTTCTGGTGATATTTCAGGTGGACATTAAAGATCTTATGAGACTTCTCAAAAATAATAGGAGAAATTCCCTTGTGTCCTAGCGATACATCTCAAGTGTCCTGATTTTTTTGGGACATCCTGATTTCAGCCCCTTGTCCTGAGGTCCCGATTGCCTGCTTGATAATCCCGCATTTGAATGCCACTGTACTGTGCTTGGCATTCAGCTTCCTAAGATGCCAATCTGCAACTGATGTCTTGCGAGTGCATCAACAGCCAGTCGGTTGCACTCACTCTTTTAGTATGCTGTGACACGCAAGCAGCATGAAGTTTAAACAAAGAATGCACAGGCCATCAGCCTGTTTGCTGCGAGCGTAAACCTGCTAATTTATTACTTGCTCCCGCTCAAGTCGGTCTCTACAGACTTAAAAAGGAGACCGCTGGCCCCAGCCTTTCCTATATATCTGACTGACAGTTGCGGTCAGCATTCAGTGAGCCTGAGTGAGCCACACAGCCCGATCAGCTGTAGCAAGAGAATGCCTGATGCCTTGACCAGCCTGAGTGAGCAAATAAGCCTGAGCAGTGGACTCAGTGACTGACATCAGCCTTATCAAATTCACGTTTTGCAGCTGCTGCAGCAACCCAGCTTAGCAAGCATATTCTGATCTGGACAGGAGTAACTCAGAAACCTACAAGGACCCCTTTTTTCCCCGTAGCCAGAGTAATAACTCCAGTAAGTCTAAAACCATGAATGAATGTGAAAAGAGCAAAAAATAATTTCTTATTTATTATAGCTAGTAGTAGTAGTAGTAGAGTTTATTTATTTCGGGCGCCCTTCCCCATAGGCTCAGGGCGCCCTTACAACAGCATAAACACAGACAGCAATTAGCAAACATCACATAAAATTATATAAAACCCATAAATAAACCCCATTAAAATCATATACAGATTAAATTCCAGGCTGTCTTGCAAGCTCAAGCAATATTCCTCAGGTTCCAAAGGCCTGTTCAAGCAGGAAGGTTTTATCGTGTTTTTTGAAAAACTCTATGGATGGCGCTTCCCGGAAATATGCCGGTAGCGAGTTCCAGAGGCCTGGGGCTGCCACTTACATACTAACATACTAAAATGCCAGAAGAATAGGCCTAACGGTCTTTTGTGTCTGCTCATTTGGTCAGCCCCCACCCTGGGAGCTGACCTTGCTGCCCCCTCACCTTCTCTGGCTTCTTCCTTCCCAGTTCCGGATATTCTCGCTGCACTGGATTTTGCTTCCAGAACCCTTCCTCTGTACCTGTCCCACCCCTTCTTGAACCCCTCCACCATCTCTGCCTCCACCAGCCCCCGGGGCAGCACATTCCGTGGCTCCACCACCCTCTCAGTGAAGTAGCACCTCCTCCTTTCTCCCCTGAATCTTCCCCCCTCCAGCTTCCACCCATGCCCTCTAGTTGCGCCCTCCTCCTTCCTTCGAAGCACCCTGATTGCTCCTCCCCTATTTACCCCCTTCATGTACCTGAAGACCTCTATCATGTGCCCCCCGGTCCCTTCTCTCTCTTCCAATGTGTACATATTTAGCTCTTTGAGCCTCTCCCCATAGGTCCTGTCCCCTAAGCCCCAATTCATTTTGGTTGCCCTCCTCTGGACCCTCTCCAGGAGTTTAATGTCCCTCTTTAAGTGTGGCCTCCAAAACTGCACACAGTACTCGAGGTGTGGCCTCACCAAGCAGTTATACAGAGGGAGTATCACTTCCCTCCTTCTGGAGGTGATCCTCCTAGCGATGCATCCCAGCATCCTGTTGGCCTTGGCTGCTGCCCTCCTCTCCGAGTTGTTCATCTTGAAATCCACCACCACGCCCAGGTCCTTCTCAGCCATTGAGACTTGTAGCATTCCCCCCCCAGGGTGTACACTTGGCCCAGGTTTCTGGCCCCCAGGTGCAGTATCTTGCATTTCCCTGCATTGAACCTCAGCTTCCACTTTCTAGACCATCTTTCCAGAGCCTCCAGGTCCCCCTGTAGGGCCACCCTCCCCTCCTCCCCATCCACCACCACCCCCAGTTTAGAGTCATCCGCAAAGAGACTCATCTCACTCCTAATACCTGTCCTTATGTCAGAGACATAGGCGTTGAACAGGAGGGGCCCAAGGACTGATCCCTGTGGGACCCCACTAATGACCCTCCTTGGGGATGAGACTATCCCACCAACTACGACCCTCTGGGTCCGGTCCTGGAGCCAATTGTCTATCCATCTGATCATCTGGTTCCCCACCCTCATTTCTGCCAGCTTATCCAACAGGCCCTCATGAGGAACAGAGTCAAATGCCTTGCTGAAGTCTAGAAAGAGGACGTCCACTGGTCTACCCAGGTAAAAAGCACTCGTCACCCAGTCATAGAACTCCATAAGGTTTGTCTGACACGATTTCCCTGGGATGAATCCATGCTGTCTATCCTCCAGGCACCCTGACTTTTCCAGGTCCCCCCTAGCCTTTCCTTGACAATGCCCTCCATCACCTTGCCCACCACTGATGTCAGGCTGACAGGCCTGTAGTTCCCTGCCACCTCCCTTGATCCCCCCTTGTGGATAGGCACTATATGCGCCACCTTCCAGTCCTGGGGCACCCACCCTGTCCTCAGAGAGATGGTGAAAAGCTCTGCCAGGGGTTTCACTAGGACATCCACAAGTTCCTTCAGCACTCTGGGATGTAATTTATCGGGCCCTGGTGCTTTCTCCGTCTTAAGGGACCTGAGGGCTTCCCTCACTCTCTCTGCTGTGATTTCCACCTCTGCTGCCTCTTCTCCCTGCTTAGCCTTCCCCCCTCCTGCCAGTGATTCCTCCTCTCCCCAGACCGCCTGATTGGTGAGGGTCCCCCTCCCTCAGTATCACGGTCTCCTCCATGTATGATGCAGCCCCCATTTTCCTTGGTAGAAACTGAGGTGAAGTACTCATTTAGTACCTCAGCCTGCTCCCCGGGTCTTGTGCCCATCTCTCCCGTTTTAATCCTGCTAATCTGTCCCTTCACCCTTCATTTTTCCTCAATGTATCTAAAGAACCCCTTGTTCCCTCTCCTCATTTCCCTGGCCAGGTTCTGCTCCTTCCTTGCCTTAGCCGCCCTCACCACCCTAGTGGCCCTTCTAGCCATCAGTTTGTACTCCCCTCGATCCCTTTCACTCCTTGAGCACTTGAATTGCCTATAGGCTGCCTTCTTTTCCCGCACCACCTCCTGGACCTCCCTGGTCCACCAGCAGGGTTTTCCGGCCCCACCACATTTTCATCTTACTCTGGCACAGGTGCTGGTAACATCCTGCACCCCTCTCTTGATTATTTCCCACCTACTGTCAGCGTCCATGTCTAACCCAGTCACATCCAAATGCTCCTTAAGGATCCTTCCCATTTCCTTAAAATCTGCCCCCCTGAAGTCAGTTACCTCCGTCTTTGTGCAGCCTTCTACCCCTCCTAGGTCCAGGCAGAACCAGACCGTGGCATGGTCACTCCCCGCCAACGGGTCCCTTACCTTCAGGCCCCCAATCTGGTCACTGTCTGCCAGGACCACATCCAGTACCCATGCCTCCCTGGTCAGTTCCCCCACCTGCTGAGTTAGGAATGCGCCTTGAAAGACATCCAACAACCTCTGTTCCCTGGCCATCGAGGATGTCATAGTCTCCCAGTCTGTTCCTGGCATGTTTAAGTCCCCCAACACCACCACCCTTCCCCTGCCCAATCTGCAGTGTCTCCCAACATCTGCCACCAGATTTTCCTCCAGCTCCTCCACCAGCGCAGGGGGCCTCTACACCACTCCTATTTTTACTCTCTTGCCTCCCCCCCCGTTATCAAAGTGACCCAAATCGCCTCCACGGTTCCCTCTGCCTCCTCTACTCCCCCATGCCAATGCAGTTTTTGACTGTTATTGCTACCCCTCCTCCCCTTCCCTCCCCCCGTCTTTCCTGAACATAGCGTAACCCTCCAGGTTCAGGTCCCAGTCATGTCCTGCGGTGGCCCAGGTCTCCGTGACCGCTGCCACGTCCACCACTCCCTCAGTTAGCATCACCTGGAGCTCAGGCATTTTATTGCCCAAGCTCCTGGCATTTAGCAGGACTACCTTCCACCCTTTCCCTATACTTCCATTTCCCCTGCTCGTGTTCCCATGGGGATTCCATTTTCCCCTGGTCTGCACTTTACCAGTCGGCCTTTTCCCGCATTCCTCCAGCTCCCCGGGGGGGTGGTGGAGACAGAGCCCCTCCTTTATCAGACCCCCCTCAACAGCCTTTTCTCCCATCCCTCCCCTTCACAAGTTTAAACCCCACTTTTCACCAATGAACCCCTCTATTTTCAACTTAAGGATTCCACCTCCCCTCCAAATTGAGATGGAGCTTATCTCTAGCATACAGCTCCTTATTCTCCCAGGTCTCCCCCCAGTCCCCCATCAACCCATACCCTCTGGCCTCACACCACTCCCTGAGCCACTGGTTTATCTCCCTAATCTTCCTTTTGTGTTCCCCACTAGCCCTTGGTACCGGCGAGATTTCCGAGAAGGAAATCATGCACCCTGTGTCATGACAGACCCTGGCAAGCTCCCTGAACCTTGCCTGTATCTCTAGCTCGCTATTTCCCTCAATGTCATTTGTACCCAGGTGGACCAGTATGTCCGGGGAACTCCCACAATCCTTTGCCAGCTGATGTACCTCATGCTTGGCCATGTGCACCGTTAGTCCAGGGAAGCATTTTGTTCTAACTGGCCAGGCTTTCCCCTCCCTATCCCATTTGATACCCCTGATCATGGAATCCCCCAACAGTAGCACTCTGACCGCTCTTTTTCCTCCATTTCTCCCCCTTCCGTGTCCCTCATCCTTTCTACTGGCCCCTCCACCCAGCCGGCTCTTTGTTCCTCCCCCTATCTGGGTGCCATATACCGCCCCCTCATTTACCCTGGCCACCCCCTCCTCTCCGGTCCTATGCCTCTCCTCCTCCCGAGTATCCTTCTGTCCCTCGCTAACTCCCCCCTCACTGCTCGCAACTGGTCCTTCTCACCCATCCGCTAAACTAGCCTGGCTCATCCTCCTTACCTTCCTGTCTCCATTCAGTCCCTCCTTGCTTGTCGTGCTCCCCTGGCCTAAACCCTCAGCTTCTGTTACTGTATCCTCCTTGTACTTCTGGTCCTTCTCCTTGCCCTTTCCTCTCAACTGGTCCTTCTCCTTGCACTTTTCTCCCTCTTCCCCCTGCCCCTCCTGCTCTGATCCACTGCTCCCCCCCATTTTCCTGCATTCCAGATTCCCCTTCCTCCTGCTATCCGCCCCCTCCTGCCCCCACTCCTTTCCATTCCTAACCACCCCGTCATGCTACATCACCCCCCTCATCCTCAAGCAGAAGAAGAGAACTGAAGCGGATACTGAGTGTAAGGTCCGATCCACCTCCCCACCTTGCTTCCTTCTGTCCAGCCCCAGCCATCTGCCTACTTCCCTGAGAATGATGTCCCACTTCAAATGCCCTGGTCCCCAAAAGATTTTAGTCTGGCCCTAGGGACCTCTAGGAGGGCCTCTCCAGCCAATCTGTGAGAGCAAGACAAGGTTTAGGGATGCAGAAGCTCCTTCAGGTAGTCCGGACCCATCCTCTATAGGGCCTTATAGGTCAGAAGACCTGTCTTAAAGGTGTTGCGCCAATGCACCGGTAGCCAATGCAGTTTGCACAGCACCAGTGTAATATGACTGAACCTTGAGTGTCCAGTCAATAACTGGGCAGCTTCATTCTGCAAAAGCTGCAGGTGCCGTATTGCACCTCCTCTAACCACGAGGTAGAGCGTGTTTCAGTAATCGAGTCTCGAGGTGACAAATACATGTACCAGCATGGCCAGGACATCAGAGATAATAAGGAATTTAATTTGGGTGATCTTCCGGAGATGGTAAAAACTGGACAGGACAACAGCTAACACCTGAGCTTCAAGTGTCAGTTCATTATCCAGGACAACCCCCAAATTCTTCACCTTAGGGGAGGCCTCCAGTTTGGTCAGACCAATAAAAAGCCCCAACCTATCCCCAGAGGCACCCACTCCTCCCCTTTGACCTGGCTCAACCACCAGCACTTAAGTCTTCCTCAGGTTAAGTCCCCGCCAGTTTGATGTTGTCCAAGCCTGGATCTCAGCCAAGCAATCATTCAGCACATCAACCGCATCAGATCTCCCAGGTGTGAAGGACCGGTAGAGCTGAGTATCATCAGCATAGCAATAAAACTCAGCTCATACTGCTTCATGACCTTGCTCAGGGGCAGCATATACACTGCGAGCAACATAAGGGAAGAGGACAGAGCCTTGGGGGACTCCACAGGGCAGGTCCATCGGGCGTGAGGAATAATTCCCCATTATCACCCTCTGAGACCTGCCCCAGAGAAAGGACTCAAACCAGTTGATGATGACCTTGCCGGTGAGTCCTACATACTCCCTCAGCCTATCCAACACCACCACATGGTCCACAGTGTCAGATGCTGATGAGAGATTGAGGAGGACGAGAATCAATCACTCTCCTCTATCCCTCACCCTGAGTAGATTGTTCAACACCCTAACCAACATGGTCTCCATGCTGTGTAAATCCCTAAACCAGGACCAAAACAGTTCATAGATCTGGAAGTCCATGAGGTGACTCTCGAGCTACTCCACAACCACCTTCTCAAGAACCTTCCCCAAAAAGTGGAGGTTCAAGATAGTTCTGTAATTAGCCAAGATGTTGGGGTCCAAAAATGTTTTTTTTCAGCAGGGGCCTAACCACAGCCTGTTTAAAAGACTCCAGAAATACCCCCGCTGACAAGGAATTCCAGACAGTCTTGTCAAAAACTGGACACAGGACCTCAACGCAGCCAACAAGTAGCCACGTTGTACCCAGGTCAAGGTCACAGAACATTGGTTTAAGCCCTGAGATCAACCCAGAGACATCCACCGTCATCACCAGCCAGCCCAGAACTCTCCCCAGGGTGACTGAATGCATCCGCCCACTCGGGATCCGCCACTGTTGGAGAATGGTATTCTGCTTGGAGAAATCCCAGCCCTAATGGAGGACACTCTGAGAAGAACCGAGCGAACTCCTCACACTTGTGAGCTGAAAAAGCTCTCATGTGTTCCAGACAGGCCGGGTGTAATAGCCTGTCTGTAACCTAAAAGAGCCGAGCCAGTCAGTTTTTCCCAGGTGCAAGCATCCTAGACATAAAAGTTGCCTTTTTTGGGCGATTGCATTCTGATACTCATCGCAATGAGCCATCAGAATCAGCCTGTCCTTCTGGGACCTGGTTTTCCTCTAATGCCTCTTCAACCTCTGCCCCCTGGTTTTCAGTGTTCTCAACTCACCATCAAACCATGGCGAGCCGAGGTGCAAAACCAGTGGGTATACGCCCTGTTATAGGCTGTCACGGCATTTCCCGAATTGTCAGTGCAAGCCACAAGCACAGACGAAATGTCCAGTTCCACCAGCAGTCCCTCCGGACATAACCCTTTCAAAGGGCGGAACTGAACTGTTTCCACAGGGGATGGGACATTTGGGGGGGGGCTCTGAAGCTGAACCTGATGGGGCAATGATCCGACCAAATGACTGGATCAGTCTTGACAGAGTCAATTTCAAACCCCAGGGAGAAAACCAGGTGGAGCGCGTGTCCAGAGCAGTGGGTCCTGGCAGTTGTCTCAAAAGTAAGGCCCACAGCTTCCATATTGAAAAGGAAGTCTCTGACCCCAGATGATGCCTCATCATTTACCCAGGTGTTGAAGTCGCCGAGAATAAGTCATCTCTGTGACTCCAACACTCTCTCAGTGATGAAGGCCGCCCACTCTTGCAGGAAACTCGTGTCCCACCCAGATGGACGGTAGACCAGGAAAATCCTGAACTCCACTCTGGGACCCCCTTACACTGCCACGTGTCCAGTGTCCCCAACTGGGTGTACCATCAGGCCCAGCTCCAATCTGAAACAATAGCCACTCCCCCGCGTTCCTTCCTGTGGCAGTGAACTATGGTAATTCCAGCCAGGAAAGATGCCTCTAGCACAGGGTCCAAGGCATCCCCTAGCCAGGTCTCCATAATGCACGCCAGGTCTACTGACACAACAAGCTCTGCCATTACAGCAGTCTTGTTGGTCATCAACCTGGTGTTGCGCAACACTGTCTGAAGAGGATGAATGGCTGAGGCTAGTCCATCAGCTACCTGCCCTCTCAGTCCAGAGTGCTCCCGATGCAGACAGACAAGGCACAGAGGACCCCACTCCAATTGTCTTCTCAACACAGGTCTTCTTCTGGTCCCCACCACCTGAATCAGCTCCCTGATGGCTACATCCCTCTTCCTGTCTCCCTCCCAGTGCCCCTCCTTACAATACCCAACTCCCTACATCTCCAAAGAACTGTGGTCATAAGAGGTGGGTTGTGAAAAGGGCGCAAAGCTTTTAAAAAAAGAGGGAGAGTAATAAAGCCTAGGGGCCTGTCAGCTCATTTCTAACATCTACCACTAAATACACTAAGAAGTCTTCTACTGCTACACTAATTATAAAACACAACCCTCCCAACAATAAAATACAGAATTCCGTTCACTCACCACAGTATTCACGCTCACACATACACCACTCACTCCAACAACCCTCACTCCCAGCAATAAAATACAAATTTCAAATTGGGGGAGATCACTAGTCTTTAAGTCAGTTTCCTGACAGAGGTCAGTCAGATCATCAAATCAAAGTCTCTGCAGACTCAGAGGGAATACTCTCCCCACTCACAGGGAGTATCCCTTCACAGTACTCTGTAATCAGCCAAAGCAAGTTCCAGAGAGAATGACTGTCTTCAGATCAGTCCCCGAGCAAAGGGCTCCAACACTTTTACTCCTAGATAAGCTTGTTGGCATTCTGGGAAAATAAACTAGGGAGAGGCAGCAGCCAGCACGGAGATTAATTATGTGAAGCAGGGTCAGGAAGACTGAGGTAAGCATAAGCCATACATGAATTACCAGATTCGTTTCTGAGCAAAATGATTGTATAGCTAGCTACTGACCTTTTGTTATATAGCCTCAGATCAGAGCTAGAGGAAAGGACAGTATACTTTTTTTTTATTGGTGTACATTTTTCTAATTCATGAAGGTGCCTACATTACTGACATTTATTGAGCATAAAATGTACTGCCTTTTGTTTTGGGGAGCACAGCCTGCCTGCCATCTCCCTACAAACCAGAAAACAGGGAGAGTAGCAGGGATTGTACAGTACTAGCAGACTGTATTATGTGTCACCACTTTTGAAGAAAACCACGCTGCTGTGAATATTTTGCAGGAGTTGCAAAATCAATTCCAGAAATGGCTTACTCCGCATTCCTTATCTCCAGGGCTTATAGTATCAAATAATGGTGCCAACATAGTCACAGCTGTTAGAGATGGCAACTACAAACACATGCCTTATTTTGCACATTGTTTAAATCTTCCTTCCATGGTTTCTTAAATGAAAACAGAAATGTTGAAAACCTGTTAGGTCTTGCTAAGAAAATATGTGAACATTTCAGCCACTCTGTGAAAGCTTAAAAAAATCCTAAAGGGGCTACAAAGGTCAAACAACTTACCCTTGCATACATTAAAGCAGGAAGTTCCAACCCACTAGAATTCAACATTTTACATGTTGGAAAGGCTTCTTGAACAGAAAAAAGCTGTGCATGACTACACCGTGCAGAATCAAATTGGTAAAGTAGACATCATGTTCAGTTCCAGCAGCTGGACTTTACTCGAATATTTGGTCACCTTATTGGAGCCATTTGAGGCTGCCACACATGATGTCAGTGCAGACAGTGCAACTCTGGCTATGTACACATTAGAGACTGATTTTAAAAAGTTTTTGAAAACATTTAAAAACTGGTCACTATCACGGTTGTTGGAGCGTCCATATTGTATTCTGGGATGCTCTGACAACCGTGCTTGCGCGAGCGGGTTCCCATGCATGATTGCGGCAACAGCGGGTGCCGCAGTGCACAATAGGATACCCGTGATTGGGGGCCAAAACTGATCAAGAAAAGAAGTGCATGGACGGAACGGGATTCTCTGCCAGCTCGGCAATGACCATAACTTTTTCTTTTTTTATATCTTTAGCTGGAAAATTGGCTTTTCTCACCAGACGGGTTGCCTTAACCCATGTTACAGCACAGTTTGCGAACACAATGCTGTTAACACGGATTAGGGCAACTGTATTTATCAAAACCGTGCTAAAGACTACCTCCTAGTAGGGTTTCAGCACGGTTTTAGAACACAGTTGTAACACAGTTTCAACCGTGTTACTGTTTGGGATGCAAACTGTGTTCCAAGAATGTAAAAGAGTATAAGGCATTTAAGCCGTTTTAAGTTCCCTAGGGTGTACAGGGCATCTGAGTCAAATTCTTCCTCAGATCAGATTTCTTTACATTTTGATTGACGAAATAAAGAAAGATTTTCATATACAGTAGCTGTGCGGCTTCCTATCTTGGAAAATTGGATGCGCTCTACCACAGAGCTATACGCTTCATCACTGACCCGCCCCACCCATCATTGCGCACTATATGCTGCCACGGGCTGGACCTCACTTCACTATGGGCGCAACTTTAATGCAGCACTCTGGACACTTAGAGCCCTCAGTGGCAAACTCCCTCAATACATCGTTGACTGTCTGTCTCCAATTGTGCCCTGGAATTATTCCCTTAGAAGCTGCTCACAACTCCTGCTAAATATACCCAGGGCACTCACACGAGTCGGGAGAGCCGCCTTTGGATTCGCACTCCCATCAATATGGAATAAAACCCAAAAAATACTTAAGCTGAAAACCCCAGTAAGTACCCTTTTGTTCAAAAGGCTTTACCATGATGGCATTACGGAAATTTGCAACTGCTTTACTAGACACTAACTAACCTCCCTCCCTCAAACGGCGGCCCCCCCCAGCTGAAATGTGTGCCTCTGCCTCTAGCATGCCCACCAACAGATCCACAGGATTTATTGCCAAACTCCCATATCTTACTCTTTGACGCTCTGAATAGCTGCAGCTTGATTGTAGCACATGCTACTGCACTTGGGGATAATTATCGTCTTTTGCCCCCAAAAATATTTGGTCCCTCGTCCATTCAACACTTCCCTCTGCCCGAACCTCCAGGACCCTCCCAGTTATGTCCCTGCTACTATATTCCTCCTCTTGCACTTAGTACAACGGCAGCTTTTCTCCTCCATATGTCGCTGCGTTTTGGGGCAAAAATCGCGTTGTCGCCTTTTGTACAGTCCTCCGCCCTCCCAGTCCCTCACTCTGCTCTAACAATTGGGTCCTCTTCACTTGCGCCCCTATTTTCCACCTCTCCCTACATTATGCGCTTGATATCTTCTGTCTGGTATGCCTACCCTCTTCCTAACATTTCCCACTACAGAATGCACAGTTTTTGGGCTTGGATCCCGCACAAGTTCATTATCCATGACTCCTTGTAGCTCTATGTTCAATGTATATTACCTGTAAATGTGCATTTTTACTATAATAGCAGCTATTTTTACTGTTTGTACTATTGTAACTTGTCTTTCTGTATTATTACTGTAGGACCACAGGTCCACCTTGTAAATGAGCTTGCTCAATGGTGCCCGCCTGGATAAATAAAGATATTGATTGATTGATTGAAAAGATGACACCACTGCTGTTATGCTGGCAGATGACTTGAGCCTCAGAATGTTGACTGATCAGAGAATAAATGCCATGTTTAAGAATGAGATCTGTTTGTTGGCTACGGTGCTAGATTCCCTGCTCCAAGTGGAACATTGAAACCATTTTTCCTGCAGGGGACGACATTAAGTATTGGAGATATCTTCTGCTAACCAAATTTAACATTGCCCTTCAAACACCATTAACTGATGTACAGCAGTCAAACCCTGCCGAACCATCACAGTGCACCTCTGGCACAGACAATGGCACATCTATCAATTCTTCACAGTCAGCAGTGTCATCAGTGAGGGAAAGAACATGTACAGATACTGTACTTCTCGGGCATCCCATGTTCAGGGTCAGAAAGGCAAGGCAAGGTCAATTTTATTTAAAACGACGCCCAATCCCGGAGGCTCTGGGCGCAGTACAAACAAATACACAAATAAATAGACACAGCTAAGCTCAAAATAAATATTTCGGCATTAATTTCCATAAATAAAATAAGATAAATTTATCTAGAGGATGATAAAACAGAGTGGCTAAGGACTGAGATCGAGACCATAGCATCATGATCTCACTTAAAGGGCCAGGTTGGGAAAAGACTGGGCGAACAGGAGGGCCTTGAGGCGGGCCTTGAATACTGCCAATGATGGGGCCTCCCTGACCTCAAGGGGCAGCAAATTCCACAGGATGGGGCCAGTGACACTAAAAGCCCTGTTGCTGGCCATTTTTAGCCTATCCTGGGAATCGCCAGAATATCCCTATAGGAGGAGTGGAGGGGATGGACCTAGACAGCCGGTGTAAGAAGGACTATCAGGTAACCAGGGCCCTGGTCATGTAGGGTCTTGTAGGTGAGAAGACCCACCTTAAAAGGGATCCTCCACCTGACTGGCAGCCAGTGCAGCTCACACAGTACTGGTGTAATATGACAATGTTTAGGCTGCCCCGTAAGTAACCTGGCAGCTGCGTTCTGAACCAGGCAAATCACTTCTGAGTCACCTGCAACAACATGGACTGGTATCCTGTTAAGAAAGTGCTGCAGGTTCATCTGCCAGACCAGTAACCATCTCACACAGCACAATGATCCTGGAGTACTTTGTGGACCATACTGTGATTGGTCTCGAGGAAGATCCATTACTGTATTGGAAACAAAAGAGAACAATATGGCCAGATCTAGCAAATCTTGCAATAATGTACCTCAGTTGTCCACCTTCAAGCATACATTCAGAACACACATTTACTGCAGCTGGAGGAATAGTCACTAACCACAGAACATTGCTAAGTCCTGCAAATTTGGAATCGCTTACATTTCTCAAAATGACCCTGAAAATGAACAACAGCCTGCAAACAGTGATACTGAATATGATGACTAGGTTGTGTATGAAACAAATGGTACAGTCACCACTGCCACCATGCCAGCCACATGTGCCACATTAGTACTACTCTTAGTTTTCTTTTGTCAGTCATTAGTTTATATTATATAAGTTTGATCGATTCCCACCATGGGTATAATTTTCTTAAAAAGTAGCAGGCTCAATCACAGCAGCTGCACCTCTCGTAACTACCTCATAAATGTCTACCATGGATATAATTTTGGGAAACAGCAGCAGCCTCACTCAGATCAGCTGTGAATCTCGTACCTACCTCAGCAATGCCCGCCATGGGTATAATTTTTTGAAACAGCAGAAGGCTCACTCATAGCAGCTGGGTGTCTTGTACCTGCCTCAGCAATGCCTGCCATAGGTATAATTTTTGGAAACAGCAGCAGGCTCGCTAAAAGAGCCTGTTGTTCTCATATTGCGCAGTGGTCTAAGGCTCTGAGCTGCAAATCTGGTGACAACCAGCAGACCAGACCTGGGTTTGAATCCCACAGCTTCCACTTGCATACTCTGTGACCCTGAGCAAGTCACTTAACCTCCTTGTGCTCCCAGGTCGCTCCTGTAAAAAAGCTTTCAGCTTAGTGTGCTATACCTGGTTAAACGACTAAATAAAAAATGCGCCCATTGATATAACAGCTTGGGGCACCTAACAGACAGTGTAATAATCCCCACAAAACAGCCTTTACATGATTTTTGTTATGGTCACAGTTGGGTAATCAGGTAGTAGAATGGGTCAGGTAGCGACTACCCGACCCAACTACTCAGTTTTCATCTGTTTTTATTTTGGAGGGTACTTTTGAGATACCTGCTGGTTGTCTTGGTGGTCAGGTATTTTAGTACCTGCTCATCCCTACTCATCATAGTAATGCTGTTTCTTCCAAAGGGATCCCTAACTATGCTTGACAATCCCTTCCCTACCTCCCCTTCCAGAACCTGGAAAAGGTTCTTACAAAAGACAATTCTTTGAGTAGTTTTTTTTTTTTTACATACTTTTTCCTCCTTTGAGCCACCAGACTGCCTACCTTTACCACTTCAGGCATCCCCTTCCAGGTCTCCAGCCGCCATCTCAGCGAATTCATTGCTCCGATCGTGGGTCTCGCGGTTACCCCCGCAGCTTACCCCCTGCGGCGGGGTGGAGGGGAGCTCTCCCTGTAGCTCAACACCCCTGAACAGGATCCAGTACTGCGTACCCACAGAGCCGACTGGACTCCCCACTTAGAGACGGCCATCAAGCAGCCGCATCTGATGCCCATATTTCACTTGTTCTTCCGACTCCCCAACGTTTATGGCGTGCAGTGACGTGCCATGACCTGAGCACGCTGGCCCCGCACGCCCCTGATCCTGGCATCCTGCCACAGCATGTCCTCACAAATCAGCCCGTGCTTCAGTGATCCCAGTCACCAGGGCCACCCAACACCGGGTAGTATTATACTCTCCTGAGAAGGAGAGCAGTCCCATGGATGCTCGATCCTTTCCTCCCTGCCGACCCTGAAGGCCCGGGCTCGTTCCTGAACCCGGGTCGCCAGTGTGGCGTGAGGTGTGGCGTCCCGCACCTCAACCCTCAGCGCCACCGGGCCGGCAATTTTTTGAGTAGCTTAAGCATTGTTTATTGTATTGCTTCACAACTGAAATTTAGTATATCACATTCTCAGTTGTTTTTGTTAAAAACAAGCATTTGTCAATGCCGAATGTTTGCTTGCTGGCACTAGCAGTGGAAGTGCAGGAGTTAGACAGATGCAATATAGGAATGGCACTGGGGTGTGCCTTTGGGTCATCGCCCATGATGGTCACGACATTTCACCTCACCCTACCCTTCAGACAGTGACAAGTGTCGAGGTGTGCCTTGGGGTGTTTGGGCTTTACATTCATCTCATCTCATTCCATAAGGAAATACGCTGAAATAGGCACAGTATAGGAGAATGGGGTGTACTCTGGGGGCAAAGGATCCAAGGCATACCTCGGTGCCTGTCACTGGCTGCAGGGTGGGGGTAGAATGGCATGAGCATTACTGTCGACAATCCCAAGTCACACCCCGATGCCTGTCAGTCCCTAAAGGGTAGGGCGGTATCGTCGAAAACCCTAATGCCCTGGACGTTTCTTAGTATTTTTACTCCAAGATTTCCACATGGGCTGTTTGTGACCCCACCACATGAACAGTGACACTATCAGTTCGTTAGGTGAAAGGTGATTTCGCACAGCGACTGTGCCATTTGGCGCCACAGGTGTGAAAACACATTTCGAACAGGATGTGAAAAGTGACAGGTGTACTGTTCATGAGGAGGAGTAAATAATGGCATTGTTGAAAATCTGGAGTGAAAATATATAAAAACTGGTGAAGTCACGAGCGTACGCAAGACTGTGCAATGTACACCCATAATGTAATTAGTTTGGTGATTTTTTACAGCAGATTTTCAACATAGGCATTTTGAGGCCCCCGCTCACGAAGAGTGTCACTGTGATTTTCTTAATCTGTCCCAAACACTAATTTCCCACAGTGACCGCTAGGTTGTGCCGGAAGTGCGAAAACACATTTCGGCCAGGGTGTGAAAAATGACAGCTGTCTGTTCATAAGGAGGTGTGGAAAAATGTCAGTGTTGAAAATCTGGACTGCAAATATTACAAATTCGTGAACTTACGAGGGTGCGTGGAAATTGCGCAATGTACGCTCGTAACAGAGTCATTTTATGGACTTTTGTCACCACATTTTCAACATAGCCATTTTAACACCTCTGCTCATGAACAGTGTCACTATAATTTTCTTAATGTGTTCCGAACATCGATTCCACACATCGACCGCGCCAATGTGCACTACATGTGCAAAAACACATTTTAGGTGAGATATGAAAAATGACAGCTGTACTGTTCATAAGAAGGTGTGGTAAAATGGCAATGTTGAAAATCTGGAGTGAAAATATTAAACATTCTCAAAGTTACGAGCATGCGTAGGAACTGTGCAACGCACGCTCGTAAAACAGTCATTTTTGGGAATTTTTTCACCAAATTTTCAACATAGAGTTTTTGGGGCCTACCTCATGAGCTGTGACACTGTCATTTTGTTACTCAGTCCGAAGGTGGTTCCACGCAGTGACCGTGAAATCACCTTTCAGGACCGATAACAAAATGACAGTAACTGAGTTCATGAGTGGGGCCCCAAGAACCCCTGCTGAAAATTTGGTGAAAATTCAAAATGGCCGTAGATATGCACTAAGTTGAAAAAAACATTTATGCTATTATACAACTTACCAGCATTTCTTCAGTTCGTGTTGGCTTTGAAGAGTGCAGACGTGTTCCTGGTCCACCAAGATCGCCATGCTGTGCTCTGGAGTGATGGGTAGGTGGGGTGGGGAGGTGGGTGCGCAGAGGGTGGGTGCGGGTTGGGGAGGTGGTCAAGACAGTCAACGAGGGACCGTTTTTGTTTTCAGGTGTTTTTTTTTCCTTTTAGAAGATGAGGCAGGACTTTTGCCATGCTGGGGTGGGCTCCCAGCGTGGCAGCTGGAAGTTTTGTTTGGGGGGGGCCAGTGGAGCTGACGGAATTGGGCACCCCCATCGGCCATACAGACGTTTGCCATGCTGGGGTGGGCCCCAGAATGGCACCTGGAAGTCTGTTTGTTTTTTGGGGGGGTACAGTGGAGCCGATGGGAGATTGGATACCCCCGTCGCCATACTGACTTTTGCCATGCTGGGGTGGGCTTTCAGCGTGGCACCTGGAAGTCTCTGTTTGGGAGCCACGAGCTGACAGGGATTGGCAACCCCTGTTGGCCATATGGTGTGTGGCGGGGGGGGCGCATGAGCACTCTGCTGTGGGCTCCCAGCATCCTACTTGAGTGTTTGGGGGGGGGGACTAGAAAACTGTCTATGACAGCTGTGTTCAGATGCAGTGCTGAGTGTACGCACTTTGCATACTGCCAATGGCCGTATGTAAATTGCCTGCCGACGGCAGTATGCAAATTGCCTACACATTACTACCGCTGATTGTAATGGTCTTTCGCTTTCAACTGGACGCCACTGCACCTGAACTGCTGTCATAGACAGATTCCGACATTTATTGGTGTGGTGAGACAGTGCCTGCAAGAAGGAGAAGAGCATTGGAAGCTGAGTTGCACACCTACAAAAATTTGTATGGTGGCATTATGTTTCTTGCACATGCGTGCAAGCAAACATAAAAAATGTTTTTGATCAAAACTTGTTGGTAGGCACTTAGCTAGATTTAGTGGTCACTGCTCTCCCACAGCTTGAGAAATAAATCTGCCGTTAGAGGGCAGGGAAGAGCGTGACCACAGCAGAGTTTAAAATTTCATTCTATGTTCTTTAACCGGCATAAAATCTAGTCTCTGGGGCAGCTCATTCCAGGGGAATCATTGCAGTTGTCAAGCATAGTGAGGGATCCCTTTGGAAGAAACATTACTATGGTGAGTAATTTTTTTCTTATGGGAACCGGAACGTCTTCACAGGGTTGTCAGTGTTTGGCATGACTGACAACCCAAAAAGAGGATGGGACCCACAGGCTTTAAAAATTGTACAGATTGTTTTCAGCTCTTGGCTAATGTAGACTTCCGTGAGTTGTGTTTGAGGTGCCTGGGTCCAGATCACAATTTTGTCAACCGTATACTATGCAAGGCAAAACTTAGTGTCAGAGGGTTGATTAGCGGCCTTCGCTAATCAAAATAAACAAGCATTTGTCAATGCCGAATGTTTGCTTGCTGGCATTGGCATTGGTAGTGTAGAAGTTACAGAGCTGCATAATAGAAATGGCAGTGAAGTATTGAACTGAAGCCAACCCCACCACCACTCTGCAGAGAGTGACAGGCATTGGGGTGTGCCTTTAGGTCGTCAGGCATAACAGCCATGTCATTTCACCACACCCTTACCCTGCAGACACTGACAAGTGTCACGGTGTGCCTTGGGGTCTTTGGCCCTTATGTGCACCTCATTCCATCAGGAAGTATGGTGAGATGGGTGCGGTACAGGAGAATGGGGTGAACTTGGCATACCTCAATGCCTCTCACTGGCTGCAGGATGTGGAATGGTATGAGCATTATAGGCAAGAATCCCAAGTCACACCCTTGATGCCTGTCATTCTCTACAGGGTGGGGCGTTATGGTTGGAAACTCTAACACCTCAGGCATTCGTTGGTATTTTCACTCCAAATTTTCAACATGTTTTTTTTGTGACCCCCACCTCATGAACAGTGGCAATATCAGTTTGTTAGCCGAAAGCTGCTTATGCACAGCGACTATTACATTTAGCACCACAGGTGCAAAAACACATTCGAACAGGATGTGAAAAATGACAGCTGTACTGTTCATGGGGAGGTGTAAAAAATGGCAATGTTGCAAATCTGCAGTAAAAATATTTAAAAACTGGTGAAGTCACGAGCGTGCATAGAAACTGTGCAATGCATACCCGTAATGTAATTAGGTTGGGGATTTTTTACAGCAGATTGTCAACACAGGCATTTTGGGACCTCCGATCATGAACAGTGTCACTGTGATTTTCTTTATCTGTCCCGAACAATGATTTCCCACAGCGACCACGCATCTCTGCGCTGAAAGTGTGAAAACACATTTCGGCCATGTTGTAAAAAATGACAGCTGTACTGTTCATAAGGAAGTGTGGAAAAATGCTGCTGGTGAAAATCTGGACTGAAAATATCACAGTCATGAACTTATGAGGGTGCGTGGAAACTGCACAATGCTCACTCGTAACACAGTCATTTTATGGACTTTTGTCACCAAATTTTCAATATAGCCATTTTAAGACCTCTGCTCATGAACAGTGTAACTGTGATTTTCTTAATCTGTCCCAAACATTGCTTTTGCACACCGACTGCACCATTGTGCGCTACATGTGCGGAAACACATTAGCGACATGTGAAAAATGGCAGCTGTAAATTGTTCATAAGGAAGTGTAATAAAATGGCAATGTGGAAAATCTGGAGTAAAAATATAGAAAATTTGCAAACTTACGAGCGCATGTAGGAACTGCGCAACGCACGCTCGTATAACAGTCATTTTTAGGAATTTATTCACCAAATTTTCAACATAGCCATTTTAAGACCTCTGCTCATGAACAGTGTCACTGTGATTTTCTTAATTTGTCCCATACATTGATTTCACACACCAACTGCGCCATTGTGCGCTACATGGGCGGAAACACGTTTTGGGCAAGATGTGAAAAATGACAGCTGTACTGCTCATAAGGAGGTGTGATAAAATGGCAATGTTGAAAATCTGGAGTGAAAATATTGAAAATTCGAAACTTAAAGTGTGCGAGGAACTGCGCAATACACGTCAGAAACAGTCATTTTTAGAATTTTTCATCTAATTTCAACATAAGCTTTTAAGCAGCCCACCTTATGAACAGTGGCAGTGTCGTTATATCGTCCCAAAAGGTGATTTCACGCAGTGACTGCGAAATCACCCTTCGGGCCCGATTAACGCCATGACAGTGAGAGCATTCATGAGAAGGGTCCCAAAACCCCATGTTGAAAATTGGTGCAAAATTCAAAAATGGCTGAGATATAGCAGTTGAAAACTCTATCTAACCCATTATACAGCTTACCGGCATTTCCTCAGTTCGCAGTCAGCTTTGAAGAGGGCAGATGTTCCCGGTCCACCGAAGATCGCCGTGCCGGAGTCGGGAGGTAAGTATGGGGGTGGGGAGGCGGGTGCGCAATGGGTGGGGGCAGAGACAACGAGGGACCATTAAGTTTCAGGGTTTTTTTTTTTAAATGATGACGCAGGACGTTTGCCACGCTGGGGTGGGCTCCCAGCGTGGCACAAGGATGGCTGGAGGGGGGGCATGGAGCCAACGGGGGATTGGGCACCCCCGTCGGCAATAGCATCTGTTGCCACGCTGGGGTGTGGCTCCCAGCATGGCACACTGTACTGGGGGGGGAACAGTGGAACCGACAGGGGATTGGGCACCCCCCGTCGGCTATACGATGTGCAGCCACACTGCGGTGGGCACCCAGCGTGGCATATGTAACTCTGCTTTGGGGGGGCAGCACAGCCGATGGAGGATTGGGCACCCCTGTCGGCTACACAATGTGTGCGTGGCGGGGGCGAGCACACAGTATGCGTGCGTGTGTGTGTGTGTAGGGGGAGTGCGCATGAGCAGGCGATATCTTTTTTTTTTATTTAGTTGTTTAACCAGGTATAGCACACTAAGCTGAAAGCTTTTTCACAGGAGCGACCTGGGAGCACAAGGAGGTTAAGTGACTTGCTCAGGGTCACGCAGTATGCAAGTGGAAGCTGTGGGATTCAAACCCAGGTCTGGTCTGCTGGATGTCACCAAATTTGCAGCTCAGAGCCTTAGACCACTGTGCTATACTGCCTCATAAATATCTTATCGCTGCTCACTGAAGCGTAGCTCCCCCTTTCAACTGTACGCCACTGCATTTTGGAGCTGTCATAAACAGCTCCAGTAGGCACTGGAGAACTGCGGCTGCACCTGCAAACACACTGACTGAATTGGAAGAGGGCTGCCACACCTCCGAAAACTCGGATGATGGCACTATGTTTCTTGCACATGCGTGCAAGCAAACATAAAAATGATTAGCAATTGGGCAAAGTTGATTAACAATGACCAAAAATTGATTTGTTTGCTCAAAACCCCATAAAATGTATTTATCTTGCTCTATATTGATAAAATATACATGTACAGAAGTTTCTAAGACTGACATCTGTTTTATTTAGCCATTTCCAGAGAAATACAGCAATTGTGTGCAGCAGCACATCAATTTTAAGAGCTGAGACAATTGTCTGCCAAAGCATACTGTGAATTCGTGAGTATGATCATGATCGTGAGTCATGACAAATTAAACATAAATTTAAAATGAACCCCTGCCCCTGCATAAAAACCCTGGGACCATGATTGACCATAAAGTAACCAACAAGGACTGGGTCAATCTACGCTACTTTTCTCCACCAGGCATGTAGCCAGTAATTCTGGCCTGTTTTGGGTCGGAGGGACCTGGGAGTGGTCCACCATCCTCAGCTGCCAAATCACCAAGATGTCTTGGTTTAGCACAAAAAAATATGTGTGCAGCCCTGTCTGGGTTGAATTCAGCTGGAGGGCGGCCTTGCTTTTTAATGCAAATCAATGTTTCTACAGTATCCTCTGCCAGACTTGCTCTCCAGTCAGTTTTTACCTTGTTCATACTTGAAAAACACTTTCGTACTATTGCATTAGACACAGGAAATACTCTTAACACATTGACAAGCTTCAACAGATTTGGATAAGAATTTTGGAAATCACTTGCCAGCTTTGACCAGATAGCAGAGGCAGAACGTTTGATGAAATTGGTTTGAGCAAAAATCTTAAACTCTTGCCATTCTGCAAGTAGCAGAGTGCTGTCACAGTCAGGCTGCGAAAGTGCTGAAAAGTGGTCAGCTACTGCAGTTATGTCAGTGTTGCCATACAGCTCCAGTTCATTTCTGTTTGCTGGCCAATGTCTGGTATCTAACACTTTTGCACGGATATAGATATTACTTTCATCAGTCAAACTGAACCTTTGTTCACAATGGTATCCCATGATGATGGCAACCGCGATTGGGTGCCTGCCAAAAGGGCAACTCAATCGCGGCACCTGTGGATAGGCGATTGGGAAGCTGGGCGGACGGATGGTGAGGATGGCGAAATAGCGAACCGGATGTCACTGTAGCTATACGCGTTGGGGAGGTGAGCATGCCGAGCATGGGCTGGGAGGGGATGGAGGGGTTGTATGGGGTGGCGCCGGTGGGCTGCCGAGCTGCGTCGTGGCAGGGCGGGTTGGTTTCCGGCTGCAGCGGGTATGGTGTCGAGTTCAGATCCAGGCACGGGTGCCTTTTGTTGCGCCTGGCCTGAGATCTTTATTTTTGCCCTGAATTGCACCCCCCCGACATGCACTCCCCTGGAGTTGAGAATCCTTTAGTAGGGCGGTGCGGGGGTGAAACCCCCCATGGGGGGTGAGCAGGGGGCACAGCCCCCCACATAAACAATAAAAATCTAAGTCCCTGGCACTGTGTTGCTGTGCGCTGGGGAGTCCATTGCCGAAAAAAACTTTCAGCGATGTGACTTCGCCCTAACGGCAATTGCCGTTATCACATAAATCCGTTCACAACAGTTCTCAATGTTTGTAATGTATTTCTTAGTTTGCTGTTTAAAAATTTTAACAGCTTGGCCACTGAAATGTGTTAATTTCACACCCTTGTAAGTGACTTCAGCACATGCTCCTAAAAGAACATCAGACCCATTTTCTAAGAGAATGTCAAGTTCACTGCCACCTATGGACCACGCTGCTTAGCATGGTCAGGAGTGTTTCTTAAAGGTTTCAACAGAGCTAAGTAGCTCTGGACCTGGCAAGTGTCTGAAGCAGCTGTTCAAAATATAAAAGGCGTGTCACCATTTGGAATTTAGTCATAATTTGCAACACTCTCTTGGCTTTGGTCTGGTCATGAGTTGGGTCTGCGGCCATAGATTCTAAATGGGCACAAATTACGGGGAATGATTTGGTAACAGCACAGGTGGCAAGAAGTTTATGCTGCACCCAATGTGTGCCATGGGCCTTCTTGGGCTTTTCAATTGACATCTCCATGGTCTGGGCAAGGGACTGTAACTCTTTGAGCCTCTTAGGACTTTTCTGATAGAGATAAAAGAGTTGGGTCAGAAAGTTTGAAACATCATTGAAATTGGTGTTATCCAAAGCATCTTTTATGGCCAGTTCTAATCTGTGTGAGAAACAATGAACACCAACTAACAACTGTGTGTCTTCCCTTAAAAGAGCAGCAAGACCCCGTCTTACACCCACGTTGACAGATGTCCCATCAGCCCCAAACCCAACCATGTTTTTTATATTAAGGCCACAGTCTGTAACAAGCATTTGTCAATGCTATATGTTTGCTTGCTGGTATTAGCATTGGAAATGCAGGAGTTAGACAGATGCAGAATAGGAATGGCAGTAAAGTATTGAACTTCACGCCAACGCCACCTCCACCCTGCAGAGATGGACAGGCATTGGGGTATGCGTTTAGGTCATCACCCATAACGTTCATGCCATTTCACCTCACCCCATCCTGCAGACACCGACAAATGTTGAGGTGTGCCTTAGGGTGTTCGGCTTTACAGTCACCCCATTCCATAAGGACATACGCTGAAATGGGTGCAGTATAGGAGAATGGGGTGAACTCTGGGGCCAAAGAATCAAGGCACACCTCGATGCCTGTCACTAGCTGCAGGGTGGGGTAGGGTGGAATGACATGGCATTACAGTCAGCAATCCAAAGGCACCCCTGATGCCTGTTAGTCTGTACAGGGTGGGACATTATGTTAGAAACCCTAACGCCCCAGGCATTTGTTGGTATTTGCACTACAGATTTTCAACATGGCCTTTTTGTGACCCCCACCTCATGAAAGCAGTTGGGACCTCTTCTCATGAACAGTGGCACTGTGATTTTGTTAATGTGTCCCAAACTTTGAGTTCCCACAGTGACTGTGCCATTCTGCGCCAGATGTACGAAAACGCAGATCGGGCAGGATGAGAAGAATGGCAGCTGTACCATTCATAGGGAGGTGTGAAGAAATGGCAATGTTGAAAATCTGTAGTGAAAATAATAAAAATGCTCGAACTTCTGAGTGTACGTGGAAACTGTGCAGTGCATGCGTGTAACATAGTCATTTAGTGGAATTATTTCACCAAATTTTCAGCATAGGCATTTTGTGACCTCTGCTTGTGAACACTGTCACTATGATTTTCTTAATCTGCCCCGAACATTGATTTCCCACAGCGACTGCGCTATTCTGCACCACATGTGTAAACGCATATTTTGGGCAGGATATGAAAAATGACAGCTGTACTGTTCATAAGGAGGTGTGAAAACTGCCAATGTGGAAAATCTGGAGTGAAAATATTACAAATGCGCAAAATTACAAGGGTGCTTGGAAACTGCGCAACGTACGCTCGTAACACAGTTTTTTTTATGGACTTTTGTCGCTAAATTTTCAGCATAGGCATTGTAGCACCTCTGCTCATGAACAGTGTCACTGTGATTTTCTTAATCTGTCCTGAACATTGACTTCCCACAGCGACCGTGCTATTTTGTGCCAGAAGTGCGAAAATGCATTTTGGCCATGATGTGAAAAATGACAACTGTACTGTTCATAAGGAGGTCTGAAAAATACCAATGTTGAAAATCTGGAGTGAAAATACTACAAATTTGCAAAGTTACAAGGGTGCGTGGAAACTGCACAACGCACTTTTGTAATGCAGTCATTTTATGGATGTTTGTCACTAAATTTTCAACATAGGCATTTTAGGACCCCCACCTCATGAACAGTGGCAATATCAGTTTGTTAGCCGAAAGCTGCTTATGCACAGCGACTATGGCATTGAGCACCACAGGTGCAAAAACACATTCCGAACAGGATGTGAAAAAATGACAGCTGTACTGTTCATGGGGAGGTGTAAAAAATGGCAATGTTGCAAATCTGCAGTAAAAATATTAAAAAAACTGGTGAAGTCACGAGCGTGCATAGAAACTGTGCAACGCACACTCGTAATGTAATTAGTTTGGGGATTTTTTACAGCAGATTATCAACACAGGCATTTTGGGACCTCCAATCATGAACAATATCACTGTGATTTTCTTAATCGGTTCCGAACACTGATTTCCCACAGCGACCGTGCTATTCTGCACTGGAAATGCAAAAACACATTTTGGCCAGGATATGAAAAATGACAGCTGTACTGCTCATAAGAAGTGTAAAAAAATGCCAATGTTGAAAATCTGGACTGAAAATATTACAAATTTAAATACAGATGCGGCGTAGAAACTGCGCATGCGCTTTTCGTAAAACAGTCATTTTGATTTTTCACCAAATTTACACATAGACTTTTTGAGAGCCCACCTCATGAACAGTGGCACTGTCATTCTGTTAATCGGTTCCGAAAGGTGATTCTGCGCAGTGACCACGAAATCACCTTTCGGGATCGAATAACATCATGACAGTGACTGAATTCATAAGGAGGGGTCCCAATAACCCCATGTTGAAAATTTGGTGCCAAAAGTTGAAACAACGGCCGAGATATCCACATAAGTTGAAAAAACCCTGTTTATGCCATTATACAGCTTACCGGCATTTCTTCAGTTCACAGTCGACTTTGAAGAGTGCAGACGTGTTCCCGGTCCACCGAAGATCGTCGCACTGGGCTCCGGAGGTAAGTATGGGGTGAGAGGGGTGTGGGGAGGTGGGGTGCACAGAGGGTGGCTGCAGGTAGGGGAAGGGGCGCAAGACACCATTAGGGACAATTTTCTTGGTTTCAGGGACAACAAAATAAACAAAAGATGTCATGGGATGGTTTTCTTTGCAGGCTTGCTTTGGTCACACTGGGGTGGGCTCCCAGTGTGCCATCTGCGTTTTGGGGAAGGGGGAACTTAAGCCGACAGGGATTGGGCCCCCCGTTGGCAAAGAAAGACTGTTTGGGGGGGCATGATGCTGAGGGGGATTGGGCACCCCCTTGGCACACAACAAATGGGAGGGGACATTATGCCGATGGGGAGTGGGCTCCCCCATTGGCAAATGAACTGGGTCGGGGGCATGCTGACAGGGGGATTGGGCACCCCCGTTGGCTTTGATGGGGCTCTGAGGCAGACGGTGATAGCCACCACCATGTTCATGGAAATGTTACAGCAGGCAAGGTACCATCTTGCAATGATGGGTCACTCCCTCATTGCAGCTGAATGGCTGATGCTACAATGACGAGGCGGCCCCTGATTGCGGCGGCCAAATCTTTTCAAGTTGGTGGCACTTCTGGAGAACCAGAGTCATCAGGACAGTGGGCCTGCATTGGTTGAACACTGCCAAGCCCACAAATGCAGTGCCGGTTTTGGCCACCACAGTGCTGCACCTCCACAACCCGCTTCTCTCCTAAGCTGCCGCATAATGTTTCTTGCGCATGCATGCAAGCAAACATAAAAATGTCTAAAAGGAGATTTTTCAATCCCTGACTTATGCCGTCTGATATAGCTTTCATTCATAAAAAGTTAGTCTCCACGTGACCATTGATGAGATTTACATAAATTATGTAACCAGTTCCTTTTCAATTACACCACTGTCAGTATTACCATCCTAAGCACTGAAAAATAATTTGCATTTTTGACAGTTGCCCGCAGGTTTTTCTTCTAGGTTCTTGCCAATACACATTGTGAGATCTTTCCCACTAACAGCGTTAAATCTTCTTGAAGGTGGAAGCAAGTTGCTTTGAAACAACTGGGAGCTGTGAGGGAGACACAATGTTGAACTGGCAATCTGCAAGAAAGCTCACTCTTGCTCAAATCTGAGGGAGGTGTACCTTACTTTATTTTAAATCTTACGCTTGGTATTGCTTTGTGTTTATTTAAGTTTTTTTTTAATCAAGAAGGGGGTTTGCAAAACTGCTTATCTTATGAGTAACTTCAGCTGGATTGAAATACTGCATAATTGGTTTCCCATTGTGGTTAGCTGGATTATTGTCTACTACTATTTTGGTGACATTTTGCATCAAACTATTTTTAGTACAGTGAACTATTTACTGGTGGCTGAGGATTTGTCATTTTAAACCCTGCAGTTTGTGTATTTGAACCCAGACAGTGCCTCAGGTGGTGAAAATTGGTTTCCCCTGTTTGTCTTCAGAACACAGAACACCAGGTTGTATTGGGTCAGGGGAGGCTTACATCATAGGTATTGGGCTCAACTGCTTGATTTTTCTCTGACTGTAATTTTTTGTCTTTTGCTGCGTATATTCTCTGTTAAATTGTTGTGCAGATTATCTTGCTGAAAGGGAGGTCAACACACACCGGAGTGGTGGGTTAGAGCTTGTAACTGATTGTTTCCTGAGGGCACGGGCTTGGGCCCACCTACCCTGCCCCTTACCCCACCCCCCGAGGGTGTCATTTCCTTTACACCAGGGGTTCTGACATCATTTCCCCAAGAGGGCAAAGGGCATACAACTGTCATATCCTTATTAGCCCAGCACACTGCATTGAGGGTAAACACACACACACACACTAATTAAATCAACAAAAAAAAACCTTAAGTAAACAGGAATGAAGACAGACGTGGGGAGTTATGCAATGCACTGGCTATGGAGCAGCAGTCTTCCGAGAGACATTCTAGAGGCTGTGATGCTGCCCTACTTGCAGGCTACTCTCTGCTCTGAGGGAGGAGGTTGCTCGTCTCCAGGCCAAACTGGACAGGAGTAGGGAAACCTCCCCCACCCCGGGAACACCAGGGCCACCACTGCTGCCTCAGAGATTGCCAAAAAAGAGGAGAGGTTGGACCATGCTGGGCTCAAGGAGGGTGAGGGTGGTGGAACAGAGGTGCATCCCTCCAGTTGTACCGCCACACAATCCATACACTGTTCTGGTGCAGCACAGTTCCTCTATGGAGGCACCTGCAGTAGAGACCAAGGAGGTTGCTGGGAACTGCCACAAGGTAGGCCAACAGGAGGGTGGCACAGGAAGCCACAAGGGAAGGAAGCAGCTCCTGGTGGGGGACTCAGTTATTAGGGGGGTAGAATTGGGGGAGGCAGGGGAGAGGGAAGTAAGGTGCCTGCCCGGCGCCATAGCTTGGAGGGATAGGAAGTGAATCCTCAGGATCATGAGAGCAGCTGCATGGGAGAGGTAGCTGGATGTCATTGTCCACCTAGGGACAAATGACTTGGCTGGACATGGGAGCAGAGCAGTGCAGGAGGAGTTTGTGGAGTTGGGGAGGGGCCTTAGACAAGTAGCACACATGGTAACCTTCTCAGAGGTGCTGCCTGTCTATGTCATGGGTGAGGCTAGGGTACTTCGTACCATGTGATTCAATGAATGGTTGAAAAGCTGGTGCAGAGCACAGGGTTTTGACTTCATGGGGACTGGGGTTCCACCTGGAAGGATACCTGCCTGTACTGGCACAATGGTCTGCATCTGTCTGGGTGGGGAACCAGGCTCTTAGGTGATAGGTTTAAATGCTTCATTGGCAAGTTTTTAAACTAGCCAAGGGGGGAGGCACTGATAAGAAGCTGGGAATTCCCAGTCTCTCCCCACAAAACAGGGTAGTTAGCGAGGTACAGTAAACACCAAGGTAGAAAGGTCAATAGAGAGCAGGACAGGGGTAAATGGAGAAGAAGGCAAAGTCATTGAGGGCAGGGATGGGGCTAAAAGAGGTAAAGCTATCAAAAAATGTAGGGTGATGAGTACTAGTGCCCATAGTCTGGGTAACAAGCTTCCTCAACTAGTGGCCTTGATGGAAGAGGGACACCTGAATATCGTGGCAGTCACAGAAACCTGGTACACACAGAACCGTAAATGGGATGTAAACATACCAGGATACACAAAATACAGGAGCAGCAGGGGGGGTTAAAAAGGAGGAGGAGGAGTAGCTCTCAACATACAGGGTACACAAAACAGGGTAGTTAGCGAGGTACAGTAAACACCAAGGTAGAAAGGTCAATAGGGAGCAGGACAGGGGTAAATGGAGAAGAAGGCAAAGTCAGTAAGGGCAGGGATGGGGCTAAAAGAGGTAAAGCTATCAAAAAATGTAGGGTGATGAGTACCAGTGCCCGTAGTCTGGGTAACAAGCTTCCTCAACTAATGGCCTTGATGGAAGAGGGACACCTGAATATCGTGGCAGTCACAGAAACCTGGTACACACATAACCGTAACTGGGATGTAAACATACCAGGGTACACAAAATATAGGAGCAGCAGGGAGGGTAAAAGAGGAGGAGGAGGAGTAGCTCTCAACATAAGGGATAGGATCAAAGCAATGGAACTAAAGGGTAAATGGGGAGGAGAGGAGGCACTGTGGGTCAACTTGGAGACAGGCAATGGCACCACAATCTGCACGGGGGTTGCATACAGACCCCCATCTCAGGGTGAGGAAATGGACAAGGAAATGATAGAAGGCATCCTTAGAATGGCAGAAAAAGGGGAGATATTGTTGATGGGGGAGCTGAATATGCCACATGCTTACTGGAGCACATGTGCTGCAGCCACATCCAAGAGTGGGGTCATTCTTGATGCCCTGCAGGTGGCATGCCTCAGACAGTTAGTGTTGAAACTCACTCGGGAAGGAGCAATTTTACAGTAGATCTGGTACTCTCAAATGGAGAGAGAGAGAGAGAGGATCACAGATTTAGAAGTGGGTAGCCATCTGGGAACTAGCAACCACCAAACAGTGTGGTTCACGATAAACAACAGCCGTAGTCAAGCCATACAAAGGCAAAGGTACTGGACTTTAGGAGGGCTGACTTTGCCAAAATGGCTGAGTGCCTAAGGAATGTACTAGCAAATGGGCAGGAAGAAGGGGTGGAAGAGCAATGGGGAAAAATCAAAACTGCCAACACAGAGGCAACAAGCCTTTGTGTGAAGCAAATAAAACAAAGCGAAGTAAAAAACCACTATGGTTCTCAAAGGAGGTGGCGGGGAAGGTTAGGAAGAAAAGATAACATTCAGGAAGTATAAGGAATCATAGAAGGAGCAGGACAGAGAACTGTATCAGTTAAAGCAGAAGGAAGCGAGGAAGGCAGTCAGAATAACGAAGGCCCAAACTGAGGAAAAGATAGCTAGCTCAGTTAAAAAGGGGGATAAAACCTTTTATAGGTATATCAGGGAGCGATGGAAGACCAAGGGAAGGGTAGTGAGGCTTAGAAAAGGGGAAGGGAGGTGGGCAGAGGGGGACTGTGAAAAGGCAGAGATACTGAATGAATACTTTTGTGCAGTATTCACAAAAGAATAAGAGGGGGAGCTACCTAAACCAAACAATAGAAGCACTCTGGACAGGTGGGTTGCTACCAGTCCATTCACAGAAGAAAGGGTCCAGAAAGAACTCCTAAAACTCAAAATGGACAAAGCAATGGGGCCTGATGGGATTCACCCCAGAATTCTAAAAGTACTAAGGAGAGACCTAGTGACACCACTGGCTACCCTTTTTAACAGTTCATGGGAGGATGGCGTGGTACCGGAGGACTGGAGGAGGGCGGATGTGATTCCTCTTCACAAAAGTGGGAGCAAGGCAGAGGCAGGAAACTACAGACCTGTTAGCTTGACCTCAGTGGTAGGGAAAATGATGGAATCACTTTTGAAAGAAAGAATTGTTGAGTACATAGAGATCAGCAGGGCACAGGACCCAAGGCAGCATGGATTCACAGTGGGAAGGTCATGTCAGACTAATCTAATAGATTTCTTTGACTGGGTGGCCAAAGTGGTAGACCAGGGAGGGGCTGTGGATATGGCCTACCTAGACTTTAGCAAGGCATTTGACACTGTCCCTCACAAAAGATTAATAAACAAGTTAGCCAGCCTGGGAGTGGGTCCCAGGGTGGTAGCCTGGGTAACAAATTGGCTGGACAACAGGACACGGAGGGTAATAGTAAACGGAGTACACTCTGAAGAAAGGGTGGTTACTAGTGGGGTACTGCAGGGTTCAGTACTTGGACCGGCCCTCTTTAATGTCTTTATAGGAGACATTGCAGAAGGACTGGAAGGAAAAGTATGCCTCTTTGCATACATAAGGGGGGTGGAAACGATGAGAAGGGACTTGGCAAGGTTGGAGGAATGGTCAAAAATATGGCAACTTAGATTCAATGCAAAAAAGTGTAAAGTAATGCACCTGTGACACAAAAACCCAGGAGAAGAGTACGCAGTGGAGGGGAGAGGTACTAACAACAACAAAAATGGAAAGGGATTTGGGGATAGTCACATCAGATAACCTTAAGGTAGGCAAGCTATGTGAGATGGCAGTAAGGAGGGCCGGGAGGATACTAGGATGCATAGGGAGAGGCATCACCAGTAGAAAACAGGAAGTTGTTATCCCTCTGTACAGACAGTTGGTGAGACCCCATCTGGAGTACTGCATCCAGTTCTGGAGACCCCATCTTGGCAAGGGCATAGACAGGATGGAGGCAGTCCAGAGGAGGGCAACTAAAATGGTGCAAGGTCTGCAATAGAAGCCATACGAAGAGAGACTAAAAGTGCTTAATATGTGTACCCTTGAGGAAAGGGGGGGGGGGACACGATAGAAACTTTCAGGTACCTCAAGGGAGTAAACAAAGTCCAAGATGGGAGCATCTTTCAGAAAAAGAGAGGTGCAAGAACAAGGGGGCACAATTTGAAGATAGAGGGGGGATGGCTCAGGGGCAACGTGAGGAAGTATTTTTTCACGGAGAGGGTGGTAGACACATGGAACCACCTTTCTGAGGAGGCCATGGGGTCAAAAACAGTGGGGACATTCAAGAATGCATGGGACTGACATAAGGCAATTATAGTGAGGGGTAGGAGGAAGTAGGCTGTTGGTTAACTAGAATCTGCAGCTTATTCAATAGGTAGGGAAATGGGCAGACTAGGTGGGCCAAGCGGTTCTTACCTGCCATCAAAGTCTATGTTTCTATGTATTTATTGCCCAAATGAAATCCATGGCGTTTCTCTTGTTCTGCTGTTACTTCAGACTTTTTAATAGGGATGTCCTCTTTGGCCATCATATACAGGATCTCCATCAGCCTGCCTAGAATCATTCTGTGCTGTTCCTCTGCATTACTGAAAGCTGTCCCTGCAAATAAATTACAATTTTTAGGTCTGGTTCCTAACCCTGCCCACCTTTGACTATTTTAAACTTACCAGTTGTGTTACGGTGATATACATCAAGTGGTGACCTTGTTTTACCAAATTTCAAAATGTTAACAGCTTTCTTGCACTGCTTTGTCAGAAGATGTTTCCAGATGGCGTCAGCTTTTAGCTGGGGGCCTGTAATCCCTACAATTAATGCTTCATTCCTCAACCCAAGTAGCTCATCTCTGTACTCACAGCACAATTTGCAGCTAATACCCACTGCAAAGTCTCCCTCACTTCTTATCTGTAGCCAGTTTTTTTCTGCATCATATTTTTGGTGCCATCCTTGTGCAGTTGCTAATTTTACTCCAGCCATGTTGCAGACTGCAATTACTAAGCTTCTGACCCCCCTTCCCGACTTTTGGCTGCCAAGAAACTTAATGGCATCTACAGTGAATATAGCAGCACAGTTCTTTCCAGCATGGATCAAGCAACAGCAGGGGCACAGTTTTTACTTAAATTTTCACACTTTGGGCTGCCAATAAACTTAAGATATGACACACAGAGTGAAACACTGCAATAAAGCAGGGCGCATTTCTCTTTTTCCAGCATGGATCAGCAATTAATACAGAACAGGGCACACACACTAAATGTCTGCAAATTAAGCAGGGCACAAGTGCCTCAAGTTAAAAATCTCAGCAAACTAAGCAAGCGCAACACTTTTAAATATCCTTTCCATTACTGGGCAATATTTGTTGTAAGGTTTTAGTATATCTTTCCCATTTTCTGCAAGCAGTGCACAACACTTGTTAAAAATCATGTCCTTCCCAACTGCACACACTTGTAGTTTTAGTTATTGTCCGCTCTGCAATTTGCTGCAAAGCAGTCCTTTCCACACTGGTCTGCTTGTTTTTTAGTTCTTGTCTTAATTCCTATCTCTGCAAAGCAGGGCACACTAAACATTTAAAATGTCTTTCCCAATCACAGCAAAAACTACAGGGTACTACATGTAAACTTTTCACATCTTTGCAAGGGCAGGGGGTGACAGGGCACATATTTACTTTTAAATGTCTTTCCCATCACTGCAAAAACTACTGCAGCTTATCAGGGCACATCTGTGGTTTAGTTGTTGCCTTTTCCCATCTCTGCAAACGCAGGGCACATTACTTTTAAATATATTTTCCAATCACTGCAAAAATTACAGGGCACAACACTTAGTTATCGTTTCACATCTCTGCAAGGCAGGGCACAGATTACTTTCAAATGTCTTTCCCATGTCTGCAAAGCAGGGCACATTACTGTCTTTTCCCATCACCGCAGAAACTGCAGGGCACAACATCACTTGTGATTTAGCATGTCTTTCCCATCTCAAAGTGCAAGCAGGGCACATTACTTTTTAAGTGTCTTTTCCCATCACTGCAAAAACTACTACAGGGCACAGCAACTTAATGTTTGTGGTTTAGTTATGTCTTTCCCATCATCTCTAGCAGGGCACAAATTACTTTTAAATGACTTTCCCCATCACTGACTGCAGGGCACAACTACTTGTTTGTGGTTTACTTATGTCTTTCATGATCTCTGCATAAAAACAGGGCACAACAGCAGCAGGATTCTGAGTCTATTACAATGGCTTCCTATCCAGCTTAATCAGCCCTCAGTCTCAAAACTGGTCAACTGGCAAGTTTGATGTGTCCTTAGCTACCTTGATGTATAGGCCTATAACCCCACCTGTATACAATTTGTAACAGTTCTTAAAATCCTGCTGTGTTCCTACTATATTTGTACCCTGTACCCCTGTATTGTTTATGTCTATAAGGAATGCTTATATGTAATTGACCGTACTTCTCTGTAACTCTGACATGGAGCCTTTGGAAATGAGTCCCTGACTCAAAGGGTTGTAATTCTGATGACTACAATAAATAAATAAATAAAACATTACTTTTAAATGACTTTCCCATCACTGCAAAAACTGCAGGGCGCAACAATTAAATGTCTTTTCCCATCTGCATAACTTGTCAGCTCAGATCCCCCGATCATCTGCAGCAGCCCCCCCCCCCCAGTTGCAGACCAGAATCAGTGACCTACCAGC
This sequence comes from Neoceratodus forsteri, assembly GCA_016271365.2. NCBI lineage: Eukaryota > Metazoa > Chordata > Ceratodontiformes > Ceratodontidae > Neoceratodus > Neoceratodus forsteri. The sequence continues at coordinate 549,523,956 of CM028129.1, forward strand.
CAGTGCCCAGCCGTCTCCCCAGAGTCATGCCACTGCCTTAGTCCATGCCTTCCCATAGTTCACTCCTCTTCCAGGCTTCCCAATAATAAAATGAAAAGTTTTTACTTTTTTGGAGATTCCCGATCATCAGGTCTGCTGCTGCTGAGCCAGTTGCTCCGGCGCTGAATGTGCATCACGCCACGATGCCTGCCCTGTCTGATCCCAATTGTGTCCCCTCTCGCTCAGCTTCCTCTGCTCCTCACTGCCCTGCGGTTCCTCTTATGTGGCCCACAACCCTGCAGTGCTCCTCCCTGCAAAACAAAAAAACAACATTAAACACCGGATGCCACCTGAAACAAAAAAATAAGACAGTAAAATGGAAAAAAGGAACCTGGAACTTAACTTTTTTTGCTCCGGTTGGAACTCCTGGACCTGCTTGCTGGGGTGACAGACTCCAAGAGGACACTCTTACATTTCTCCCACACATACACTTGGGTGGGGGGGGGGCAGGAGCAGCTGGCCAATCAGGAGAGATGGGGCAGGGCGTGGGGAGGAGGAGGGAAAAAGAAAACAAAAAAAAATTTAAAGAAACATGCTCCCAAAAGGGCCCAAAAGGGCATTTTTAAAGGACCCAGGGTCAGCTGGCAATGATTAGCAATGATTGCTAATCATTGCCATGTTTGACTCGCATTTCCCAATTCTTGGGTTGCAAATTGCAATGTGAACCCACTTATTTTATGCCTTGCCATGTATCAGATTTTGCCCTAGAACACAAAAGAAAAGGGCCAAACAATTAGAAGACATTATGGCTTCTCAGTCTACCTCCATGCAACCTAAAAGCTTGAATGATGGTCCAGCCCTTCAAAATAAGCAGCAGTCTCTATCAAAGGGGACAGATAGAAAGAAAAAGCTACAAAATATGGTTAGGTAATCAGGCGTCTAAATGGGTAAACCCTGGATCCAGCACAAGTAAAAGAGCTTTGAAGCAGATGCCAGAGACATTGTCTGCCAAGGGGAAAAATGTTGCTGTCCCTCCTACTCCTGAAGAATAAAAGAAGCCACCATTGGACACAAATAAAATGCCCTCAATAGAGGACATGACTCCAGGCTATGGGGAATTTCTTGAATATGTCTGCCCCTCTCCCCCTGGCTCCAGTTCCTTTCCCAATGCCTGTGGAGGAGGAGGAGGCCAAAATGTACTATGAGGAGGAGGAAGGAGAACCCTTAGAGCCTGATGACTCTCCTGAACAAGAGTTTGGCTCCCTTCCTCAACCCTCAGATGACTATACCTCTCACTTTGCTTTTGTGAGATGTATGGTTAATACCCTCAGCATTACCTGACAAGAGACTGAGGAGAATGAGGATAAGGTAGAATTCCTGGATATGATGGGTCTGACTCCAACAAAGAAGTTGCTACAGTCCATCCACAAATCCCTCAACAAGGTCACCTGTAAAATCATGTCATCACCTACCTCTGCTGGCATAGATAAGATAATTAAGAAAAAATATTAGGTGGATAAACAAGGTACTGAACACCTCTGTTCCCAACCTGATCATGGGAAGGGGGTCCAGACCGCCATCTGTGACAAGGCCAAGGTGTGCCCTTTCTCCCAGCCCCCTGAGAAAGATTCCAGGAAACTGGATAGTGTGGGCAAAAAAACAAACTTACTTCAGCTTCTTTGCTTTTAAGGCAGGCAGCATATTTGGCCTACACATATCAGTACCGAAAAGCCCTTTGGAACTCCATTTTGACAATAAGTGAAAAAACTACTAAAGACTTGGCCAGAAAATGGCTAACACAGCAAGATCAACCACAGATGCCACAAAGTACCAGTTCCATATGGCAGTGGACACTAATGACACTGCATCCAGGGTCACAGCACTCGCAGTGCCTTTAAGAGGGTTTGCCTGGCTTAGAACTACCACTCTATTCCAGGACACACAAATCAAGGCAATGGATTTTTCTTGTGAGGGAAATCACTGTTTGGGGACAAGAATGAGGCTTACATGAAAAAGGTGGATGAATACATGACCGCCTACAGGAGCAGTACTGAGGAGGAAAAGTCCTCCACTTCCAGTAGGTCTTACGGAAGGGGAGGTAGAGGTAGGGGATACTTTCCCCCCGTGCTTACATCTCCTATGGCTACAACCCTCAAAGGGGTTACTTTAGAGGTTGGGGTAGAAGGGGTATCAGGCATGCAGCTGCTTAACCAGTCCCCAAAGCTCAGGCTAAGCAAAACCCTTGACAAGTCTGCAGAGACCGCCCATCCATTGCTAGTGGGTGGAAGGTTTGACTCACTGTTTTCAGGAATGGACAAGAATAAACACAGACAAGTGGATCCTGGAAACAGTGAGTCAAGGTTTGTCCCTGCAGTTCAGAAAATTCCCAAGACTGCAAAACCACAAAGGGTTCCAACCTGTCACACCAGCAGAAAGAATTCTCTTGGAGCTGGAGGTGAAAAGTTGCTGCAGGCAAAAGCAGTGGAAAAAGTACCTCCCTCACAATGGGGAAAGGGACTTTACTCAAGATACTTCCTGGCCCACAAGACAAATAGGGAGTGGTGACCCATTTTAGATCTGAAATATCTGAACACTTAAAGAAAAATTCAAGATGGTGTCACTGGCCTCAGTCAGTGTCAGTGGCTCAGCAGGTTGCACACTCATCTCTGAGGCCAGAAGAGTGGAAGGTTGTGAGTTCAAGCCCCACGCCAGGCACTTGGGGTAAATCCCAGTACTGACTGTAGTGCAGCATGAGAGGGATGCTGCACTGCTGAGGTGCTGTCTTTCAGATGAGACATTAAACCGAGGTCCCGTCTACCTGTTCTGATGGTTGTTCAGGTGGCACTCCTTGAAAAGAGTTGGGGTATTTTTATTGAACAGAAAATATCAACCAACAGTGGTATCAGGAACAAGCAAAGGAAAGAAAAAATAGAAACAAAATGTAAAAACTATAACTCTCTGGTACAGCAGAAACAGAAAAGGAGTCATACATGATTATGACTAAATGGAATTCAACTCCTTCTGCTGATAAATCTGCTCCACAAACTATAAAGAAAAAAAAAAGGGAAATCATTAAAGAGCTAGTGTACTGCCTAAAACTAATATTAGATTTTAAAAGCAGACAACCATTACCTTTTATTTCTGAGGTACTTTTTCTTTTCCCTTTGTTTAATTAGAAGATTTTTTATCTGATGTTAGTAGGCGTGATGTGTGCAACAGCTCTTAGCCTGGCAGCTGACATATCTTGCTCTACTGCCCCACACTACATCATCAGTATTGTGACCTCACTGACTGCGACATCACTGCTACTTAGGAACAGCAAGTGAGTGACTGCCAGGTCATTCACCTGTGATGTCACAGTCAGTGAGATCATAATGCTGATGATGTAGTGTGGGACAGTAGAGTCAGATAAGTCGGCTGCCAGGCTAAGTGCTGTTCTGCACGTCCAGCACAATATTATCGCATAGAATGCTTTCTGATGAGCGAAAGGAAAAAGGAAAATACTTCAGAAATAAAAAGTTAGAACTGACTACTACTTAAAATGTGTATAATTTTCCTGTCTGCCTGTTTTGGCTCCACTAGCTCTTAAACTTGAAAATCAAATTAAATCAAAACTTGGACCCTTCAGGGAGTCACGTGATGCAGAGCTCTTGCTAGCTGCGCTCTCCACCCGCTCTGCACAAACCCGGTCCATTTATCTTTCTCCTGGGCTCCCTGGTGTTTCTTAGCGCATTTAAAGGTGTTATCTACTGACCGCAAACATCAAGAAAGGTGGTCCGTACTCAGATGGAAGAAGAGATGCCAAAAGCGGCGGCAAAGCATACCCCAGAGCCCTGTAAAGGCCCCCGAAGAAGCCGCGGGCCTCGCAGTCACAGTCTTCCCAGCTTAACTACCCGGGCAGTGAAGGGGAAGACCTACTAACACTGGCGAAATTTCTCGAGGAATTTAGGCCTTTTAAGGGCGAAATGGTGGAAATGGCCACAGAAATTAAAACCATAACGGCCACATTAGAGGACCTAAACAGAAAAGGTCCGACAATGAGGCACGGGTCAGATCGGTGGAAACCGCGTGGAGAGGCTAGACCCTGAATTAGTTAAACTAAGGCAGCGTTTAGCCAGTATCGAAGCCAAAGTGGAAGATCTCGAGGGCAGGAGCAGGAGGAACAACGTGGTGGTGATCGGCCTGCCCGAAAAGGAAGAGGGTAATGATCCAGTTAAGTTTTTCCAGAAGTTTGTGGAGAAGATCGCAGGTCCCTCACCCTTTGGACATTCCTACTATATAGAAAGGGCACACCGAGCTCTCCACCCTATGCCACAGCAAGGAGCACCCCCGTGTGTTTTCATGGCCAGGTTTCTGAACTTCCAAGAGAAACAAAGCTTTCTGCAGAAGGTTAAGGAAGCTAAAGCTCTGAAATGGGAAGGGAGTGATATAAGGATCACCCAGGATTTGCCGTTATCGGTTTGGCAGAGGAGAGCGGCTTTCCACCCCCTGGTATCTAAAATTATGGCAGCGGGTATTAAATTTAAAATGGTGTATCCTGCAGTGCTGCACGTCTACATTTTGGAATCATGGAGAAAGTTCGATGATCCGGATAAAGCCCTAACGGCACTTCAGCTGGCATTACCTTCCCTTTTCAGCCGCAAATAAGTGTTTAACCCCTTTTGGGAAGCTGGTATTCATGGGACAAGAAGAGGAGTCATTTATGTTTATTGCAGGACTTAGTCTGGCAGTACTGGTGCATTTTGGGACCTGGTGGCTGGTGTTCTCAATGTGTGACCGATAAGATGTGGTCTTAGTTTCTCCGGGGTCCCGCCTCTCCCCCCTGCAAGGACGATTATCCCATACGTTGCAGACCTTGATGCAAGGGTGTGTGCATACGTACACACAAAGTATTGGAGCTTACTTCACCTTGGGACAGGGGGTCAGCCTTTTGGGAGTAGGGGGGTGGGATTTTTTTTTTTTTTCCGTTTTGCATACCCAACGGCACAGAGATCTGGAATATGCATCTGCAACCGGAGGATGTATGGCCACCAATGGAATAGAACTGTGGGTGTTGGATGATCCTCTTGAAGACTGGTGATAGAGAAATAAGAGCGCCGGCTAACATGCCAGAGGACAGACAATAATACCGGCTGGCACCGTGATTTTCTGTGGACTGTTGTATGGAATTGTAATGTATTGTGTGGCCTCGTGTGGGGCACACGATTGATGCTGGCTGGGGGGATTGACAGGGTGGGGGGGTGTTTTTTTTTTTTTCTGACTGGTCACTAGAGTCCTGCTTTAATGTTGTTCAATGTTATGAGGGTCATAAAGGATAGGTACTAGCCAGTTAATAATAGCGTCTCCTAGAGCTTAGTGTTTTACATTGTAATTTAGGTAGAGGGTATCGGGACATTCTTGAAGCACAATTTGGTGCAAATTTACTTTTGTGTAGGGATGTTGGGGTTAGTTACTCCCTCCTCCGTTGCTTTTGGGTACTATTAATAAATATTTAATATTGATGGTTGGGGACTCTGAGATGGTAGGATGTTACAGTTGAGGGTTTTTCTATCCAGGGGAAGTTAATGTTGAGTACTTTTCGTATTAGTGCTAAGGGCTGGGGGGTGGCGGGGAGGGGGATGATACAGTGATGCAAGCTGTCATCAGGGGCCGTGTGAATGTGGGAGGGGAGGAGGATTATGGGGGTTAATGTTATTTAGAATCTATAGTGTTTATGGGGTTGCCGGGGAGAATTGGCGGGTGGGTGCACAAGTCCTTAATTCGGGTGACAAGGAGTGCCAATTAAGTAGGAACATGCCATGGTCTGAATTTGAAACTCAAGAAAATGGCAATGGGTTGGGTGTTTAAAGTTGTAACCTGGAACATAAAGGGAGCACGTCAGAGAGGTAAGCAGTATAGTATATTTAAACATTTGGAGGTGTTAAAGGCCGACATTGTTTATCTACAAGAAACACACTTGCTTCAAACGGAGTGCAATTCTATGAGGCGCCTGCAGATGGGGTCAGTTTTTTCATCGCAAGGTAGCACGCAAAGCAGAGGTGTTATGGTGCTCCTGCATAGGTCTGTTCCCTTTACCCCGCTTCAGATTATTCAGGATGGTGAGGGCAGATATGTGTTTGTGAGGGGTAGGCTACAAAATATGGAAGTTCTTTTGGGATCTATTTATGGCCCCAACTCGGACTCCCAAGGGTTTTTTGTTAAACTCCTGGAAGTTCTGACCCCGTTTGCACAGATTCCCATGATTTTAGGGGGTGACCTGAATCTGGTGTTAGATCCTCTGATGGATAAAACCAGGAGAAATTTTGTGGTCTTTTCTCCAGCTCAGAGGGCTCTAGGTGAGCTACTGGGCCAGGTGGGGCTAGTGGCTGTGTGGAGAGTTATTCACCTGAAGGCCAGGGAATATACGTTTACCTCCCCAGTTCACGGTTCAGCATCCCGAATAGATTACCTGTTACTTTCTCGTAGCCTTCTTCCTGGTGTGCTGGAGTCTGAAATTACACCTGGGCCTCCTTCTGATCATGCAGTGGTAGTGGGGTTAATCTCTTTTTCCACTCTACCTAAGAGGGGCAGCAGGTGGAAGATTAATAATCAAATGCTACGTAGCCCCAAAATAGTGGAGGTTATCTCCACACATATAGAAGAATTTATAGCCAATAATTTAGGAGATAATATCAGCCCCGATATTGTTTGGGGAGCATTTAAAGCCTTTATGAGAGGAATATTAATAGGTGTGGCATCCGAAAGGAAGAAGGAGAGGGTACAAATTCTATCTGAGTTACTGAACCGAATAAGAGGTAGAGAAGTTACCTTGACCCCGCAGTCTTCTGAAGATGAAAAGTTGGAGCTGGTCAGGTTGCAGGACCTCTATTTAAAGATGCTCGGGAACAAGCAGAATTAGCATTAATTAAGACCAAGGCTAGTTATCTGGATCAGGGTGAGAAGGGGTAAGCTTTCTGCCAGGAGAATCAAGCAACTGAATCATCTCGAAAATCCCAGGGATTCAATCTAAGGTAGATGGCCAAGTTAAAACAGTGCCTGGAGAGATAGCGCACAAATTCAGACACTACTTTAAATCTCTGTATAGTAAAATGGATAAGTCCCCTACTGAGAAGGAGATTCTCACTTTTTTAGAAGGGTTGAATCTCCCCTTGCTGTCTGAATTCCAACGGACACAGTTAATGACTGATATTACGCAAGGAGAGATTGAGTCGGTGATTCAGACTCTCCCATTGGATAAAACGCCAGGGCCGGATGGGCTCTCGGCTAATTTTACAAAGTTTCTAAATTATTATCCCTTTGCTTCTTAGTTTGTTCAGGCACATTCTAAATCACCAGGCAAAGGATCAGTCTCTATTTGAAGCGCTTATTGTTCTAATCCCCAAGCAAGATAAGCCCCCTGAACAGCCATCTAGCTACAGGCCCATTTCACTGCTTAACTATGATATTAAGATTTTGGCCAAATTGTTGGCGGAACGGGTAAGTCGGGTGTTACCCAGGCTTACTGGACCAGAACAAGTTGGTTTTATGAGAGATAGGTCCTCGACTGATCACCTGAGAACCTTAGCCCATGCCTTCTCGGTGTCTGAGGATAGTGGTACCGCTATGGCCCTGTTGTCTTTAGATGCTGAGAAGGCTTTCGATCGGGTTCACTGGGGGTTTCTTCTAACCACAATGGGGAAATTTGGGTTTCCTGATCTTTTTTTAAAATGGATAGGTTCTCTTTATTTGAACCCTACAGCAAGGATAAGTTGTAATGGTGCTACATCGGATCCCTTTAATCTTTACGTTGGCACCAGACAAGGATGTCCTCTGTCCCCTCTCCTCTTTAACATATACCTAGAACCCCTTATCAGGACAATAGTACGTAAGCAAGAAATTGCTGGTATTAGAATTCTGGACTATACTGTGAAAATAACGGCATATGCAGATGATCTTTTGATCTACGTTTCTAACCCGAGGGTGTCCATTCCCGCCCTTTTGGACATTATACAGGTATTTGGTAACTTGGCTAACTATAGGTTAAATTTAGATAAATCAGTTGTATTTCCCCTTAATAAAAATGTTCTTAAGCAGGACATTGTAGAACTGGGTCTGTCCTGGAAGTCAGATTATATAAAATATCTTGGTTTAAATTTAACAAGGAGTAGGACTAAAATATTTCAATTAAATTTAGAGTCTTTGAGGTGCGCCATTGAGCTAGACTTAGAAAGATGGGCGAGGTTACCAATCTCTTTATGGGGGAGGATTAATTTAGTTAAAATGAACGTCTTTCCAAGATTGTTTTATCCTATTAGTATGTTGAACGTTTGGATACCACTTACTTGGTTTAGGAGGCTACATAATATGATTGCTAATTTCGTGTGGGGTTATAAGAAGTCCCATATGGCCTATCAAAAGTTGGCAGCTCCCAAAGTATTGGGGGGTTAAGGCTCCCGCATTTCGCCCTATATTTTTGGGCAGCTCACGCCAGCAAGTATATGAGGTGGATGAAAGGTGCAGAAGCCTCAGTAGACTATCCTTATATACCTTTTTGGCTGCAGATTGAATTGGCCCTGACTGAAATACAATTTGAAACCTGAAGCCCTCCTTCATCTCACTCCGAAAATGTTGCCCCCCCAACTGCGTGGCTCCCCAATTGGGATTTCTGTGAGAGCCTATACCCAACTCTGTTGCTTCCTGAAATATGACCACCTGAATGATTGGGTCCAGCCAATTTGGGGTAATCCACGTTTTGTAATAGGTAACAAAGTCCTTAACCCAGCTTGGCTGCCCCTACCTGGTACATGCTGTTTGAAAGACTTTTGTTCACCTGACGGGGAGTTGCTCTCCTCTGGTGAGATTCTGAATAAGTTTGAGATGCCCGTTACGGCAATCTTTAAGATATATCAGATTAGGCATCTCTTAGTTGCAAAGTTGGGTAATGGGGTAATCCGGAGCCCTAGATTGGGCTTTTATGACAGGTTAGGGCCAGTGACTGGCTTGCCGCATGCAGTTTCTAAAATATATGCAGTGTTATTTGAGTGGGGTATTCCTTAAATCCGTTCAGAATTCATACTGGTCCTCAGTTTTCATGACACTCGCTCAATTGAAAGTGTTATGGATGAACTGTCATAAGTTCTTTTTGCAGGATCGTTTAAGGCTGATGCAGTTCAAAATTCTTCACAATATTTATTTTTCTCCACAAAAATTGGCCAGGCTGAAAATTGCTCCTAACTCTGTATGCTGTAGGTGTCAAACCAGGGTTGGGGATTTAATGCATATTTTCTGGAGTTGTCCTAAGGTAACACCGTTGTGAGCAGAAATTAAAAACAGGCTGAACCCGTTATTGGGACTAGGGGACCTCTTTACTCCTGAAGTATGTTTGCTGGGAGATGTCTCTCATATTCCTGTCAAGAACAGGAGGTTCCATATAGTTCTAATTGCTGCCACGCTTAAGAAAATTGTCCTCAGACACTGGAAGGATTCTGTCGTGCTCAGCTACACTGAATGGCTGGAAGAATTGTTAGCCAGTTTGAGGGCTGAGAGAATGATAGCTATCCTCCAGAACAAGCTTCCTAGGTATGATAGGATCTGGGGCCCCTTACAGGCTATTTACTCTTCATAGGAGGATATAGACTGGTTATTGTTTGATGGCATGTTACGTGATTGGACTTGTGCTGGGAGGGTTAAAGGGGGGGTAGGGGGGATGGGGAATGGAGGGAAAGGGTTATGGGGGTTATGTTACAGATTTTATCTTACTTTATGTATAGATATGAATGTGTATTTACCACTGTCTGTTTGCATTTGAAGTTGTTGGAATGTATCTCTGTAACGGAAAATCTAATAAAATTTAATGGCAAAAAAAAAAAAAAAAACTTGGACCCTTCAAGTTCAAACTCTGCCAACACCTCACTGCACTTTAGCAGCTGTGACTGCCCTCCCTAAACTAACACACCGCTCCACTTATCTTTCTCCTCACACAAAGCCCAACCCCTCTTCTTCTTTGTTTCTCACCCACTTTCTAGATAACCTTGTGCCCACCCCTCTTCCTTTACCAACCACTCACTCTACACAACTTTATTCCCTACCACCCTGTCATCGAAGCACAGGTCAGGAAGCATAGGAAAACTAGGAGCAGTTGTAGAATTCACCAAAACAGTAGCAGAAACATAAAAAAAAAACTTGTTCATAATAACTATGTACAGAGGACAAATGAAATAGTTTTTTTCTTTGTCTGTGTCCCTTTTTCTTCTAATCTCTCTTGCAGTTGCAGCTTGGCTCTTATAAGTCCTTTCAACCCCCATCCTTAGCAAGCATCCTGTTTTTATAACTATCAGTCAGGAGCTGCTAGAACAGTGTGCTTCTTGAGTTGAGACCCCCTTTTGCAAAAGGCTTAAAAATTAAACTCTGGTAACCTCTAGCTTCCAACAGCTTTTTACAGTCATCTCAAATTATATACATTTCAACAGTAATGTTATATATTTTCCAAACACAAATGATCCCAATATCAGTTACATTTCCATACAATCATTTGCACATATTATTATATCAGCAGATCTAGGTATGCAAGGGAGAAAAACAGACAGCAAGAGAAAACTGAGAGACAGTGAGAGGCAAAGAACTGTGAGTCTGTCGGGTTGATCAAGTCCGAAGTCTCACAGGAAAATTTGGTTGCGAAACCAGACAGAGAAGAGACATAAAAGGAAAGATCCTTGCATTTAAACACTTTTTCCATAACAAATGGGACAGGGTCCAATTCTACCCTGTCACACACCCCCATCTCTCCCACCACCCCCCTCTCCCACCCCTAGTCTCTCTCTCTCTCTCTCTCTCCCACTAATCCTCGTCTCTCTTTAACCTCATATGACATCAATTTACTTTTTTTTTAAATGTCTACTTTCCCATTTGCAAATTATACTACAAAGCCACTAGAGAGCAACAACAGGAGTTTCTCCTGTTAAAGGGGCAACACCTAATATTTACTCCTTCCTCTTCCTCTTCCACTCCAGCGGATCTGGGACGCCGCTTTTTCTGAATACCAGAGTGTGAGCCACGATTCCAGCCTCTTTCTCGGGCCGGACCGTGCTCACCCTCTAAAGCAGTAAGACTTGAATGCCTGCCCCTGCTTCGCTTCCACGCTGGTGGAGCAGGGCCAGAAACAGGAACGAAAGCTGCAGACCAAGCCTCCCATGCCAGATAGCAGCCTTGAGCCACCCCACTGGTTCAGCTGCAAAGCGTAGTGCCCCAGGTACATCCAGCGCCAAAACCGCCTCTCAAACAACAAAGGATTTTGAACTTCTGGCTCCTGATCACTGATTGGTCTAGGCTTCCAGTGACTCTCTGGGATTGGCTGGTGCTTGTGTTTCAGCGTTCTGCCTAAATTTCTATAGCTATATCGTAATTCCTCTTTGGCTACCTTTGCCCCTCTGCCTATCCCTCTGTGTGATAATTACAGTCACTTGTATAAACATGGCTCTTCGTTACATGTTCGAGATGCTCCCATTACTCCTACTATGCCTTAACTGGGTTGCTGTAACTTTCCCAGAATCCTATCCCTCTGGTTCTTCAAACACCCTACATGCCGATTTGAGTTTCTCTAACCTAATTACTGCATCTCAACCTATGCTTGCTTTTAAGCACCTCCTATTCTCTAAGGGCTGCACTTTTTTTGCGGTGACCACACTTAAAAAATGCCTGCTGAGCCATGCAGTCCCTTCACTGTTTCGTTATCAAAAACTATGGTTCCTCACCATCTTAGCCATTCTTCTTGCAGGGGATGTTGAAATGAACCCAGATCCACCTGACCTCTTCTCCCCAGCTGACAGCTTTGCAATTTCTAGCAAAGGGCTCATCACTGCCCATATGAACATCAGAAGTCTATCCCAAAATTTCACTGATCTTGAGGCTTGGGTCGGTGTCTACAAGCCTGTCATACTCTGCTTGTCCAAAACATGACTAAAGCCAACTATCCCTGACTCAGTATGCTCCCTGACTAACCACTCCCTTATCCGTAGGGATAGGCTATCCTCAAAGCATGGTGGAGGGGTTGCCATGTTCTATAAAGATCATCTAAACATCACAGTCATCCCATCCTCAGCATCTTCCACCTGTGAGTCCCTTCACACTACTCTCACCCTGGGAACCACAAAACTCCACATTGTCTGCACCTACAATCCCCTAAATGGGAGCACTGTAGGACTGCACTCCAAACATAATGAGGTCATTATATTGGGTGACCTTAACCAAAATTGGCTGGGGACTGCCCATAGCACACTTCTCTCTCTGGTACAAAATTATAACTTTCACCAGCTGTTAACTGAGCCTACCAGAGTTACTTCTTCATTAAAATCCTGTACCCTTAGTGACTGGGCACTGGTAAACCATCTGGATCATATGCACCAAGCAGGCATCTTGGCAGATTTGCTTATTGATCATTCCCCTGTCTTCTGCATCTGGAGACCTGAGGCTGCTCCATCCCCTCCACCGCGCTATGCCACCTTTTCAAATTTCGCCAACCTGGATATTGAGGCTTTTTGTCATGATGTCTCAAGGATTAACTAGTCTGGTATTTATCATTCCCGTAATGTTGAGTCTGCACTAAGTATCCTCCTTAATGAATCCTTGGCCATTCAGAACAAGGATGCCCCCAAGGTGACATGGAGGGTGAGGGGTAAACAAACGAGATGGCTTCACAAAGACTTGCTGAAACATTTACATTCTAGGGACAAATGTTGGAAAAAGTACATAGTCTCGGGGCTACAAGCTGACTATGCTACCTACAGAACTCTGTGTAACTCCTGTAAAAAACAGGTCAGAACAGCTAAGAGTGCTTACTGTAAAGACTTGCTGCTAGGCTTGCTGGGGACCCTAGGAAATTCTGGGCCCACATCAAGATCTTTCTTGGTGCTTCCCAGTCAACCACCCCTAATGACATGGTATTAAATGGATGTAAGGTTTGCGTTGTGTTTGCGTTGTGTTTGCAAAAGAAATTCACTCGAGCCTTCAGATTTCTTCTAAGAGTTTATTGAGGTTATTCAGTTTTACATGCATGTTCATCTTGTCATCTATATTGCTATATGCTTATTCAAGTTACATACAGTGTTTATATAAAGATTTGTTATCTTAAACAAGCACCCACACCCCTTCATAAGCCAATCATAATACAAAATAACATATTACTCTTAGAGTGCGGTGTATCTTTCTACTGAAAACATAAGTATTACTTCATGTCTTACAGGTATTACTACATTTCTTGCACAACCTTATAAGTGTTTACTACACTTAAAGAAGGTTCTTTATTGCACACCTTCCTTAACAGGTGTATACCATCCTAATAAGGGCACACCATCCTGATAAAAGTTTATTATAGGACATTCAATGTTAAATGTTGTGAAATATAAAGTGTAAAATTATAAGGTTATCACAAGACAGTTGGTTAAATATGATAATAGGTTACACTTAAGTAAAAATCATACTTCAGTAAAATGTTACACTACAATCCCCCCTTTGTGAGTCTCTATAATTGGAGATCATACAAGACGTTGTTGCCATTGTAACATTTGTATTTGTCTAATCATGTGTCTCATTTTACGATACAATATTAGTTGTATAATAACAAGAACACAGATTACTGCAATACCACATATTACCTCTTTTAGAGTTGGACTAGTACCCAAAGCAGCCAAGACCCAATCCCACCAGGATATAATAGGGATATATGATGATTGCTTGTGTACCTCTTTAGCAGAGGTCTGTTGTGAGAAAATAAGTCCTTCAGTTTGTTGACGATACAAAAATTCACCAAGTGTCATTTTATTAATTTTGGGTAATTCGAAATGAGGTGGAGTTGCCAAATCAGTGAGTAAATCCAAGGCCATACTGGAACCATCGATATGGGTAACATTTGTTCGGCTATAGGCAGGACATTCTTGAAGTGTCCAGTTTGCAACCCACCAGGTTTTGTCACTATATCCCCGTACATTCCAAGGTTGACCTGTGATTACACACCACGATTGGTTCCATCTCATAGCTTGGCGGCATTCATTTGCATTGATCAGGAAACCATGGGGCGGTTGATGTCTGTTCCTCACGTATTAAGGTTTCATGTGCTTGTACACACTGTTGCTTAGGTAATACAACATATTTATTGTGTACTGTGATAATAGTATCACCTGGTATTTGGAGTCTCATGATCTGGTTATGTATTAATACTCCCAAATTACTGATTTGCCACGATATTTTCGGTGGTGCAAAACATACAGGTATTATCACTAGTATGGGAACCACATGTCACAGCACTTGTGCATATTGATTCGGTGAGTTCCATACTTTTATCAAATCTAAGGGTGGTAAAAATACAGTGGGATGATCCAATAATCTAGTCACATTAGTCTTATCTATTCCTAAAGGTAACCTATTTGTTTCAATTCTGTTTAATTCACTAATTAAATAAGCATGTGCTTCAGCAGCTAATTGAGAGCAAGCCAGTTATATATAGTTTCTTTAGACATATTAGAAAGTGAGTTATAAAAACGGGCTGCTATTTGACCAATAATTTGAAAATTCTGTAAAGTTTCTCCAAATGCAAACCAATAAATTTCTTTATTATCAGCTGCTAATCTCAGAGTAGTCGATAATGGTCCAGTAGCCATACTCTTTAAAGTTGTTTCCAAAGGGTGAATATGACCTTTTAAAACCATAGAATCAATACCATCAACAATTCCTAATCCTGAGCCTAACCAGCCCCACATGTCTCTTTACGACGGAATACGCCTGGTGTTGCTGCTGCAGGAATTTGAAATGACCACATTCTGTGTCTATCATGGTATTGATTTAAAGTATTATTATAATACTATTGCCACACTATTACCAAAGCCCGATCCCTACATTGAGGTGGTAATTGTGGAAAAGGCAAATGTAGCAAAACATTATAATACTCCAATATACATGGATAATATAGAGGATATACATTTTGTGACAAGATAATATCATCTGATGGGGGCAAGAACTTTTGCCCTGATATTCCTTGTTTTTGATACTCTTATCTTCCATGCTGCAAAATTATGCCATGATGTTAATATCACACTCCATTCCCGGACATCATGCATCAGTAGTATATGTTAACAAAGGATATTTGTTAGTTAGTGGCAATATTATGAAAAATTGCTTTAACCCTACTGTGTAGTTCGCTACAATAGATGTATTATAGGAAAAAATGCCACATATTACGTTTTGCAGCAGTATAAGATGCATTTAACAGTGTAATATTAGGTGGATAATGTAACATGTCCTTTAGTTTTATTTGAAATAAATCTTGTTCTTCTTTTGTCAGATTCATCGTATCCCACAATGTGGAGCAGATATAGATCCCTTTCTGGGCTGTTGTGTTTACTACACACATCGCCATGCCAGGCCAGGCTTCTGGCGAACATCCCCATGTTGCATCTTGACATTGCCCATAGTAAATAAAGTACCATTTGATAAGAAGATATCTGGTGTGTTCATGTCATTCTCCCAACATCACTGGGAGATCCCACACTGTACGACTGGCATATGTCCTGCTATATAAACTGTTCCATATATGCCCTGGGCATCTATGCTGGTCAGAAGTTACCAAAATCAGTAAGGTACTACACAGTAGAAGTACAGGATACATCATTGTACTTCACCTATTGGGAGACACAGAGCAGTATCAGTTGTTATCATTTAAAGGCTGATACAATTTACATTGGTCCACATGGACCCATTTGGTCTCTGTAGACCCTTGTCAAATTCACCGGACCTGAATGGCCCATGGCCCCAAGACATTAATAACAGTATAGAGCCCCATTCTATTAGCATCCCAGGGTCCCTTTTGACCAAAATGTTTCACCATGAAGTGATGACCTGTTTCAATGGGCTGTATCACTTTTTCATCATGTCTCTGTTTTTCCAGTGAGTCTGTGCCATATTTCTGGCAGCATGGGGCAAATACAAATTAAATTTGTTCTGCAATTGTTGTAGAAATACATCAGTTTTGGAGTCACGTGATGCAGTGTGCTGTGTAGGACGCCTCTCAGTGCGCTCCGACCTACTGCCCGTTAAAAATCCTTTAAAACCCTGTTTTACAGCATTTTCTACTGTAGATTGCTTGACTGTCACCTTTCTGATCGTTTGTGCCCTCTTTATAAGAAGTCGATGGATGAGGAGATGCGGAAAATCGCTTCTAAACATACGCCTCCTGCAACGCCCGAGAAGGCCTCTAAGAAAGCCAGGGCCTCCTCCTCCTCACAGTCCTCGCTATCTGCTACTGCTGAGTGCCGTGATGCAGATCTCCTTACCCTCTCGAGGTTTCTAGAGGAGTTTCAGCCTTTTAAGGCTGAAATGCAGAATATGGCAGGAGAAATAAAAAGCATCTCTAGTACCCTGGAGGAGCTCTTCAAGAAGATTGCTGATAACGAAGCCTGTATTCGCTCTGTTGAAAAGAAACAGGACAAAGCTGATCTGGAGTTAGTGGGCTTGAGGCAAAGGCTAGTGAAGATGGAGAACAAGGAAGATTTGGAGGGGCCCAGTCGCCGCAACAATGCGGTAATCATAGGCTTGCTTGAAGGTGAAGAGGGCTCAGACCCTATTAAGTTTATTAAAAAGTTTGTGGAGAAAGTGGCAAGCCCTTCCCCCTTCGGTGCAAGCTATATTATAGAAAGAGCTCATCGTGCACTATGCCTCCCCCCCCCAGTTGGAGCCCCCCCCCCAGGTCATTCATATTTCGTTTTTTAAACTTCCAGGAGTGACAGCATTTCTTATACAAGGTTAAGGAAGTGCAAGATTTGCAATGGGAAGGTAAAAAGCTGAGGGTGGCGCAAGATCTAAGTGTTGCCTCCCCCCATTGCCATGAGATCGGGACATCACCCCTGAGGAAATTGGTTACCAGATCTGTCATACTGGGATTTAACATGAGCACAGTGACCCCGCTCAAAAACTCCTTAATTAAAACCAGAAAGAATACACATGAGCCCGCTGACACCT
The DNA here is from genome assembly GCA_016271365.2 of Neoceratodus forsteri. NCBI lineage: Eukaryota > Metazoa > Chordata > Ceratodontiformes > Ceratodontidae > Neoceratodus > Neoceratodus forsteri. The sequence continues at coordinate 549,540,918 of CM028129.1, forward strand.
GACTTGTAAACCAAAAACAAAACTAGGCTTAGCCAGAGTTAAAACATGAGAATCCGCAAGACATTAAGCAGTCCTGGAGATGAAAACCAGATCGGGAACGAAATGTCCATTTTCTATCAGAAAGAAGACCCATCCTGAGAGTTGCAGTGAAAAGTTAAGTTGCCAGGTGCACAGTTTGTCACCGACATAGCCCCAGAGACATAATAGAGAATTGTAATTTGCAGTAACTAGACAACTCCACCGATGGAGAACTCAGCATAACACCCTGCACCAAGTCAGTTCTCATGTAGGCTTGAATAGATCAGGAAGCACTTCTTTGAGCCCTGCGGTTGCCAACTCCACCTCCTCATAGGTCACCCAAGATCCGTTCAGGCAAACTTGAAGCCTTGCAGGAAAACCCATACGGAACTTGATTCCTGCGATGATCAGCTTGAGGACCACTTTATGAAACATGGCTCGTTTCTGACGCACAGATAAAGGCAGTTTTCTCAGAATTTAAAATGGGACTCTGTTTGTAACTGTGGTCTCTTTCTGGCCCTGTTAGCATGGTCTGGTTCTTTTCTGGCCTTCCTCCCTTTCTCGTTCCCTGTCACCATAGGACAATAAATATGATTAGCCTGCATACCAAGGGGGATTCCATATTTAAGGTCAGATGAAAACATCAGGGTTTCTGTACACCTTAACTTGGCATTGGTTCGCCCCCTCCTGTATAACCCTGCTTTAGTGTTGTCTCTGGATGACTCCCCTCATCCTTTTCAAAGTTCCCTTTCAGAATTGTGATGGTCACTGTCTCTGGTCTAAGTAATGCGGTCTGGACAGTGACCCTGGCGCTGTCAGTTCTCCTCTATACCAAAGAAGGCATTAATGGCCTGCCTACTCTCTGCTGTTTACGCCTGTTGTTTGTGGGCTGCGCCACAAGAGGGCATCTGAGATTATTTTTTACACATGATGCCAGTGTGTTATACACCTCGCGCGCTGCAGGCCATGTTGTTGCATGGCTCGTAGGGTTTCTGCAGGATCGCTTCCTCTAAGGGGCCAGTATAGCTAATTCCCCTGTATTATTAGGGGGTGATGTCAAGCAATTAGAGTCGAGGTTATGCCATTCTCTACAGAGTGTTCTGGTCATAAAGGGGTAATTTTGTTCCTGTTTCATGGTTTACGAGGGCAGGGCGGTTGGGGGGAGAGGAACTTTTCAGTCTGCCGGTCATCATGTACCAGGCAAAGGATGGGTGGGTGTGGGAGGAGGGGGGGTTAGGGTCCATGAGGAGTTTTTGGTGTGGGGGTTTCGGAGGAGCGGTTGGGGGAAAGTACTCAGTGAAGGTAGGGCTGGGGGGAAGGGAGAACAACCCAGCGCATATCATGTCTGGAGAAGTACAGATGGGAAATACAAGTATATGGCATGCTTCGGAGGATTTCTGACTGGCAATATGGGTGATGGCTAGAAACATTCAATTTATTAGCTGGAACATCAAAGGGTTGAGGCATAGGACTAAGCAATATAAAATTCTGAAACATATAAACCATCTGAAGGCAGAAATTATGTTTTTGCAGGAGACACACTTGCTCAAGAGGGAGGCTGACAAAATGAGACGGCAACAAATTGGGTAGCTGTTTGCAGCGGAGGGTACGACCCATAGTAGAGGGGTCATGATCCTTTTGCATAGGTCGGTTCCATTCAAACCTCTTCAGGTTATATCTGACCCTTTGGGCAGATTCTTGTTCATAAAAGGCAGACCGCATACCCTGGACATTGTCCTGGGTGCCATCTATGGCCCTAATGTAGACTCAATGAGCTTTTTTGTTTGGATAATAGAAGCCCTAACTCCATTTTTGGATACTCCTATGGTCATAGGGGGTGACTTTAATCTCGTTTTTGATCAGGCTCTCAACAGATCGGGTCAATCCCATCAAGGTCGCTCTCCAGCACTAGGTCTTTGTGACATATGGCGTGTATTAATCCCAATACAAGGGAGTACACTTTTGTTTCCCCGGTGCATGCAACTTCCTCGAGGATTGATTATATCCTCATTGCTCAAATCCTTTTACCAGGGGTTATATGTTCTAGTATTGTATCAGGGCCACCGTCGGATCACTCTGTGGTCACCTGCTTAATAGCCCTAGCTTCACTGCCAAATAAAGGGGCCCGGTGGAAGTTGAATAACCAAATTTTGAAGAAGCCGAAGATGGTTCAGTATATAACTTCCCAAATAGAGCAGTTTATTGCTTCCATTCTAATTCCATAGGGAAGCTGACATGGTATGGGGTGCCTGTAAAGCATATTTAAGGGGGATTATAATTGGTCTAACATCGAAAAGGAAAAGAGAGAGGGCATCTTGGATTTTTTACCTTCTCTCTCAAATTAGGAGTATGGAGACTGCTCTATCTCCATCTTCCTCAGAGACATTCAAACAAGATTTAACGAAATTGAGAGAAGCCTACTTAACAATGCTAACAGAACAAGCCGAATTTGCAATTTTGAAAACAGAAGCTGTATATACCGATCAGGGTGAGAAGGCGGGCAGAATGTTAGCGCTGCATATTAAGCAACAGGAATCCGCCAGATTCATTCCTGCAGTCCGCTCTCCCAATGACAACTCCCTTAAGGTCTTACCCTCGGAGATAGTGGAGGAGTTCACAAAGTACTTCCAGGATTTATATGGCCCTATGGCCAACTCCCCATCCAAGGATAGACTTTATGAATATCTGAGTGATTTACAGTTGCCAACTCTTAAACAATCTCAGCAGAAAATTCTGGAGTCGCCTATCTCTGAGGGCAAGATTGAAAGGGTAATCAAATCCCTCCCATCTGATAAATCTCCGGGCCCTGATGGGTTTACTTTCAATTTTTACAAGGTTTTCTCTAAGCAATTGATTCCCATTTTGCTGCCGCTTTTCCAGGCTATTCTTTCTGGTCAAGTGTCTGATCCCTTCCTTTTTTTTTGTTTGTTTTTTGATTGTTTTGTTACCCAAGCCAGACAGACCGTCGGATCAGGTCTCAAGTTACAGGCCGATCTCCCTTCTTAACCATGACATTAAAATTTTGGCAAGATTACTAGCCGACCGTTTGGAGGCTGTGCTTCCCTTTCCAATCGGGGCAGATCAGGTTGGTTTTATGAAAGGGAGATCATCGGTTGACCATCTGAGGGCCCTGACTCGCGTCTTCCTGGCATCCAAGGATGCTCCTCATCCAATGGTCCTGATTTCGCTGGATGCCGAGAAGGCGTTTGACAGAGTCCATTGGGATTACTTATTTGTTACAATGGAAGTTTTTGGTTTTCCCATGAAATTCCGGAATTGGGTTAGCTCATTATACAGTACATGTTCCCCTCTGCCAGAATCTCATGTAATGGGGTTGTTTCCAATTCCTTTAAATTGCATGTGGGGACCAGACAGGGGTGTCCCTTATCTCCCCTTCTCTTTAACATTTATTTAGAGCCACTTATCAGGAGACTATCAGGTGCCCAGGGCATATCAGGTATTTCTCTAGGGGAGCAGGTGGTTGAAGTGGCGGCCTACGCAGATGATCTTCTGTTGCAGGTAACCCATCCACACACTTCTATTCCCACTATCCTGAAGCTAATAGAGGACTTTAGTAAGGTCTCAAACTATAAACTCAATGTAGGAAAGACTGTGGTTTTTCCTCTCAACCATAGGGTATATAAACAGGATATTATTGCGTTGGGGCTCACCTGGCAGTCCGACTATATTAAATATCTGGGGCTCCTTTTAACTAGGGATACAGCGTGGCTTAGACAACTAAATATTAATGCACTGGTACACAAAATAGATGTAGACCTTCGTAGATGGACCCTACTTCCCCTCTCTCTATAGGGCAGAATAAATCTAATCAAAATAAACGTATTCCCTCACCTGTTCTACCCCCTTAACATGCTAAATATATAGCTCCCCCCTCTCTTGGGTTAAAAAAGTGCACGGCATGATCTCCACTTTTATATGGGGTGATAAGAAGGCTAGGATGGCTTTCCACAAATTAGCTGCCCCGAAGGCTAAAGGAGGATTAAGACTTCCCCATATCGGGTTATACTACTGGGCCAGTCAGGCCAATAAGTATCTTAGATGGCTGACCGTGGATCAATCATCCACGCCTGCTACATACACCCCAACTTGGTTAGCTGTCAAGTCTGTCTCCATTAAAAAACACGTTTTTTCTCCTGCTGCGCTGTTATATACCAAGGTTAGTTCCCTACCAGAGTTTCTACGTAGTTCCCCTATAGCTGTTTCAATCAGGGTTCATACTCAATTATGTGCATTTCTGAGCTATAAGAATCTCAAGGATCTATTTCAACCCATAACAGGTAATCCCAATTTTTTATTAGATGGTAGCCTCTCCCAGCCACCTGGCCCTCAGATAGGAAACTGCCATTTAGATGAGTTTGTGTCACCCAATAGTCAATGGTACTCTTCAGCTGACATTATGCACAAGTTTATGATACCTCGCACAAAAATCTTCAAGATTTTCCAGCTTCGCCATCTCCTGGTTAAGGTACTGGGTCTGACCCCCCCCCCCCCAGCTCCCCATATCAGTTTTCAGGCTACCCTAATGGAGTTGGCGGGTTCGCCTCACGCTGTATCTAAAATATATAGTGATCTTTTTACCTGGGCTTACCCTGACAATTATGCTCCTGTCTCCTTTTGGTCTTCTCTCTTTCAGGGCAGAGACCTGGACTGGTCTCTCCTGTGGCAAAGTTGTCATAAGTTCCTCAAGCAGGATAGACTCAGATTAATGCAATTCAAAATTTTGCACAATATTTATTATTCGCTGCAGAGGCTTGCTAGACTGGGTCTTGTATCCTCTCCCCTTTGCACAAGATGTCAGTCTCAAGAAGGAGACCTTCTTCATATATTCTGGAGCTATTTGAAAGTTGTCCCACTCTGGACTGCGATTAAACAGCGTGTTGATCCTCTGTTAGAGCTCTCAGACTTGTTCACCCCCGAAATATGCCTTCTTGGGGATTTCTCCTCCATTTCGGTGGTGAACAGGAGGTACCACATAGCCTTGATGTCGATGTCTGTTAAAAAAGTGGTGTTAAGACACTGGAAGGATACGAAGGTACCAACATATGTTGAATGGCTTCAGGAGTTACTTGCGAACCTTAGAACAGAAAGGACTAGTGCTAGTCTATGTAACAAACTTAAGAAGTTTGATAGGATCTGGGGCCCACTGCAAACTCTCTATGCACTACAAGTTTAAGCACTACTAGGCCTACATCCATAGGTACTGTGCTATAGGTGTAAAGAGGCACCGGGTTGTTCGGGTGGGTGCTGGGTTGGGTGGGAGGGGTAGGGAGAGTGAATCACCCTGCATTTTGTACCTGATGTATGGGGTCATGTTTTACACTGTCTTGATTCGTTCTCTGTATTGGAAACTTTAATAAAATTTGAATTGAAAAAAAAAAGAAATACATCAGTTTTGATGCGGTCTAACACAGGTTTAAACAAATCTGGATCCGATGGATAATACAGCCTCATATCCCGTCCAGTCATTAATTGGTATGGGCTATAGCCAGTACTCTTGTTTTCCGTACCTCTAATACCCATTAGGATTCCTGGTAAGTGCGTCACCCACCCTTTACCAGTATCCAACACTGCCTTTTTCAGTGCATTTTTCAGAGTGCAATTCAACCTTTCTACCATTCCCAAAGATTGTGGATGGTAGGGTAAATGCAAACGTTGAATGATACCGAAGATATCACACAAGGCTGCCATTATTTTTGCTGTAAAGTGAGTCCCTCTATCACTTTCGAGGACTCTGGGAAAACCCCAATGTGAGAACCCTTGTTCCCATAATGCTTTTGCAGTAACTTGTGCACTATCATTACGTAGTGGTAGCGCTTCTACCCATTTGGAAAATATATCAACAATGACCAATAGCTACTGGAACCCCCCCCCCCTTTTCCAGTAGGTAAGGGCCCCACATAATCAATTTGTAAGCTGGACCAAGGACTGTCCACCAGGGGTATACACCCTAACGGAACCCTCTTACCAGGCACTGGAGGATTCATCTGTGCACAGATGAGACAAGCCTCCAGGCATTGTTTGACATCTTTTCCCATTTTTGGCCCCAATATTTTTGTGCCAACATTTTACATGTTTTGTGGAGTCCACAATGACTTCCAATACAATGATTGTCTATGATAATATCTCTTCTAAATGAAGTGGGGGGTGTCCACTTCCTAAACCCTGGTTGTCGTTCCCGTTATTACCATATCTTCCCATATGGTAACATGTTTGGTGGTACACTGTCCTGTATCTTTCCATCGGTTCCGACAACCAAGAAGCCGAGCATCAGTATCTTGGATTCACCCCAAACTAGGGAATTGTGATAATTCTGATATCCACTTTGGATGATTTTTATCATACTCTTCAGTTTCCCACAATTGTGTAGAATCACCTCCTAGAGGGTCTACCCATAAGTTTGATTGTTTTGTGGCTATTTTAGCCAGGTCATCCACCAGATTATTATTCAATTCGTGGATATCCTTTGGATCTTTTTGGTGAGCTCGAACTTTACAAATAGTAATTCTCAGAGGCATTTGAGCTCCTATATCCCATATATGTTGTAATATGGGGCAAAAGTCATGGGTTCACTGGTGGCTGTTCGCATTCCTCTTTTTGTCCAAATAGGAAGAAAATCTAACAAGGAATTGACAGCAAAAGCACAGTCTGAAAAGATATTAATGACTGCCTGTAGATACATCATAATAGCTCCATGTACTGCCTCCAATTCCACTTGTGGGACAGAAAACGATGATGGACATCATACTAATATCTCCTGATTTGTTCCAGGGGTCCAATTAGCATATCTGGTATGGAAATGGCCATCATCCCAAAAGCGGGAGCCATCCACATACACATCAATATCCATAACATTAGGTTCAGCAGCAAAAATTGGTTTGTATTCAATACCCATGACTTCCCCACAATTAGCTCATCTCCCTCCCATATCATTAGCTCTACTAGCTTAGGGGAGGTACATTTTTCCACTGTGATATTTTCCCTTGTAGGGCCAATGCCCAATTCACCAGTCTCTGAGAGGATACTCCCCCTATATCCCTTTCTAAGAGAAATTTCACAGTTGTATGTGAGGCTTGCAAAACAATGTGATTAAACCCCACAATATGTTCGGTAGCTTGTATTGCCCAAAATACAGCTAATAAGTGCTTTACACATTCTTCATAGGTTTCCTCTACTGGAGTTAATACCCGAGAAAAATATCCCACTGGACGTAAAGTCCCTGATTGCTTTTGTAACAGTACTGTGTTGATTACTTGATCAGTCGCATGTACCTATATAACAAAATCTGATGACTCAGAAGGGCTATTGAGGGCAGGAGCCATCATTATTGCTTGTTTAAGAGCCATAAAAGACTGCTGATGCTCTGGTTCCCACTGGAGGATATCGGTTTCTTTTCCCCCCCTTTAACAAATTGTACAGCGGTTTTGCCATACTAGAAAATGCTTCTATAAAATCTCTACAGGAGCCTACCATTCCTGAAAACTGTCGAAGTGCTGTTTTCGTTTTAGGTCTGGGTAACTTGCATGACCCGCTTCTTATCTGGGTCGACAGTACGTCCTTCCTGATTAATACAAATCCCTAAAAAAGTGACTTGTGATTGTCCAATTTGAGCTTTACTCGGGTTCAGTTTTAGCCCTCCTTTGTGTAATACAGTTAACAGCTTGTTTAATAAACGGACATGTTCCTGATACGTGTCAGTCTGTAATAATATGTCATCCATATATTGCATTATTGCCTCAGGATGAAAATATCTTAACAATAGCTCAGCTAGACATTGATGGAATAAAGTTGGTGAGGAATGAAAACCCTGGGCTAAACACTGGAAAGTGTACTGTTTATCCTGAAAAGTAAATGCAAATTTATACTGACTATCAGGATGGACAGGGCTGGACCAAAAGCCATTTGACATATCTAGTACAGTGTAAACTGTAGCTGTAGGAGACAGCCGAGATATCAAGTCGGGAAGCCTCGATACCACTGGGGTGACCAAGGGCGTAACCTTACTTAGCACCCTGTAGTCTACCGTTAATCGCCAGGTACCGTTGGGTTTGTGTACCGGCAAAAGAGGGGAGTTCACTGTTGAACATATAGGTCTAATGACCTTTTGTGACTGTAACTGTCTCAATGTCACACATATTTCTTCATGAGCTTCTTTAGGAGCTCTTATTGTTTTTGTGGAGGGGGGTCTGGTCCTTCAATTTGGACTTCCATGTTAGACACCCTGCCACACTCTGTAGCTTTTAGCCCAAATTGTTTCATGTTGTTTAACCACAGATACTATCCATTGAGGTATGTGTTTCCATAATTTCTCTAAATGGTAGATTTTCAAAGATTTTACAGTGTGTGTGTATATATATATATATATATATATATATATACACACACTATGTGAATCATCCACATTTGGTCCTGGGTTAGTAGTACTTCCTTTCCATAAAATCATGTTACTAAGATCTACTAGCAAACCATGTTGTGCTAAAATGTCCATATCCTTGATGGTACCTTCATGTGTATTACATTTCCAAAACATACATTTTATTTGCTGTTCTCCTATCTGGACCATAACTGTTTTTGTTAAGTATGCTGTTAACCCCCCGAGAAGCCCTGCAAATTTATTTGCTGCTTTCCATGGGTTGTTAAGGGCATGTCACTATCTGTAATGCTAACTGTAGCTCCAGTATCGACCAGTATCACAGTCTGGCAGCCTCTGACCATAGCCGATACAGTAGGACGACCCTCCCAGTCCTCTATTAATTTACCTAGGACTTGGAAGGTGGGGGCTTTGTCCCATCATTGCCCTAATTGTATCAGTTCTTCTTCATCAGGTTCCCTTTTAATGGCTGCCACAGCCTTGGTATTGACCAAATTACTGAGCATTTCAATACATTTTTGTAAGTCTGCCTTACCACCTCGTTTAGTATCATTACCAAGAACTTGTGCTCGTCTTCTCTCCAATACCTGTTTTTGTTTTCCCTCCATGTCTCCACCTTTTGCCCAACAATCTCATTTGTAGTGTCCTTCTTTGTTACAATTATTACAGGTATATGTACTTTTACCTTCTGTTTTGACAATAGCGGCTACTCTCCGCTTGTCCTTTCCCTTTTCCTGGCTTTGATCATCCTATTGCATTCACCACCAGTCTGTCAGCAACTCTTCTTTTGCTGCACATGTAAGCGCTCACTTATATAACATGCGTATTGACGCAGGGACTAAAGCAGCCTGCCAATCTATCAAACTAAGAAATGGCTCCTTATCTTTACTAGGTTCAGCCACATCTCCATAGGTGGCGTATGCAGCATATAATCTGTTAATAAACATAACCGGGGATTCCTCAGGAAGTAAATGTACTTCATAAATCTTTCCCCAGTCTATGTGGGACACACCATGCATTGACTGTAAAGCAGCTTGGATCTCGTCCACAGTTGCCCATGTACCATCACTGTCTGGATTAACCTGGGTTCCAACCATTTTTGCTGGTAAGCTTTGTAACAGCACAGCAGGTAGGGACAACATCATTACTTTACATGCTTCTTTGTTAGTCAGATTAAAATTTGCTACCAATGTTTTCAACTTTGCACAGTAGGGTACTGGATTTTGTCCAGGTTCCCATTTACCTAACTGGTCCACTAACTGCGTTGACTCCTGTATAGTCAAATCTCTTTGGGAAAACTTTTGGATGTATTCCATTTCATCACTATCCTTTTGTATGGCCGCTTCCTCCTCACGGTCTACACAATCATCTAATATTTGTTGTTCCAATCTCTCCTTTGATTTTACATATACACCTATTTTGCCCTTAATCGCTTTCATTGCACTTTCACTGGTCGTCTTTTCCAGTTTCTCTGATAGTGTTTCAATCTTTTGTTTAGCCAAATTAATATCTGCCAAAATCCCTTCTTTTACCTTTTCAGGTAATTTGGTAAGGCGTTTACCTTTATGGGGTATTTTTGAACCTTCTCCTTTCATTTTTACACAAAATGGAGCCATTTTTCATTTTTTTTTTCATCTGGGTTCTTCCTCGCTCTCAGAACTACTGGAGTTCGAGGAACTGTCTGTAACCACCTTGTAGCCACAACCATGTTTTGGCTGAAAGGGGTGTTTAACCTGCACAGGTGCCATTTAATATTTTTGGGTGACTTCACCCAATGAGGTAATTTGATGCCGCAGTTCTAAGGAGATCTGTCACTGTAATTGTGCCTCTGCTTGTAATGTGTACAAGGACTGTTCTTTATATGAGAAGTCTTGGGCATATTCTTGATTTGCCTGATCTAATCTCTCTACTGCAATGGTCAGGTCAGTGCATTAATTTGAGCCTGACTCTGTTTATTTACAAATTTAAGATTTTCTTCTAACTGATTATTCTTAATTTTTAACCCACTAACATCCCCTTGTGCCACACTAATTTTATACTCCATTTCTTTGGTATCAGTGGCACATTTTTGCTTCTCTTTCTCTAATACCTCTTCCATATCTGTTATTACAGTATCACATTTTCCTGACTCCTTTTCTTGGAGAGTTAAACCTTCAGTACATTTCTCTTCATTTTCTAACATCTGCCACTTCATGTTACACATTCTAGCTGTTATTTCATACTGGTATTGTACATACATTTGACAGATGTTGGCACACTTATTTCTATCCACTTTAACTTTCTCATATCCGTCTGTACATTGCTTAGTAAACATAAGTACGCATCTTCCTGTTGTTCAGGAGAGTGGTACAGACCTTCACTTAAATGTGTTTCTAGAAATTTACGTAAATGGTATCTATACTTGCGTCTGTCTTGTGGCTGGCAAATCACGTCTGACTTCACACCAGTCCCTCCTGAGTCCCTTAATCGACTCCCTTCTGTACTTGATTGATCAGGTCAGGTGCAGTAAGGCATTGTCCGTTTAATGTCATCAGCAACTGTATAGACTGTCTTCAGACATCCAAGTCACGGCACCAATTGTAAGGTTTGCATTGTGTTTGCAAACGAAATTCACTCAAGCCTTCAGATTTCTTCTAAGAGTTTATTGTGGTTATTCAGTTGTACATGCATGTTCATTCTTGTCATCTGTATTGGAGTTGCTTATTCAAGTTACATACAGTGTTTATATAAAGATTTATCTTAAACAAGCACTCACACCCCTTCATAAGCCAATCATAATACAAAATAACATATTGCTCTTAAGGTGTGGTGTATCTTTCCACTGAAGACACAAGTATTACTTCATGTCTTACAGATATTACTACATTTCTTGCACAACCTCATAAGTGTTTACTACACTTAAAGAAGGTTCTTTATTGCACACCTTCCTTAACAGGTGTATACTATCCTAATAAGGGCACACCTTCCTGATAAAGGTTTATTATAGGACATTTAATGTTAAATGTTGTGATATATAAAGTGTTGTGAAATTATAAGGTTATCACAAGACATTTGGTTAAAGATTATAATAGGTTACACTTAAGTAAAAATTATACTTCAGTAAAATGTTACACTACAATGGAGTACATTGCAATGACTCCAACAGCATTGCTAATTCCTTCAATCAAATGTTCTCGGGCCTGTCTCAGTATATCTCTGCCCTCCCATCACCTCAGGCAGCCTCTTTGCTTTCAACATCAACACAGTCCACTATCTCCAGCTATCCTTCTCGACAAATGTCTAAAAATCCCCCGTTCCACTTCAAGGCAATCTCAAGGACTGAGGTCTTAAAACTGTTACGGACTATCTCTGACATTAGCTCTGGATCAGATATACTTGAGCCTCAGCTCCTGAAACTTGCAGCACCGTACATAGCCTCCCCTCTGGCTAAAATTTTCACGTTGTCTCTCGCTCCAATAGCCAAGTTCCTGACCTCTGGAAGATTGCTCTTGTAACGCCTGTCTTTAAAAAAGATGATCCCAAGAAGATTACTAACTACAGGCCTATAGCCATCCTGTCAGTCCTAAGTAAAATTCTGGAGAAACTTGTTGCAAATAGAACCATTGACTACCTCACAAAGTACAGCCTTCTCTCTAACACCCAACATGGTTTCCGTAAAGGTCATAGTACCTCCACAGCTCTTCTCAAATTCACTACCGATGTGCTTACCAATATGGATGCTGGCCAGCTGCGGGCAGTTTTTATAGACCTTACAAAGGCCTTTGATCTTGCTGATCACCCCCTGCTCCTCTCCACTCTTTGCAATCTGAGCTTTTCACCCCCAGTTGTTGCCTGGTATGGAAGCTATCAAATAGAACTCAAATTGTGAAATTCAACTCCTCCTCCTTATCTGATGGTGCTACCTTCAATATTAGGGTCCCCCACAGCTCTATTCTGGGACCTCTTCTTTTCTCACTTTTTATCAATAACATAGCCAAGGTTTTTCTTTCATGCTCATCTAGTCTTTATGCAGATGATCTTGTACTCTACTGAAGCTCTGATAAGGTCACCAGCATAAATGCATCCCTTTCCTCAGATTTCACAAATGTCCAAAACTGACTTTCTGTGCATAAGCTTGTACTTAATGCTAAGAAAACCCAGGCAATGTTACTTGGATCTGCCCCTAAACTTAGGACATGTCAAACTCCCCTGTTGGTGCAAGACCACAGTGGCACACAAATAGAATGCGCTACATCTTTTAAGTACCTGCAAATTCTTCTGGACCAATCCCTGTACTTCAGCCTACATATACAATCCACTTGCAAGGCAGTGAATGCTAAACTCGTGGTCGCTTACAAGTCTAGTTTTATGCTAACTCCCTCTGCTAGACTTGCTATTGCCAGAGGCATATTACTCCCTGCTCTCACCTACGGCACACCGACCTTTGCTACTGCACACAAAACCATCCTTCATAAGTGGGATGTCACTTATAACAATATCTGTCGGTATGACTCCTCATCATCACGGCTTAAGCACCACTGCCAACTGTACAGGGACCTGGGCTGGTTATCCCCCTCAGCTTGCTGTCAGTACTCTCTTGGCTCCCTGATTGACTCTATACTCAGAAACCAGACCCCTTCTGTGTTCGCAACATTGCTGGTACCTCAAACCTCCCCTATGGACTGCGCTCGGTAGATAAATCCCTGCTGAATGTACCTAGATGTAAAACATCAAAAGGCTCTGTTGCCTTCAATCACACTGCTCCTAAGCTCTGGAGCTCTCTCGCCCAAGCACTTCGAATATCAGGATCCCATGACAGCTTCAAAAAGGAGCTGTGCCTACATCTGTCCCTTGCTGATCTCTGCACTTGTTTTAATCCTCCTTAATCCACTCACCTACCAGATGCTTCATTGCCTAACTTTCACCTCTCTACCTAATAGCACTTCTTACCCTTACTATCTACTTGAGGACTAATCTACCCCCCCCACCCAGAACACCAGGGTCTTGTCTTGGAGGCCGTGATAATGCATCTTGTCCAGTCAGGAATTTGCCCTTGCCTTGTTTCGCTGCCTATTTGAACCTTCATTGTTTTGACTAATTTGACCAATATTTCTTTGCTGTATGTTGTGGTATCTCCTCCTTGACTCTGTGGATTTTTATGCCCAAAATTCAATGTGAATTTCATTGATTGTTCTTGTCCTGGCTGTATGTATTCAATACTACTGACTATTTTGACCTATACTATTGTAATTTCACTGTACTCATGCTATGTACCTGTCTTTGATTGTTGTACTCTCCCGAGTCATGACTGAAAATAGTCATTTCATGGCTAGTGCACCTACCCAGTTAACAAATAATAAATAAATTACCCAATCACCCTACCCCAATCTCCCCTTGTCACTCCCCTCTTCTCCCTTCTGATGCCTTCACTCTTAATTATTCCTTCCTCATAAAGTTCTTAGGCTGACAAAGTCACTGTACTGACTGCACTGTCATTGTATGTCCAAAATTTCAAGTCTGTGCCTTGCATGATACCCTACTTGTAATGATAATTGAAATATCTTTCCTCTGTTATAATAATCGAAATGTTATCTTTCTTTTTCATCCACATTACCCTATGTTGTTTTCATCTGTATTAAAGCTCAACTGCCTCTACTATTTTGACGCGGCACCTTTGTAAAAGAACCTCTGGTTCAAAGGTATGTGTAATCCTAGATATCATTAAATAAATAAAATAAATAAATAGAGGAGTTTGGAACAAAGACTCCATCACCAACAAATAATTACACGCTAGTGGTCTGCATGACAAGTCTATCCAAACTTATCTAGCTAAGTGAGGACCTGTAGCATGATGGAGAACCAAAAGCTGGGGGAACAGGCTGGGTTGGGGGGGAAGGTGGAAACCCGCCCATAGTGTCTGAAAAAGGGAGTGGGATATTACTTGTTTGCCTTTCAGACAGATTGTGAGAAGGATGCTATGGGCAAGAAGAACTAGGCCCTGAGGGGGATGGTGTGCTGTTGTAGCCTAAATGCACAGTGGACTTGCCACAACTGCTATTTGCATAATCCAAAACATAATTGCAAAGTAGAGGCTTGAGACCTTTGCCACGCACAAGGGTATAATCCTAAATCCACAATTTGTTAGGTGACTTGGGCAAACAGAGGGCAGGAACAATGTACACTTAGTAGCACCCAAAATTGGTGGTTCACGGGGCAGTGGAAAAGAAAATGTTTTAACGTTTCTACTTCCTCCAAGCACGTTGGGCAGAGGCACAGTCTCTCAGTCAAAGACTTGTGCTTCAGGAAGTTGTGGACGGCTAGTTTCCCATGGAGACTAAGTAACATAACATCCCATGTATAATGGGATTCTGCAATTTTGCCTTGGTGGTGGGTGAGATGATGGCGATACTAATCAAGGAAAGGGTGGTAAACTACCTTGTGGACAGCAGACTGCAGGATGACAGGCAGCATGGTTTTACAAATGGGAGGTAATGCCAGACTAACCTAATTGAGTTTTTTGATTGGGTGACAAAGGTGGTCGATCAGGGAGGGGCAGTGGATGTGGCCTCTCTGGACTTCAGAAAGGCCTTCGACATCGTCCCTCACAGAAGGCTGGTAAATAAGTTGGAAAGCTTAGGAGTGGGACAGACAATAACTAGGTGGGTGGAAAACTGGTTTAAGGACAAAAGCTAGAGGGTGGTGGTTAATGGGGTATATTCCAGGGAGATGGGGGTGACGAGTGGGGTGCCCCGGGGTCGGTAAGGGGGCCTCTCATTTCTAATATCTATATCAGTGATATAGCAGAGGGGCTGGAAGGGAGGGTGTGCCTAATTGCAGATGATATAAAGATCTGCAATAGGGTGGACACCCCAGGGGGGTGGAGGCCATGAGGGAGGACCTGAAGATTCTGGAAGGGTGGTTGGAAACTTGGCAGCTGAAATGCAATGCCAAAAAATGTATAGTAATGCACATAGGGCGGAAAAACCCGCAAGCTGCTTACACACTTGGAGGGAGTTAATTACGCCAACTGAGCAGGAGACGGATCTGGGGATTATAATGTCAAATAACCTTAAGGTGGGTAACTAATGCAGCAAAGCAGTGGGCAAGGCAAATAGAATGCTGGTGTGCATAGGAAGGGGCATAACAAGCAGAAGGAGGGAGGTACTGATGCGTCTTTATAAAACCATGGTGAGGCCTCACCTGCAGTACAGGGTCCAGTTCTGGAGACCTCACCTACGCAGGGACATAGAGGGGATTGAAAAGGTTCAGGGAAGGGCAACTAAGATGGTGCGTGGTATGCATGGGAGGCCATATGAGGAGAGGTGGAGGGAACTGGATCTGTACTTATTGGAAACTAGAAAGGAGAGGGGAGACATGATACAAATTTTAAGTACATTAAGGGGATTAATAAGGTGAGGAAGGGGAGCTTATTTACAAAGAAAGTGGGTGCTAAAACTAGAGGTCATTGTCTAAGATTAGAAGGTGGAAGATTTAGGGGCGTCCGGAGGCATTACTTCACAAGGAGGGTGGTGAAGTCCTGGAACAAACTACCTGAGGAGGCTGTGGGGGGCGGAACAGTGGAGGGATTCAAGAGGGCATAGGATAGACATAAGGGGTTGACCAGTGGGGCGAAGGGGAGGTCCCTTGACAAAGGTGATGAGTGGGGGGTAGGGAGCAGACTCGATGGGCCAAAGGGGTTATTTTCTGCCATCAGAGTTCTATGATTCTATGATTTGTAAATTGAGAAATTGCTGAGGTCACATCAGCAGGGGAGCACAACTTCACTTCCAGCGTTGGAATGGGCGTAGAATGGAGGATGGATAAATGTAGTGTTTTCCTGACCCACATTGCAATATCACTGAGGGAGAGGTGCCAGCAATTAAGTTTTTTTGAACACCCATTGAATATATAGAGGAAGAACATGGTCCAAGTCCCGACCAGGGGGCGGGGGGTATCAGCTTGCCAGCATTCCAAATAGGGAGCAATCCAATGCTCCAGTAATGGTGCCTAATGTGGGGGAGACTGTCAAAAAATAAGGGAGATATTGCATGTAAAGAACATACTAAAATAAATAATAATGGATTCACCATGTTAAGACCACCTTTATTCAGGGGGCGATACATTACATCTCATTTCACAAGATTGAGATGGGAACCCCACAAGCCTTGAAAAAGAGACTGTACAATTTAGTCTTCAAAGTTGGGGTGGGGGGGAATACAACTGAGGAATGTAAAACATGGAAGCAACAAAGCTTTAATCAAGTGAACCCTCCTGAGCTTCACCAAATGTCTATGTTTCCAGTTCGCTAAATTGCGTTCTGCCTGAAGCATACAACTCATCCAGTTAAAGGCAGCAACATCAGGGTGAATAAAATAAATGCCTAGGAGCTTAATGGAGCTGTGACCAATGGGGATAACAGCAATAGCGGAGCAGACAATGGCTGGGGGTGCCCCAAGCGGGATTGCAGTGCTTTTCCAATAGTTAATGCGGATCCAGATAGTTGGGAAAAGGTCTGAAGAGTGGAGGAGATTCTGGATCCTGAAGACACATCTCATAACATGATACAAAGATTGTCAGCATAGGCCAAAACCTTAATCTCGGGGGTATCCAAGGAAAGCTGGATTCCAGGTATGTCACGTCTGGCCTGTAATAACTGGATCAGTGGATCAGTGGAGAAGACATACAGTAAAGGGCTCAAGTGGTAACCCTGGCAAATGACATGCTTTAGAGGGACTGGGGCACCTAAGTGGGAATTTATAAGAGGGATAACTGTGGCAGCTGCATACAGCAATTGAAGTCATCGAATGAACATAGGATGTACACTATACCAGTGCAGAAGTTCGAATTGATAATACAGATTCACATTATCATACGTTTGTTCCTGGTCAATGGATAACACAAAACCAGTAATGTTGCTACAGCATGTGTGCTTCTTGTAAAGAGTTCACTCAAAATTATAAGATTGTTACAGATGTTGCGGTTTGGAATGGAGCAACATTGTGATGGGGAGATGACATGAGCTACAACAGTAGTTAAACGTTTCGCTGGAATTTTGGCAAGGGTCTTATAGTCTTTGTTGAGCAGACAAAGAGGTCTTCAATTGGGCAAAAGGATCCGATCACCTTTCTTATATAAAAAAAATGAGGAGGGCTTTGGCAAATTGGGGGGATGGGACACCCTGAAACAAAATTTGGCTGAACAGTATGAGCAAGGTAGGGGCCAGAAGATCAAAACAATTTTTATAACATTCAGTTGGGAGACCATCAGTGCCAGGGGCCACATTGCTGGGGAGAGCCCAAGGGCTGTAATGACTTCTATCAGAGTAGCAGGTTGTGCAAGAAGATCTTTGTCAGTGTCAGCTAGAGTAGGGATATTCAAGTCATCAATTATGGAGCCCTGATTGACGGGCCTTGAAGCAGTCAAAGGATGGACGGGTGCCTTGTGTGCCAGATTTGTTCTGTTATTCCAGAGACTTAGCCCAGTTGTACTGGATTTCAACCATAAAGGCTTTAACAGGGACAATGTGCTTAGTAAGGTCAAAATGGGATTCAAACATAGAAGAAATGAGTTTATGTAATAGAGCGTGTAAAGACAAATAGTGGAAATACTTAGAGGTGGTTATACGCTGGGCAATCCCATGAGAAAAGGATTTGAAACAATTTTTGGAGTTTAGTCATCAAGCCCCAGAGTCGGTGTTGGTACTAAACACTGACCATCTATCCAGTCATCATGAATGGATTGGTCATGCAATAACAAGGAACTGAGTCTCCACGGCCGGGGATCGAATCTGCCAATGGCGACATTTCGAGAGCAACAGACAGCTAAATGGTCTGACATTTCAACAGGAAATGTTTTCACCAGGGAAATGCTTTACACTCAAGACAAAACTATAAAGTCTATATGAGTAGAGGGGGACCTTTAACAAAAGTACATTTGAATGAGTTTGGTAAGGCCCCATGGTTATCTCGCAATTGGGCCAAGGAAATCATGTTTTTCAAGTAAACCGAGTCACAGAACAGTTTATTAGTTTTGCCACCCTTATCTGCTAAACACATGCCACAGTTAAAATCCCCACCAAGGATAACAAGTCTGCTGGTGATCAGAAAGGGCTGTATCAAAGTAAACAGTTATATTCGATCTGATTCAACCTGAGGGGCATAAACATTAACAATCCTTAGCTGCAGAGGACCGATTTTGATGTCCAATAGCAGAACTCTGCCAGGACATATTCAAACAACATGAAGTCTTGCTATATTATAGACATTAGCAGTTTGATCCAGCTCTAGAACTGCCCCGGAGTGAAATGGTTAAAACCATTCCAAAATAGAATTTTGGCACGAGAGCAGCTCTATCTGTGTCATTTCAAACTTGAACTGTCAGATTCTTTACTCCGCCTCAGTGAACAGTCGCTCCGGAGATTTCTCCTTCTGCTCGGTTCATTTCTCGGTTTAAAGTGTTTTCTCGGGTTGGATTTAACCGAGAATAGTTTTATTTTAACCGCGAAAAACAGTTCGTTCAAGCTCTATCTGTGGTAACCGTAGTAAAATGAAGGTTTTGTCTGTGTGGAACTTGTAAGTTATCGGTTCGGTTTTGAACCGATCAGTGGGTTTAAACTCATTTAAAACTAAAAGTTACTATTTTAGAGTGCGGTTCCGGTTCTTATCGGTTCTAAAAACTGGATTTATTACGTTTTTTTCCAATACCCGTGACACGTTAGGAACCGATAAGGGGTGTCTTGCCTGGCACTGCCGTTAAAGGGCAAGTTTTTGGTTAGGCTGGCATTATGTCTGAGAAACCCAAAAGAAAAACCGGGCCCACTGGGTTTCAACACTGTGATGTTTGTGGGGAAGTCTTGCCAAGGCTGACCCACACACCACATGTGTTTATTGTCTGGGGTTTGACCACCTCCAGTCAGACTGCCAGGTATGTAAGAATTTCCCTGCAGCCACCCTGGAAAAAAGATTGGGCAGGCTCAGGGAACGAGAGGCCAAAAAAGTCCGCTGACCCGGATGGCCAGCCCGGTTCGGTGCCAACCGAACCAGAGGGAGTGCCCTCTGACCAGGGCCAGACTTCCTCGGGCAAAAGAAAAGCTGGTTCTGAGGAACCAATTCCAGTAAAGAAAACAAGAAAATCAGCAGGTCTGGAGTCCAAAATTCCTTCTCCAACTGCTGCAGACATAGCAAAAGCCATACAAATTGTCCAGTCACTGTCTCAGGGTCCGTCCGAACCACCACTATCTGGTAAAAGGTCGGTTCTGCCTGGTCCCAGTGGTTCAGGATTATGATATTGAGGAATTTTATGAACCAGAGGAGGGGAGGAGGAGGATTATGAACAGTATGAATGTGGCTGGAAGGTCTGGTGTGCCCATTGAACCGGACATCTCCCCAGACAGACCTTTAGAATCTCCCCTATGCTGTCTGAGTCCCCATCTCATTTTATGTTTTATAAAAGTTGCTGAAACCTCTCCAGCTTCCTTTAGAAGAGGCTGTGGATGAGCAAGAGGAGCCTGATTTTGTAGAAATGATGGATATTCCAGAGTCTAGAGATTGTCTATTCCTTTACATAAGTCTTTTAGGAAACAAACAATTAAAATTTTAAAAGCTCCTAATTCTGTGCCTCCTGTAGATAAAAAGATGGACAGAAGGTATACATTGTCAGGCCCTGATACAGAATTCCTTTCTCAGCAATGCAGTCATGTTAGTAGTTCAGGCTGCTGCCTGTGATAAAGCTAATATTCCTTGGCTTCACATCCTCCTGACAAGGATTCCAGGAAGATTGATGCCATGGCAAAACAGTATATGGCAGCCTCTCTGGGACTCAGGCAAGCAAATTATATGGCTTATGTAGCTAGGTATCAGAAATCTAGATGGGATACTGTTATGCACTGGCCAAGCAGGCCCGTGGCCAGCTGGCTAGTGAGCTAGAACAGGTGGCTGCTGATGGCATTGAAGCCTCTAAGGTTCAGTTTCATGCTGCTGTGGATGTTAATGATATTTCCTCTAGGGTCATGGCCACATCTTTAGCTTTTTAAATGGTTGGCCTGGCTCAGGTGTACTAGTTTGTCACAGGATACCCAGACTAAGGCTATGGATTTTCCTGTGGTGGGAAATTCTCTGTTTGGAGAGCAGACAGAGAATTACATGAAAAGATGGATGAATATGGGACTACTTACAAGAGTGCCCAGGCTAAGGGCGCATGCCCCAGGGGTGAGGGTAGGCCTTTTCACAGAGCCTTTCTACCAGACTCAGGCCTCCTCTGCCTTTGCTCAGAGGGGCTTCTTCAGAGGCAGGGGCAGACAGAGGGGTGGGAAGACCTGCTCCCACCCCAGCCTAAAGCTCCTGTGAAACAGACACTCCTGATGAAGTGCCCAGGCCGTGATCTCCTGTGCCAGTGGGGCAGGCTGGCTTACTTCAGTCAGAATTGAGCTTTAACCTCAGACAAGTGGGTTCTGGAAGTAGTAAGCCAGGGTCTGGTTCTCAGCTTCAAAAAGTTTCCCAAGTTGAGAAGCAGACTTTTCTACCTGTAAGTGCTTCAGAGACCCTCGCTCTGGAAACAGAGGTCTCATCCCTGTTAGCTCTCAGAGCAGTAGAAAGGGTTCCTCCCCTGCATCAGGGCAGGGGTCTGTATTCCAGATACTTCCTTACCCCAAAAAAGACAGGAGAATGGCGGCCCATTTTAGATCTCAGATATCTGAACAAGCATCTTTTGAAACCAAAGTTCAAAATGGTAACTCTGGTAATGATTTTACCTTCCCTAAGGCCAGGGGACTGGCTAGCCTCCCTGGACCTCAAGGATGCCTATTTCCATGTCCTAATCAGAAGATCCCATCGAAAGTACCTCAGATTCGAACTGCCCTCAGGTCATTACCAGTTCAGAGCAATGCCCTTCGCCTTACCTCTGCTCCAAGGGTATTCACAAGTGTCTAGCAGTGGCAGTGGCCCACTTAAGGAGGCAGAGGATTGCTGTTTTTCCCTATCTAGACAACTGGCTCATTGTAGGCCAGTCCCCAGAACAGGTAAAATCTCACCTGCAGGTCACCCAGCAGCTTCTCACCTCCCTGGGTTTTCTGCTAAACCTACCAAAGTCGGTTCTGGAACCAGTCCAGATACTCACCTTTATGGGGCAGAATTGGACACAAAGCTAGCCAGAGCCTTTCTTCCCCCAGAAAGGGTAAGGAATTTAGTGGCTCTGGCCTCTTCCTTCACTCTGCAGGTCTCTCGACCAGCAAGACACTTTCTGCAGCTCCTGGGGCACATGGCTGCATCCACAGCTGTTGTGCAGGGAGCCAGATTTCAGATGAGAGACATTCAGTTTCACTTGAGAACCTTTTGGTCTCAGAGAAGAGACCCCTTTCCAAGTTGGTCCCAGTGACTCGAACCTTGATCCTAGTCTCCAGTGGTGGCAGGATCAGAGCAATTTAAGAGCGGGGGTCCCCTTCATTTCCCCTTCTCACGACTTGACTCTCATTACAGATGCTTCCCTTCTGGGTTGGGGAGCCCACATGGGCAACCTTTCCATTCAGGGAGTTTGGTCCCCCCAGGAATCTCTGCTCCACATCAATTTGCTGGAACTCAGAGCTGTCTTTGTAGCTCTTCAAGCTTTTTCTACATCTGTCCACGACAAGGTGATACAAGTCAGAACAGACAACACCACAACAATGTGGTACATCAACAAACAGGGGGGCACTCGGTCTTCGGCCTTGTGCACTGAGGCAATGAAGTTGTGGTCTCTGGCCTATTCCCTGAACACTTCCCTCATAGCAGTTCATCTTCCAGGGAAGGACAATGTCCTAGCGGATGCCCTCAGCAGGATTTCCAGGGCCATCACGAATGGTCCCTGGATCCTCAAGTGCTGGGGATAGTTTTTGCCAGGTGGGCATCCCTCAGATAGATCTTTTGCAGCCCCAGACAATCACAAACTTCCTCTGTTCTGTTGCAGGCCTCCAGTGCTGGGCTCAGTTCCCTGGATGCCCTTCTTCTGGATTGGGAGGGAAGTTCCTCTATGCTTTCCCCTTTCCTCTCTATTCAAAGTACTAGTCAAAATCAGATCTCAGCCTTGCAGGGGATTCTGATTGCCCCGGATTGGGCCAGGCAGCCCTGGTACCCACTCCTTCTGTCTCTGACAGTCCATCTTCCCCTGTGCCTCCCCAGGAATCACAATCTGTTGACTTGTGTCCAGGGAAGGGTTTGGTATCCGGACCTCAAATCCTTCAACCTCAAGGCCTGGCTCTTGAGGAGTAAAGAGTTTGCTGATTTACACCTCTCTCAGGGTGTTCTTGAGATCCTAAAGCGTCCAGAAAGCCTTCCACTAGGGCTACTTATAGTTCTAAATGGAAAAGGTTTTCCATTTGGTGTGCTGGGAAAAATATTTCCCCAGAATCTGCTGAATTGCCCATTTTGTTAGATTACATGGTACATCTTAATTCCTTGGGTCTCAGACCAGCTACCCTGAGAGTTCATTTGGCAGCTGTGTCTGCTTTTGTGTCAGCAGGAAAGTCATCCTCTTTCCTCTCATCCTGTGTTTTCCAAGTTTTTAAGAGGTTACTCCATACTAATCCTCCTTTCGGGAACCGCCCCTGCTTGGGACCTTAATGTTTGCATTGCCCAGTTAATGCAACTCTCCTTTGAACCTCTGTCTTCTGCAGAGCTTAAGTACCTAACTTGGAAAACTGTTTTCTAGTGGCTATCACTTCTGCCAGACGCATAAGTGAATTGCAAGCCTTGTCAGTGGAGACTGACTTTATTTCTTTCCACAGGGATAAGGTAGTCCTAGGACTAATAGGAAGTTTTTGCTCTAAGGTGGTTTCAGATTTCCATCTTAATCAATCTATCTCCCTTCCAGTATTTTTCACTGATCACTCCTCTTCGGGTGAGAGGAGGTTGCACAGCCTGGATGTTAAGAGAGCTCTTAGTTATTATATAGAGCGTACCAAAGGTCACAGGTTCGAATCCCTCCAACTTTTCCTTACCTATGGTGAAGTTGGGAAAGGCAAACCTGCCACTAAGAGATCAATAGCCAGGTGGATTGTCTCTTGTATCCAATTTTGTTATCAGAAAGTGGGCAGAGCCCCCCCCCGGTTTGAGGGCTCATTCTACCAGGGGTACAGCTGCGTCTCTAGCTGCTGCCAGAGATATCCCTTTATTAGAAATTTGCCAGGCTGCTACTTGGAAAACGGTACACACTTTTACCAAGCATTACTCCCTGGATGTCCAGGCCAGGAGAGATGCTCGGTTTGGCACAGCTGTTCTTCAGAGCCTATTCCCTAAGTAGGTTCTGCCCCTCCTCCATGGAGGTACTGCTGTGTATTCTGCTAATGTCTATAATATAGACCTCCCCCCAAGACTTCATGTTGTTTGAAGAAAAATTACTCACCTTAGTAATGTTGTTTCTTCTAATGGAGTCTTGCTATATTATAGACCTCCCCTCAACCTGCCCCTCTCAGAACCTCTACTTGGTGGGGTGCGGCAACTAGTGTGGGCACTTCTTATGTCCTGTTAGCATTTTGTCCCCTTTGGGACTTTGGGGTGTGTATGTACGTCAGTGTGTGTGTGTTTTATTATACTTATGTTCCATTTTCATATTATTAGAATGGTGTTAGTATTTCTGGTCCCCTGACTTGAGTCTTGGGTGTTGGGACCATCAATGGTTGTTATTATTTAGGTAGCCATTTGGCTAGTGTAGGTTACAGCTTCCACACAGACCTTAGTGAGTTTGGCTCGTAAAGATCTGACAGTTCAAGTTTGAAATGACCCAGATAGAGCTGCTCTCGTGCCAAAATTCTATTTTGGAATGGTTTTAACCATTTCACTCCGGGGCAGTTCTAGAGCTGGAACAAACTGCTCATGTCTATAATATAGCAAGACTCCATTAGAAGAAACAACATTACTAAGGTGAGTAATTTTTTCTTTCGGCCTATCTTGAGCCAGTACAGAACACGTCACTGTCTCAGTTACCATTAGTCAAGAGATTCCTAAAAGGTATCCTACACTCTAAACCCCCGGTCAGTAGACCGGTGACCACATGGGATAGTAACCTGGTGCTAGATTGCTCACCCATAAACCCTTTCAGCCACTACCTACCTGTAAATTGCAATTTCTGACCTGGAAGACAGCCTTCTTAGTGGCTGTCACTTTCATTCATGGGGTCTCCAAAATCCATGCTTTAGTCACAGACCCCCTTACACCATGTTTCACGAGGACAAGGTGGTACTCCATACTCACCCCAAATTCCTACCCAAAGTGGTTTCGGACTTTCACCTCAACCAGCCCTTGCTTCTCCCTACTTAATTTGCTAACTTCCAGAATGAAGGAGAATGCTCCCTTCATTCTCTGAATGTTAAGAGGGTTCTGCGATTCTACATTGACAGAACGAAAGGGATACGTGGTCCAAACAGATCTTGTATCTTTCAGCATGCCTCGGCTGAGTCAGCCTGTTGCCATTAGATGTACTTCTGCATGGTTAGTAGCATGTCTTCGACACTGCTACTTCATGGCGCAGGTCAAGTTGGAAGACTGGGTACACGCCCACTCTACCAGAGTGGCCAGGCTTTCCTGGCAGAGATTCATAATGTACCTATTGCAGACATCTGCAAGGCAGCAACTTGGAGTTCAGTGCATACCTTTGTAAAGCACTATGCTCTGGATGTCCATGCAAGACAGCACACTTCTTCGACAGGACAATCCTTATGGATTTCTGTCCTGAGTGAGCTCTGTCTCCTGCCACCCTACTTGGGGGATTGGTTTTTAGCTTGGTACCCTCCCATTCATGTGAATGAGTGGTGGAGTCAGTCCAGGAAGATATGGAAATTATGTTCCTACTGTAATTCTTGATCTTCTTGGATGAAGTCTCCACCACTCATTCACAGCCCACCCACCATCCCCCGAGCTCACTCATTCTGTTTTTGGTCTTTACTTGCTTGTGGTATGGGCTATGAAGATGTCATTGAATTGACCCTTCTTACATGGGTCATCTGGGCCATCTTATGCCCGGAAGTTAGGGTTAGATTTTCTTAAGTTAGATTACGCTGCACCTCCTCAGTCAAAAAGGTACAGAGGCTGTTGGAGGGTCGACGCCAAGATAGTCTGTATGGCACAAGTTAGTCTCGCAGTGCCGTGCTTGCATGGTCCTATCCCAGCGCCTGCCTTCCTGAAGATTTCTGGCACCCTCGGGGTCCTAGTGCCTCTGGCATAGTCCCATTAGTGTGAATGAGTGGTGGAGACTTCATTCAAGAAGATCAAGAATTACAGTAGGCACGTAATTTCCATTTCTTTCTGTTGTTTGAGCATTACTTGTTACAGTGCTTTTACAATTGATACTCAGTTATCTCAGTTTTTTTAAATCATTCATAGCCTTTCGTAACTGTTCTGCCGCATAAACCAGTTTTACAGACTTTTTACAATTTTTATGGTATTTTATTTGGTAGCCATTTAGCTAGTTTAGTGGTGACGGCTCACCCTAGCTGTAGAAATAAATCTGACGTTGGAATGCAGGTGCAAGCATAACTACACTGCAGGGTTGAATTTCATTCAAAATTCTCTAATTAGCATGAAATTCTAAAGCTTCAGGGCAATTCATTCCAGGGGAATGATTGCAGTTGTTAAGCATAGTGGGGGATCCCTTTGGAAGAAACAACATTACTGTGGTAAGTAATATTTTCATCTTCCTGGACACAAAGTCTCCACCACTCATTCACACTAATGGGAATCTACGCCAGAGGCGCTAGGACCCAGCGGGAGCAAACTTTTTTGCAAAAGGGTCAGCGCCAGAGATGGAGTCATGAGGAGCGCTTTTCGCGAGCCAGCTTGTGCAGTAATGGCTATCTCAGCGTCGACCCTCCAACCACCTCAGTTCCTTTTTTTCCGCCATCGAGTGCACTTCAACGATGATGTTGTTCGCCTGCTGGGAGTCAAACTTCAAACTAGCAGCATAGTTTTCAGTTTGTTGTTTATTGTTTTGTAACTTATCATGAAATAAGTACCAATTACATTTAAAATTTCTTATTAAGAAAGAAGTCTTCAGCCCTCCATTAACGGAGTCGACCATGAGCGGGTCAGGTGACAGTAGGGAGACTTACGTGTAAGCTGTTCAGTCAGCTGGGCTGGGTCCGATCCGCCGCCCTCTCCGGGGGTCTGACATGGTGGTCCAGTGCTCGGGAGTTGGGCAGTTCCTAAAGCATAAATGAAAGCGGTCCTATTCTTGGCACGTTTGGCCTCGACTCTTCTTCAGCCCACAGGTCAAAAAAAAAAGAAGGCATCACTCGAGGTTGCCTTCTGGCATGTCTGCGCATCAACGGTCGGTCGTCGGGGCCAGGTGCCAGTCTCCTCCTCTGGAGTCACCAGTTTTTTGTCTCCGGTGGCCGACCTCCTCGACATCGGAGCCCGTCCCCGCCTCTTGGAAGGGCCTCTGATGAGCAGTTTCATCAGTGGGCAGCTCTTATGGGGCAATGTGCTCAGAGATTAGTCCAGCTGCCTGATTTGGACACTCTGAAGCCTTCAGGCCATTCGAGGGAGCAGGTAGGGTGGTTGGACCTTCCTAGTCATGCAGCGCCTTCTTCGGTGCTGTTGACTCTGCACTCATGTGTTTCCCCCCTCACATGGCTGCGGTGCAGGGGGCCACACTGATGCCTCTATCTCCTGATAATCTTCATCCTTTTTCTTCAAATCAAGTTTTCGGAACCTTGAGACTCTCTTGGCACTGTCCGCAGCACTGGAGACACTCTCAGCACTGGCTGCACCATGGGGGGGAGTCTGTCAGCACCGATTGGTGTGCCTATGGGCCTGTCGGCGCTGTCCTCGGCACCAGTGGGTCTGTCGGCGCCGACTGCGGTGCTGATGGGTCTGACGGTGCTGTCCTCAGCACTGATGGGTCTGTCGGTGCTGTCCTCAGCGCCGTCTGCAGCACCATGGTCTCTTTTGGTGCCGTGTGCTGGGCTGTTTCCGGAGGCACTGACTCCCTTGTCTTTGGTGCCGTATACCTCTTCGGGGTCGGGGCTAGTTGTGGTGCCGTCCAGCCTTCAAGGATTCCCCATTCTGATTCCTTTCTCTTCTTTTCCTACTGCTTTTCACTCCTTTCCTGTCCATACAATCCCTCCTGGACTGTTAGGAGATGATTTTGAGCCTGACCCAGACCTTCGGCTGGGTGATGATGTTGAAGGTGCAGGGATCAATCCTGCTGCAGAGCCTGTGGTTGAAGACCTGTCTTTTAAGTCTCTGCTGAAAAATCTAAATTCTGCTCTTGCTCTCCAGACTACAGAAATCAATCCTGGGAAGCTTTTAAGACTCCAATACCTACATGTCCCGGAGATCCCTATGGATTTAACTTCTCCAGTACAACCATCTTTTGAGACCCTCTCTCAGATGGTATGGAACAATCCCGCTCTCATCCCTTCCGTGGCTAAGTCCATAGATAGGAAGTATGTTCCTCCCAAGGATCGACCCATATTGGCCTCACAAGCTTTTGCTGATCCCATTGTAGTCATAGCAGAGAATGATAAGGCCATCATTCCTCAGGCATCTACAGCCCAGCCTATAAATAAAGAATCTTGCAAGATAGACTCCTTAGTTAAGAGAGTCTTTGCTGCCTCCACCCTGGGTATGCGTATTTCCAGCTACCAGGGCTATTTTTCCCAATATGTGTATGTACTTTGGCATTCTCTCAAACAGATGGTAGAAGCTCTGCTAGAATCAGAGGCTAATTCAGAGCTACTTCAGACCATAACCAGGGATCTCGAGTCCAACAACCAGCAGATACTGCTTCCCGAGCGGCGGCAGCAGGCATTTGCACTCGTCGCCACTGTTGGCTACATACTTAAGGCTTCAGGAATGATGCCCAGCAGCAGGTCATGGCTTTGTCCTTCGACAGTATGTATCTGTTCGGGCCCCAAGTAGAGCAAGCTCTGGAGGCCCCACAGAAGACTAGGTCTGCCATTAAGATGGCTTGACCCACACCCACACCCTCATGGGGGGATGTCAACAAGCGCCAATTTCACAACCGTCAGTCCTTTCGGAGCAAAGGCAGAGGAGATTTTAACAAAAACCGCAACCCTCAGCCACAAAAGAAAATGCAGCAGAAGGCACAGGGCCCCAAAGCGCCCAGTGCTAGCTTCTGAGTTTCTGGCCCAGGTCCCACCTCAACTGTCCGAGGAGGACTCTTCCTCAGGGGTGGGAGGATGTCTGAATCAGTTCTACAATCAGTGGAAATCCATAATATCAGACAGATGGGTCCTCTGGATAATCTGTGAGGGGTACTCGCTCAATCTTTCAGAAACCCCTCCGGATCATCCCCCCAAATGACAGCCCAGGCTGTCAGCTGTACAGTCAGACCTTCTCGCTTCCGAGGTACAAGGCGTTTTGAACAACAGGGCAGTAGAAGTAGTTCCGATGGATCAACGAAACACAGGTTTCTACTCCCATTACTTCCTGGTCCCGAAGAAAACTGGCAGCATGCGCCCCATTCTGGACCTCAGAAAGCTAAACAAGTTTCTTCTCAAGGAAAAGTTCAAGATGATATCGCTAGGTACCCTATTACCCTTGCTTCATCAACATGATTGGCTAGCCTCCCTGGACATGCAGGATGCCTGCCAACACATTCCTATATACCCAAAGCACCACAAATACCTAAGGTTTGTGGCACTAGGTTAACATTATCAGTTCAGAGTCCTGCCCTTTGGACTATCCTCAGCGCTGCAAGTTTTTACAAAGTGTTGTGCAATTCTCGTGGTGCATATCAGGAAAATCGGAATTCAAGTATTCCCATATCTGGATGACTGGCTCCTAGCAAGCCCCTCCAGACAGGAAACTCTGGACACTCTAGCCATGGCTTCAGACTTCTTCATGTCCATGGGAGTCCTGCTAAATATCAGCAAGTCACAGTTGCAGCCCTCCCAGAAACTCCTCTTCATAGGAACTCTTCTGGACACATCCTGTGCGAGGGCTTTTCTCCCGGAGGACAGAAGGAGTGATATCCTACAGATGGTCTGGTACATCAGAGAAAACAATTCAATTCGAGCTATCTTGATGCAATGGATGCTGGGTTTCATGGCATCCTCGGTGTTCACTGTACCCCTAGCACGTCTCCACATGAGAACCTCTCAGTGGTTGCTCAATACTCAGTGGTCTCCAACCACTCACCCTCAGTCCTTCTTCATCAAGGTGATAGAACCTCTAAGGAGGTCACTCACCTGCTGGTTGCAGGAGGACAACCTTCTGGAAGGGTATCCCTTTACTCCTCCAGATCACCAAATCTTCATTACCACGGACATGTCCCTGATGGGGTAGGGAGCTCACTGTCAGAACATCCTCACCCAAGGTACGTGGACTCAGGTCAAGTCCCAGCTTCACATAAATGTCCTGGAAATGAAGCCATCCTCTATGCGGTCTGGGCCTTGAAGTATATTCTCTGTCACAAGAACATTCTCCTTCAAACGGACAACAAAGCAGTGATGTATTACATCAACAAGCAGGGCGGTGCACACTCTTACACATTATGCAGGGAAGCTATGAGAGTGTGGGAATGGTGCCTGGAGCACAAGGCTCTAATTCACGCAGTTTACCTGCTGGGAGTGCAGAACGAACTAGCAGACTATCTCAGCAGAACAGAGACATATCCTCACGAGTGATCTTTCGACTCAACTGTAGTTCGGTCACTCTTCAAAAAGTGGGGAACTCCAGACTTGGACTTTTTGCATCCCCACTCAGCGC
Organism: Neoceratodus forsteri; assembly: GCA_016271365.2. NCBI lineage: Eukaryota > Metazoa > Chordata > Ceratodontiformes > Ceratodontidae > Neoceratodus > Neoceratodus forsteri. The sequence goes on from CM028129.1 coordinate 549,571,002, forward strand.
AAAACTGCCTCTCTTCTGCTCCATAAATCCAGGACCTGGCATTTTCTGTCAGGATGCGTTCAGGCTGCAGTGGACAAAACGATTTCTATATGCCTTTCCTCCTCTTCCCCTAATTCACAGGGTACTTCTCAAATTTGAATCTCGGGGACAAAATGATTCTTATTGCTCCCTTCTGGCCTCAAAAGATATGGTTCCCGCTACTCAACAGTCTGTCAGAAACCCCTCCGAAGGCGCTTCTCCTTCAGACATACCTTCTGACCTAGGGCCCCGTGGTCCATCCCAATCTGAGGTCGCTTCACCTTCATGCTTGGCTCCTGAAGAGATTGAGGTGAATAGGTTCAATGTCTCTCGTAGGGTTTCAGATATTCTTTTAGCTGCGCATAAGCCAGTAACCAGAAAAACCTGCACAGCCAAATAGAAGCGTTTTTCTCTCTGGTGTGCAAAATCCTCTTCGAACCATTTTTTCTGCCCACCAAATAAAGTCTTGGAGTACCTTTTAGACCTCTCAAATTCAGGTCTGCAATACTCTACAGTCAAAGTTCACCTTTGTGCTATTTCAGCTTATCATGAACCTATACTTAAGAGGTTTCTTAAAGGTATTCTGTATACCAGACATCCAGTCACAGCCTGGGACATTAATCTCGTGCTAGACATGCTCACTCGAAAGCCCTTCAAGCCTCTAGCTACCTGCAAGTTGAAATTCCTCACTTGGAAAACAGCCTTCCTGCTGTCCATCACCTCAGCCCGTAGAGTTTCGAAATATATGCCTTGGTCACCCCGTACACTGTATTCCACAAGGACAAAGTAGTACTTAGGACTCATCTAAGTTTCTCCCTAAGGCTGTCTCAGAATTTCATCTAAATCAACCTCTGGCCCTGCCTACTTACTTTGCAAACTTCCAGAATGAAGGGGAGCATACCCTTCATACTGTAGATGTTAAAAGAGTGCTGCATTTCTCTCTTGATAGAACGAAAGAAATTTGCAAGGCTCGACAACTGTTTGTTTCCTTCAGCGAGACCCGGCTGGGTCAACCTGTCGCTATCAGATGCATTTCAGTGTGGCTGGTGGCATGCCTTTGCCACTGCTATTCTATGGCATAGGTTAAGCTGGAAGGCAAAGTGTATGCTCACTCTACCAGAGCAGTCACGGCATCTCTGGTGAAAATCCGCAACGTGCCTATTGCAGGCATCTGCAATGCGGCCACCTGGAGCTCAGTGCATATTTTCGTTAAGCACTATGCCTTGGACATCCATGCCAGACGACATCTTTCGTTTGGCAGGACTATCCTTAACGGACTTCTGTCCTAAATGTGTGAGCTCTTAATTTTTCCTGCCACCCGTCTCGGGGGGATTATTAGCTCGGTACTCTCCCATTAGTGTGAATGAGTGGTGGAGACTTTCTGTCCAGAAAGATATGGAAATTACATACCTACCATAATTCTTGATCTTCTTGGATGAAGTCTCCACCACTCATTCACACGCCCACCCGTCATCCCCCAAGCTCACCTCTCTGTTTTGGTCTTCACTCCCTCAGTGGCTGGTCTGTGAAAACTTCATTGTTGACCCTTCTTATAAGGGTCGTTCAGACTATTTTATGTCCGATTTGATTAGGTTAGTCCCACTAGGTTAGTTACGCTACACCTCCTCAGAAAAAAAAAGGTACTGAGGTGGTTGGAGGGTCGATGCCAAGATAGTCATTACCACACGAGCTGGGGCTCATGATGCCGCTCCTTGCGGCTCCATCTCTGCCGCCGACCCTCTTGCAAAAAAGTTTGCTCCCGCTGGGTCCTAGCGCCTCCGGCGTAGATTCCCATTAGTGTGAATGAGTGGTGGAGACTTCGTCCAAGAAGATCAAGAATTACGGTAGGTATGTAATTTCCATTTCTCGCGCTCCCAGAGAATATGAATCAAGGAACCTTTCCTGCAGCTGAAGCATGTAGGGTCTTCCAATTTTCCCATTTTATGTAATTTCTGTAGTGTAAAATATAGGTTTTGCAAGATTTTAAAGTGCATCAGTCTACTGTATATCTGTCCTATTTCACGTATTTGAAGAGATCCCCCCATACATGCTACCAGTCCTGTAGTGTCTGATCCACATAGAGCACCCCTTGGCATGCCCTGCCACCTTGAGATCATCAGATATGTTCACCCCCAGGTCCTGCTCTTGCTTGGTTACTGCAAGTACCTCCCCTCATCTTATACACATCCCCTGGATTTCCCACCCAGGTGCATGACTTTGCACTTTTTGGCATTAAAACCCAGGCAACACTCCCTAGATCACTCCTCTAGATCCCTGTGCATTCACTCCACATCCTCACTGGTGTCCACCATGTTTCAGATTTCTGTCAGCTGCAGAGATACACCTTCCCCTCCAGCTCCTCAGCCGTGTCATTTAGGAAAACATCAAAGAGGACAAGACCCAGTACCAATCCCTGTGGTACTCTTCTAGTCACTCTCTCATCCTCTGAGTGACTGCCATTTACTACCACTCTCTTTCTCCTAGCCTCAACCAGTTAGATACTCAGCTCACCACCTTCTGCCCCATCCCCAGGCTGCTACGTTTATCAGCAGCAAGCTGTAATTTTCATATGTGCTAAGTTTATCAGCCTCCTGTGTGGCGCAGTGTCTAAGGCCTTACTGACGTGCAGACAGGCCACACCCACTGCCCTCCTCTGATCCACCTCGCTAGTTACCCAGATTTGTTTGACATGACCTCTTTCTTGTGAAGTCATGCTGCCAGTTGTCCTGCAGCCTGTCTGTCTCCCGGTACTCCATCATTCTCTTCTTCAACAGAGACTCCATTCATTTCCCCACCACTGATGTGAGACTTACTGGTCCTTAATTGCTAGCCTCCTTCCTGCTGCTGATCTTGTGCAGAGGAACCACATTGTCCCTCTTCCAGTCCTCCACCAGGTACTTCCTCACAAAGGAAAAATGTAGGGAATGGCAGCTTGTGCTCAATCTAAGGTATTTAACCAGGCAGATAAAAACAGAGTTTAGAATTGTCACCTTGTACATAGTGATAACCATCACTACAAGAAAGAGACTGGTTCTCCCAACTGGATCCGAAGGATGAATACTTTTGTATTTTAGTGAGGGAATCTCACAAGAAATGTCTGAAGTTCAGTGTGGGAAAAACACAGCGGTTCCAGTACAGGGCACTGCCCTTTGGTTTCACTTTAGCCCCAAGAGTGTACACAAAATGCATGGCTATAGTGGCAGCAGCTTTGAGGAAAACTGGCATCAGCCTAGCCATTCTTAGACAAATGGCTAGTGTTTGGAAGAACTAAAAGGGAAACAGAAGCATTATTACACAGGATAATGGAAATATCGAGCTTACCACCCTGGAACCAGTACAGACACTGATGTCCATAGGGGCAGAACTAGATGCAAGACAAGACAAGCAATTGTTCCATTGGGAAAGGGTATATTCACACTCTGGTAACTTTTGGAGACAGTTTCCAAATAAGAACAAAAAGGTTTGCACAAGATTTCCTCAGACTATTAGGCCACTTGTCAGCAATTCAGTAGTCCCAAAAGCAAGACAGCACATAAGGGATATTCAGTGGTACTTGAAAAAAAACACTGGTCTCAACTTCAGCAGCCACAGCCTACAGTACTACCAGTAAAGGATGCACTGATACAAACATTGCATTGATGAAGAGTGTAAACCACTTGAGAAGGTGAATACCAACAGTAGCCACACAACACACCTCAATGGTCTCCAACTGAAAAAACAAAACTGAAAAAGATCTTGGAGTTATAAACTCAAATAATTTTGAATTGACAATCAAATAACAGAAAATTGAACTAAAGCGAATAAAGTCTGGTGGCCAATCAGAAGAAATATAAAATCTAAAGAAAAATAAATTATACTACCACTCTATAGAGCCTATATACGTCCATGATTCGACTATGCAACAGAATTGTGGAACCTGTATAAAAAAAAGATATAGCATGTATCGAAAAAATACAAAGAAAAATAAAATATATACAAGGAGCTAAAGACCTGAGCTGAACCTTTTTTGATTTAATGCCATTACAAAGCAGAAGAATGAGAGATTTCATGATGACTTGGGAAATATTTAATGACCAATACCTTATGGGTAACACAGGTCTTGAGTTTAAACAAGTTAATACCATCACTAGAGGGAATCCACTACAGTTGAGTAGGAAAAAACACGATAAAAAAAACGGGCAAACTTTTTCTCCCAAAGAGTAATAAACCCATGGAACTCACTACCTACATCAGTAGTTATTAGTGAATCTAAAGAAATATTTAAAAATAGATTAGATAAATACATGTCAATAGAATGTTCTTTAGTATATTACGGGTGAATGATAGTTCTACATGGGCCTTGCCCTCTACTCCTAAACCTTATCTTAGTGAATCTTAGAATCTTAGTGAACACACTGTAAACTATTTTACAGAAAGTGTGGTGGAGCCATGGAACATAATGTCAGCTGAGGTGGTGGGTGCAAAAACCATTAGAGATTTTGAGCATGTCTGGGACAGAATGAAGGGTATAGTGGTTGCTCGGGGCATCAGAGTCAGGGAAGAGAATAGAAAGGGGTGGCCAGGGCTGGGACACTGGAGGAACAGTAGGCCTCAGGGCTAAATACGGAACTCGGGCAAACTGGATGGACCTGTTATCTTTTTCTGCTATTATTGCCTATGTTTCCATGTATCACAGAAAGAAGCAAGGAGGAGCCAGTTCATCAAAACTGTGCAAGCACTAAAAATGTTTTTGGCTTACAGCCTTCAGACTCAGATATTAGCAGTCCACGTAGCAAGAAAAGACAATGTACTGGCAGAATCACTAAGCAGAATGGGGACTGTGTCCCACAAATGGTCACTGAAATAGTCAATGATTCAGGCAGTCTTCAGACATTGGGAACTACCAGAAGTAAAAGTCTTCAGACACTGGGGACTTCCAGAAGTGGATCTGTTTGCCTCATGGCAGAACAAAAAGCTGACACTGTTTTATTGCAGAGCCCCATCTCTGGTTACATTCCCACAGTATGCTCTCAGCTTCCTCTATGCTTTCCCACCCTTCCCATTGAAGAAGATACTTCTAAAACCAAGAGCAGACAGGGCAACCATGATCCTGATTGCACTGGACTGACCAAGACAGCCTTGGTATTTCCTTCTCCTGCAGATTTCCAGGAAGAGCTAACTCCTGCCCATGTGTAGTGACCTTTGTCACTGTCCAAGGATCAGGTAATTTATCCAGACCTGGCTCCTCTTGACCTGAGAACATGGCACCTGAAATCTTGCATAGATACATACCTCAAATCTGTTGGCAGAAAAGAACTGCTTGGCCCACCCAGTCTGCCCAGAAGCTCCCTGCCTATTCTGCCTCCAAAGATTTTAACTGGTCTCCACTCTCCAGTGACCCACCTCCTTGCCTCCTATCTAATATACCCTTATGTCTATAAGTCCCCAACTGTTTCAGCCTCCACCACGTCCTCTGGCAGTCTATTCCAGGTGTCAAACACCCTTTCAGTGATGAAATATTTCCTGACATCACTCTTGAAACCCCCAACCCCAGCTTCATCATATGCCCTCTGGTCCTGGTGTTCATTCTCATTTGAAAAAGACTTCCCACATACACATTGTTCACCCTTTGAGATAGTTGTAAATTTCTATCATGTCACCTCTCTTTCTCACAGGTATTAAAGAGCTCAGGGAGATGCTGGCTGCACCTCTGACAGTCCTATTTAACAGTTCCCTGGCAGGAGTGGTTCTAGAGGACTGGAGGACAGCAGATGTAATCCCATCCCACTACAGAAAAGTGGTAGCAGGGAGGAGGCTGGCAAATATAGGCCAATCAGCTTGACATCGGTGGTGGGAAAATTAATGGAATCACTGCTGAAGGAAAGGATTGTGGAATATCTTGAATCCAGTAGGTTACAAGACTGGAGGCAGCATGGGTTCACAGGAAGGAGGTCATGTCAAATAAATCTGATAGATTTCTTTGACTGGTTGACAAAGGATTTACATCAGGGTGGAGCAGTGGATGTGGTCTACCTAGATTTCAGTAATACTTTCAACACTGTTTGACATAGGAGACTAGCAGGCAAGCTGGGTAGCCTAAGAGTGGGCCCAAAAGTGGTTAACTTGATAAGAAATTGGTTATGGGATAGGTGACGTAGGGTGTTGGTAAATGGAGCTCACTTTGAGGAAGGGAAGGGAAGGGAAGGTAACCAGCAAGGGGTGCCTTATGGATCAGTGCTGGGACTGGTCCTCTTTAATGTATTCATAAGTTACACTGCAGAGGAACTGGAAGGGAAGGCCTGCTTCTTTGTGGATGACACCAAAATCTGCAACAGGGTGGACACCCTGGGGAGGAGGTTGGAAAGGATGAGCAGAGACATGAGAAAAGTAGTGGAATGGTCAAAGAGTATGACACAGAAACCTAGAAGCAGAGTACAAAATGGGTGGAGTAGTATTGGTGACTACCAAGCAGGAAAGAGAACTGGGGTATTCATATTGGATGACCTAAAGGTGGCCAGGCAGTGCAACAAGGCACTGGAGAGGGCTAGTGGGATGCTGGAGTGCATAGGGAGGGGTATCACCAGCAAAAAGAGGGAGGTGGTGTTGCTTTTGTATAGCTCTCTGATAAAATCCACCTAAAGTACTGTGTCCAGTTCTGGAGATCGCATCTCCAGAAGGACATAGACAGAAAGGAGGCAGTCCAGAGGAGGGCACTTAAAATGGTGCAGGTTCGGCACCAGAAGTCCTCCGAGGAGAGACTAAAAAACCTTAATATGTACACCCTGGAAGAGCAGAGGGGGGGATATGATAGAGAGGCATGATTTCTGTGGCACCTTAATAAACTTGGGCACTTTATATATATTTTGTGAGCTGCGTCCCTTCATATTGGTGGTGAGTGATGGACTACTTTGTTTTTTTATTCTGTTTTTTTATCTCAGCCCCCAGCCTTGTGCATTCATTCTTGTTTTTTGTTATAAAATGATGCAGGTTCTGCACAAAACGTCCTACAAGGAGATACTAAAGAACCTTAATATGTACACACTAGAAGAGTGGAGTGGGGATATGATAGAGACTTTTAAATACCTTTTGGGGGTAAATAAGGTACAGGAGGGAACTATTTTTCCAAAGAAAAGGTGCTCAAGAACAAGGGGACATGCTGTGAAGCTGGAGGGGGTGTATTCAGCAGAAATGTGAGGAAATACTTCACAGAAAGAGTGATAGATTCCTGGAACAACCTTCCAGTGGAGATGGTAGGGACGAAAACAGTGGTGGGGTTCAAGAATATATAGGCACAAGGGAATCATAGTGGAAAGGAAGACGGGAGTGAGAAAGAGCTATAGATCAAGTATGGTCTGCGGTAATAATGTAGGTATGGAAAAATGGGCAGACTGGGTGGACCAAGTGGTCTTTATCTGCCGTCAAATTCTATGTTTCTATGTTTCTTTCTCCTTTCTTCCATGGTGCACATGTTGAGATCTCTCAGTCTCTCCTTGTAAGGTTTCTCATGCAATCCATGCACCATTATAGTTGCCCTCCTCTGGACCAGCTCTACATTGTCAAGTGGCCTTTCGTAGTTGTGGTCTCCAAAACTGGATACAGTACCCCAGGTGAGGTTGCACCAGTGAGTGATACAGCGGTAACATCACCTACCTTCTCCTACTGGAGATACCCCTTCCTATGCACCCCAGCATTCCATTAACCCTGCCCCTTGTCACACTGCCCTGCCTCCTTGAGGTCATCAGATATGATAATCCCAAGGTCCCTTTCCTGCCTGGTGACCGTTAATACCTCCCCCCATCCTATACTCAGGTGATTGGATTCCTATGCTCTAGTTGCATAATTTTGCATGTTTTGGCATTGAACTCCAACTACCAAGTTTTCTGACCAGTCCTTAAGTTTCTCAAGATTCCTGAACATTTTATCTATGTCCATCCTATTGCAGATTTTGGTGTCATCTGCAATAGGCATGCCTTCCCTTAGAACCTTAGAGCTCTCTGTATTAAATCTTTCAGCGCATTTGTTGGATGTATTGAAAGTGACCAGAAAGCCATCAATAAAGACAACTTACACAGTAAAGTAGAAAAGATTTTATATTTGGTGTAGTATCAAATAGTAAATGTCCTACAGGTTCATATCCCTCTAATCTTGAATTATCTGATGCATTTAAAATTCCAAGGTGTTAGACCAGCATCACTGAAGGTGCACATTTCAGTAATTACTATATGTACTGTAGGTCAATGACAGAGGGAAAACCCTTGTGATCATATCCAGTATTGAAAAGATTCTTCATAGTACTTAATCACATTGACCTGCCACTGAGGACCCCAGTGCCAGGTTGGGATCTCATTTTGGTAACCTCAAAATTCATGTTTCCACTTTTTGAACATATGGCTACAGTAGGGCTAAAATATGTCACATAGAAAACGTTATTCCTCATGGCTACAACTGCTGTTTGAAGAATTAGTGAACTTCAAACACTGAGTATAGAGCCTAGGTTTTTTGTGTTCTGTAAGGAGACAGGCACACATGTAACAAAGAACACTTGTCTCCTTAAAGTGGTATCAGAGTTTAATATGAATAAGTCAATAACTATGTCTATATACTTTAAGAAACCAAAAACATGGTGGGGGCATTGTGGAGCCTGAGCAAGATGGCCATCTTTGATTGAAGCTCTGCATATTACTGATTTTATGTTACTTGAAAACTATACTTTTTGGGTGTACTGATTGCACACTTTGACAAAAGCCCAGTGTGTGAAGATTCCTTTTCTGAGATGGGAAAATCGCAGGAAGATAAAGCCCAAAATGAATGAGCCAGAAGTAAAACTCCTTCGGCACATTTGCCCACATGGTTGGCCGCTAGTAAATTGCCTGTCATGGAGGAAACTTCAGGAGAGAGAGACTTTTCAGAGCTTAGGGCTCAAAATTAATATATTAATCTCTGTAGTTACTGGACTTGCTGACAAGTTTAACACTTTGACAAACAGGGTTTTGGTGTTAGAGACTTCGATGGACTCATTCAAAACGGAGACTTTGGAAGCCACCAAATGCTCAGATGTGGCTATAGGAGCTGTGGTGAATGTTGTCAAAGAAAATTACCTGCCTTCTTGTTCAAACAACATGAAGTCTTGCTATATTATGACATATGCAGTATAACCGCAGGTTAGAACTGCTCCAGAGGTGAAAGAGTTAACTTCCATGCAGAGCATGGAATCTTGAGCGTGAGCTCGGTTGAACACTCTGTTTGTTGAAGCTCAAACTTAAATTGTCAGATTCTTTACTCTGCCTCACTGAACAGTCGCTCTGGAGATTCCTCCTGCTGCTTGGTTTCTTTGTCGGTTTTAAAGTGTAATTCTCGGTTTATTTTACCGAAATTTAACCGCAATCATCGGTTCAAGCTCTGTCTGTGGTATTGTAAGTAATAGATAGGCTTATTTATTATTTTTTCTTCTGTGTGGAACTTGTAAACGTCTTTTTCAGTTCGGATTGAACCGATCAGAGGGGTTTAAAAATTGCTTTCTAGCCCTTTAGAGTGCAGTTCCCGGTTCTTATCGGTTCTAAAAAAACGGATTTTATTACGCTTTTTTCCACGACCTGTGACACGGTTGGGAACGGATAAGAGAGTCTTGCTTGGTGGATTGCCATTAACGGGCAAGTTTTGGTTTAGGCTGGCACTGTGTCTGAGAAACCCAAAAGAAAACCGGACCCACTGGGTTTCAGCACTGTGGCCTCTGTGGAAGCCTTTGCCAGGCTGACCCACACCTACCACTATGTATATTGTCTGGGGTTTGACCACCTCAATGCAGACTGCCAGATTTGTAAGAATTTTCCTGCTGCCACCATGGAAAAAAAGAGTTGGTAGGCTCAGGGAAAGGGAGGCCAAAAAGTCTGCTGACCCGGATGGCCAGCCCGGTTCGGTTCCAACCGAACCTGAGGGAGTGCCATCTGAACAGGGCGATGCTTCCTCGGGCAAACGAAGAGCCAGCTCTGAGGAGCCAGTTCCAACTAAAATGGCTAGAAGGTCAGCTAGTTTGGGGCCAAAAGTTCTTTCCCCAACCGCTGAGGAAATAGCCAAAGCTATCCAAATTGTCCAGTCTCTTTCCCCAGTTCCGTCGAAACCGGCACCATTAGGCAAGTGCCCGGTTCGGTCGGTTCCCTCGGTTCAAGATTATGATTTTGAAGATTTTTATGAACCAGGGGAAGGGGAGGAGGGGTACGAGGAGAGTGAGTGTGATTTTGACAGTCTGGATGTGCCCATTGAACCGGACATCTCTCCAGACAGACCCTCAGGAGTATCCCCTCCCAGGCTATCTGAGTCCCCTTCTCATTTTTTGTTTTACAAGAAAGTTGCTGACACTCTGCAACTCCCTGTTGAGGAAGCTGTTGATGATCAAGAAGAGCCTGCTTTTGTGGAAATGATGGATATTCCAGAGTCTAGGAGACTGTCTATTCCCTTGCATAAATCTTTTAGGAAATAGTAAAAATTCTGAAAACTCCTAATTCTATCCTCCCTGTGGATAAAAGGATGGACAAGAGGTATGCTTTATCAGGCTCTGATACAGAGTTCCTATCTCAGCAGTGCAGCCATGTGGGGGTAGTGCAGGCTGCAGCCTGTGACAAGGCTAATATTCCTCTAGCCTCTCACCCTCCTGAAAAGGATTCCAGGAGGATGGATGCCATTGCAAAAAAGCAGTACATGGCAGCATCTTTGGGACTCAGACAGGCAAATTATATGGCTTATGCAGCTAGGTACCAGAAATCCAGGTGGGATACTGTCCTGGCTCTAGCAAAACAGGCCCCTGAACAGCTTGCCAGGGAGCTGGAGCAGGTGGCTGCGGACGGTATTGAGGCATCCAAGGTGCAATTTTATGCTGCTGTAGACTCTAATGATGTTTCATCTAGAGTTATGGCTACATCTGTGTCTCTTCGCAGAATGGCCTGGCTCAGATGTACTGCCCTGTCACAGGATACCCAGTCTAAGGCTATGGATTTTCCTGTTGTGGAAAATTCTCTGTTTGGGGAGCAGATAGAAAATTACATGAAGAAAATGGATGAGTATAGGACCACCTATAGGAGAGTGCACAGGCCAAAGAAAGGCAAGTCACTCCTCAAAGGCAGCATGCCAGGGGCAGGGGCAGGCCTTTTCATAGGCCGTTTTACCAAGCCCAGGCCTCCTCTTCTGCTTATGCCCAGAGGGGGTTCTTTAGAGGAAGAGGCAGAAGGGGCTCTAGTAAGCCTGCTTCTACCCCTCAACCCAAAGCCCCTGCAAAACAGGCTCCCTGATAGGGTAGCCAGGGTCGATTCGCCACTACCGGTAGGGGGCAGGCTGGCTTGCTTTGTCCAGGACTGGAAGTCTTTAACATCAGACAAGTGGGTCCTGGAAGTAGTAAGCCAGGGACTGGTTCTCAGCTTCAAAAAATTTCCGAAGATGAGAGCCAGATCTTTTCCACCTGCAAACCCATCAGAGGCACTTGCCCTGGAAGCAGAAGTTTCTGCCCTCCTGGCTCTCAGAGCCGTGGAAAGGGTTCTATCCATACACCAGGGCAAAGGGTTGTACTCCAGGTACTTCCTTACCCCAAAAAAAAGACAGGAGAATGGCGGCCCATTCTGGATCTCAGGTATCTAAACAAGCATCTTTTAAAACCAAAGTTCAAAATGGTGACCCTGGGGATTATTTTACCCTCTCTAAGGCCAGGGGACTGGCTAGCCTCCCTGGACCTCAAGGATGCCTACTTCCATGTTCTCATCAGAAGCTCCCATCGAAAGTACCTCAAATTTGAACTTCCCTCAGGCCATTACCAGTTCAGAGCAATGCCCTTTGGCCTCTCCTCAGCTCCAAGGGTGTTCACAAAATGCCTGGCAGTAGCAGTTGCTCATTTAAGAAGGCAAAAGATTGCCATCTTTCCTTATCTGGACGACTGTGCTCATTGTAGGCCAGTCTCAGAACAGGTCAAACTTCATTTACAAGTAACCCAGCACCTGCTTACATCTCTAGGTTCCCTCTCAATCTTCCAAAGTCAGTTCTGGAGCTGTCCAGCTTCTCACCTTTATAGGTGCAGAACTGAACACAAAAGAAGCCAGAGCCTTCCTTCCTCTGGAGAGCAAGGACCCTGGTGTCTCTGGCCTCCTCTTTCACCCTGCAGGTCTCTCGACCAGCAAGGATTTTCTACAGCTCCTGGGGCACATGGCTGCTTCTACAGCAGTAGTGCAGGGCGAAATTTCAGATGAGGGACATTCAGTTCCATTTGAGAGCCTTTTGGTCTCAAAGGACGGATCCCCTAACCAAATTGATTTCAGTGACTCGAACCCTGATCCAGGCCCTCCAGTGGTGGCAGGATCAGAACAATCTGAGACAGAGGGTTCCCTTCACTCCCCAGTCTCATTCCTTGACTCTTACTACAGATGCATCCCTCTTGGGGTTGGGAGCTCACATGAGCGACCTTTCCACCCTAGGGCTGTGGTCCCCTCAGGAATCTCTGCTCCACATCAATTTGCTGGAGTTCAGAGCAGTTTTTCTAGCACTTCAGGTTTTCTCCACAGCTGTCCAGAACAAGGTAGTTCAGGTCAGAACAGACAATACTACTACAATGTGGTACATCAACAAGCAAGGGGGCACTCGGTCTACGGCCTTGTGCACCGAAGCAATGAAGTTGTGGTCTCTGGCATATTCTCTGAACGCCTCCCTTATGGCAGTTCACCTCCCAGGCAAGGACAATGTCCTAGTGGATGCTCTCACCAGGATTTCCCAGGGCCATCACGAATGGGCACTGGATCCCCTAGTACTGGAGGTAATATTTGCCAGACGGGGCACTCCGCAAATAGATCTCTTTGCAGCCCCAGACAATCACCAACTTCCCCTTTTTTGTTGCAGGCCCCCAGTGTTGGGCTCAGTCCCTCTGGATGCCTTCCTTCTCAGTTGGGAAGGGAAGTTTCTCTATGCTTTTCCCCCCTTCCCCCTTCTTTTCAAAGTGCTAGTCAGAATCAGATCTCAATCCTGCAAGATGATCCTGATCGCTCCAGATTGGACCAGGCAGCCCTGGTACCCACTCCTCATGTCCTTAGCAGTCCACCCTCCTCTATGCCTTCCCAGGAATCACAACCTGTTAACCTGTGCCCAGGGGAGAGTTTGGTATCCGAACCTCAGATCTCTCAATCTCAAGGCTTGGCTCTTGAAGAGTTAGAGTTTGCTGACCTACACCTTTCTCAAGGTGTATTGGATATCTTGAAGGCCTCTAGGAAGCCTTCCACCAGGGCTACCTATAATTCAAAATGGAAGAGATTTTCCATATGGTGTGCTGGTAAACATATTTCCCCAGAATCTGCTGGTGTGCCCACGATCCTGGATTATTTGGTGCATTTGAATTCCTTGGGGCTGAGGCCAGCTACCCTAACGGTGCACTTGGCAGCTGTGTCTGTCTTCTTGTCAGCAGGTAAGCCCTCTTCTTTATCAGCTCACCTTGTGTTCTCCAAGGTTTTTAAAGGGTTGCTTCACACCAATCCCCCGTTCAGGGATCCTGCCCCTGCTTGGGATCTTAATATTTGCATCGCTCAGCTTATGCAACCTTTGAGCCATTGTCTTCAGCAGGCTGAAGTACTTGACTTGGAAAACTGTGTTTCTGGTAACCATCACCTCCTGCCAGGCGCATAAGTGAGCTACAAGCCTTGTCAGTGGAGCCTGATTTTATCTCCTTTCATAGAGATAAGGTAGTCCTCAGGACTAACAGGAAGTTTTGCCTAAGGTGGTTTCAGACTTTCACCTTAATCAATCCATGTCTCTTCCTGTGTACTTCACTGACCATTCCTCCTCTGGTGAGAGGAGATTGCACAGTTTAGATCTCAAAAGAGCCCTTAGTTACTATATAGAACGTACCAAGGGTCACAGGTTCGAATCCCTCCAATTGTTCCTCACTTATGGTGAGGTTGGTAAAGGGAAACCTGCCACTAAAAGATCCATTGCCAGGTGGATTGTCTCTTGTATCCAATTCTGTTACGAAAAACTGGGTAAGGTTTCTCCCTCAGGCCTGAGGGCTCACTCTACCAGAGGTACAGCTGTGTCTCTGGCTGCTGCCAGGGACATTCCTATCCTAGAGATACGTCAAGCAGCTACCTGGAAAACAGTTCACACTTTTACTAAGCATTACTCCTTGGATATCCAGGCTAGGAGTGATGCTCGATTTGGCACAGCTGTGCTTCAGAACCTATTTCCCAAGTAGGTTCTGTCCCTCCTCCATGGAGGTACTGCTGTGTAGTCTGCATATGTCATAATATAGCAAGACTTCATGTTGTTTGAAGAAAAAATTACTCACCTTAGTAATGTTGTTTCTTCTAATGGAATCTTGCTATATTATGACCTCCCCCCAGCCTGCCCCTCTCAGAACCTCTGTTTTTGGGAGGCGGGTGGGCAATGCAATGTTGGCACTTCTTTGATGCCCACTTTATTTCACCCTTCTAGGGTGCTTAGGTGTTATGCTTAAGTTTCTTCTTGAATCCCCCGACTTGAGTCTTTGTTTTGGGATCAAGATCAAAAAGGTGTTTTTGTAGTTAGTAGCCAACGGCTAGTGTAGGTTTACTGCTTCCACACAGAACCTTAGTGAGTTTTTGCTCATAAAGATCTGACAGTTTAAGTTTGAGCTTCAACAGACAGAGTGTTCAACCGAGCTTGCGCTCAAGATTCCATGCTCTGCATGGAAGTTAACTCTTTCACCTCCGGAGCAGTTCTAACCTGGGGTTATACTGCATATGTCATAATATAGCAAGACTCCATTAGAAGAAACAATATTACTAAGGTGAGTAATTTTTTCTTTTGAATCCCTCAAAAACCAAGCTTGATTGGCCAGTATATGGATTATTGATATGTTGGAGGGGTCTGATCACTTTTCTACTCTTTCTCAAGTATTGGCTTAAGAAACTATTCACAGAGGGGGCACAGAGCCAGCAGTTTGTGCTGCAGAAAGCCTACAGGGTGACTCCCCAAGGGAGACAGGACAATCAAGAGGCACTGCACACCATTGTGGCTGTTACAGATGGTGTAGGAACAAGAGATTTTATCCTAGCACTTGCTAGGAAGGCTAAAACTTTATTGCAGGAAGGGCAGCAGATCCTTAGTTATCCGGACCTTAGCTTCACCACAAGGCCGATGTTTTTTTTTTTTTTTTTAAACTTCATTTTTATTTGATATCAGATGTGTTTCACAGTTCCAGTTTACTGTTAGTACAGTTCTATCATCTGATGAACAAACAGATAAAAGTAAAAACGAAGATACATGTAGTTCTATATAGATCTGAATTTTCTATTTCAGGGTATCTTAACCGTCATCAGTGTCTTCCCAAAGCATTTTATTTACATTTCTGGCTTAGTCTTTGGGAAAATGTATATAACACAAAATTCAGTAACATACAGGCACTAACAGATATCCTCTATTTATAACAACATAGACTATATTGATGTGCTTTCATATCCTATCATGGGGGCATCAACCAGCCCTCGTAGGTATTGATGCCAGGGGGTCCAGGTTTGTGTAAAGTTCTCATTTTGTAGTCTCAGGGTACTGATAATGTTTTCCATAGCTTCTAGTTGTGTCATTCTGGATGACCAGTCTTGCATTGTAGGAGGGAGTGGAGATAGTCATCTTGAGGTGATGCACTTTAGAGCTGCAACCCTCGTCATTTGAGCTAATTTGTTTAACCGTCCATTCCCGTTTAGTAAAGTCAGAAGGCCCAACACCAGGTCTGTTCCCATGAAGGGGACCTGTAAGCCTGTGATGTTTTGTATCTGGGTATGTATGGCTCTCCAAAATGTTTGAATTTCAGGGCAAGCCCAAAAAATATGGGTCTGTGTTCCTATGTCCCTGCATCCCCTTCAGTACAGATCAGACTGGTGATGTCCAAAATGTTTAACATTAGTAGGGGTGAGGAGGTATCATAGTAAAACTTTCCAGTGGAACTCTTGCCAAGTAGGAGAGCTGATTATTGGCCACCCTCTGGTCATTTGTCTGTCCCCGTTAGTCTGAGATATAGAGATGGATAACTCTGATTCCCATCTTCGTTTTACCATATCCAATGCAGGTGGATTATTGCTAGTTAGTATTTTATATACAGTAGCTGTGAGAGGGGGTGGGTGTTTCCTTTGATTGTGATTGTAAAATAAAAAAGTTTTCAAGCTCTGTTCTATCTCTGTTCAGCAGTTGCATCCTCTTTAATGAAAATATGTAATGACGTACCTGAAGGTATCTATAATGATCTTCCTGCGAAGCTGGTATTTGTTTGTTAATTGGGTGAATGAGAGACAATTTCCATTGTCCGTACACTGTGCAAAGGTGGTGAGCCGACGAGCAGCCCAAACCTTAAAGCCGGAGTCCGATCTCAGTGAGGCGAAGGTGGATTCAATCCTAATCAGGGATAAACGGCCTGGACCCTCTGGGGTATGGGTACATTTTAAAAAATATTTCAAGACCTCGAAAGAATGAGTAACCCAGGGGTTCACCAATGAACCTTGTATACCCAATGGTCTGTATTGGTCGGTAGGGCCGAAAGTGCCCAGCCTTTAAGAGCTTCCTCTTCAAGAAGGTACCAGCCTGACTCTTCTCTACATTTAGCCCAAGTGCATAATTGTGCCTCTCTGGCTGCCACAAAATATAGGTAGACGTGCAGGAGGGCCAAGCCTCCTTTCTCCCAGGGTGCTTGTAGTATATTTCTGACTAATCTAGGTCGCTTATTGTTCCAGATGAACCTGTTTCTCCCTCTGGAGGGCGGTCCAGAATTCTCTAGGGGGTTGTATTGGGAGGGTTTGAAAAAGAAAAAGAAGCCTGGGTAAGGCATTCATTTTCAGGGTTTGTGTTCTACCATACAGTGTCAGAGGTAATAATTGCCATCTGGCCATATCTGCTTGAAGGTTTTGGAATCATTTTAAGTAGTTATTTTTGTAGAGCTGGAAAATATCCGCGGATATGTTGATATCGAGATAACGGATGGTATTTCTATGGGCCCATGCAAAGGGGAAGGTTGTCTTAAATTCCTGGGAAGGGGTCCCACTCATTAATTTTATATTCCGCTAATGTGCCATATTCTTCCAGCATTCGAATGAGAGCTGGAACGGAAGTCTCTGGTTCCGAGACAAAGAATAAGGAGTCATCTGCATATAACGCAATTTTTTGAGTGTAGCCCTCCACCTTCACCCCTTTTCTTTGAGGCTGTGCTCTGATGTCCATAGCTAAAGGTTCCAGGGATAATGCGAAGAGCAGTGGTGAGAGGGGGAAGCCCTGTCTTGTCCCCCTCAAAAGAGGAAATTTATCTGAGAGGTGGCCGTTCACCTTGAGTCTTGCCTCTGGATAAATTATAGAGAGCTCTGATAACTGCTAAAAATGTATCCCCTAGACCAAATCCTCTCAGGGTCTCTTCTAAAAATATCCAGTCGATCCTATCAAAAGTCTTCTTGGCGTCCATACTGATGGCTAATTGGAAATGTTTTGTAGTCTTTTGGGCTGAGATTACGTTCAATAGACGACTTATATTGTCCTGTAGGTAACGGCCTGTGATAAAGCCCATCTGATCACTATGAACCAGAGCTCTCACCACCCCTTGTAAACGGTCTGCCATGATCCCAGTGAAAATCTTCAAGTCCACTGGGAACAAGGAAATAAGTTGATAGGACCTGCAATCTTCCTGGTCCTTGCCCGGTTTAAGAATGACTGAGATCTGTGCCTGATTCCAAGATCTGGGGGCTGCACCCTCCCCTCTTTGCAGCTCATTGAAAGTACTTTCCAATGGGGGTAACAGAATGTCAGTAAACTGTTTGTAAAATTCTGCCACATAGCCATCCATTCCCGGGTCTGCCCATTTTTTAGTTGCTTAACTTTTGTATGGTCTCCGTTTTAGAGGTAGGGGACTCTAGTCCTAATTTCTGTACCTCCGTTAATTTAGGAAGCTGAAGTTTGTCTAGATATGAGCAGATCCTCTCTTGGTGGAGGGGACCTCTTTCTACCTGATAGAGGACTTCATAATATTTCTGGAACTGTGTGGTAATGAGGGAGGGAGGTGTGCTTATGGAGTTGTTAACTGTTGATCGCAACTTCAATACTGCCCGAGAAGACATTTCTTTATGAAGCTGCCAGGCCAACAGCTTCCCAGCTCTGTTGCCTTGTTCATAGTATTTTTGTTTGGAGTATCTAAGTTGACCCTTAATGTGTGTGTCCAGGATTTTATTAAGTTTTAATTTTAGTCTATCCAGCTCTAGTTTGGTAGTTTGGTCGAAGGTCACTTGATGGGCTGATTCTAGCTGCAAGATTTTTTGTTCTAGATCACATCTTTCCTTTATCCTGGATTTTTTATGCCACAAAACATATTTAACGATAGCCCCCCTTAGATAGCACTTAAGAGCATTCCATCTAATACCTGCCTCTGTATTTTCTGGTGGGTTAAAAGCCAAAAATTCTTTTGTGGTCTTCTGATTAAGTCTTTGATGTCATTATGCGTCAACAGACTGACATTTAGTCGCCATAAAGATTCCGAAGGACAGGGAGTTAGTTCTATATCTAGGGAAATTGAGGCATGGTCTGACAGACAAATGTTTCCCACATCACCTCTGTTGAGATAGTGTAAAGTATTAGAGGACACCAGGAAGAAATCGATTCTAGAGCACATTCTGTATTTGGGGGAGTAGTATGTGTAGTCTCTTTCCTTTGGGTGGGAAAATCTCCAGGAGTCAATTAAAGACAGCTCTGAGCATAGTCTGGAAAGAGCTCTACTGGCATGGGCTGGACTGGTAGATTTGGAACCAACCCTGTCTAGGTGTAAATCCAATACAGAGTTAAAATCCCCACCTACAATTATGAGACCATGTGGGTCTAGGACAGAGTCTGTGATCACTTTATTTAGAAAAGAAACCCTTTCCTGTTCTTCATTTGGGGCATATAGGTTTAAGAAAGTACACTTTATTCCTCTGTACTCGCCTCTGAGTCTCACATATCTGCCCTCTGGGTCTAAGTCTACTTGTGAGACTGAGAGGGGGACATTCCTCCCTACTAAAATGGCTACTCCCCTCCTGTTATTTTGTTGTTGGTATTCAGCAGCATATACCTCTCCCACCCAGAGTTCGCCGCAGTTTTGTATGTTCGTCAGCTCCCAAATGCATCTTCTGTAGGAACGTAATAGCAGTATGCTGCCATTGTAATTCCTGAATAATGTGTGACCACTTTACAGGGTTGTTGATGCCTTTCACATTCCAGGATACTACTTTTAAGTCACCCATAATAACATCTTATCTATAGATAGTTCTTTTAGAGGATATCTAAACACCTGTGTTATCAACCTAAACAATTGAAAATGAAAACAAGAAACCATAAACAGATCAAAACTATTTACATTCTGCCATCTAGATAGCAGATTTTGCATTCTTTGGTACTTCAAGGTGTGTATATACCCTAATCCGCACCTCTGGATCTATTCTACGAGGTGGGGTAGGAGACTATATTTCTAGCCTCCCTGCCAGAACGTACCCGCCAAAATGTGGATTGTTCCAACTGGGTTATTAAGAGTCACCTAGCAAGTCAGTAATAGCCTTCTGCCAAGACCTTAACCAAAATGATTTGAAGAGTGTTTTATTACTGTAGGGCTGAGTGGAAGCTGCCCTGTGAACCCCCCCCCCACACACACACACCAGGCAGAGGCTGAGCCCCACGGGACAGGAGTAACCCCAGGTGAAAGACCATTGGTATCAAGTTCATGTGTAGGGTACCTCGAACCAAGGAGGTAACCCACCCAGACCACTAAGCAGGGCTGCCCGCCCGCCCTACCGCCATGTCCCTAGGCCACTCTCCCAAGAACACACATCGCACACAGTGGTTTACTTCATCAGTTTATGATTTGTAGTCGGTGGGGGGGGGGTGCCAGTCAGAGGGTCGCTGTTCATAAGCTTTCTCGGGCTGTGCCAGAACCAAGTGTTGTCATGACAGATCTTTGTAGATCCAACCAAGTCAAGGTCTGGGAGACGTTGCGAGGAACCTACCAGTACCCCAACTCAGACTCCTCCCTGCCTACCTTTGTAGTCTAGCAAATTCAGCCCAAAATAGAAAGTCATGTCTTTGAGGCAACACCTATATGTGCACCGTGTTCAAGCAGCATCTCCTCATAGCCCCCCTCTGCTAGTAGTTTTGAGTGTGTCAACCTAGAGAGTCTACCCCAGAACCACGGGAGGGAGGCCTAGTCCCCTAGTGCCAGGCCACCGCGTGAACCCCCCATTAATCCAGGCCATGGGACCTCCCCAGACAAAACAAACCCTCCTGGTCTCTCCTGCTCACATTAGAGCCCCCCACCCACCCGGAGGGAGGAAGGACGGGCGCCCACCGTCTGGAACCCCCCCCCCATGTTTTGCTTCCATCATACCCAGCTTCACCATTTAATGTTGAATAAGATGTCTATCTATGCACCCTGGAAACTTAAATCTTTTAATATAACCAACTAAAATCAGCAGGGTCAATTCACGTAAAGGGAGTAGAGCTGTATGATGAGATTGTTCTGTATAAAGTCCCGAACAGTTCTGAGCAAGTCTCAGTCAGATATTAACATGGAGGACCTCATTTTCGAGCACGAAAAATAATGTCACTTGGTAACAGCATGACTCCAGACCTCTATTCCACTCCCCGCCCGTATTTCGTGGGCGGATACCAGGGTGGAATCCACGGAAAAGTCCCATTTACCTTCTGAGGGGATTTCAAAAATAAAAGTGTACAAGATTCAATACTTATCAAGTTCAGGTTGCAGCTTCATTGTGGTGAGATTCCATGTGAGGAGCAGCTTGTATATCGTTTCCCTGGGTGACCTCTTTAGAGAACACACTGTCCCAAACAGCATTAGTTTCCCCTGCTCTCGTTGCATGTGTGTTTTTGTGACCCTTTACTTGCCAGCTTTTCCCTCATGAGGGTTTTTTCTTTTGGCCCAGTGACATCTTCTGGTATGTGTACTCCTTGCTTTGTGCCCAGCCTACTGCTTCTTCTATATCTGGAAACCTCTGCCATCCATCTGAGGTACTTATTTTAATTTTGGCTGGATATTCTAGTTGTGCCTGGTGGCCTGCTTGCCTGATTAGCTTTACCACATTATATGCTTTCTGTCTGTGAGCCAGGGTCTGGGGAGCATAGTCCTGGTCGAAAAATAGGCGGACATCGCCAAAGTGGACTTGTTTTTTGGATCATGCTGTACGGAGCAGTTCCTCCTTTACCCTGTAATCCATGAAGGCCATGATCACAGAGCGAGGGCGAGCTTTAGGATCTTTTGGTTTGGCAATTAAGGATCTATGGGCATGGATGATACCTAAGTCTCTGTCCTTATCTAGGTTCAATACTTCCTTCAAAAAGCTGTCCATAAACTGGGTCATGACTTCGGCTTCAGTACCCTCTGGTAAACCATGTAGGCGCAAATTGTTTCATCTATTCAGATTCTCAAGGTCTTTGAGTTGTTGTAGCAGGGCCTGTTCTCTTTTATGTGGATCCATCAGGACAGCGTTGTGGATGTCAGAAATTGTTGTGTATTCCGACACTGTGTCTTCTAGGTGACCTATTCTCTCCGTTAGGTCCGCTAGACGTTGTCTATGCTCCATAGTTTTTTGCTCCAGCCTGCTTAATGTATCATTCATTTGTTGAAGAGTGCTACAGAAGGTTTTAGATATAATAGTAAAGTCCTCTTCTGTGCTCATTGAAGTTGCGGTAGTTTGCACCATAAGGTCAGGGATCTCAGCACAAAGCGTGGCCTGCGGCTGGGAGCCTTGGTTGGGAAATTTCAGCTTAGGGTGAGATCCACTTGATAATGAAGTCTTCGATGCAGTGATTGTTAGACAGGGCGCCGATTTTTTAAAGCGGGATGTTGCTGGATAAATGTTAGTCAAGTCAGGAGCTCTGGAGTTAGGCTTCCATTTCTAGGAGAATGGAACCGGAAGTCACGAGGCCAACATTTTGACGGAGTTTGAGCGCTGCTGAGAGAAGCGGACATTCCTCACGGCATGGTTTTTCCAGCCTGCCTCTACATCATCCATCAGAGCAAGGTATTCATTTTTACGGACCCAGCAGATACCCTGAAATGGGCTCACAAACATGCCAGCCATCCACCGGCTCGAGCTGACAACCACGATTCTGACTCTGAGGGTCTTACCTGATTTATTTGGCCTTCCAATGCTGATGTCAAGCTAAGTACTCTCCTTTATGTCTATGGAGCTGTTTGGGTCCATAAGCTGTTCCCATTTTTGAATTCTTTCCTGGACATATACTGGAGTATTTCCTAACAGCTATTCTGGCTACTGAGCAGTTGAACTGATATGACTTCAGGGACTTTTATTTTATTATAAAACATAGACTTTGACAGCAGATAAGGACCACTTGGTCCACCCAGTCTGCCCATTTCCCTACTTATTGGATAGGCTGCAGATCCTAGTTAACCAACAGCCTACTTCCTCCAACCCCCCACTATAATTGCCTTGTGTCTGTCCCATGCATTCTTGAATTCCCCCAAATTATTGCACCAATCACATACACCCTCCCCTCACACCTCTAGTACTCATAGGAGCAGACTATGCACTCCTCTTCAGGCTAGGCACCATCATAACGTTAACCGCTTGACCTATTTCCCCTGGCTGGCATTGAGCGGAGGTTGTGGGTTTTGAAACCAGGAGTGCACCGACTCCTCTGGTCTGCAGTTTGGCTGCTCTAACATCTGTTTTATACTGCCAGAAAACTGTTATTCATTTAATCTTTCTCTACCCAGTTTGGGTGGGGGAGAGTGTTTGTATTTTACTGCCGTTCAGTTCTAGTTCCTTTATTATGGTTCACAGTTGTGCCATTTTGGCTTTTTGTCTTACAATTCTCCTTTTTAGAAATTTAAACTATGCCTTCTTTGAATTTACTTTTTCTACATACAGTGCACAGCAGAGTTTCATTTATTTGTGTAACCCCCCTACAAATGGGGTTCCTAAAAGCTTCCTAGGAGCTTGCCTAAGTGTTCCCCCTGCCTGTTGGTGTTCGGCGCTTAAGCCGTTTGAATGGCACTGTGCGTGCTTGTAGAGTCTCCACGTACTGTCTCTTTAAGAGCTGTCTGCTTGCATCAGTTCTATATGGGGGGGACTGTGCGCTTAATGCTCGAATCCCACTCGAGCTGTGGTGTAATCACTCCATTTTGCAGTCACTGGAAGCGTAAAGGGAGCCCACCTGAAAGATGTAACTGTTTGCCTGTAATCATTTAGAACATTAGTAAAATTGCAGTTTGTCTAACCTGCCTTTATTGCAGCTGGGACTCTGTGTGTTGTGCTCCTCCATTTTGGACCTGAACTGCTGTGCTGGGCCAATTGAGTTTAGGGGAACCCTAAAATGGAGACTGCTTGGAGCAACCAGGACTTGGACTCTCACCTGGAGCCTGCCTAAAGGGGAATATATGGTTAGTGCTTCTGGGAATTGTAGTTTGGACCTTGGTGCCTTTTTGCACCAACAGAGGGAGCCCTACAGTGATTGACAGCCAGATACACCAACCGAACCTGTTGGAGTCTAAGGGAAATGCCCAGAACTGTTGCTGGAGATCCAGATGCGAGTTGACTGTGAAGGGAGTAGGAGCTCTGTTCTGCTATGGCGTGCAGTTAGCACGGGAAGCGCGTATTAGGTCCTCAGGCTGAATTGAAAACCTCAGGGAGGTCGTGAGGCGCTGGTAGTGCTGCCCTCCCGCCGCGGATCGCTTCAACGAGACCCCCCCCACACGCCCCGAGACACGGAGGTCACGAGGGCCGAGTCCATCCCCAGGAAAGCACTGCAGCAGAAACAGACACACCAAGCCAGGCTGAATTGAAAACCTCAGGGAGGTCATGAGGTGCTGGTAGGGCTGCTCTCCCGCTGCGGATCGCTTCAACGGGACCCCCCCACACGCCCCGAGACACAGAGGTCGCGAGGGCTGAGTCCCTTCCCAGGAAAGCACTGCAGCAGAAACGGACACACCAAGCCAGGTACTGTCTTCCTCAGGCGACAGGCTATCGTGCCTGTGTGGACTGCATCCCTACAGGACTCCGGTCTTCCTCCTTAGTGAGAACAAAGGACTTGGGCCAACCTTGGCGCCTTTTTTAAAAAAAAGAAAAGCATCGGAGTACTAGTGGAGATAGTTTTTTTTCCTTCATTTTGCCTCCCAAGCCTGCCTTTCTTGCTATACTTTGACTGTTACCTTAATCGCTGACCTGCATAGCCACAGTGTTTTTACCTTGTGTAGACAGTTACCTTTAAGAGAGAAAAAAAAAAAAATAAAAGTATGGAAGGATAAATGTTAAATCGATGGGAACCCTAGTTTTGCCTGTACAACAGCCTGCCCTCTGCTAGCTCTGCCGCCTATTGCAGTAAGCAGTGGATAGTCGGTTAGTCAGTCGCTATCTCCAGCAGCGAAAGGTTAATTCGAGCCCCAGACAGCTTTTATTTTTTGCCTGCGCCCTCGTACTGTACTGCTCTAAACACCCAGGGGCCAATCAGATTATGTCCACTGCTTAATCCACAAACATGTGCCCTATTTAAACTCACCCTGTCTCCTTCTTCTCCTCAGGCTGAATTGAAAACCTCAGGGAGGTCGTGAGGTGCTGGTAGTGCTGCTCTCCCGCCGCGGATTGCTTCAACGGGACCCCCCCCACACGCCCCGAGACACGGAGGTCGCGAGGGCCGAGTCCCTCCCCAGGAAAGCACTGCAGCAGAAACGGACACACCAAGCCAGGTACTGTCTTCCTCAGGCGACAGGCTATCGTGCCTGGGTGGACTGCATCCCTATATGACTCCGGTCTTCCTCCTTAGTGAGGCCCCGCCGGCGCTGTGCGCCGGCTCCCCACGACCCCCACCAGCGCCCTTGGTGAGCATGTGTATTTATAGGAGAAGTCACGTGAGCTCTATATCCTATCAGCTCACTTCTCCATTTGCAGAATATCACCATCACCCACTAGAGGCCGCTCTCTTAATCATCTTCCCTCCAACCTGTTTCTGTATAAATAAAGCAACAACACTAGGTGCTGCTAACTTTAGCAACCTCTTCTCCCATCCTCCCTGCTCCCCTACAATCCGCAGCTCTGTAAAAACCCCTACCATGTGCCCCTATCCCCCTTGGGATACCTCGCTCATTGAAATAATTACCCTGGAATGGCCTGGCCTCAAAAGGGCGACGGCACTCCATCCAACAATGCTGTTGGCCCACCCACTGGCCCTCTCCTGCCTTAACCCCCCCCCAGTCTTTTATGCCCTCTGCCCAGCACTCTACCACTGCGCGGGGGTGATATTGACCCCAATCCTGGCCCTTTCTCCCCAAACTGCGTGCTCAGTGACCCTACTACCCCCTCCTGGACTAACTCTGGGGGGCTCAGACTGGTTCATATGAACATTGGGAGCCTGCGGCGCAAGGTGGCCGACCTTGAGGCCTGGACCCAACTCTACGAGCCGGACATCTTGGCGGTGACTGAGACTTGGCTAAAGCCTGACATCCTCCCTCATGAGGTCGAACTGACGGGATATCAAGCCATACGAAGGGACAGACTCCTCAAAAAAAGGGGGGGGGTCCTATTCTATCTAAAATCCCCCTTAAATGCCACCCCGATGAACCTACAAGTGGTAGATGATACTCAGGCTGAGGTATTATTTCTCAAACTTGTCCTCGGAGGTACAAAGCCCCTCTACATTGGATGTGCCTATCTCCCACCTCAATCTGCAACCCCCTCCCTTGAATCCCTTACCAGTGCCATCCTTCAACTCCCCCCAGAGGAGAAAATCCTTCTAGGGGATTTTAATCTCAACTGGCTCACCCCTAACTCCTCTCAAGCAAAAACCTCATGCTGGACGCATCCCTTACCCAGGTGATCAACATGCCAACCCGGCATTCAAAACTCACTTCTTGACTGGGCACTTACCTCCAACCCATTGGATACTGTCCGCCCGGATAATGGCGGACTCCTTGGCGACCACTGCCCTATCTACTGCATCTGGTCTAATAAACCTCCCAGGCCGGCTGCCAGGCTGATTGTTGCAAGAAATTACAGCAGATTTGAACCAGCAAGCCTCTCGCTGACCTCTTCAAGGTGGAATGGTGGCCTATCGTCTCCCTTCCCACTATTGTGTGACCTCAATACTTTTCGAGGCGTTCCTGGGCGTAGTAAACTGTCATGCCCCTGGAAAAAACTAAGGGTTCAGGGCAAGTGCCATAAATGGCTATACCCAGAGCTGAAACACACCATGCGGCTCAGGGACAAAGCATGGGGACTCTACAAATCATCTGGCACAATATCTGACTGGGAGAACTACAGGGGCTTGCGCAACAACTGTAAACAGGCCACAAAACTGGCCAAATCTAAATACCTCCGTGACCTCCAAGTGACCAACCTAAGTGACCCCAAGAAGTTCTGGGGCCACATAAACTCCCTCCTGAAGGGTCATGTGCAGGAACAAAGTGCCATGGTCTTAGCCGGAAACACTCCGACAGATAACCCTACTAAGGTGGCTGAAGCCTTCAGTGCCTCCTTTTCCTATCCCCCTACCTGCTCCCCAGCCGTGCCGGGACATCCTCCTCCCACCCACCTCGACGCAGAATTCTCTCGTCCTTTATTCCACCTGAAACTTGTGGACCTCTGCACGGTGCTACCACTACTCTGAAAAATTAACCCTGAATCATCTACTGGTAATGATCAGCTGGAACCTCACCTACTGAGGGTTGCGGCACCTGCCATTGCCTACCCTGTTGCCCTACTCATTGCGATCCCTTCAGGAAGGGTCAGTGCCCACCAAATGGAAAGGTGCCACCATAGTTCCAATCCATAAAAAGGAACCCGGATAGGGTGGAGAATTATAGGCCCATCTCCTCCTCTGCCCTCTGGGAAAATCCTTGAAAGAATAGTCTACGATCAGCTGCAATGCTATCTGAAACAGCACCTACTCCTCTCTAAGGTCCAGCATGGTTTTGGAAAGACTATGGCATGGACACTGCCCTAGTGAGATTGACTACACGACATACTCACGCGCCATGGACCAGGGCACCCCTCAGGCGCTATTCATCGACCTCTCCAAGGCCTTTGACATGGTCAGTCGCAAGTTACTCCTCTCAAAATTTCAAATGCTTGGCTTGGATCAGCTCTCTCTCCTGGGCCACTAGCTACCTGACAAACAGAACTCAGACAGTCACGATGGCAGAGCGTCAACTCAAGCCCCAGACCGGTGATCTCTGGGTACCCCAGGGCTCCATACTAGGACCCCTGCTGTTCTCCCTGTTTGTGAATGACATAGCT
Organism: Neoceratodus forsteri; assembly: GCA_016271365.2. Classification (NCBI taxonomy): domain Eukaryota; kingdom Metazoa; phylum Chordata; order Ceratodontiformes; family Ceratodontidae; genus Neoceratodus; species Neoceratodus forsteri. The sequence goes on from CM028129.1 coordinate 549,598,259, forward strand.
GAGGTGTGTGCACCCAGCAATCTACTGCTCTACGCTGATGATACAGTAATCTATCACAGTGACCCCCAGTCCTCCGTTATCGCAACTGAACTACAAACCTACCTAGCAAAACTTGAAACGTGGTTAACTGCCAACCAACTCAAGCTAAACGAGGACAAGACAAAAGCTGTCCTCTTTGGGACCCAGCGACTGGGTAAAGACTGTAGTGGTCTTCTCTCTATGACATCAGCTCGAGGAATGCGTGTCGAGGTCACTGTCCAATTTAAGTATCTTGGGATTACCCTTGACCAGGAGCTAACCTTCAAATCCCATATAGATGTCCTAACAAAAACCATCCACCAGAGACTGGGCTTGCTATACCGCCTTGGGAACTCCCTCTCTGGAGAGGCACATAGAGCCATTGCTAACTGCAACCTCCTCCCCTATTTACTGTATGGTTCTCCAATATTACAATCCCTCAGAGAGACTGAGCTAACCAACCTCTCCACCCTCTACCACCGCATTGCTCGCTTTGCAACCCACTCCTCCTCTAGGCGGCACCACTGCAAAGCTCTTAAGGATCTTAACTGGCCGTCACTCAAGCTTAAACTATCTTTTTCCCCTGCCTGCCTTTCCTACAAACTCCTTTCCACACACCATCCACCTCACCTCAGTGACCTGCTTACCCCTAAAGTCCCCCTCCGCAACCTGCGGTCTACCTCAGGTCGACTCTTGAACATACCCTGTGTAACCCCTAGATGGCGCTATCCCAGGGGCTACTACCCCTGCCTGATTTGCCACTAACAGGTTGAGGGGCCTGGATCCAATGGCGGGTGCCTCCACCCAGAGGTCAGGGTTTGCAATAGTTAAACTTACTTGGTCACAGCCCTCTGGGACACTGCAACCCCCCTTTCTTCCCACTAGTGGCCCACACAATATAGCAGAATTACCTTCACAGTATACACTTACCCCCCAAGGCTGGTTCAGGCACCGGGACATCCTGTAAAATAAGATACAGTGCAACAATCACAGTACAGTACTTTAACATAGACAAATACCTCAGGCAGTATAACTTTGTTGAAACAAACAGCTCTGATTTATTTAGGGGGATATAACAAGGACGGGAAATCAGGTTAATTAGCTTATCACTCTAATAATCTACCTATGGCTCTGTGCAGGCCTATCCCTATCAGTTACTGTCCTGGGTACCCAAAGCCCTAGTGGCTAGTCCAAACCGTGGCAGCTGGTAGGGGCCTTTCACACAGAGAAAGGAGAATTAAACAGTCAGCAGTACAGTAATTCCATTTGGATTTAATGTGGCAATTCAACAGGAGCAAACCCTGAATTAGTACTCAGACCTCCAAAGAAGATATGGTCCTTCAATGTCAGCAGGGCTACTTTTGATCTCCAAGAGACTCCTCACACATTTATATGGTAAAAAGCACTATACCAGGCAGGCTGCATCTGTATCCCAAAATTACTGCACAATAACCAGGAGAACACACAGCAGATTCAGTTCCTGACAGACCGAGTGTAATTCAACAATTTCTTCAGTCTTCTACAGGGTGAGCCTGGTTTCTACTCTTCAGAGATCCTTTGATTCTTTCACAGGACAGTTCAGTCCTAACAAGCAGTTACAAGTTGTGAGCCGAACTCTGGGCCTTGCACACGTTTTTGACTGAAACTGTGCACTGAAGGACACAGGGTTTCTTTCCCTCACTTTCAGATCTCAAACTGAAACTCCCAACAGACAAAAACCAGGCACTTCCTTGGGTTCCTCCCAGTTCTTGACTGGATTGGCTGTCACCACAATAGACTGCTGCTGTTGGTCCAAAAAGGCACCAAGTCTAAACTACATCTCCCAGAGTCACTGCCCATACAATCCTCTTGTGGCTGGCTCAGATTATGAGTCCCAAGTTCTGATTCGTCAAGGCATCATTTAGAGCTAGTTACCCACTGATTGGTCCAGTTCAGCAGTTCAAAACCAGAATGGGGAACTAGGCAGACAGTTCTGACTGCAAAGAAGCAGGTTAGACAAACTGTAATTTTATTATTACTGTAAATGATTTCTGGCAATCAGTTACATCTTTCAGACAGGTTCCCTTTGCACTCTAGTGACTGCAAAATGGGGTGAATTGGCGCAGCAGGTGGTACTCAATCAAAGAAACACACAGTCCCCATACAAACTAATTATGTCTGCAAGCAGACAGCTCTTAAAGACAGTACCAGAGGTTCTAAAACACTCACTGATAAATAAGCTAGCACGAAACACCATTCAGGCTTGGAGCATTCAAACAAGCTCCTGGAAGTCTTTTGGAACCCCCATTTGCAGAGGTTACACCTTCCTGGCCTGGGAAAAGCGGCGTCCGCGTCAAACAAGTACCATAAGTTTCAACTGCAACCATATACATTTGCATTAGGCTCACACATGTAATCATCAGTCAATACATCATTTTACCAAGAACCATTTCTGAAACATTGCAGTACGTCACTCTTTACACAGTATAACACACATTGTACCATAACTCAAGTTATTACCTCTTGTACATGAAACCTGAAGAGGGACCCTTCCTATCAGTTACCTTGGGGCTGGATGGGGCAAGGGCACCATGTAGAAGGCAACACAAGTAACTTGGAGTTAGCACTGATGCTCAGTTTGGGCAGTGAGCTCGGGGACACATACACTCCTTTATGGACAACATTGAGAGGCAAATCCACAGGCCTCCCAAGGGAATCATAACTGAGGTGCACCACAGGCTTTACAGCTCGACCAGTCTTTCTGGGGAACTGTTACAGTCTCTGCACTCTGAGCCTCATTTTCAGCATTGTCCACACTTGTCAGGAGTCTCCATGGGGTAGAGAGGCTGGAACTTGGGGCACTTTCAGCTCCAGGAGTTACAGTTTCTGAGTCCACAACATTTGGCTCGCATGGAGAGCTTTGGACACTGGCAGTGGACTGTCAGGGCACTCAAAATACTCTTCTTGTTCGGTGTATCACCAGTCTGCCCCAATCTATCATTTCTCCTGAAAGCTCAAACAGTTCAACCATGCACAATGATTCCATTTCATCTGATCTGATGCTTTGCACTTCACTTTCTGGGAGCATTGGCTCCAGGGATGAAGCTGGGGCTTAAACAGTCCAGAGGCCCAGCTTTGTCTCCAGTATTGACTAGGGATTGCCCCGAAACAATTGACTCAGTTCGTAAGAAGGATAGTATTCAAAGTCACTCTCACTTTCTTCCGATATGGACTGACAGTCATGCTCAACTGGGACTTGTGGAGGAACACTTTAACTTTGCTTCTGTAGGTGCAGACTTTCTTGATCTTTTCTTAGCAGCAGCTCTAGTCACTGGTCCAGAGGGCATCTTCTAGGGCTCAGACTCAATTAAGATTTGTCAATGGGCAGTAAATGATTTCTATGCATTGTTTTTACATCTTTTGAATTATTCTCAGGCCTTACTTTGTACACTGGCAGATCATCTAGTTTGCCCACTACAATGTGAGGGAGATGGTGCCATCTGTCAGCAATCTTGTGCTTGCCATGCAATCCCAGATTTCTTAGCAATACCTGATCTCCCTCCTGGAGTTCCTGTGCTTTCACCTTTTTATCATACCTTTCTTTGTTGGCCAGATTTCTTTTGGCAGCCATGGTTTGAGCCAGTTGAGTAGCATGAGTTAGCTGGGCCTTTAACTTTTGCACATACTGTAAATAGTTGTCAGCTTGAACCCCATCAGGAGAGACCCCAAAACACACATCTACCGGTAGTCGAGCTTCTCTTCCAAACATCAGGCGGTAGGGGAGAACCAGTGGCATCACTTTTGGTGCAGTTATAAGCATGTACCAGGGTGCTAATTTGTTGGCTCCATCTAGGCTTGTCCTTTGGGTGCAGGGTGCCTAGCATATCTAGCAAAGTGCGGTTGAAACGTTCAGGCTGTGGGTCCCCTGGGGGTGGTAAGGAGTGGTTCTGGACTTTCTCCTCCCCACAGAGAAAGCATCTCTTTGATCAGACGACTCTCAAAGTCTCTCCCTTGATCAGAATGGATTCTTTGTGGAGCCCCATAGTGAACAAAAAGTTTTCTACAGTACTTTGGCTACAGTGGATGCTTTCTGGTCTTTGGTGGGAAAGCTTGGGCATATCTCGTGAAATGGTCAGTGACCACCAGCACATTACTGATATTTCTTTGATCTGACTCCAAACTCAGAAAATCAATACAGACCAGCTCCATGGGTGCACTGGTGGTTATGTTAACAAGGGGCAGCCCTCTGGGCAAAAGCTTTCCTCTGTAAGCAGCGACTACAAGTTCGTATGTGTGCTCCACATCAGCCCCATCTTAGGCCAATAGAATCTGGATCTCACCAAGTCAAGTGTTCTGTCTATACCAAGGTGCCCCATGTGGTTGTGCAAGGACCTCAATACTGAGTCTCGAAGGCAGTGGGCAGCACCAGTTGTTGTTTGTCTACTTGTCCCCTCTGTCTACTGTTTCTCTATATAACAGTTTATTGATCAGTTTCAACTTAGGACCTTCTTTGTATAACAGTGCAGTTCTCAAATCAGTGGGCGTAATTTGGACACATCTTTTCCTGCATAGAGGGCTTCTAAAGCTGATTTGATCATAGGATGTGAGGATTGAGCCCCGAATACTGTCATTGTCCAGCTGAGGCAGTGCACCAATGTCTATTGCAGAAAAGTGGCAATAAGCAGCAGGTATGCAATTCTCAGAGGTCCCAAGCAATCCACCATGCAGTCCACTGCGTCCGTGGACATTTGTTCCTCCCTGTCAAACTTCCGGCAGAGTGCCGAATGTCAGGTTCTGCCAATCGGACCCAATCATTCTGGGGAACAGGCCTCGGAGAAGAGCATCAGCATCTATGTGGTTCAGACCTGCTCGGTATTGAGAGCATAGTCATATGTAGATAATGCAGAAAGCCACCTGTGGCCAGTGGCATCCAACTTAGCTGAGGTCTGCACATAGGTCAAAGGATTATTGTCAGTTTTACTAGTATTTTAGCCCCATACAAGTACTCATGGAATTGGTCAACAATAGCCCACTTCAAAGCTAGGAACTCTAACTTATGTACAGGATAGTTCTTTTCGGATGGGGTCAGGCTTCTACTGGCAAAAGGCCACTGGTCTCAGGCCATTCTCGTGCTCTTGGTACAACACAGCCCCCAACCCTTGCAAGCTAGCATCAGTGTGCAGGGACGTAAGGTTTTCTTGGATCGGCATAGGCCAGCACTGGAGCATGGGTAAGTTGATATATGATCTCATGAAAAGCAGTCTCACAATCAGAGTCAGCGGCCCCAAATACTTCACTCGGATGAAAATACACTCTTTCAGTCTTGAGGGCTGACTTTTGGTATTTTTGTGGGTTGGGGATACCCTTGAGTAAGGTTAAGTAAAGGCGGATCACTCTTGAATAGTCCTTGATGAGCGCCGATAATAACCACAGAATCCAGGAATCTTTGCAGTTCTTTTTAGATTTTTGGGCTGTGGCCAGGTGGTCAAGGCCTCAACTTTACTTGGGTGGTCTCTATTCCTCGGTGGATACTATGTCCCACATACTTTACTGATGTTTGAAAGAATTGACACTTATCAATGGACAGTTTAAGGCCAAAGTCCTCCAGTCGATCCAATACCTTAAATAATCTGCTCTCATGTTCCTCCAGTGAGCTGCCAAACACAATAACATCATCTAGGTATACCAGGCACTCTAGTAAGTTCATGTCCCCACTGCACGCTCCATCAATCGTTGAAAAGTGGCTGGGGCACCTGAAATCCTTGAGGCATCCTCATGAATTCATAGAAGCCAAGCGGACAGATAAAGGCTGTCTTCTCACGGTCCTCTGGGGCCATCGGGATCTGGTAGTACCACTGCGGAGATCCAGCACAGAGAACCACTTGCTCCCGTTTAGGCAGTCCAAAGCATCCTGAATGCGGGCATTGTGTACTGATCAGGGATAGTCCAGCGGTTTAAGGTGCGATAATCACGCACATCCTTACTGTCCCATTCTTTTCCTCACTACCACAATGGGAAGCATAAGGGCTTCTGGATTCTTGTATTACACCAGCCGCTAACATCTCTTGCAGATGCCGTCTCACATCATCTATATCAGCAGGTGCCAGGCGTGAGACCTCTCACGAAATGGTCTTTACGTCATGCAGCGGATATTGTGCTCAGCTCCTTGCGCATCCTACGTCCCATTCCTTTAAAGAAAACACCTGGTCTCTCTGGGCAAGCTTCTCACTGATCCTCACTTTCCATTCAGCTGGCAGCGGGGAGTTGCGAAATCAAACAAGTCAGGCGTTACTCTGTCATTCTTCCTTGAACTCTTGCTGCTGGGTAGCACTGCAGTGTCTGCACAATGCACATTAGCCAGGATGCAACCTCTATTTACTCGAATGTCTCTTTCAGACACATTATGAACTTGGACCATTACCCTTCTGGCATAAGCATGAGCTCTAGCGGGCAAAATACTAAACGACCAGCAGTCCCTCTGGCAATTTTCCATCGCCTGGTGCATCCAACATTAATATTTATTCTTAACATCCTTTCTGATACGGACCTCTCCTGTAAGGTACACTGGGCATTTGGTGCCAGGATCAGAGACTCAGGATCCTTCTTCCATACAATTCCGACCGGTTCCTCTGGTTCTATATTTTCAGCATCTCTCTGTGCCTCATAGGCCTTCTTAATTAAAGCCGGAACTCTTAAAGCTCTACTAGTCTTTGACCCCTGTTTTCATAACACAAATGTGCCAGCCTTCTGAACATATGAGCATTTGTTCCAATCAACAAAGGGACACCATCATACAGTCCAGTGGGGGACACACTAAGGCTAGGGTCTCTACTTGTTCGGCCACTCCAGCCACGGAGGTGGGAAAGACAGCCAAGTCGGATATACCCAGAATAGGGTAGGCCTTCACTTAACCCCCATACATGCAGTCCTTCTAATGGTTGTAAGTGCGTCTGACAAATGCTTCTGATACCAATCTTGAAACATAATTGTCACTTGGGAGCCACTGTCTAATACAGCTCTTGTAGACACTCCATTTACCTTTACAGTGGTCTCCATGGAGGACCCACTATTCTGGACCAGTCTGGAGAGGCGGTAGTGGGGCCTGGGCAACTGACCTTGCCACAAAGGACGTGAATTAGCATTTTGGTGCCCTCACTGGGATCATTTGTGCACCTCTTAACCACTGATTTGTTCTCAAGCTCCCCTTGTAGCCTATATGCAACTTTGTCAGTGTCTTTTGGGGATTGGCATTCCCTTTTCATGTGCCCATCCTTCCCACAATTATAGCAAAACATACTTTTTGGAGTTTGAGCTGGCCGAGGTGCCACACTGGGAGCCAGGGCGGGGGTATTACTAACTGGAAACCTTGGTGCCATCTCTGTCTGCGGCGTGATAAGCATTTGGAGACATCTCGTCAGTTTCTCCACTTCCATGGTCAAGGAATCGAGTTCGGAGCTGTTATCAGCAGGAGATACATGGGTGGGTATCCCCACCCCATAGCAGATGCAGTCGGATATAGGTCGGGCCCGTACTTGCAGGCGTGGCCTTCATAAAGGGACTGTTTTTGAATTCCGGATCTCTCTCAACAGTTCGCCCCATTGTGGCATATCTTTTCCTTATCAGAGCACTCATTGACTGCCAACCTCTGCCCTGAACTTCACTTGATGGGCCACCCTCAGTCACTCGGGTCATAGCCACAGCTATTGGTGCAGGTCCCTCGAGGTCACCTTTTCTCAACTCCTCGAATTTCTCTCATTAACTCATCATAGGAGGGTGGGATTCCAGTCGATTTGCCAGGCGTAACTGAAGCAACAGCAGTTCTGAGAGGGGCAGACTTAAGGATTCTGTCCAGTCTGGTTCGGTCCAGTTCAATCGCTGGCAAACTACCCTTTCTGAGGCATTCTTGCAACAATTTTTCCAGCCGAGAGACATACACAGACAACTCCTCCCTTGGTACTGTTGTGCATTTCTTACTCTCCACCATAGGTCCTCATCAGAATCTGGGCTCCCATACACATTCTCCAAGGCCTCAAGATGAAGCGTGCAGTCGCTTCAGGGTTACTGGCCCGTTTAGCACGGATGGTAGCCAGGGCAGGACCTCGGAGGCTCTCACTAACCCTTTTCGCTGCTTCCCGAGCATTGCCATTCTAGCACTTGGGGCAACATAGTTCATCCAGGTCTCCCAGTCATCCTCCCCTTGGGGTGGGGAGGGTGCCAGAGAAGATCCTCAACCTTCGGTAAGAGTCGTGACTAATGGCAGGTGCAGAAATAGGAGTCTGCATTGGTTCAGCCACCATTACGGGTACTGGAGCAGGAGAGGGTGTTGGGGGAGGAACACCCCCAGGTGGCAAGAATAGTTTCTTCAAGTCCTCCACAGTTTTCCCTTCTCCCAGCAACCATTTAGCAAATTTCTCCTCAAAAGTTTCAGATAGTGGTGGGGGCTCATTCCCCCCCGGGTCTTTACTGTCCTTAGTTATCACTCTCCAAGCAGTGAGGGCTCCCTCTGGGGTAATGGTCTGTGGTACTTTGGAGCTATCTATGGGATCCTTAAACTCTACTAGGGCCAGGAAAGTGTGGGTGAGCAGATTGGCGTGCGACCCACCACCACAGGATTTTGTAAACCTTCCACCTTGGAAAGTACTCCCTGCACAGTGTCATTGATATCCAGGGGATGTCCAGGATAAGCATAGCATTTTGGGGAGTCGATCTCCTCCCCAGTACACCACTCCACCAGCGGTGCACAGCCACTTCTCGGTACCCATTTATTTATTTATTTATTTTTTTCCCTTAACAGTGGTTTGTAAATATGGCCACTAGAGGACACACAATCCCAGCGGTGAGCCTCCAAAATGTAACCCCTAGATGGCGCTATCCCAGGGGCTACTACCCCTGCCTGATTTGCCACTAACAGGTTGAGGGGCCTGGATCCAATGGCGGGTGCCTCCACCCAGAGGTCAGGGTTTGCAATAGTTAAACTTACTTGGTCACAGCCCTCTGGGACACTGCAACCCCCCTTTCTTCCCACTAGTGGCCCACACAATATAGCAGAATTACCTTCACAGTATACACTTACCCCCAAGGCTGGTTCAGGCACCGGGACATCCTGTAAAATAAGATACAGTGCAACAATCACAGTACAGTACTTTAACATAGACAAATACCTCAGGCAGTATAACTTTGTTGAAACAAACAGCTCTGATTTATTTAGGGGGATATAACAAGGACAGGGGGAAATCAGGTTAATTAGCTTATCACTCTAATAATCTACCTATGGCTCTGTGCACAGGCCTATCCCTATCAGTTACTGTCCCTGGGTACCCAAGCCCTAGTGGCTAGTCCAAACCGTGGCTGGTAGGGCCCTTTCACACAGAGAAAAGGAGAATTAAACAGTCAGCAGTACAGTAATTCCATTTGGATTTAATGTGGCAATTCAACAGGAGCAACCCTGAATTAGTACTCACGACCTCCAAAGAAGATATGGTCCTTCAATGTCAGCAGGGCTACTTTTGATCTCAAGAGACTCCTCACACATTTATATGGTAAAAAAGAAAGCACTATACCAGGCAGGCTGCATCTGTATCCCAACTCACTGATTGCACAATAACCAGGAGGAGAACACACAGCAGATTCAGTTCCTGACAGACCAGTGTAATTCAACAATTTCTTCAGTCTTCTACAGGGTGAGCCTGGTTTCTACTCTTCAGAGATCCTTTGATTCTTTTCACAGGGCCAGTTCAGTCTAACAAGCAGTTACACAAGTTGTAGACCGGAACTCTGGGCCTTGCACACGTTTTTGACTGAAACTGTGCACTGAAGGAGCCAGGGTTTCTTTCCCTTCACTTTCAGATCTCAAACTGAAACTCCCAACAGACAAAAACCGGCACTTCCTTTGAGTTCCTCCCAGTTCTTGACTGGATTGGCTGTCACCTCACAATAGACTGCTGCTGTTGGTCCAAAAGGCACGAAGTCTAAACTACATCTCCCAGAGTCACTGCCCATACAATCCTCTTGTGGCTGGCTCAGATTATGAGTCCCAAGTTCTGATTCGTCCAAGGCATCATTTTAGAGCTAGTTTACCCACACTGATTGGTCCAGTTCAGCAGTTCAAAACCAGAATGGGGAACTAGGCAGACAGTTCTGACTGCAAAGAAGCAGGTTAGACAAACTGTAATTTATTATTACTGTAAATGATTTCTGGCAATCAGTTACATCTTTCAGACAAGTTCCTTTGCACTCCAAGTGACTGCAAAATGGGAGTGAATTAGCAGCAACTTGAGTGGTACTCAATCAAAGAAACACACAGTCCCCATACAAACTAATTATGTCTGCAAGCAGACAGCTCTTAAAGAGACAGTACCAGAGGTTCTAAAACACTCACTGATAAATGGCTTAAGGCATAAACACCATTCAGGCTTGGAGCATTCAAGCAAGCTCCTGGAAGTCTTTTGGGAACCCCCATTTGCAGGGGGGTTACACCTGCATCCGCACCAATCAAGGAAAACGCTCCTTCCAGTTCACCGCCCCTCATTTCTGGAACTCGCTCCCCTCTTCCCTGCTTGATAAACCCTCCCTCTCCTCTTTCAAGGCCGGTCTCAAAGTCTACCTCCTAGAACTGAGCCACTGCTGCTGCAACTGCTAGATATACTCCCTACCCCCTCATGACCTTATGTGACCATCTACGAATCTGTGGCGCCCCTGGTACCAACTAACCTCTATCAACTGTATACTGTTTACAAACTGTGTTATGTTCTTCTCTTTGAATGACCCTTGGACTTTTGAATTTTTTTTCTCTCCCTGGGCAATGCAATTTTTCTCTGACTACTGGTACTTCCTACATGCTCTCTGTCTCTGCCTTACAGTTACGCAACCTCCTGTATGAACTGTATATATATTATTTTTTTAATTTTCTTTTGTATCTGTATGCTGTACCTTATATATGAATTGTATATCTATTTTCGAAGCTGTATACTGTACATAATGTAAAGTTGGTGGTGTATTCACCCCGGGTTGCCCCTGAAAAAGGGACCTTTGGTCTCAGTGGGTTTACCTGGTAAACAAAATCTAAATAAATAAATAAAGTCAGCCTATAGCCATTAGCGAGTGCTCAATCGGACTGAATCCGAGTTGTGGAAAGAGAAGGAGGAAGTGTGCAGAACCAGGCTTGCCCGTGGAAGACCGATGATTTGCAGAAGTGTGATCGGCCTGTTGGGGACTCTGTTGCTGCGTGTGTTCTCAGGTTTTGCAGTATTTGTGATCGGGATCAAGAAGCAGCTGCCTGGTATAGTAATTTCCTTTACATATAAATGTGCCTAGTGTTTGCAGGGGATCACGATGCCTTTTCCCTTTGTTCTGCGAGTTGTGAGCTGAAGCTGGACTCAAAGCTAATCGGACTGCATCCGTCTGCTTTCCAAACCAGTTAGGCCCTGTCACAGGGTCTCATCTCCATGCCCTGCTCATCCTGGCCATCCAGAGCCACCTCCTCAGTTCAGCTCTTGGTTTGGGGTTTGTGAGTACAAATAGGGGCACCTCCCCTCACCTTCATTTAATCAGAGTGTGTCAACTGATTGTTTTGTGTGCTTCTGTTTGTGGACTGAGCCATCCGGCTCCAGATTACAATTTGTTTGTGCATATATTTTCTTCATACAGGGCCCCATCCAGCTGCACCAGCCGGCCAACCCCGGGCAACAGACCTGGCTAGCCCCCCCCCATCCTGGGTACCCAGACAGTGACATTTTGGACCCTAAATATATGTGCACAGTACTGTGATTCGAACTTATCTAAACTAATCAACCTGATTACCTCCCTCCCGTGTTACTGTCCCCTGAATAAACCAGATTTGTTTTTGTTATACTGTATACTGGCTGTGGTGTTAATGCATCTAGAACAGTATTGCAAAGTGCTGTGTATGTTGTTTAACTTTGTTTTACAGGGGATCCTCCGAGACAGGCTGCAGAATCAGTCTCGAGGGTAAGTGGTATCTCTATGTGTAAAAAGTGTGCACATGTTGTGTATTGGGAAGGTAACTCCTGTGTATTGTGTGGGCCACTAGTGGAAACAAAGGCGGGGTTACAGTGTCCCAGAGGGCTGTACACGAGCTAGTTTAACCACTACTAACCCTGACCTCTGGGTGGAGGCACCCGTCATAGAACCTAGGCCCCTCAACCTGTCAGTAGCCCAACAGGCAGGGGTAGTGGCCCTTGGGATAGCGCCACCTGGGGGTTACATTTGGATTCCACATAACTTGCGTACATCTGTGTTATTGCATGGCATATTCTTCACCTTCACTTTGTGAAGGAGATAGACTTAGATTCACTTTATGGTTATCTTACTGGTACAAGCCATGAACTGAATTGCACAGCAGATTTCATTTAACACCTGTGGATTATAGTAATGTTTAGTTATTGCCCTCTCAAAGATGTATCTAATGACATACACTGTTATATTCTTATGTATATTAAGAGGAGTGCTGCCCTCAAAATTGTTTTCTAACTTGTTTATGCTCTGTGTCAAGAACATGTGCTATATGGATGTTGTTAAAACAACAAAGATAAGTTAAAAAAAAAAAAGAAGAAACCATAAACACACAAAGGGGAACAAGCATTCCACTCTCCTGATGTAAAAATGACCATCAGTTTAAAAAAAGACAAGATTGAGACTATGAGGGTGACAATAAGCGGTTGTCACATACTGAGATGTCACAAGAATACCCAGCTAGCAAGCAGACTGTGTCTGATTGGATAGTGTCTACAATTACTTACTGTTATGCTAAAGCAGGAAAGGTGCTACCTGAGAGCATCAAGGCACATCCCACAAGAGGACCTGCTGCATCAGCTGCTGCCAGAAGTAATTTTCCACTGTCTGAAATCTGTAAGGCTGCCACATGGCCTACAGCTCACACCTTCATTTCACACTACAGACTAGACATCCAGGCAAGGAAGGATGCCAGGTTCAACATCTCATTCCTACAAAATCTGTTTCCTAAGTAATCCAGCAACCTTCCTACACAGGGTACTGCTTGGGGTCTGCAAGAGTTGAACTAGCTGTTCTAATTATTGTAATGAGAAGGAAAAGATACTGTTGATCTGCTTTTCTTCCAGATGATTACAACAGCTAGTACAACTCACCTTTCTCCTATCGCCCCATTTTAGGATTAAAACATTATAGGATAGGATAAGTAAAGTCAAGGTCACTACAACTTGAGCTTTACAACAGGCTATAGCCAGTTTTTCCTTAAATGTTCTTGTTTAAAGCCAAAATTTTAAATGTTAAATTGTATTGTTCTTTTGATTTCTGAATGCTTATCTTCTAGTGTCATTGTTTTTTAAATTAGGTCTCAGCTACAGTGGACTTTTCAGCTCAAAGATCTGTTAGGGAAAGACTGCCGGCATGAGACCAGCACAAAGAGAGAGAGAGAGTTTTCAATTAAAAACATTCTTAGTTCTGGGCACAGTTGCACACGTGGAAAGGATGCAAGAATTGTGCTAGCTGTTCTGATCAATCTGGAAGAAAAGCAGATACTATGATATCTTTTTCGTTGTTTCACTGACTCTTTTGAAATGTTCCTGACTTTCCCCAGCTGACCTCACAATTGTGGTTTGTGACATCACAGTTAACTGTCATGGTGAGGACTATATAGAAGATAATGCCTGAGGATTGGTTGTTAACCATGTTTTAATCACTTCAAATGGTTGCCAGGACGACCTAGTAAACCTTGAGAGCGTAGCTCGAGAGGTTTACCATTGTCATGGCATCCATGAGAGGTGATTTCACTGAGGTTAACAACCAATCCTCAGGCCTTATTTTTTATAGTGCATGGGGTAAACTGCCAGCAAAGATAGTCCTTACTTTATTTTCTTTTGTTCCTGCTGATCTCCATTAGGGCCCACTCTCACCACCACAGCCGTTCGTTGTGAGCTGCTGCCTCCAAGTGTGCGCATGCACAGATCAGCTCCAGTTGTAATCCCACCGATCTGATGCACTCAAGCAAGGTTTATGAGTATATGATGTCAGAACGGTGGAATTACAAGATAAAAAAAGAGATAGCAGGGGGTGAGTAATAAGGGCTCCCCATACATTATAATTTCATAAACAAAAGCCCCATGAAGTTAACTGAGGAGAGGCAAATGCTTTTTTTATTCTTTTTATTCATTTTTGAATAAAAATACTATTTGTTGATACTAGGGTCGGAGTATACAGAAATGACTTAACATTGAGAAATGCTGCTGCAGTATTTAAGACTCTTCATCTGGAGTTACAAGATATTGGAGGTCTGCATTACAAAAAGATATTGATATCCCTTAAAGTCTCTTAGGAAAGCATAATGCAGCACACAGATGGACCTGAAGCAAGAAAGGTAGTCCGATAATATGATCTGTGCCAAGCACTAATACGACACCACCTCTGTCGTTATTGTCCATCAAAATGTATTTATGTAGGAGAGTACTGATCATTTTAGAACATCCTATGATCTCTGATTTTGATGGCATTTTATGTTGCTGTCATGTGTTCAAAGGTCGATATTATTTTTTGCCACTTTCATGCTGATCTCATTTTATCTCAGAATCCTTTAATCTCTGCTGCACATGTTGTGTAATCTCTGTCAGTGTAATTTTATCTCAGTGTCATTTAATTACTGCTGTTAAATGCAATTTTGTGTCACTTTCATGTAATCTGTCAGTGTATTTTTATCTCACCATGTAATCCCTACAGTTTTTTTTTTTGCGATACTTTTTTCTCCCCTGTCCCAGTCGGCCCTTAATCATTGCCATCCTCCCAGCCCCCTTCCCTGAACACCAGCCCCCTTCCGCATTCTCCCATGGTTTACCCTCTGTGGCAGAGTGGCGGGGAGCCCTCAATTCAACCCACCAGGTCCAAATCCAGGTGCCTTCTCGGGGGATGGCACCTGTGGAGGTTGGCCATTCATGCTGCATGACTGGGACCAGATTTCTGCTTTTCCTGCAGAGGGGAGCGTACAGTGCCGACAATTGTTGAGTTGTGCGCACAGCCGTATGCAGCACGCCAGTTGGCTGCTCCTCTCCATCCCCCATTGTACAGGACCCAGCATGCCAACACCTAGCCTCCACTAGGTGTCAGGCAGGTATCAGTCTCTGTTCTCCACCCTCCCCGGGACAGGAGAGCTGTCCTCCAGATGCTCAATCCTCTCCCTCCCTGGCCGACCCCCGAAGACCCACTCTCACCAGGAACACAGGTCGCCAGTATGGCATGAGGTAAGGCATCACAGCCTCAGTTCTCCGCGCCACTGAGCTGTCTTGTAATCCCTACAGTTGACATATTTTTTGCCAGCATCATGTAATCCCAGATGCCAATATTATTTTATGTCAACATTGTGTAATTTCTGCTGCCTGTATCATTCTATTTCAACATCATGTAATCTCTGCTTTTAAATGTAATTTTATCTTGACACAATTTTATTTTTGTTGCTGAAAAATTTTATTTCAACAACACACAGTGCCATGTAAAGCTATTCATTGTGAGAGTTTGTTTTACAGACAGCAGCTGGTGGAGATTCGCCTGAAAAAGGAAGTGGGTTCACATCTGAATGAAAAGAAACGGGCAGAGCTCAAGGATGGCCTACAAGGGGAGTCAGCAGGAGAGAGGACAGCACCACGCCGGGCAATAAAACGCCCTGTACCAAGCATCGCTCACTTGAACCGCATATCCAGAGATAAAGGAGTAAGTACAAGCACAAGACCGAAGAAAGTGGTAATACAAGTTGAATAAAGGCCTGTTTACACTGCTGCAATTGCACTGCAGCAACCTGAGCACTTGAATTGCTGTGGTGCAAATGTGGCAGTGTGTACGCTAACCTTATTGAGGTAAGTCGGTTACTAGCCCTCTCCTCAAGCCGCAGCAAAGTTGGGAACACATTCAGGAGTGAGCGATGTAGGCTGCTGCGTGGACAGACTACATTGCTCACTCCGATGGATGCTCCCAGCATGCCTCTGCATACCCAACTGTTTCTCACTGATTGACTGTGTGTACAGTGACATTGTAGCCAGGTGTACTGTACAGGCTATGTCAGCTGTTTGGGCTTTACCTGTTGGATTGAAGTTTGCGTGGTTTTTAATCATGAGCCCTCATGTAGCCTTGCAGTTTGTCTCATTCCTGTTTGGACGAACGTGCTGTGTTATGTTTTCAAACATCCGTTGAGAACCCTAATTTAATGTACTTCTGAGTCCCACTCTCCGGTTTTACTACTAGGTAAATGATATGGAAGATGTCACTTCATGGGGTTACTACAGCAGTGACATCAGTCTTCCCCGCCATCTGATGCATCCCTGCTGACATCACCAAAGACCCATCCATCTCCCGGACTTGCGGCCTCTCTCCATCATGGTTTGCACTGGTGCTGAGAGGGACTGTTTGGACACAAAAGTTTGATCATCTCTGGTGGTTGGCACAAGTTTATGCACTGCAGACATTGCAGCACATTGGTTGTATAAACATGGCTTACTCGGCCTGGTGGCACCAGCAATGTCATGTTGTAATACCAGCTAGGGTACCTAAGTTTGCACTGCAGACCAGGTGATTCCTCCCAGTCTGGTAAAGTCTGGGATTACATGCAGATGTATCAGGTTTAGACTATCTAGGAAAAAGATGGAACTCCAACTAAAACAATACTTTCTATAGTGGTTGGGCTTTATGGCCTTGGCTATAGGCCCATCCTACACGAGTGCTGCTAAAGACATTCTTTGAACAGCTAGGAGTTAGGCAGACTAGTGAGGGAGAAAAAAGGGGTAGCTGGGTACATACCGTGGCTGTTGCAACCATACCATTTAGGACCATTCTGACTTTTCACTCCACCCATGGGACTGGAGTAGCTTGCTCCCAAGCTCAGCAGTCCCCAGGGGAGGAGTTTGCCAACTCTTTGAGATGGGAAGGCAAGTTCCCTGGGGGGGGGGCTATCTCCATAGATCTCGCACAGCAGTAGGCTGAGAGGGTTGATATAAGGGCTTGGAAGCAAACATGCAGTTCTAATAATCCTTCTTATTGACACAAATGTAAAGCATAGATATAAACCAGTTAGAAATAACTATGTGTCTACAGTTGGGGAAGTCAAAATAACTTATTCTAACTACAAGAATTAGAACAGCCTAGTAAAACTTGTGCATCATCTCCACGAGGAGTATGTTGCCCCCGGACCTTAGAATCTTTTTCTAAGATGTGCGCTCTCTCTCTCTCTCTCACTTTGTTGGTCTTGGGCCTCCCAGCATTCCAATGGTAGAAATTTAGATCTTTCAAGAAGCAATCTTCATCATTAATTCCAACTTATGGGTCTGGGGTCAGAGGTACTAGGACCTGACAGAAGCAAAGATTCTGCTAGTAGCCAGTCAAGGCTACTGAGCATGGCACCTGTACACCCCCATGTTAGTGCCATGTGCCAGCTAATAACCATTGCCAGCTCCGTCACTAACCTCAATTCTGTTCTTCCTGCCATTGAGTGCACATCATGGGAGTGCTGTGCCTCAGTTTGACTTGTCGCCACACTTATTACTGTCGCTATTTTTTTTTTTTTGCAACGCTGCTTTTGTTTGTTATTTTTTGTGTGATTCTGAAGTCTGACAAGAAAGTGGCAAAACCGTCGAAAAATGTGACAGTCTCCCATAATCCATTGTTGCCCCTCTGGGAAACCCATGGCTGCTTAGGACCAGCATCAGTCCTGGGTGGCCTGCCTTGAACCAGAGCAGGACATAGAAGTGTGTGATGCCTGCTTCTCAGTGGACCACTGCACTCTACAGAATCATGCATTCAGGCAGGGCCGCCCAATCCTCACCTTCGGAGGCAGGCATCGCACACGTGCATCCAAGGTCAGGTCTCAAGGCCCTTTCTGTGGACCTCTTCCTGGGACCTCTGGTTCCATGGAAGCACAAGGCCCCCTTTGACCTCACCGTGTTGAGGCGTCATAGGTGCTGGTAGCTGGGTCTGTGGGCAACTGACTCCTTCTGGGTGGCTGGCTGAGAACCTTCCACAGTCTGTCTGCCCTGAGCAGCAGACATCCCCAGTAATCAAGCTGCAGCTATATGTTTGGTCGATACCAGTTGACACCTCATTGTCATCCTCTGGCATTGCCCATACTGTTGTCACCATTCATAGTGGCGATATGTTGGGTGGCACCAGGGATGATGCCAGGCCCTCTTCTGACACTGTTTGTGGTTAGCTGTACTGTTGCTGAGTCAGAAGTTACGAACTTACAAACATACGAATGTGCCAGCAGAAACAGACCTCCTGATCTATCAACATCTGCTTGATTGTGCAGATAGCACCCTAGGTTGCAGCTGCCCCACCCCCCTTATTCTCCCTTGGTTGTCCACCGCCACACCCACCCTTACCCACCCTCGCTCCCTGTCCCATGCCTTCTTCAAGCCATCCACATTTTTGCTTGATATCACCCTTTCTGGTAGAGCATTCCACCTTGACACCACTCTCTCTGTGAAGTAATGCCTCCTCATCTCTCTCCGGAATCTACCCTCCTCTATTCTTAGCCCGTGCCCTCTCGTATCTCTTCCATTCCTTCATTTAAACACCCTGTCCTCTCACCCCTTGATAATTCCCTTCACGTACTTGAAGGTTTCGATCATGTCCCCCCTACCTCTCCTCTCCTCCAGTGTGTACATATTCAGTTCTCCCATCCTATTTTCGTAGTCCTTTCCATCCATCCCCTGAATCATCCTCATTGCCCTCTGCTGCACTCCCACCAGTAGCTTTACATCCTGCCTCAGGTATGGCCTCCAGAATTGCACACAGTACTCCAAGTGCGGCCTGACTAGTGACCTGTAGAGAGGCAAGATCACCTCCTTGCACCTGGATGTGAACCCCCGCGCTATGCACCCCAGCATCTTGTTCGCCCTCACCGCCACTTTCCTGCACTGGGCAGTATTGTTCATGCTCCCTGTTACCATTACTCCCAGGTCCTTTTCCTCCTCAGTGATCCCAAGCTTTACTCCCCCTAGCCAGTACTCCCTGCTTGGGTCCTTTGCCCCGAAATGTATAACCTTGCACTTCTTCACTTTGAACCCCAGCTGCCACCTCTCCAACCACTCCTCCAGCTTGGTTAGGTCCTCCTGTAGTTGCTTCCAGCCCTCTTCCTCGTCCTCTACTGCACCCATCTTGGCATCATCTGAGAACAGGCTTACCCTGCTCTCCACCCTGTGCGCAGTGTCCGAGATGAATAGCCCAAATAACACCGGGCCCAGTACAGAGCCCTGTGGCACCCCGCTCATCACTGGTCTATGCTCAGAGACCCCCCCCCACCACCACCACCACGCAGTCAGTTTGAAATCCAGCATGCCATCTTTGTCCTCACTCCCACTCCAGTCAGCTTCCACCATAGTTGCCCATGGGGCACTGAATCAAAAGCCTTGCTGAAGTCCAAGTATAGGACATCCACAGCATGGCCCCCAACCAGCTCCCTTGTCACCCAGTCATAATGCTGTATTAGGTTAGTTTGGCAGGATCTCCCCAAAACTAACCCATGCTACCTCCCATCCTGGAGGTCTTTTGTCCTCCAGAAATGAAACCAGCCTCTCTTTCAGTATCATCTCCATGAGCTTGCCCACTATGGACTTGAGGCTGACTGACCCGTAGTTCCCCAGCTCATCCCTTGGACCGCTTTTGTGTATCAACACCACACTGGCCATCCTCCGGTCCTGAGGCACACCACCTGTTTCCAGGGAGGTATTGGAACAGATCTACCAGTGGTTCTGCCAGCATCTCCGCCATCTCCCGCAGCACCCTGTGGTGGATACCATCCAGCCCAGGTGCCTGCTCTACTTTTAGTGCCCTCAGCCCCTTTATTACTCTACTACACTCGATCAGGCTGTCAGTCACCTCCCTCTCCCCCCCCCACTCTCCCAGTCCAAGGTGGTATTGGTCCCCCTTTCTCCTGCGTGAACACTGAGCCAAAGTATTTGTTCAGTGCTTCCGCTGGTTCCTCCCCTTTTTCCACACACTCCTCCCCTTATCCTCACTATACTATCCCTGCATTTCCTTTTCTTCCTAACGTATCTAAAAGTCCCCCATTATTCCTTGTGCCAGCCTGAGTTCCTTGTGGCTTTTGCCCCCCTCACCCTCCTGGTCACTTCCCTAGACCATCTGGTATACTCTTCCCTGTTCTCTTCCTTCCCTGTCCTTCTAAACTTCAGGTACGACACATTTTTTGAACTCACCCCCTCCATTACTGTAATGCTGTATGTCTAGGGTTGCTGGGGGTGGATCTCCGTCACCTGCAGCTGGTGCAGAACGCTTCAGCCAGGTTGTTGACTGGGTTACCAAGAACTTGCCATATCACACCTGTGCTGCGCGAATTGCACTGGCTGCCGGTGCGATGGAGGATCACCTTCAAGGTCGCGTTGCTGACCTATAAGACCCCTACACAGTCAGAGACCGGCCATTTGCAAGATCTCCTTGACCCTACGCTTCTCTCTCTGCCCACTCACGCTCCGCCACGAGGGATTGCTAGAGATTCCCAGGGTTCGTCTTCAGTCATCTGGGGCCAGAGCTTTTTCTTTCATGGCCCCAACCCTGTGGAATTCTCTACCTCGTCGGATTAGAGAGTGCCTATCCACAGAGTCATTCAAGGCCTCTTTGAAGAGCTATTTATTTGAATTAGCCTTTGAATAAGTTATTCTGTTGCCTTTTAATTGCTTTTATATCTGTATTTATTGTGATAGATGTTATTTTGTTATGTGTCTGCGCTTTGATATTTTGAAAAGCGCATTACAAATAAACATTGATTTGATTTGATTTTTGATCACTTGCCTGTTTATCCAGCATATTTTTTTTGCTCTGTTCTTTCTACTCTGTAGCTTGGTACATGTTTCCGTCACCTCTATAATTCCTTGTTTAATTATGTTCCATTTCTGCTCCACTTCCATCCCCTGCCTTATGCCCACGAGTCTCCCCTTCAGAAACTCCCACATCCTCCCGAAGTCTGCCCTCCTGAAATCCACCACCTTTGTTGCCGATCCCTCTGGTTCTCTGCTCATCATGATGTTAAACAACACTGTTTGGTGATCACTGTCAGCTAACTGGTCCTTTACCCTTATTTCCCTCACTGCCTCACCATTCAATAGTACCAGGTCTAGTGTGTTCCCTAGCCTAGTGAGTCCAGCAACCAGCTGTATCAGGACCCCCCCCCCCGATCGCATCCAGGAGCACCTGCTCCCTAGCGCTGGAAGTGACCGGAATGTTCCAGTCCACCCCTAGCAGGTTGAAATCCCACATTATGACCACGTTCCCCTTCCTGCATACCCTCCTGATTTGATCTGCTAGCTCTCTGTCCATCTTCTCTGCCTGGGATGGCAGCCTATACACTACCCTGAGCCTCAGCTTCCTTCCCTTGGAGTCCAGGAGCTGCATCCAAATTGCCTCCATACTCCTTTCCTCACCCTCATCCCTTGTACATTTGATCCTGTCCCTCACATAGATTGCCACCCCCTTCCCTCCCCACGATCCTTTTTGTACAGTTTGAACCCAGGGATTGTCAGGTCCCAGTCCCGGTACTTGGTGGCCCACATTTCCATGATGGACGCAATGTCCACCCTCCCTACTGCTAGGAGTGCCTGTAACTCTACTGATTTGTTGCCTAGGCTTCTTGCATTCAATGAGACTACCCTCCATCCTGTCTCCCTCTCTTCCTTTTCCTGTTTCTTTTCCCCTCCCTGCCCCCTCTGAAATTTCCCCGAGACCTTCCCTATTAGCTTGGGCGATAGGCTCATTTGGTCTCTCTCTCTTGGATCCTTGCCTACCAGCTGTCTTCTCACCACCCCCCTACCTAGTTTAAATCCCTACAACTTCTGCTTTAAGACCCCCTTTCCCTCCCCACTCAAGTGCAGCCTATCCCTTGCATATAGTTTGTTTCTTTCCCAGGTTCTGCCCCAACCCCCCACTATCCCGTACCTCCTGGATTTACAGCACTCTCCAGCCATACATTGAATTCCTTAATCCTCCCCTTCCTCTTCTTACTCACACAGGGTACTGGGAGCACCTCTGAGAAGGCTACTGACTCCCCTACCTCCTCACACAGCCTTCCCATTCCCTCGAATCTTTCCCTTACAATCTCCACAGTCTCCCCTGCCAGGTCATTCGTCACCACATGCACCACTATGTGCAGTCTCCCCTGCCCCTCTTCGCACATCTTAGAATTGATTGCCCTGCTCCATGTGCCATTAGCCCCGGTATGGATTCCACCTATATGTCACTATGCCTTTCCCTGCTGCTGCCCACTCTGATCCCCTTAAGTATGGAGTCCCCCACTACCAAAACACCCCCACTTCTTTCCCCTCTCTTATCCCCGCCTTCCACTTGTGTACCCCTTCCTAGAGTCCTCCCTACTAGGAGATCTGCTTTTCAAACAACATGAAGTCTTGCTGTATTCTGACCATTGCGGTTAGGTCCTGCCTTTCAACTGCCCCGGAGAACAAAGAGTTAACTTTCCATGGCCAACATGTAACGTTCAGCGCGAGCTCGGTTGAAGCCCCTGTCTGCTGTTGTTTAAACTCCAACCGTCAGATTCTTTACTCCGCCTCACTGAACAGTCGCTCCGGAGATTTCTCCTTTGCTCAGTTCAAAAAAGTCGGTTAAAGTTTCGTTTTTTCGCTCGGTTTCTACCGAATTTCTGCTACTGAACCTGTCGGTTTAAGTCTCTGTCTGTGGTACCGTGAGTATTAGATAGGTTTTGCATTTAGTTTCTGTGTGGAACTTGTAAATATTGGATCGGTTCAGTTTGAACTGATCAGATTGGTCTTAAAAAAGTTTTGAATTTATTAGAGTGTGGTAACTGGTCCATATCGGTTCTAAAAAAAAATGATTTAATTACGTTTTTTTCCAAGACCCGTAACACGGTCAGGAACCGATAGGGGTGTCTTGCCTGGCGGATTGCTGAAAAAAGGGGTATGTTTTGGATAGGATTGGCTATGTCTGAGAAACCCAAGAAAAAAACCGGGCTCACTGGGTTTCAACACTGTAGTGCGTGTGGGGAAGCCTTTGCTAAGGCTGATCCCCACACCACCTGTGTTTATTGTCTGGGGGTTTGACCACCTCGATTCAGACTGCCAAATTTGTAAAAGTTTTCCCAATGCTACCCTGGATAAGAGAGTAGGTAGACTGAGGGAAAGGGAGGCCAAGAAGTCCGCTGACCCGGATGGCCAGCCCGGTTCGGTTCCAACCGAACCAGAAGGAGTGCCCTCTGACCAGGGCGAAACTTCTTCGGGCAAAAGGAGAGCCGATTCTGAGGAGTTGGATCCTTTTAAAAGAAAGAGGAGAGAAAAATCATCCGGTTCGGATCCACAAATTCTTTCACCGACCGCTGATGAAATAGCCAAAGCGATAAGGATAGTTCAATCGCTAACTCCGGTTCCGGCCGAACCGGCACCATCTGGCAGGGGCTCGGTTTGGTCGGTTCCCCCAGTTCCGGATTATACTTTAGAAGAATTTTATGAACCGGAGGAGGAGGAGGAGGGAGAGTATGAGGATAATGATGATGCTGGTGATTATGAAAGTCTGGATGTGCCTATTGACCCGGACATCTCCCCAGACAAACCTTCAGGTGTTTCTCCTCCTAGGCTTTCTGAGTCCCCTTCCCACTTTATGTTTTACAAGAAAGTGGCTGAAACCCTCCAGCTTCCAATGGAAGAAGCAGTAGACGATCAGGAGGAGCCTGATTTTGTTGAGATGATGGACATCCCAGAGTCCAGGAGATTGTCTGTTCCCCTCCATAAATCTTTTGGGAAACAGACATTTAAAATTCTAAGGACTCCTAATTCCGTACCTCCTGTGGACAGAAGAATGGACAAGAGGTATACCCTTTCAGGCTTGAACACGGAGTTCCTTTTCCAGCAATGCTGCCATGTTGGGGTAGTGCAGGCTGCTGCCTGTGATAAGGCAAATATTCCCTTGGCATCACACCCCCCAGATAAGGACTCCAGGAGGATTGATGCCATGGCAAAGAAGCAGTACATGGCAGCATCTTTGGGACTCAGGGAGGCTAACTATATGGCCTACACAGCTAGATACCAGAAGTCCAGGTGGGACACTGTGCAGGCTCTGGCTAAACAGGCCCCTGACCAGCTTGCCAAGGAGCTGGAGCAAGTGGCTGCGGATGGGATTGAGGCATCCAAGGTGCAGTTTCATGCTGCTGTGGACTCCAATGATGTTTCATCTAGAGTCATGGCTACATCTGTGGCCCTTCGGAGGATGGCTTGGCTCAGATGTACTGGCCTATCTCAGGATACCCAGGCTAAGGCCATGGATTTCCCTGTCATTGGTAATTCTCTGTTTGGGGAGCAGACAGAGAACTACATGGAAAAGATGGACCTGCAGAAACTTGAAGAATGGTCAGGGGTTTGGCAGTTGAAATTCAATGCAAGGAAGTGCAAGATAATGCATATGGGGCACAAAAACCCTGGCACAATATATCAGTTAGGGGGTGAGGATATAGCATGCACCAAGCAGGAAAGGGATCTTGGGGTTATCATCTCTGATGACCTCAAGGCAGGGAAACAGTGTGACAAGGCAGCAGGTAAAGCAAATAGGATGCTGGGTTGCATAGGCAGGGTCATCACCAGCAGGAAAAGGGAGGTCCTAATTCCACTATACAAGACACTAGTGAGGCCCCACCTGGAGTACACTGTACAGTTCTGGAGACCTTACCTACGTAAGGACATAGACAGGGTAGAGAAGGTTCAGAGGAGGGCAACAAAGATGGTGCATGGATTGCATCACAAGTCCTATAAGGACAGGTTGAAGGAACTGAACATGTACTCCCTGGAGGAGAGGAGGGAGAGAGGGGATATGATAGAGACATACAAGTATGTTACAGGGAGGAACAGGGTGCAGGAATACACTATTTTAGCGAAGATGTTCCAGGACTAGAGGCATGGGATGAAGTTGGAGGAGGGCGATTCAGAGGAAGCGTGAGGAAGAATTTCTTCACAGAGCAGGTGGTGGACAAGTGGAACACCCTGCCAGAGGAAGTGGTGGGGGCTGAAACAATCACGGGATTTAAGAATGCATGGGATAGACATAAAGGAATTCTGGAGGTCAGGGGTAAGGGGCAACAGACTTCGTGTAAAACATAAACTGAACTTATAAGCTCAAATGGCAGACTGGGTGGGCCATAGGCCCTTATCTGCAGACACTGTCTGTGTATGTATGAGTACAGGACCACCTACAGGAGTGCTCAGGCCAAAGAAAGGCAAGCCACTCCTCAGAGACAGCATTCCAGGGGCTGGGGCAGGCCCTTTCAAAGGCCTTTTTACCAAGCCCAGGCTTCCTCTTCTGCTTATGCTCAGAGGGGGTTCTTCAGAGGGAGAGGCAGACAGGGAATGAGCAGGCCTGCTTCCACCCCTCAGCCTAAAGCCCCTGCCAAGCAGACACCCTGATGGGTCTTCCTGGCCGATTCTCCAATACCTGTAGGGGGCAGGCTGGCTTACTTTGTCAAGGACTGGAAGTCTCTGACATCAGACAAGTGGGTCCTGGAAGTAGTAAGCCAGGGACTGGTTCTCAGCTTCAAAAAATTTCCCAAGATGAGAACCAGATCCTTTCCACCTGCAAATCCATCAGAGTCCCTTGTCCTAGAGGCAGAGGTTTCTTCCCTCCTGGCTCTCAGAGCCATAGAAAGGGTTCTTACCCTATACAGGGGCAAAGGATTGTACTCCAGGTACTTCCTAACCCCCAAAAAGACAGGAGAATGGCGGCCCATCCTGGATCTAAGATATCTGAATAAGCACCTTTTAAAACCAAAATTCAAAATGGTGACTCTGGGAATAATTCTGCCCTCTCTAAGGCCAAGGGACTGGCTAGCCTCCCTGGACCTCAAAGATGCCTATTTTCACATTCCCATCACGTGCTCCCACAGAAAGTACCTCAGGTTCGAGTTGCCCTCAGGGCACTATCAATTCAGAGCAACGCCCTTTGGCCTAACATCAGCCCCAAGGGTGTTCACAAAGTGCCTGGCAGTAGTGGCTGCTTTCCTAAGGAGAAAAAAGATCTCCATCATTTCATACTTGGACGACTGGCTCATAGTGGGTCAGTCTCCAGACCAAGTCAAGTCACATCTGCTAATAACTCAGCAAGTGCTCACTTCCTTAGGATTCCTCCTCAACCTTCCAAAGTCAGTTCTCGAGCCAGTACAGCTCCTCACCTTTATAGGGCAGAGCTGGATACAATAAGGGCAAGAGCCTTCCTTCCACTGGACAGGGCAAGGACCCTTATAGAACTGACCTCTTCATTCTCCCTTCAAGTGTCTCGACCAGCAAGGCATTTCCTGCAGCTCCTGGGCCACATGGCAGCCTCTACAGCAGTGGTCCAGGGGGCAAGATTCCAGATGAGGGACATTCAGTTCCACTTAAGAGCCTTCTGGTCCCAAAGAAAGGATTCCCTTACCAAACTAGTCCCAGTGACTCAAACCCTGATCCAGGCTTTGCAATGGTGGCAGGATCAGGACAATTTGAGACAGGGAGTTCCTTTTGTCACTCAGTC
Organism: Neoceratodus forsteri; assembly: GCA_016271365.2. Lineage (NCBI taxonomy): Eukaryota > Metazoa > Chordata > Ceratodontiformes > Ceratodontidae > Neoceratodus > Neoceratodus forsteri. Next base: position 549,624,755 of record CM028129.1, read on the forward strand.
TCATTCAGTGATACTCACCACAGATGCCTCCCTGCTGGGCTGGGGAGCCCACTTGGGGGATCTTATCACCCAAGGGCTGTGGTCACCTCAAAAATCTCTGCTTCACATCAATCTCTTGGAACTCAGAGCAGTGTTTCTGGCACTGCAAGCCTTTTCCAAATCTGTACAGAACAAGGTGGTCCAGATCAGAACAGACAATACCACCACAGTGTGGTACATCAACAAGCAAGGAGGCACTTGGTTTATGGCCTTGTGCACAGAAGCAATGAAGTTGTGGTCTCTGGCCTATTCCCTGCAAACCTCTCTGATAGCAGTTCACCTCCCAGGGAAGGACAATGTCCTAGCAGATGCCCTCAGCAGGATATCCCAGGGCCATCACGAATGGACCCTAGATCCCCTAGTTTTGGAAGTGATTTTCTCGAGATGGGGCACTCCACAGATAGATCTTTTTGCAGCCCCAGACAATCACCAACTTCCTCTCTTTTGTTGCATACCCCCAGTCTTGGGCTCAGTCCCTCTGGATGCTCTGATTCAGAATCGGGAAGGGAAATTCCTGTATGCTTTTCCCCCTTCCCTCTCCTGTTCAAAGTGTTAGTCAAGATCAGGGCTCAACCATGCAAAGTGATTCTGATTGCTCCAGACTGGGTCAGACAGCCCTGGTACCCACTGTTGCTGTCCTTAGCAGTCCACCTTCCCTTGTCCCTTCCCAGGAATTACAACCTGTTGACATTCTCTCAGGGGAGGATTTGGTATCCGAACCTCAAATCTCTCAATCTCAAGGCATGGCTCTTGAAGAGTTAGAGTTTGCTGATCTACACCTTTCTCAAGGGGTTCTGGATATCCTTAAGGCTTCTCGAAAGCCTTCCACCAGAAAGACTTGGAAAATGTTCACTGTTTGGTGCTCTAATAAGCATATTTCTCCAGAATCTGCTGGGTTGCCTACAGTCCTGGACTATATGGTTCATCTTAATGGCTTGGGACTTAGGCCAGCTACACTTAAAGTGCATCTGGCAGCTGTTTCTGCCTTCTTGTCAGTAGGCAAGTCCTCTCCTCTGTCAGCCCATCCTGTGTTTTGTAAGTTCTTCAGGGGATTGCTGCACACCAATCCCCCCTTTAGGAACCCTGCTCCTGCTTGGGACCTTAATGTTTGCATTGCTCAGCTTATGCAACCACCCTTTGAGCCTTTGTCCTTTGCAGAGCTTAAGTACTTGACTTGGAAAACTGTGTTTTTGGTAGCCATTACCTCTGCCAGGCATATCAGTGAATTGCAAGCCCTGTCAGTGGAGCCTGATTTCATCTTTTTCCATAGAGATAAAGTGGTCCTAAGAACTAACAGGAAATTTTGCCTAAGGTGGTTTCAGATTTCCACCTTAATCAGTCTATGTCTCTCCCTGTTTTCTTCACTGACCATTCCTCCTGTGGAGAGAGGAGGCTGCACAGCTTGGTTGTTAAAAGGGCCCTCAGCTACTACATAGAGCGCACCAAGGGTCACAGGTTTGAGTCCCTCCAGTTGTTCCTCACATATGGAGAGGTCGGTAAGGGCAAACCTGCCACTAAAAGATCTGTTGTCAGGTGGATTGTCTCTTGCATACAATTCTGCTATGAAAAACTGGGTAGAACCCCACCCTCAGGCCTGAGGGCTCACTCTACTAGAGGTACAGCTGCTTCCCTGGCTGCTGCCAGGGACATTCCTATCTTAGAAATTTGTCAAGCAGCCACCTGGAAAACAGTCCATACATTCACCAAGCATTACTCTCTGGATATCCAGGCTAGGAGTGATGCTCGGTTTAGCACAACAGTACTTCAGGCCTATTCCCAAAGTAGGTTTCTGTCCCTCCTCCATGGAGTACTGCTTGGTAGTCTGCAATAGGTCAGACTACAGCAAGACTTCATTTTGTTTGACGAAAAATTACTCACCTTAGTAATGTTGTTTCTTCTAATGAGTCTTGCTGTATTCTGACCTCCCCGCCTCCCTCTCAGAACCTGGTTTTGGGATGTGGGTGGGCAGGAGCAGTTGGCACCCTAGGGTTCCTTTTCACCCTCCTTTATTTTGGGGTGTGTTGTATTTTGTTTTTGGGTTTCTGACTTGAGTCTTTGCTTTGAAACCAAAAAACCTTTTAATAAATTTAGTTGCCAGTTGGTTAGTGTGAGTTTTACAGTTTCCACACAGAACTTCTAGTGAGTATTGCTCGTAAAGATCTGACTGTTGGAGTTTAAACAACAGCAGACAGGGGCTTCAACCGAGCTTGCGCTGAACGTTCCATGCTGGCCATGGAAAGTTAACTCTTTGTTCTCCGGGGCAGTTGAAAGGCAGGACCTAACTGCAATGGTCAGTATACAGCAAGACTCCATTAGAAGAAACAACATTACTAAGGTGAGTCATTTTTTCTTTCCTCCCATGGCCCCCCCTTTCCACCGCACCCCATCCCCTGCTCCCTTCCTGCTTGCTATCCTCCCCCTCCACCCCGTGCTCCAGCCCCTTTGCTGCAGTGTCTCTCTCCTCCCCTCCCCATGGCCACCCACTGTGCAAACTCCTCTTGTTCCCTCCTCCACCACCCCGTGTATTCCTTCCTCCTTCTCCTCCTCCTCCACCAGTGTCGTCAGTACGTCAAACCTTTTTCCCACTCCCTCTGTTCTGATTAGTGCTGTCTCTTCCCTTCTGTCTTGAGTTCTCCCTTTCCTTGTAGGCCCGACTCTAGTCCATCCCTCCTTGCTAGACCACCCATCCAGATTGCTCCCCCCACGCCCCCCTACCCCTGACCCATAGTTCCCCCCATGAAGTTTCCTTATGTTACTTTCACGTGGCTGCTTACTTGTCCCAGATTTCCAGCCTTTTCAGCCTGTGGCATATTGGACATCCTCCCAGCCTCCATAACACGTTCATCCATACCGCTGTCCCACATCCATTGCATCCCACAATCCTCCCATGCTTAGCACTACCTATCCCTGCAACAAGGATAATACAGTTTTATCAATATTAAAAGTACCAGTCCGCTCGTCGTTCCAACTTTACCTGCCTAATGCTCCAACCTGTTTTTTTTCCCCCAATTGTTTAACCAGGTGAGACACACTAAGCTAAAAGCTTGTTTACAGGTGCAATCTGGGAGCACAGTGAAGTTAAGTAACTTGCTCAGGGTCACACAGTATGCATGTGGGGGCTGTGGGATTCAAACCCAGGTCTCCAGATTTGCAGCTCAGAGCCTTAAACCACTGCGCTATACTGCCTCCCAGTTTCTTTGCTACCTACTCATAACCAAGGGTTACAGATACTTAAAATTACAGTTCAGGTCCTAAAGCTGACTAGCTGACTACTCCCCACCTTAGTATGACAATCCTTATTACCAATAATTTCCTTGGGTTAAACTATAGCAGTTAAGACAGACACTCAAGTTTATCAGTCCCATGAGCAGTTCTGTTCCTCAGCCTACCTAAACCTAGCCAAGGGTTACAGGTACTTAAGAGCTCGACAACCCAGATTCTACAAGTTCCTCGCTGTCAAACTACGCAGGGCCAACGCTCCTTCGCCTATAGGGCTCCTCTATGGATGAATGGTCTCAGCCACACCATCTCCTCTGCCTCAACACTAGGTCTGTTCAAAACCAGGCTCCAGGCCCATCTCATTGCCTCTAGCTCCTGTGACTGCCTCTCCTAGATGATGACCTACACAGCTTTAATCCTAACTTATGTACTGCTTAACCCCAGGCCCCCCAGTCCCCCTCCCCCAGCTCCTGAGGTGCCACTTCAAATCTCCGATCTTCATACCACCTCATTAGTCTCTCCCTGCCCCATTATAGCACTTATCTCCCCCACCCTGCCCCTTTTTGTCTTCTATTGCTCCTTCCCATTTATTTTTTCACAAATGCCTCCGCTGCATCTTCATCCTCCCCCCCTCCTCTCATCCCTGTTTCTCTGCCATCCCGGGTGCCTGACCCTACCCATTCCTTGTGGGCACATGTGTCCTAGCTGTGTTCACCATTTTACTATAGCTGCCTCCGTTAACTACCTACACTTCTCCTCCTCCTCCTCCTCTACACCTTACTTTTCCTATAATTGACCCCTTTCAGTAGCACTGTTGTACATGAATTGTTTACTGTTATTTCATAGTTGCTTCCTTGTTGTTTGTTATTTCTGACGTGGAACCTTTATAAAAGAGCCTTGGCTCAAATTTACTTGTAATTCTAGAATAAATAAATAAAAATAAAATAAAAAGAGATCCAGTTCAAGTCCTAAAACTGACCACCCCCCACATTGGTATAAGTTCCTTGGGTTTACACTATAAACAGTTAAGACAGATATTAAAGTTTACAGCCCCATAAGCAGTTCTTCTCGGCTGAGAGGATCAATAAAGCTTTCAGTCACTTAACAGTTCCAGGCAGCTACTTAAATCCTTCAGCCTCCTCCTTAGTCCTAACTGTAGCCTTCCCCAATTAGTTGGAGGGCCCTAGTGTCCACACTTCTTTCCCAACATTTAAGCCCTAAGTCCCAGTGCTTGACAGTACTTCTTTTCTGCTATATCCTTGACCACATGCTACTCGTCTTCTCTGTGTTCCTCCTCCTCTGGCTCTCCTGGTTTGCCCTTTCCATCTGGTGGGCGTGGTCCAGACCTTTTAAATTTGGAGGTGGGGTGGGTGGGAGGAAAATTCTCACTGTCTGGTGAATCAATCACAGTGCAGGCTGAGCCTGCTTAAGTAGTCCAGCTGCTCGTTCAAGGTCCATGCCTTTGCTCAGGATTGGGCCCCCTTCATGGCTATGCAGGAACCTGATTGGCCGCTTTCCACTGAGCCTGATTGGCTCCTTCTCTGGCCACTTCTGGCGACCAAGCACGGCTGCCGGCCCGACCTTCTGTGATTGGCCATGGATCGGCCCATCCTCTGCCACTGGACTGAATTTCCTCCTCTGGGCTGCGGTGCAGCCCGACGCTCGTAGATCCTCTGGTGCCACTTGTCACTATCCATGGTGTTGCTAGTGACACCAAGGAGAGTGATGATGCCTGCTGCAGTGACAGTCCTGGGTGCAGCTCTGGTCAAGGTGACAGTGACGGTGTCGTCCCGGGGGACGTCCCTTACTCTGGTGTCATTGTGATACTGGAGTGAGTAATGACTCTTAAGGTCAGCGTTGAAGCCGATACTGAGCATGATACTGAGGGCGGTGCTGACTGCAGCGATGAGGGTGAATCTATGTCTGAGGCTGTAATTGACCCTGGACTCGGTGCAGGAGACAGAACCAATGTGGGGTTGGATGGTGGCCTGGACGTGGAATTCTCTCCCTAGCCACTGGATGACACTGTCACCGGTGAGGACCAGGGTCACCCTATTGCACCTGTAAGGCTCCACTCTCCTGACCTGGGGGTTTCTTCCACGTGAACCGATTGGGTCAATGCTCAGCAATTCTGCCAGGCCCTCCCCTCAGGTGTGGCCCCCTGTGCTGTTCTGCAGCCAAGGTCGAGGCCCTCAAGACCAGGAGTCTCATCCCCCTGTAGCAGGGCTTCACTGCTTTCTTGAGAGGTTGCAGTCATTCATAGGCCTTGAAGAGCCACTAACTTGGGACCAGCATGGGGAATTCATTAGTGCCTCAGAGATTTTTCACAGGGAGTATGATAGGGCGCAGATCAGGCCCTTCTCCCCACCACTAACAGTCCCTGGAGTCAGCACCTCATCTCCATCGACATCCTCCTCAAAGGACAATGACTCATCTATCCACCTGCCTTTGGCCACAGAGTATGCCCTGTACCAGAGATTCTTGGGGGAGATGCTCCAGGTGCTCGACTTATATGTATTTACAAGCCATTATCCAGCAGCCCTGCCATTGGGACTCCTTGGAGTTCCCAGTGTCAACTCAGTTGTCATTCCTCCGTGGCATAGATCCTTTAAGGATCTCTAGTCCAGCCATTCCCAGGGACCTCCTCATGCGGTATCGCACATCCACACGGTATGCAAGTGAGGTACTTTACCCCTCCTCAGGGCTTGAGGTACTGCAGACCTCATCGGGGCCTCAGCCCTCATGCATGACCAGTCTCCAGAGGCAGATTCAACTTAGATGGATGCCCTTGGCAGGAAGACTTTCACCTCAGCATGCACCCTAATTTACATCTCTGCACAATAGGCAAATATAGTGACCTACAACTGTCACATATGGTTGCAGCTGAGCCAACTTATGGCTACACTGCTGCAGAGCGAGTCAGGCGGGTCATTGACCTTTCTGCTTAGGGCCTGGAAGTAGCTCAGCACCAGTCAGGGCCATCTTACAATGCCAATGAGGTGGCCTCCAGGTTAACACAAACTGCAGTCTGCATCAGGTGGACAACATGGCTTCACCTCTCCAGACTGGCATTTTTGGCCCAGTGTAAGGTGCTTAACTGACACTTTCAGGGGGCTCATTTATTCTCCCCTAGGATCAGGCAGGAACTATCAGGGAACCCTCTGGCTTCTATGCCACAGGAGCCCCTGCCTGGCCCAGACCAGTCTCAGATCTCAAAACTCAAATGAAAGACCGTCAGCTCCAATTAAATATCCAGTGCCTTTTATTAAAATTCTTAACACACCACGATCCACCTGACCATACCCAATGTTTTGCCCTCCGTGGGCTTCTTCAGGGGCAAGGATCTGATATAAAACATTTTCAAGAACAATAATTAGTATCTAAATATGCATACAGAAACCATTTTGCATCAGGACATGATCTGATAGCCTGTTGTGCAGCCACTAATTATTAATTAACTATTTATTATTTATCTATCTGTATTTCCAGTTCCACAGGATAGTTGCTCTACTATATGATGATACTACCTATTAAGCATTCACCTGCAGTAGGTGGAAACCCAGGTATGGGTGTGAACATTTTGGGGATATAAGCAGGTAATATATTTACTGTTAGTCCATAGTAGGACCACTGGGATTGTAATTATCAAGAAAGAATGAGATTATTTAACATGAAAATTGTAATGAGTATATTGAAAGGACCATGGAAAGAACCACGAGAGATGGTGGCTGTACAGTATAAAGGGCTGGCATATTGTATGGGGATACTACACTAACTTTGTGTATTATGTTGGTTTCTGAATGCATGTTTGGATACTAATTACTGTTTTTGAAAATGTTTTAAATTCAGATCCTTGTCTCTGAAGAAGCCCATGAAGGTGAAACATTGGGTGTGGTCAGGGGAATCATGGTGTGTTAAAAATTTGAATAAGAGTCATTGGATTTTTAATTGGAGCTGACTTTCTTTCATTTGAGTTTTGGATTAGTCTGTTTCTCCAGTCCCACACAACAAGTACTGAATGAACTTTATAGAAAGGAATGCACCAGCACTGATTTAGCTGAGTCTAAGGTCTCCCCAGACCTGTAAGGAGCCCCTGCTCTCAGATGTTCTTTCCCACACAGAGGGCCGTGGGTATCTGTTACCCTAAGGGTAAGCCAGCTTCTCCCTCATAAGAAGGGAAATCATGGTACTAAGACCCATAATTGGGAATTAATAGTGAAGATTGATTCTTGAAAGACATGAAAGTTATGTACTTACCATAACTGTTGATCTTCCAGAATATCTTTACCATTGATGACCACACCCACCCACCCACCATCCCCGCTCTAGTGGAGCCAGAGCATCTGGGAAGCTCACCCTGACAGTGCTAGCTGGCACCTCTTAGTGCCAGGGCATCTCCCCACTTGCACTCCCTATGGAGTGTTTTTTTTTTAACTCAGCTTTATTGATCAAAGGCCATAGTACATTCAGTACATTTTCCGCATTGTAAAAAATCACAGTTTGACAAGCAAGACAATACAGCAGTCACAATATCGAATGGAAAACAGAGAAAAAGCAAAAACGGTTGATAAAACATGTCCAACATGGACGTGTGAACAATGCAACAAGATGACAAATAGTGAGGTCACTGATATATCCAATGTCCAAATTGATATACAGAGTTTAAGAAGCACCAGAGCATGTAAGATGGAGAAGGGTGGTTGGAGCCACAATGAGGGTTATTCATCTGTATCCCCAGTTCTCGAAGTGGTATATGGTTTACATCCACACTTCTGGCAGAATCCTTTTCCTTTAAGAACAGGCTGGAAGGTTTTCAAGTTAGCTCCTCCCACCCACCTGGGTGGTATCCTTCTTGTCACCACCCTGTAACTTGAGATCTTACCCGCTGGAAGCAAGATACAGTGTGCAACTTGCCAGGGGAGGTCGGGTGGGTTGTGTGGATGTACACCATATACCACTCCTAGAACTATGGTTACAGGTGAGTAAACCTTATTTCTAGGGATATGGATATGGTGTAATATCCACACTTCTGGCAGACTCCTAGCAGTTCTCCAGGAGGAGGGGACAAGGCGCACACTCCCTATTTAGGGAATAGAGATTGGAGAACTTCAACCGAGGCTCCCAAACTGGCATCCCGACGTGACTCAAGGTCGATGTGGTAGTGGGAAATGAAGGTATGTGCTGACTTTCAGGTAGCAGTCCTGCAGATTTCCTGGATAGGGATATCCCTGGAAGCAGCCACCAAGGCAGTGATATGTCTGGTGGAATGAGCCCTAAGCCCAACGGGAGGCTTCCTACCAGCCAACCTATAGCAGAGGTCGATGCAGGTGACTATCTACCTGCCAGTCATCTGCTTTGCTGCTAGTCTGTAAGGCACGGCTTCAGCATAGGTGACAAATTGCTGGCGAACAGCTTTCTGAACTGCAGCTGTACTCTCCTTATAATAAGTGAGCGCTCGCCTTAGGTCCAATGTATGAAGTCTGTGCTTGGCCTCCGAGTTTGGAGTGGTGAAATACACTGATAGATACATCACAGAAACTCTGAAACAACCTTCAGGAGGAACTTTGGGTAGGAGCGGAAGGACAAACTTGTCCTTGTGGAAGACCAGATAAGGAGGCTCCACCGAGAGCACCTGAAGCTCACTGATCCTTCTGACAGAGGTAATGGCCACCAAGAAGGCAGTCTTCCATGACAGGTTGGAGATGTGACACCTGTGCATTGGTTTGAATGGCTTGCCCATGAGCATTGCCAGTACCAGCAACAAGTCCCAAGGTGGTGGTGGTTCACGCACCAGCAAGGACAAATGGCCAAGGCCCTTAAAAAAAAGCACCCAACCACTTTCTCCTGTGCCACTGTCAACATACCAGCCTGTGCCTTGTATGCTGAGATGGCTGGTAGGTACACCCTGAGGGTGTCGACTGGAGGCCTGACTAGGAGAGGGACCACAGGTATTCCAAGATGCTTGCCAAAGGACATGACAAGGGGTCCTTGCCCTGACACTAAATGGAAGATCTCTTCCATCTGAAGGTATAGCACTGGTGAGTTGACTGCTTCCAAGAAGCATCCACGACATGGAGGACCTCTTCAGAGACTCAAAGCCTGGAATGGTAGCCGCTCAGGAACCAGCCTTTCAGGTGCAGGGACTGAAGGTCTGGATGGAGGACCCTCCCCTGATAGCAAGAGAACAGGTCTGGGTAGAGAGGCAATCTCCATGGGGACCTGCTGCAGAGGCTAAGGAGATCAGGGTACCAGAACTGGCATGGCCAGTCTGGGGCCACCAAGATCCTCCGTGCCTTGTCCCTCTGAACCTTGAGCAGCATTTTGTGGATTGGGGGAAGGGAAGAGAAGGAAGGCGTACAAGAGACCCTGAGCCCAGGGCCTCATGAAGACATCCCCCAGCAGTTTCCTGCTCTGAGGGGGGCGGGCACAAAGCAGCTTCAGTTTCGCATTCTCCCAGGAGGCAAACAGGTAGATGGAAGAAGTGCCCCACTGGGAGAACAGGTGATCGACCACCTCCTGTTGAAAGGACCACTCATGAGATGCCTTGCATACTGGGCTGAAGGCGTCTGCCAGCTGGTTGGACACACCAGCCACATGAATCACCAGAAGGATGGCATCCAGGCTGCATTTGAGGGTCCAGGTGCGGAAAGCAGCTTCCCGGCACAATGGGAGAGAATGTTTCCACCCTGCTTGTTGAGGTAGTACATGGTGGTCATGTTGTCCATCTGGACCTGAACTACCTGACCCCATACTACAGGAGCAAAGGCCGACAGAGCTAGGCACACTGCATGGAGTTCCAGCAGGTTGATGTGGCATCAGGACTCCTCAAGGGTCCAGAGCCCTTAGGCTCTGTGGTCCCCCAGGTGTGCTCCCTAGCCCGTCAGGGAGGTGTCACCCGTGAGAGTGACCATCAACTCTGGCAGACAAATGGGACTCCTTCCTGCAGATGGGCCAAAATGAGCTACCACTGGATGGCGTTCCGCATTAGCTGTGTCACCGTGACCGAACGGTCCAGGTGACTGAGGTGCTGAGACCACTGATGGGCCAGTTCCCACTGCAGGGGATATATCCACCAGCAGGCCCACCGGACCACACTGGAACAAGCTGCCATGTACCCCAGGAGGAGCAGGAAGTCCCGGGCAGGGCACTATTGCCCAACCCTAAATGAGCAGTCAAAGGAGGTAAGATCCTCTGCCCTGTCCGCCAGGAGTCAAGCTCTGCCCCAATGACCTGGCTCACCTGAAGGATGCTGAGTTCTGACTTTGCATTGTTGACAGGAGGCCCAAGACTGAGCAGGTCTGGAGGGCCAGGTCCCTGGACTGCTCCACCTCTGTCATGGAGGAAACCGCGATCAGCCAGTTGTCCAGGTAAGGGCACCCACAGACACCTCGGCACTGCAGGAAGGCTGCCACTACTGCAGTACATTTGGTGAAGACCCTAGGGGCTGAGGAGAGGTCAAATGACATGGCCTGGATCTCGTATAGCAGCCCTTCTGAGCAGAATCACAGGAACAAACAGTTGATGGACAGATGGGGATGTGGAAGAAGGCATCCTGAAGGTCCATGGAGCAAGACCACATGTTCTGCTCCAGGGACCGAATGATCTGATTCAGAGTAACCATTCGGAACTTGTGTGGCCTCAGATACTTGTTGAGATTGTGCAGGTCCAGTATGGGGTGCCAACCCCTCGTCCATTTCAGAACCAGAAAGTATCTGGAGACAAATCCTGGATCGGCTGTGGGGGGCCTTGACAAGGGCCACAGCGTCCTGCTGAAGAAGCTGGGCAATGTCCTTCCAAAGGACAGACAGCATATCACTGGACACCATGCCCTCCCATGGGGCATAGGCTCGGTTGGGCGGTTGAGCCTCAAATTCCAGGGGCAATCTGCAACCCACCACTTCAGGCACCCATTGGTTTGAGGTGACAGCTGACCTGGCGGAAGCGAAATGGCAGAGCCAAACCCACAGGAGGTCCCAGACAGGGTAGGACTAGTGGGATGGGGACATCTCCTGACTCAACACTGGGCAGGCTTGGTGGCGGTCCCAGAGCCCGTAGCATGGGAGGCCCTGAACCTTGACCTCCAGACTTTCTAGCCCCAGTAGGGACTGGCACGGGCTTAGACTGCCACATCTGATGATGTTCATCTGGGGCTGCAGTGGGCGGGATGAAGGTGCAGAGAAGGGCCAAAATTGAAAGGGCTTCTTGTGCTGTTTCTACCCTTTAACGTCCTTCTGGGAGGGGTGGCATTAGACTTCTCACATGAGATATCCATTGACACTGGGTCTGAAAAGGTCAGTACCCATGAAAGAGACATCCATCAACTTATGCTATATGTCGGCCGTAAAGGTCAAAATCCTCAGCCATGCTCTGCGCTGCATGGCCACCGTTGCGGCCACAGACCTGGCAGAGGAGTCTCCAATGTCCTGGGTTATCTGGAGTTGTTGTTCCGCCATGGCTTGACCTTGATCCCAGACCATCTTAACTACCAGCTAAGGGGCAGCGGGAAGGTGGGGAATGACCTGGTCCAACGTGCACAAAAGGGCATGGAAGAAGTTAGTCATCATAACTGCAGCACTGGCCTTTCAAAAGTCCCAATGACAAAGCCACATAGACTTTCTTCACCCTGTGATCTAGCTTTTTAGACTCTTTATAGGAGGGTTTGTCAGTATCCCTGGCATTTTCCCATGTGCCAGAATACCCAGTCCATAACCAAACCTTTGGCCGAAGGATGATCGGTGAACCTGGGCAGGGATCTTGTAGGCTTCGTATACTTGCAGACCATACGGCCAAGGGCATTGGTGCTAGAGGCTGGATGATGCCATAGCTCCAAAGCTCCAAAGCTGGGTTCAGGATGGCTTCCCCCACAGGGAAGGCGACCCTCGGGGGTGTCATCCCAGTCCAAGATCTCTGTAAGGGGATACTTAACCTGCTTCTGAATGGGTTCCAGCGAGATCACCAGGGATTCAAAGATCAGACAAAGCAAGGTCCTAGAGGAAGAGGGGCCAATCTGCAAAGAAACCTTCCCACTGGACTCTCGGTCAAATCCCAGCGTCTGGGAAGAGTGCATCAAGGAGCCCTCTGAGTTAGAGGACTCCTTGAACTCTGCCATCCTTATTTCCCCACGGATGATGCGAGGCTCATCTCAGTGCGTGATTTGCACCAAACATTTCCCAAGGAGACCTGTAGTGGGGCTCGTTGCCTTGGGTGGGGCTCTGTGCAAGGGTTGTGGAGGAGGCAGTTCCACCCAAATGGGTGGAGAAGCAGGTGTCAGTGGAGCCCGGGAAACCGGCACTGGCCACGGAATTGGTGACCAAGGGAGAGCCAGAACCGGGTATGGAACATGACCTTGGTGGATGAACCACTGCTGCCACATGAGCTTCTTGTACTTGTGCCGCATTTTATGATGGAGCCTGTCCTCACCCAAAGACAAGGAGGACTAAGAGCGCTAACCACCGAGAACATCGGGTGTCTTGAGATCTCAGCTGAGAAGTCGACTGGGACCTCAATCACGACTGACGATGTGCCAGTCAACGGGGAGCCCCAAGGGTTCAATCTCCCAAAGGGAGACCACCGACTCAGTGGGCAGAACTGGCCTCTTTTGCAAGATGGCTAGGACCAGAGTCCTGGAAAGGGAGTCCTCCCCTTCATCTGGCGACAACGGGTCAAGCAGGTCAAGATAAATCTCAGCCCTCTTGTCGGCCCGCATCTCGACCATCAAGCCCAATGTGGTTTCTGTGAGGCTAGCAGCCTGGACTTGGATGGAAGTGTTGGCCAAAGCCGACAGCTCGAAAGCCATTGAGCTTGCAGAAGTGTGAGAACGAGATGGACAAGACTGCTTTCAATCCTACGACCTGCAGCGGGACTGATCTTATCTGTGTCAGTCTTCACTTTTCATCACTGTTTGGTAGTGAGCTGGAGGATCAGGACCCCGCAGGAGCTTTTTTTTGTGATAGGAGGCGTCGACGTCAAGACGGCACCGCTTTCGAAGGCCGACAGTTACGTGGTGCGCGTGGGTTGTGTAACACGTCATTGGCGCCTCCTCAGCCCCAGTTCTGCTTCTCCTGCCATCGAGTGACCTCGTGTGTGAGTGCCATTCTTCTGTGGCCTAGTTCGTCGGTAGAGAAAACACATTCCTAGTTCTGCTGCTCCATTCCTCGGTGTTGACTGGTAAGATCTTTCCTTTTTATTTCTCTGTCGACGCCGAGTGCTGTTTTTGGTTTTGTTTTTCTGTCCGGTCACGTCTGCTTCAGGGGACAAGAAAAAAATCTGACGGCGAGTCGGCCTCCGATGTGTCTGTGTCCCTGCGGCTGACTGTACTCCATCATGGATCAGCATGATGGTTGCCTTACCTGCTTGGGACTGAACCACAACATGGACAGATGCAATGCCTGTTTCTTCATGGATCGTCCTGTGTTGGAGTTGCGCGCATTGAAGGTCGGACGTGCACCGCCAGCTTTCGGGTGACAGGCGCATACATGGGTCGCCAAGAGCAGGTTTCTTGACCCATCCTCCGGGTCCCCTCCAGGACCTATACGGCACATGGAGGAGGGGCTTTCCGCCAGTTCTAGCCTTGCCACGGCGGGAACCCCTTCCATGGTGCAGGAGGCCCAGCCTGGCCCCCTTGGGGGTAGGGTGGGAGGCACCATCCAGGCAGTCACCTCCTTGGAGGCAAGGGCTCTCCCAGCATCGTGGTCCGAGGCTTCTGGGCCCGGGCCAGCGCACTCCTCGGTGCTGCCCACTGGTGCCACCCCTGATTCCGGCGCCACTTGCAGCGCTGGGGATTGTGGCAGCACCACGGATGGCACAGGGTCAGCCTCTGGTGCCATCTCTGACTCCGGTGCCGTTCACGGTGTCGGGAAGGGGCGTGCTGTGGGCAGCGCAAGGCCAGTTTGCTGTGTCCCTCACAGTGCCGCAGCTGAGAGGGATCGGGGAGTGGCCTGGGTTCGGGCCTCCTCTGGGGAGGATGATTCTGAGGATATCCCAGACTGGTTCCCAGATTTTCAGGAATCCACCAATTTTTCTTCTTCTTCCAGTGCAGCAGCTCCAGTTCAGCCCCTTTCCATGCAGCAGATGGCTTCAGCCGATTCCAGGGTCGGTGGCACTGACCAGTCCTCTGGTGCCCCAGGTGGCACCACAGGGCAGCCTGGAGTTTGTGATCCATCTTCCACCTTGGGAGGTGTACCCCCTCTAGTGGTAGTTCTTGCTGGCCTTACTTCTGGGCCAGCTGGAGCACCTCAGGTAGGGGAAGGCACGCCACCTCCTGCTGTCTCTCAGGAGTTAGCTGTGGGATGTCGGTTGCCTCAGCTGATGATGAGGAAGAGGGCTCTCTCAGAGTCCGAGGGGTTGAGGGGGTTGGATTCAGGGTGGCGCCCTTTCCTGGGAACCCGCGGAGGGTTCAGGGAGGAGTCACAGCACTGGTCCGACCTTCTCTCCCGAAGTCTTCTCGAGAGAGACTTTATCTACGGAGGTTAGGGGTAGCCCTTCTGCGCTCATGCAGCCCCAGTTACCTCGCGGGGAAGTTCTCTTGTTGGGCTCAGCTCTGGCCGCTCCAGCTTGGTTGAGCAGCCTTCGTCTGCCAGAACCACCGGATCTCCTTCTCCTTTGAGGTCTCCCAGCGGGTCCCCTAACCCAAGCAGAGGCCATGCACTTCCTAGTAGGTACCTGACCCTCTTGCCTCTGCCAACCCCTCCCCCTTTCCCACGTCACTCTGACCCTACGGGACCCCTCACCTGGGAACAGTTCAGGTCCATTGCTGCACTGTTCTCTGCTTATTACCAATCCATGGACCAGGAGGTGTTTCACCACTCCCTTGTGCAGCTGGAATCTGACTCTCCGGTCTCGTCAGCTCCCTTGTCTTCCTCCTCCAAGGGAGAGGACTCTTCTGTCCATCTTTCCCCAGCTGCTGATCTTTCCATTTATCAGCGCTTCCTATCGGGGTTGCTCGACAAGCTCCATATTTCCGCCCTTGGTGAATGCAATCCTGAGCTGTCAGTGTGCACCTTTTTAGGTGAGTTCAGTGTGGCCAACCTGATGGTTCCGACCTGGCCTCATCCCTTTTGGGAGGTGTTGTACCGGGTCTGGCGACACCCCTCAACCCAAGCACCAGCCTCGAGGGACCTCCGCCAGTGGTAGTGTGCACCCCTTGGGTCTCTAGAAGCCTTGCCTCACCTCCCATCAGGCGTGACTCTCCTGAACACACCCACTGGGCATAGAAGCCCAAGCGTGATTGATTGATCCCGAGAGAGCCTATTCGACTTGAACTCTTTTTGTGTATTTCTGCTCATCAGACCCACCACGCTACCTACAACAGGCACTTGTGGTCTCTGCTAGGTCAAATCCTAGCTTCTTTGCCTGATTCAGAGGCAACCAGACATGCCATTACCCTCTTCGCACGGGGCCTGGAGCTAGTGAGGCACCAAGCAAGGGCATCATACGATGCCAGTGAGGTGGCTTCCAGGTTAGCGGGGACAACGATCTGCATCAAGCGGACGGTGTGGCTACATCTCTCCCGATTGTCATCCCTGGCCCGGCATAGGCTGACAGCCCTCTCTTTCAGGTGAACCCATCTTTTTTCCCGTAGAGTGAGGCGAGAGCTTCAGGAGCGCCTTCCTTCTCCTGCTAGAAGAATCTCGCCTCACCCAGACCAGTCTCAGTCCTAGCCAGGCCTGCTAGGGTTCCCTTCTCTGGTGCCTCCCCCACTGGAGGCTAAGGGACTGTGTCCCTTAGGGAGGTTCTGGGCCCCATTCGGGGGGCTCAGTAATCACCCAACAGTGATGAATGGTGAAGACTGACACAGATAAGATGTGAAAATTATGTACCTACCGTAATTCCTGATCTTTCTGTGTATCTTCACCATTCATCACTGAGCCCCGCCCACCTTCCCCTCTCAGGCCTCAGTCTATGGGAGAGTCTTCTCCTTCCTGTTTATCTCCCATTTGGACCTTGGTCCATTCTCAGCACCTCCTACCCCCTTCCCTCTTGAGGTTGGGGTTTTTCCTCTGGGTGGGCAGACAGGGAAGGTTCTACTGTTGGGAGTCTCCAGAGCCCCCTCTCTGCCCAGGTAAAACCTGGGATTTTTTTCCTGCATTCTCTGGTGCCTCTTGAGGGAGTCTGGTAGCAGGAGGGGGCTCTGGTGATTCCCTCAGTTGCCCCCCCTCCAAAATCTTGTGCCTCCATTTTGGTTGTTTCCCCTCCTGTTCAGGAGAACATTATTATTTAACCCTCCAGTTCCTCCTCTGGAGGTGGCCCCCTCAATAACTAAGATCTTATCTGTGTCAATCTTCACCATCCATCACAGATGGGTACTGGCGGAGATCAGGACCCAGAGGTTTTTTTTAAAAGGGATAGGCGAGCGATGCAGCGTCATCACCCTCGGGCGGCGTGCTACATGGCGCTCGAGGGTTGTCCGCTAGGCTGCTTCGACTCTGCCTGCCTACCAGTTCTTCATCTCCCGCCGTCAAGGTCGCCTCGTGGGAAGCTGTTGGAAGAAGAAATTAGGCCTGTCAGCCTTTACTGCGACGTTTAAGTCCATCGGTCTTACTAGTTCTGGGTTCTGCCTCCACTCGACGTCGCCGGTAAGATCTTTCCTTTTTATTTGAAAGTTTGCGACGTCAAGTCTGTTTTTGGTGTTTTTTTCCGTAGGTCATGTCTCAGTCGGAGGGGAAAGAAGTTTTCCAAGGGGGTTCGGCCCCCTATGCGTCGGTGCCCGTGCGGCTGCAAGTATTCCGTTACCGACCAGCATGACCAGTGTCTCGCATGTCTTGGCTGCGCTTCCGACATGGATTAGATGCGCATGCTGCTTCTCCATAGACTGCCACATCCTTGAACAGCGCGCGTTTGGTGGTGGGGCGAGCCCGGCCGACTGGGGTAGGGTCGTGACTCGGCTGCCACACCTCTCAGCCTTTCCTCCGGGTTCTATCACGGACTGAGGAGGAGGGCACCTCGGCTACTGTAGCCTGGCCATTGCCGAGAGGCTCCTCCGTGGCGCAGGAGGCCCGTCCGCTTCCTCGGGAGGCGGGCCCGGGGCCGCCCTTCAGCAGCGCCCCGCCGGGGTGAAGGCTCCCTGGTGTTGCTTCCGCGGACTCGGAAGACCGGGTCGACACCGTCCTCGATGCATCGGTCGGTGCCGTGGGGGCCTTTGGTACTGTTCGCGGCACCGTGGGCCCTGTCGGCGCCGACGTCAGTGCTGTCTCTCGGCGCCGTGGGCCTGTCAATGCTGTGACAGCGCCCGACGCTGCTCGCGGTGCTGTGGCCCTGGATTCAGCATCGCCTTTTGTCATGTCTCGCCTCAAGCGCCATCCTTGGCGCCCGAGGTTGGCTCTCGCGCCCGTGGGACCCGGCATCTCAGTCGGTGCCATCTCGCTGCCGTTGGTGCTCGGTGCCCGCTTTCGCAGCGCCGAGCCCTATGATGTCATGTTGATGCGAGTCGCCTCGGGCCATCGGCGCTACTGTGATCCTCGGTGCCGCTCGCGGTGCCGGGCGTCTAGCCGGTGTCGCCGGCGCCAAAGGTCGTAACTGGGGGCTGCTGTCGCGCCATCTCTGTCTCTGGTGCGCACCGGTGCCGGTGGACTATGGCGCCGGCTGGCCTGTCTCTGGACCTTTGGCCCGAGCTGCCCTGGTGCCTTCTGTCAGCCCGCTTGCGAGGTTGTGGAGACGGGTGCCACCTCGGCCACTGCTCTGGCTGCCTGGCCCTTTGGCAAGTCGCCTTCACCTGCCCTCCTACCCGTTTGGCTTAGGGCCTCAGACTCTACCTCTTGGTCGGGCTCAGAGTCGGACGGGCAGTCACCTCTCGGGGTTGTCTGCGGAGGAGAAGCGAGCCAGTGGTCTCCACAGTCATAGCCAACCCCTTCATCTGAGGCGTCAGGTAGTTCCTGAGTTAGGGTCAGTGGTACTGACCAGCAGGCTATGGTGCGTGCCACCATTGCCTTGCAAGCCTGGCCTTGGGGGGTTCCTCGACCCCTCGGAGGTGGTACCCCCTTCGGTAGTGTGTCTTAATCGCCCAACTTTGGGGCCCATCGGGAAGCCTACAGGAGGGGAGGTTGCTGTTCCATGGGTCTCCCCTTCGGGGGCAGCCCAGAGCTGTCAGCTACCTAGGCTGGCCCTCTCGAGGACGAGGACCCTCTCGGACTCTGAGGGGTCAAGGGGTGTGGGGTCAGAGCGTCGGCCTTTCTCTGGGGTCCACCCGGGCCCTGGACAAGCCAGTCACGGACTGCCTTCCTTCCAGTTCCTTGAGGGGTCCCATTCTTTGAGGCAGGGGACCGTCCTTCTGGACCTATATGGCCCCGGTCGCCTCACTGGGGGAATTCTTCTGGGTGCAGCCTTGGCAGTACCAACGTGGTTGTACAGCTGTCAGCTGTGGAGTCTCCCGGAACACCCTCCTCAGGTGTCCATGGTCCGCTCCCTAGCCCTGGCGGAGGTTAGCCGACTTCTTCTCTCGGCTCTGCCACATTCTCCAGCGCTCCCAGGCATTCTTGGTCTTAGCGGCCCTCTCACCTGGGAGCAGTTCAGAGCGGTGGCTGCTCGGTTCCCGGCCTACGTTAGGGCTATGGACAGCCAGGTTTTCCAACCTCCCCCCGTGCAGCCACCCTCGGAACATATGGTGACCTCCAGCTCCTCATCCCCCTCTTCTGGAGGAGAGGAACCCTCTGTCCATATCTCTCCGGCCTCTGATCTCTCTGAGTACCAGCATTTCCTCATGAGGATGATGGAGGACCTTCACCTTTCTCCCCTGTCTGTGAGCAATCCTGAGCATGCAGCGCACGCCTTCCTGAAGCAATTTGGTGAGGGCCACCCGCTGTGGTGCCACACAGCCTCTCCCTTTCGGGAGGCGTCCTTGCATTTCTGTGGAGGCCCTTCTCTGGAGTTCCTGCCCCTGGGACCTTAGCCAGAGTATTGCACTCCCAGTCTCAGTTCTATGCCTCATCCGCAGTCAGTTGATGCACCTGGACACCCTGACAGACTTCGCGCCCTCCACGTGACGGCCCCAGATCAAGACTCCTTGGATTTTGACTTCTGGGGAGGAGGACTTTCTACCAGCAGGTTGCTTCTCTCATTTCTGCTCATCAGGCCCACTATGCAGCCTCTGACAGGTTCTTGTGGTCCGGCTAGGTCAGATCTAGCTGCTTTGCCTGACTCGGAGCAAACCAGGCAAGCCACCGCGCTCTCTGCACGTGGCCTGGAGCTAGCAAGGCATGAAGCAAGGGCATCTTACGACGCCAATGAGGTAGCTACCAGGGTCATAGGGACAGTGATCTGCACCAGGAGATCGGCGTGAGCCGTCTTCCTGGATTTGTCACCGTGGCCCAGTAGGGTGATTTGCTCTGCTCACCAGGAACCTACCTCTTCTCCCATGGGAGGCGAGGCGGTTGTCGAGACAGCCTTCCCCCTCTGGGGACCCGTCTCGCTCTCCCCACTCTCAGGCCTCATCAGGCCTAAGTTTCCCAGCAGTGTGTCACCCACTGAGGGCTGAGGGACTCTGTCCCTTAGGGTGCAATGAATCAACCCTCCGGGGAGGCTTGAGTACTCACCCATCTGTGATGAATGGTGAAGATTGACACAGATAAGATATAAAATTACGTACCTACGTGGTAATGGTCTTTCTATGTATCTTCACCATTCATCACTAATCCATCCACCATGCCGAGGGCCTCAGTCTCTGGGTCCCCCTCCTCATGCCTACCCCTCTCTTTTGAGGCAGGGTAAGTAGGGCCACACACGGGGTATTTCTCCCTTAAAGGGTACAGCTCAGTGGCACTCCTTCTACTACATATCTCCACCCTGACAGGGTGGGGTTGATAGTTGCCCTTCTTCTGTTATCCTTCTGGTCCCATCTAACTGTTTAAAAAAAAAAAAATCCCCCTTTTTTTCACCAAATATCTTTCCAGAGAGAGTACTAAGTCCCTGTACCCTGTCCTTCTCCAGAATAGTCGACTCTGCTTTTGGGGTTTTGCCAGTTATTCAAACAACATAAAGTCTTGCTATATTATGACATATGCAGTATAACCCCAGGTTAGAACTGCTCCGGAGGTGAAAGAGTTAACTTCCATGCAGGGCATGGAATCTTGAGCGCGAGCTCGGTTGAACACTCTGTCTGTTGAAGCTCAAACTTAAACTGTCAGATTCTTTACTCCGCCTCACTGAACAGTCGCTCCGGAGATTCCTCCTGCTGCTCGGTTTGTTTGTCGGTTTTAAAAGTGTAATTCTCGGTTTATTTTACCGAAATTTTACCGCAATCGTCAGTTCAAGCTCTGTCTGTGGTATTGTAAGTAATAGATAGGCTTACTTTTTATTTTTCTTCTGTGTGGAACTTGTAAACGTCTTTTTCGGTTCGATTTGAACCGATCAGAGGATTTAAAATTACTTTCTAGCCCTTTAGAGTGCGGTTCCCGGTTCTTATCGGTTCTAAAAAAAACGGATTTTATTACGGTTTTTTCCACGACCCGTGACACGGTTGGGAACCGATAAGAGAGTCTTGCCTGGTGGATTGCCATTAACGGGCAAGTGTTGGTTAGGCTGGCACTATGTCTGAGAAACCCAAAAGAAAAACCGGACCCACTGGGTTTCAGCACTGTGGCCTCTGTGGGGAAGCAGTTGCCAAGGCTGACCCACACACCATATGTGTATATTGTCTGGGGTTTGACCACCTCAATGCAGACTGCCAGATTTGTAAAAATTTTCCTGCTGCCACCGTGGAAAAAAGAGTTGGTAGGCTCAGGGAAAGAGAGGCCAAAAAGTCCGCTGACCCGGATGGCCAGCCCGGTTCGGTTCTAACCGAACCTGAGGGAGTGCCCTCTGACCAGGGCGATGCTTCCTCGGGTAAACGAAGAGCCAGCTCTGAGGAGCCGGTACCAACTAAAAGGGCTAGAAGGTCAGCTAGTTTGGGGCCAAAAGTTCTTTCTCCAACCGCTGAGGAAATAGCCAAAGCTATTCAGATTGTCCAGTCTCTTTCCCCAGTTCCGTCCGAACTGGCACCATTGGGTAAGCGTCCGGTTCGGTCGGTTCCCTCGGTTCAAGATTATGATTTTGAAGATTTTTATGAACCAGAGGAGAGGGAGAGTGCGAGGAGAGTGAGTGCGATTTTGACAGTCTGGATGTGCCCATTGAACGGACATCTCCAGACAGACCTTCAGGAGTATCCTCCCAGGCTATCTGAGTCCCTTCTCATTTTTGTTTTACAAGAAAGTTGCTGACACTCTGCAACTCCCTGTTAAGGAACTGTTGATGATCAAGAAGAGCCTGATTTTGTGGAAATGATGGATATTCCAGAGTCTAGAGACTGTCTATTCCCTTGCATAAATCTTTTAGAAACAGACAGTAAAAATTCTGAAACTCCCATTCTATCCTCCCTGTGGATAAAAGGATGGACAAGAGGTATGCTTTATCAGGCTCTGATATGGGTTTCTATCTCAGCAGTGCAGCCATGTGGGGTAGTGCAGGCTGCAGCCTGTGACAAGGCTAATATTCCTCTAGCCTCTCACCCTCCTGAAAGGATTCCAGGAGGATGGATGCCATGGCAAAAAGCAGTACATGGCAGCATCTTTGGGACTCAGACAGGCAAATTATATGGCTTATGCAGCTAGGTACCAGAAATCCAGGTGGGATACTGTCCTGGCCCTAGCAAAACAGGCCCTGAACAGCTTGCCAGGGAGCTGGAGCAGGTGGCTGCGGATGATTGAGGCATCCAAGGTGCAATTTCATGCTGCTGTAGACTCTAATGATGTTTCATCTAGAGTTATGGCTACATCTGTGTCTCTTCGCAGAATGGCCTGGCTCAGATGTACTGCCCTGTCACAGGATACCCAGTCTAAGGCTATGGATTTTCCTGTTGTGGGAAATTCTCTGTTTGGGAGCAGACAGAGAATTATATGAAGAGTGGATGAGTATAGGACCACCTATAGGGTGCACAGGCCAAAAGGCAAGTCACTCCCTCAAAGGCAGCATGTCAGGGGCAGGGGCAGGCCTTTTCATAGGCCATTTACAAGCCAGGCCTCCTCTCTGCTTATGCCCAGAGGGTTCTTTAGAGGAAGGGCAGAAGGGGTTCTAGTAAGCCTGCTTCTACCCCTGAACCCAAAGCCCCTGCAAAACAGGCTCCCTGATGGGGTAGCCAGGGCCAATTCTCCACTACTGGTAGGGGCAGGCTGGCTTACTTTGTCCAGGACTGGAAGTCTTTAACATCAGACAAGTGGGTCCTGGAAGTAGTAAGCCAGGGACTGGTTCTCAGCTTCAAAAAATTTCCGAAGATGAGAGCCAGATCTTTTCCACCTGCAAACCCATCAGAGGCACTTGCCCTGGAAGCAGAAGTTTCTGCCCTCCTGGCTCTCAGAGCTGTGGAAAGGGTTCTACCCATACACCAGGGCAAAGGGTTGTACTCCAGGTACTTCCTTACCCCAAAAAAGACAGGAGAATGGCGGCCCATTCTGGATCTCAGGTATCTAAACAAGCACCTTTTAAAACCAAAGTTCAAAATGGTGACCCTGGGGATTATTTTACCTTCTCTAAGGCCAGGAGACTGGCTAGCCTCCCTGGACCTCAAGGATGCCTACCTCCATGTTCTCATCAGAAGCTCCCATCGAAAGTACCTCAGATTCGAACTGCCCTCAGGCCATTACCAGTTCAGAGCAATGCCCTTAGGCCTCTCCTCAGCTCCAGGGGTGTTCACAAAATGCCTGGCAGTAGCAGTTGCTCATTTAAGAAGGCAAAAGATTGCCATCTTCCCTTTTCTGGATGACTGGCTCATTGTAGGCCAGTCTCCAGAACAGGTCAAACTTCATTTGCAAGTAACCCAGCAGCTGCTTACATCTCTAGGTTTCCTTCTCAATCTTCCAAAGTCAGTTCTGGAGCCTGTCCAGCTTCTCACCTTCATAGGCGCAGAACTGAACACAAAGGAAGCCAGAGCCTTCCTTCCTCTGGAGAGCAAGGACCCTGGTGTCTCTGGCCTCCTCATTCACCCTGCAGGTCTCTCGACCAGCAGGCATTTCCTACAGCTCCTGGGGCACATGGCTGCTTCTACAGCAGTAGTGCAGGAGCGAGATTTCAGATGAGGGACATTCACTTCCATTTGAGAGCCTTTTGGTCTAAAGGGCGGATCCTAACCAAATTGATTCCAGTGACTCGAACCCTGATCCAGGCCCTTCAGTGGTGGCAGGATCAGAACAATCTGAGACAGGGGTTCCTTCACCCCGGTCTCATTCCTCTGACCCTTACTACAGATGCATCCCTCCTGGGTGGGAGCTCACATGGGCGACCTTTCCACCCCAAGGGCTGTGGTCCCCTCAGGAATCCCTTCACATCAATTTGCTGGAGCTCAGAGCAGTTTTTCTAGCACTTCAGGTTTTCTCCACATCTGTCCAGAACAAGGTAGTGCATGTCAGAACAGACAATACCACCACAATGTGGTACATCAACAAGCAAAGGGGCACTCGGTCTACGGCCTTGTGCACTGAAGCAATGAAGTTGTGGTCTCTGGCTTACTCTCTGAATGCCTCCCTTACAGCAGTTCACCTCCCAGGCAAGGACAATGTCCTAGTGGATGCTCTCAGCAGGATTTCCCAGGGCCATCACAAATGGGCACTGGATCCCCTGGTACTGGAGGTAATATTTGCCAGATGGGGCACTCCGCAAATAGATCTCTTTGCAGCCCCAGACAATCACCAATTTCCCCTTTTTTGCTGCAGGCCCCCAGTGTTGGGCTCAGTCCCTCTGGATGCCTTCCTTCTCAGTTGGGAAGGGAAGTTTCTCTATGCTTTTCCCCCCTTCCCTCTTCTTTTCAAAGTGCTAGTCAGAATCAGATCTCAGTCCTGCAAGATGATCCTGATTGCTCCAGATTGGGCCAGGCAGCCCTGGTACCCTCCTCATATCCTTAGCAGTCCACCTCTCCTATGCCTTCCCAGGAATCACAACCTGTTAACCTGTGCCAGGGAGAGTTTGGTATCCGAACCTCAAATCTCTCAATCTCAGGCTTGGCTCTTGAAGAGTTAGAGTTTGCTGACCTACACCTTTCTCAAGGTGTATTGGATATCTTGAAGGCCTCTAGGAAGCCTTCCACCAGGGCTACCTATAATTCAAAATGGAAAAAGATTTTCCATATGGTGTGCTAGTAAACATATTTCCCCAGAATCTGCTGGTGTGCCCGACATCCTGGATTATTTGGTGCATTTGAATTCCTTGGGTCTGAGACCAGCTACCCTAAAAGTGCAGTTGGCAGCTGTGTCTGTCTTCTTGTCAGCAAGTAAGACCTCTTCTTTATCAGCTCACCCTGTGTTCTCCAAGTTTTTTAAAGGGTTGCTTCACATCAATCCCCCGTTCAGGGATCCTGCCCCTGCTTGGGATCTTAATATTTGCATCGCTCAGCTTATGCAACCCCCTTTTGAGCCATTGTCTTCAGCAGAGCTGAAGTACTTGATTTGGAAAACTGTTTCTGGTAGCCATCACCTCTGCCAGGCGCATAAGTGAGCTACAAGCCTTGTCAGTGGAGCCTGATTTCATCTCCTTTCATAGAGATAAGGTAGTCCTCAGGACTAACAGGAAGTTTTTGCCTAAGGTGGTTTCAGACTTTCACCTTAATCAATCCATGTCTCTTCCTGTGTACTTCACTGACCATTCCTCCTCTGGTGAGAGGAGATTGCACAGTTTAGATCTCAAAAGAGCCCTTAGTTACTATATAGAACATACCAAGGGTCACAGGTTCGAATCCCTCCAATTGTTGCTCACCTATGGTGAGGTTGGTAAAGGGAAACCTGCCACTAAAAGATCCATTGCCAGGTGGATTGTCTCTTGTATCCAGTTCTGTTACGAAAAACTGGGTAAGGTTCCTCCCTCAGGCCTGAGGGCTCACTCTACCAGAGGTACAGCTGCATCTCTGGCTGCTGCCAGGGACATTCCTATCCTAGAGATATGTCAAGCAGCTACCTGGAAAACTGTTCACACTTTTACTAAGCATTACTCCTTGGATATCCAGGCTAGAGTGATGCTCGATTTAACACAGCCGTGCTAGAACCTATTTCCCAAGTAGGTTCTGTCCCTCCTCCATGGAGGTACTGCCGTGTAGTCTGCATATGTCATAATATAGCAAGACTTCATGTTGTTTGAAGAAAATTACTCACCTTAGTAATGTTGTTTCTTCTAATGGAGTCTTGCTATATTATGACCTCCCCCAGCCTGCCCTCTCAGAACCTCTGTTTTGGGATGTGGGTGGGCAGTGCAATGTTGGCACTTCTTTGATGCCACTTTATTTCACCCTTCTAGGGTGCTTAGGTGTTATGCTAAGTTTCTTCTTGAATCCCCGACTTGAGACTTTGTTTTGGGATCAAGATCAAAAGGTGTTTTGTAGTTAGTTAGTAGCCAGCGGCTAGTGTAGGTTTATAGCTTCACACAGAACCTTAGTGAGTTTTGCTCGTAAAGATCTGACAGTTTAAGTTTGAGCTTCAACAGACAGAGTGTTCAACCGAGCTCGCGCTCAAGATTCCATGCCCTGCATGGAAGTTAACTCTTTCACCTCCGGAGCAGTTCTAACCTGGGGTTATACTGCATATGTCATAATATAGCAAGACTCCATTAGAAGAAACAACATTACTAAGGTGAGTAATTTTTTCTTCTGTGCCTTGAATTCTGGCAGAGAGCTTTGCTACTCCTTGCAGTTCCTATTCAGTCTGGTGACGGACAAGGGTCTCGGATCCTTGTTACCTCTCACTCTCTCCTAAATTTTCTCCCCTCCCTTCTTCCCATTCCAGAGATTGGGGCCCCTACCCAATCCCCTTAGTCTTATTTCTTCTATGCAGTCCTCTCAGTCATTATTTCTCCTTTTAGTTCAGTTTTTCTCTTCCTTTTTCTGTCCCTTGGACTCTCTTGTCCCACCCTCCATCCCTTCCTCTTACCTCTCCGGCGACTCAGAACTGGTAGGCAGGCGGTCGAACAGCCTAACGGCCAACCCTCGGCGCCACGTAGTCTACGTCGGCCTCGAGCGGCGTCGATGCTCACGTCAGCTCCGCCTATCCCTTTTTAAAAAAAAAAAAAAGCTCCCGCGGTCTCCTGATCTCCGGCCAGTACCCATCTGTGATGAATGGTGAAGATACACAGAAAGATCATAATTACGGTAGGTACGTAATTTTTATTTTCTGTCCCTTGGGGTTGTTCTCCAGGGATGCTTAAGGTGGTTCTTCTGCCTCATTCCATTTCGCAGGAGGGGGAGACACCAACCCGTCCTTAGCCCTCTTGGCTGCTCCTCTAAATGGGTGCCTTCCTCTGCTCCAGGCCTTTTCCATCCTCTCGCCTATCTGGTTCAACCTGTGGCATAACTCCTCTGGAGCAGTCCACGGGGATGCCTCGGAGGCGATGTCTCCTCTTCCTCTCTCCTTCCTTTCTATCTCTCCTCCACCCCTCCACCCCTTCCTTCTCACCCAGAGATCGGGGCCCTCCTGTCCCAATCCCTTAGGCTTCCTCCTTTCATGTCCTCTCTTCGGCTTATTCCTCCTTTTAGTTTTACATCCTTTCATTTTGCTGTCTCTCGGGCTCCCTTGCCCACCCTCACAACCCTCGTTTCTCTGTCTCTCTCTCTCTCTCTGGCATGCAGAACTGGGGCTGAGGAGGCTTTGATGACGGTTACTGGCCAACTCATGAGTGCCACGTAATACATCGGCCTCGAGGGTGGTGCCGTCAGAAGTTGACTCCACCTATCGCAAAAAAAAAAAAAAGCTCCCACGGAGTCCTGATCCTCAGGCTCAATACCCAACAGTGATTAATGGTGAAGATACACAGAAAGATCATGAATTACGGTAGGTATATAATTCTCATTTTTGTTTCGTTCCATGATTTAAGGGACAGGCTCTCCCCGAGAGTCAGAAGGAACCGACACAGGTCCCAGAACACCCCAGTAAAGGAGGTGCCGATACCCGCCAAAACCAAGGCGGATGCGGAAGAGCCCGGAGCGGCCTGGGCCACAGCCTCTTCGAAGGCAGTGAGCAGCTCAGCAGAACCAGCAGCCACTAAGGCTGCCTGGCGGGCATCCTTGGATTTAACAGGCTGGTCCTGCTGATCCGTGTGGCCTAAAATGAGGCAGGCATAACTGTCCCCAGAGTGGAAGGTAGAAGGGTCTGGCACAAACCGCAAGCCTGTGTGTCATGCTGAGCCCCTAAACAGTACACATACACAGCCTGTGGATCGATGCATGACATTTTCTGGTTGCATGCTAAGCACTGTTTAAAGCTGGGACAAGCTTTGAAGTCCTTGCATTCCATCTGTGAATAAACAGGCGTCGAATACTCAAAAAAATTGAACTCTTGAAGATCAAAAAGGTTTTGGAGAAAATGGGGCATACACCTAGCATGGAGCTGTGATGGGGGGAACCTAAAGCTTCCAGTGGAAAGGAAGATCTGACATCACTTGGCAGTGCTGAGGGGGATACCACCTAGATGGGTGGGAGGAGCCAGCTTGAAGACTTTCTGGCCTGTTCTTAAAGGGAAAGAATTTTGCCAGAAGTGTGGATAGTACACCATATCCACATCCCTAGAAAACATATTCTAGTCCTTGTCCCTAGGATTGGGGGCCCCCTAAGATACGAAGGTCTCACCTATGGAGTGTTTACAAAAACCAAAGAAAAACCAAAGTGGGTGGGTCTCACTACTGGGTTCCCACTCCCACCAAAAAAACAACAAAAAAATTAAAACTGGGATGAGGGTCCTTTTTAGGTCCCTCATAACAAACAAACATATATACAAATATATATACATATATAGGGGATACATGATGGGCAGCAGTGTGATATGGCAAAATATTCTCATTCCTGCAGAATGAGCTATGGATACTCACAAGTGCTGAAGGCACGAGTGAGAGTATCCATAGCTCACGATGCAGGAGTGAGAATATTTTGCCATATCACACGATCTGCACATCATGTGTTTGATTTATACAATGGGGGCCCTATTGTTGCAAAGATTATTTGTGCGGGATTAGCCAGGGTTTAGCGTGGGTGTGATAAACGGAAGATATTTTAACTCCAGTGATGTCATCATCGGATATCTCACTGTGGTGGAAATAACATGTTTTATTATCACTGTGCAGCTCTCACGCCCATTGTATGTGTATACATATATATATATATATACACACACACACACACATATACATATATATTATACAGGCGCGGTCACGGCTATATATTAGGGTTGAGTAAGCACTTTAATGTCAAACCCCAATTTTTGCACCTTAATAACTTGCCCCCCATTCAGCTGATTTACATGAAATTTGGAAAGCACAGGGTTTGTGCCAGGATCTCTTGATCTTGAAATTTCTTGTTGATCGGTTCAGTGGGGCAAAGTTACAAAGGTGAAAAAAAAAATGTAAAAATCACAGTTTTTAAGACTTTTTTTGCTCCCCAATAACTTAAAAAATATGAGGATTTGAAACCTGAAACTTTCAGATTTTATAAGAATTTGGCCCAAGGTACGTGCTTTTGTGGTTTTTAGGGCTGTGTGGGCGGAGCCCTGCAGTCCTCTTGGTAGGACTACAAGAAAAGCAGCGTGTGAACCAACAACCTCATGAGGTGCCAAAAGTTGCCTCTGCCTCTGTTCACCATGGCCCACTCCACCTCGCACTACTTTTTTTTTTACCTACCGCACCCTAGCAATTAGCAGGAAGCTGACACTCAGGAGCAGAAACCACTGGAACAACAGCTGGGGCTGGCCATAGTTAGTGATGGGAGCTGTAGAGGGGCAAGAGAGATCGTAGGTGCAGGCAACAGCAAGCAGCAACACGGGGAGCTGGAGCGGGTGAGAGAGAGGAGAGAGAGAGAGAGACAGAGGAGCAGGCTGTGTGCTGCATGTGAGATATTACATTAAATGCATCCTGTGCCATGTGCACTCAGAGAGCCCCCCAACACACTTTTTCAGTTAACAATAGCAAGAGAGTTTATTTATTTTATTTATTTATTCTCGAATTACAATACCTCTGAGCATGGACAGCTGATTTACAAAGGTTCCACGTCAGTGGGGAGAGGAGACAAAACATGCAAAGGAGGTAAAAGTACAGTGTTTCCAAAACAGTAAAATAAAGTGAGCAAATATTCAATATATGTATCTATATGCAGTTTTATCATTCTAATAGGAGGAAAGCGTAGATGAGACGAGAAAGAATAAAGATGGGAGAAAGAAAGGTAAGGAGTGGCAGCCATAGGCCTTGTGAAGCTTGTGTGGAGGGGTAGGGACAGGGGGTGAGGTGGGCAGTGGGGTAGAGAAGGTAGGAGGTGGCAGCCATTGGCCTTGTCAAGCTGGTGTGGGGCGGGGTGAGGTGGATGAGGAGGTAGAAAGGTGGAGGTGGCAGCCATAGGCCTTGTCCGAGCTGGTGTGGGAGAGGTGGGCGGGGGTGAGGTGAACGGGGGGGTAGCCAGGGGCCTTGTCAAAGTGTGAAAAGGGGGGTAGCCTTGGAATTATAGAGGTAACAGCAGAGATACAGGGTTATCCAGTTGTGAAGAGAAGGTTGAATGCTAGTACATGGGAGTCTCAGATGAAGCAGTCACAAGAACTGTTGGCCGTGAGATGTTGGCGTAACTTCAGTTTGAATGGTCCCAATTTAGGTAGAGAGGTTATATCACTATGAAGAGTATTAAACCAGTGAGGTGCTGTGTAGGCAAATGAGCATTGCCCCTGGGCTGTCCGGCATCTAGAAACATGGAGATGATGGCTGTTCAAGCGTCGCATATGCTCTGAACTACAATGGGGGCTTAGCAGGTTTGCGGTGCGAGAAGTGCTTTTTCAGCTAAAAGACAGGTTTGGTATTGGATCCTCCCGGAGAGTTGTAGCCAACCAGTCTCAGTGTAAAGATCACAGATATGGGTGAAACATGTGGACCCCATGAGTAGTCTGCATGCCTTGTTCAGAGCAATGGATAGCCTGCACAACAAAGACATGGGGGCTGCTCCATAGATTACAAGACCATAGTCTACAATGGATATGACGAAACTATATATAGCAAGTCGGAGGACTTCTGGAGTAAAGCAGTGTTTATGTCTATGTAGGAGACCAACCTTGATGTTGACAGCCCTGGCTACATTATCTGTATGTTTAGCATATGATAAACAGCTGTCTAAGGTGACCCCCAGGTATCTGAAATGTGGTATTTGTTCAAGAGGAACTCCAAGACAGTTTCTGATGGTAAGTGTATGGGATTTGTGCTTCTTTTGGGTGCTGCCGAACATCATTACTTTGATTTTCTTGTAGTTAAGGATCAGTTTATGTTTAGACAACCAGTCCTCCACTTCTGCAAATCCACTCTGAAGGTGAAGCTCCAGTTGCTTGGGGCCATGGCTGCAGGAGTAGATGACCGCATCATCTGCATAGAGGAGGATCCTTTGGTGGCAGAAACGAGGTAGGTTATTCAAACAACATGAAGTCTTACTATATTATGACATATGCAGTGAGTCCCAACTTTCGAACTGCTCCGGAGATGAAAGAGTTAACTTTCCATGCCAGGCATGGAACCTTGAGTGCGAGCTCGGTTGAAAACTCTGTCTATTGTTCTTCAAACTGAAACTGTCAGATTCTTTACTCCGCCTCACTGAACAGTCGCTCCGGAGATTTCTCCTTCTGCTCGGTTCATTTAGTCGGTTAAAAGTATTATTTTTTCGTTTTTTTGTCCGAAATTAAACCGCAATTGGTTGGTTCAAGCTCTGTCTGTGGTATTGTAAGTAATAGAAAGGCTTGCATTCATTTTATTCTGTGTGGAACTTGTAAACGTCTTTTGGTTCGGTTTGAACCGATCAGGTTATTTTTAAAACTTCACTAGTCCTTATTTAGAGTGCGGTTCCCGGTTCTTATCGGTTCTAAAAAAAAACAGATTTCATTACGGTTTTTTCCACGACCCGTGACACGGTTGGGAACCGATAAGAGAGTCTTGTTTACGGATTGCCATAAACGGGCAAATTTGGTTAGGCTGGCAATTAAGTGTCTGAGAAACCCAAAAGAAAAACCGGGCCCACTGGGTTTCAGCACTGTAGTGTTTGTGGGGAAGCCTTTGCTAAGGCTGACCCACACACCACCTGTGTGTACTGTCTGGGGTTTGACCACCTCAATGCAGACTGCCAGATATGTAGTAATTTTCCTGCTGCCACCATAGAAAAGAGAGTTGGTAGGCTCAGGGAAAGGGAGGCCAAAAAGTCTGCAGACCCGGATGGCCAGCCGGTTCAGTTCCAACTGAACGGAGGAGTCTCCTCTGACCAGGCGATACTTCCTCAGGCAAGCGAAGAGCCAGCTCTGAGGCGGTTCCAACAAAAAGGACTAGGAAGTCGGCTAGTGTGCCAAAAGTTTTTTCTCCAACCGCTGAGGAAATAGCTAAAGCAATTCAAATTGTCCAGTCACTTTCCCCGGTTCCGACCGAACCGACACCATCAGGGAAGAGCTCGGTTCGGCCGGTTCCACCGGTTCAAGATTATGATTTTGAGGATTTTTATGAACCGGAGGAGGGGGAGGAGGAGTATGAGAAGAGTGAATGTGGTTTTGAAAGTCTGGATGTGCCCATTGAACCGGACATCTCTCCAGACAGACCGTCAGGGGTTTCTCCCCCTAGGCTATCTGAGTCCCCTTCTTATTTTATGTTCTATAAGAAAGTTGCTGAAACTCTCCAGCTCCCTGTTGAGGAAGCTGTTGATGACCAAGAAGAGCCTGATTACGTAGAAATGATGGATATTCCAGAGTCTAGGAGACTGTCTATTCCTCTGCATAAATCTTTTCGGAAACAGACAGTAAAAATTCTAAAAACTCCTCACACTATACCTCCTGTTGATAAAAGGATGGACAAGAGGTATACATTATCAGGCTCGGATACAGAGTTCCTCACACAAGCAATGCAGCCATGTGGGGGTAGTGCAGGCTGCAGCCTGTGACAAGGCAAATATTCCTCTAGTTTCTCATCCCCCTGAAAAGGACTCCAGGAGGATTGATGCCATGGCAAAGAAACAGTACATGGCAGCATCTTTGGGACTCAGACAGGCAATTATATGGCTTATGCTGCTAGGTACCAGAAATCAGATGGGATTCTGTGCTGGCCCTGGCAAAACAGGTCCCTGACCAGCTTGCCAGGGGAGCTGGAAACAGTTGGCTGCGGATGGTAATTGAGGCATCAAGGTGCAATTTCATGCTGCAGTAGACTCTAATGATGTGTCATCTAGGGTCATGGCTACATCTGTGGCACTTCGCAGATGGCTTGGCTCAGATGTACTACCCTGTCTGGGATACTCAGTCTAAGGCCATGGATTTTCCTGTTATGGGCAATTCTCTGTTTGGGGAACAGACAGAGAATTACATGAAAAATGGATGAATATAGAACCACTTATAGGAGTGCTCAGGCCAAGGAAAGGCAGGCCACTCCTCAAGGCAGCATCCCAGGGCAGGGCAGGCCTTTTCATAGGCCTTTACCAAGTCCAGGCCTCCTCTTCTGCTTTTGCCAGAGGGTTCTTTAGAGGGAGGGCAGGCAGGTGCAAAGCAAGCCTGCTTCCACCCCTCAGCCAAAAGTCCCTGCCAAGCAGGCACCCTGATGGGGTGGCCAGGGCCGATTCTCCACTACCTGTAGGGGGCAGGCTGGCTTACTTTGTCCAGGACTGGAAGTCTTTAACATCAGACAAGTGGATCCTGGAAGTAGCAAGCCAGGGACTGGTTCTGAGCTTCAAAAAATTTCCAAAGATGAGAACCAGGTCCTTTCCACCTGCAAATCCATCAGAGGCACTTGCCCTAGAAACAGAAGTTCCTACCTTCCTGGCTCTCAGAGCTGTGGAAAGGTTCCACCCTTCATCAGGGCAAAGGGTTGTACTCAGGTACTTCCTTACCCCAAAAGACAGGAGAATGGCGGCCCATCCTGGATCTCAGATACCTAAACAAGCCCCTTTTAAAACCAAAATTCAAAATGGTGACTTTGGGAATTATTTTACCCTCTCTAAGGCCAGGGGACTGGCTAGCATCCCTGGACCTCAAGGATGCCTACTTCCATGTTCTTTTCAGAAGCACCCATCAAAAGTACCTCAGATTCGAACTGCCCTCAGGCCATTACCAGTTCAGAACAATGCCCTTCGGCCTCACCTCTGCCCCGAGGGTGTTCACAAAATGCCTGGCATAGCAGTTGCTCACTTAAGAAGGCAAAAGTTTGCCATCTTTCCTTACCTATACGACTGGCTCATAGTAGACCAGTCTCCAGAACAAATCAAACTACACCTTCAGGTAACCCAGCAACTGCTCACATCTCTAGGTTTCCTTCTCAATCTTCCAAAGTCCGTTCTAGAGCCTGTCCAGCTTCTCACCTTCATAGGTGCAGAACTGAACACAAAAGAGGCCAGAGCCTTCCTTCCTCTGGAAAGAGCAAGGACCTTGGTCTCTCTGGCTTCCTCTTTCGCCCTACAGGTCTCTCGACCAGCAAGGCATTTTCTGCAGCTCCTGGGGCACATGGCTGCTTCTACAGCAGTAGTGCAGGGAGCAAGATTTCAGATGAGGGACGTCCAGTTCCATTTGAGAGCCTTTTGGTCTCAAAGGAGAACCCTCTAACCAAATTGATCCCAGTGACTCGAACCCTGATCCAAGCCCTTCAGTGGTGGCAGGACCAGAGCAATCTGAGACAGGGGTCCCCTTCACCCTCAGTCTCCTCCTAATCCTTACTACAGATGCATCCCTCTTGGGGTGGGGAGCTCATGGATGACCTCACTGCCCAAGGTTTGTGGTCCCCAGGAATCTCTTCCACATCAACCTGTTGGAACTCAGAGCAGTTTTCTAGCACTTCAAGTTTTCTCCACATCTGTTCAGAACAAAGTCGTACAGGTCAGAACAGACAACACCACTACAATGTGGTACATCAACAAGCAAGGGGCACTCGGTCACGGCCTTATGCACTGAGCAATGAAGTTGTGGTCTCTGGCTTATTCCCTGAACATCTCCCTCACGGCAGTTCACCTCCCAGGCAAGGACAATGTCCTGGCAGATGCTCTCAGCAGGATTTCCCAGGGCCATCACAGATGATCACTGGATCCTGTAGTACTGAAGAGTATTTGCCAGATGGGGCACCCATGAATAGATCTTTTGTAGCCCAGACAATCACCAACCCTTTTTGCTGCAGGCCCCAGTGTTGGGCTCAGTCCCTCTGGATGCCTTAGTTCTCAATTGGGAAGGAAGTTTCTCTATGCTT
Organism: Neoceratodus forsteri; assembly: GCA_016271365.2. Taxonomy (NCBI): domain Eukaryota; kingdom Metazoa; phylum Chordata; order Ceratodontiformes; family Ceratodontidae; genus Neoceratodus; species Neoceratodus forsteri. The sequence continues at coordinate 549,659,162 of CM028129.1, forward strand.
TCCCCCCTTCCTCTCCTGTTCAAAGTGGTAGTCAAAATCAGATCTCAACCCTGCAAGATGATCCTGATTGCTCCAGACTAGACGCCAGACAACCCTGGTATCCACTCCTTATGTCCTTGAGTCCATCTTCCCTGTGTCTCCCCAGGAATCACAACCTGTTAACCTGTGCCCAGGGGAGAGTTTGGTATCCGAACCTCAAATCTCTCAATCTCAAGGCCTGGCTCTTGAAGAGTTAAGAGTTTGCTGACCTACATCTCTCCCAAGGTGTATTGGATATCCTGAAGGCTTCTAGGAAGCCTTCTACCAGGGCTACTTATAATTCCAAATGGAAGAGATTTTCCATATGGTGCTCTGGCAGGCATATTTCCCCAGAAACTGCTGACTTACCCACAGTCCTGGATTATATGGTGCATTTGAATGCTGGGGCTGAGACCAGCTACCTAAAAGTGCACCTGGCAGCTGTGTCCCTTTTTATCAGTAGGTAAACCCTCTTCTCTTTCAGCTCATCCTGTATTCTCCAAGTTTTTCAAAGGGTTGCTTCACACCAACCCCTCCATTCAGGGCCCCCTGCCCCTGCCTGGGATCTTAATATTTGCATTGCTCAGCTTATACCTTGCCCTGAGCCCTTGTCCTCAGCAGAGCTTAAGTACTTGACTTGGAAAACTGTGTTTTGGTAGCCATCACTTCTGCCAGGTGCATAAGTGAATTACAAGCATTGTCAGTGGAGCCCGATTTTATCTCCTTTCATAGAGATAAGGTGGTCCTCAGGACTAACAGAAAGTTCTTGCTAAGGTGGTTTCAGACTTCCACCTTAATCAATCTGTCTCTCCTGTGTACTTCACTGACCATTCCTCCTCTGGCGAGAGGAGACTGCACAGTTAGATATCAAAGAGCCCTTAGCTACTACATGGAAATACCAAGGGTCACAGGTTTGACTCCCTCCAACTGTTCCTCACTTATGGTGAGGATGGTAAGAAACCTGCCACTAAAAGATCCATTGCCAGGTGGATTGTCTCTCGTATCCAATTTTGCTATGAAAACTGGTAAGGTTCCTCCCTCAGGCCTGAGGGCTCACTCTACCAGAGGTACAGCTGCGTCTCTGGCTGCTGCCAGGGACATCCCTATCCTAGAGATATGTCAAGCAGCTACCTGGAAAACAGTTCACACTTTTACCAAGCATTACTCCCTGGACATCCAGGCTAGGAGTGATGCTTTCGGTTTACACAGCTTCTTGAACCTATTTCCCAAGTAGGTTCTGTCCCTCCTCCATGGAGGTACTGCTGTGTAGTCTGCATATGTCATAATATAGCAAGACTTCATGTTGTTTGAAGGAAAAATTACTCACCTTAGTAATGTTGTTTCTTCTAATGAGTCTTGCTATGTGTAACCCTCCCCGCCTGCCCCTCTCAGAACCTATACTCTCGGGATGGCAGGTGGGCAGGGCAGTCAATGGCATAGATGCCCACCTTATTTTTTCACCCTTCCTTTTTTGGGGTGTTTGGGTGTTGTGTTTTAATCTTTTGGATCCCCTGACTTGAGTCTTTGTTTTGGGGACCAAGGAAAATGTGTTCTTATATTTAGTAGCCAGTTGGCTAGTGTAGGTTTACAGCTTCCACACAGAGCCTTAGTGAGTTTTGCTCGTAAAGATCTGACAGTTTCAGTTTGAAGAACAACAGACAGAGTTTTCAACCGAGCTCGTGCTCAAGGTTCCATGCCTGGCATGGAAAGTTAACTCTTTCACCTCCGGAGCAGTTCGAAGGTTGGGACTCACTGCATATGTCATAATATAGCAAGACTCCATTAGAAGAAACAACATTACTAAGGTGAGTAATTTTTTCTTAAGGAAGATGCTGAATAGGAGTGGCCCCAGGATTGAGCCCTGTGGCACTCCAGAGCAGACGGGCTGTCAGATACGATGTTGGCTATTTTCACTCATTGAGAGTGATCTTCAGGATAGCTTTTGAACCAAAGTGTTGTGTCAGAGGAAAGGCCAGTAGCAGTAAGCTGTTGGAGGAGTAGTGAGTGATGGATGGTATTGAACGCCTTACTGAGGTCTATGAAAGCAGCTCCTACTAAGGTGCCCTGATCCAGAGATTAATGAGTAAAGCCAGTGAATTCCATCAGGGCTGAGGCGGTGCTGTGCCCCTTCTGGAACCAGTGTTTCTGTGGGCATTGGATAGAGTATTTTTCAAGGTAGTCCACCAGTTGCTCAGCAACAATGTGCTCAAGTGCCTTGGATATTGGTAGGAGGATAGATATGAGTCTGTAATTTGCGTGATGGGTCCTGTCACCACTCTTCTGCACTGGGGTGACAAGTGCTGATTTCCAAACTTGAGGAAATTGCAAGAGTTGTAGCGATAGATTAATGATCTTAGTGAGGGGCGTCAGCACTTCCTCAAGAGTGGGAACTATGAGCTTAAGATCCAGTGAGTCACAGCTATGCCGTGATTTTCCTAACACTTTGGTAAGGGATTTCCTGCCATTCGTGCCGAGACCATTTTGAAATAAAAAAGGAGGTGGTTCAAGGGGGTTATTAGCAGGACAGTAGGTACTGGGCGAGTCATTATCCATGAAGAAGACTGGAGGGAGGACACCGGATAGGTCCGTGAATGCATTGTTAAATGTGTTTGCTATGGTTAGCGGGTCCAGGGTTGGAATTCCATCGATATAGAGCATGCAGGGTAAGACCTTAGAGTTTTTCCCAGTGACATCGTGTATGTTGCTCCAGAAGTTTTTGCTGTTTCCCTAGGTATTGGCTAACGTTTCCCTAAGAGAGAGAGTCGGCTATGATTACTATTTCACAAAGCAGAAGAGTCTAAATTCACCCCAACCCTTATCTCCATCACAAAGGAGATTCAGCCAGCTAAATACTGTATATAATGTTCTTCCAGAAAATAGCTACTCACACTGGCCAACATCAGTATCCATCAAAAAAATAGCTGACTTTCTTTTTTACATACAGTACTTTAAAATTCAGGGAAGGCTAACAGCTGACGTCACTGAGGCTGCTAACTCCAGAAGTCAGAGGTTGTAAATTCCTTCCCACACCTTATCTTCACATCCAAAAGAGCATTGGACAGCTTTATTTGCAATGGAGATTCAGAAAAAGCTATTTACACTGCCAACAAAAAGGTCTAGCATGAAATCGCACAGTCCAGTGGCAAGTTAAGCAAACTTGTGATGCAGTAAGCCAAGAAATTACATAACTCACATCGCAAGGGGATGCTGCTGCCATACTGAAAATGCCATAATGCTATCTTTAATCTGGATTGACTAGTACAGTATGGGCTGCACCCGATGGCTCATGCTCTGAACCAATGGCGTGCAGCCATGCTAACTGTCAGTCGACGAAGCGGCGGGGGCGGCAGGCGGGTGGGGTGCTGCCACCCGCCCGGCTGACCGAAGGACAGGGTGGTGGAGCTCCGTGGGCAGGTGGGTCGGGGTCCACTAGATCACCAGGGATTTCATACTTGGGGGGTGAGAATGCCGCCCAGCGATTGAGCTCCGTTAGGTCCACTGGACCACCAGGGATATTAGGCTTTGGGGGAGGATACTGATGCCCAGCGATCGGGCTAATGGAAGTAAAGTTATGCCCGGTGATCGGGCTACTCGGGGGTTGGATGAAGTTATGCCGCGGATTGGGCTACTCAGGTGGGGTTGGATGATGAAGTTATGCCCTTGATCCGGGCTACTCGGTGAGGTTGGATGAAGTTATGCCCATGATCAGGCTACTCGGGGGTTGGATGAGATTATGCCAGCGATCGGGCTACTCGAGAGGAGAGACACTGTTATGCCCTGCGATCGGCGGGCTTTCGCGGTCCACTGGACCACCAGGGACTGGAGACATCCCGCCCATGGGGCGTCCTGATCGGGCTGCAGGGGGCGTTGGTCCCCAAGGGCTGCTGCCTGGCAGGGGCCAGGCGCAAGTCATCGGGGATCGGCGCACCTGCATGCTAATGGCATGCAAGTGGGGCCGTAATCAGATGGAAATGGCCCCCCGTGTGCCTTACATAAATTATGGCTCCATTTGCATGTCACCCTTTGAATATCGCAGGTGCTGTGCATTGCACAATGGAACTTGTGCCACCGCACCTCAATGCTCCACTCTGACCACTTGCGCTGGCGCAGTTCCACTGCGCCATGCACAGTGGGGGTGGCCAGGGGTGATATTCAAAGCAGTTGTGCCATAGCGCAACTACACTGAATATCACCCTGGCCACACTGCTGCGCAACTATTTTGAGCGGCGCACAGGCTTGTGCCACAAACCGGTGCAGTTTGAATATCTGGGCCATAATGTATTGCTCAAATAAAGTGATCTATCAGCTGAATTAATTATTTGAGGTGTGCAGAATGTTTAATACAACATTTTAGCAAGAAGATAAACACATTGGCAGTGGAGTACAGATGCTGGTCTAACTTGCCTCTTTTAATTTTCCAGCTAGTGTTAAGTTTCTTGGGCGCTACAGGTTTTTGGTAGCATGCGAGTCCCCTTTCTCCATATATATATATATATATATATATATATATATATAACTATATCAGTGGTGGATGGTCGAGTGAGTTAGACAGCTGGTTAGTTAAAAAGAAAGTTTCCATCTCTTTGGCTGCTGCTTAACTACATGCTGCTTTCCTGAGCTGAGCTGGACTGAGCTAGAGAAGGGGACTGCTGCAAGAGTAGACCCTTCAGTGGCCCAACACTGACACCCCTCCCATTCTGTGGACAGTCATGCCTGCTCTTAGTTCCAGTAAGATTTCTTCTTACGCACAGACTGGGGCACAATTCTTTCCAGAGCTGAACAAAACTAGCTGACTTTTTTTTTTTTTTTTAAACATACAGTACTTAATTCAGGGAAGGCTAAAAGCTCTTAAAATACGCATCCCCCCTTGCTGAGGCTGCTACCTCCTGAAGTTAGAGGCTGTAAATTCCTCCTTTCGTTGTGTTTAAAATAGACATACCCCATGCTGAGGCTGCAAACTCCTGAAGTAAGAGGTTGTAAATTTCTCCCAATTTAGGAAAGAGCAATAGAAAAAACAATCAATTAAAAATTGACCATATTTACCTCCGGCACATAATTACCGGAGGCAGGACTCAGACTTTGTGCCGCAGTGGATGCATGTATTTCATTGCTAACAATTTCATGCTCTAAGGTTGTATAGTTATGTGCTCCAATATGATTGATGTTTCATCAATATTTTTTGGACTTCATAGCTTCTAATTTTAATACATTTTAACTGAACCCCACTTGAATTATTTATGTCTTCACTATACTTTCTGGCATGACACGTCCCCCTTCGATGTTAGCTGTCGCCCTTGCTAATACGTCACTGTGTGTTCACCCTCCTTTTCTCTTTTTTCTATTTTTTTATTCTCTTTTATTTTCTGTTCTGTTGTTTCCATAATGGCTTGGACATTTATTTTCTTGTTCATCCCAGTCACTCTTCAGTCTAGACCTCTTCATTTTATCTCCAGACCTTTTCAACAAAGCATGAAGACAGTTTTGATCCAGCCTTGCTTCTGTTGTGGACTTGCACTGTTTTCTTTATTCATGTTGGTCTATTGACTTGATATATCTATGCTCTTATCTGTCAGTCTTCACCATTCATCACCTTTGGGTACTTAGCCGGAAGTCATGACCCCGTGGGAGTTTTTTTTTTGGGATGGGCGGAGTCGATGCACCATCGGCGCCGTCCTCGAGGCTGACGCACTGCAGCACTCATGGGTTGGCAGTTAGGTGTTGTCGACTCCGCCCTCCTGCCAGTTCTTCATCTCCCGCCAGGTCACCTCAAGGGACCCTTGCTGAAGAAACTTGTGAGAGGCCTACCTCAAATCTTGCGCAGTTCAATTTTCTCCGAATTGTTCAACTCCGTGTCGACGCTGTGTCGACTCCGTGCCGAAGTCTGTCAGTCCCCTTTTTCCTGCTGTTCTGTTAGCCTACTCGACGTCACCTGGTAAGACTGTTCCTTGTTTATTTTATTTTGCGATGTCGAGTCTTGTTTGGTATTTCTTTCTGGATTGGTCATGTCAGGTTGGAAGGCAAGAAGACTTCTGAACAGAATGACCCCCATCTGCTTGATTGCCTTAGCCATAAGTACTCTGTCACCGACCAGCACGACCGTTGCCTCGCGTGTCTTTGCCCGCTTCATGACATGGATTCGTGTGATGCCTGTTTCTCCATGGACTACCGGATCATCAAAAAATGCGCATAGAAAGTGGGGCGAGCTCCACCAACTTTTGGGGGTCAGGTGCGCTCTCGTCGGGCCAAGTCACGTTCTCCTGGCCTTTGCTCCGGGTCCCCTCCTGGTTCTATATAGACCGAGGAGGCCTCTGCCTCTTATAGCCTAGCCATGGCAGAGACCCCTTCTGCAGTGCAGGAGACCCAGTCTGTCCCCCTTGGGAGACAAGCAGGAGGCACTGTCTTGGCAGTCGCCCCTTTGGGGGCGAAGGCTCCCCCGGTGTTGTAGCCGCGGCTCAGAAGGCCTGGGTTGGCGCCATCCTTGATGCCTTCTGTTGGTGCCATCTTGGGCCTTGGTGCCATTCGCGGCACCGTGGGCCCTGATGGCGGTGGCAGTGCCGATCTGTCGCTCGATGCCCTTGCTACTGTCGGCGTCGTTCATGGTGCCAATGGTGCTGTCAGCACCGTGGGAAGCTCTGCGGCACAGTCCCTGACTGTTTCTTGCCCCGGTGCCATTTGCAGTGCCGTGATTGAGCACGGCGCTGTGTCCAGTTCTAGAGCCATTCGTGGCTCCGAGCATGGGCACGGTGCCATGGGGGTTTCAGAGCTCAGTGCTGAGAGCACTGTCGGGGCTGTCGTTGGTGCCGTTTCTGTCCTTGGCACCGCTCCTGGTGCCGTGGGGGTCTCCGGCCTCGGCGCCATTCGGGGCGCCGAGAGCATGGTCAGAGCTGTCATCGGCACCACTGCTGGTCTTGACGCCGCTTGCGGCACTGTGGGTCGGGACGCCGCCATGACAGGCTCCAGCTCCGAGGCTGCTGCTCTTGTTGGAGCTGTGTCCTCTTCTGGCACCATTTGCGGTGCGGAGGGGGGTGCCGGCACTGACTCTGGTGCAGTCTCTGGTTCTGGTGCCCTGTTCAGTGGGAATAGCAGCAGGCGTCCACGCACTGTTTGGTACAAGACTTTGATCTCCGCCTCTTCGGAGGAGGAGTCGGACTCTGGGTTAGGCAGGCAGACTGGCTCCCTGGAGTTGGCTGCTCGTGTGGACACCCTGGTAGTGTCCTCGACAGACCAGAGTCAGCCCCCCTCTGAGGAGGGGACAGTGACTGCCGGGGCCAGGGTCAGGGGTTCTGACCAGCAGGCAGTGGTACAGGCCACCATTGCCCTGCAACCTGGCCTCGGAGGGTTCTCTGACACCTCAGTGGTGGTACCCCCTCAGGTGGTGTGCCGGATTGCCCAACTTTGGGGCCGATCAGAGCACCCATGGGAGGGGAAGGTGCTGCTCCCTGAATAGCCCCTTCGGGGACCATCCAGGGCTGCCAGCTGCCTAGGCTGGCTCTCTCAAGGAGGAGGGCACTCTCGGATTCCGAGGGGTCGAGGGGCATGGGGTCTCTGCCACGGCCTTTTTCCGGAACTCACCCGGGCTCTGGGAGGAGCTGTAGTACAGATCTCCGCCCTTCTCTTTCGGTGTCCTTGAGAGGGCCTCGTTCTTTGGAGGTAGGGGACCATCCTTCTAGACCTATATGGCCCCAGTCGCCTCACAGGGGGATTCTTCAGGGCACAGCCTAGGCAGTTCCAGTTTGGTTGATCAGCTGTCAGCTGTGGAGTTTTTCAGAGCTCCTTCCTTCCCTAGGGCTCCTGGTGCACTCCCTAGCCCAGGCGGAGGTCAGCCAATTCCCGTTGTTGACTCTGCCCCCATTCCTCTGCCACATTCTCCTGCTCTCCCAGGCATTCTTGGTCCTAGTGGGCCTCTCTCCTGGGAGCAGTTCAGAGCTCAGGCTGCTCAGTTTCCATCTTATGTTAGGGCTATGGACAGACAGGTTTTTCAACCTCTCCCTGAGCAGCCAGCTTCTGAGTCTTCGAGGTCCTCTCACTCTTCATCCCCCTCTTCTGGTGGAGAGGAGCCATCTGTCCACATCTTTCCAGCTGCTGATCTTGCTGAGTATCAGCGATTCCTCGTGAGGATGTTAGAGGACCTGCACATCATCCCTCCCACTCAACACAATCCAGAGCACTCAGCGCACGCCTTTCTAGGTGATTTCAGTAAGGACACCCTTGTGGTGCCCCCCTGGCCTGCTCCCTTTCGGGAGGCGTCATTGCATTCCTGGCAGAGACCCTTTTCCAGAGTTCCTGCCAGCAGTATTGTGCCCCCCCCCCGAGTCTCCAGGTTCCATGCCTCATCCTCAATCAGGATTGATGCAACTGCATACTCCTGATGGGCTTCGCACCCCTCACCATGACCAGCCCCCAGATCAAGACTCCTCAGATTTTGACTTCTGGAGGAGGAGGACGTTCTACTCGGCATGGTTGCTGCTCTCTGTTGCAGCACATCAGGCCCACTATGCAACCTATGGCAGGTTCCTGTGGTCCAGGCTGGGTCAGCTCCTAGCCTCCTTGCCTGACACGGAGCAAACCAGACAAGCCATTGCACTCTCTGCACATGGCCTGGAGCTAGCAAGACACCAAGCAAGGGCATCATATGATGCCAATGAGGTAGCTACCAGGGTCGTAGGGACAGCGATCTGCACTAGGCGGACGACATGGCTGCATCTTTCCCGGTTGTCACTCTTGGGCCGGCGTAAGGTGATTAACTCTGCTCACCAGAGAACCTATCTCTTCTCCCATCTCCCATAGAGTGAGGCAGCGTCTGTCGGGGCAACTTCCTACCCCCTCCGGGGGGGGTCCCCGTCTCACTCTCCCCACTCTCGGGCCTCTTCAGACCCATGAAGGTTCTCTCTCTTAGTGTGTCACCACTGAGAGCTAGGGACTCCGCCCTTGGGGTTATAAAGCCTCCTTCAAGAGAACTGGCACTCACCCAAGGTGATGAATGGTGAAGATTGACACAGATAAGATATGAGAGTACATACCTACTGTAATTCTGATCTTTCTGTGTATCTTCACCATTCATCACAATCCCACCCTCCATCCCCTTGGGGCCTCAGTCTCTGGGTCCCCCTACATCTCTTTGGCCCCGTTAGTCAGGAGTGGGGTAAACTGGGGCACATTGGAGAAGAATTTTCTTTAGGGGCAGAGTGGTCAGGATTGGGGGCATTCCTTCTTCAGTGCTTCGGCTCCACCCCTGTATGGTGGGGGATGGTAGTTGCCCTCTCTTCTTTCCTTCTCCCCTCTCCCCGTCAATCCTTTGATTTCCTTGTCCTGTGGATATAACCTCAGTTAATTTAAGAAACTAGGTTTCTTACACCAAAATCTCCTTTGGGGGGAGGGGGGGATACCCGGTCCTGTCCTTTCTTCCAGAATAGCCGATTCTGCTTGTAGGAGTTTTTGCCAGTGATTCTGTGCCTTCAGTTCTGGCAGTTAGCCTCTTGGCTACTCCTTCGCAGTTCCTATACAAACTGGAGACAGGTCAAGGTTACAGGGTATGTTTCTCCTGTCTCCCCCCCCCCACTCTTATCCTTACTTCTAAAAATCCTTAACCCTCCCTCCCTCCTCCTTTTCTACTTCCAGAGACTGGGGCCCTACCCAATCCCCTTAGTCTTGAGCGTCTTCTGTCCTCAGTTGTTTATTTCTCCTTTACTTTTATCTCTTTTCCTTTGTCTGTCCCTTGGACTTCCTTGTCCCCCTCCCAACCCTTTTCTAACCTCTACGGTGACTCAGAACTGACGGGAGGGCAGAGTTGACAACGCCTAACGGCCAACCCACGAGCGCCACACAGTGCATCAGCCTTGAGGATGGCACCGATGGTGTGTCAAGCCATCCCAAAAAAAAAAAAAAGCTCCCACGGGGTCATGACCTCCGGCCAAGTACCCAAAGGTGATGAATGGTGAAGATACACAGAAAGATCAGAATTACGGTAGGTACGTAGTTTCCATTTTATGTTACTTGGTTCTAGCTAGCCTGCAACTTATATCATTTTAATGTGTGTGTAAGGGATATCTGCTCAAGTATTGTTACTTGGCTAGGCTGCATAATTCCCGGGCATTCCTGGATTTTAAATTAAGCAGCAGATAATAGAAAAATAACAGGCAGTAAAAGTTCTAGCAAAATATGAAAGATAGCCAGAAAAGCATCTATTGTTATGCAACTGGCACCTGAATCGTACATTCATGGTCAAGGCAGCGCACATGAGGATTATGTGTGCAATTTCTATGTTTGATATAATCATGTCATTTGAATGAACCGGGGGAGATTTGAAGGTAAGGCGTCACAGAACAGTGTTGATAATCAAACTACTATAAACAGTAGAACAATTGATTTTCATTGACGTTGCATCAAACTCTCAAGAAATGCACTCAACAATATGATTGGTTGTGAGATACGTTGTGTTGGTTGTACGCCTTGCAAGTAGTTCAAAAAATCTTAGCCAACCTTATTACCATTACACAGTGCAATCTATTGTGTGCAACAACATTGCATTCTGTATGTGGTATCCCTTATAGAGCAGCCAGCACAGTTATTATTATAACTCTGGGCAGCTGCACATCAAAACGTGCACAAGGTTTCATAAGTGACGGACACCACCAAGGCATGCGTGCAGCAAACGGACTCAGTCTAGTAAGTCACATTCCCCCTTGCACATTTCCATGTCTAACCTGGAGCCAGCAAGCTCAGACAGTACCAGACACTCCCCACTGATGGTCAGAGGTGGCCACAGAGAAAGAACCTTATTTTTTTGCATTGCTGTTTCGTCCCTGTCATATGGCTCACTAACTGTACATCGCTGTTTCTGAGCCTCCGACAGTCTCCCTAGCCCTGAGCCAATAAGGTCCCTGAAAAAGCAGCTGAGCACAAGGGAGACATTGAAAAGGCACAAGTTTATCGCTGGAACACCCAAACTCTGATGGATCATACCAACGGCATATGGCATTGGGACAGTGCAGGCATGGAGTTGTCTTACAGAATCGAACAGTAGAAAGAGGGAGAGCCATGAGCCGTGCAGTCCTAAAACACTATGCAAAGTGGGAGTGTTACTTTAGGTGCATTGTCATAAGTACACAATCCACAAAGGACAGAAAGAACAGACTGACTGAAAATGTAGTGAGGGCAAAAATAAAAGTTGTCTTCTGCAGCTACTTCTTGGGTGTTCTGTAGTATTGTGGAGAGTAACTCAAACAAAATCCATATGATTGTGATCGAGCTGGACTGTCACTACATGCAGTCACAACTCACAAGTGACCAGAACCAAATTGACGACCATAGTAGAAAGTAGAGGCTATGGTGTGATACTTTTGGGGTCACTGTTCTGTTGTAAATGTTGGCATTTATGCAAATTGTCGATAGTTCATATGTGTGGACAGGCACCTCGACATGTATTCAAGTGAATGCTAGCATGCCTCCCCCCCCCCAAACACACATAGTTATTCAGCAGAACATGCATGTGAGTAGTGATGTACTTGATCAGTGAGTCTCAGGTGTACGATAACTTTATTCATCAAACGCAGCCTGAGCAGTATATCACTACAGATTTGTTTTTATAATGTGCTCGGACTACTGGAGTAATTGACATTGCCAGGCATTGTGGCGGGCACTAACCTTGGCCACAGAGTCCTCATACTGATCAATGAGCTTATCATACAGTGTATAAATACATAGGGCTATCCTTGCGCTTTGCTGTGAATGGACGCAGCGAGTGACATGCACAACATGAGACATGAATGAAGCACTAAATCTGCTTTCTGATATCACCTCTCTGTTTGGACTGAAGATACATTGCACCACTAACAGTGAACGCACCACACTGAGATAAAAACAAGTTGTTCTGGTGTACATTGCATTGCTTTGGCTGTCTATGCTGCAGTTGCGGAGTCTGATTCTGTAGGTCCCTGGTGTAATATTTATATAGACCATTCCCATTTCACACTCTGGATTGCCATTTATGGACTGATGATAAACATGGGATTGTGTGTTTGTAACGGTATGTCTCATGAGTAGAAACCCCCACATCATTGTGTGTGTCATTAGAAATAGCATATAAAGATATGCATGTCATCTGACTATAAAGGACACTGCACTGCATGGGAGCGGAATGGCCAGTAAACAATTTTACAACAGAGTCCGACAGAATCAGAATTGACATCATTAATATTGAGGTAAAAACTATTGCTATATCCACATGAATAAGAACAGATTTTTCTATCCAGCCAGTCAAACCCATGTGTGTGCGTACATTACATTGCAATGATCGGCAAAGCAAAACTGTTTAGATGCTTACACTTAGATTGTGAGCATGCCTGGTTTCTCAGTGGCAGTTATGTGTTTGTATGGGGTGGGGGGCCAGGGGCTGTAGTTGGATAAATGTTACGAACATGTCATCCAATCGATATACGGTTGGTCAACAGGAGTGTGGCTGGCTGGTGAAGGAGCAAGGTGATGGTGAGGCAGGTACCACAGGCTCCCAACCTCCACACACACACACCCCAACTGCACCCACATTGTAGATTCAGTGAAGATGTGCCATGCACACTGAAAGGCAAGGTGAGATTGAGCAGCAGGTGTGACCATCCCCCAGATGGACCAAAAAAGCCCCAAAAAAGGCTGATACAAGGACTGCCAGTATGTAGCGGTGAACATGATCCACTCACGAAACCTCATCAACTTCGGTGTCCCACGGCAACACAGCACCAAAGAGATAGAGCCATGTGCTGTGCAGCCCTAAAAGAGACACAAAGTGCGACTATTACTTTTGGCGACTGCTACTTTTGGCACTAGCCACTTGACATCACTTATAGTATCAGTCCTGCTAGAAAACAATCGGCAAGACTTGGGTGCGGGCACCATTTGCATTATTTCAAAAGTCCTGAGGACAGTAAAACCCACTGAATTGCAATGTAGTGTGCAATAAAATGAAATAATAATATTACAGTCCTTTTATGCAGTTATTTCTTGGACGTTTAATAGTACTCCGGAGGGGAACTCAACACAAGTGCTTCTGATTGTGAGCAAGCAGGACTGTCACTACATGCAGTCGCCAGTGACCAGGACCACAAAGGCAGCCCATACTAGACTATCAAGGCAATGGGAAACAAGTGTTGGGGTCACTATTCAATGTGTGACACAGTGTCTTTGTGAAAAATACATCCATAAGGCACACTGCGCATATGTGGCACATTCAGGGGTAACGTCAGTATGCAATCTTTGATCCAGAGGGTGGTGAATCAGACAAACTGAGTACAGTATTAGTTTATTTTTATATGATTATGTGTCTGTAACAACACAAAAAGATAAATAATCATAGGTCAATAGACTCAGCCGGTCATCAGTTTGATTACCTTACTACCCTCTGAATGAAACATTGCATACCGACATTACCTCTGAATTTGTCAACAGCATGCATGGTAGCACATATCCATTTTTTAAACACAGTGTCAAATGCTGATATTAAAGCAATGTCAAAAAGAAATCAGCAGGACACAAGCTGAAATAAGTAACTGGCCAACCTGTGAAAGATGAGATGACAACAAGGAGTTGTTCAATTGCAGGGTGAAGTATACTGTAAATGTTATTCATCTCAATGAAAAAAAAACCTTCACTGCTGTTTCTTCAAAAAAGTTCAGTGCAGAATGTACTGTTGAAGGGGTGCTGAAGCCTATGTGTGAGATACTAATTCTAGTATGATGGGTGTGTTCTTCTCGACAATTTATTTATATCCGTGTTTGACATAATGTCTTTGTGGAAAATACCATGTGCTTATATGGCACATGTAAGCAATAAGACATGACAGGGTGTGCGTTAGACACTTTAACACATGGCTAGGAGGTGTAGTGAGGCACGAGGCCATTGACTGAGTGTATCCAGCCTCCTAGCCATGTGTTAAAGTGTCTACTGCACATCCTGGAGTGTCTTATTGCACTTATGAAATGGTTTTCTAAAATACAGATGTATGGGATCACTAAAATGCATAATATTTAATACTAAAAAATGACGTTTGTGCTAATTTTTCATAAAATAGTTCCTCCATCTGTTTTTTTTTTTACTTAAGGACTTTAGAGTTGCAAAGGCATCGTTACTTGTATTTCTGTAGTTGTCCGGGCATTCACCCCCCCAACCCCCAACTAGCAGTAGTCATCCTTCCTTTAGTTTGAACAAGAAATTCTGTTGTCTCTTTTGTTTTTTAATATACAATTTTTGTACATTATGGTAATGCATGGCGCTAGGGAAAACAAGCTGCTTTTGTTTACAGCACATGGGGAAAAAGCTGTTATGCGATGTGGAAGCAAATTATAGCCAAAGGGATAATCAGCGATCGGACTGCTGCAGAGAAAATCCCAAGGTGACAAAAAAAGAATAGTTTCTGTGGGAAAACAACATTGTGCACACACTGAATCTTAACAACTAGGAGTTCTGGGAGTGAAGTACAGAGTGCCCGCTCACTCGTTTAGTTACAGACCTTACAGACCGAGCGAGAGACAGAGCGTGCAGGTGGGGGAGTTGCGACAAAGCCGTTGAGCCCTATCCTGGCACTTTTTATTTTTTTTATTTTTAAATGATGAGTTCTTCAATTTCAGTTACAGATATGTTGACGGATCGAAAATACAGCTTTGTAATTCACTCGTAGTTGGTGAAAACAAGATGGCTGATTTTCAATTTGCCAGCATTCCAACTGGCATCTTTACTAGGATCAGTGCCCACAGAGTACTGCTGGTCCTTTTTCCTGTGCATAATAAGGAATATCACAGAGGTATGGACCAGTCAGGATGCCTGAATTCTGATGCCCATTTCATAATCAAGCTTAACGTCAATCTTTTATTCAGAGGGTGACGAATCAGACAAAATGAGTGCAGTATTAGTATATTTTTATATGATTATGTGTCTGTAATAACATGAAAAGATACATAATCATAGGTCTATAAACTCAACCAGTCATTAGTTTGACTACCGAACCACCCTCCTAATGAAAGACTGCATATTGACATTGCATCTGAATGTCAACTGTGTGTGTGTGTGTGTGTGTGTGTTTATGTATGTGTGTGGTGGCACACATCTGTTTTTTTTTTCTTTTTTGGTTAATACAATGTCTAATATTGACACTAAAGAAATATCAAAACAAAGTCACCCATTTTTTATCCTAACACAAGTGACAAGGTTTTAACAAACTCTGTATGTACCAAGACAAAATTAACAAAATATTCACTTACAAGTAGTATAGAAGTTTACAAGAACTTGTCATAGGAGCTAACCATGTATAATGATTGTTCAGCAGCTTAAGTCCACCTGTAAAAAATCATTCATAATGGAATTCTTTATAAAACCAAGTTCAGTAAAAGCCGACTCATACTCAATGCTGATTCAGTCAGTTCAACCAATTCAGTTAGGACAAACAGGTCAGTGAATTTCAGATTGAGCTCAGGATTTGAGGTCGGATTTTTTTTTTTTGGGGGGGGGGCTTAACGCAGTTCAGTGCCACAAAATTCCTTTACATGTGGTGCAAAGTAATTCTTAAAAAGTATAGCACCAAAAGTATAAAGACCAGTAACTCCAAACAAAGCCGGTCTAATTAACCGACTTCAGCTTTGTTCTTTGTGGCTATACAAGTTCCCTTGTTAGCTATATTGCTCATCAGCATCGTGCCAGGAAACTTCCGTTCAGACCCCAGGAAATCTTACTGTATTCTGACTTATGCAGCGTGGTCTCACCATAGGACTGCCCCGGAGCCGAAATGGTTAATAGAACCTATGCAAATGATGGAATGCTAGGCTCGAGCTCTGTTTTCAAACCACTGTCCCTAGTAAACAACCTCTAACCTTCAGATACTTTACTCCGCTTGCCTCAGTAAGACATCTCCGGAGAGTTCCCCTTCATCTCTTGAAGAAAGTTTATTTTCTCAGTTTATACCTCAGAAAATTTATTTTTATTGGTATTCTTATCACTGTCCTTGGTATACAGGTAGTAATTGTTTAGATTTTAGTTATTAGGGGCGAGTAGTTGTTTTTCTCCCCGGTTCTTTAACCGAGGGGAAACCGACAGTTCCCTTATTTTATTTTCATAATTAATTTTAGTTAATTTGTTATATTCCAACTCGGTATAGTCAGTTAGTTATTTAAAGCTTTACCAGAGTAATTTCCGGTTAGTGGGTCCCTTTTTTCAACTGGGGTAGCTCCTGGATTTGTATAGCTAAACAGCCTGGTTTCTTTTACTGTGTAACAACCGACAGAAAAAAAAAAGTCTTTTTGGTTCTCAGTTTGAATTTCTTATGTCACAGAAACCAGAAAAGTGAACAGGACCCACAGGTTTCCAGCGCTGCACAGAGTGCGGGGAACTGTTTGCAAAGGTTAATCCTCATTTAATTTGTTTGTTCTGTCTGGGGTCTGACCACCTTCAGACAGACTGTGAAATCTGTACTAATTTCCCTCAGTCCACCCTTGAAAGGCATTTGAAGAGACTATGGGAAAAAATGACTGATAAGGCTGCTAACCCAGCCACTGAACAGTCCAATGAACCGGAGGGACTGCCCTGTGACAGGGGCGATAGTTCCACAAAGAAAAGAACCGCAGATAAGGCTGCTGAACCAGCCATTGCGGTTAAGAAAAAGCGAAAAGGAAAGCACCAGGAACTGCACTTCTGCTGAGGAGATTGCGAACACGATCAGGATTATTCAATCCTTGCAGTCTCTGGTTCCGGTTGAAAAACAGCCGGTTCCACAAACTCCCAGTTCACAAATCCCCAGTTTAATAGACCGGGGGGGGGACAATTTGAGGATCCTGGTCTTGGTGAAGAACCAGAAGAGGATTACGGGGACGATGACTATGATGAGCCTATAGAGCCAGACATCTCCTCTGATCCCCACAGGCCTGATTCCCCTAATAAGGGAAATGAAGATTTTTCTTCATACTTTGCTTTTATGAAGCAAGTGGCCCAGTCTCTCAACCTCCCATCTCAGGAATCACTAGAAGATGATGAGGAGGAAGACTATAAGGAGATGATGGACGTCCCTCCATCAAAACAGCTGCTTTTCCCCTTACACAAATCTTTCAGGAGGCAGACCATAAAACTTTTGGAGAACCCCACTTCTGTCCCTCATACTGATAAGAAAGTGGACAGAAAGTACTGGGGGTGGACAAGCCTGGGGCTGAATATTTGTTTGGTCACCCCGGTCATGAAGGTGTAGTACAGGCTGCAGCTTGTTGTAACAGGGTCCCTGTTCCCTGTAAGGTTTACTCCCCTACTAATAAAAAAAGGTGACCCCCCTCCTTTTTCTCTCACACTGTCCTGTCCTCGTCATCTTTCTTCTGTCCTTTTCTTTTCATGTCAGGGTGGCCAACCTGACATATCTCATTGCTTACTTTACTATTCCTTTTCTCAAACCCCCCTTACGGTGCACCAGATAGGGCTGAGTGCAGTGTACAGCACTCTCCCTAGTGGAAGATATGTCCAAACATGAGTAGTACTTTACTTTAAATAGTGAAAACACTTGTGAGTTTCCTGGAGTGTTCCCAGTTTAGCAGTAGTGCCCAGAGCAAAACATAAGTGTCTAGATAAAGAATAAAACATTCATGTACAAAGAAAACAGCCCAGAGATGTTGTAAATGGGCTGATAAATAAAAGAAATAGCCAAAGGTTGGAAATGGGTGTAGGAAAGGCCCAAATTAAATGTTTTGTTGATGGCTACACATTTCAGCAATTAGAGCAGTAAAGGAAAGTGCTACATAGTGGCAGGGGCTGCTAAAGGAGCATAGTAAAAGCCCTTGCAAGGTTTAAGTAAAATGGGAGCATTTCTAAACAAAATGAGGGCTAAAATGGTTCTAAGGTCACTACAAGAAAAGAAAAAAAGTGGTAATTACCTGTGGGTTTCCCTGCAGTTCTTGCTATAAGGCTGGCTGCCCACAAAATGGCTGGTTTTAAAGATGCAGGCTTCAGTGACATCAGAATAAGGGAGGGGTTTGCTTCCAAATAAGTCCCAATTAAGCCTAAAGAGCTATTATTGATCCCTACCTGAAGGTGTTTTTAAACTAAAGTCTATTGTCAGGTAAAGGAGTATAGGGACTTGGAAAAGCATGAAATAAAATGCATTTGTTCTGTAAAATAAAAGAACAAAAGCCTAATTGTTTCCTTGATGTTGGTCACCTGGCCATGATGTCATCAGCCATAAGGCTATAAAAACTCACCACTAGAGGGATGTTGAGAGAGAGGTAGGCCAGTGAGCTGCTGGTCTTGCAAGAGGAAGGTGTGTTTGTTTTCATACCTGTGAATTGGTTTAAAAGTGGTAAAATTAAGAGAAGAAGTGACTAGGAGAGTCATCTTCAGAGTTTTGTTTATTTTGGTGTGTTGACAGAACACCTTTTTTCATTTCTGTAAATATTAATTTTATTTGATTTTGAATAAAAATCATAAACGCATTAGTGCGTTTTTTTATACATCGTACCTCCTGCCTAAGTGTCTGTTATTCCCACGCATAACACTGGTGTCAGAAGTGGGATTCTGGTGGTGTCGAGACTGCTTGGGAGGCACCATTAGTGGGTACTGGATCTAGTGCCCAGCAGATGCAAAGAGGCAGGGGAAGGTCATTCACTTGACAAGGGCAATGGCTGAGAAGACAGGTGTGCAACCTGGACCTGGCTTAGATTTCAGCATAAAGCTGAAGGTGAGGAAGACTGAAGAGGAGTCGGAGGAGGAGTCGGAAGAGCAGGACACGAAGAAGAAGGAAGCACCAGAGGATACCAGTGAGCTCCTGAAGTGGCTGTATATCCGACAGCAGGAGATGGATCGACAGCAGCAGGAGGATAGACGGCAGCGAGATGAGGATCGGCGGCAACAGGAGGAGGATCGGCGGCGACAGGAGGAGGATCGGCAGCGACAGGAGGTGAAGTAGACAGACACTATTAAGGCAATCCAAGCCTTAATACCAGGGCAACCTGATCACACGGTACCTAAAGACATTAAGCTAACAAAATTAACTGATTATGATGACATAGAGGCGTACCTTACTACGTTCGAGCGTATTGCTCTCGGATGTACATGACCGCGGGACCAGTGGGTAATAAGACTTGTGCCATATCTTTCCGGATGTGCCCAGCTGGTCTATAGTCAGTTAATCGGACCAGACGCTGTAGTATATGATCGGGTTAAGGAAGAAATATTGCGTCGGTATGACATTAATACTGAAACGTACTGGCAGCATTTTCGGTCACTGAGGATGTCTTATTCTGATGCCCTGAGAGAGACTTTTGCTAAATTAAAAGACTATTGTAATAAGTGGTTACAACCGGCAACAAAAACCGTGGACCAAATTCTGGAGGCTATTGTAATCAAGCAGTTTGTACAGATTCTATCCCAGGATGTACAAGTGTGGGTGAGGGAGCACAAGCCAGAGACTGCAGTGAAAACCATCCAGCTTGCTGAGGACTACCTGGCAGCCAGGACCTCCAGACCCAGAGGACAGAATGTGGCACCCAGACCTGCGGAGCTGGTAAGATCTTTCAATTTTACACCACAGAGACAGGCTAATTATGTAAGAAGAGACAGAGGGGGAAGGGTACCCTATTCTGAGATTATATGCCACGGATGTTTGGGAAAAGGGCATATTGTTAGGAATTGTCCTAACAAAAGATCAGAAGCTGCCCATTTAGCCTTGGCCAATATTGAATATGTCACCACTGTGAGGATTGGACAGCATCAGACTTTGGGCCTGCTGGACTCAGGCAGTAAACAGACATTGATGAGAGCAGATCTGCTGCCTACTACTGAATATACCCAGGCTGATACAACTGTAACATGTGTCCATGGTGATGTTCATCAGTACCACACTGCCAGGGTTGAAGTGACTGTTAACAACCAGCAGCACTGCATGAATGTGGGATTGGTACCAAAACTACCTGTACCAGTAATCATAGGGCAAGACTTTCCCCAATTTTCTACCCTAATGAGTACCCAACATGCTACCAATGAACTTGTGACTGTTACCACCAGGTCCCAAGCCAAACAGGCCCAATTAACCCAGCCGTTTCCCTTTGAAGAGGACTTGTTTGACATCCCAGGGAAAACCAAAAAGACCAAGAAACAAAGAAGAAGAGAGAAAAGGTTATGGTTGGAAACTAAACAGACTGGTAGATCTGAGGTTGCACCAGGTCTGATCAGCTGTGATTTAAAAAAAGAACAAGTGGCTGATGTATCTTTAAAACCTCTTTTTTTCACAGGTCCAGGAAAAAGTAAAAGAAGGACTGCCTCATTTTGTGTTGAAAAATGGGTTATTATACCGTAACTGTGCTAATCCAGTAACTCAAGATTGTGTAGAACAGCTTATGGTTCCTAATGTATGCAGAGAAAAACTGATGCAATTAGCGCATGACCTACCCATGGCAGGCCACAAGGGAAGGGATAGAACCCTTGGGCGCATAACCTACAGATTTTTCTGGCCTGGCATTCATAAGGATGTAGCAGCTTATTGCCAAGCATGTCCCCAGTGCCAGTTGGTTGCTCAAGGTGGGAAAGCAGATAAGGTACCTCTGCAACCTATTCCATATGTTATCACTCCCTTTGAGCACATTGCAATGGACATAGTTGGGCCCCTGACAACCAGTTCAAAAGGCAATAGGTTTATTTTGGTTGTCTGTGATTACGCTACCAGATACCCTGAGGCTATACCCTTACGTACTACAAAGGCTCCTCGGATTGCCGAGAAATTGGCCAAAATTTTTAGTAGGGTGGGTATCCCTCAGGAGATCCTGACTGACAGAGGAAGTAACTTTACTTCCGAATTGTTAAAGGAGTTGTACAAACTTCTGGGTGTATCAGCAGTACGAACCTCCCCCTATCATCCCCAAACAGATGGCCTTGTAGAACGTTTCAACAAAACCTTGAAAACTATGTTAAAAAAACATGTGCAGTAAGAAGGGCGCGATTGGGACAGGTTTCTTCCCTGCCTTCTTTTTGCATATAGGGAGGTACCCCAGGCTACAACAGGTTTTTCCCCATTAACGCTATTGAATGGCAAGAATCCACGTGGCCCGCTGGATGTTGTGAAAGAGCATTGGGAGGACGGTAGAAATGTAGGACATACTAACATATTGGACTACATGACTTCTTTAAGAGAAAAGTTGGTGAGGTTTGTCACCATGGCACATCGGAATGTGTCCAGTAACCAGGCAGAGCAGAAAATGTGGTATGATGTAGGACTGAAGGAGAAATGTTTTAACCCAGGAGAGTAAGTACTGTTACTTTTGCCATCAACAGAAAACAAACTGTTGATGAAATGACAGGGTCCCTTTAAGGTAACACGCCAAACAGGGGAGGTACATTTTGAGATCGAGATGCCAGGGAGGCGGCCCCAGGAACGGGTTTATCATGCCAACTTGCTGCGTAGGTGGGTAGAAAAACCTGCCCCCCCTCCTACTCTATTTATTCACCCTGAACAGGTGCACACTGAGTTGGATGTTGCTTATGAACAATTAGATCCTTCTCCAGAGAAGCAGAATATACAGATCAGTCCTGAGTTAGACCCTGAACAGAGCAAAGAGGTACATGACTTGCTACGGTACTACCAGCACACCTTCACAAATACACCAGGTCGAGCCAAAGGGGTGGTACATAGCATAAAAGTCATACAATCAAAACCCATACATCAAAAACCGTATAGGTTACCTGAAAGGATGAGGTCAAAGGTCATAGATGAGGTACGAAAAATGGAATATCTGGGAGTGATAGTGCCTTCACGAAGTGCCTGGTCTTCACCCATGGTTATGGTCCCAAAAAAGGAAGGCGGTCTAAGGCTATGTTTAGATTTTAGGAAAATCAATGCCATCTCATCATTTGATGGTTACCCCATGCCCAGAATTGATGATTTGCTGGATAAAATAGGAACAGCTAGATACATCAGCACACTAGACTTGACAAAATGGTATTGGCAAATACCATTGGCATTAGATGCACAGGAACTGACTGCCTTTTGCGTTCCCATTGGTCTTTATCAGTTTACAGCAATGCCATTCGGTCTTCATAGTGCCCCTGCCACATTTCAGAGGTACATGGACCACATTCTTAGACAACATACACGGTATAGTGCTGGATATTTGGATGATGTTGTTATCTTTAGTCCAGACTGGCAAACCCATTTGACAAATCTAAGTGCAGTCATACAAGCCATTACTGATGCAGGACTGACCATTAGCCCAGCAAAATGTTCCTTAGCAAACACTGAAACGAAGTATCTAGGGTTTGTGATAGAACATGGGTCAGTAAAACCAGAAAAGAGTAAGGTAGAGGCTGTTGCAAATAGTCCTATTCCCATCACGAAAAAGCATGTTCGTTCCTTCCTGGGTATAGCTGGGTACTACAGGAGATTTATCCCTGATTTTTCAACCGTTGCGACCCCTTTGACTGAACTCACCAAAAACAAATTTCCTAATAAGGTTAAATGGACTACTGAGTGTGAAAACGCCTTCCAGAACATAAAGGCTATTTTATGTTCTGCCCCAGTCCTTAAGAGTCCAAATTTCCAGGTGCCCTTTGAGGTGCATACAGATGCATCAGACACAGGGATTGGGGCTGTTTTGTCCCAGACTGACACAAAGGGAGAGCATCCTGTGATATATATCAGCAGAAAACTTCATGAGCGAGAACAGAAATACTCGACCATTGAGAAGGAGTGTCTCGCCATGAAGTGGGCCATTGAGTCCTTATGCTATTACCTGTGGGGCACTGAGTTTACCATCTTGACAGACCATAATCCGTTGTGCTGGTTAAACCAGATGAAGGAGAAGAATGCACGGATTATGCGATGGTACCTTGCCCTACAGCCATATAGGTTTACGGTTAAGCATAGAGCAGGTGCCCAGCATAAAAATGCTGATTTTTTGTCTAGATTTGGAGCTGATAACCAGACATTGAAGGGAAAAGTAAATTGAACTGTGAAAAAAAAAAAAAAAAGATAGTTTTTCTCAAGTGTCATGAATAGACACTAAACCTCAGGAAATAGAACGGTATGGTAGCTATTGTCAATATCTAGATACTGATATACCATTACTGTAATTATAAGGGTTCCTGAGGGGAACTTCTGGAGTGGGTGGGCGGAAGTTCCAACGCTTCAAGGGTAGAAGGGTCTGAGTCAACAGTTGTTGCCTTCTTGTGTGGGGAGGAGTGTAACAGGGTCCCTGTTCCTGTAAGGTTTACTCCCTACTAATAAAAAGGTGACCCCCCTTTTTCTCTCACACTGTCCTGTCCTCTTCATCTTTTCTTCTGTCCTTTTCTTTTCATGTCAGGTGGCCAACCTGACATATCTCATTGCTTACTTTACTATCCCTTTTCTCAAACCCCCCTTACGGTGCACCAGATAGGGCTGAGTGCAGTGTAAAGCACTCTCCCTAGTGGAAGATATGTCCAAACATGAGTAGTGCTTTACTTTTAAATAGTGAAAACACTTGTGAGTTTCCTGGAGTGTTCCCAGTTTAGGAGTAGTGCCCAGAGCAAAACATAAGTGTCTAGATAAAGAATAAAACATTCATGTACAAAGAAAACAGCCCAGAGATGTTGTAACTGGGCTGATAAATAAAAGAAATAGCCAAAGGTTGGAAATGGGTTTAGGAAAGGCCCAAATTAAATGTTTTGTTGATGGCTGCACATTTCAGCAATTAGAGCAGTAAAGGAAAGTGCTACATAGTGGCAGGGGCTGCTAAAGGAGCCTAGTAAAAGCCCTTGCAAGGTTTAAGTAAAATGGGAGCATTTCTAAACAAAATGAGGGCTAAAATGGTTCTAAGGTCACTACAAGAAAAGGAAAAAAAAAAGCGGTAATTATCTGTGGGTTTCCCTGCAGTTCTTGCTATAAGGCTGGCTGCCCACAAAATGGCTGGTTTTAAAGATGTAGGCTTCAGTGACACCAGAATAAGGGAGGGGTTTGCTTCCAAATGAGTCCCAATTAAGCCTAAAGAGCTATTATTGATCCCTACCTGGAGATGTTTTTAAACTAAAGTCTATTGTCAGGTAAAGGAGTATAGGGACTTGGAAAAGCATGAAATAAAATGCATTTGTTCTGTAAAATAAAAGAACAAAAGCCTAATTGTTTGCTTGATGTTGGTCACCTGGCCATGATGTCATCAGTCATAAGGCTATAAAAACTCACCACTAGAGGGATGTTGAGAGAGAGGTAGGCCAGTGAGCTGCTAGTCTTGCAGGAGGAAGGTGTGTTTGTTTTCATACCAGTGAATTGGTTTAAATAGTGGTAAAATTAAGAGAAGTGACTAGGGAAGAGTCATCTTCAGAGTTTTGCTTATTTTGGTGTGTTGACTAACACCTTGTTTTTTTTTTCATTTCTGTAAATATTAATTTTATTTGATTTTGAATAAAAAATCATAAACGCATTTGTGCGTTTATTTTATGCATCGTACCTCCTGCCTAAGTGTCTGTTATTCCCACGCCATAACACTTGTGACAAAGCTGGCATCCCTCTGGCCTCCCACCCTCCTGAAAAAGATTCCAAGATGATGGATTCAATAGCCAAGAAGATTTATTTAGGATCCTCCCTAGCCATTAGGCAGGCATCCTATATGGCATATTTAGCCAGATATCAAAAATCTGTGTGGTCCACTGCATTGGAAATTGCCAAGTCAGTTCCCCCTCCAATGGCTGCTGACCTGGAAGAAGCGGCTAAGAGGGGCATTGAAGTATCTAAGACCCAGTTTAGGTTGGCAGTGGATTCCAGTGACACTGCAGCCAGGCAGATGGCTTCAGCAGTGTCTCTGAGAAGGTTTGCATGGCTTTGAACCTCTAACCTGTCACAGGACACACAAAGCAAGGCCTTGGATTTCCCCTGTGATGCCGTGTCTCTGTTTGGAGAACAAACAGTCATATATGAAAAAAAATGGATGATTACAAATCTGCTTATAAAAATGCAGCAGTAAAGGAGAGATCTGCCAACCCCCAGAGACACCACTCAAAGGGTGGCAGGGGCAGGACTCCTTACAGGCCTTATTTTCAGCCCCAAGTTTTTCCCCAGTACCAACCTAGAGGATACTTTAGAGGCAGGGGCAGGAGGGGCACCGGTCGCACTAGCCCCACTATCCAACCAATGGCTCAATCTAAACAGCCTCCCTGAGCAGAATGTCCAGGTTGCCTCCCCACTACCAATAGGGGCAGACTGGCCCACTACTTCCAGGAATGAAAAAACATCACCACAGACAAGTGGGTTCTGGAAGTAGTGGGCCAGGGTTTGGTCCTCTGCTTCAAAACCAGACCAAGGCTGAGATCAAGGGCTCTCAAGCAGTCTTCCCCATCAGAAACAACCCTTCTGGAAAAGGAAGTGTCATCTCTTCTGCTGCTTCAGGCGGTAGAACCAGTCCCTGCCATTCAAAGAGGTAAGGGCCTGTACTCCAGATACTTCCTTACATTAAAGAAAACAGGGGAGTGGCATCCCATTCTGGACCTCAGATACATGAAAAAGCATCTAGCAAAACCAAAATTCCGGATGGTCACCCTGTTCACCATACTACCTACTCTGAGGCAAGGAAACTGGCTAGCATCCCTGGACCTAAAAGATGCTTACTTTCACATCCCAGTCAGAAGGTCTCAAAGAAAGTACCTCAGATTCAGGTTGCCATCAGGCCATTATCAGTTCAGAGCAATGCCCTTCGGACTAACATCTGCTCCAAGGGTATTCACAAAATGCCTGGCTGTAGTGGTGGCACACCTAAGGCAGCTAGGGGTGTCAGTATTCCCCTATCTGGATGACTGGTTAATCATAGGCCAGTCACAGCAACAAGTGAGAGAGTCTCTGTCAGTCACGCAGATCACCCTGTCCTCCCTGGGGTTCTTAGTGAATCAAAAGAAGTCTGTCCTAGAACTGGTGCAGTTGCTTAGATTCATAGGGGCAGAATTGGATACAACAGGAATGGCCTGTCTTCCTCAGGACAGGGTGGACAACCTGATTCAAATAGCCAGGTCTTTTTCACCACATGTTCCCAGACCAGCAAGGCTTTTCCTGCAACTGTTAGGGCACATGGCAGCCTCAACTGTAACCGTCCTAGAGCAAGGTTTCAGATGAGAGACATCCAGTTCCACCTAAGGGAGTACTGGTCCCAAAAGAAAGACTCTTTATCAAAACTAGTCCCAGTCACAGCCACCCTTATTCAAGCTCTGCAGCGGTGGCAGGTAAGGGAGCACCTCAGACAAGGGGTGCCTTTCCTTCAGCAGTCCCTTTCTCTGATACTTACCACAGATGCTTCCCCCCTAGGGTGGGGAGCACATTTAGAGGATCACACTACTCATGGCACTTGGGGAAAGCAGGAATCCCTCCTGCACATCAATCTATTAGAACTCAGAGCAGTTCTTCTGGCCCATCAGTCTTTGCCACTCAGGTGGTAGGCAAGGT
Source organism: Neoceratodus forsteri (assembly GCA_016271365.2). Taxonomy (NCBI): domain Eukaryota; kingdom Metazoa; phylum Chordata; order Ceratodontiformes; family Ceratodontidae; genus Neoceratodus; species Neoceratodus forsteri. The sequence continues at coordinate 549,685,581 of CM028129.1, forward strand.
GGTGCAGGTCAGAACAGACAATACAACCACCATGTACTATATAAACAAGCAAGGAGGAACAAGGTCAACCCCCTCTCTTCACAGAAGCTATGAAAATCTGGACATTAACATACTCTCTAAAGGTGTCCCTCACAGCTGTTCATCTCCCGGGCAAGGACAATGTCCTAGTGGATGCCCTCAGCAAGATAAACTGGAATCATCATGAGTGGTCACTGAACTGACAAGTCTTACAGACCATTTTCAAGAAGTGGGGCACTCCAAAAGTGGATCTGTTCGTAGCCCCAGACAATTTCCAGCTCCCACAGTATTGCTGCAGACCCCCCGGCAGAGGCACAATCCCTCTGGATGCACTTCTATTAGATTGAACAGGAAAATTCCTGTATGCTTTCCCTCCATTTCCTCTACTACTGAAAGTATTGAACAAACTCAGGCTTCAACCAGCCTCAATGATCCTCATTGCTCCAGATTGGGCCAAGCAGCCTTGGTACTCCATACTCCTGTCATTATCAGTAGCCAAGCAAATCAGTCTTCCTAGGAGGTACAACTTATTGACCTCCTCCCAGGGCAGAATCATGTATCCTAACTTACTATCCCTCAGACTCAAAGCATGGCTCTTGAGGACCTAGAGTATGCAGACTTGCATCTTTCAGAAGGGGTTATGGACATACTGAGGGTTTCCAGAAAACCCTCCACTAAGAAGACATATGCCTCTAAGTGGAAAAGGTTTTCTTTATGGTGCCAGGGCAGAGGCCTGGATTACTCTCAAGCTAACATTTCTATTGTCTTAGATTATATGGCTCATTTGCACTCCACATGTTTGACTATTTCCACTCTGAGGGTGCATTTAGCAGCAGTTTCAGCTTATTTATTGGCAGGTAAAGCTTCTGCCTCCTCCTTGACCTCTAAGCCAGAGTTAAAAAAATTCTTTAAAGGGCTGCAACATTTACATCCACCCCACAGGGAGCCCACTTCCATGTGGGATCTAAATATTTGCATTGCTCAGCTCATGCAACCTCCATTCGAGCCCATGTCATCAGCAGATCTGAAATATGTGACTTGGAAAACTGTATTTCTGGTTGCCATTACCTCTGCCAGAAGGATCAGTGAACTTCAAGCATTATCCACAGAACCAGGGTATATTGCAGTTCACAGGGACAAGGTTGTCCTGAGAACTAATAGAAAGTTCTTACCTAAGGTGGTATCAGACTTCTTAACTAGTCTATTACCTTGCCAGTCTTTTTTACAGACCATTCCACTTCAGGTGAACGTAGGTTGCGTAGCCTTGATGTAAAGAGGGAAGTCAGCTACTATCTTGACCACACAAAGGGTCACAGACAGAACCAAACCCAGCTCTTCCTTACCTTTGGAGAGGCCGGAAAAGGGAAACCTGCCACAAAATGATCCATTGCCAGGTGGATTGTAACCTGCATCCAGTACTGCTATAGCAAAGTAGGTAAGGAACCTCCTGCAGGCCTCAGAACTCACTCCACTAGAGGTACTGCAGCTTCCCTAGCAGCTGCTAGAGATATTCCCCTGGTGGACATCTGTAAAGCTGTCACTTGGAAAACAGTCCACACATTCACCAAACATTATTGTTTGGATGTCCAGGACAGAGGTGATGCTAGGTTTGGCACAGCACTCCTGCAGTGTCTGTTTCCTAAATAGGTTATAGGCCCACCTCCAAAGGCACTGCTTGGTAATCTGCATTAGTCAGAATACAGTAAGATTTCCTGGGGTTTAAAGAAAAAATTACTCACCTTAGTAATCTTGTTTCTTCTAAGGGAATCTTATGTATTCTGAGCTCCCTCCCTTCCTCCCCTGCTGAAACCTAAGGTCTCTGCATTACAGCTGTGCCAGTTGTTGCAAACCTGGGAAGTCTATACTGTGTTTATTTTCCGGCATCTGTGACTTGAGTCTTCAAGGATGCCAGGTTTTTGGAGTAGTTGAAAGAAGGGTAATTCCCTATGTTTTTCTCCTGCCATTTCTGGTTCAGGGAGGGTTCTATGGTTACTAGTGTTACTAGTATTATTATTATTATTATTATTATTATTATTATTATTATTATCCTTCCATTAGTTGGAAACTGCTTAGTGCATGCTTCGTAAGAATCTGACGGTTAGAGGTTGTTTACTAGGGACAGTGGTTTGAAAACTGAGCTCGAGCCTAGCATTCATCATTTGCATAGGTTCTATTAACCATTTCGGCCCCAGGGCAGTCCTATGGTGAGACCATACTGCATTAGTCAGAATACAGTAAGATTCCCTTGGAAGAAACAAGATTACTAAGGTGAGTAATTTTTTCATGCAGCTGATTAGAAGAAAAACTCAAGTTCATTAGTCCCACAAAGTTTTGAAAGGCGTAACATTTTCCTTTTATGTAAAAAAAAAAAAAAAACCTGAAATAGTTTTAAAGCATTTAGGACTGATATGACCACTGTCACCTTTCTTGATTAATTAGACTGAATATAAAATAGTCATCCACTGAGTGAGGAAAAATAAGAGTACCTTTTGAGGGGAAGTTACCCCACAGCCAGCTTCCATAAGTCGCCAGAAGAGCATCTTTGTAAAATTACCAAAAATAAACAAAATATAACTGCTATAATGCTGCCGGACTTAGCTCAGTTTTCTTGGTCTGGTAATCCAAGTCATCAGCAAAATCTTTATTTGGGGTCCACTGGGATTCCGTACATTCTTGGGCATTTCTAACCCCCACCTAGTTCTCTGGTAGCTATCTTCATCCAGTTTGTTGGGTCTGACACCCTCCTGAGCAAGCTCCAATGTTCCCCATTGAGCTCTTCACCTTCAGTTTAAATACAGCTGTAAAATCTAAAAGACACAAAGTGCTCCTCTGAGCATAGCATGATTTTGCATTATAGGTATATGGACCCCCCCCCATCCCAGGCAATGCTAGCATACCTTTATTTGTAATTAATTGTGCCTTTAAGTAGTAAAAGTGGTGCCAATTCCCACAAAAGGGAACAGAATCACCGGGGCTTATAACTTGGTTGTTCGGCATCCTCGCTGTCCCAGCCTAGCAGGTTTCAGCTGACTCATAATAGAACGGGGGTAAGAAAACAGGTGAAAAGGCTGAGCCTCTGAAAGACCATTATTGTCCTCCTCTCTGTCAGTGAATAGCTAAACAACCGATAACCAACATCAGTCATACCTCTCAACCTCCCCTCACTTAAACATGTTACAAATACAAAAATTAAAAAACTGACCCTCAGTTGCATTTTCCGAAATACAGTACTTGGTAAGAATCCTATATAAACTAGTGATCTTGTGTATTTGGTGTGAGTTTGTTAGCCGGCAACTGCGCTCTGTTTAGACACACTTTTCATCACAGAGACACTGCTTAAAAATGCATGAAGAAGGCAAACATACTTTCTTTTTCACAAAGATGTTCTGCTTTATAAAGAGCTTTTAGCAAAGCGCATAAGCCTGAAACACATCAGGTGACATGGTGATTGGGGTGGGGGGGCAGTGGCAGGACCAGGAGGTGGTGACCAGTTGCCATTTTTCCATGGCTGCTCGTTTGTTAGTTGAAACAATCACTGAAGCATGAATTGAATAAAGCAGAACACCTAAGTGGAAAAGAAGGCGGGCTCGTCTTCTTTATGCATTCGTAAGCAGTGTTCAAAAGTGTGTCTAGTGTCCAGTGTCTAAATAGAACGCAGGTGCCGGCTACTGAACTCACTTCAATTATCTGCACTGCCTTGCCATACCCTTATAAAAATGAAATATAATTTAAAATATACTATTAACAATATATTTACATATAGTGAAATATATTTTCCTTGAACTTGAGATCTTCCTTGAGATCTTCCTTGAACCTTCAATCCACCGTGGGTCAAAAGGCTACATCAACCTTCTCCTTCAACCCAATATCCTTGAAAGAAGTGGAAGATCTCCTCTCCAATTTAGATACTTCAAAAAGTGCAGGTACAGACTCCCTGGACCCCTACTTCCTCAAGATTGCATCTCAAGTCTTATCTTCCCCTCACTCATCTCTTCAATCTTTCCTCACCACTGGATCCATTCCTCCACTTGGAAAACAGCTCAAGTAGTTCCTTTACTCAAATTCTGGTGATCCCATGGACCCTCAATAATTACAGGCCCATTTCCATCCTATCAGTTCTATCCAAGATGCTCGAAAAGTTAGTAAACTCACAATTAAGGGACTACCTGGATAACAATAACCTCCTAAATACAGCACAATCAGGGTTTAGATCAAGGCATAGCACCATTTCGCCCTAGCCAAAGTAACCAACGACTGGCAGATTGCTATGGACAAGAAGAACAGTACCTGTGCTGTGTTCCTGATTTGAGCAAAGCATTTGACACAGTGGATCATGAATCATTAATCTCCTCCCTTGGCTCACTAGGGTTGGATTCCCTTCACTCAATTGGTTCAAGTGCTATCTATCAGATAGGTCACAACTGGTAAAAATGGAAACTACCTATCCACCTTAAAACCACTGTTAAGAGGTGTACCGCAAGGCTCTATTCTTGGCCCCATCCTTTGCCATCTATATTAATAATATTGATTAACCTCACTCAATCCAACATCCGCTTTGCTGATGATACTGTATTATATGTTAGCAATCCTTCATTATCTAAAGCCTGTGAACTGCTACAATCTGAATTTTCCATCCTACAACACAACCTACTGATAAAAACTACTTCTAAATGCAAAAAACAAAAGCTATGTTCTTTACCTCAAAGAGTTGCTCTGCCACTACCCCACCATCCACCACCCTACAACTAACCACCTTACTTGGAGAGAAGCTGGAATTCTTGATAACTTCAAATACCTTGGAGTCTGGATTGATAACAAGCTTGACTATTCTGTCCATATTGAGGAGCTACTAAAGAAACTGAGACAAAGGCTTGGTTTATTTTTTAGAATAAAGCACTACCTCAACAGAGACTCCAAAAAAAGATTAATCCAGGCTTCATTCCTATCCCTCATTGACTATGCTGACTTTCTGTATGGACATTGTTCACTCCCCCTCTTAAATAAACTGGACACCCTATACCACAGGTCCATCAGATTCATTACTGACCTTCCCTTCAGCACCCATCATTGCTCCCTTTATAAGGCAGTTAACTGGACATCACTACAACACAGAAGAAATAGGAATGCTGCAATTTGGATATTCAAAGCCTTATCAGGCAAGCTACCTACCTATATCTCAGACTGTTTTACTCAAATTACTTCTAGGCCATACAACCTAAGGATCAGCAAAATTATCATTCTTAAGGTCCCCAATGTCTGCACCCAGTTTGGGAGGGCTGCTATCAGCTACTCACTAGCAATTGTTTGGAATTCACTCCAAAAAACCATGAAGCTAAATAACCTCCTACCCTTAATATCCTTCAAAAGATTATTCACCACCCTATTCCCAGAACTCTGCAACTGCTTCCACAAGGCCTAAACCCCGGCCCTACCTACCCCCCCTTTCTTTTTTCATGTTCCTATATGCTGATAAAACTCCCGTTTCCAGTCCCAAGATTCACCCTCAAAATGCCTGCTAGGTCCTATAATCTACATATTACTCCTGATGTGCCCATTGCCTTCTGTCTCACAGATTAAAAGTTTTAATGTGCCGTGTACATATGTATATTGTTATATATTAGCACTTATGTCATTGTATTACTGTTTATGTTACCCTGTCATTGTATAACTGTTTATGCTACCCTTGTCAATGTATTAACACTTGCACTTCTTGACCACTCAGGTCCATCTTGTAAATGAGCTATGCTCAATGATGTTCACCTGATTAAATAAAGATTTTGATTGATTGATATTCCAATCTACTTGTTTTATAATGTAATGTATAGGAAAATCAATATATTTCAATATATTTTAAAATTTGTAAATATATTGCAATGTATTGTAAATATACACATTACTGCCACTTCAGTATATTATGTATATTGCAACATATATTGATTAAATTCCAAATATAGTGAAATAAGGATGGTAAATATATGTTATTGGTGTATATCTATATATATATATATATATATATATATATATATATATATGTATATATAATATATATGTATACATATTGAGCCAATATATGTATAAATGTGTTTTTACCTTTCAAATGGTGTTTCCTATATTTATAAATATATATATAATATACATGTGTAATATATATTAATTATAACTATTAACTTACCTAGACAAAAAACAAAGGAAATTGTTTATGATTTACACATACCTCTATCTGTACAACTGGAGTTCATCTTGTTATTAATCATGGAGATATTTACATTGAATTATTGTTTCACAGTACAACTTTAACTCAAATGTACATTTTATATATTTATACTTACACATATGACTTACACAAGCTTATGCTTGTTAAAGGCTCAGATTGGTATTTAGACTACCCCATTTTGTTTCACTTTTAGGTCAGGGTGAGATCCTATATGTATTTGCTTTATAATTTGTACCTTTCTTTTCAGCCTGTAAGCTAATGTCGTAAGTTGGAAAGTATTGTAAAACTAGAAATTATCATGATTTTGGCTGATAAACTATGTTTCTGAAATATGCAGATTAGTTATGCAAATGTACACATGGGGCAAAACTAAGCACTTACAAAAATACATGTAACATATGTAAAAAACATATCTAACATGTATAAAAATATATGTAACATACATAAATATGAAAAATGTATAAAATATATGTAACAAAAAATGCAGTATATATTTTGAAATATACTAATAAATTTCAGACAATGTATTACTAAGTATATTGGCGTGCTTTCAAGCAATGCATGAGGCAGAATACATGGTTTCAGTATATGCTGAAATACGCTGTGTATTCTATTTCATTGAGTCAATATATTTCTCAATACAGTGACATATATTTTTGCGTACTATGGGTTAGAAGTATATTATGTCACTATATTTAAAAATATATTTCATAATATATTATATTGAGAGAGTGTATTTATTTATTTTATTTGGTTTTTGTTGATCAGGTAAGTGCACTAGACAAATCCTGCCTATTTTCAGGCACGACCTGGGGTGAGGGGGATATAGATGAATGCCAACTGACCTTCAGCCAAATTAAGCTGTTGGTGGTATTTTCAGTGAATGAGGGAAATTTGGCCAGGACACTGGGGAAATTTCCCTACTCTTTTCGATAAGTGCCATGGAATCTTTACCATCCACCTGAACTACCACCAGTCCAGGCAGATGGGACCTCGGTTTAACGTCTCATCCAAAAGACAGCACCCCTCTCATGCTGTACTACAGTGTCAGTACTGGGATATTAACCCAAGTGCCAGATGTGGGAACTGAACCCACAGCCCTCTGATCTCCCAGCCTCAGAGGCAAGTGTGCTACCTACTGAGCCACTGACACTGACATACATTAATGCATATTTTTTCAGTATACTGCAATATATTCCATTTTTGTAAGGGTAGGTGTGGCTTCTATCTTGTGTGTCTATGCAGTTTATTATTAATAAATCATCATGGAGTAATATGAATTTGTGTTTAAAATATCAAGGGACTTCACCTTGCTTTTGTCCCTTACAGGCTTTAAAGGTAGTACAGTACTCGTGCTATGCCGGCGACCCGGGTTTGGGAGCGAGCTCGGATGCCAGGGGTCGGCAGGGAGGGTTGAGGATCGAGTGCCCTTGTGGTACTGTCCTACTCGGAGGGAGGGTGGGACAGCCTACAACCAGTGGCCCCAGTGGAAACCAGGGGCACTGCAGCATGCCGGGCAGCATGTGATCAGCATGGCCGACACTGGCAGGGTTGCCGTACGCCAATGCATCGGGGCATGCACCACACATGGGGGGGGGGCTCAAGAACAAAGGAAAAACCCGGTCCATGTGGTAGGTGATGGCACCAGCCCCTATGCCCGCAGCCGGGCCCGTCCTGTCTGGCCTTTAAGTTCCTCCGCCTGGGCCCTCGCTTGCAGCTGGAGTCTATTTATATAAGTGCGCCCATAGTGGAGGGGCAGCCCCACCCCAGAGGGGTTAAGCTGAGGGTGCCAGCTGCAAGGTAAGGGGGAGGAGAGAGGAGGCTCAGACAGGCAGACTTCGGGCAGGGCAGGATCCAGCTGGATGCCCGAGAGAGGTTCCTTGAACCGAGACATGAGGGAAAAATAGTCGAGGAAAAAAAAAAAGGTAGTACAGTAAATAAATAGAGAATAATGCTTGTGCAGGTGTGTGTTTTGAGGATTTTTCACACACCCGAGGTGTGTGATAATCCATAAATCCCCAAGAACGAAGCTTGAGGGGTTTATGAGATTTTTACATACCAAGGGTGTGTGAAAAATCCTCAATAACACACACTTTGCATAGGCTTTATTTTTGATAATTATTGGTGCAAGGAAGTCACTGTGAAAGGCTGTTACTGCAGGGGCTATGCTGAGATATCTGCTGCTACCGAGTCTCACACACACACACACACACACACACACACACACTTGAAAAGCAGGATAGTTGCTTGGCATAATTTCTATTTTTTTTTTTCCTAAGTTAGACCGTGGAACAACGCATATAGTCAATACTCAGCAGTGGGTCGTTCTGAACTATGTTGGCTATCTCCTGAAGCCCTACCCGAAATGAAACGCCAGGATCAACTGGATAGATTTTAAAAAACTAGAAAGGCATGATCGACCAGATAAATGCTGTTAAAAATAGTAATACCTTCACAGAAGTGGGCACCAAAGGATGAATGTGGTCCAACTATTCAGTAACAGAAAAACTACCCCCATGTTTGCTGTTGTGTTTGACCCGCTCATACATGGAATAAGAGCCTATCAGGTGGCGCACAACTAATGATCAACACAAGACACCATAATAACCCGGTCTATGGGTTGTTGCAGTGTTTGAAGCATGGCTCTAGTCCGTGTATTAAAGGGGGTCACCAGTAATTATAACACTGTACTTACCTTACAGTAGGTACAGTAAGTTGAGACGTATGGCTCCAGTTAAAGCTTTGGTTACTGCTCTGCGCTTCCATCCATATAGCCCTCTTTGACAACTTTTCATTTTGACTAGTTGTATTATGATTCTAGACCAGAGCTATTTGTGTCAGTGGTTAATTTAATTTGTATTGTCCATAATTACAGCCTGCAAGGTGGTCCTGTATGTTTGAATTTTGCACTCAAATGTATGTTATCCATCAAGTTTATAACCTAGTGTTTTTGCCTGTATATGCTGCACATGTTGTTACATACAGGGTTTCGCTGAAAGCTGCTCTAAAATAGTAATATAAAACAGGGAAAGGCAAAACTTGCAATATACAGCTTTAGAATGTTAACCTTTATAGCGCTGGTAAGGCCCTGCATCTAGAGGAGACTTATGTCAAACTAAGAGGGAAGGTTTTTTCCTCAGTACTTATAATTTATTCTGACAAGCTAATACAATTTACCTGTTGAGAATATATTTTTATTAGTAATCTGTTATGTTTCTCATGTTTAGAATATATAAGGAGCCCCTCTATACAAAAAGAAGTCCCTTAATGCACAGTACAATATGCATTATCCTCAAAAACAACTTGTATACCAAGCATCAAACGTTCAGCATTGAAAAATGCTTGTTTTTCTTTGACATCCCCTGCAAGGACAGTTGCAGTTTCACTCTGCATGAAGGCCCGTGGTACGTTGGAGCCCATCAGTGGGCATTTCTCACCACTGAGACAGTACATTATTCATGAGGCAGGATCACAAGGCTATGTTGAACATTTGTTGTACTAATATTACAAAAACAACAAATTTAGGAGCCTACGTTACATTTTGCTAATGAAGGCTCGTAACTTTGATAATTTCAGTATTTTTACACCAGATTTCCCTCCTGCAGCCCTATCAGCTCTGGCCAGATTTTGTTATGTATAGTAGTCAAGTAGTTTTTAAATAATATTTTAAAACATTTTTCATCCTTGGACATGCACAGCGTAAAAAATAAACATTCTATGGATAGCTGTTTTTTTTTTTCTGTGAAAGCATGATGTCTTGTTGCTGTTTTTCATTATGTGTGTCGTATCATATACTGTGGTGTTTCATATAGCAGAACACCACAATATATGATACAACACACATAACAACCCCATAATATAAAGTATGAATTTTGTGATCAACCACATCCCTGGTGTTCAAACAACATGAAGTCTTGCTGTATTCTGACTATTGCAGTTAGCCCCAGCACTCAAACTGCCCCGGAGAGTAGAGGGTTAATTTCTATGCAGAGCATAGAACGTTGAGCTCGAGCTCGGTTCAAACCTCTATCTGCTGCACTTTGAAGCGCAACCGTCAGATTCTTTACTCTGCCTAACAGAACGGTCGCTTCAGAGATTTCTCCTTTGCTCGCGGTTCGAAAGTTGGTTAAAGTCCTTGGTTTTACTGATTATTTTTCGCAAGTTTCGGTTCAGATCTCTGTCTGTGGTACAGTAAGTACTAGGTAGTGAACTAGACATAGTAAACTTGTGGAAACTGTAAAAATAGATTTTTCGATCAGTTCGGCTGAACTGGCCGTTTAGTGAATTACACATTCTGTCTTTGTTTCTAAACTTAAGAGTGTGGTTACCGGTCCTTATCGGTTTAAAAAAAAAAAACATTTTCTTGTGGTTTTTTCCAATACCCGTGACATGGTTAGAAACCGATAAGGGTGTCTTGCCTGGTTGTTTGCCATAAAAAGGGTAAGTTTGTGGTTAGGATGGCTACATCTGAGAAACCCAAAAGAAAAACCGGGCCCACTGAGTTTCAACACTACAGTGTGTGTGGGGAGGTCTTTGCTAAGGCTGATCCCCACACCACCTGTGTTTATTGTCTGGGGTTTGACCACCTCGATTTAGACTGCCAAATCTGTAAAAATTTGCATAAGCCTACTCTGGAAAAAAGATTAGGTAGGCTTAGGGATAAGGAGGCCGAGAAGTCTGCTGACCCGGATGGCCAGCCCGGTTTGGTTCTGACCGAACCTGAGGGAGTGCCCTCTGACCAGGGCGATACCTCTTTGGGCAAGAGGAGAGCCGATCCTGAGGGATCGGTTTCTACAAAAAGAAAAAGAAAAGAAAAATCATCCGGTTTGGATCCAGAGACCCATTTTCTAACTGCCGAAGAGATTGCCAAAGCGATAAGGATTGTAGAATCGCTTCACCCGGTTCCGTCTGATGTGGCGCCTTCTGGCAGGCGCTCAGTTCGGGCGGTTCCTACGGTTCAAGATTATGCCACTGAAGATTTCTATGAACTGGATTTGGAGGGAGATGAAGATTACAATGATGATGATGATGACGAGGACGATGGTGTGGAAGGTCTGAATGAGCCCATTGAACCAGACATCTCCTCAGACAGGCCTTCTGGTGTTTCCCCTCCTAGGCTTTCTGAGTCCCCTTCCCACTACATGTTTTACAGGAAAGTGGCAGAAACCCTCCAGCTCCCTGTGGAAGAAGCTGTAGGGGAACAAGAGGAACCTGATTATGTGGAGATGATGGACATCCCAGAGTCCAAGAGACTGTCTGTTCCCCTTCATAAGTCTTTTGGGAAACAGACACAAAAGATTTTAAAAACTCCAAATTCTGTGCCTCCTGTCGACAGAAGGATGGACAAAAGGTACACCTTATCAGGTTCAGGTACAGAGTACTTGTATCAACAATGGAGCTGTGTTGGGGTTGTGCAGGCTGTAGCCTGTGATGAGGCTAATATACCCTTGGCTTCACACACCCCCAGATAAAGACTCTAGGAAGCTGGATGCCATGGCAAAGAAACAGTACATGGCATCTGCCTTGGGACTCAGGCAGGCTAATTATATGGCCTATGCAGCCAGGTACCAGAAGTCCAGCTGGGACACTGTACTGGCACTGGCTAAGCAGGCCTGCCCCCAGCTAGCCTCAGAACTGGAGGGGGTGGCTGCTGATGGGATTGAGGCATCTAAGGTACAGTTCCATGCTGCTGTGGACTCCAATGATGTGTCATCTAGAGTCATGGCTACATATGTGGCTCTTCGGAGCATGGCTTGGCTCAGATGTACTAGCCTCTCACAGGACACCCAGGCTAAGGCCATGGATTTCCCTGTGGTGGGTAATTCTCTACTTGGGGAGCAGACAGAGAATTACATGAAAAAGATGGATGAGTATAGGACCACCTATAGGAGTGCACAGGCCAAGGAAAGGCATTCAACTCCTCAAAGACAGCAGGCTAGGGGCAGGAGCAGACCTTTTCATAGGCCTTTCTACCAAGCACAGGCCTCTTCTCCCTTTCCTCAGAGGGAGTTCTTCAGAGGGAGACGCAGAAGGGGGATGAGCAGGGCTGCATCCACCCCTGAACCTAAGGCTCCTGCCAAGCAGACACCATGATGTGTCAGCCCGGGTCGACTCTCCCATTCCTGTAGGAGGCAGGCTGGCTTACGTTGTCCAGGACTGGATGTCTGTTACCTCAGACGAGTGGGTCCTGGAGGTGGTAGGCCAGGGGCTGGTTCTTAGCTTCAAGAAATTTCCAAGCTGAGGGCCATATCTTTTCCACCTGCAGGCATCTCTGAAACCGTTGCCCTAGAGGCAGAGGTTTCATCTCTACTGGCTCTAAAGGCTGTAGAGAGAGTTCCTACATTGTACAGGGGCAAAGGTCTGTACTCCAGGTACTTTCTTACCCCAAAAAAGACAGGGGAGTAGCGACCCATCCTAAACTTAAGATACCTGAGCAAACAAAAACCAAAATTCAAAATGGTGACTCTGGGAATAATCCTTCCCTCTCTAAGGCCAGGGGACTGGCTGGCCTCCCTGGACTTAAAAGATGCCTACTTTCACATTCCCATCAGGTGCTCCCACAGAAAGTACCTCAGGTTCGAATTGCCTCCAGGCCATTATCAGTTCAAAGCTATGCCCTTCGGCCTGACATCAGCTCCAAAGGTATTCACAAAATGCCTAGCAGTAGTGTAGTGGCCTTTTTAACTCATTGCCTCCACAGGAGCTCTCTGAAGTTGCACCAGTTGTCTCCTGTATACTGTTAATAGTAAATCCTGGGCCTCTCTAAGCAAAATCAAGCTATAGTCAGCAGGCCACAAACAAATCCTAATAGCTCAAGAACCGTAAGTGCTAGACATAAAGTATGAGTGGCAAAGTTATTCAGCACGAAATTACCTTTCCAGTGGTGGTATGCAAAGAATAATATGTAATTTTGTCTTTTTCTATGCTGGTTGAAACAGCAAAAAAAATGTTTTTTTCCACTAATACAGGCAACATCAGCCATGCACACCATACCTTAAACAAATACGAATAACTCCTAAAGTATACATGATATACACAGAATATCAGTGGCAAAGTTGTTCAGCACAAAATTACCTTTCCAACGATGCTATGCAGTCAAATATATATTATATTCTGTTACATTATATATTAAAATATATAAGTGACTTCTCCAGACGTTGCCAGGGCACACAGGAAATCAGCAGCTGACTTCTGTAGGCATTCTCAGGACACACCAGTGTATTTTACTGATGCCTACAGGCGTTGGATAGGAGACAATGAGTTAAGAAGCAAAAATATTTCCATACCTGGACAACTGGCTCATTGTGGGTCAGTACCCAGACCAAGTCAAGTCAGACCTGCAAGTGACTCAGCAAGTGCTCACTTCCCTAGGATTCCTTCTCAATCTTCCCAAGTCAGTTCTTGAGCATGTACAGCTCCTCACCTTCATAGGGGCAGAGTTGGATACAGTCAAAGCAAGAGCTTTTCTTCCCCTGGAAAGGGCAAGGGCTATTGTAGAGCTGTCCTCTTCATTCCACCTTCTGGTGTCTCAGCCAGCAAGACACTTCCTTCAGCTTCTGGGCCACATGGCAGCTTCTACAGCAGTGGTCCAAGGGACCAGATTTCAGATGAGGGACATTCAGTTTCACCTGAGGGCCTTTTGGTCTCAGAAGAAAGATTCTCTAACCAAACTAGTTCCAGTGACTCAGACTCTGATCCAGGCTCTGCAATGGTGGCAGGATCAGGGCAATCTCAGGCAAGGAGTCCCATTCATCACTCAGTCTCACTCTGTGGTCCTAACCACGGATGCTTCTCTTTTGGGGTGGGGAGCCCATCTGGGGGCTCTAACAGCCCAGGAACTGTGGTTGCCTCAGGAATCCCTTCTTCATATCAATCTCTTGGAACTCAGGGCGGTCTTTCTGGCCCTGCAAGCTTTCTCTCAGTCAGTGCAGAACAAGGTGGTTCACGCTCAGGACAGACAACACCACCACCATGTGGTACATCATCACAGGGAGGCACTCGGTCCACGGCCTTGTGCACGGAAGCCATGAAATTGTGGTCCCTAGCTTATTCTCTGCAGACCTCTCTGATAGCAGTCCACCTTCCAGGGAAGGACAATGTGCTAGCAGGTGCATTGAGCAGGATCTTCCAGGGCCACCACGAATGGTCCCTGGACCCTCTGGTGTTGAAAGTGATTTTTTCAAGGTGGGGCACTCCAGAGATAGATTTTTTTGCAGCCCCAGACAATCAGCAACTTCCTCTGTTTTGTTGCAGCCCCCAGTCTTGGGCTTAGTCCCTCTGGATGCTCTGATTTTGAACTGGGAAGGGAAATTTCTATATGCCTTCCCTTCCTTTCCTCTACTGTTCAAGGTCGTGGTCAAGATAAGGTCACAACTCTGCAAAGTGATTCTGATTGCTCCAGACTAGGCCAGGCAGCCTTGGTACCCCCTGTTGCTGCCCCTAGCAGTCCGTCTTCCCCTCTCTCTTCCCAGGAATTACAACCTGTTAACCTCCTCTCGGGGAGGATTTGGTACCCCAATCTTTGGTCTCTCAATCAAAAGGCATGGATCTTGTAGAGTTAGAGTATACACGAAAGCAAAAAATAAGCACTCAGCTCAAGCAGATTTAAAGTACAACATATTTGCTTTATTAATTTTAACAGTGTGTAAAATACTAGGCTAAACACCATTATGGTGAGGGGTAATAAAATATCATCTTGAGATGGTATTTTTTTTACACCTCACCATCATGCTATTTAGCCTAGTATTTTACACACTGTTAAAATTAATAAAACAAATATGTTGTACTTTAAATCTGCTCTAGCTGGGTGCTTATTTTTTTGCTTTCATGTTGACTTTTATTAATCAAGCACCAGCACTTTACTTGGTGCAGCTTTCCCTAGCTTGTAGAGTTAGAGTATGCAGATTTGCATCTGTCCCAAGGGGTTCTGGATATTCTCAAAGCCTCTCGAAAGCCTGCCACCAGAAAAACGTATAACTCCAAATGGAAAAGATTCAGCATTTGGTGTTCCAAGAAACATATATCCCCAGATACTGCTAAATTGTATACAGTTCTGGATTATATGGTTCATCTTAATGGCCTAGGCCTCAGATCAACTACTCTCAAAGTACATTTGTCAGCTGTTTCTGTTTTTCTGTCAGTGGGAAAGCCTTCCTCACTGTCATCTCACCCTGTATTCTGTAAATTTTTCAACTGATTGCTTCATACCAATCCCCCCTTTAGGGATCCTACCCCTGCTTGGGATCTTAATGTTTGCATTGTTCAGCTTATGTAACCTCCTTTTGAGCCTTTGTCTTCAGCAGAGCTTAAGTACTTGACTTGGAAAACTGTGTTCCTGGTAGCTATTACCTCTGCCAGGTGTATCGGTGAATTGCAAGCTCTGTCAGTGGAGCCTGATTTTATCTCATTCCATAGAGATAAGATGATCCTTAGAACTAATAGGAGGTTTTTACCTAAAGTGGTTTCAGATTTTCATCTGAACCAGTCTGTCTCTCCCTGTATTCTTCACTGATCATTCTTCTTCAGGAGAAAGAAGTTTACACAGTTTGGATGTTAAAAGAGCCCTTAGTTACTACATTGAGCATACTAAGGCTCACAGGTTTGACTCCCTCCAGTTGTTTCTCACTTATGGGGAAGTGGGGAAGGGCAAACCTGCCACTAAGAGAACTATTGCCAGGTGGATTCTCTCTTGTATTCAGTTCTGCTATGAGAAGCTAGGCAGAATACCTCCCTCAGGCCTGAGGGCTCATTTGACTAGAGGTACAGCTGCTTCCCTGGCTGCGACCAAGGATATTCCTTTGCTAGAGATATATAAAGCAACTACCTGGAAAACAGTCCATACATTTACCAAGCATTACTCCCTGGACATCCAGGCTAGGAGTGATGCTCGGTTTAGTACAGCAGTACTGCAGAGCCTATTCCCAAGATAGGTTCGAGTCCCTCCTCCTTGGAGGTACTGCTTGGTAGTCTGCAATAGTCAGAATACGACAAGACTTCATGTTGTTTGAAGAAAAAATTACTCACCTTAGTAATTATGTTTCTTCTAATGGAGTCTTGCTGTATTCTGACCTTCCTCCCTGCCTCCCCTCTCAGAACCTGTTTTTGGGAAGTGGGCTGGCAGGTGCAGTGTTGCACCCCAGGGGTGCATTTGAGCACTCCCTCCTTTTAGAGAGGGGGAGTGGGTTATATTATTAATTTAACAGTCTTAAGTTGTTCACTGCCTGGTTTTTGATTTTGCATTTCTTGACTTGAGTCTTTTGGGGATCCAAAATATTTGGTTGCCATTTGGCTAGTAAAAATGTTACAATTTCCACATAGTAGTTAGTTAGTATTAGCTCATGAGAATCTGACGGTTGTGCTTCAAAGTGCAGCAGACAGAGGTCTGAACTGAGCTTGAGCTCAACGTTCTATGCTCTGCATAGAAATTAACCCTCTACTCTCCGGGGCAGTTTGAGTGCTGGGGCTAACTGCAATAGTCAGAATACAGCAAGACTCCATTAGAAGAAACATAATTACTAAGGTGAGTAATTTTTAATTCTAGCACCCTCCCCAAACCCTGATCCCCTTTTTACTAAAATAAAAACCCACACACAGATCCCTGGTGATCTAGCAGACCCCCTAACCTCAATACCCTTTTTATTTAAAATAAAAAACACGTTCTACCGATAGCTGAAATTTGGTGCAACGGCAGGCTGCACTATATGAAACAAGTGCTGTATACAATCCTAACATCAGGAGCAGGGACACTGTGTGCTACAGAGACAACACAAGCAGTTAACTGGCAGTAAAATCAGTTGCTATTTGTAACTCTAAGCTCCTAAGGAAGATAACGGTCGAAGCGTAGGGGTATAGTGTGGCTATGTGGTTCATGCCATGTCTTGTATATTTCGTACTTGCTTTACTAAATAAAAGTTCTAGGAACTGCAACATTGGAGTTGTTCTCCTTCTGTGCCTTCTGGTGTGCTAGTTAAATAAGTGAGTGCTTTTCTGTCTCAGATTGGCAGTTTATAACTCTGACTGGCCTAGAGAAGAGTGACCAAAACGGCATCAGGAAACAGTGTGAAGTAATTCTATGTGCTAAAACAGATGCCGTTTTTGTCAACAAAAGAAGTGTTAACATTTACTTTTAGTGCAGGAGCATAGAATAGAATAATGGGATGTAGATAGACATAATATCGGAGGCAGTGATCAACCAAACAGATGGAGTACATTAACATTTACAGACATGAAACTAAGGACATACAGAATGTTGCATCTGTCAGACTGGTGGTCCCTTGGAATCTGATGTTACTGCCAATGAAGGGTTTGTGTTGTCTCTGCTGCATGCAGTGTCCCTGCTCCTGATCTTATGACTGTAAATCACAAACAAATGGTTCTGCAGCAGCACCCCAAGATGCAGGGCCCATCTGCTGTACCACCCTGCGGGATCTTCTCAAGGTCGTCTGTGGCACCAATACTGCCCGGGAGCGGGCTTTCAACTTGTAGTCCACGGGTTTGGCTACCAGGCTTGGATTTACCATTGGGCAGAATGTGCCCCCAGAGGCAGTGTCATTTTGCCATTTCTGTAACTTAAAGAAATTTTAACATTTACTTTTAGTAAAGGGGCATAGAACATAATAATCACCTGTTGATAGAGGTAATATCGGAGGCGCAGATCAACCCAAGGAATGGTGTACATTATCATTGTCACACATGCCACTAATGACATATAGCATGTCAGCATCTGTCAGACTGGTGGTCAATCAGAATATGATGTCAATCGAAATATGATATTTTTTAGGCTGCTTGCTGACGAGTGCAAGTGAGATTGAGAGGGAAGAGTTGTGCTCCTGAACGGTTCTGTGCTAAGCCCCCCCAAGATAAAATTAAGTTTTGTCCAGCAAGCGCAGAAGGTGAAGTACTCAAAAAATATATATATATATATATATATATATATATATATAACAAATGACACTGCCTCTGGGGGCCCATTCTGCCCAATGGTAAATCCAACCCTGGTAGCTGCTGTGGACTGCAAGTTGAAAAGGCCACTTCCCAGGCAGTATTGGCACCACAGACCCCAGTTCATTCTTTTATGTATAGTTGCCAACATCGGGGGGCCCAATCCCCATGTTGGTGTTTACAAGCCTGTCCCAGCAGGGGAGCCCACCCCCAGTGTCCCGAAGTACTGTAGCTTTATTAATAGTATTTGTTCCTGCAAAAAAGAAAATTGTCCTGCAACGTCTTTTTATTTTTTCTTTGTAACCTGAAATAAAGAAAACAGTCCCTTATCGTCACCACCACCCCCCTCCTCCCATCCCAACCCTCTTATTGAGCACCTAGCACCCCACCCCTTCCCTTTATCCTATACTTATGGAGCCAAGGTCCAACGCCCTAATCCTCTCTCGACCGGAGATACGTCTTCACTTTTTAATGCCAAGCTGGGAACTGAGGAAAACAGGTAAGTGCCATATAATGTATTTCAATGGTGTTTTGAACTTATGTTCATAAGTTGGTCCTTTTCTGGAATTTTTTCAGCAAATTTTCAACATGGCCTTTTTGGGACCCCACCTCATTAATACTGCTGTTGAAATTTTCATTAATTGGGCCCAGAAGGTGATTTCATGGCGGCTGCATGACATCACCTTTCAGGCTCGATTAATAATTCTGTGTTCATGAGGTGGGGAATCAGTATCGTCATTGAAAAATTCAAAAAATGACCCGGGGTTATGAGTGTATGTTGAAATGTTCCTACTCACATGCATAACTTTGCTAATTTTCAATATTTTGACCTCAAAATTTCAAATAGTAATTTTTTCACCCCACCTCCACTCCGTACTCCCCTATGCTTCACTGAAGCTGGCTTGCTGATTGTGCCCTTTTCCTGTCTCAAGAGATCCGGGGAAAGAGCATGCAGTACAGCTGCACTGCTGTTGTGGAACTCCCTTCCACCGTATATTTGTGCAGCCAGCATGGTGGAGGCCTTCAAAGCCTCCTTAAAAACATTTTTGTTTGAAAAGGCTTTAAATTTTCTTTGATAATGTGCCTTATCTATGGGGATGTTTTATTTGAAATCTGTTTTTTTATTATGTTTGTTCAGCACTCTGAGCCCCTGGATAGGGCGCTATATTAATTAAATTTGCCTTGCCTCATGAACATTACAGCTGTCATTTTTCACATCTTGTCCGAAACGTGTTTTCGCACCTGTGGTGCACGGTGGTGTTTCAGCAGGGATTTGAAAATTTTAACCTACCGGGTTTATGAGGTGGGGTCATAAGAAGACTATGTTGAAAGTCTGTGGTCAAAATATTAAATAAAGAATTTATGAAGTAACGTTGTATGCAGGGATATCTGTTGCACCATTGGGGACCACATTGCCTTACCGTGCCAGTTACTTGAGTGCAGGTGTGAACTCAGTGAGCTGGTTTAATGGGACAAGGCTGATGGGGAAGCGTGCAGTACCAGCCCTGGACTGGGTAGGGATGGAGCAGTGATCTTCCTGGACATAAGTCTCCACCACTCATTCACACTAGTGGGATTAGCGCCGGAGGCACTAGGACCCATCGGGAGCAAACTTTTTGCTGGAGGGTGGTGAGAGAGGCGAGCGCCCGCGAGACTGCGGCGCTGTAGGCAGCCAGCTCAGCGGTAATGACTATCTCGGCGCCGACCCTCCAGCTGCCTCAGTTCTTTTCCCGCCCCGTCGAGTGTGCTTCAGTTACGACGCCGTCATTTGTCGGAGTCAAACTTAAACTAGCATAGTTTTCAGTTTGTTTTTTGTAACATTATCACGATAGTAGTATCGCTTAATTTAATTCTATTTTACGTAAAATTTTTCTAATATTTTAAATTTAACTTACTTGAAGACGTCTCGCCTACTGGACGGAGTCGACCATGAGCAGGTCAGGTGGACGGTAGGAGACTTCGTATGAAAGCTGTTCAGTCAGCGGGCTGGGTCGGTCAGCCTCCCTTCTCCTCAGCGAGTTCCGACAGCGGTCAGTCCGATGCCCAGGGGATGGGCGGTCCCCATGACATAAAAATAAGCGGTCGCATTCATGCACCGTTAGGCCTCTCGAGCTCTTCTTGACCCACAGGTCAAAAGAGAAGGCATCACCGAGGTCGCCTCTGGTATCGTCTGCGTGTCGACGGTCGGTTATCGTTGCTAGTTGCCAGTCTCCTTCTTCGGAGTCGCCAACTTCCGGTAATCGTCGTCCTCGACATCGGAGTGCCTCCCCGCCTATAGGTAGAGCTCCAGATGAGCAGTTTCATCAGTGGGCCGCTCTTATGGAGCGATGGGCTCGGAGGTTGGTTCTTCTGCCTGGCTCGGTTGCCTCGGAGCCCTCGGGCCCCTCCGGCGATCAGGTAGGGCGGTTGGACCTTCCTAGTCGCGCTGCGCCTTCTTCGGTGCCAGCGACTCCGTGCAGTGTTTCCCCTCACATGGCTGCGGCGCAGGGGCCACACCATGCCCTTATCTCCTGGTTTTTTCTTCTTGCTTTCCAGGTTCCTGGGCTTTTCCGCGCCTTCCGCAGGGTCTGTTGGCTTGTTGGCACCTGCTGGGGTCAGTGGTTTTGGCGCCGCCCACGCGCCCGTGTGGTCTCATGGCGCCGCCATGCTCGCTGGATCTGGCGGCGCCCGGCCGGGCAGCCGCTGTTGTTCGGGCGGGCGCCGCTTATGGCACTAGCTGGCTTTGCAGGCGTCATTCCATGGTGCCATTTACGGCCCCCATGTGGCGCCATTCGCGGCGCTTGCTGGGGCTCTTGTGGTGCTCATTATGGAGCCACGCATCGCTGCGCCTCCTCAGCTGGGCTCTCGGCCCGCTTTTAGCTGCCCTGCGCCTGGGGCCCTCGGGACTCTCCTTGTTTTTCTGCCATTTCCTCCTCTCCTAATTTTCACCCTTTCCTGTCCAAACAGTCCTTCCTGGACCATCAGGAGATGATGTTGAGCCTGACCCAGACCTTCGGTTGGGTGATGAAGTGGAGGAAACAGGATCTTTCTTTCTACAGAGCCTGTGGTCGAGGACCTGTCCTTTAAGTCTCTGTTGAAGAACCTGAGATCCACTCTTTCTCTCCAGACTACAGACATCGATCCTGGGAAGATATTAAGACTCCAATACCTTCATGCTTCGGAGATCCCTACGGATTTGACTCCTCCGATCCAGCCTTCCTTCGAGACACTGTCTCAAATGGTATGGAATACTCCTGCTCTTATTCCCTCAGTGGCTAAATCCATTGATAAGAAGTATTCAGCTCCCAAGGATCGTCCTATTTTGGCATCCCAAGCCTTTGTGGATCCTATTGTAGTCCTGGCAGAGAATGACAAGGTCATTCTTCCTCAAACTACTACAGCTCGACCTATTAACAAAGAGTCTCGTAAGATTGATACATTAGGTAAGAGAGTCTTTGCTGCCTCCACTCTAAGTATGCGTATTGCCAGTTATCAAGGCTATTTTTCTCAGTATGAGTATATCCTGTGGCACTCTATGAAAAGAATGGTTGAAGCTCTTCCAGATTCGGACTCCAAGTCAGAGCTTCTTCTGACCGTTATTAGAGGTATTGAGTCCAATAACCAACAAGTCAAAGCCGCCATGGACGCTTTGACACTGCTTCTCACCAGCAGCCGCAGGATTTGTACCGCGCCATTCCTGGCTGCGCATTTCTGGCTTCACGAATGATGCTCAGCAGCAGGTAATGGCGCTGCCTTTTGATGGCTCCTATCTTTTGGCCCTCAGGTGGAGCAAGCCTTAGAGGCCACTCAGAAGACTAGATCGCCATCAAATTGACAGATTTCCACCTGCCCCTCTCAGGCATGTGAACAGACGCTGTTCTCATAGTCGTCAGTCCTTTCGAGGCAGAGGCAGGAAGCTTCCATAAAGCCAACCTGCCCAACCTCAAAAGAAGACGAGAAAGCGAGGGGCCTAAAGCCCCAGCGCCACCTTATGAGTTGTTGGCCCAAGTTCCATCCACACTGCCCGAGGTGGAACTTTCTCCTCCGGTGGGAGGTCGTCTGATGTACTTCTACAACCAGTGGAAGTCCATAACTTCCGACAAATGGGTCCTTCGGATAATTCGCGAGGGTTATTCTCTCAATTTCTTGGAAACCCCCGTGAATTGTCCTCCCAGACGACAACCCAGGTTGTCGGCCTCTCAGTCGGACCTCCTCACCGCCGAGATCCGTGGCCTTCTGAACAACAGGGCAATAGAACTGGTGCCCCCGCATCTGAGGAACACAGGATTCTACTCCCATTACTTTCTGGTTCCAAAGAAATCTGGGGGGATGCGCCCCATCCTAGACCTCAGAAAGTTAAACAAATTCCTCCCAGGAGAAATTCAAAATGATTTCCTAGGTACCCTGTTACCCTTGCTGCATCAGCACGACTGGCTGGCCTCTCTGGATATGCAGGATGCTTACCAGCATATCCCGTCCACCCGACCACGCAGTTCCTCAGGTTTGTAGCTTTGGGTCAAGCATTATCAGTTCAGAGTCCTGCCCTTTGGGCTATCCTCGGCGCCGCCAAGTTTTACAAAGTGTTGTGCAGTTCTCATGGCGCATCTCGGAAAGGCGGACTCAGTGTTTCCCTACCTGGACGATTGGCCAGTGCAAGCCCTTCCAGCCAAGGGACTTTTGAAGCTGTGCAAACGACTTCTCGTCTTCTATGTCCATGGGAGTTCTGCTGAATTTGAAAAATCTCAACTGCAGCCCTCCCAGAGGCTCCTTTTCTTAGGGACGCTTCTAGACACCTCTTCCACGGGCTTTCCTTCCAGAGGACAGAAGACTCGACATCCTTTGATGGCCCGTTACATCAGGAGAACCAATCGGTTACAGCTCTCTCGATGCAACGCATGTTGGGTCTCATGGCGCCCTCAGTGTTCACTGTACCCCTGGCCCTGTTGCACATGAGAACCACCCAATGGATGCTTCCACTCAGTGGTCTCCAACCTCTCACCTCAGTCTTATCCCATCAGGGTGATGCAGCCCTTCAAGGTCTCTCACCTGGTGGTCTCAAGAGAGCAATCTCCTCGAAGGATTCCCCTTTGCTCTTCCGGATCATCAGATCTCCATCACCACAGACGCATCGCTAATGGGATGGGGAGCTCACTGTCTCTCCCTCCACACTCAAGGTGTATGGACTCAGTTCGAAACTCATCTCCACATAAATGTCCTGGAGATGAGAGCGGTCCTCTATGCGATCCGAGCTCTGAAGGATGTCCTTTGTCACAAGAACATTCTCCTTCAAACGGACAACAAAGCTGTGATGTATTACATCAACAAGCAAGGCGGTGCTCATTCTTATCCCCTTTGCAGGGAAGCAATGAGGGTGTGGGAGTGGTGCTTGGAGCACAAGTCTCTGATTCAAGCAGTTTATCTGCCAGGTATACAAAACGACCTAGCAGATCACCTCAGCAGAACGGAGGCAGACCCTGCGAGTGGTCTCGACCCAGCCGTAGCTCGGTCCCTGTTCAAAGAGTGGGGAACCCAGACCTGGACCTTTTGCATCCCCACTCAACGAAAACTGCCTCTCTTCTGCTCCAGAAATCCAGGGCCTGGCATTTTCTGTCAGGATGCTGCTCAGGCCATGGTGGACAAACGCTTTTACGCCTTTCCACCGCTTCTCTAATCCAGAGAGTACTCTCAAGTTCGAGTCTCAGGGGACCAAGATGATTCTCATTGCTCCCTCCTGGCCTCGCAACTATGGTTTCTCTACTCAACAGTATGTTGGCAGCCTCTCCGAGACCACTTCCCTTGCAAATCAATCTTTTGACCCAGGGTTCGTTGGTCCATCCCAACCTGAAATCACTTCACCTTCATGCTTGGCTCCTGAAGAGATAGAAGTGAATCGGTTCAACGTCTCTTGTAGAGTCTCGGACATCCTTCTGGCTGCTCAGAAGCCAGCCACCCGGAAAACGTATACGCCCAAATGGAAACGTTTTTCTCTCTGGTGTGCAAAGTCCTCTTGGAATCCCTTTTCCTGTCCTCCTGACAAGGTTCTGGAGTATCTTTGGACCTATCTAACTCAGGTCTTCAGTACTCCACAGTTAAAGTTCACCTTAGTGCCATCTCAGCGTTCCATGAGCCGGTTTCGTCCTTGACTCTGGCTCAGTTACCTATGGTGAAGAGATTTCTTAAGGGGATTCTTCATACCAGACCCCCTGTTAAGCGTCCAGTTGCAGCCTGGGACATTAACCTGGTGCTGGACATGCTCACTCGGAAGCCTTCAACCCCTAGCTACCTGTGAGCTGAAATTTCTTACCTGGAAGACTGCCTTCCTGGTGGCCATTACCTCAGCCCGCAGGGTCTCTGAGATACATGCCCTGGTTACGGACCCTCCGTATACTGTATTCCATAAAGACAAGGTAGTTCTCCGTACTCATCCTAAATTTCTTCCCAAGGTTGTGTCAGAATTCCATCTAAACCAACCTCTGGTACTTCCCGCTTACTTCGTTAATTTCCAAAATGAAGGGGAACGAGCTCTTCATTCCTTGGATGTTAAGAGAGCCTTGCGGTTCTATTTAGATAGAACCAAGGATGTTCGAAAGACTCAGCAACTCTTTGTTTCTTTCAGCGACAACCGGCTGGGTCAACCTGTCGCTATCAAATGCATCTCATCATGGTTAGTGGCATGCCTTCGACATTGCTGTTCCATGGCTCAAGTTAAATTAGAAGGTAGAGTGTACGCTCACTCTACTAGGGCGGTCGCGGAATCCCTAGTGGAAATTCGCAATGTTCCAATTGCAGATATCTGCAACGCCGCCACCTGGAGCTCAGTGCATACCTTTGTTAAGCACTATGCACTGGATGTTCATGCCAGGCGACATTCCGCATTCGGCAGAACTATCCTTAATGGGCTTCTATCTTAGACGCGTGAGCTCTGGCTCTCCTGCCACCCTTTTGGGGGATTATCAGCTTGGTTCTCTCCCACTAGTGTGAATGAGTGGTGGAGACTTATGTCCAGGAAGATATGAAAATTACGTACCTACCGTAATTCTTGATCTTCTTGGACGAGTCTCCACCACTCATTCACACGCCCACCCTCCATCCCCCGAGCTCACCGCTGTGTTGGTCTTCACTCCCTCAAATCTTTAGGCCGTGAGGACTTCTTTGCTGACCCTTCTTACACGGGTCATACGGACTATCTTATGTCCGTGTTTTAATGTTAGTTTTACTTTTCGTTAGTTGCGCTGCACCTCCTTGGTAAAAAGGTACTGAGGGGGGTTGGAGGGTCGGCGCCGAGATAGTTATTACGCTCCGAGCTGCCATGGACACGGCGCTGCCTCAAGGCCGACCTCCAGCAAAGTTTGCTCCCGATGGGTCCTAGTGCCTCCGGCGCTAATCCCACTAGTGTGAATGAGTGGTGGAGACTCGTCCAAGAAGATCAAGAATTACGGTAGGTACGTAATTTTCAATTTTGGCACAGACACAACACCCTGTGGTGGGTCAGGGAGCCTTCCTCACAAGGTATTGACATGCGTGCCGAGGCCTGCTGGACCCATATAGTGGATCAGGACTGTCTCCAATATTGTATTTATCTCATTTTGCACAGGCCCTGAAGGGACCTGCACAAATGAGGATACAAGTCCACTATTAGAAATAAATTGCAAAAAACTATGTTAATGCTAGCATTAGGGTTGAAGAATGCAAAGCACACAAAGTAGGGAAATGAAAACCCATTAGTGTTTTGAGTCTCTGGAGTATTGCTGAATCAATGTTGGGGTCTTCCTTGGGGTTGTCAACCCTAATGCCCACCCACTCCCCAAAGCAAACAAGCTCAGATGTGATGTCTTTACGCAGAGCCCAACATGAAGAAAGCTATGACAGATTATTATTATGTTGTCCATACTGTATCACTATGAGGCACTAGCTTAAAGCTGTACCTTGTGCTTCGGACAGGAGGCTACAAGCTTGGGGAGAGGGGGTGAGCATTAGGACTGATTTTTGCAATTTATATAATAAGCTTTGCAAAAAACTTTGTTAATGCATCAGTTAGGGTTCCAGTGACAAAAGGTTGGAAATATGGTGTTAGGGTTTCCAACCCTAACAGCCCACTTCCATCCAGCACGCACCAGCAGGCATCGGGGGGGTGCCTTGGGGTCATCATCCCTAATGCTCACCCAATTCCACAAGTAAATAAGCTGAGATGGGCACATTATAGGAAAACGGGTTGCACATTAGGGCTGATGACCCAAGGCACACACCGACTTCTGTTGGTGTGTGCTGAGTGGAGGTGAATTGCTAGGGTTGGAAACCCTAACATCACATTTCCAACCTTTTGCCACTAGAACCCTAACTGATGCATTAATGAAGTTTTTTGCAAAGAACTTCCTTACTTTTTGAGAAAGTATAATCAGAGCCTTATTTGCTTGTGGGAGTGCAGATCTGAGAGGGTCCTGTGCTCCCATCCATCCATAATTTTAGAGACTGTGTAATTGTATCATTATTTTCCTGCGCCGCTCCCATCAGTTCATAATGGTATCCGTATCTACACGTGGGAGGGCCCTGCACTCACATCCATGTATAATTTTTCAGATAGTGTAGTGGTATACTTATTTGTCTGAGGGCCCTGCACTCCCATCCTGTAGTGTCCAGCATCAAAAAACACCTCACATTGCAGTCTTATCCTGTACAAAACACAACAAAATTTAAAAGCTATGTAACTGGACACCCAATTAATATATTGTCATGAAACCAGCAAAAGGCACATCGGTGGCAAAGCCCTTTAAGCCTGAAAATTTCAGACCAAAATTGCAAACCATTTTTTTCACACGTAGTGACAAACCCCCAAACTCTGTACACCTCACATTACAATGTTATCCTATGGGAAACAGAAACATTTTTAAACCACAGAACTCCACACCTAAGTAATATATTTTCACCAAACCAACAAAAGGCACATCTGTGAGGCAGGCCCTTTGTACCCTGAAAATATCAGACCAAAATCACCAACCATTTGTGAACTGTGAGTGACAAAGAAGCAGCTGTCTTACAATTCCTTTTTTTGCAAATTGCAAAAAAGAATTCTTTTCCCCAGTTATTTTTTCACAGTTTATGGAAAAAGTAAATCCTTTTTCGCAAATTACGAAAAAGGATCCTGTTTCATTGCATTTTTTTCCCTGTGATTTGCAGAATAGGATTTCCGCATGTAAAAAAAAACACATTTGTAAGTCACTTATCAAAAAACTAACCCCAGAATCGGATTCCACGGATTCCTATTAGGTAAAGACAACTGTTCTTGTCTACTGTACCCATGTATTTTTTAAGTAATTTAATTTTGTTGCCGCCGCTAACTGAAAACAAGATGGCGGCAGCACAGAAAAAAAATCTACATTTCCTGCACAGGATTCTATGTTTGCAAAAAAGGATTCCACATTTGTGACATAGAATCCTTTTTCAAGATGAATGTCTAACTTTTCCCATAGGAAATATTGGGAAACTTTGAAATTTAATAACTTTTGAATGGATAAATATTTTTTTCACCGGACTTTCAAAAGGCGCTACTGTGACCCAAAACCAATATACCCTAAAAATTTCAGACCAAAATTCCGCCATGTTTTTGCACAGGGGCATGACAAAGAATTTGACAAAATAATAGTAATTCATATGTTTTTTGACACTCTGTATCACCACACCCACACATCTGACTAGAACAAAATTTGCCACATCAGGAGGTCTTTGTTCCCTGATGGGGCTTGCAAAATTGCATGCACATCGCTTGAGTGGTTGCGAGGTTATTAAAGTGCAAACTTTTGAGTTTAACATAGAAGTAAAGTTTTAACTCTAATGCTCCTATAAAATATTCTAAATATATATCCAGAAGGCAGTGCCCTTCTTCCATCTTTCTTTCTCGCCTTCCTTCTCCCTCCCCAAGGTACAGCTTGTTCTTGGGGCATTTCCCTATTAATTGCTAAATTCAAATTCTGTGCCACTATCCAGTCTATCTCCTGTGGAGGGGTGCTGAGCACTGGATTGGATCAGGTCCGTTAGCTCCTAGTAGTAGCGTCAAATTTGTCAAGCAATTTTGTGAGATTCCTTATTTATCATTCACAAAAGTTAGGGAAAAAATCCTCTAAAATTCTTTGTTTTATACCTACAAAAAGAGGCCAATTCCTATTACAGTACTTAAGTGCCATCTAGTAGACTTTCAACTACACTATCTGATGAGACAACCCTCTCTGGGTTGCAGTGAACACACTAACAAACAAAACAAAATCCCTAACTAAAGGTTTCACAATTCTCAGTAGGGATTTTTAAAAATCCTTAAAAATCCTTTGACTAATTCGGTGCTACTACTGTATACACGGTAAAAAATTGCCATAGTAATGTTTTTTCTCAGGGATCCATCACTGTGATTTACAATAAGCATCATCTTCAGGCTAGAATCATAGTTTCATAGTATCATAGTTGCGTACAAGCTCAGGAGGCAGAGCCTATCATTGAGCTTGCCACCCGAGGGTGAGATAGTATTATATATAATCAAATTTAGAGTTACACATGAATTTGTCTAACTGATGTTTGAACATGTCCATTGACTTGCTGTCAACAATTGAGGCTGGTAATGTGTTCCATGTATGACTATTCTTTGTGAAAACCACTGACATCTCTTTTTAGTTCTACAATTTACCCCTTTTAATTTAAGATCATGGGACCTTGTTTGTGATTTATTGAAGTTATTTTCTACTCCTAAAGTTTTAGTAAGGCCAGTTTTTCTTATGGCTTTGTAGGTCAAACAAAAGTCTCCGCAAATTTGTCTAATGAATAGAATATAGATCCAATATTTTCAGTCTCTCTCCGTAAGATTTATCAGCCATGCCCTGAATTCCTTTAGTCATTTTTCTTTGTACCCTTTCTATTAGTTTCTTACCCCGAATTGTATTGGGCGCACAGAAGGGTGCACAGTATTCAAGGCGAGATCTTACTAAACTAGTGTAAAGAGGTAAAATGACCTTAGGTTGTCTGCTTTTTATATTTTTCCATATACATCCCATTATTCTTTGACATTTCTTAACTTTTAATGTTGTGTTATTATCAAAGTTAGGCTTACTATCTATATTTATCCCTAAATCTTTTTAATTTTCAGTTTCATGTAATTTTACATTGTTTAGGAAATAGTTATTTTTCATATTATGTCCCAAATGCATTACTTTACACTTCAGTTCATTAAACTTCATTTTATTTCTTTGTGCCCATAGTTCTACTGCTTCTAACTCTGTTTAGAAAGTTGTAATAGCCTCACTGGAGTTGACGATGCAACCAATCTTGCAGTCGTCTGCATATTTTGATACCCTGACGTTATCAGTTGTCTGCATTGTTTCGATCAAAATGTTAAACAGTGATGTGATGCCCTAGAGACAAAACTTTGCTAATTATAAAATTTAGAACACAAGTTTAAACTCTGCAGTGTGGTCATGCACCCCCTAGTGCCCTATCATCAGATTTGTTTCTGAAGGAAGGG
This sequence comes from Neoceratodus forsteri, assembly GCA_016271365.2. Taxonomy (NCBI): domain Eukaryota; kingdom Metazoa; phylum Chordata; order Ceratodontiformes; family Ceratodontidae; genus Neoceratodus; species Neoceratodus forsteri. The sequence continues at coordinate 549,715,232 of CM028129.1, forward strand.
GAACCTCTAAAACTAACTAATTGGCTACCTAACATTTCTAGTAACTTAAATTTTTTTTTTTTTAAACACTAATCAATTTTAGGACCGGCAACAATGAAGAAAAATATTTAACTGACCACATTTAACAATTGTTAAGGAATTGCAGTAAGTATTCCTTAACCAGCCTCAATGTAGAACTGATTCTTGTGTGAACCTATTTTCAGGTTGTGGAAGGGGAAGGAGAGTTAGAGATTGTAAATCACAGTAATGGATTCCTGAAAAGAAACAACATTACTACAGTATTTTTTCTTCTAACACCAGGAATCCATCACAGATGCTTTACAGTAAGCAGACTCTCCAGCAGTACCTTGGGCGGATGGGTTCAGATCCTACTTAGGAAAAAGGTTCTGCAAGACAGCAGTTTCAAAACTGGCATCCCTTCTGGACTGTATGTTCAGACAGTAGCGCTGTGTGAAGGTGTGCACTATTTTCCAGGCAGCTTCTTTACAAATGTCTAGTAGGGGGATGCCCCCTGTGGCTGCCACAGGCTGCCACAGAGGCAGAGTACCCCTTGTGGAGTGTAGAGGGACTTGTCCAGCGTTTTCATAACAGAACTGTATGCAAGAGACTATCTTGCTTGTTGGATTACCTTCGCCCACCTCACCACAGGTATCAACAGCATAGAAAAAATAGAATCTGACAGCAGATGAAGACCACTTGGCCCATCCAGTCCACCCATTTTTCCCTACATATATTATCACTGCAGACCCTCTTTGATCTACAGCTTTTTCCCCTACTGTTCCTTTCCTCTAGAATTTCCTTGTGCCTATCCCATGCATTCTTGAACCCCACCGTTGTTTTCATCCCCACAACCTCCGCTAGAATGCTGTTCCCTGACTCCACCACTGTTTCTGTGAATAAGTACTTCCTCACATCTCTCCTGAATCTACTCCCCTTCAGCTTCATAGCATGTCCCCTTGTTCTTGAGCACCTTTTTTTCCTGAAAAATACTTCCCTCCTGTGATCTATACAGAGGTAATGCCACCTTCCTCCTTCTGTTGGTGATACCCCTCCCTCCCTATACACCACAGAATCCCACTAGCCCCCTGACTCCCTTGTTGCATTGCCTGGCCACCTTTTGGTCATCAGATATGATTACCCCCCCAGGTTTCTTTCCTTCTTGATAGTCATCAATACCTCTCTACACATTCTGTACTCTGCCTCTGGGCTTCTGTGCCCTACGTGCATTTTTTTTGCTTTGAAAACCAGCTGCCATACTCTTGACCTCTCTCTAGTTTTCTCAGTTCTCTGTTCATCTTCCCGCCCCCCCCATAGAGTGTCCGCTCTGTTGCAGATTTTGGTGTCATCTACAAAAAGGCAAACCTGCCCTTCCAGTTCCTCTGCAATGTCACGCACTGATCCCTGAGGCACCCCGTTGGTCACCCTCCCTTGCTCAAAGGGAACTTAATTTACTATCACCCTCTGTCACCTATGCCTAACCTATTTCTAACCCAGTTAAACATCTTTGGACTCATTCCTGCACTAACCAGGTTGCTTACTAGTGTCCTATGTGGAACGGTGTTGAAAGCCTTTTTGAAATGTAGGTTGTCGACGCCCGCTGCTCCACCCTGATCTAATTACTTTGTAACCCCATCAAAGAACTCTTATCAGATTAATTTGATATGCCCCCCTTCCCCCCCCCCTCCGTGAACCCATGCTGCCTTGGGTGTCAAACTCATAACCCACTGCATTCAAGATACTCCAAAATCCTTTCTTTCAGCATTGATTCCATTAACTTTTCCACCACAGATGTCAGTCTGAGATGTGTTACTTGGGACCCAGCATCCTTCATCCATTCCAGGTAGTGACCTCATGCTCTTTTTACATCCAGACAGTGCAGTTTCTGTTCACATGTACTGGAATGCGAAGGGCAGAGCATGCGAAGGGCAGCTGACTTGTTCAGGTGAAATTCTGACAGCACCATAGGTAGGAACTTCCTGTTAATCTTAAGGACTGTCTTATCCATGTGGAAGATTGTGTAGTTTGGATCTATGCAGAGGGCTTGCAGTTTGCTTTCCCTCCTGGCAGATGTCATAATAGTCAGAAAAATGGTTTCCATATGACATATTTTAAATCAGCAGTAGCCATAGGCTCAAAAGGGAAAGGGGAAATTGTTTAACCAGGAAAGGCACACTAAGCCAGAGCTTGTTTCCAGGTGCAACCTAGGAGCATAAGGAAGTTAAATGACTTGCTCAGGGTCACACAGTATGCAAGTGGGAGCTGATGGGATTCACACCCAAGTGTCCAGGTTTGCAGCTCAGTGCCCTTAACCACTACGCTATACTGCCTCCTAAGACAGAAGTGATGGACATACCTCTCAACCTTTAATCACCAAAGGTGGCATACTGCCCTATAAACTGGAGGACAAAACACAAATATGGAGCAGATGCAATTTGTTGCCTGAGAAGTGAAACTGCAGTTGTGGTTCCAATGATGCTGTTATCCATTAAGCACAGTGCTTTTTCCAGCATGGCTTAGGCAAGTACTGACTGGGGAAATAATAACTTTAGTTCCCTTGAGCACAGCACAGCTGTCGACTTGCAAAGGAGTGCCAAGAGCACTCTTGAGTGCTCACTCCTCTACAACTCAATGCACAAAAAGATATGGAAAAGCTATTCACCTCATGTGCCTCGCAGTGCCAGTAATTCAGCTAAGGAGGAGATTGGGGGGGGGGGGCACACCAACCAGCAACAGTTGAATTCTGCCAAAAGACTTCTCTGCATGCAGGCACTCCTCCTTGAATATAAGGGTCATGGTGCATTCTGCATGTTGTGCCAGGTCTGGGTCAATAGCGCTGTACCTGCTTTCTGGGATAGCTGGTGTGTCCTAGAAAGATGGACGCAAGCAGTCACATTTACAGGACTTACAGTAGTTTTAACTTGTTCTTAAAGGTGCAAGTGTTGTGGAATGGAAGGCTGTTCAAGAGAGGATTCGTGAAATATTGCAAATCAGGCTTGCCACTGCAGACTGTGCATTCTCAGAACATTTGAGAGGACAGGAATAGCCAGTGATGTGCTGCCAAATCTTTAACACCCCCCCCCCGTCCACAGGTTCCACCCCCTTTGCTGGCTCTCGCCCTGACCACGCCCAGCTGTCCCTTTTCACAGTGGCAGCTAGTGAGAACAAACTCTAGCCAGAGCCGATAGGGCTGTGAAGAGCTACCAAATGACCAAAGATCTTACTTCGAGAGGGCTCTTGCAGTAGGTAATTACATATAGGACTGAAGCCGGCAGGCATCAGGACCCCATGGAAAGATTTCTAGCTAGCAGTCTCTGGCGAGGGACCGCCCCCACGTCAGGTGACCTGCATCAGTCGACATCGGTATAAAGGGGCGGTCCCTCATGCCCGCCTTCCAGTTCTTTCCCGCCGTTTGCTTTTGACAACGCCTCACGGTTAAGTTCCACTGCTTGTCATTTTATCGTGCGTTGAGTTATACCGTCGTTTTCTCAATTCGACTATTTTTGTCAGGATTTTCTTACCTGCCGTATGTCGTCCCCTACCACGTCCGAGCACAAGAACAAGTGCGGCTCGTGCGGTGCCCAACTTCCGCACAAGGATGGCCATTCTCAGTGCCTTATCTGCCTAGGCCCTGACCACCCCGTGGATTCCTGTCGGCACTGCCTGAAGTTCAACGCGGCCACCCGCAAAAGCAGGCAGCAGTCCCTAGAGGCTCACATACTTAAGAAGAAGATGTCTTCCATGGAAAAGGAGCTGAAAAAGCTCTGACAGGCTTCCACCTCTCCCGAAGGCCTTAAGAAGAAGAAGAAAGAGAAGCACTGGGACTGGGACTCCTCATCAGCGGCTGTGACGACTTCGACTGGAGTCGCCGCCCTTCAGGTAACGTCCCCTCTGGGGGATTGTTCCTTGATGGCCCTCTTGGTGGTGTCTGAGATGGCGTCGCTCCCCCCGGCTGCTTTGTGCTCAGGCCAGTCGGGAGCCTCCGGGGCAAAGGAGGCACCCGCTCCTGGTAAGGCCGCCCCTGCGTGGCCTCCTGGTTCGAGCCTCTCCCGAAGTCGGGTGTCAGCTCCTCCGATGTCTGCTCGGAGCCGACCACTATGTCACTCGACCCTTCACACGGTTGTCAAGCTGCCCGTCAAGGTCACCTCCCCTGCACGGCCTTCTTCAGGCATTGGGTCCGATCAGTCGGACATCGGCTCCTCCGACACCCACCCGGATCCCGCAGGTCAGACACCCACTGGCCTGTCCAGTGGTCGCTCAGTGAAAGAGCCTATGCCAGATCCTCTGATCTCATCCGGCGCTGTCAGCTCCCCGCAGGCTTCGCCGCTGCTGTCCAAGGCCTCTGTGTCTCCCCAGCTGGATCAGGAGGATCCCTCCAGCCCTCCCCCGGATGCCGCTGGGGATTCTTCGGTGCTTCTGTCAGGCCTCCCTCCCGTAGGTCCGGATGGCCTGATGTCGGACCCTTGGATGCCGGCCCTGTCGCCGGCTGACGTCCGCTTGCTGTATGTCACCCCGATGCCGGACCCAACCCCCGTGGGGCCCCCTGTTCCAGGCCCACCTACGGGGCCTCCTCCAGGACCTTCTACTCTGGTAGAGCCCCTGGTGCCGGATCTTACGCCATCTTATCCGACACCGTCTTGTCCGGCTCCGCAGCACCCAACACCGCAGTATCCGACACCACAGTACCCGGTGCCTCAGTACCTGAAGCTGGGATTCCCGCCGTCGGGCTATGGATACTCGCCCTATGGATACCCCCAGTATCCATATCCCCCTCCTCCACCGCTCCCTCAGCCGCCGGTGGATCTGAGGGAGTCTCTGGCTTCTTGGTGGGCTGAGGCCACGGCAAGTATCACAAGACCTTGCCAGGTCAGGTCAGGGGTCACTCCACCAGGGGTGTCGTGGCCTCTGCTGCCTGTTTCAAGAATGTGTCAGCGGCTGATATTTGCACCGCCGCAACTTGGGCTTCTGTCCATACCTTTACGAAACACACAGTTTGGACATTACCTCTCGCCGGAGAGCCGGCTTCGGGTTGGCTGTTCTGCAAGGACTTCTTTCTTAAGCCTTTCTCAGCCAGAGGATCCCCTATGGGTAGTTTCCTCCTCCCGAGTGCTTCTCTTTGTTCCAGACTGCTTGGGACTCAGTCCTATATGTAATTACCTACTGCAAGAGCCCTCTTGAAGTAAGATAGTACAGTTACATAAGAACTTACCGTAACAGTAGATCTTCGAGAGAGGCTCTTGCAGTAGGTAATACCTTCCCTCCCTCCATCCCCCTAAGCTTTTTCAGCTCCTTTTCCAGTGAGGGAAATATCCGAAGCTCGAGAGGTCCCTATGATGTCATCAACCCCCGAGATGGAAACACGGCCTTGACATGCACAGTTCCTTATCTGTTATTTTATATAGTACATGGTTCCCCCCCCAAACTGTGCCAGTTTAATTTCACAAAGATTTGTCACAATTTCTGTACCTTGTCCTGTCCTTGTACCTGTTTCCTCCCAGTCCTCGCTGCAGTCCCGATCCGCTGCCGACCCCGAAGGTAGCATTTCTCGCTGTCATCCGGCTTAGCTTTGTTCCCCAGGACCACTGATTTATTTAAAACAAAAAAAAAAAGACTGTTGACAAACTGATAGTTTGGAAACACGGTGCCGACTATGGCAGTCCGTGTCCAAACTATCCGAGAAGCTCATGTCCAACCACTTGCTTACCAGCGCCGCCATGTTGTACAGTATTTTTTGAGAAGTCCAATGTTTCAGCCAGTCGGGAAACAGTTGAAGGTTAAGAAGTTGTTGTACTATCGTTCTGATGTCAGAACGATAGTACAACTTTTTTGATCTTTGAACTGTCCTACAACAGGATTTGGAAAACCATTGTTTTCTATCCACAATAAGCCCTAACCATATACTATATAGTGCTGTTTAGTCACACTCATCAAAAACTGCCATGCCGCTAAATCAGTCCTCTTCAATTTATTTAGTCAGATTAAATGCTACTGGTGTGTGTGTGTGTGTGTGTGTGTGTGTGTGTGTGTGTGTGTATGTGTGTGTGACTGCTCCCAGATTAAGTTTGCCTTTTTTCTGTAACTGCAGGGCAATTTTCCTATGTTTCCTTGTAGATGGCTCCAAGTCCCTGTAAACAGAGTTCCTTACCATTTAGATAAAATACCTGACATTCTCTACAAGCTTAGTTAAAGGAGAACTGCACTGAACCTGTGAGTAATGTTTCCTGTAGAAGCTTTTTTTGATATAGTGGGTCCCCTTCTGTTTCTGCCCTACTTTTGCTGGCCTTTTAGTTAACCCATTGGATATTTATGGGTTACATACTGCTCCAAAGTGCCATCTGAGAATTGTATGATGTTGTTTATGTCTTCATGAACCTAAGAATTCTGAATTAGAGCACAGATGCATTGTACCAACAATGTAAGTTCTTGACAAGATCATACTGTTCTAAAATGGTCAATGCCAGCAGTGTGTGAATCAGAAACACTCACTGAATTTACCAAAAGGCCAGTTCAGATTAAGCAGTAACAAAATGAGAATTGGTATTTTTAAAAATAACATCTACTTCTACAAAAATGCATGTCTGCTGATTCAAGGCAGTTCTCCTTTGAGAAATTAACAGCCCAGTCTAAATTGTTCACTATTTATGGGGCTGGCAATATAGCCTAGAGGTTAGAGTAATGAGATATAAATGAGCTTTGTACATCCAGCATTCAGACATGGGTTTGGTTCCCACACCCTCCATTTCCATACTGTGTGGCTCTGATTAAGTCACTTGATCTCCCCAGTGTTCCCGGGTTGTCCCTAGAAACAAGCACCTGTGCCTAGTTGGCCTTACCTGGTCACCAAAGGAAAACACACATATATATTTATTACGTTACATTTATAAACTGTATACAAACCTTAAACTCCAGTACACAGATTCCAGATCCATGCAATAACCAACCTCCCTACTCCTAACAAGTCCATCTAACTACTCTATCCCTCTCTATAAATCTGTTATTTTTTTTTCCTTTTAGTTTAGTTTTGAAACTGTCTGTCAGGAGGATGGAAACATAACACTTTTACACTGACCTTCTGCTGTGCGGGAGGGGATGCTCACTCAAACAGTGTAGCTGAGACTCAGACTGTAAATCCTAGATAAGAGATGAGCAGTCTGCATCAAATGTCCCATCCCAAAGTAGGATTGTACACACACACACACACACTTAAAAGCACCTTCCACTTGACACTTCCAACTCCAGAAACAGCAAACAAGCACGAAGCACCTCTTTTGTTCTATGTGTGCCTGGGCAGCTGGACTTAATTAACTGCGTCACGCTAGTTTATGCTTACTTTTTTTGTTTGTTTGTTTAAAGGGCAAGATCCTTCAGGCCAAAGTGGATGGGGCTACAGCCTCTACTGCCCCCTGCAGTTCGTATGTATGCCCACAGGAATTAAATAGCTCACAGACTGCAGGTCCAGTGTCTATAATCTGACACTGTAGAGGTTCAGTGTTTTATAGACATCGTATAATGAGTTAACCCCTATGTTGCTGAAAGAAATAGAATGCATCTATTAGACTGAGCTGGACAGATGATAGAAACAGTAGTTTAAAATTTTTTTTTTTTTTGTTAATAGCCTGAGAAGTTCTGTGGCACAATACAGTAACATCCACCCTCCATTCAGATGCCTTTAACATAGAGCAGTAAATAGCAAAAATCAGAGAGGGGAGTGCACTACTTTGCAGCTGTGGAGGAATACTTCCAAATGTCTAAAAAGGGAGTTCCATGAAAAGCCGTTTTAGAGCTACAGTCTGATCAATGATAGAAGGGTTGTAGACTTCACCCACAGCCCTAAAAAACAGACAGAACCACACAAAATGCAGACAAAAAATAAGCAAAATACTCTCCCAACATTCCTGTGCTGTGGCCTCCTCACAGATCTCCCGCTGCACCACTGCCACTCGTACATTATTGCAATGACTGCTGCAACTTTGGTAAGAGTGAGGCTTACATGACTTGTTTCCTACCTGAACTGGTGGCCTTCTGCCATGACCCCCAGTGTGCAACAGCTGTTGCCGCACGATCATAGTCAGAACTCTGTGATTTGCCCCCCCAATTTGTTGACACAAACATTCATGTCAAATCTTACTGATGACACAGACTCCCTGCCCTCCCATGGTGTCAGACTGTTCACATCTCACAAGCTTAATGCAAATGGAAAGTTTTCATTAGACTCTTGATGCTTTTTTTTTTTTGCCATACCCCCTCCCCATTGGCAATTTCAGATCACATCTGAAAGTTCCCAGTACAACAAATCAGTGTGACAGTTCTATTTTGAGTACAATATTCCAAAAGAAAAGAAAACACAAAAGTAAAGCATAGCCTCATTTCTCTCTTGCGTCAGGTCACATGACACACATTTCCCAAACTGATAGGGGTGTTTTTATTTACAAATAGTATCCCTCCCCCAAATAGTTTGATGTGATTTACCCTTCACTCTTCCCAGGCCTACTATCCAGAATAAAATTGTCCTCAGCCTCCAGTCCTTTCCTCATGATGGTGACCAGCCAGCAATGCCACAACAACCGAGAAACGACAAGGTGAATGGATTTCACTTGCCTGTGATGGCATTATGGTGGCAATCTGACTGTTATCTGTGTTGCACACACCCTGCAACTGAAAAATTCAAACAAAAAAAGTAAGCAGTGCAGAATTGCAATGACGGTTTTGGCACCAGGCAGCAGACAAGACTCCCACTCACGTATGAACATGTGTAGTAGCAAGTAGCCTCTCCTGATTGTTGTGGTAGGGGAATGAGTGGGCATTGCAATGGAATGGGAATAGCCCACACAGTGGATGGCAGTGTGTGAGCATGGCAGGGAGGAGAGCAAGTGAGGGCGCAGCAACCAATAGGAGGCTGACATTTCAGTGAAGTTGGGCACACGGCAGCTGCCTTCTCAAAAACTGGTGTCCTTGCTCCCTTGAGTCAACATCAGTTCTCATGCTGTTACTGCATATGCCACCGACATAGGCCATGTCTGCTGGTCTGTCTCTCTCTCTCTCATTTGAATAGGCAACCCCCCGCCACCAACACCGAATTCTGTGCTCCCACTTCTTACCAGAAAGTTGGAAGATCACAGTCTGACAGTGGCATTCTGAATGGCTGTAAATAAAATCACAAGTTCCAACTGCTTTTGGAGTATGCTGAGCTAATTACTGGCTTGCATGAGCGGGTAAAACAGAAAATACTACTGGCTTGAGCGAACCCGCTCCAGCATATCACTGCCTACTAGGTCCAGAGAGCTGCTTCAATGGGACAGGCATGATGAGCATACCTCTTAAACTTTCATCCCCAAATGTGGCATACTGCCCTATAAACTGTGGGACAAAAAGACAAATATGGAGCAGGAGCAGTACATGCTTTGAGAAGTGAAACTTGGGTTGCAGACCATTCCTTCAAGTGGTCCCTTTGATCAGCTGCCCGATCTAGTCAGCAGTCAGTGGATCAGGCAGGTAGGTTAATGCAATAGCCCTGCTAGTAGTTACAATGCTTAATAAAGAATAACAGCATAAGGGCATAAATTCTCCCAGCATTGCTGAAGCAACCAGCTGATGGGTGAAAGAAGGAGCAGGCTAATCAGAGCAGAGGCAGTTCATCACCTGAGAAGTTAAACTGCAGTTGTAGTTCAGACGACACTGGTATCCAGTATGACTATTCCTTCAAGTGATCCCTTTGGTCAGCTGCCCGACCTAGTCAGTAGTCAGTGGATCAGGCGGGTAGGTCAGTGCAGCAGCCCTGCTACAATGCTTAATAAAGAATAATGGCATAAGTGCATAGTTCTTACCCAACTCTCTGCCCATCTCTCTCACTCTAACTTTTTCACCCCCTTCCAATCTGGCTTTTGTAAAAACCACTCCACCGTCACCTCCCTGATTAGGCTCACTGCCTCCATCCTCACGGGGATGGACAGTGGTCAAATCACATCTGCCATCTTTGTCGACCTAGCCAAGGCTTTTGACACTGTCTCCCACTCTGTCCTGTTACACTCTCTCTCTCTCTCTGCTGCAGGCTTGTCAGCTGCTGCCACAAACTGGTTCTGTGCCTACCTGGTAGGTCAGACCCAGTCAGTTAGAATAGCGGATTCCATATACCCACCCCTCCCTATCAACACAGGGGTCCTGCAGGGATCAGTGTTGGGCCCCATACTCCTCTACATCTTTCTAAATGACTTGCCATCTGTCTGCACATCTATCTCTATTCATATGTATGCAGATGACACGGTCCTTTACACCTCCGTCCACTCCCCCACCGATGTTGCAACCAGCCTTCAGAACAATTTCAACAACGTTCAGCACTGGTTTTGCTCACATGACCTTCGGCACTAGGCAGAGACATTCAAGGCTTCCCTAACTACCTACCCGCTTTCCACATCCTCAGTGGGACGGTCCTCGAGGACACCTTCTCATTCAAATATCTGGGGGTTTGGCTTGACCAACACCTCACCTTCTCTGGTCATGTGGACACCATCCTTGAAAAGCTGCGCTCCAAGTTAGGTACACTATTTAGGAATTGGAACTGCCTCCCTCTCCCGGTTAGGCGTGAACTTGTCCAGAAGATGATCCTCCCTATCTTTGACTACTGTGACGTAGTCTACAGTGCCACTCCTAAGACCTCCCTAGCCAGGTTGGACACCCTCTTTAACTCCTTCTGCTGCTTTGCACTCAACGCTCCTACCCTCACTCATCACTGTCAACTTTACCACACTTTGGCTTTACCATCTCTTGATAATAGATGTCTCCTCCGCTGTGCTAAATTTGTCTCCAAATTCTGGTTTGGCTCCCTCCCTACTTACCTCAACTCTTCCTAACAATCCCCCACCATCTACCCATTCGCTTAGGTCATCAGTTTCCCATACTTTAGGTGTCCCATGCCATACAACTACTGTCAGCCAGGCAGCCTTTTCGTACTGCTTCCCTAAACTGTGGTATCCCCCCTCCCCCCAAGATTCGCCTTTCTTCCTCCCCTTCCTATAGCTCCTCAGCCTTACACAATTACCTATTTGTGAACTGCAACTGAGCAGACCATGTTGTATCTAAATGGACTGTAATAATTATCCTATTACTGCACTTGCGGACCTTGTGTTCACTGTGATGTAATGGAATAAAATACATACCAACTGTAATTTCTTGATGCTTGTTACTGCTTGTTAATTGCTCTCTACTTGGTAACGTGTCTTATGCATAATTGGCAATATATACTGTTTTGTTGTTTGCCTATGACTTATTTGTATGTCTTCCAATTCCCATATATTGGCAATGTATACTGTTGTGTTGATTACATTTTATTGCATGCCTTCCAACTCCCCCACCTTCCAGGATGCACCGTGAGACAAGCAACTTGTTGCTCAGTGTGCCCTTCCTGGCAAAACTCTTAAATAAATAAATAAAATAAAAACTGCTCCATCAAGTGGTTCCTTTGATCGGCTGCCTGATCTAGACAGCCGTCAGTAGATCTGGCAGGGTAGGTCAGTGCAGGCAAAGAATAACATCATAAGGGCATAAATTCTTCCAGCATGGCTGAGGCAGGCAGCGACTGGGTGAAGCAAGGAGCAGGCTAATCATGCTGCTGCTGGGCAGCATCTTGTAAATGAAAGGATGGAGCTGCACTATTGATGCGGCTTTCTTCTTTCAACTGTGAGAAGTTTCTGCCCAGTAAGCAGGAAACAGCACCATGATCAGCCTTGCTGATCACTGGGCTATCACTATCGAGACCATTATAGCCTGAGCTGCTTTGGACCCAACAGTAACACTCCTCTGAAATGCTGTTCTTTTGATGTTCAGGATGTTCGCTTCACACTGTGAATGTATGCAAGCATAAAAATGGTCACTTTTTATCTATTATACTGCAGTTTACAAACATACATACGAACATACAAAGAAGCCAGCAGAAGAAGGCCATTTGGTCTATCAAGTTTGCTCATATTGCAGGGTCCACAGCTTGAACTAATGTCCCTGCCTCCCTCCCCACTCCCTCATCCTCCCTACCCATGATCCTTACCTTCCCCCTATGCCTATCCCAGCCTGTCTTAAAGCTGCCCACTGTCTTCAATGAGATGACCTCTCCCGGCAGCGTGTTCCAAGTGTCCACCACCCTCTCTGTGAAGAAGTGCTTCCTGACCTCCCTCCTAAACCTCCCACCCTCCAACTTAAGACTGTGCCCCCTTGTGTTATGGTTGCCACTCAGTTTAAAGAGAATCTCCTTGTCAACCTTATTTATCCCTTTCAAGTACTTGAAGGTCCCAGTCATGTCCCCTCTCTCTCTCTCCTGTCTTCCAGGGAGTGCATGTTCAGTGCCCTCAACCTCTCCTTGTATGCCTTACCCTGCTGACCCGCTATCATCTTTGTAGCCCTCTTCTGGACCTTCTCCAACAGGTTAATGTCCTTTTTGAGGTCTGGGCACCAGCATGGAACTCCATACTTTAGATGCAGCCTTACCAGTGACCTGTACAAGAGCAGTATAACTTCCTCTCTCCTACTACTGATCCCCCTAGATATGCATCCCAGCATCTTGTTTGCCTTTGCTGCTGCTTTCTTGCACTGCGTGGAGTGCTTCAGGTCACTAGTGATCATCAATCCCAGGTCCTTCTTCTCCTCTGATGCAATTACTCGGACTCCACCCTAGTAGTACTCTGTCCTGGGATTCTTTGCTCCAGTATGCATAACTTTGCAGTTCTTGGCATTGAAGCCAAGCTGCCAGATCCTGGACTGCCTCCCGAGCTTTTCCAGATCTTCCGGTAGGTCCTGTATCCCTTCAGCTGTGTCCAATCTCCCGCAGAGCTTGGTGTCATCAGTGAATAAGCACATTTTGCCCTTATAGGGAAACGTCCATTTAAAAATGGACTCCGACTCAGTATGACACAGGGCCTGATTAGGAGTGTCAGAAAAAGTAATTATTTTTACCTTCTGTGATGTTTTGGATTTTAAAAATATATCTGGTTGATCCTGCCTCCCTCTCGGCCTGACATTTTAGGAATAGTATCCCTGAGCGGCGCACCCACAACCACCCACGGACAGGTATAGACCACTGCCAGTCTATACCTAGTCTCAGTATAGCACCAAGATATCTACGATCAAAACTGGAGCTATTAGAACCTATCAGTATACATAAATGTAATGGAACTAAGGACCCGTGGCTGCTCCCCACATGCTATGTCATTCTCGAGACAGCAGCGGGTGGTAGTTGGTGCGCCGCTCGGAGCTACTATTCCTAACATGTCAGGTGGAGAGGGAGGCAGGATCAACCAGATATATTTTTAAAATCCAAACCATCACAAAGGTAAAAATAAGTACTTTTTCTGACACTCCTAATCAGACCCTGCCTCACACTGAGATGGGATCGTGTTTTAAATGGATGTTTCCCTTTAATGCCATCCCCAATGTCATTGATGAAGACATTGAACAACACCAGCCCTAGCACCAAGCCCTGCGGGACCCCACTGGTTACTTCTCTGGTGCCAGATAACTCTTCCCCCCGCAACCACCCTCTGGGTTCTGTCCCTCAGCCAGTTTTCGACCTATCTGGCCATCTTTTCCCCAACCTAGTTTGTGGTTAGTCTTTGCTGTGGGTGCATTTCTCAGTTATTTTTTGGTCCTTCTGCTTCTGATTTTGCACCACAGCCATGTCTCAGTGCCAGCCTGCTCATTTGTATCTACTTGATATGTTTGTTCAGATATCTTAGGTCTGAAATTGGTCACCATTCCCCATTTTTTCTTGTGAGCGAGGAAGTATCTTGAGAAGAGGCCCTTGCCACACTGTGAGGAAGTTCTCAGATGAGAGGAACTGTATGTCTTCCCTTACCTGGACGATTGGCTTCTCAAGGCCCCGTCCTGGAAGCAGCTCTTGCTGACTCTGGAATGCACTCTATAGCTCTTCCACTCTCTGGGCATAATGGTCAACCTGCCCAAGTCTGTTCTAGTACCGTCCCAAAGATTGCAGTACATCGGGCGGTTCTGGACTCCGAGCAGGGGAAGGTCTCCTTACCCCAAAATGGGGCGGAATGCCTTATGGCCCAGGCTCAAGAAATTGCCAAGAGTCTGTACATCCCTGCCGTACTGTACCTCAGGCTATTGGGTTTAATGGCTACGGGACATCATTCCCAACCATTCCACTGACCAGACTTCATATGCGTACCCTTCAGTGGACCCTCAGAGTGCAATGGGACCAGTGTTTGGATGAGTTAGACCAACAAGTCCTGGTCTTCTCCCCAGTTCAAAAGGTGCTGCAATGATGGATGGACCTCTTGAAACTTTTTCTAGGGGGTTCCCTTTCAGATCTCCTCCCCACATCAGATTCTAACCACGGATGCTTCGGGGCTAGGTTGGGGAGCACACCTGGGTCCCTTCCAAACCCAGGGCTCCTTATCTCAGTGGGAAGCCACCCTGCATATCAGTGTCCTGGAGAGGAGGGCAGTGCTCTATGCCTTACAGGCTCTTCAGGAGCATCTGGCTCCAGGCCAGCTGCTGGTGCAGTTGGACAACCTGAGTTTCATCTACTACAATGACAAGCAGTGCAGGACTCACTAGTACCCTCTTTACAGGGAGGCCATGAGAGTGTGGTATTGGGCACTGGAGCACAGCCTGTCTCTCTCTGTGGTCCACGTGCCAGATGTTTTAAACACCCTGGCGGACAGTCTCAGCAGGACTCAGCCCAGTATGTATGAATGGGAGCTTCTCATCTGTAGCAGATCTGTTTGTCAGATGGGGTCATCCAGAGTTGGACCTTTTTGCATCCCCACTCAATGCAAAACTGCCAAATTTCTGCTCGCTAGATCCAGGGCATGGGGTTTTCTGCTGAGACTCGTTATCCCTCTGTAACCCCTAGGTGGTGCTATTCCAAGGGATACTACCCCTGCCTGCTTGGCTAGTAGCAAGTTAAGGGGCCTGGGTACTGAAACAGGTGCCTCCACCCAGAGGTCAGAGTTGGTAGTGGTCAAGCTAACCTGGGCACAGCCCTCCAGGACACTGTAACCCCCTTTTTCCCTTCTAGTGGCCTGAACACTGTACAATAATCACTTTCACAATACCCCTGGTACACCATACAAGTACCCACACTGTTTGCACTTACCACCAGGTTTGGTTCCTCTGGCTTGACCCTGGGGACCCCCTGTAAAACAAGGTTATACACAGCAAATAGCAACAGTACAGTCTTTTTAGCACAAACTGGAACCACAGTCAGGGTGAATGTAAAAAGAGTTAGATCTGATTTATTTAGGGGACTTGAATAAGGGAGGGATGTAATCAGGTTGATTTACTCAAAGACTATATCATTTAGACAATTATGCTTGCACTTCAGAGTCCCTACAAAGTCACACACTCTGGTACCCAGGTGGGGAAAAGGTGGGCTAGCCAGGAACGTTGCAGCCGGTTGGGGCCCTGTGATGGAAGAAAGCAACATGCACAACACACACTATTTGTAATCTGGAGCTGGAGAGCTCAGTTCGTGAAAGAAAATAGCTAGCCTTGCTTGTAGAGCAGAAAGCAGCTAACTAAAAGAAGCTACAATTTCTTACTATTTTAACACTTCTATCTCAGCAGGAATCGGTGTCTGTTGAGATTAAGCAGACAGATACTTTATTAAAAGTAGAAGGGGTCTTATTTAGGGTTAAAAAAAAGAAAAGAAAGAAATTCAGTGCGTGTTCTGTGCTGGGAAGGGTACTGTATCAACTTACTTTGCTAAATTAGTAGGAGGAGAGAGAGCTTAATTGGAGGTGTGGCTTAGACAATATAAAAGCAGGTGACTCAAATTACAACTTCCTGTTGCTAGCCTTTTTTCTTACTAATTGCCCTCCATCCCACCCTAAGCCAGTTCTACTTTTATAGCCACTGGATTTGACTGACAACGGGAACTTCCTGTTTGGCAGTAGGAAGGGAAGGATCATATAGAAACATTGGTTTTGTCAACCCTAAAGGAAAAAAGTATCTCGCTCTCCCCCCCAGCTGCTGGTGGTCTGACAGTGAGCAAGGAAGAAGGAGGCTACTGAAGAATATAGGAAGTTGCTGTCCCAGAACAGGAAGGATGAGAGTTGTAAGGAGAGGAGAGAGTTAGCATACAGAGAAACAGGAGAGGGGACACAAAATAAGACATGATAGGAGTGGTGCAGTGCAATGGCTGTGGGGCGGCAGTGTTCCGGGAGACATTCTGGAGGCTGCGATGCTGCCGTATTTGCAGACACCTCTCTGGTCTGAGGGAGGAGGTTGCCCGTCTCCAGGCTGACCTGGCTAGGATTTGTGGAACCTCCTTCCCCACCCAGGGACCACCAGGGCCAATGCCACTACCTTAGAGGTTGCCAAGAAAGAGGAGAGGCTGGACCAGGGTGGGCTCAGAGAGGGAGAGGGTGGTGGAACAGAGTTGCTTCCCTCGAGCTATACCTCTCCACAATTCATACGCTCTTCTGGTGGATAGTGGTTCCTCTATGGAGGCACCTGCAGTGGAGACCAAGGAGGATGCTGGGAACCTTTACAAAGGAGACCCACAGGAGGGTGGCATGGGACCCTGCAGGGGAAGGAAACAACTCCTGGTGGGGGACGTGATCATTAGGGGGTAGAAATGGGGGAGGAAGGGGAAAGGGAGGTAAGGTACCTGCCTGGTGCCACGGCTTGGAGGGACAGGAAGCGAATCCTCAGGATCGTGGGAGCAGCTGCACAAGGGAGGGAGCTGGATGTCATTGTCCACCTAGGGACAAATAACCTGGCTAGGAATGGGATCAGAGCAGTGCAAGAGGAGTTTGTAGAGTTAGAGGGCCTAGACATGTAGCGACACGGTAACCTTCTCGGAGGTGCTGCCTGTCTATGGGTGGGTGATGCATAGGGTGCCTCACCAGGGAATTCAGTGAATGGTTGAAAACTGGTGGAGCTCAGGGTTTTGGCTTCATTGGGGATTGGGGAACATCTGGAGGATGCAGACCTATACTGGTGTGATGGTCTGCATCTGTCCGGGGGAACCAGAATCCTAGGTGAGAGGTTTAAATGCTTCATTGGCAAGCATTTAAACTAGCCAAGGGGAAGGCACTAAAAGGAGCAGGAAATCCCAGCCTCCCCACAAAAACACGGTAATTAGTGAGGTAAACACCAAGGTAGAGAAGTCATTAGGAGCAGGACAGAGGTAAATGAAAAAGGCAGTAAGGACAGGAATGGGGTTAAAAGGGTAAGGCCATCAAAAAGTGGAGGGTGATGAGTACCAATGCCGTAGTCTGTGTAACAAGCTCCCTGAACTAGTGGCATTGATGGAAGAGGTTGCCTGGATATTTTGGCAGTCACAGAAACATGGCACACAGAGAACCATGACTGGGATGGCAACATACCAGGATACACAATCTACAGGAGGGACAGGGAGGCTAAAAGAGGAGGAGGAGTAGCTCTCTATGTAAAGGGAAGGATCAAAGCAACAGAACTAAAGAGTAAACAGGGAGCAGATGAGGCACTCTGGGTCACCATGGAGACAGGAAATGGCACCACAATCCGCAACAAAACACAATGAAGGAAAAAAACACTATGGTTCTCAAAAGAGGTGGCAGGGAAGGTTAAGGAGAAAAGGATATCATTCAGGAAATATAAGGAAACACAAAAGGAACAGGACAGAGAACTTTATCAGTTAAAGCAGAAAGAAGCTGGGAAGGCAGTCAGAATAGCAAAGGCCCAAACCGAGGAAAGGATAGCCAACTCTGTTAAGAAGGGGGATAAGACCTTTTATAGGTATATAGGGAGTGAAGAAAGACCAAAGGAGGGATACTGAGGCTTAATAAAGGGGAGGGAATGTGGGTAGAGGGTGACAGTGAAAAAGCAGGGATACTGAACGAATATTTCTGCTCAGTATTCACAAAGGAAGAGGAGAGGGAGGTACCTAAACCAAACAAGAGAAACACTCTGAAGATGGGGGTCGATACCAGTCCATTTACAGAAGAAAGGATTCTGAAAGAACTAATAAAATTGAAGGTGGACAAAGCAATAGGGCCTGATGGGATTCACCCAAGAATTCTAAAAGAACTAAGGGTAGAACTAGTGACACCACTGACTACTCTATTTAACAAACCATGGGAGGATGGGGTGGTACCTGAGGACTGGAGGAGGGTGGATGTGATTCCTCTTCACAAAAGTGGGAGCAGGAAAGAGGCAGGAAACTATAGACCAGTTAGTTTGACCTCAGTGGTAGGGAAAATAATGGAATCACTTCTGAAGGAAAGAATTGTTGAGTACCTAGAGGCCAGTGGGGCACAGGACCCAAGGCAGCATGGATTCACGATGGGAAGGTCATGTCAGATGAATCTAATCGATTTCTTTGACTGGGTGGCCAAAGTAGTAGACCAGGGAGGGGCTGTGGACATGGTCTACCTAGATTTTAGTAAGGCATTTGATACAGTCCCACACAAAAGATTAATACACAAGTTAGCCAGCCTTGGAGTGGGTCCCAAGGTGGTAGCCTGGATAAAAAATTGGCTAGACAACAGGATGCAAAGGGTAGTAATAAATGGAGTCCACAGTGAAGAAAGGAGGGTTACTAGCGGGGTACCGCAGGGTTCAAGCTGGAGGGATATTGGGATGCATAGGGAGAGGCATCAATAGTAGAAAACAGGAAGTTGTTAACACTCTGTACAGACAGTTGGTGAGACCCCATCTGGAGTACTGTGTGCAGTTCTGGAGACCCCATCTCCGCAAAGACATAGACAGAGTGGAGGCTGTCCAGAGGAGGGCAAACAAAATGGTGCAGGGTCTGCACCAGAAGACATACGAAGAAAGACTAAAGGAGCTTAATATGTATACCCTTGAGGAAAGAAGGGAGAGAGGGGACATGATAGAAACTTTCAAGTACCTCAAGGGAATCAACAAAGTCCAAGAGGGTAGCATCTTTCAGAAAAAGAGATGTGCAAGAACAAGGGGGCACAGTTTGAAGATAGAGGGGATGGCTCAGAGGTAATGTGAGGAAGTATTTTTCATGGAGAGGGTTGTGGATGATGGAACAGCCTCCTGAGGAGGTCATGGAGTCAAGAACAGTGGGGAATTCAAGAATGCATGGGACAGACATAGGCAGTTCTAGTGGGAGGTAGGAGGAAGTAAGCTGTTGGTTAACTAGGATCTGCAGCTTATCTGTTAGGTAGGAAAATGGGCAGACTAGGTGGGCCAAGCGGTCCTTTTCTGCCATCAAATTCTATGTTTCTGTGTAAAAGGCAACAAGACAATCAGATGACAACACTTTTAGATTTAGCTGTTGTTGCAGGGAGCTACCCTGATGTTTACTCACAATACCCAATACTGGACACAGGCAGGATGAAATCGAGACTGCAGGCTGTTGAGCTGGAGTGCCCCAAGAAGCAGGGCCCACACGAATCACCGAGGCATTGTTCCTGTTCAAGGCGTTGAGCAGGGGGCTGATCCCCAGGCCGGTCTCTTGTCAATGACTTTCTCTGCATAGCAGGTATTCTGGCTGGGCCAGTGTAGCAGGGCCCAGTCAAACGGAAATGGATACGGATTCAGTCCATGGAGCTGGATACAGCCTCCAGCAAGCAAAACACAGTTCAGACACAGTGGGGAACCAAATCACGGCCCACTATAAGCACACAGCACATTCACATGTAAGAAAATTCTACTGTACCGGGCAAATGGCTCTCCGGTCGCAATTATATAGTCTCTGCACAATCCGGGAGTTCAGAGGTAGCTGAAAGTCTGGACAGGCTGATCACATTCAGCAAATCTTCGGTTTTCTTCAGGTTAAAGCCTGGTCACAATCCAGTGGCTTAATTCGCTCTCCAAATTCGGATTCAGTCCGAAAAAAAGCACAAGTTCCCTCTCAGGGACAGCAGGCAGGCATGCAGGCCAAACTCAGGCCTTTCCACAGTTCTCCCACGCGAATCCACTATGGATTGCTGCTCGAACTGTCTCAAGCTGTTACTTCTTCACTTCCCAACTCAGATCTGACTGAAACTGCAAGCCTCCCGGGACTTTCCCCAGGATCCAAAAGGTTTGGTTGGCTGATTCTTCTGTCAGTTACAACTAGGGCTCCCCCTCCAGGTTTGTCTGGGCGCCAAAATGCAAAAACTACAATTCCTACAGAATTTGCCCACACCAAGCCCCTTTAGGCAGGCTTCATTTTAGAGTCCCCAAAGGTACTGATTGGACCATTTCAGCAATCCAGGACCAAGATGATGGAGACAACCAGAACTGTCCATGCTGCAAAGAAGGCAGGTTAGAACAAACTGCAATATTATTACTACTCTAACAAATGATCAGCAAACAAGCACATCTTCTAACAGAGCTCCCTTTTAGATTAATTATGACTCCAGTTTAGGCAGCTCTTAAAGAGACAGTATACAGGGGCTATACAGGCACTCTCTGGCAATACATTTAAACTGCTAAAATGCAGAACACCAGCCTGGCAGTGAGCATATAGGCAAGCTCAAGGAAGACTTTTTGGGAACCCCTATTTGTAGCGGGGGGTTACACCTCTCTTGGAGTGGGAGATTTCTGTATGTATTCCCTGTTTCCACTAATACAGAGGGTGCTGATCAAGCTACAAATGGACGAGGCCAGCATGATTCTGGTAGCTCCATTCTAGCCTCAAGAGATATGGGTCCCTCTGCTTCAGCAGCTGGCAGAGGAGCCTCCAGTCCCTCTGCAGGAATCTGCTGACCCAGGATTAGGGGACCCTGGTCCATCCCAACCTCAGAACCCTCCATCTGCATGCATGGCTACTCAGGATGTAGCCATCGCTAGATTCGTGCTCTCTAACAGGGTGGCAGACATCCTGTTGGCCGCCCACAAGCCTTCCACCTGTGCCACTCATGCCATGAAGTGGAAGCGGTTTGTCATCTGGGCTGCCAAGCACTCCCTAGACCCTTTCACTTGTCCTGTGAAGCATGTCCTGGACTACCTGATTTCTTTGTCTGACTCAGGCCTCCAATATTCCTCCCTCAAGGTCCACCTTTTGGCTATTTCTGCCTTTCATGAACCCATGGGGGACTGCACGATTGCTTAGTTGGATGTTTCTTGTACGTTCCTTAGGGCATCTTGCATCTGAAACCCCCAATCCATTCCCCTGTTCCAACTTGGGACTTGAATTTTATTTTGGAAAAGTTGACCCTGTCTCCCTTTGAGCCAATTGTGACTTGCAATTTGCGCTGTCTCTCTTGGAAAGCATTATTTTTAGTTGCAATTACTTCTGCTCAAGAGTTTCAGAGCTTCAGGCCCTCTGGTGCAAGGAGCCTTATTTGATTTTTCACAAAGACAGGGTGACTTTGCGCACAAATCCTAAGTTTTTGCCTAAGGTGGTTTCAGAGTTTACACTCAGTCAGTCTATCCACCTTCCTGAGCATGCCAATCCAGGGGAAGCACTGCTCCATACGCTAGATGTGCGCAGAACTTTGAAGTATCTGCTTCGGATTAAGGAGTCCAGAAAGTCTAAGCAGTTGTTTGTTTCCTTCACCCCAGCTAGAGAGGGCACTTCAATTTCTAAGCAATGTTTATCCAAATGGAATTGCATTGTGTTCTGCTATAACAAGTATGGCAAAGAATTGCCTGTCAAAGCTCATTCCACTAGAGGTATGGCTACCTCGGTGGCTTGTTTCAAGGGGGTCTCTGCCGCTGATATTTGCACTGCTGCCACCTGGAGTACAGGCCATACTTTTACCAAGCATTATAATCTGGACATTGCTTCCACAGCCTGTGCAGGATTTGGCAGGGCTGTGCTACAGGGACTCCTGTCTTATGTTTATGGATTTCCAACCTCCCAGACTGTTTTTTTTCACTTGTCACTGCTTGATACTCGTTCCTATGGTGTAACCTGATGACTGAGATACCCTCAAAGAAGACAGAACAGTAACTTACTGGAACAATAGATCTTTGAGGGGATCTCAGTCACCAGGTCTGATTTCCCTTCCACTGTCTCCCTTCTTGGGGCTCCTGTTCAGTACCTGGTTATCTGCTGTATTCCATCATTTTAATCTAGAGCCAGGTTCCTCTGTCTCTCTTTGGTTCCCCAGGGTGTCAGCCTTGCTCCCTTCATCTGCGGAGGGAAAGAACTGAGGAGGGAGTGGGGCTGCCCCTGCCTATATAGGGTGGACGTCGATGGCGTGGGTGGCCCCAGTTGTACTGCTGAAAATCTTCTCTATGGATTTCCCATCTCTGATGGCAAAGGTTCCTATGGTATAACCTGATGACTGAGATCCCCTTGAAGATCTACGGTAAGTTCTTACGTAACTGTTCTGTTTTATGGCTTCTTAGTCTGCCTCCATATCACCAAACGGCTCAGAGGAGGGTCCAGTCACTCCGAATAAGAAGCAGTTCTTGTCAAAGAGGACAGAAAAGAGAGATAAAGCTGCTAAACATAGTTCAGAATTCAGAGTGTCTGAAAGGGGGAGCCCTGAATCCAGTAAAAATAAGAGAGCCTTTGAGCAAACACTAGAACCAGTGCCTGCCAAGGAATAACAAAAGCAGAACCACGTCACTGTCCCTCCTCCTGAAGAAGGAAGGGAGCCACCAGTGGACAAAAATAAAATGTCCTTCATAGGGGACATGACAAAGGCATGGCAGTTCCTCCAGGCATTCCAGGCTATGGGGACTTTCATGAAAATGCCTCCCCTTCCCAGCTCCTATGGAGAAGGCTGATATTTACTATGAAGGTAAGGAGGCAGGAGAACCCATTGAACCAGTAAAGTTCTCCTGAGCAAGAATTTGGCTCTTCTCCTAGGCCTTTGGAGGACTATACCTCACATTATACCTTTGTAAGGCATATGGTGAATGCCGTCAACATCTCCATGAGACTGAGGAGTACGGAGAGAAGGTAGAGTTTATGGATATGATGGTCTTAGCACCCACAAGGAGAATAATATTGCCCATTCACAAATCCCTCAAGAAAGCCACCTTCAGAATCATGCCAGCACCCACTTTGTCTGCTGGCATCAACAAGAAAATTGAGAAAAAATATATCAGGTGGACAAACAGGGTGCTGAGTACCTCTACTCCCATCCTGATCATGAGGGAGTCGTCCAGACTACTGCCTACAATAAGACAAAAGTGCCTCTTTCATCCCAGCCTCCTGAGAAAGATTCCAGGAAACTGGATAACGTGGGTAAAAAGGCTTACACATCAGTTTCCCTGCTCCTGAAGCAGTCAGCTTATTTAGCATATGCAGCCCTGCATAGCACAGTACCAGAAGTGCCTTAAAGGGTACCTAAACAAGCAGTTTTTTAAAACTGCAAACTCCAAAATCTGTCTTCATAGCGAGGTAAAATAAAGGCTGCTGTTTACATTTATGCTAAAACTGCATTTATGTAAATAACATAAATGCAGTTTCATAGCTTTTGAAAAATGTAAAAATCAGCCTTTCACTTTCAATAAACAGCCTTGGTTTCTCCCTAAGATGTCTGCCAAGTGTATTAAGTGATTAGTCATGATGACATCATCAGAGCCAGAGATCCAAATATATTTCTATAGTGTTAACTAGTTCTTCTTTCCCTCTTTATTTTGAATTGTTGTACCAGAATGATCAACACCGTGTCTTAACTCGTGGATTATTTTGATCAGTACACTTTAGGCTATGATTTTGTTCATTTTGTTTACTTTAACTTGCGGAAAATGTTTGCAATCCAGCTGACTTTTTCTTTGGAAAACTGCATTACAGTACAACACTTCAAATACCTGATGATCTAATGGTTATATGATGCATTGAATTTTGTTTTTTGTTAACCAGGAGAGACACAGTAAGCTGAAAGCTTGTTTACGGTGTGGCCTAGGAGCACAAGGAAGTTTAGTGACTTGCTCAAAGTCACACAGCAAAGTACCGGTCTTGTTCAGTTCCAAAGCTCATGCTCTCTTGTTAATCCACAAATAAGGCTTTCTTTTTCCATGTGAACCCTCTGCACCTAGCCTGCCTTCTGTTGAATACCCCACCATCCATACCCTGTCCTTAGTACTGCCTGGGGCCACATATAAGCTTGCGGTCTCATGAAGAGAATTATCACACCTCAGATTGTAATCTTGTACCTCAGAGAGTTGTGCACACCTATACTGATACGCATCATCAGCTGGCACTGGTAAAAAATGCCTCCCAAATCACTCTCCAGTACACATTCTCAATGTTTGACTTCTGCTCCCACAGTAAACATTGAGTGGATCTTCACCCTTCTGCACAGTGAAGGTAGTATATACAGTTCCCTGTTGTGTTTTTTTCCCACCTCATTAACCAACAACTAGGTCTTCCTGGGGGGCCAAGCAATAAGCATCATGACCCACCAGAAAAACTGCTGTTCATGCTCTCATAAAGGCTGCACTTACAATGGATAACAATATTATTAGCAGGAGAGGCATACTAATACCTTGAGCGAATCCACCTGACTTCCAGTGTCAGTCTACTCCTTTGCCTGTGATCTGCACAACCCTGCAGGACAGTTCCCAGCAATTCTTCTCTAGCACTTTTCTGTGCTCTACTCCACAATGCAAGTCGGTTGGCTACCACCCTTCCAAAACTTGAATGAGCTATACACAACTTCCTCAATACTGTCCTAACAAACATCCTAACAAACATCAACATCCCCCTCCTCACCCGAGGGTAATCTCCCTACAGTGAATTCAAGTAACAGTTTAGGTGTTGCCCTGCCACTCTGAGTATTTATCATCGCTGGCTACTCTCATCCACAGTCAGGAAGTGATCATGATCCTGACAGACCCACATTTCAGATCTCACAGTGATCTGCTCAGCGTCCTCCTTCATGTCTTCAACTAACCTGAATATAGCTGTACCCTGCTGGAATGGCCTCTTCAGTCCCTCTCTGGCATTCATTCTTCTCACCTGCTCCCCACAACAAAAAACGGGTGAGTTCACTACCGTTCTGCATCATGAATGTGTTTAGTACAGTCTCCCGTGTTACATTTACATATTAATAATAAACATGATCTTCTGGTAAACCAGGCTGATAGCAGCATGGCACAAGTGGAAAAATAGGCTTTCCTATCCATATAAGCTCTAAGCCACCTATGATTAGGCACTATTAAATGATGTGCATAATGATGTGTACACCCATCATTCAATAGTTCCTAATCAAAGGTAGCCTAGATCTTTTAAGGATAGGAAAGCCCATCATTCCCCTTGTTCCCTGCTGCTATGAGCATGACTTACTGGACAGGTATGTTTATATTTGATATGTCAAAATAAAACAGGGACTGTACTACTTGCATTCATGATGCAGAAGGGTGATGAGCTCACCA
This sequence comes from Neoceratodus forsteri, assembly GCA_016271365.2. Classification (NCBI taxonomy): domain Eukaryota; kingdom Metazoa; phylum Chordata; order Ceratodontiformes; family Ceratodontidae; genus Neoceratodus; species Neoceratodus forsteri. The sequence continues at coordinate 549,740,459 of CM028129.1, forward strand.
GTTTACAGTGTGAGGAGGAATAGTGAAGAATGAATACCAGAGGGGGACTGAGAAGGCCACTCTTGCAAGGTGCTGCTATATTCAGGGAAGGGGGGGAGACAGAAGGAGAGAAATATGAGCAGATTACTGTGAGAAATAAGATGTGGGGCTGCCAGCACCTTGATCACTACCAGACCCACCCCAGAATTCTAAAAGAATTAAAGAGGGAACTAGTGAAACCACTGGCTACTCTTTTTAATAAATCATGGGAGGATGGTGTGGTACCCGAGGACTGGAGGAAGGCGGATGTGATTCCCCTTCACAAAAGTGGGACCAAGACAAAGGCAGGAAACTACAGACCTGTCAGTCTGACCTCTGTGGTAGGGAAAGTGATGGAGTCACTTCTGAAGGAAAGAATAGTTGAGTACCTAGAGGCCAGTGGGGCACAGGACCCAAGGCAGCTTGGGTTCACAGGGAAGGTCATGTCAGACGAATCTAATAGATTTCTTTGACTGGGTGACCAAAGTAGTAGACCAAGGAGGGGCTGTGGACATGGCCTACCTAGACTTTAGCAAGGCATTTGACACAGTCCCACACAAAACATTAATAGTCAAATTAACCAGCCTGGGAGTGGGTCCCAGGGTGGTAGCCTGGGTAAAACATTGGCTGGACAACAGGACACAGAAGGTAATTGTAAATGGAGTCCACTCTGAAGAAAGAGGGGTTACTAGTGGGGTACCGCAGGGTTCAGTATTGGGTCCAGTCCTTTTTAATGTCTTCATAAGTGACATTACAGAGGGACTAGAAGGAAAAGTATGCCTCTTTGCAGATGACGCAAAGATCTGCAACAGGGTTGATACACAAGGAGGCGTGGAAAGGATGAGAAGGGACTTGGCAAGGTTGGAGGAATGGTCAGAAGTATGGCAGCTAGGATTCAATGCAAAGAAGTGAAATAATGCACCTGGGAAACAAGAACCCAGGGGAAGAATACACAATGGGGGGAGGTAGTAACAACAACAAAAAAGGAAAGGGACCTGGGGGTAATCATATCAGATGACCTTAAGGTTAGCAAGCAATGTGAGAAGGCAGGAGGGAGGCTGGGGGTATACTGGGATGCATAGGGAGAGGCATCAGCAGCAGAAGACAGGAAGTTGTTATCCCTCTGTACAGACAGTTGGTGAGACCCTATCTGGAGTACTTTGTCCAGTTCTGGAGACCCCATCTCCACAAGGACATAGATAGGATAGAGGCAGTCCAGAGGAGGGCAACTAAAATGGTGCCGGGTCTGCAAGAGAAGCCGTATGAGGAGAGACTAAAGGAGCTTAATATGTATACCCTTGAGGAAAGAAGAGAGAGGGGGACATGATAAAATCAACAAAGTCCAAGAGGGTAGCATCTTTCAGAAAAAGAGACGGCAAGAACAAGGGACACAATTTAAAGATGGGGGGTTCAAGGGCAATGTGAGGAAGTATTATTTCAGAGGGGTAGTGGATGCATGGAACAGCCTTCCTGAGGAGGTGGGGTCTAAAACTGGGAGAATTCAAGAATGCATGGGACAGACATAAGGCAATTCTTGTGGGGGTAGGAAGAAATAGACTGTTGGTTAACTAGGATCTGCGGCCTATCCTGTAGGTAGGGAAATGGGCAGACTAGATGGGCCAAGCGGTCCTTATCTGCCGTCAAAGTCTATGGACCCCGTTGTCCTGGCCAATATTCCACTTCCCATAAACACAGTTCATGCAATTGTCCAAGGCTGTGTGTGGATTTTAATGTATGAAATGGCTGCCACTACATGTTCAGTCACTTCACTACCAGTCTAGTATTGCTTGTAAAGCATTTTGGGATACAATGTGTATGAAAACCACTATATAAATGCTGATTCTTCTTCTTATTGTTATTATTATTTTTCATGGAAAAAGAAGACAAAACAAGCATATATTTGAGTTTCGAGAAAGTATGAACTCTAACATTGGGCTACACAAGAACTTTGCTACAAAAAAGTGGTGGCTCTAGGGGGTGGTAAAGGGTGTGGCTGCAACCCCCCCCCCCACATAGTAATGTACTTGCTTGCTGCTGCTGCATTTCGCTTTGTTGAAGAAGTCTGATTTATTGATTATACAAATGTTTACCTTCGAACTATGGATTACATTTGTAGGTTCTGTCAAAAATGTACTAGAAAAGAATGATAGCAGAAAATATAGAGGTTTAATAAAAATGTAAAAAAGTGCATATTAAGCATGCACACCACCCAGCACTCCAACTGTAGCATCCTAGATCCACCATAACCACTAGACCACCAGGTTATTCAAGATTTGTACTGCACTGTGGTTTGCCACAGAGAAAGTCGGTTGGATTAAAACTCATGTTCAGCATGTTAAAGTAAACAAAATGAACAGAACTATAGCCTAACATGTGCATTATACAAAATAATGCACATGGTTTTGACCATTTGGGTGAAACAATTCTATACAAAGGGAAAAAAGAACGGGTTAGCACTATAGAGAGCCATCTATCTCTCTGACTTTGGCTCCAATGATGTCATCACATAACACATTTGGCGGCCATTTTAGGAAGCAGGCAAGACAGTTTTTTTGAAATTGGAAGGCTGATTTTACAATTTTCAAATGCTCTGGAACCACATTTAGGTAAATTATGTAAATGTAGTTTTAGCATTAATGAATACAGCAGCCTTTCCTTTAGTCACCTACGGAGTCAGATTTTTGAATCGTTTGTTGTCAAAATATTGTTTAGGTATCCTTTAAGGAATTCCATAATGGCACTGAGTGAAAAAGCTGCTGGAGACTTGGTTGAGGAAATGGTTGACACAGCTAGAATAGCCATAAATGTCACAAAGTAGCAGTTCCATGTGGCAGTGGACACAAATGACACTGCATCTAGGGTCATGGTCCATGCAGTGTCCTTAAGAAGGTTTGCCAGAGCCAGCCCGGTGGTGCTGAGGCACCATTACTTCATGTGGGGAGGGAGGGAGGGACAGAGCAGAATTGAGCAGCCTCAGGGCAGCTGTCCCCTACCGGGGTGGTTGTAGCACCCCCGTAGTTTGCTCTTACAGGGTGTGGAGGTCTGGTGGGAAACATAGACAGGGTGGGGGCAACAGCGAGTAGTCAGGTGGGAGTGAGGCTGGAGCCGGTACTGGCATGCGCTGCGCGCTCACCTAACGTATGTGTCTGCCAGGTCCTGGGTCGGGAAGAAAAATGGGGCAAAACCTAAAAACTACATATAGAAATAAGAAAAAAAGGGTGGTTTGCTTGGTTTAGAACTACAAACCTGTCCCAGCACTCTCAAACAAAAAGCAATGGATTTTCCCTGTGAGGAAAATTCAGTGATTGGTGACAAAACAGAGGCTTACGTAAGAAAGGTAGATGAACATCTACAAGAGCAATACTGAGAATTAATAGGCTTCCACTACCTACAGGGGTAGGGGATATTGCCCTTGTGCTTATGTGTCCTATAAGTACCCTATACAAAAGAGCTACTATGGGTGAAAGGCTTAGGGGGCTCTAGACATGCAGCTGCAGAACCACCTTCCAACCCCCAACTAAAACAAAACCCCTGACAAGTCTGCCCCGGTCGCTCATCCATTGCCAGTGGGGGAAGACTGGCTTACTATACTTTCATGAATGGACAAAAATCACTACAGTCAATTGGGTTCTGGAAGTAGTGAGTCAAGAGTTTTAACTGCAGTTAAAAAAATGTCCCAAACTGGGAGAACCCAAAGGTTTTTCAACTTCACACCACAACAGAAAAACTCCTGTTGGAAATTGAGGTGAAAAATCTGTTGCAAGCAAATGCAGTAGAAAAAGTGCCGGCCACACAATGGGGCAAGGGACTTTATTCCAGATACTTCCTAACCCACAAGAAAAATGGGGAGTGGTGACCCATTTTAAACCCAATATATCTGAAGAAACATTTACAGAAAGAAAAATTCGAGACAGTAACATTGCACTCATTGATTCCTTTTCTGCAAACAGAAGACTAGTTAGGGTCACTGGATTTGAAAAACGCCTGTTTTCACATACAAGTCAGGCCAAGTCACAGAAAATACCTCAGGTTCAGGATAGGGAACTGCCAATACTAGTTCACAGCTGTTCCCTTCGGCCTCACCTCAGCTCCAACACTTTTCACACAGTACCTAGTTGTGGTGGCAGGCTGCAGCACATTTGAGAAGGAAAGGGGTGGTGTTTTTTTCCCTACCTGAATGACTGGCTAATCTCAGGAAAAACACAGCAGGAAGCAAAGTCCTCTACCCTGCTGACACAAAGTACTTTCGAGGGCCTGGGCTTCCTCATATTCTTTCAAAAGTTCCAAACAGAACCAGTTCAAATCCTGGAATCGGTGCATAGTTAGATACTCTGCAGGGAAATGTATTCCTTCCTCAGAAAAGGGTAGCAAATGTGAATCTTCCTGGACATAAAGTCTCCACCACTCATTCACACTGATGGGATCTATGCCAGAGGTGCTAGGACCCAGCAGGAGCAAACTTTTTGCAAGAGTGCCGGCGCCAGAGATGGAGCCACAAGGAGTGGCGCCATGAGCCTCTGCTCATGCGGCAATGACTATCTTGGCGTCGACCCTCCAACCGCCTCAGTTCCTTTTTTCCTGCCGTCAAGTGCACGTAAGTGACAACATCGCTCGCCCCCCGGGAGTTAAACTTTAAACTAGCAGCAATAGTTTTCAGTTTATTGTTTTGTAGTATATCTTGAATGAGTACCGATTAATATAAAATGTTTTCTTATTCAAGAAGAAGTCTCAGCCTACATTGACAGAGTCAACCATGAGCGGGTCAGGTGACGGTAGGGAGACTTTGTATGAAAGCTGTTCAGTCAGCCGGGCTGGGTACGGTCCGCCGGCCTTTCCGGAGGGAGGGTCTGACAACAGACGGTCCAATGCCCAAGGGGTTGGGCGGTCCCCCAGGAAGCATAAAAGAAAATGGTTGCATTCTCTGCACCGTTCAGCCTCAAGTTCTTCTTCAGCCCACAGGTCAAGAAAGAGAAGGCATCACTCGAGGTCGCCCTCTGGTATGTCTGCACGTCAATGGTTGGTCATTGGGGTCAGTTGCCGGTCTCCTCCTTTGGAGTCTCTGGTTTCTGTTTCTGGTCACTGACCTCTTCGACATCCGGAACCCTTCCCCACCTTCTGGTAGGGCTTCAGATGAACAGTTTCATTAGTGGGCTACTCTTATGGAGCAATGGGCTTGGAGTTTGGTCCAGCTGCCTGGCCCGGTCACTCCGGGGCCGTCAGGCCTTTTGGGGGATAGTGTAGGGTGGTTGGGCCTCCCTAGTCGTGCAGCGCCTTCTTTGGTGCCGTCGACTCCGCGTTCAGGTGTTTTCCCCCCTCACATTGCTGCGGCGCAGGGAGCCACACCGATGCCTCTAGCTCCTGGTCTCCTTCCATCTTTCTCCTCAAATCCTATTTTTTGGAGCCCTGGGTTGGTTTCGGTGCCGTTGGCATCAGTGGGTCGCTCCGTGCTGTCCTCGGCACCGATGCATCTGTCAGCGCCTTCCTCAGTGCCGTTGGGATTGTCGGTGCCGTCCTCAGCACCGTGCGGCTTTTCAGCACTGTCTTCAGTGCCGTGAGGTTTCTCGGTGCCATCTTCAGTGCCATGCATCTTTTTGCCACTGTCTTTGGCGTCGGGGCTGTGTCGGCGCCACATGCTGCGTTATGTCAAGCGGCACCGTGCTCTTTGGCGCCGAGGCTTAGTATGATGTCTTCCAACCTTCAGGGGTTCTTGACTCCAAACCCTTTTCCTGCCTCATTTCCTTCTGATTTTCACTCCTTTCCTGTTCATACAGTCCCCCCTGGACTGTCAGGAGATGATGTTGAGCCTGACCCAGATCTACGACTAGGTGATGATGTTGAAAGAGCAGGGATTAATCCTGCTGCAGAGCCACTGGTTGAAGAACTGTCATTTAAGTCTCTGCTGAAAAATTTAAATTCTACTCTTTCTCTCCAGACTACAGATATCAATCCTGAGAAGCTTTTGAGACTCCAATACCTACATGTCCCAAAGATCCTTACGGATTTAACTCCCCTGGTACAACCATCCTGTGAGACTCTCTCAGATGGTATGGAATAATCCTGCTCTCATTCCTTCTGTGGCTAAATCCATAGACAGGAAGTATGCTGCTCCCAAGGATCGACCCATATTGGCCTACCAGGCCTTTGCAGACCCTATTGTAGTCCTGGCAGAGAATGATAAGGCCGTTCTTCCTCAGGCATCTATAGCCCAGCCTATAAACAAAGAATTTCATAAGACAGACACCTTAAGTAAGAGAGTCTTTGCTGCCTCCACCCTGGGTATGCGTAGTGCCAGCTACCAGGGCTACTTTTCTCAGTATGAGTATGTTCTTTGGCATTTGCTCAAATAGATGGTAGAAGCTCTGCCCAAGTCAGACACTAGTTCAGAGCTATTTCAGACCATAACCAGGGGTATCGAGTCCAACAACCAGCAGGTTAAAGCAGCTATGGACGCTTACGATAACGCTTCCTGAGCGGCGGCGGCAGGAATTTGTACCCATCGTCACTCCTGGCTATGCACTTCAGGCTTCAGAAATTATGCCCAACAGCAGGTCATGGCATTACCCTTTGATGGTATGCATCTGTTCGGACCTCAAGTAGAGCAAGCTCTGGAGGCTGCACAGAAGACTAAGTCAGTCCTTTTGGGGGAAGGGCAGGAGAGGTTTCAGCAAAAACCAAGCCCCTCAGCCTCAAAAGAAAACACAACAGAAGACACAAGGGCCTAAAGCACCCAGTGCCACCTTCTAAGTTTCTGGTCTGGGTCCCACCTCAGCTGCCTGAGGGGGACTCCTTCTCAGCGGTGGGAGGATGGCTGACTTAGTTCTACAACCAGTGGAAGTCCATGACATCAGACAAATGGGTCCTTCAGATAATCCATGAAAGGTACTCCCTCAACCTTTCAGAAACCCCTCTGGATCGTCCTCCCAAACGACAGCCCAGGCTGTCAACAACACAGTCAGACCTTCTTGCCTCCAAGATACAAGGCCTTCTGAACAACAGGGCAGTAGAAATAATTCCACTGTATCAACGAAACACAGAATTCTACTCCCATTACTTCCTGGTCCCGAAAAAGACTGGTGGCATGCACCCCATTCTGGACCTCAGAAAGTTAAACAAGTTTCTTTTCAAGGAAAAGTTCAAGATGCTATCACTTGGGACCCTGTTACCCTTGCTTCATCAGCACGATTGGCTAGCTTCCCTGGACATGCAGGACACTTACCAACATATTTCTGTACACCCAGAGCATCACAAATATCTACAGTTTGTAGCTCTGGGCCAGCATTATCAGTTCAGAGTCCTGCCCTTTGGGCTATCCTCAGTGCCACGAGTTTTTACAAAGTGTTGTGCAATTCTCACAGCACATGTCAGAAAGATCGGAATACAAGTGTTCCCATATCTAGATGACTGGCTTCTAGCAGGTTCTTCCAGGTAAGGAACTCTCGATGCCGTAGCCACGGCCTCGGACTTTCTCAAGTCCATAGGAGTCCTGCTAAATCTCAAGAAATCGCAGTTGCAGCCCTCCCAGAAGCTCCTTTTTATAGGAACTCTTCTGGACATCTCCTGGGCAAAAGCTTTTCTACCAGAGGACAGAAGGAACGATATCCTACAGATGGGCCGATACATCAGAGAGAACAGTTCGGTTCGAGCTATCGCGATGCAACGGATACTGGGTCTCATGGCATCCTCGGTGTTCACTGTATGCCTAGCACGCCTCCACATGAGAACCTCTCAATGGATGCTCAGTACTCTGTGGTCCCCAACCACTCACCCTCAATCCTTTCTCATCAAGGTGATAGAACCTCTAAAGAGGTCACTCACCTGGTGGTCGCAAGAGGACAATCTTCTGGAAGGGTATCCCTTTGCTCCTCTGAATCACCAGATTTCCATTACCATAGATACGTCCCTGATGGGATGGGGAGCTCACTGTCAGAATCTCCACACCCAAGGTACGTGGACTCAGGATGAGTCCCAGCTTCACATAAATGTCCTAGAAATGAGAGTCATCCTTTATGCAGTCTGAGCTTTGAAGGACATTCTCTGTCACAAGAACATTCTCCTTCAAACGGACAACAAAGCAGTGATGTATTACATCAACAAGCAGAGCAGTGCACACTCTTACTCTCTATGCAGGGAAGCGATGAGAGTGTGGGAACGGTGCCTAGAGCACAAGGCTCTAATTCAGGTGGTCTATCTGCCGGGAGTGCAGAACGAACTGGCAGACTGTCTAGGCAGAACAGAGACAGCTCCCCACAAGTGGTCTCTCGACTCAACCATAGTTCAGTCACTATTCGCAGAGTGGGGAACTCCAGACCTGGACCTTTTTGCATCCCCACTCAACACAAAACTGCCTCTCTTCTGCTCCAGAAATCCAGGGCCTGGCATTTTCTGTCAGGATGCGTTCAGGCTGCAGTGGACAAAACGCTTTCTATACGCCTTTCCTCCTCTTCCACTAATTCAGAGGGTACTTCTCAAATTCGAGTACGGGGAGGGGGCAAAATGATCCTCATTGCTCCCTTCTGGCCTCAACAGATATGGTTTCCGTTACTCAACAGTATTTGGAAACCCCTCCAAAAGCACTTCCCCTTCAGATGAACGTTCTGACCCAGGGGCCTGTGGTCCATCCCAACCTGAGGTTGCTTTACCTTCACGCTTGGCTGCTGAAGAGATAGAAGTGAACAGGTTCAGTGTCTCTCGGAGAGTTTCAGATATTCTTTTGGCTGCACGCAAGCCAGCCACTAGAAAAACTTACACAGCCAAACGAAAGTGTTTTTCTCTCTGGTGTGCAAAATCCTCTTGGAATCCCTTTTCCTGCCCACCTAATAAAGTTCTAGAGTACCTTTTAGACCTCTCAAATTCAGGTCTACAATACTGAGTCAGAGTTCACCTTTGTGCCATTTCAGCTTATCATGAGCCAGTACTTTCCTTATCACTGGCTCAGTTACCAGTAGTTAAGAGGTTTATTAAGGGTATTCTGCATACCAGACCTCCTATCAGATGTCCAGTCACAGCCTGGGACATTAACCTTGTGCTAGACATGCTCACTCGAAAACCTTTCGAGCCTCTAGCTTCCTGTGAGCTGAAATTTCTCACTTGGAAAACGGCCTTCCTGTAGGCCATTACCTCGGCCTGCAGGGTCTCTGAAATACATGCCTTGGTCACAGACCCTCCATATACTGTGTTTCATAAGGACAAAGTAGTTCTTAGGACCCATCCTAAGTTTCTTCTTAAGGTTGTTTCAGAATTCCATCTAAACCAGCCTTGGGGTCCTACCAACTTACTTTGCGAACTTCCAAAATGAAGGAGAGCGTACCCTTCATTCTTTATAGGTCAAAAGAGCTCTGCGTTTCTATTTAGATAGAATAAAAAAAATTTGCAAAGCTCAACAACTGTTTGTTTCCTTCAGTGAGACCCAGCTGGGTCAACCTGTCGCTATCAGATGCATTTCAGCATGGCTGGTGACATGCCTTTGCCACTGTTATTCCATGGTACAGGTTAAGCTGGAAGGCAGAGTGTGTGCTCACTCTATTTGAGCAGTCGTGGCATCCCTGGTGGAAATCTGCAATGCGCCCATTGCAGATCTTTGCAATGCGGCTACCTGGAGCTCAGTACATACGTTCGTCAAGCACTATGCCCTGGATGTCCATGCCAGGTGACATCTTTCATTTGGCATGACGATTCTTAACCGACTTCTGTCCTAAATTTGTGAGCTCTTGGCTTCTCCTGCCACCCTCTCAGGGGATTATTAGCACGGTACTCTCCCATCAGTGTGAATGAGTGGTAGAGACTTTATGTCCAGGAAGATATGGAAATTACGTACCTACCGTAATTCTTGATCTTCTTGGACGAAGTCTCCACCACTCATTCACACGCCCACCCACCATCCCCCGAGCTCACCTCTGTTGTTGGCCTTCACTCCCTCAATGATTAGGCTGTGAAGACTTCTTTGTTGACCCTTTTTATACGGGTCATTCGGACTATCTTATGTCCAGTTTTTGTTAGGCTATCCTTCTAGGTTAGTTACGCTGCACCTCTTCAGAAAAAAAGGTACTGAGGCGGTTGGAGGGTCAACGCCGAGATAGTCATTGCCGCACAAGCCGAGGCTCGTGGCGCCGCTCCTCACGGCTCCATCTCTGGTGCCGGCCCTCTTCCAAAATGTTTGCTCCCGCTGGGTCCTAGTGCCTCTTGTGTAGATCCCATCAGTGTGAATGAGTGGTGGAGACTTCATCCAAGAAGATCAAGAATTACCGTAGGTACATAATTTCCATTTTCAGCTGCAGAGTCCTTCATGGCAGGTCAGCCAAGGTCTACAAGGGATTTTGTGAAGTTACTAGGGCACATGGCCTCATCCACTGCAGTGGTACGAGGCACTGGGTCCAAACAGTGCTGACAAGAATAGTATCGGCTAGGTGGGTGCTGGAAAAACGGTGCCGATTTTCTTTTGCGGGGGGCTCTGCCCTGCCCGCCACGCCCCCCTGGTACAGGATCCTAACACCAGGGGGAGCAGATCATTGGGAAAGTTAAAAATTGTGGGGCCATGGAGTTCTGTTTCCACGGCCCCACTTAAATGGGTCTCAGTCCTGAGTGCATCAAAATTGTTAGAGACCAGGATTAGAACCCTGGTCCCAAATAGCACTGGCCAAGCTGCTGAATGCCCCAGCCCTCCACAGCACGAGAGCAGCTCAGCCTGGCTTCTAGTGCTTTTACCACTTTCAACACTAAGGACAGCGACCAGGGGAGTGCTTACAGCAAGCTCTGTAAAACTCCCCTTGCTGTCCATGTGAGCACTTACCAGACTTGCGCTGTATAGTGCGGCACTATTCTGGTAGTGCTCACTTGACAGGGTACTGTGGTACAAGGGGCCAAGTTCCTGACTGTGAGACATCCAGTATCACCTAGGGCCTTTGGACGCAGAGGTTTCATCCTTTATACAAATTGGTGACTGTCACAAAACCTTTGCTAAAGGCACTCGAGTGGTGGAAGGAAGAATGCAACCTCAGAGAGGGAAGTGCCTTCGTTTAGCAATCCCTTACAGCTATACTCACAATAGATGCCTCCTTCCTAGGTTGGAGCGCCCACCTGGAGGTCCTCACTGTGAGTGACACCTAAAGCACACAGGAGACTGAAGAGCACATAAATCTCCTGGAGTTCAGGGCATTGTACCTGTCAATGCAGACTTTTCCCTCCCAGAACCATGGTCAGTCTGTCCACATCTGAACAGACAACACTACAGCAATGTATTACATAAACAGACAGGGGCACGGGGTCATAACTGTGCACATGAAAAAATTGCGGCTAATAATGCTGCAGCAAAACAGCGATGGACCAGAACACAGTCAGGCAAAACGCCGACCTCTTCTGCGCACCATGCCCATTGCAAACAATGGGTGTAAATTTGTTTTTCTGGAGGGCTTTGCCCCCCCCCCCCGCAACCCTCCGGAACTTAAACAAATTCTGGGGAGGGGGGACCTTGGGAATGGGGAGAAACTCTGGTTGAGCTACTAGTGGCTTAGCCCTCCACGCCACGGGAGCAGCTCAACCAACCTCTAGATTTTCCTCTTTTGTGGTGCATGACTGAGGGCAGGGTAGTAGTTTGTCACATCTGCTACCTTAGCCTTGTTGTGTTCAGCTTCCGACTGTCAGGCAGGTGTGTGCATGACACACACCTGCCTGACAGTCGGAAGCTGGTGCTGACAGTCGGAAGCTGCTACCTTACCCTTGTCAGCACCAGCTTCCGACTGTCAGGCAGGTGTGTGTCACGCAGCTGAAATTAGGATCCTGAATGTCGGGATTCTGAGTTTCGGCAATTAGTAGTGACACCCTTACATATGCGCTGTTGTTCCAGTACCACAAACAGGGAGAAACAAGATCTTCAAAGTTGTGCACAGAAACCATGAAGATTTGGAACCTAGCTTGCTCCCTGGAAGTTCAGCTACCTGCAGTGTGCCTGCCAGGGAAAGAAAGTGTGCTGGCAGACTCTGTAAGCAGGATCAGCCAGGGAAATGACAAATGGAAACTGAACCAGCAAGTGCTGGCATCAGTGTTCAGACGGTGGGGTACACCAGAAACAGATCTGTTTGTCTCCTGGGAAAACAACCAGCTCCCACTTTTTTGTTGCAGGCCTCCAGTAGTGAGTTCAGTCCCAGTGGATGCCGTAGTCCACAGCTGGTCTGGGAAGTTTCTATATGCCTTCCCCCAACTCCGACTTCTACTAAGAGTACTGATAAAATTGAGGAGGGAGTCAGCAACAGTGATTCTCATAGCTCCAGACTGGGCCAGGTAGACCTGGTACTTCATGTTCCTGTCCCTCTCCAACAAGCCTCCTGTCAAATTACCCCGAGATACAATCTGCTGACACTCTCCCAGATCAGGATAGCATTCCTGAATCTGAGAACTCTGCACCTCAGAGCATGGTTCTTGAAGAGCTAGAGTTCTCTAAGCTAAATCTTTCTGAAAAAGTAATGGAGTGCTGAATGTTTCCAGAAAACCAGCAACAAGGAAAATGTATGCTTTAAAATGGAAAAGATTTTCCTTTTGGTGTACTTCCAAACAGATTAACCCAGTCCAAGCAGGTCTGTCTACAATCCTGGACTTTCTAGTCCACCTCCAGTCTATGGGCCTAAGACCTTCAACACTGAGGATACACTTGGCAGCAATGTCACCATACACATCAGCTAGTAAAGACAGGTCAGTGGCCACACAACCCATCTTTAAAAAGTTTTTCAAAGGCCTAAATCACCTGTATCTTCCAATGAGGGAGCCTGTTCCTTCCTGGGACTGAAACGTGTATTGCCCAGCTGATGGGGGCTCACTTTGAGTCCATGGCAACTGCTGCACTGAAGTATGTCACCTGGAAAGCAGTTTTCCTGGTGGCAGTAACATCTGCCAGAAGGGTGACTCAACTACAAGCCCTCTGCACAGATTCAAACTACATACTCTTTCATAGGGACAATGTAGTCCTGAGGACAAACTGGAAATTACTTCCCAGATTCGTATCTGAATTCCATCTGAATCAGTTGCCTTGCCAGGCTTTTTCACAGGAAACGCCAGCTCAGAGGAGCAAACGCTGCACAGCCTGGATGTGAAAAGGGCACTCGTTTACTACTTGAACCATGCAAAGGATGTCAGATCCACTAGCTCTCAGCTGTTTGTCACCTGTGATAAAGGAGGGAAAGGCAAACCAGCATCCAGAACCGTTGCTCACTGGATAGTCTCCTGTGTTCAGTTCTGTTATGACAAAGCTGGTATACTGCCACCTCGAGGCCTCGGGACACACTCTAGAAGAGGTACATCTGCCTCTGTGGCAGCATCGAGGGGTATCTCCCTGCTGGAAATCTGTAAAGCAGTTTACAAAGCACTGCTGCCTGGACATACAGTCCAGAAGGGATGCCAGTTTTGACACTGTTGTCTTTCAAAACCTTTTCCCTAAATTGGTTCTGTGCCCAGCCTTCCAAGATACTGCTATGGAGTCTGCACTTGTCAGGGATGCCTGGGGTTTGAAGAAGAAATTATTCACTGTAGTAATGTTGTTTCCTCCAAAGGGATCCCTCACTAAGTTTAACAATCCCTAATACCTACCTCCCCTTCCAGGATCTGGTAAAAGGTTCAGACAAGAATCTTTTTTTCTGTGTTCTTGAGCATTACTTGTTACCGTGCCTTTACAATTGTTGCTTAGTTTTTTATAAATAAGCTTGTTCTGCCTCATTTTACTGATTTTACATTTAAAAAAAAGATTACAAAAAGATTGGTAGCCATTTAACTAGTTTCAGTGGACATAGCTCACCCTAGCCTTAGACATAAAATCTGACATTATACAATGGGGTATGAAAATCCTGTAACCTCATTGGTCAAAACACATCACATGACTGTGATAAATCCTCCAGCATACCCACTGTAAACGTTTTATATCACTATAAAAACAAAAAAAACAAGTTGAACATTGTATAATAGCAATATACCAGATAGGGAGTGGGTATATGGGTGGATTTACCACTTCTGGTGTGGTTAAGCCACTCAGCTGCGCCTCGTGACCGAACCACACCAGGCATGGTAAATCCACCAATATACCCACTCCCTGTCATGGTATATTGCTTAAATATACCCACTCCCTGCCATGGTATATTGCTTAATTAGAGTGCAATGGTGAGAATGACCACACAGAGCAGATTTAGAATTTAGTTCCAAATTCCAAATCTGCATAAATTCTAAAGCTTTGGGGCTGCTCATTCCAGGGGAATGATTGCTGTTGTTAAACTTACTGAAGGATCCCATTGGAAGAAACAACATTACTACGGCGAGTCATTTTTATGTTTGCTTGCACACAGCGCATGTGCAGGAAACATCCTGTGAGAGTACCACATTTCAGAGGTGTGTCAGTGTTGTGGCTAATACAGCAGATGCTTTAATGGGCATGTACCTCAGCCACCAGTCAAGGGGGAAGCTGCCAACGACAGCAGCTTCAAAGAGAGCCAAGGAGTTGAAATGAATCTGCTGCTGCAATCATGAACAGTTTTGTCACTGCAGCGGCACCTCCCTCCTCTCTCGCAACACTGCATTCACGAACAGTTTTGTCACTGCTGCGGTACCTCCCCCCTCCCTCGCAACCCTATCGGCTCCTGCCACGCAGCACTCTGTCCCTGGCCCTTGCTTTGCCAACAACTGGTGAAACAAGTAATGAGCCGTGGCTCCTGCTGCCTGCCACACACTCCAAGGAATGTCGACATCGGGGTGCCCAATCCCCGTGTCGGCATGTATCCCCCTCCCTCCATTAATGTGGAACACTGGGAGCCCACCCCAGTGTACCAAAATGCTTCTGATACCGGGATGCCCACTCTTGGTGTTGGATGCACCCCCCAAAACCCATCTGTAGACTGCCAACATTGGGGTGCCCAATCCCCGTGTCAGCATGCCTCCCACCACCACCACTATCGTGGTACACTGGAACCCACCCCAGTGTGCCAAAATGTTTTTTAAACCTATAAAAGAAAGAAAACCATCTCCCTGGTGTCTTTTTTTTTTTACCTGTAAAAAAGAAAACAGTCCACTGTCATCTGCCCAGTCCCCCCCCCCGAGCACCCACCTCCCTGCACCCCCTTCACCCATACTTACCCTCCGGAGGTCAGGAGCAGCAATCTTCTCTGGACCAGGACACGTCTGCACTCTTCAAAGCTGAACTGCGAACTGAGGAATGAGGAATCGGGTAAGCGCTGCATAATGGGAGTCAATGGAGGGTTTCAACTTAGGTTGCTATCTCAGCCATTTTTAGGAATTGTGGCCCCAAATTTTCAACATGGGGTTCTTGGGAGTCCACCTCGTGAACATGTCACTGTCATTTCGTTACTCGGTCCTGAAAGGTGATTTCACAGTCACTACAAGAAATCACCTTTTGGGACCAATTAATGAAATGAAAGTGCTACTGTTCATGAGGTGGGGTCCCAAAAAACCCATGTTGCAAATTTGGTGAAAAAATTCCAAGAAATTACTGCAGTACTAGTGTGCATTGTGCAGTTTCTACGCATGCTTGTAACTTTGCCAATTTTTTATATTTTCACTCCAGATTTTCAGTATTGCCATTTTTCACACCTCCTTATGAACAATACAGCTGTCATTTTTCATATCCTGCCCAAACATGTTGTCACACCTGTGGCGCAGAATAGCGTGGTTGCTGTGGGAAATCAAATTTTGTTACAGATTAACAAAATCACAGTGACACTTATGATGGGAGGTCCCAAAATGCCTATGTTGAAAATTTTGTGAAAAAATTCCAAAAAATGATTGCATTACGGGCGTGCATTGCGCAGTTTCTACGCATGCTCATAACTTAACAGTTTTTCATATTTTCACTCCAGATTTTCAACATTGCCATTTTTTCACACCTCCTCATGAACAGTACAGCTGTAATTTTTCACATCCAGCCTGAAATGTGTTTTCCCACCTGTGGCACAGAATGGCATAGTCACTTTGCGAAATCACCTTTCGGGATTGAGTAACAAAGTGATAGTGACACTGTTCATGAGGTGGGGTCCCAAAAAGCCCATGTTGAAATTTGGAGTGAAAATGCAACAAACACCCAGGGTGTTAGGGTTTCCAACCGTAATGCCCCATCCTGTAGAGACTGACAGGCATCGGGGATGTGATTTGGGGTCATCGGCCATTATGCTGATGCCTTTCCACCCCCACCCTGCAGCCAGTGACAGGCATCATGGTGTGCCTTGGGGTCTTCAACCCTAACGTTCACCCCATTCTTCTATACTGCACCCATCTCAGCTTATTTCCTTATGGAATGAGGTGGGCGTAAGGGCTGAAGACCCCAAGGCACACCGCAACACCTGTCGGTGTCTGCAGGGTGGAGTGAGGTGGAATGGCATGAGCGTTATGGCCAATGACACAAAGGAACACCCACAATGCCTGCCGGTCTCAGT
This sequence comes from Neoceratodus forsteri, assembly GCA_016271365.2. Taxonomy (NCBI): domain Eukaryota; kingdom Metazoa; phylum Chordata; order Ceratodontiformes; family Ceratodontidae; genus Neoceratodus; species Neoceratodus forsteri. The sequence continues at coordinate 549,756,892 of CM028129.1, forward strand.
AGGGCGGGGGTGGGGATTAGCATTATTTTGGTACTTCACTGCCATTCTTATTATGCATCTGTCTAACTCCTGCACTACCAATGCCAATGCCAGCAAGCAAACATTCTGCATTGACAAATGCTTGTTTTCTTCTGACACCATAAGATTCATGCTCAGTGTATTTTTAGTTTTCTCAGATATTGTTCAAACAGCTTTTACAGCAGATTTTGTAATTAATGACTCATGCCATTACAGATGGCAACCACTTGCAATTTTTAAAAATCTGTTCCTCTGACGTTACCTGTTGAATGTACTCACTAGATTCATACTGTGGATGCATTAGGATGGTGCTACCACATGTTTTTGATGGTAAACAGCACAAACTGTACCACAGAACGCTGCCGACCGTGGCGTGTGACGGATTAAGGAAGCTCCTACCTGGAGCAGTTCACGGGACTCCTGCTGCTGCATCCGGTGCCCCACAAACGCTGCCGACCAGCGGCGTGTGGCCAGATTAAAGCTCCTACCTGGAGCGGTTCACGAGACTCCTGCTGCTGCATCCAGGTAATTAAGACCTCCTCTGCGATTCCTGGACATTTTCTCGGGGACTCTTGGCAGCTCTGCTACAGCCCACTGATTGTCTCTGCAAGACTCAGCTGTGGGGTGCTAGCCCGCCACCACCCCAACCACCCCCCACCCAGGGTCGGCCCTTGTTATATTGGCTGTCGCCGACTGCATCACTTCCTGTGTCCCATATACCAAGTCCCCACTTCTCCATTTGCAGGTTATACCCACAGACCACCAGTGGGCGCTGAATTCCCCACATCCCAAGCTAAGCTCCTTGGCAACCTCCCTTTACTATCCCGCTGTACGCCCCCCTGGAGCTCCTGTTCCTGTCCACACTACTCTCTCCCACCATGTCCTTACCTGTATCTCTCGACAATCCCCGCCCCACCTTGAGCATGCCTGTCTTCCCCTGTCCAGCCTGTCCTTCACTCCCTTCCCTTCTTGTAATATTCTTACCTCCCCTGGTTACCTTATGCCCACTCACCAGCTACTCCCATGCCTCCAGCTGCCTCCTCCCTCCTCGGCTCCAGGCCACCCCTCCTCCTTCACACACCCTACTCCCTTCCCTAGTTACCACCATTCTCTTGGCTACCCCCTCTCCTACCCCTCTAGTCCACTCTTGTATCTTATCACGCTAGCTTTCCCAGTCTGTGCTACCCTACCTACCCCCTGTACCACCTTACTCCCATATACCCATGCCCCTAGTTGGCGTAAACTTTCCATCTGCCACCTGCTCCCTAGGGCAGCTCTCCTCCTTCTGCTCCTGTCTGGCAATATCCATCCAAACCCAGGGCCTGTCTTCAATGGTTCCCCTCTGAAACCCACTGGACTTCGTATAGCATCCATGAATGTATGCAGCCTCCTCAAAAAACTGGACTCCCTACAATGCTGGGTGACTGTTCAGAAACCAGACGTGATAGCCTTGGTTGAAACTTGGCTGACTAAGTCCACTGCCAATGCCCAGGTCTCCCTTCCAGGCTACTCCCTACACCGGCTGGACCGGATCGGTAGGAGGGGTGGGGGATATGCCATCTATGTTAAAGACACCATCACTGGATTAACCCTTCCTCCCCCTATCCTTGACCATAACGCCCAGGCCCTAACTCTAAAATTATCACCTGACCCCGCCAAGGGTCCAATCTACCTGACTGCCGCCTACATACCCCCAAAAAACCAAGCGCTGGCACTGGGCCCTCTAATTAACTATCTCTCCTCCCTACCCTGCTCATCTGATCGAATTCTGGTAGGTGATCTGAACGTCAACTGGCTTAGCCCTACATCCTCTGCCTCCCGTGAGGCTTGTGCTGCTATTGATCTTACCCAACTAGTCTCTCAGCCTATTAGAATAAATCCTAGTAGTGGAACCAGAACTCTTCTGGATGTGGTCCTCACCAACAGGCCATCCCGCGTCCACAACCTTCAAATCCTCCCAGACTGCCTTAGTGACCACTCCCCGGTTCTCTTCAACTGGATTACCTCCCTGCCTAAGTCCGCTGTTCATACCACTCATCGTCGACGTCTAAGACCTGGTGAGTTGAAAGACCTAAAACGTTACCTAGACTGCACTGATTGGTCCCCACTATTAAACTCTCCCGACATTGACAAGGCTCTTGCCTTCTTTGTCCGAACCTTTAACTCTGCCTGTGACATCTTTGCACCCTTAACCTCTCTGAGGTCCAAAGTAAGACACACCCCTTGGGTCACCCCTGCCTTACGCACTCTTCTTAGGCAGCGGGATAACTTATGGCACATTGCTGTTGAAACTGGCCGCCCTGCAGACAGACAGGCCTATGCAGCTGCCCGAAATAAGTGTACTTGAGCCATCCGCAAAGCTAAGGCCAATTATTACCAAGCCTCCCTTACCTCCTCATGGGGGAATCCCAGGTCCTTCTGGGACAATGTTAAGCAGCTAAATGGTGGTGCACGCTTCCCTCCACCATCGCTCCTTGACATCAATAGGACTATCTCCTCGGACCCTGCCCTCATTGCTACCCACCTCAATAATTCCTTTACAGACCTTAGCTCAGTGCTCCCAGGCAATTTCTTCAATCCCCCTCCTCCCATGCCTGCCCCCCCTCTCTCTCGCCTCCTTTTCACCTTCGCTGTGTCACCACTCAAGAAGTCAGGCCTTACCTGCTTAAAGCTCTAAAGTGCAATACTATTGGTAATGACCTCTTGATCCCTGCCTCTACGTCAGGTCCTGGATCAGGTCATCTCGCCTATCACCTGCCCTTTTAATAAGTCCCTCTGCCTAGGGCAATTCCCTCTGTCTGGAGGGTCGCCACTGTTACCCTATTCACAAGGGTGGTGACAGGGACCTTGCAGGTAACTTCCGCCTATTTCTATCCTCTCCCTCTCTAAGGCCTTAGAGAAAATTGTAGCTGCCCAAATTTCAGATTACCTCTCTAAGTATGATGTCCTTTGCCCTGAGCAGCATGGGTTCAGAGCGGTCATAGCACCAATACTGCACTCCTGGAATTTGCTAACTTCCTTCACACCGCACTGGATGCGGGCTCCCTCGCAGGTGCAGTATTTATCGACTTATCAAAAGCCTTTGATACTGTCTTGCATCCTCTCCTGTTAGCTACCCTTGCCTGTGTGGGCTTTGCCCCATGTCCAGTCTCCTGGTGCGCCAGCTACTTGTCCGACCGCTCCCAACATGTGAAGGTGGGTGCCACCCTCTCCAGCACCTGTCCTATCCACTCGGGAGTCCCCCAGGGCTCCATCCTCGGTCCTTTACTCTTCTCCCTCTATCTCAACTCTCTGCCCAACATGTGTGCAGGAAATGTCCTACTCTACGCTGATGACGCAGTACTCTTTGCCTCTGACAGTAACCCTGTCGCACCCCAGAACTCCCTTCAAATTGCCTTCAACTCTGTGGAGACATGGTTCTCTGAGCACCGTCTCATCATCAACCTTAAGAAAACCAAATCTATGCTCTTTACTCACCCCCAAAATAAGTCTAGCAACTTTCCTCTCACTGTCCACTCCACCCATAATCTCCCTGTAGAACTTGTACAATCCTATAAATACCTTGGTATAATCTTTGACTCTGCCCTTACCTTTCATGACCATATCGCTGCCCTGACCACTGCCTCCAATGCACGGTTGGGTATCCTCTACTGACACAAAAACTGCCTCCCCACTGACACTCTTCGCCTGGCAGTCACTTCCTCGGTTCTATCCATAATTGACTATGGCCTTCCGGTCTATGGCACAGCAGACCCGACTGCCCTCCGCAAGGTATGCCTTACGCTCAACAAAGCATGCTGACTTATCACCAGTGCCCATCGCCTCACCCACACCTGTCTACTGTACTCCATGGCCACCATACTCAACCTCGATGAATGCCTCATGTTCCAAACCTGCCAACTTACATATAAAGCTCTCCATGGTCTCTCCCCTCCTGGCCTAGCTAACTCTGTTCACCATACTAATCCCACGGTGTGCACACGCAGCTCCGGCAAAACTGCACTGGTCGTTCCAAGGGCTAGGACCTCCCAGGGCCAAAGGGCCTTCCCCTATAGAGCACCCACTGGGTACAACTCCCTCCCTGCCAGCATCACTGAGGCTCCCTCATTAGCATGTTTTAAATACAGCCTCAGAAGTCACTTGCTCAACTCACACTCCTGCCGCTGCACCTGACCTCCCCCTTCCCTACCTACTGACAAAGTTCACTGGGCTGCACCCCCTTCATCTTCAGCCCTCTCCCCCCCGCAGGACCTCTATTCAACTCAACTACCCTTAGCTGCCTATTCTGAATTTGATTATCTGAATTTGCTGTTTAACTCATTGTTATGTCTCGAACTTGATTATCTGAATTTGCTGTTAATTCAATGTTATGTCTCCCTATACCTGTAATCTGACTGTACCGTATTGTTGAACTGTACTGCTGACCTGCAACTTGTCTCGTGTATGTATTTTCATTGTCCATTCTTATGACGAGGTACCTTTGTAAATGAGCCCCTGGCTCAAAGGTTGTTAAACTGATGTTAAATAAATAAATAAATATATTCATGGTTATGACAGGGTTGTTATGGAGAGTTTGAAGACAGGGATCTGTTCTGTTCTTTCCTTTCCTGTTTCTTGTATGTCTGGTTGCACAACCAAATTTTCCTGTGAGACCTAGGATTTGATCACCCCAACAGACTCACAGTTATTTGCCTCTCACTGTCTCTCAGCCTTCCATTGCTGTTCTGTCTTTTTCCACCCTTGCATATCTGCTAGTATAAAAATATATGCAAATCATCATGTGGAAATGTGACTGATATTGGGATCCCTTTGTTTAGCAATTATATAGTGTTACTGTTGAAATGTATATAATTGTAGTTTAAGATGATTGCAAAAGGCTATTGGAAACTCAAGAGATTAACCTGAAATGCAATTTTTAAGCCTTTTGCAGAAGCTGTGGAAATGGGGCCTCAGTTATGGGACATTGTGTTCCTGCCCGCACCTGCCTGGAATATACAAGAACATTTTAGAAAAAAAACAGGATGCTTGTTAGAAAGGGGGGTTGCAGAGACTTATAAGACAGAGCTACAATTGCTTCCAAGGGTCACACAGAGATTGAAGGAAAACTCTGATGGATCTTCTCTTTTTATTCTGCCTTTGTAAATAGTTTCATGAAACAAGTTTATTTTATGTTACTACTAGTACAAATAAATACTTTCTGCAAATTCTACAACTGCTCCTGGTTTTCCTATGCTTCCTGACCTGTGCCTCAGTGACAGATGGTGTGAGAAGTGGGATTTATGCTGTGCATACTCTAAGCCAGGAGTTTTGTGCGTGGGTACTAGACCTAGTACCAGGGAAACATAGAGAAAGGTATGGATTCTGCAGCAGCAAGTCCAGGAGTGGTTACCAGGAGAATGACAGCCAAACTAGCAGAGACGGAAGTCCAAGCTGAGACTGTACAGCCAGCACAAGTTATGGAAAAAGAACAGGCAGTGACAGAACCTGAAAGCCTGATGGACTTTTTCAAATGGTGGGCTATACAGCAAAAAGAGATGGAGAAACAGAGGAGACAAGAGATGCAGCAGATGAGAGAAGAGATGCAGTGACAGGAGCAGTGATGGCTGGATGCCTTGCAAGCTATCAAAGGCAGAGGATCTGGCACAGATCCAGACTAGCAACAAAACACAGGCAGCTTAAAAGCTATTAAACTTCCAAAGTTGTGTCCCTCGGATGATATCGAGGCATACTTGACAACTTTTGAAAGAGTTGCCACAGCCTGCAATGGCCAAAGTAGCAATGGACAATCAGACTGGTACCCTACCTGACAGGAAAGCCCAATTTGCCTACAGCAGTATGGACTCTGCACAGTCAGAAAACTATGACCTGGTGAAAAGCGAAATCCTGAAAAGGTATGACATCTCAGGAGAGACCTAAAGGCAGAGATTTTGATCTCTGAAGTACAATTCAGTCGACAATCCTCGAGAAGCCTTCACCCGACTCAGAGAACTCCTGATAAAATGGTTCCAACCAGAGGGGAAAACAGTCCCACAGATCATCAACACATTTGCAATGGAGCAATTCATCAGCATTCTGCCTACAGATGTGCAGCTTTGGGTAAAGGAACATCGACCAGAAAGTGGGGAAAAGTTTGTTTCTTTGGCCGAAGACTACCAAATGGCCAGACAGATGCCACAGCAGCGAGGCTACAGCCAAGCACTGGTAAGACACTCTTTTTCCCATTTAAACTCCAAGTCTGATAAGAACTCTGGTGGGGGTAACAAATCTGTGCCCAAAGACATTATTTGCTATAATTGTAATAAGCCAGGTCATATTGCAAGAAATAGCTGTAAGAAGTGACACTGGAGCAGATTTGTCCTTAGCAAATTGGGGCAAGTACTTAACAGATGTGAAGGTGGGGGCTAAGATTGTAAAGGGACTCATTGATTTGGGAAGCAGACAGACCCTAGTGCATGCTAAAGTGCTGGGAAAACACTGCAGAAGGACCAGGTACAGGTGTCATCTGCATCCAGGGGACACTCGATACTATCCCACCACCCAAGTGACTCTGACCATTAAGGGTGTATCACACCAAATGAAAGTTGGGGTAGTACCTAAGTTACCTGTACCCGCGATTATTGGAAATGACTGTCCAGGATTTACTGAGTTAATCTCAGAGGAACTGAACTCTGCAGTTTCAGCAGCAGTGGTAACAAGAGCTCAGGCAAAGAAAATCTCAAACGGAGGTGACACTTTTCCTTTCAGTGATTTTAATTCGGACTTGTTTGAGCACAACTCCAAGATCCAGAAATCCAGGAAAGAAAGACGATGCCTGAAGAAACTGTTAAAGGCAGAGGATCCGGCACAGATCCAGACGAGCAACAAAACACAGGCAGCAACAAATGACTGATGGACATGAGAGGTTAACACATGAAAATGCTGAAACTAAACTGATCACTGATTGTGATTTTCTTTCAGAACAAGCTAACAGTGTTTCTCTCTAGGGTTATTTTAAGCAGCTGGAGGTGAAACCAAAACAGGGTGGACCAATTGTTAAAAAATGTAATGGGTTACTGTACAGAGTTTGGGTTAAACCTCAGACACAGGAACAGACAGAACAATTGGTTATACCACAGAAGTATAGAGCAGAGTTGTTACAGATAGCACATAATAATCCTATGGCTGGTCACTCAGGGAGGGATTGCACCCTTGCCAGATTGCTGTACAGATTTTACTGGCCTGGAATTCACAAAGTTGTTGCTACCTATTGTAATTCTTGTGCTGAGTGTCAGAAAGTAGCCCCAGTCACTAGAAAAGATGAGGTGCCCCTACCCTTGATAGATGTGCCTTTTGAGAGAATCGCAATGGATGTGGTTGGTCCTTTAGACAAAAGTAAAAAAGGTAATAGATTTATCCTGGTAGTATGCGACTATGCTACTAGATACCCAGAAGTATTTGCAATGTGTACTGTCACAGCTTCAAAAGTGGCAACAGAGCTTGCACAAATTTTCAGCAGAGTGGGCATACCTAAAGAAATTATTACTGGTCAGGGAAGTAATTTTGGTGCTGCATTACTTAAGGAGCTGTACAAACTACTAGGTATCACTGGCATAATAACCTCCCCCATCACCCTCAGACAGATGGTCTTGTTGAACGTTTTAACCAAACCCTAAAATGCATGTTTAAAAGGTTTGTAAAAGGGGAAGGGAAAGATTGGGACCAATACTTGCCTTACCTACTTTTTTTTTTGTAGACTTTATTTAGTACTCTCCCAAAGCTAGGCATCCTTCCAGGGTGCTCGCACGGCAAGGACATTTCTACTCCCTGCCTAAACTCTAGACCCAGTGAACTCCTCCACTGACCAGGCAGACCCTAGTGCCATGGATCGCCCCCCCCCCCGGCCGGGCCCGCTCTTCCCTAGCGACCTGTCTGAAATTAGAGAAAGCCTACCTGGTTAGCAGGGGAGGCAGGAGATCACCGAGGAAGTGGGCCGGTTTTGGGATGAGCATCCTGCCCCTGGAGCCCCCATCATCTCCACGATCCTAGGAAGGGATTTTTCCTTAAAGGTTGCTCCCGGGGAGTGCAACGTGCCATGATGTCCACGCACAGCTACCCTGCTGACGTCTGCCGCACTCCCCTCCCCTTGTACGGCTGGCTTGCCTGTAGTACCAGCAGTCTCCACTGGGAGCCACTAGGCAGTCGAGCAGACCTTGAAGCCCTCCCCATAGAGAGGAGAGCAGTCCTCTGGACGCTCAATCCTCTCACTCCCCTGCCAACCCCTGACAGCCTGGGCTCATTCCCGATCCCAGGTTGCTGGTGTGGCACGAGGTGTGGCGTCCAGCGCCTCAACCCTCATCACCACCAGGCCGGCTCCCCTTACCTACTTTTTGCTTACAGAGAAGTGCTAGCGACATTAGCAGGATTTTCTCCATTTGAAATGCTGTATGGTAGGCAGTCAAGAGGGCCACTGGATGTGATAAAAGAAATGTGGGAAGATAACCCCACTCAGAAATAATCTATAACATCTTATATGTGTGCCCTAAGAAAGAAGCTGGCAAAATATGTTGAAATTGCCCATAGTAATCAGGAAGAGACCCAAAACCAGCAGAAGGTATATTATGACCATGGGGTAAAAGAAACAGATTTTGAACCAGGTGAAAAGGTTTTGCTACTGTTATCCACAACAGAAAATAAACTGTTAATGAAGTGGAAAGGGTCTTATAGAGTGCTTAGGTGTACTGGTACCGTTAACTATGAGACCGAGACCCCGATAGGAAAAATCCTACTAACATATACCATGCTAACCTCCTCAAGAAATGGGTTGAAAAAATGCCAAAAGCTGCTTTGCTAGTTTTACCATATGTTTTACTTATGATAGACTGAAACAAACTGTAACCGCTGATGCTGTAAAGGCGAATGTTTCCTTAACCTCAGAACAAACTGCAGAAATTCGTAATGTGATTTAGACATTTGACAGTACTTTTTTCCACAGTACCAGACCAAGCGAAATGGGTCGAGCATGTGATAGTGCCAAGGAATGCTTGCCCTATTAGGCAAAAGACATACAGGTTACCAGCGTGGTTAAGAGCTGACATGGTTAAAGAAATACAAAAAATGAAAGAACTGGGTATCATAGAAGAGTTGAGGAGTGCTTGGTCATCTCCAGTGGTGATTGTAAACAAAAAAGAAGGGGGTATGAGAATCTGCCTTGATTTTAGGAAACTTAATCAAGTGTCAGAATTTGACAGTTATCCTATGCCCAGAATAGATGATTTGGTGGGCAGACTGGGGAGCACAAAGTATATCAGTACCCTCAATCTCACGAAGGGTTACTGGCAAATCCCTTTAGCTAAAGAATCCAGAGACAAAACTGCATTTGCCACTCCTGTTGGATTCTATCAGTTCACCACCATGCCATTTGGTTTACATGGTGCGCCAGCTACATTCCAGCAGTACAGGGATGTAATTTTATCCCCTCACACTGGTTATTGTGCTGCATACCTGGATGATGTTGTGGTGTACAGTCCAGACTGGAAAAGCCACCTGGAAGACCTACGAGCAGTTGTCCAAGCTATCAAAAATGCAGGTCTGACTATTAATCCTACCAAATGTGCATTGGGCATGCAGGAAATCAGATATTTAGGCTATGTGTTGGGAAATGGAGAAGTTAATCCAGAAATGTCTAAAATAGAAGTTGTAGATAACAGCCCTGTTCCCAAAATAAACATGTCAGGTCATTTTTAGGGCTGGCTGGTTATCGTAGATTTTTCCCAGCTTTGCTGAGTTAACTACTCCTCTCACAGAACTCATGAAAAAACGGTACCTGAGTAATGTGAAATGGACCCCAGAGTGTGACGAAGCTTTTCAGTCCATTGAGGCTGCATTATGTTCAGCCCTTGTTGTAAGAAGCCCAGACTTTGAGAAACCATTTTTGTTTTAAACGGATGCATCGGAGGTAGGCCTAGGTGCAGTGCTGAGTCAAAATATAGATGGGATGGAACATGCTATTCTGTACATAAGTAGGAAGTTGCATGACAGAGAGAAAAGGTATGTTTAGCAGCAAAGTGGGCCATGGAGTCCCTTAAGTTTTATTTGCTAGGAACTGACTTTGTACTTATAACAGGTCACAATCCTCTCTGTTGGCTTAACCAAATTAAAAGTACAAATTCCAGAATCACAAAGCGGTACCTGGCACTACAGCCATTTAAATTCAATGTGATACACAGATCTGGTAAAGAGAATAGCAATGCTGATTTTCTGTCAGGATATGGATCAGGACTTGAAGGTTCTGAAGGTTGAAAAACAAATGTATGAGTTTAAACTTTACAGTTTGCTGTACTGTTATGGAAAAAAGGATACTGCACATATGCTTAATTTCTGAAAATTAGAAGCCAGTATTAGTAGAGAATTAATAGAAAGTTTTGGAAACCTGTTTAATAGAACAGGTTTCCTCTTAAGGAGGAGGGTGTATGTGACAGGGTTGAATAGGACACCATCCCAGTTGTTATGGAGAGATTGAATACAGGGATCTGTTCTCTCCTTTCCTTTCCTGTTTCTTGTCTGTCTGGTTGCACAACCAAATGTTCCTGTGAGACCTAGGATTTAATCACCCCAACAGTCTCGCAATGCCTCTCACTGTCTCTCAACCTTCCCTTGCTGTTCTGTCTTTTTCCTCCCTTGCATATCTACTGGTATAAAAATGTATGCAAATCATTATGTGGAAATGTAACCGATATTGGGTTCAGTTTGTTTTGAAATTCTATAGTGTTAATATTGAAATGTATATAATTATAGTATAAGATGATTGCAAAAAGATATTGGAAACTCAAGGGGGTTAACCGGGAATGCAATTTTTAAGCCTTTTGCAGAAGCTGTGGAAAAGGGACCTCAGTTCTGGGACATCATGTTCCTGTCTGCACCTGCCTGAAATATACAAGAACACTTTAGAAAAAAAAAATAGGATGCGTGTTAGAAAGGAGGGGTTGCAGAGACTTATAAGACAGAGCTGCAATTGCTTGCAAGGGACACACAGAGATTGTAGGAAAACTCCGATGGATCTTCTCTATTTATTCTGCCTTTGTAAATAGTTATACAGAACAAGTTTATTTTTTTATGTTACCGCTAGTACAAATAAACACTTTTTGTGAATTCTACAACTGCTCCTAGTTTTCCTATGCTTCCTGACCTGTGCCTCGACAACAATGGTGGGCATGGCATGGGAGTGGAAACTTTTAAAAGCTTCAAAATCCCATATCATGGTTTAGGAATGAAAGAAAGAAAAGAAAATTGCTTAAAACAACTTAATGGTTACTAACAAATACTGTTGCTTAAATGCAGAGTAATCAAAATATAACTAAACTAAACTGAAAAACTCAAAGAAATAAAGTAATAACCTGTCTGGAGACCCATAATACCAGAGCTGATTTTGGTGCAACTGCTCTCTTCTAGCAGACAAACAAATCTGATGTTAGGGCACTAGGGGGCATGTGACTGCACTGCAGGGTTTGAACTTATATTCTAAGTTCTATAATTTAGCATAAAGTTCTATCTTAGTGGCATCACATTCTAGCTAGAGGATGATGCTTATTATGAACTAGGGATAGTACATGGAGAATGCTGATTGGCCAAGAGGTATTTGAAGCCGTGATGATTTCGAGCTACATCATCACGGCTTCAAAAAACTTCCGTCCACCAGCCTCCTCACTCCCAGTGCAACATTCTCCATGTCCCTGCAGGCGAAGCAAGTCAGACCTCCACTCGGATGCTATTTATAAAAAAATAAAAATACATCCGCACAACTGTCCCCTCATATCTTCGGCCCAAAGCATGCTCCAAAGAGAAAAAATCTCTCTTCCGTTGAGAGAGCCAAGTGCTACATCACAGAAACTGCCCCCACCGCTGCCATTCTGCCTCATGCCAAACTGCAAAATCTACAACCCGCTCCTCCAAGAATACCACTAGCCTTACTACTGTCTGCTTTCCTCAAAACCACGGCTGAGCTGAAGCAAAGCGCATTAAATCCATAATCTTAGGACACATCATAACAAAAAAAATTTCTTTCACCTTGCGAGCGCGGTGCACATTGGTAGGCAGCTTATTGTTCACACGGCTATAGCTTCTTTTCACTTCACATCAGCGATTTCAGCAGAAACAACAACAACAACAAAAAATCAAAAACATCTTCACCTCCTCAAACAAAAAAAGCCAAAAAATATCATCAGTTGCTCCACAGCAGACAACATGGTCGAGTAAACTAAACTTCGGGGGGGGGGGGGCAGCAATACTATGAGAATTAAGACTTTGTAACAAAATCCACATGCAACAGCACCACCTACTGCCAAAACATGACATACACAAACTTTTTTTTTAATGTTTACCTACGCTCATAAAAACAGTATTAAAATATTTTAACATTTTCTTTTTTACATTAAATGCATAAAATATCAATTGATCCAGTTCATAATAGCAATAAGGCACTCCAGGGTGTGGTATATCAAGGGATATCTTCACTTCTTGGGTCATTGGATGCACTCAGACTGTGACCTCGTGCCCAACCACCCAAGGCATGACGATATCCCATGATATACCACACCCTGTTGTGCCTTATTGCTGAATTGTAAAGCATTAGTGATGGTTTCCTGGTGTTAGAAGGTTATTTTCTCTCTTGCTTTTTTTCCGTTCTAATTATGCGAGACTGTCTTTTGGTAGGTAAGCCTCATTTACTTTTCTAATCCCAGCTGGCTATTAATGAGTACCCTTAGGGGTGCCTGGGGAGAGATACACTTCTTGACTCCTTTGGGCTGTCCAGCCCTACAACTCCACGTGCATGTAAAATCTCCTTTTTCTTTACTGATGGGAAAAAGCGGGACATATTTACCTGGCTGTACAGTCGGTCCTCTATTTGGTAGTGTGGGACTGTTTTTTTTCCCCAGGAGTCTATGATATTCATTCCTGTTTAGCACATTATGCCATCTCATTTGCAAGGGGGTCTGAATTCTGGGAATTCCTCCTATTGCCTCGTCTGTCAGAGCCATATGCCTCAGGGCTGCTGCCTTATCACTGTCCATCTCCTGTTTGACTAGTGGTGTGAAGCTCTGGTTCCATACCCAGCTACCCCTTTCTGCCATACTGTGCCCTTTTTATCTAAAGCTTGGTAGTTGGGCATTTTTGTGTTGTTTATTTATATTTCCTTTCCCTATCCCTTTGCAATAGGAAAACTCTTAGCCCTCTCTAAATTTTCTCCACCTTGTTTCACTCCTGGTGAACAGAACTGAGGATCTTATTTCGAGAGGGCTCTTGCAGTAGATATTCACATATAGGACTGACCCACCAGGCGTCAGGACCCCACGGAAAAATTTCTAGCTAGCAGTCTGTGGCAGGGGACCGCCCCCATGTCAGGTGACCAACGTCATGTGATGTCAGTATATAGGGGAGGTCCTCCACTCCCGCATTCCAGTTCTTTCCCGCCGTCGGCTTGTCAAAGTTCCTCACGGTAGACTTCAACATTCGTCAGTTAATTTTCGGTCTAGTTTTCGAATGTTTCGACCCTATTTTTCTCTCTCTTTTTTGACTATTTGTTCGATTCGCCATATATGTCATACCCGACGCCCTTCAAATCGCATAAGCATAAGTGCGACTCGTATGGTTCTCAACTGCCACACAAGGAGGGCCATTCCTTGTGCCTCTTCTGTCTGGACCCAGACCACCCCATGGAGAAGTGCCAACACTGCCAGCAGTTCAGCTCCGCTACCCAGAAAAGAAGGCAGCTGTCCGTGGAGGATCATACTGTAAAGAAAAAGATGGCATCCATGGAGAAGGAGCTGAAGAAGTTAAGGTAAGCATCCACTTCCCCCGAAGGCCACAAAAAGAAAAGGGACAAGGAGAAGCATCGGGAGCGGGAATCGACTTCCACCACTACCGCGGCTCTGGCTGGAGTCGCGGCATTGAAGATAACTTCCTCTCTGGGGGATCGCTCTACGATGACCGTCTTGGTGGTCACCAAGAAGGTGTTGCCCCACCCATCTGGCTCACGCTCGAGCCCTTCGGGAGCCTCCGGGGAAAAGGAGGCCTCCACTCCCAAGAGGGCCGCTTCTACTATGCGGTCCTCGGGTTTGAATGGGTGTGCTATGTCAGACGTTGGCACCACCGACGTCTGCCTGGACAAGGCTCGCTCCTTCAGGAGGGCGCCCAGCCAAACTCTTGCCCAACAAGGCCGCATCTTCAGTGTGATCTTCCTCTGGCAAGGGATCCGATAAGTCGGACGTTGGCTCCTCCGACACCTGCCTAGATCCAGCCGATAAGCTGGATGTTGGCGGACCCCCTTAATAGATCCGATGCTCCAGGTTCTTCGCAGTGCACTGCACTGCCCTCTGAGGTCCCTGCATCCCCTCTGCTGACCCCCGGGGACTTTAATCCTCCCTCCCCGGTCATCGCAGAGGACCTCGACCTTGAGGTACTTGAACGTTTCTATCATGTCCCCCCGTCCCTCCTTTCATCAAGAGTATACATATTAAGCTCTCTCAGTCTCTCTTCATATGGCTTCTGCTGCAGACCCTGCACCATTTTAGTTGCCCTCCTCTGGACTGCTTCCATTCTGTCTATGTCCTTGCGTAGATGAGGTCTCCAAAACTGCACGCAGTACTCCAGATGGGGTCTCACCAACTGTCTGTACAGAGGGATAACAACTTCCCTTTTTCTACTTGTGATGCCCCTTCCTATGCATCCCAGTATTTCCTGGCTCTCTCTCACCGACTTTCACATTGCTTACCCATCTTTAGGTCATCTGATATGACTACCCCAGGTCCCTTTCCATTTTTGTTGTTTAGTACCTCCTGCTATTGTGTACTCTTCTCCTGGGTTTTGTTTCCCAGATGCATTACTTTGCACTTCTTTGTATTGAATCTAAGTTGCCACATGTCTGACCATTCCTCCAACCTTGCCAAGTCCTTCTCATCTTTTCTACCCCCGGTGTATCAACTCTGTTACAGATCTTTGTGTCATCTGCAAAGAGGCATACCTTTCCTCCAGACCCTCTGCAATGTCACTTATAAAGATGTTAAGAGGACTGGACCCAGTACTGAGCCCTGAGGTACTCCACTAGTAACCCCCTTTCTTGAATGTGTTCCATTCACTATTACCTGCTGTGTCCTGTTGTGCAGCCAGTTTGCTACTCAGGCTACCACCCTGGGACCCACTCCCAGGCTGGCTAACTTGATTATTAATCTTTTCGTGACTGTGTCAAATGCCTTGCTAAAGTCTAGGTAGGCCATACCCACAGCCCCTCCCTGGTCTATTACTTTGGTCACCCAGTCGAAGAAATCAATTAGATTCGTCTGACATGACCTTTCTGCTGTAAATCCATGCTGCTTTGGGTCCTGTGCCCTGCTGGCCTCTAGGTACTCAATTCTTTCTTTCAGAAGTGATTCCATCATTTTCCCTACCACTGTGGTCAAACTTACAGGTCTGTAGTTTTCCGCTTCTGCCTTGCTCCCACTTTTGTGAAGGGGAATCACATCTGCCTCCTCCAGTCCTCAGGTACACCCCATCCTGCCATGATCTGTTAAAAGTGTGGTCAGTGGTGTCACTAGGTCCTCCTTAGTTCTTTTAGGATTCTGCGGTGAATCCGTCAGGCCCCATTGCTTTGTCCACCTCGAGTTTAGGAGTTCTTTCAGGACTCTTTCTTCTGTGAATGGACTGGTGTCAACCCCTACCCAGAGTGCTTCTATTGTCTGGTTTAGGTAACTCCTCCTCATCTTCTTTTGTGAATTCTGAGCAAAAGTATTCATTCAGAATCTCTGCCTTTTCACTGTCCCCCTCTGCCCACTCCCCTCTCCTTTATTAATCTTCACTATCCCTCCCTTAACCTTTCTATGCTCCCTAATGTACCTATAAAAGGTTTTATCCCCCTTCTTAACTGAGTTGGCTATTTTTTCTTTGGTTTGGGACTTTGCTAGTCTGACTGCCTTCCCCACTTCTTTCTGCTTTAATTGATACAGTTCCCTGTCATGCTCCTTCTACGATTCCTTATACTTTATGAATGCAGCCTTTTTCTCCTTAACCTTCCCTGCCACCTCGTTTGAAAACCATAGTGGTTTTTTACTCAGCTTTGTTTTCTTTATTTGCTTCACACAAAGGCTTATTGCCTCTATGATGGCAGTTTTGATTTTTCTCCATTGTTCTTCCACCCCTCCTTTTGGGTCATTTGCCAGTGCATTTTTCAGGTATTCACCCATTTTGCCAAAGTCAGCTCTTCTAAAGTCCAGTATCCTTGTTTTTGTATGGCTTATCTCCATGGTTGTGCTCATTGTGAAGCACACTGTGCAGTGGTAGCTTGTTCCCAGATGTCTACTGACTTCTAAATTTGTGATCCTCTCTGCATTTGAGAGTACCAGGTCTAATATTGCTCCCTCCCGAGTGGGTTCAACACTAGCTGTCTAAGGCCTGCCTTCTGCAGGGCATCGAGAATGACCCTGCTCTTGGACGTGGCTGCAGTACCCATTATCCAGTTTACATCTGGCATATTCAAGTCCCCCATCAACAGCATCTCCCCTTTATCAGCCATTTTGAGAATGTCCTCTATCATTTTGTTGTCCATTTCCTCCCCTTGAGACGGGGGTCTATATACAACCCCTGTGCGGATTGTGATGCCATTCCCTGTCTCCAAGGTGACCAAAATCCAGGAAGTTCATCAGTGGCAATCACTGGAGCCAGATCCACAGTGTAAAAAGCTCGCTGCTCACTTGGATTTGCCCGAGACTGATTCCACCCTGGATCGAGCCTCATGCGGACCTTGTTTCCACTATTTAGAAACAACCTTCCACGTTAGGCCCCCTTCCGAGGAAGGCAGATCAGCTATATCAGGTTCCAGAGGGTATAGATTTTTTGAATCTACACCCTAAGGAAGATTCGGCCGTCAGTAGCGCCGCTCATCCGAAACGCCTCAGTTCATCACCACCCGACAAGGAGTCATGGCTTCTGGACCAATACGGGAAGAAGGCTTATTCCTCTTCTACCGTGGGTATTAGGGCCCTAAACTATGTGGCACATATGGGGGACTTCCAGAAGACCATCCTCAGTCAGGTGGAATCAAAATTGGACTCCCTTCCTGAGTCTCAGACTAGACAGGAAGTGGCAGACCTTGTCCGTTCTGCTCCTTTGGCCAGTAGGCACATGCTCCGTGCCACTTACGATGCAGCGGACTCTGCCAGAAGGAGCTCAGCTTTCGCCATAGGCTTATGATGTCATGCTTGGCTCCGTGTGTCAGGTTTGGTCCCTGAAGTGCAATCTGTGATCCAGGATGCTTCCTGTAGGGGTTCGGTGCTGTTCGGGGGTGATGTCAAGGACATCATTACCGACCTGCAAGAGAAGGGCACTGTACTCAAGTCTGTTGATTCCATGTACAGGCCCCCTCAAGGGTAGCAGCATCCCTTTCATAGATGCAACTGTCCAAAACTAAAACCACAGGGCAAGTGGCCCAACAAGCGTTGGGTTCCTCCAGCAACCGAGCCTCCCCCTAGCAAAAAGGCCGCGGGAGCCTTGGCTGCCATGCTGCCCCACACCTCCTGACTCCGTGCCTCTCCCACTGCCTCTGGAGACCCCAGCAGAACCAGTAGGGGGGAGAGTCTCCTTCCATCTCCTGGGCTGGGAGAGGATAATGTCAGATGTTTGGGTGCTCCAGTTGATTTCAGAAGGACACTCAATCGAGTTTCTCCAGAAACCACCCCGAAGACCACCTCCACGGTCATCTTAGTCCCTGCAACATCTTCCTCTGGTACTAGACAAAATAACCTCCCTTCTGTCGAAGGCGGCGATACAGCCAGTCTCCGGCCACCTTTGAGGGACAGGCTACTACTCGCATTTCTTCCTAGTCCCAAAGAAGATGGGAGATGTCAGACCTATTCTAGACCTCAGCTCCCTGAACATGTTCGTGGAGTACAAACAATTCAGAATGCTATCTTTGCAGAGCCTTCTGCCTCTCCTTCGGCAGGGACAGTGACTGTGCGCTTTGGACATGCAGGATGCCTGTCTACACATATCCATCTGCCCTTCCCACTGCAAATTCCTCTGTTTTTGCTTTCAAGGGGACCACTACCAGTTCAAGGCCCTCCCGTTTGGTCTTTCCTTGGCTCTCGAGTTTTTACCAAATGTCTGTCTGTGGTAGTGGCCTACCTGTGTACCCAGGGAGTACAGGTATTCCTGTACCTGGATGATTGGCTCCTGGTGGCCCCATCCAGGGAAGAACTCCTGCACTCCCTTTCCCTTACCCTGCAGGTTTTCACCAGCTTGGGTATCACCATCAACCAGGCCAAGTCCCATTTGGTCCCTTCCCAACGTCTCCAGTTTATAGGGGTGATTTTGGATATGACCATCGGCAAAGCCTGTTTGCCTCCGGACAGGGTGGACACCCTCCAGACTCAGACAGGTCTTCTATCCAGTCACAGGAGGATTGGCTCCAGGTCAGTCCTTCGCCTTCTCGGGCTAATGGCGGCTGCCATTCCAACAGTTCCACTCACTCGGCTCCATATAAGAATCTCTCAATGGGCACTTCAGTCTCAGTTGGACCAAACCTTGGACGATCTAGACCAAGAGGTGCTAGTCTCCGACCCCATGATCAGGGACTTACAATGGTGGATGGTACAGCAGAACCTATGCCAGGGAGTTCACTTCAATATTGAACCCCCCTCCCAGACGTTGATGACAGACGTGTCAGGGGAAGGCTGGGGAGCCCATCTTGGGTCTCACAGGACTCAGGGCAGCTAGTCCAAGTCTGAACAAAATCTGCACATAAATGTGCTTGAACTGAGGGCAGTTCTTTATGCCCTTCAGGCTCTTCACTCCCTTATCCTTCCCAGTCATCTCCTCATTCAAACAGACAACATGTGCATAGTCTGGTATCTCAACAAGCAGGGAGGAACATGTTCCTACTCTCTGTGCTGGGAAGCAATGAGAGTCTGGCTTTGGGCAACCCAGCATCTCCTTCATCTGATGACAATCCACGTTCTGGGAGTAGAAAATACGCTGGCGGACCTACTCAGTCAGTCCTCAGCCAGAGCCCATGAATGGAAACTGGACCAAGAAGTCATAAACAACATTTTTCAGCAATGGGGAATGCCTCAGATAGATCTCTTCACGTCTCCCCAAAATGTAAAGCTTGCCACCTTCTTTTTGTCCACTCCAGGGTAAGGCATTTTTTGGTGGGATGCTCTGTCTCTCACTTAGAGGGACAGATTTGTTTATGCCTTCCCTTCAATTCCCTTAATCCTGAGGGTCCTGAATAAACTCAGATCAGAGGGGGCATGAATGATTCTCATCACTCTGTTCTGGCCCAGGCAAGTTTGGTTCTCTCTTCTACAACAGTTTTCAGAGGAACTTCCACTTCCTCTGTCACAACACTTATTGACCCAGGAGCAGGGGACCCTTGTTCATCCAGGTCTCAAATCCTTTCATTTACATGCATGGCTCCTGCAGACGTAGCTAAAGCCCACTTCAGAGTTTCTCCGCTCGTAGCGGACATCTTGGTAGAGGCCAGAAAGCCTTCCACCAGGTCCACCTACGCCATGAAATGGAAACGGTTTTCTATTTGGGCCATGTCAAAGGACTTTCGAACCTTTCTCTTGCCCAGCTAGTAGAGTCCTGGATTACATGTGACACTTCATCAATCTGGGTCTCAGCCATTCCTCATTAAAGGTCCACATGGCAGCGATTTCAGCCTACCATATTCCCTTCGAGGATAGGACTTTTGCCCATTTGGAAGCCTCCAAGACCTTCCTCAGAGGGGTTCTCCATTTGAGACCCCCCATACGTATTCCTGCCCTCCCCCCGGGACCTGAGCTTCATTCTGGAGAAGCTCACCCTGCCTCCCTTTGAGCTGGCAGCTACAGCAGATTTAAAGTTCTTTTCTTGGAAGACCCTCTTCCTAGTGGCCATTACTTCTGCTCTATGCATTTCCGAGCTTCAGGCCTTGATGTGCAAAATCCCTTACTTGATTTTCCACAAGGAATGTGTGGCTCTATGCACCAGCCCTACGTTTCTCCCTAAGGTGGTAGCTGAATCTACGCTGAATCAATCTATTGAGCTACCCGCTTTCTTTATGCAACACTCCAGTCAAGGGGAGTACCTCTTGCATACTTTGGATGTTCACAGAATACTGCGATACTACACCACCCAAACTAGGATCTCAGGAAAACTGATCAGCTTTTTGTCTCTTTTGCACACAAAAGAGAAGGCAATGCTGTTTCTAGGCGATGTCTAACAAAATGGTTGGCTCATTGTATCACTTTCTTTTATGACTAGTACAACAAGACCCTGTGGGGTCAAGTCAGAGGTCACTCCATCAGAGGAGTAGCTGCCTCTGCGGCTTGTTTCAAGAATGTGACAGCGGTAGACATCTGCACAGCCGAAACTTGGACTTTTGTCCACACCTTTATAAAACACTACAGTTTGGACATTGCCTCTCGCCGTAGAGCAGGCTTCGGGCTGGCTGTGCTTCAAGGTCTTCTTTCATAAGACCTGTTCAGCCGGAGGTCCCATGCGATGGATAGTGTTCCTCCTCCTGAGTGCTTTTCCATGTTCCAGACTGCTTGGGACTCAGTCCTATATGTGAATACCTACTGCAAGAGCCCTCTCAGAATAAGATAGTACTGTTATGTAAGAACTTACCGTAACAGTAGATCTTTGAGAGAGGCTCTTGTAGTAGGCATTGCCTTCCCGCCCACCATCCCCCTAAGCTTCTTTGGCTCCATTTCCATGGGGGAAATATCCTTCTCTCTCTCGTCTCGCCTCTTTTGGCCCTTGGTGGGAAAGAACTGGAAGGCGGGTGTGGGGGACCATCCCTATATACTGACGTCGGTCACCTGACATGGGGGCGGCCCCCTGCCAAAGACTGCTAGCTAGAAATGTTTCCGTGGGGTCCTGACGCCTGGTGGGTCAGTCCTATATGTGAATACCTACTGCAAGAGCCTTTCTCGAAAATCTACTATTATGGTAAGTTCTTATGTAACTGTACTTTAGTGAGGGAGATGGCAGCAATTATTGGCTGGTACGCTGCACCACATGGGGGAGCACAGGGGCCTTTCTCACTAGCCATGGCCAGCTCCCTGGCAAAGTTTTACTCCTGCAGAGTCCAAGTGCCTCCAGCCCAAGACCCATAAGTAGTAATCATTGGTGAAGATATTCTGGATGCTCAACAGTTACAGTACGGTAAGTATGTAACTTTCATTTCTCAGTCATGGTTAAAGATTTGTTTCACTGAATAGATGCAGAAATAGGTATACTTAAACCCCTTGTGGAAAATCCATTTTTTAAATAAGAGTTATGTTTGTTAAAGTTACAGCCAACAAAAGTAAATTCAATGGTGCCTGTGGATATCATTGAGGAAGAAGAACTGGAGCGGATCAGCGGACTACTGCAGCGTGAGAACCTACTGCGGGGGCTGGGTATCGTGGAGCAGGTCTACCAGGTGCTGCACCAAACCAGAACCTTAAGCTTGCAACACGCACAGATCAACCTTCCAGAAGGCACCTTGCAAAGGAATGTAAGTATGAGCATAGTTATACACAGATACGATAAGTGTTCCGCTGGCAACTGCCCACTTTAGCTTGTTTGGGGGGGCATGTCTTAACCCCTTAGTGGGAACTATATGGTGGTGAGGTCATACACCATCTTTATTTATGTGTCTCAAATTTTCATCCTAGCACTGCCACTTGCACTGCGACCTGACTGCACTGGGTTTCTAAATACAGTGTCACACATCCCACTGAGTGCAAGGCATTACAAACCCTGGAGTTAAATGCTGTTGTTATAATTCATTGTTTTTTTATACCCCAGCCCCCATCCCAGTATTGGGCCCAGCCCTACCCCCCCCCAAGTCTCTGTCACTTATCCACAGCTGATTCAAACCTCACTTGTGTCCCTCTGGGAGTCCAGCCTGACTGGATCAAACACCTCACCTTCTCCAGTTTATAAAGGCGGAGGTTCCTGGGTTCTCCTGTGGCGGGCAGTAACTGAGGGTGGGGCTCGAGTGCGCTTTGCTCCTGCTGCTTGGTGTAGGTTGGTTTCCTTTATTGTGGTTCCACCCCCTTGGGATCTTGGCGCGCTTGGAGAACCAATCAGGAGTATGCTAGCATGGTCCATGCAGACCTCAGCTGACATCCACCCCTACTCTTGCTGTCACCCGCACTACCACCTGTGGTCACCCAAATGGCAGTGTTGCAGTGACAGCAATAGCCCTCCCACCCCAGGAGAAGACTACATCCTCTGGGATGTTCGATCTTCCTCCCCATGGCTGGTCCCTGATGGCCCCAAATTATTCCCAAACACAGGTCACTGCCGCTACAAGTGATAACTCTACCCTGCGCCAGTGGGACAGCCAAATCAAGCACTGTTTGATATGGGAGCTTGATCTCCAGTGAACCAGAGTTCACAGTTATATAGCAGAGGGGCATGTTGCTACTGCAGTCTTAGGTCCTACCAACAGGAGTCACTGTTGAGGACACACTGTGGAAGAGTTCACAGCTGCTATTGTCCTAGCCTTCCCCAGCAAAAGTCACTGTAGGAAACAATGTACAAGTACAGGATAAAGGGACACAGCCATTCCAGTTCCAGCATTTCCCAAATAGAATCACTGTAGATAGTGTGTATGAGCACTGGGGGTGGGGTTGGGAGGGGATGGGAGAGGGCACACCTACTCCCAGCAAGAGTGACTGTAGACAATATAGGAGGAGTACTAGATGTGGGGTACCTAACAGTTACTCTCAGCCTATCCCAGTAGGAATCAAATTAGGTACACACAATGGCTGTGGGGTCACTGCTTCTCTGGTTTTAACCTCTTCCAGCAGGTGTCACTGTTGTCAGTGGTGTACAGGCACAGACTGGAGGTGATCAAATCCACTCCAGTCACAATTTTTCCTAGCAGGAGTTACTAGAGAATGTTGCAAAAACACTGACTGGGAGAACGCACAGCTACTCTAATCCCATCCTCTCTTAACAGCTGTAGCTATAAATTTTGCTGTAGGCCCCTATGTATTTCAGAAATAAATATTTCTGAGTGACCACACTACTGTATTCACTACTGTCCTGGAAACATTTTAGTCTCTATAAACAGAGCTTTAGAAATCATTTTACAGAGCCAGCCTGGTAGCACTGCTGCTTGCTATTGCAACGACAGTGGTTCAGGAATGGACCTGGGTTGCCAGGGGCATGACCGGGGGGTGGATTGAGCATTCTAAGGACAGCTCTCTTCCCTTGCAGAGGAAGTCCTGCAGCTCTGCCGCTTGACTGACACACAGCAGAGGCTGGGTGTCAGGGCAGTTCAGAGGGGAGCTCTTGACAGACATGGACTTGCCTTGCGCAGACAAGTACAGGCATATCATTGCATGCAAGGACTCCATCGGGGAAGAAAATGGAGCAAACAACACCACTCTCAGCTGGATAAAACCAGAACATTGCAGGCCCGACACCACTGACCAGGCACCCCCTGTCACTGGATACCTCTTCTGCTGGTTAAGGGCCCACCCCTGGAATCCCGTTACAAGGGGTAAGTCATAAGTGTAATGGTTATCTGGGGCAGGTTGGTGATTGGGCAGTGGGGTCTACGCAAATGAGGACCTAGTGGGCAGAAGCAATCAACAGCTTGGTAGAAAAAAAAGAATGTCTTTACTGGCCAGCCAGCTAGTAGAGTGGTAGCACTGCAGCTTACTATCCAGATGACCTGCATTCACATCCTGAGCTCAGAATGACTTGTACCGACCAGCAAGGTGGGGTTCTGTCTTCCATCTTGGATGTGTCCTGTCATGCGGAAGGAAAGTACCTCTTTTTCTGCAGCAGAGCATCCCCCTCATGGCGTAGGGGTAAGACATGTCTTGCAGGAAGGAATAAGTGATCCCTCTGGAGCGACCTTATATTGGAAGGCACACATCCTCCTGGTGAGTGACCTATAAGTATCACATGCCTGGAGTCAGGCTGGCGGGGGTGTTTCGATGGTATGGTGGGTTTCACTCACCCTTCCAGTTGCCTGATAGGCATTCTGCTGGGTTGCTACTCAGGACTGCACCTTGAGAAAGGATAAGGGAGCGCTTAATGGGGAAAAAATAACTTGGCAGACCCAGGCAGATTAAGCCAACCCCATACCATAGTAGGGTCCTCCTGTGTCTTGTCAGCTCCTCCTCTCAGACTTCAGCTATGGAGTGAAGTATCCCCTTCCTGGCTTGGGGAACTGGAGGGGTTCCCATACACAGGAGACATGCTGTGGGTCATGGTCAGGATCGTGGAGAGAGAGAGAGAGAGATGTCTAGTAGAGGCTGATGGCAAGTGGGACCATTGAAGAACTCCTGTGGAGGTCAAAAAGGCTTTGGTGGCCAGAAGAAGGACCTGCCATCTGGCAAGGAAACATAGAAACATAGAAGTTGATGGCAGATAAGGACCTCAAGGCCCATCCATTCTTCCCATTTCTTTTTCTACCTTATGAATGTGCCATCGCCTTTGCTCTGTCAATGGCCTATCTATTCATACTCATCTGTATTGCTCCCTTATGCCTATCCCATGCCTGTTTGAAGCCCTGCACTGTATTTATATCCACCACTTCCTGAGGTAGGCCGTTCCATGCATCCACCACTCTTTCTGTGAAAAAGAACTTCTTCACATTGCTCCTTAATCGGCCTCCCTCTAATCTCATGCTGTGTCCTCTTGTCCTGATATTTTTCTTATATTGAAACGTGTTAGACTCTTTCACCTTGTTAATGCCCTTAAGGTGTGTGAATGTTTCAATCATATCACCTCTCTCCCGCCTTTGCTCTAGGGTATACATACTGAGCTCCATTAATCTGTCCTCATTTGTTTTCTGATGCAATCCCTGCACCATTTTGGTTGCCCTTCTCTGGACTGCCTCAATTTGGTTAATGCCCTTGTGAAGGTGTGGCCTCCAATACTGCACTCAGTACTCCAGATGGGGCATATCCAGTGTCTTGTAAAGAGGGATTATTACCTCCCTCTTCCGACTTGTGATACCCCTACTAATACACCCCAACATCTCTCTAGCCTTACCTACTGCTTTAGTGGTCTGCTTGGATGATTTCAGGTAATCGGTGACAATGACGCCCAAGTCTCTTTCTTCCCTTGTGACTGCCAGCAACTCCCTTCCCAGCCTATAGGTGGCTTCAGGGTTTCTTTTCCCTATGTGCATGATCTTATCTATGTCAGTCTTCACCATTCATCACATTTGGGTTTGGCCAGAGGTCATGACTCTGCGGGAGCTCTTTTTTTTTTTTTTTTTTTTTTTTGGATGGGCAGAGTCGACGCACCGACAGCACGCTGCCCTCGAGGCCGACGCACTGCATGGGGCTCGCAGGTTGGCCATTAGGTGTCGTTGACCCTGCCCTCCCACCAGTTCTTCATCTCCCGCCAAAGAGGTCACACCTCATGAGGAGCTCCAAGCAACTATAGCCTACTCTTCATGTCTTCGACGCCGAAGTTTTACCTGTTGGTTCGCCCTACTCGACGCCACTGTTGGTAAGACTGTTCTTTTTTTTAATTTTTAGTGACGTCGAGTCTGTTTTTGAATTGTTTTCCGTCGATAATATCTAGGTCGAAGGGCAAAAGTAAGCTGAAAGCGGGCGGCCCCTCATGCCGTGGTGCCCGTGTGGCCGCAAGTACTGCGTTACTGACCAGCATTATCGTTGTCTTGCGTGTTTTGGACCACTTCATGACATGGATTCGTGTGACTCTGTTTCTCTATGGATCGTCATGTCCTAGATCAATGTGTGTGGAAAGTTGGATGAGCTCCCCCGACTTTCGAGGGACGGGTGCCCACTCGTCAGGCCAAGCCACCGTCTCTCGGGCCTTTCCTCCAGGTCCCCTCCTGGTTCTATATGGACTGCAGAGGAGGGGGCTTCTGCTTCTTGTAGCCTCGACATGGCAGAAGCCCCTTCTGTGGTGCAGGAGGCCCAGTCCATTCCCCCTGGAGAGCGGACAGGAGGCACTGCTCTGGCAATAGCCCTTTCGGGGGCAAAGGCTCCCCCGGTGTCATCTCCTTGGGCTGGGAAGCCTAGGTTTGCACTGTCCTCAATGCCGTCCATTGGTGCCGATTTGGGCCTCGGCACCATTTGTGGTGCCGTGGGCTCTGATGGTGCCATGGTCAGCACCTTGTCTGCCACTCATGCCATTCACAGTGCTGATAGCACTGCAGTGCCGTGGGAGGTTCTCTGGCGCCATCTTCTGCCGTTCTCACCTGGGTGCTGTTTGCGGCGCCGAGGCTGGGGATGGTGCCATGTCTAGCTCTGGCACCACTTGCGGTGCCTAGTAAAGACACAGTGCTGCTTGCGGCACCGAGGGAGCTGTCAGTGTTGCTGTCAGCGCCATCCCTGACTCTGGTGCCATTCAGGGCACCGTGGCAGTTATTGACTCGACTCTGCTGTCAATCTGGTGCGATCTCTTCTTGGGCACTGTTCGCCAGTACTGTGGGGAAGTTGATTGCTGGCTGTGGTGCAGACACCCGGACTGGCGCCTCCTTCGGTCCAGACAGGAGTGGGCATCTGCATATGGTCTGGTACCAGACTTCGGTCTCTACCTCTTCGGAGACGGGCTCCGAGTCTGGTTCGGACCAACTGTCTGACTCTTTGGAGTTGGCAGCCCATGTAGACACCCTGGTGGTTACCTCAGCTGACCTGAGCCAGTCTCCTTCTGAGGAGAGGGCGGTAGCCCCCTAGTGTAGGGTCAGGGGTGCTGACCAGCAGGTGGTAGTGCAGGCCACTATTGCCCTGCAGCCTGGGCTTGGAGAGCTTTCTGCCCCCTCAGTTGGGTTACCCCTCAGGTGGTGTGCCTGGATTGCCCAACTTTAGTGCTGGCCAGAGCACCCACAGGAGGGGAGGGTGCTACTCCTGGGTGGTCCCCTCAGGGGACTGACCAGGGTTGTCTTCCTAGGCTGGTGTTTGCGAGGGAGGAGGCTCTTTCGGATTCTGAGGGGTGAGGGTCAGGGGGTTGATGGTGGTACCCTTTCTGGGACCCACCCGGGTTGGGGAAGGAGTCGGCGTGGACCCCTGCTCTTTCCTTCTCGGTCTCCTTGAGAGGGCCCTGGTCTTTGGAGGGAAGGGACCGTCCTTTTGGATTTTCTCGGTTCCGGTCACCTCACAGGGGGGATTCTTCAGGGCACGGCCTAGGCAGTTCTAGCATGGTTGATCAGCTGTCGGATGTTGAGCTTTCCGGAGTTCCTCCTTCCTTTGAGGCTCCTGGTGTGCTCTCTTACCTGGACAGAGGACTGTCTCCTTCTGTTGTTGACTTAGCCCCCACTCCTCTGCCACCATCTCCTGCTCTCCCAGGCATTTGTGGGCCTACGAGACTGCTGTGCTGGGAGCAATTCAGGGGAGTGGCTGCTGACTTCCCTACATACCTCAGGGCCATGGACGAGCGGGTGTTCCACCCTTCCCCTGAGCAGCCAACCTCTGGATTTGCGAGGTCTTCCACTTCCTCATCCTCCTCTTTTGGAGGAGAGGAGCCTTCTGTCCACATCTCCCCTGTTGCTGATCTTGCGGAGTATCAGCGTTTCCTCGTGAGGATGATGGAAGACCTGCATGTCACCCCACCCACTCAGCACAATCCGGAGCATTCGACGTGTGCCTTCTTAGGTGATTTCAATGCGGCCACCCTTGTGGTGCCCCCCTGGCCTGCTCCTTTCCAGGAGGCATCATTGCGGTTCTGGCAAAGACCCTTTTCCGGAGTCCCAGCCCCTAGGGATCTGAGACGGAGGTATTGTGCCCCCTAGAGTCTCCAGGTCATGTGCCTTATCCTCAGTCAGGACTGATGCAGCTGGACACTCCCGATGGGCTTCGTGCCCTCCACTGTGACCGGCCCCCAGATCAAGATTCCATGGATTCTGACTTCTGGGGGAGGAGGACCTTCTATTCGGCACGGTTGCTTCTTTCAGTTTCTGCTCATCAGGCCCACTGTGCTATCTATGATAGGTTTCTGTGGTCCAGGCTAGGTTAACTCCTAGCCTCCATGCCTGATTCGGAGGTAACCAAACAAGCCATTGCACTCTCTGCACGTGGTCTGGAGCTAGCAAGGCACCAAGCGAGGGCATCTTACGACGCCAACAAGATAGCTTCCAGGGTTGTAGGGACAGCGACCTGCACTAGGCGGACAGCATGGCTACATCTTTCCAGGTTGTCACCCTTGGCCCAGCATAGGACGATTTCCTCTGCGTACTGGAGAACCCACCTTTTCTCCCATAGGGTGAGGCGGCGTCTGTCAGGGCTTTCCCTGCCCACCCGGGGGTCCCCTTCTCTCTTTCCCAGTCTCAGGCCTCACCAGGCCCATAAAGATTCTCCCTCAGTGTTTTCCCCACTGGGGGCTAAGGGACTTAGTCCTTTGGTGCTACTGCCCCTTGGGGCTCTGGTATTCACTCAATGTGATGAATGGTGAAGATCGACGTAGATAAGATATGAAAATTACGTACCTACTGTAATTCCTGATCTTTCTGTGTATCTTCACCATTCATCACAAATCTCACCTCCATCCCCTGGGGCCTCAGTCTCTGGGTCCCTGCTCCCTCTGTGCCCTCCTCCCCCTCCCTTCTTTCCGCTGGTCAGGCGGGGTGACCTGGGGCACACAGGGATTTTCCCCTTGGTGGGGGAGGCGCTTCTCACCTCAATGCCTTGGCTCCACCCCTTTGGAGTGAGGGTTGGTGGTTGCCCTCTCTTTTCTTCTCTCTCTCTCTCTCTCTCTCTTCCTCTGTCCTCCTCCATTCCTGTCCTTAGGGACTCATTCCTCAATTTTAATTAAAGAAACTTATTTTTTCTCCCCTATCTAGTTATGTGGTTTCGGGGGGGGGGGGGAACAACCCTGGATCCTGTCCCTTTCTCCCAGAATAGCCTCTTCTGCTTATGCTGGAGTTTCTTGCCAGTGATTCTGTGCTTTGAATTCTGGCAATTCAGCCTTCTGGCTACTCCTTGGCAGCTACTATCCAGTTTGGAGACAGTTATCAGTCCAGGGTATGTCCTCCCCCTCCCATTTCTTGTTTTTCCCTCCCTCCTTCCCTTTCCTTTTCTGATTCCAGAGATTGGGGCCCCTTCCCAATCCCCTTAGTTTTTCTCACTCTCCTATCTGTCCTCTCCATCGTTTATTTCTCCTTTTAGTTTGTATATCTTTTCCTTTGTCTGTCCCTTGGACTTCCTTGTCCCTCCCTCCCAACCCTTTCTTACTCTATGGCGACTCAAAACTGGCAGGAGGGCGGGGTCGACAACATCTAATAGCCAACCCACAAGCACCACGCGTCGTCAGCCTCTTTAGGGTGGCGCCCATCGGGTGCGCCGACTCCACCTATAAAAAAAAAAAAAAAAGAACAGCTCTCGAAGCCAAACCCAAATGTGATGAATGGTGAAGATACACAGAAAGATCAGGCATTACAGTAGGTACGTAATTTTCATATCTTGTACTTCTTTGCATTAACCCCCAGTTGCCACTCTTCCGACCATTTTGCTAGTTTATCCAGATCTCTTCTCATTCTGCCCACCCCATCTGGATCATCTACTCCGTTACAGATCTTGGTGTCATCTGCAAACAGACAAACCTTACCCTCCAGTCCATCTGCAATGTCACTGATGAAGATATTGAAGAGGACTGGCCCCAGGACTAATCCCTGAGGTACCCCACTTGTGACTTGCATCTCTTTTGACTGTATACCATTTACCATCACTCTCTGTTTTCTGCCCGTCAACCAGTTTGCCACCTAGTTGACCAAGTTCTGATGAAACCCTGATCCTACCCAGCTTATTAATCAATCTTATATGTGGAACAGTATCGAAAGCTTTGATGAAGTCAAGGTAGGCAACATCAACTGCTCCCCCTTTGTCCACCACTCTGGTTACCCAGTCAAAGAAATCTATGAGATTAGTTTGACAGGACCTTCCTTTTGTAAACCCATGCTGTCTTGGATCCTTGTGCTCCTCTAGATTCCAGGTGTTGCACTATCCTTTCCTTAAGGAGTGCCTCCATAATCTTGCCCACTACTGAGGTAAGACTGACTGGTTTGTAGTTCCCCTGCCTCCTCCCTACTACCACTCTTGTGGAACGGGATCACATGAGCCCTTCTCCAGTCTTCTGGGACCTCTCCTGTGCTCAGAGCCTCACTAAACAGTTCTGCTAATGGCTCTGCTAGTTCCACCCTTAGCTCCTTTAGTACCCTGGGATATATGCCATCAGGCCCCATTGCCTTGTCCACCCTGAGTTTATTGAGCTCTTGTAGGACCCTTTCTTTTGTGAAGGGACTAGTGCACACCTCCCTCCCCCCTGTGTCCATGGTGCTGAGCTGTGAGCCCTGCCTTACATTTTCTTCAGTAAATACTGAGCAGAAGTATCTATTTAGGATAGATGCTTTTACATGGTCCTCCTCCTCACATGCCCACTTATCCCCTTTGATCTTAGCAATAACCCCTCTGGACTTTCTCCTTTCACTAATGTACTGTATCTATAGAAAGTCTTGTCACCTTCTTTTACTGTTTGTGCTAGTGTTTCCTCGATTTGGGCCTTTGCCTGCCTTACTGCCTTCCCTGCTTCCCTTAGGGAAGTTTGGTATGCCTGCCTATCTTCATTCTGCTGCATTCCCTTATATTTCCTGAAGGCCAGACTTTTGGCTTTGAACTTTTCTGCTACTGTTTTTGAAAACCAAAGTGGTTTCCTTCTTCTTTTGTACTTCCTTTTCTCTCTAACATAGTGGGATGTTGCTTCAGGTATTGCATCTTTAATGCTTGCCCAGCAAGGAGAAATGAGGGCAAAAATAGAAAGTTAAAAAAAAATATATATATATATATATATATGTATATGTATATATATATATATATATATATATTTACATACATACCCTGTACAGTCTAGCTGAGATGATCACATTTTTAGTGGGGTCCTGCTTCTACCAAATCTTACAACAGGGGTAACTAAAACGCAGTTACATCTTCCAAAAATGAATCTTCTCTCTAGAGTCCCACTTTTTGATCTCAAGGCTGGAGGTACTAAGATTCTGTGGGATCAGAACTTTTGGGGCAGGCACTGTGGGTGCATGCAGCCACGTACACATATCATCCGTGGCGCCATGTGAAAACAGCTAAGTAAAACAGGCGACCACCAGAAACAGCTAATACAAAACAACGGTTAAATACAGCAAGGTTTGTTTTGCAGGGGAGCAAGCTCCCATACCCCCATTTGGAGGCTTTGCCCCATATGTATACCGGCTCGGAGGAATGCACCTCGGGTAGGGGGGCAATTTTCGGCTGCTGTATTTGACTTAGCTGTTTTTACTTAGCTATTTTCACTGGCCACCCATCAATCCATGCACTTTTGGTATACTGTGGCAGCAGTCCCAGCCACTTCAGTTTCTTTTCCCACTGTCTAAACAAAGTGTCTTGTTTTCCTCATCGGGCACCAGAACTTCAGTTTGAATTACAAGTATTTTTGTCTAGTTCATCTCATTAATACTTATAGTATTAAACTAGTGTTTATTGTTTTAATAGTTCGAAAAAAGTTTCCTCACAGCCCTACCACTTTCAAGGACAGTCAACAATGATTATCACAGATTAGGGTGCCATAGCATGCTAGTTGCTTCAGCAACAAAGGTTGTGTCTGACCACCACTCCTCTCTGGGTGATTGTTCTGGTACTGGGCAGTCTCATGACCGAAAGGAAGAGCAGTCCTCCTGGAGCCACAATAAACAGGTTTCAGGGACCAGTTGACCTTCTCCTCCTCTTCTCATGGAAAGCACAAGAAAAAGAGAAGACATAGGCTGAGGTTGTGCTCTCACCTTTTGGCACCAAAGCATTCATATCGAGTAGGCCTGGGTTCTTCACCATCGCCTCTGTCAATGACACCTGATTTCCTAAAGCCTCTGGAGCCAATGCCTTCATCTTCAGCCCTCTTTCTGCTGCCGGAGCATATTCTGATTAGCAGTTTAGTCATTGGGTCACTCATAAAGAACATTGGATTAAGAGCACTCTGAAGTTGGAGGTTCTGTTGACGGTGCTGGACTTGGTTTCACTGACTGCATTGTCACTTTCCCCACCTGTCATCAACGTAAGTGGTGCCAGCTCTGGTGACAGTGTCTAGGCCTGCGGCGACTGTATCTGTAGGGCTGTTGTAAGCACTGGACCGTGTGCCAGGGCCAGTGTCACCCTTGGCACTGATGTGCTGCTGGTGCTTTGTACGGTGCCAAGGCTGTCACTGATGCTGGTGTCAAGCTTGATGCCGGGTCCATCGACACTGCATTCACTATCTCAATCACACCATCCTACCATCCTGATGATAAAGAATATAACCCAGACCATACATTGGGCTTGGATACTGACAGGGACAATCCCTGGGATTTAGCAGAACAGGAACCTGTGCCAGTCGTGGCCCCCAGGAAAATGTTGCTCTTCAAAATTTCCCAGTCTCCATGACTGTCAACGTCATTGTTAATAACCTGTTTTAATGCCATTTTCAGACATTAGTACTCCTGTGAACTTGTAGATTTGTAAAGCAATGGAAACAAATCTTTCATCATTTTGAGAAATTTTTCCTAGTACCATTGCCACCAGTTTCCATAACATTTGTGGTCTGATTGCTTTCCATAATGTTTTATGACATCCACCACATTTAGTGAACAGCTTTATGCCTGTGAGGTCTGCAACATTGTAATTCTGCTAGTACTATTCTAAATCAGTTTTGTGCTAGAGCCATACTGCATATTTGCTTGCAGTAATGCAGATTTTTTAATCATTTGTTGTGCTGGCATCATATCAAGTAATGTGAGGCAGTGTGGTTTAGTGTTTAGATCACCCACTTGAGAACTGGGGGATCTCAGGTTCAAACCTCACTAGTGCCAAATAGTCACTATGTGGCCTTGAGCAAGTCATGTTACCTAGCAGTGCTCCAGTCAATCCAGCTGTAGAAATGGGTAGATACAGAACCCCATAGGAGATGGGTTCAAGCTCACCTGAGTCAATACAGCAGTCTAGGTAGAGAACTCAGGATAGCTGTGCCAGTGCTTACAATGAATCCTTGATCCCAAACATAGACAAGTACAAAAAGTGAAAATGTGGCACACAGGTAAAAAATCTAAACAGATGCTCAAAAATAATAAATAAGGTCAGTTTATTCAGACCCCAGGTGGACGCTGACAAACAGAAGTCCCAGCGCTTCGACCACATGGGTCATCCTCAAGGGGCTGCATGCAGTACCTGGCTTCTGAATCAGCTCACCTTATTTGTATTTTTGAGTATCTGTTTCGATTTTTGGACCCGAGTGCCACATTTTCGCTTTTGTCCATATCTCAACTGAACAAGCCTGGGCCCCAATTCACAAAAACTCGCAAAGGCAACACAAAATTTTGTGTTGCACTTTGTGGTTGCCCGGGGCATCCAGAATTGCTATTCACAGTTGGATAGCATGGAGCACTATCTGATTGTGAACAGGAGTACTCTGAGGCAGCAGTAACCCCGGTACCACCAGCACTACCCCAGTAGCGCTGCCCTGACATGCAGCCAGGAACATGGCCCCGCAAGGAATAGCACAGGGTCACTGTTTTCTGTTCACAAAGGAAGCCATGCAGATGAGCCCATTGGGCATGCAAGGTGCTAGGGGTCCATTTGCATGCCCATTATGGACACATTTGCATAGACTGTGGTGAGTGTAGCGCGCCTCCCCCCTCCCCAATTGCTGATCGCCATCCTGAGAAATAAATAAATGAACAGTTCATGGTGGCTAGTGGTTCCCCCATCTCGGATCCCCCACCCTTGTTAAAGAAACAGCTCCCTGATGGTCCAGTGATCCCTCCCCTTCCCTCATCGCCTAGCACCTTCCCATTGCTAATAAAAAATATATATGTCTCTAGTGATCCTTCCCCTTCCCTGATCGCCATCCCATTAATTATAAAACATATTTTCAAACCCCAGGAAATCTTACTGTATCCTGACTTATGCAGTATGGTCTCACCATATGACTGCCCTGGAGCCGAAATGGTTAATAGAACCTATGCAAATGATGGAATGCTAGGCTCGAGCTCGGTTTTCAAACCACTGTCTCTAGTAAACAACTTCTAACCGTCAGATTCTTTACTCCGCTTGCTTCAGGAAGACGTCTCCGGAGAGCTCTCCTTCATCTGTTGAAGAAACTTTATTTTCTCAGTTTATACCTCAGTAAATTAATTTTATTTGGTATTCTTAACACTGTCCTTGGTTTTCAGGCAGTAATTGTTTAGATTTTAGTTTGTAAAGGGATAAGTAGTCGTTTTTCTCCCCGGTTCCTCAACCCAGGGGAAACCGACAGTTCCCTTATTTTGTTTTAATATATGTTTTAGTTAGTTTGAAATTGTTCTGACTCGGTATAATCGGTTAGCTAGTTTTAAAACTTATACCAGAGTAATTCCCAGTTAGTGGGTCCCTTTTTTCAACCACGGTAATTCCTGGATCTATATGTAACCCCCCTACAAATGGGGGTTCCCAAAAAGTCTCCCTTGAGCTTGCCTAAATGCTCACTGCCAGGCTGGTGTCCTGCATTTTAGCAGTTTAAATGTGATTGCCAGAGCCTGTATAGCCTCTGTGCACTGTCTCTTTAAGAGCTGCTTGATTGCAGCATAAGTAATCTGAGATGGAGCTCTGTTGAAAGATGTAACTATTTGCTGAAAACCATTTAGAATGATAATGTAGTTTGTCTAACCTGCTTTCTTTGTAGCAAGGACTGTTTTGTTTGTCTCCACTATCTTGATCCTGGACTGTAAATTGGACCAATCAGTTCTGGTGGGACCTAAAATGTAGCCGGACTACAGGAGCTGTCTGAATTCAAAATCTTAGTAACTTGTGGTTTGAGTTTTTGCACCTTTTTTGCAACTGAAGGGGGAGCTCTTGCTTTGACTGACAGCCAAATCAGCCAACCAAAGCTTTTGGATCTTGGTGGAGTCCCAGGCTGCTTGCAGTTTTCAGTTAGAACTAAGCTGGAAGCTGAGCAAGAAGGAACTGAAGTGATTCTGAGAGCAATCCTGAGTGGATTCGCATTGGAGAACTATGAAAAGACTGAGAGTTTGGCCTCCATGTTTGCCTGCTGCTCCTGAGAGGGAGAGAAGAGAATTATTTTGGACTAAATCCAAGTTTGTGTGACTAAAGTAAGCTACTGAAGTGGGCCAGGCTCAACCTGAAGAAGACTTTTGCTGAATGCGGTCGGCCTGTCGGGAGTTCCAGCTACCCCTAAGCTCCCGGTGTGTGCAGAGACTTTCCAATTGTGTCCGGGGAGCACTTTGCCTGGTACAGTAGAATTCCCGTACATGTAAATGTGCTATGAGCTGCTAGTGGGTTGTGAGTTAGTTCCCCACTGTGTGAACTGTGTTCTACTTGTTGGAAGCTGTATCCAGCCCAAAACAGACTGCTTCCGAACTTGTCTCCATGTCGTCTGGGCTTTGCCAGACTGGCCCAGCCAGACTGCCCACTACACAGAGAAACCAATGACGAGAGACCTGCCTGGGGATCAGCCCCCTGCTCCATGCTTGAATAGGAACGACGCCTCTGTGATTTGTGTGGGCCCTGCCTCTCCTGGCATTCCAGATCAACCACCTGCAGTCTCGATTTTTGTCCAGCCTGTGTCCAGTCTTTGGTATCGTGAGTAAATACCAGGGTAGTGCCCTGTTACAACAGCTTAATCTGAGTGTGTCATCTGATTGTCTTGTTATTTCGTTTCCTTTGTGAACTGAGCCTTCTGGCTCCAGATTACAAATATTGTGTACTCTGTATGTTGTGTTTTCCATCACAAGGCCCCAACCAGCTGCAACCCCGGGCAACTGTCCTGGCTAGCCCATCTCTTCTCTACCTGGGTACCAAGAGGTGGGCTGTGTGGGGGGGGACTCAAAGTGCATGCATAACTGCATGATTGATATAACCTTTAAGCTAATTAACCTGATTTTGCCCCTCTCTTGTTCAAGTCCCCTGAATAAATCAGATCTAACTTTTTCTGCATGTAATCTGACTGTGGTTCCAGTTTGTGCTCAAAGTACTGTACTGTTGCTATTTGCTGTGCATAACCTTGTTTTACAGGGGTCCCCAGGGTCGAGCCAGAGGAACCAGCCCTGGTGGTAAGTGCAAACAGTGTGGGTACTTGTGTGGTGTACCAGGGGTATTGTGAAAGTGATTATTGTACAGTGTTCAGGCCACTAGAGGGGAAAGAGGGGGATTACAGTGTCCCGGAGGGCCGTGTCTAGGTTAGCTTGACCACTACCAACCCTGACCTCCAGGTGGAGGCACCCGTTTCAGAACTCTGGCCCCTTAACCTACTACTAGCCAAACAGGGGTAGTAGCCCTTGGGATAGCGCCACCTAGGGGTTACATATATCTCTAAACCTGGTTTCATTTTTTACGGTGTAACAACTGACAAAAAAAATATCTATTTGGCTTTTCATCTTATTTTCGCTTATGTCACAGAAACCAAAAAAGAAAACAGGACCCACAGGTTTCCAGCTCTGCACAGAGTGCAGGGAACTGTTTACAAAGGCTGATCCTCATTTGATTTGTTTGTTCTGTCTGGGGTTTGACCACCTTCAGACAGACTGAAATCTGTGCTAATTTCCCTCAGTCAGTCCTTGAAAGGCGGTTGAAGAGGCTAAGGGAAAAAATGACTGATAAGGCTGCTAACCTGGCCACTGAACAGTCCACTGAACCGGAGGGACTGCCCTGTGACAGAGGCGATAGTTCCACAAAGAAAAGACGCACGGATAAGGCTGCTGAACTGGCCATCGTGGTTAAGAAAAAAACTAAAAGAAAAGCACCAGGAACCACAACCGGTACCAACAGCGGTTCCTTCTGCTGAAGAGATTGCGAACGCGATCAGGATTATTCAGTCCTTGCAGTCTCTGGTTCCAGTTGAAAAACAGCCATTTCCACGAACTCCCGGTAAACAAGTCCCCAGTTTAACAGACCAAGGTGGAGAACAGTTTGAGGATCCTGGTCTTGGTGAAGAACCAGAAGAGGATTATGGAGACGATGATTATGATGAGCCTATAGAGCCAGACGTCTCTCCTGATCCCCCACAGGCCTGATTCCCCTAATACGGAAAATGAAGATTTTGCTTCATACTTTGCTTTTATGAATCGAGTGGTCCAGTCTCTGGACCGCTCATCCCAGGAGTCTCTGGAGGATGAGGAGGAGGAGGAGGAGGAGGAAGACTGTAGAGAAACGATGGATGTCCCTCCATCAAAAAGGCTGGGCCATGAAAATATTAGAGAACCCCACTTCTGTCCCTCCTGCTGATAAGAAAGTGGACAGGAAGTACTGGGTGGATAATTATGGGGCTGAATTTTTGTTTGGTCACCCCAGTCATGAAGGTGTAGTACAGGCTGCAGCTTGCGACAAAGCTGGCATCCCTCTGGCCGCCCACCCTCCTGAGAGAGATTCCAGGAGAATGGATTCAGTAGCCAAGAAGGTTTATTTAGGATCCTCCCTAGCCATTAGGCAGGCATCCTGTATGGCATATCTAGCCAGATATCAAAAATCTGTGTGGTCCACTGTACTGGAAATTGCCAAGTCAGTTACCCCTCCAATGTCTGCTGACCTGGAAGAAGCGGTTAAGCGGGGCATTGAAGCATCTAAGACCCAATTTAGGATGGCAGTGGATGCAAATTACACTGTATCCAGGCAGATTGCTTCAGCATTGTCTCTGAGAAGGTTTGCATGGCTTAGAACCACTAACCTCTCACAGGACACACAAATAAGACCTTGGATTTTCCCTGTGACCCTGTGTCTCTGTTTGGAGAACAAACAGCTGCTTACAAAAGTGCAGCAGTAAAGGAGAGAACTGCCAACCCCCAGAGACACCACAATAGGGGTGGCAGGGGCAGGACTCCTTACAGGCTTTATTTTCAGCCCCAAGTCTTTCCCCAGTATCAGCCTAGGGGATATGTTCGGGGCAGGGGCAGGAGGGGCACTGGCTGCACTAGCCCCACTGTCCAACCAGTAGCTCAGTCAAAGCAGACTCCCTGAGCAGAATGTCCAGGTCGCCTCCCCATTACCAGGAGGGGACAGACTGGTCCACTACTTCCAGGAATGGAAAAGCATCACCACAGACAAGTGGGTTCTGGAAGTAGTGGACCAGGGTCTGGTCCTCGGCTTCAAAACCAGGCCAAGGCTGAGGTCAAGGGCCTTCAAGCCCTCTTCCCCATCAGAAACAACCCTACTGGAAAAGGAAGTGTCATCTCTTCTGCTACTTCAGGCACTGGAACCAGTCCCTGCCATTCAGAAAGGCAAGGGTCTGTACTCAAGATACTTCCTCACATTAAAGAAAACAGGGGAGTGGCATCCTATTCTGGATCTCAGATACCTGAACAAGCACCTAACAAAACCAAAATTCAAGATGGTCACTGTATTTACCATATTATCTGTCCTAAGGCAGGGAGACTGGCTAGCATCCCTGGCCCTAAAAGATGCTTACTTCCACATCCCAATCAGAAGGTCACACAGAAAATACCTCAGATTCAGATTGCCATCAGGCCATTATCAATTCAGGGCAATGCCCTTCGGACTAACATCTGCTCCATGGGTATTCACAAAATGCCTAGCTGTCGTGGTGGCATACATAAGGCAGCTAGGAGTATCATTGTCCCCCTGTCTGGACGACTGGCTCATTGTAGGCCAGTTACAGCAGCAAGTAAGAGAGGTACCAGCTGTCACTCGGAACACCTTGTCCTCCCTGGGATTCTTAGTGAATCAAAATAAGTCTTTCCTAGAACTGGTGCAGTTGCTCAAGTTCATAGGGGCAGAATTGGCTACAAAGACAGGAATGGCCTATCTTCCTCAGGACAGTGTGGACTACCTTATTCAAGTGGTCAGATCTTTTTCACTGCATGGTCCCAGACCAGCAAGGCATTTCCTGCAATTGCTAGGTCACATAGCAGCCTCCACTGTAACTGTCCCAGGAGCCAGATTTCAGATGAGAGACATCCAGTTTCATCTCAGGGAGTACTGGTCCCAAAAGAAAGACTCTCTGTCAAAGCTGGTCCCAGTCACAGCCACCTTTATTCAAGCTCTGCAGTGGTGGCAGGTAAGATAACATCTCAGACAAGGGGCACCTTTCCTACAGCAGCCCCCTTCTCTGATGCCTACCACAGATGCTTCCCTCCTGGGGTAGGGAGCACATTTGGGGATCACTCTGCTCACGGCACATGGGGAAAGCAGGAATTCCTCCTACACATCAATCTGTTAGAGCTCAGAGCAGTTCTTCTGGCCCTTCAGTCTTTTGCCACTCAGGTGGTAGGGAAGATGGTGCAGGTCAGAACAGACAATACAACCACCACGTACTACATAAACAAGCAAGGGGCAGAAGGTCAGCCCCTCTTTGCACAGAAGCTGTGAAAATGTAGGCATTGGCATACTCTCTAAAGGTGCCCCTTTCAGCTTTTCACCTCACGGGCAAGGAACATGTCCTAGTCGATGCTCTCTGCAGGATAAACCAGAATCACCACGAATGGTCACTGAACAGATGGGTCTTGCAGACCATTTTCAGGAGGTGGAGCACCCCAGAAGTGGATCTGTTTGCAGCCCCAGACAATTACCAGCTCCCAGAATATTGTCGCAAACCCCCCAGCAGGGGCACAATTCCTTTGGATGCACTTCTGATAGATTGGACAGGGAAGTTCCTGTATGCTTTCCCTCCATTCCCTCTACTGCTGAAAGTATTGAACAAGCTCAGGCTTCAACCAGCCTCAATGATTCTCATTGCCACAGATTGGGCCAGACAACCCTGGTATTCCATACTCCTGTCAGTATCAGTAGCCAAGCCAATCAGTCTTCCCAGGATGTACAGCCTATTTACCTCATCTCAGGGCAGAATCATGTACCCCAGCTTACTATCCCTCAGACTCAAAGCATGGCGCTTGAGGACCTAGAGTATGCGGACTTGCATCTTTCTGAAGGGGTTATGGATATACTGACAGTTTCCAGAAAGCCCTCCACTAAGAAAACATATGCCTCTGAATGGAAAAGGTTTTCCTTTTGGTGCCAGGGCAGAGGCCTGGATCATAGAAACATAGACTTTGATGGTAGATAAGGACCACTTGGCCCACCCAGTCTGCCCATTTCCCTACCTACTGGATAAGCTGCAGATTATAGTTAACCAACAGCCTACTTCCTGCAACCCCCCACTATAATTACCATGTGTCTGTCCCATGCATGTTTGAATTCCCCCACTGTTTTAGACCCAACGACCTCCTCAGGAAGGCTGTTCCATGTATCCGCCACTCTCTCAGTGAAAAAAAATTTCCTCTCATTAACCCTGAGCCGTCCCCCCTCTATCTTTAAATTGTGCCACCTTGTTCTTACACATCTCTTTTTCTGAAAGATGCTACCCTCCTGGACTTTGTTGATTCCCTTGAGGTACTTGAACGTTTCTATCATGTCCCCCATCCCTCCATTCATCAAGAGTATACATATTAAGCTCTCTCAGTCTCTCTTCATATGGTTTCTGCTGCAGACCCTGCACCATTTTAGTTG
The DNA here is from genome assembly GCA_016271365.2 of Neoceratodus forsteri. Classification (NCBI taxonomy): domain Eukaryota; kingdom Metazoa; phylum Chordata; order Ceratodontiformes; family Ceratodontidae; genus Neoceratodus; species Neoceratodus forsteri. The sequence goes on from CM028129.1 coordinate 549,797,367, forward strand.
CCCTCCTCTGGACTGCTTCCATCCTGTCTATGTCCTTGCATAGATGAGGTCTCCAAAACTGCACACAGTACTCCAGATGGGGTCTCACCAACTGTCTGTATAGAGGGATAACCACTTCCCTTTTTCTACTTGTGATGCCCCTTCCTATGCATCCCAGTATCACCCTGGCTCTCCTTACCGACTTTTCACATTGCTTACCCACCTTTAGGTCATCTGATATGACTACCCCCAGGTCCCTTTCCATTTTTGTTGTTGTTAGTACCTCCCCTGCTATTGTGTACTCTTCTCCTGGGTTTTTGTTTCCCAGGTGCATTACTTTGCTCATCTTTGCATTGAATCTAAGTTACCATATGTCTGACCGTTCCTCCAACCTTGCCAAGTCCCTTCTCATCTTTTCTACCCCTCTTGTGTATCAACTCTGTTACAGATCTTTGTGTCATCTGCAAAGAGGCATACCTTTCCCTCCAGACCCTCTGCAATGTCACCTATAAAGATGTTAAAGAGGACTGGACCCAGTACTGAGCCCTGAGGTACCCACTAGTAACCCCCCTTTCTTCGGAATGTGTTCCATTCACTATTACCTTCTGTGTCCTGTTGTGCAGCCAGTTTGTTACTTCAGGCTACCACCCTGGGACCCACTCCCAGGCTGGCTAACTTGATTATTAATCTTTGGTGCAGGACTGTGTCAAATGCCTTGCTAAAGTCTAGGTAGGCCATATCCACAGCCCCTCCTGGTCTATTACTTTTGGTCACCCAGTCAAAGAAATCAATTAGATTCATCTGACATGACCTTCTTGCTGTAAATCCATGCTGCTTTGGGTCCCAGTGCTCTGCTGGCCTCTAGGTACTCAACAGTTCTTTCTTTCAGAAGTGATTCCATCATTTTCCCTACCACTGAGGTCAAACTTACAGGTCAGTAGTTTCCTGCTTCTGCCTTGCTCCCACTTTTGTGAAGGGACTCACATCTGCCTCCTCCAGTCCTCAGGTACCACCCCATCCTGCCATGATTTGTTAAAAGGTGGTCAGTGGTGTCACTAGGTCCTCCCTTAGTTCTTTAGGATTCTGGGATGAATCCTGTCAGGCCCCATTGCTTTGTCTCACCTTGAGTTTTAGGAGTTCTTCAGGACTCTTTCTTCTGTGATGGACTGGTGTCAACCCCTATCCAGAGTGCTTCTATTGTCTGGTTTAGTAACTCCTCCTCATCTTCTTTTGTAAATACTGAGCAAAAGTATTCATTCAGTATCTCTGCCTTTTCACTGTCTCCTCTGCCCACCACCCTCTCCTTTATTAATCTTTACTATCCTCCCTAACCTTTCTATGCTCCCTAATGTACCTATAAAGGTTTTATCCCCTTCTTAACTGAGTTGGCTATTTTTCCTCGGTTTGGGCCTTTGCTAGTCTGACTGCCTTCCCCACTTCTTTCTGCTTTAATTGATACAGTTTCCTGTCGTGCACCTTCAGTGATTCCTTATACTTTTGAATGCAGCCTTTTTCTCCTTAACCTTCCCTGCCACCTCTTTTGAGAACCATAATGTTTTTTTTACTCCGCTTTGTTTTCTTTATTTGTTTCACACAAAGGCTTGTTGCCTCTATGACGGCAGTTTTGATTTTTCTCCATTGTTCTTCCACCCCTCCTTTTTGGTCATTTGCTAGTGCATTTTTCAGGTATTCACCCATTTTGCCACAGTCAGCCCTTCTAAAGTCCAGTATCCTTGTTTTTGTATGGCTTATCTCAATGGTTGTGCTCATTGTGAAGCACACTGTGCAGTGATCGCTTGTTCCCAGATGTCTACTGACTTCTAAATTTGTGATCCTCTCTCCATTTGAGAGTACCAGGTCTAGTATTGCTCCCTCCCAAGTGGGTTCCAACACTAGCTGTCTAAGGCCTGCCCCCTGCAAGGCATCGAGAATGACCCTGCTCTTGGATGTGGCTGCAGTACACGTCATCCAGTTAACATCTGGCATATTTAGGTCCCCCATCAACAGTATCTCCCCTTTTTCAGCCATTTTGAGAATGTCCTCTATCATTTTGATGTCCATTTCCTTCCCTTGAGACGGGGGTCTGTATACAACCCCTGTGCGGATTGTGATGCCATTCCCTGTCTTCAAGGTGACCCAGAGTGCCTCTTGTCCTTCCCCTTTACTTTTTAGTTCTGTAGCTTTGATCCCTTCCCTTATGTATAGAGCTACTCCACCTGTAGCTCCTCTTTTACCTTCTCTGTCCTTCTGTAGATTGTGTACCTTGGTATGTTGACATCCAGTCATGGTTCTCGGTGTACCATGTTTCCATGACTGCCACAATATCCAATTGTTCATCTTCCATCAGGGCTACTAGCTCAGGAAGCTTGTTTCCCAGACTACGGGCATTGGTACTCATTGCCCTCCATTTAATATTGGCTTTATCCTTTTTTCCCCCATCTCTGCTCTTATTGTCCTTGTCTATTTTTCCATTTACCCCTGTCCTGCCCTGTGTTGAGCTCTGGACCTCAGTGTTTACCTTACTACCTGCCATGTTTTGCGGGGGGAGGCTTGAAATTTCCTGCCTTTTATCAGTGCCTCCCCACTTGGCTAGTTTAAAAGCTTGCCAAGGTAGCATTTAAACCTAGCACCTAGGAGCTTGGTTCTCTTCGTGGACAGATGCAGACCATCATGCCAGTATAGACCTTTATCTCTCCAGGTGGCCCCCCCAGTCCCCAGTGAAGCCAAAGCCCTGTGCTCTGCACCAGTTTTGTAACCATTCATTAAACTGCATGGTGTGCAGTACCCTAGCCTCACTCCTGCCATGGACTGGTAGCACCTCTGAGAAGGTTACCGTGCTTGCTACCAAGCTAACATTTGCATTCTGCAGGTTTAACAGTTTCTACCCTGAAGGTGCATTTGGCAACTGTTTCAGCTTATTTATCAGCAGGTAAAGCTTCTTCCTCCTCTTTGGCTTCAACGCCAGTGTTCAAAAAATTATTTAAAGGGCTGCTACATTTACACCCACCACACAGGGAGCCCACTTCCATGTGGGACCTAAATATTTGCATTGTTCAGCTCATGCAATCTCCATTTGAACCCATGTCATCAGCAGATCTCAAATATGTGACTTGGAAAACCATATTTCTGGTTGCCATTACCTCTGCCAGGAGGATCAGTGAACTCCAGGCACTATCCACAGAGCCTGGGTGTTTCGCAGTTGATAGGGACTAGATAGTCCTGAGAACTAACAGAAAGTTTTTGCCTAAGGTGGTATTAGATTTCCACCTTAACCAGTCTATTACCTTGCCAGTCTTCTTTACAGACCATTCCACGTCAGGTGAACATAGGTTGCACAGCCTGGATATAAAAAGAGCAGTCAGCTACTATCTTGACCACACAAAGGGTCACAGACAGGATCAAACCCAGCTCTTCCTTACCTTTGGAGATGTGGGGAAAGGAAAACCAGCCACAAAACGATCCATTGCCAGATGGATTGTAGCTTGTATCCAGTTCTGTTATAGCAAGGTAGGTAAGGAACCACCTGCAGGCCTCAGGATCCATTCAACTAGGGGTACTGCAGCCTCTCTAGCAGCTGTTAGAGATATCCTCCTAGTAGATATCTGCAAAGTTGCAACTTGGAAGACAGTCCACACATTCACAGAGCATCATTGTTTGGACGTCCAGGTCAGGGGTGATGCCAGGTTTGGCACAGCAGTCCTGCAGAGGTTGTTTCCTAAATAGATTATAGGCCCACCTCCAAAGGCACTGCTTGGTAATCTGCATAAGTTAGAATACAGTAAGATTTCCAAGGGTTTGAAGAAACAAATTACTCACCTTAGTAATCTTGTTTCTTCTAAGGGAATCTTACTATATTCTGAGCTCCCTCCCTTCCTTTCCTGCTAGAACCTATGGTGACTGCATTACAGATGTGCTAAAGTTGTTGCAAACCTGGGGAGTATATACTGTTTTTATACTGGGCATCTGTGACTTGAGTCTTCAAGGATGCCAGGATTTTGGAATATTCTCCTGCCATTTCTGGTTTAGGGAGGGTTCTATGGTTGTTACTATTCTTATCACTATTATTATTATTATCCTTCCATTAGTTGGAAACTGCTTAGTGCATGCTTCGTAAGAATCTGACGGTTAGGAGTTGTTTACTAGGGACAGTGGTTTGAAAACTGAGTTCGAGCCTAGCATTCCATCATTTGCATAGGTTCTATTAGCCATTTCTGCTCCGGGGCAGTCCTATGGTGAGACCATACAGCATAAGTCAGAATACAGTAAGATTCCCTTAGAAGAAACAAGATTACTAAGGTGAGTCATTTTTTCTTCCTGGTGGTCTATTGCTCCCTTCCCTTTCCAGATTGCCATCCCCATGATAAAACTAAAGATATCTCCCTGGTGGCTAGTGGCTCATTTCATCCCTGAACTGCCGGTTGTGTGAGAATTAACTGTCCTTGATGGTCTAGTGGAGCTCTCACCCCCCCCCAACCCTGGCAGATAGTGTCAAATCCCAAAACTGAACCAGCGACCAGCACAGCCCTCCTCTCTCCTCCACGGCCAGTCACTGACTGAGCTATCATGGAGCATGTACTGTATACAGTATGTGCTCATTGATTGACAGCTCAGTGAGTGAACTGTCAATCAGTGGGCATGTACTGTATACAGTACACGCTCCATGGCAGCTTAGTTGTGGCCAGCCATGGTGGAGAGAGGAGGTCTGGATCTTCCCTTCTCAATCTTCACCATCCATTACTGCTTGGGTAGTGCTGGAGGAACGCACCTGCTACTGGAGATTTTTTTTGGAGTCGGCTCCAATGGTGCATACGAGCGATGCTGCGTCATGCGCAGGGGTAGCCATTAGGTGCGCCAGACTCTCCTCCATCTCAGTTCTGTTTCTCCTGCCATCAGGCTGCATCTGCTAGTTAGGATTTTCGCACGCTAGGGCCTATAGGTCGCTCGTCAACGCCGTATTCAGACTTCTCCTTCATCCTGCCTTTTTCTCGACGTCGTCACTGGTAAGACCATTCTGTTTTTTTTCTCTATTATTTGATGATGCCGAGAGCTGTGCTTTGTTTTTGCCTTAACTGTTTCGCATCATGTCAGGTTCGGGGGGCAAAACGAAAGTCGAAGGCGGGCCACGCCCCTATGCGTCGGTGCTCCTGTGGCTGGCATTTTTCCATCACAAACCAGCATGATGTTTGTCTCCGTTGCCTGGGACCCAACCATAATATGGATGCGTGTGACACCTGTTTCTCGATGGACCGTCACGTCCTGGAAGTCCGCGCGTTCAAGATCAGCAAGGCTCCGCCGACTTTCGGGGGACGGCGCCACTCCAGGGATTCCCAGGTAAGGTCTCTAGACCCTTCCTCCAGGTCCCCTCTCAGGCCTATACGGTCTGGAGAGGAGGAGACCTCCTCATCTTCTCTTGCCGAAGAGGAGGCCTCTTTCGCGGTGTCGGAGGATCGCCGGTGTCCCTCCCAGGGCCACGGTGGGGACACTGCCTTGGCAGCCACCCCCTCAGAGGTGCAGGCTCCCCCAGTGTCGAGGCCCAGGTCTGAGAAATATAGGAACTTCTTGTCTTAGAACAGGAAGATCAGAAGCTAAAAGGGCACAGAGGCAGTAAGTAGGGGAAGAAAAAAAAAGAAAACAAACAAACAGAGGAAAGAGTAAGTGTTCCAAACAACAGTTAGGGGGCCAGAAAAAAAAGACGTGATGGGAGTGGTGCAGTGCAGTGGCAGTGGAGCAGCAGTCTTCCGGGGAGACGTTCTGGAGGATGCAGTGTTGTCCCATTTGCAGGCACCTCTCTGGGCTGAGGGAGGAGGTTGCTCATCTCCAGGCTGAGTTGGCCAGGATTTGTGGGACCTCCTCTCCCACCCTGGAACCACCAGGGTCACTGCTGTTGCCTCAGAGGTTGCCAAGAAAGAAGAGCAGTTGGACCACAGTGGGCTCAGGGAGGGTGAGGGTGGCGGAACAGAGGCGCATCCCTCCAGTAGTACCTCTCCACAATTTCTGTGCCATCCTGGAAAAGTGTGGTTCCTCTATGGAGGCACCCACAGTGGAGACCAAGGAGGATGCTGGGAACCTCCACAAAGGAGACCCACAGGAGGGTGGCATGGGACCCCACAGGGGAAGGAAACAACTCCTGGTAGGGGACTGCATTGTTAGGAAGGTAAAACTGGGGGAGGAAGGGGAGAGGGAGGTAAGGTGCCTGCCTGGCACCATGGCTTGGAGGGACAGGGAGCGAATCATCAGGATCACAGGAGCAGCTGCACAGGGGGAGGGAGCTGAATGTCATTGTCCACCTAGGGACAAATGACCTGGCTAAGAAAGGGATCAGAGCAGTGCAAGAAGCATTTGTGGAGATGGGGAGGGGCCTTAGACAAATAGCACACATGGTAACCTTCTCGGAGGTGCTGCCTGTCTATGGTACGGATGAGGCTAGGGTGCTCCACACCATGGGATTCAATCAGTGGTTGAAAAAGTAGTGCAGAGCTCAGGGATTTGGCTTCACTGGGGAGTGTGGGTCCACCTGGACGGATGCAGGCCTATACTGGCGTGATGGTCTGCATCTGTCCAGGAGGGGACCCAGGATCCTAGGTGATAGGTTTAAATACTTAATTGGCAAGCATTTAAACTAGCCAGTGGGGGGGGGGGCACTGGAAAGGAGCAGGGAAACCTAGCCCCCCCCAAAAAAATCAAGGTACTAAGTGAGGTAGACACCAACATAGAGATGTCAAAAGGGAGAAACGCAGGGGTAAATGGAGAAAGTGACAAACGCAATAAGGACAGGGATGGGGCAAAAAGGGGTAAGGCCATCAAGAAATGGAGGGTAATGAGTACCAACGCCCATAGTCTGGGCAACAAGCTCCCTGAACTGGTGGCCTTGATGGAAGAGGGATGCCTGGTTATTGTAGCAGTCACAGAAACATGGTACACAGAGAACCATGACTGGGATGTTAACATACCAGGGTACACAACCTACAGGAGAGACAGGGAGGGCGGGGGGAGTAGCTCTCTATGTAAGGGAAGGGATAAAAGCAACTGAACAAAAGAGTAAACAGGGAGGAGAGGAGGCACTGTGGGTCACCTTAGAGACTGGAAATGGCACCACAATCCGCACAGGAGGTTGTATACAGACCCCCATGTCAGGGGGAGTGAATGGACAAGGATATGATAGAAGGCATACTTAGGATGGCAGAGAAAGGGGAGATACTGTTGATGGGGGACCTTAATATGCCAGATGTTAACTGGAGCACCTTTGCTGCAGCCACATCCAAAAGCAGGGCCATTCTTGATGCCCTTCAGGTGGCATGCCTCAGACAACTAGTTTTGGAATCTACTCATGAGGGAGCAGTCTTAGACCTCGTGCTCTCAAATGGGGACAGTGAGAGGATCTCAGATCTAGAAGTGGGTAACCATTTGGGAACAAGTGACCACCAAACAGTGTGGTCCACGATAAACTCAGCTATAGAGTCAAGCCATACAAAAGTGAGGGTTCTGGACTTCAGGAGGGCTGACTTTGGCAAGATGGGAGAGTTCCTTAGAAAAGTACTAGCAAACAAGCTAGAAGAAGGGGTGGAATGGGGAAATATCAAAACTGCCATCACAGAGGCATCAAGCCTTTGTGTGAAGCAAATAAACAAATCAAAATGAAAGAAAAAGCCACTATGGTTCTCAAAAGAAGTGGCGGTGAAGGTTAGGAAGAAAAAGATAGCATTTAGGAAGTATAAGGAAACACAAAAGGAGCAGGACAGAGAACTGTACCAGTTAAGGCAGAAGGAAGCAGGGAGGGTAGTAAGAATAGCAAAGGCACAAACTGAGGAAAAGATAGCCAACTCGGTTAAGAAGGGGGATAAAACCTTTTATAGGTATATCAGGGAGCGTAGAAAGACAAAGGGAGGGATAGTGAGGCTGAATAGAATGGCCGGTGGGTGGGCAGAGAGTGACAGTGAAAAAGCAGGGATACTGAATAAATACTTCTGTTCAGTATTCACAAAGGAGGAAGCGGGGGAGGTGTCTAATCCAATTAACAGAAGTACTCTGGAGAGGGGGGTCGATCCCAGTCCTTTCACAGAAGAAAGGGTTCTAAAAGAACTCTTAAAACTGAAGGTGGACAAAGCAACGGGGCCAGATGGAATTCACCCCAGAATTCTAAAAGAATTAAGCAGAACTAGTGACACCACTGCCTACCCTTTATAACAAATCATGGGAGGATGGTGTGTACCTGAGGACTGGAAGAAGGCTGATGTGATTCTCCTTCACAAAAGTGGGAGCAAGACAGAGGCAGGAAACTACAGACCTGTCAGTTTGACCTCTGTAGGGAAAGTGATGGAACCACTTCTGAAGGAAAGAATTGTTGAGTACCTAGAGGCCAGTGAGGCACAGGACCCAAGGCAGCATGGGTTCACAGTGGGAAGGTCATGTCAGACAAATCTAATTGATTTCTTTGACTGGGTGACCAAAGTAGTAGACCAGGGAGGGGCTGTGGACATGGCCTACCTAGACTTTAGCAAGGCATTTGACACAGTCCCACACAAAAGATTAGTAGTCAAATTAACCAGCCTTGGTGTGGGTCCCAGGGTGGTACCCTGGGTAAAACATTGGCTGAACAACAGGACACAGAAGGTAATTGTAAATGGAGTCCACTCTGAAGAAAGAGGGGTTACTAGTGTGGTACCGCGGGGTTCACTACTGGGTCCAGTCCTTTTTAATGTCTTTATTAAGTGGCATTGCAGAGGGACTGGAAGGAAAAGTGTGCCTCTTTGCAGATGACACAAAGATCTGCAACAGGGTTAATGCACAAGGAGACGTGGAAAGGATGAGAAGGGACTTGGCAAGGTTGGAGGAATGCTCAGAAGTATGGCAGCTTGGATTCAATGCAAAGAAGTGCAAAGTAATGCACCTGGGAAACAAAAACCCAGGGGAAGATTAAACAGTGGGGGGGGGGAGGTAGTAACAACAACAGAAATGGAAAGAGACCTGGGGGTAATCATATCAGATGACCTTAAGGTTGGCAAGCAACATGAGAAGATGGTAGGGAGTGCTGAGGGGATACTGGGCTATATAGGGAGAGGCATCACCAGCAGAAAACAGGAAGTTATTATCCCCCTGTACAGACAGTTGATGAGACCCCATCTGGAGTACTGCGTCTAGTTCTGGAGACCCCATCTCCGCAAGGACATAGACAGGATGGAGGCAGTTCAGAGGAGGGCAACAAAAATGGTGCTGGGTCTGCAAGAGCAGCCATCGAGGACAGGCTAAAGGAGCTTAATATGAATACCCTGAGGAAAGGAGGAGAGGGGGGCATGATATAAATGTTTAGTACCTCAGTGGAATCAACAAATTCCAAGGGGTAGCATCTTTCAGAAAAGAGATGTGCAAGAACAAGGGGACACAATTTGAAGATAGAGGGGGACGGCTCAGGGCAATGTGGAGGAAGTATTTTTCACAGAGAGGTGGTGGACATGGAACAGCCTTCCTGAGGAGGTTGTGGGGTCTAAAACTGTGGGAGAATTCAAGAATGCATGGGACAGACATAAGGCAATTTTTCTGGGGGGGGTAGGAAGAAATAGGCTGTTGGTTAAATAGGATCTGCAGCTTATCCTCTAGGTAGGGAAATGAGCAGACTAGGTGGGCCAAGTGGCCCTTATCTGCTGTCAAAGTCTATGTTTCTATACTTAGCCCGGCATCGGTGGACCCTCGACGCTGCCTTCCAGTGCCGCGGGTCTGGCCGGCGCCGTTGGGGAGTCAGGGCCGGGTCTCGGTGTTGCAGGGGATCTGGGGTCATCCGGCACCGCTGCTGGCACCGGCACCATTCGTGGTGCCATTTCACTGGAGACCTTCGGGGTGACCAGTATTGTGGTCTAGCTGGTCTCTTCCTCCTCCTCGGAGGATGATTTAGATGTGGACCTGCTATGGCACCCTGACTCTTCGGAGTCAGGGTCTCCGGTGAGACGAGGTGCTAGGCAGTCCAGCACGCCTATTCCTCTGTCTCCTCTGCTGTCCTCCCCTGAGGTCTCCCAGGCCAAGGGTGGTCTGGGGTCCCTGGAGGGGGATGACGTGGAGGCGGAGGGAGGGACTCTCCCTCCTGGGGGAGTTGTGGCAGCTGCTGATCCCGGTGCTGCTGCACCTCCTCAGGGTGGAGTGTTGCTGGGGTCTAGGAGGAGGGCATTCTCAGGGTCCGGGGGGTTGAGAGACCAGGTTGAGGCACCTCGGTCTTCACCTGCCACCCCGAATGGGGCAGGTTGGAGCCGTAGCGCCGGGCCCCATCTTTCTCTCTCGAGCCCCAGGGACCCTTCTGGTGGCATTGCTGTGGGTTGCCCTTCTGGGCCCATGCAGCCCCAGGTTTGTAACAGGGGAGGATCCCCTACTAGGCTCTTCCAGGCTTCACATCCCCAGGGTTCCGTTCTGCGACCTGGTTTGTTGTCCGGGATTCCGCCAGCTCGGGCCCTGTTTTCAGAGCCTCAGCAGAGGACTGTTGCCTCACCGTAAGTGTCCCTCTCCCATTCCTCTGCAGCCATCCCCCTCTCTCCCAGGCCATGTCGGTCCTACGGGCCCGTTATCCTGGGAGACGTTCAGAGGCTCTGCGCGGCCTTCCCCTCATACATTAGATATATGCATGAGCAGATGTTTCGCCTATCCCCACCACTGCAGGAGTCCTCTGGACATTCGAGCTCTCAATCATCCTTGTCTCCATCCTCCGAGGGAGAGGAACCCACTGCTCATCTCTCATCCGATGCTGATTTCACTGAATATCAGCGATTCCTTTCAAGGATGGTGAGGGATCTTCGTATCTCCTTTGTTAGGTGAGACAATACCGAACGGGAGATCCGCGAATTCCCTTGTGAATTCAATGCCCAGCATTTGGTGTCACTATCCTGGCCTATTCCCTTCCAGGAGGCATTTATCCGTTCCTGGCAGTCGCCAGCCGCCCTTTCTCCAGCCCCGGCAGACTGTGGAAGAAGGTACTGTGCCCCATCGGAATCTCTAGGTACTCTCCCCTTCCCACCTTTGGGATTGGCATACCTAGAAACTCCCTCCGGGCGCTGCCGCCTGGTGCACTATCGTCCACTGGACTCAGATTTCCTACAATTTCACCGGTGGGGGTGAAGAGTGCTCTCTTCCTTTCGTGCGATGTTATGCATTGCATCACATCAGGCTCACCATGCTGCCTACAGTAGGCATTTGTGGTTGATGCTCTCCCAAATGTTAGCATCAATGCCTGATATGGAGCAAACCAGACAAGCTATTTCCCTCTCTGCTATAGGCCTGGAGCTGGCAAGACACCAAGCAAAGGCATCTTATGATGCCAATGAGGTGGCTTCCAGGCTTGCAGGGACAGTGATCTGTATTAGACGGACAGCATGGCTTCGTCTATCAAGGTTGTCACCCCTGGCCCAGCGTAAGGCGATTTGCTCCGCTTTCCAGGAGACCCATCTTTTTTCCTCCAGAGCTAGGAGACTTCTGCAGGGGCTTCCTCCGTCTCCCCGTCCAAGGGGAAAAACCTCCTAGCTCTCCTTCACCATAGGCTTCTCATCTGATTAACCCAGGGTCTTCCCCTCCTGTTTCCCACCAACAGGAGGCTGGAGGTTTTGTTCCCTCAGGGTTTCTTTATCCTCCCCCCCGGGGTGGGAGCTTGGTACTCACCCAAACAGTAATGAATGGTGAAGATTAACAAGGGAAGATATGAAAATTACGTACCTACCGTAATTGTTGATTTTCTCTTGTATCTTCACCATTCATTACTGATACCCGCCCACCTTCCCCTCAGTGGCCTCCTACTGCGGCGTCGCCCCCTCCCTTCTTGTTCCTCTCCTTTCCTTTGGCCTTTATGCCAAAAAAAAAAAAAAACTATCCTGGTTTCCGTTCTTCTATGGCCAGATCTTTTTTCCTCAAGGTAAAGGGGAACGAGTAGGACTTTTTTCCTGTCCTGAGGGAACTCTTTCTGACTGCCCTTAAGGGTGACCTCTGGGCTCCTTAGCCACGTTGTTCAGTTCACAGCTGAAGTAACCATCCCTCTATGGCTCGGACTCAAAATTCAGGCTCCCCCTGGCAGGCATTATTTAATTGTCAGCTTCTTCTGGTTGGTGCTTCTGCACTGAGCTGTGGCCAATCTGTGTTAAAGAAATTTTTGGATTTAATTGTTCCTCATTTTCAGCAACATGATTTTATTTTAGTAGGGGATATAAATTTAAATTGGAATTTAAAATCTGAATTGGGGTGCCCCTTATGATTTGTATCAGCATATTCAAACAACATGAAGTCTTGCTGTATTCAGACATAATGCAGTTAGCCCCAGCACTTGAACTGCCCCAGAGAGGAAAGAGTTAACTCAATGCAGAAGCATGGAATGTTGAGCTTGAGCTCGGTTTTCAAACCTCTGTCTGTGGTACTTACCAGTGCAACCGTCAGATTCTTTACTCCTCCTAACAGTGAAGTCACTCCGCAGATTCCTCTGCTCGGTTCAGTAAAAGCAAAGCATTCGGTTTAAAACTTGTTCTTTATGTTTTTTTGGATTTCCAGCCTCTGTCTATGGTACAGGTAGTGTTGTAGATAGGTAGTGACTGTATTTTATTTTAATAACTTGTGGAAATTGTTGGTTTCTTCGATTTCTTTCTGGTCGGTCTGGTTAGGAACCGACCTCGTGTTTCCTTCTAATTTTAAATTTGTTATTTTAGAGTGGTGTTCCGGTACCGATCGGTTTCAAAAGAACTGGGCTTTTTCCTCGGTTCTTTTCCAAACCCGTGACATGGTTGTTACCGATCGGTTGGTATTACCTGGTTTGAGCGCTTCTATGGGGTAATTTTTGTAGGTTGGCCATGTCTGAGAAACCCAAAAGAAACCGTCCCACTGTTTCAACACTGTACTGAGGTGGGAAGGCCTTTGCCAAGGCCGGCCCCCACCTCATCTGTGTTTATTGTCTGGGGTTTGAGCACCTCTAGTCAGACTGCTAAATTTGCAAAAACTTTCCTAAAACTACTCTAGAAAAAAGACTGAGTAGGTTGAAGGAAAGGGAGGCCGAGAAGTCCGTAGACCCAGATGGCCAGCCCAGTTCGGTTATGGCCGAACCTGAGGAGGTGTCTGCTAACCTAGGTGATACCTCCTCGGGCAAAAAGAGAGCTGACTCTGAGGGGTCAGTTCCATCAAAAAAGAAACGGAAGTCCCCCAGTTCAGATCCAGTACCGCTTACTCCAACCGTGGACGAGATGGCCAAAGCGATTAGTATTGTCCAATCGCATGCTTTGGTTCTGTCCGAGCCGATGCCACCGGTTAGGCAGTCGGTTCAGTCAGAACTGGCTCCTTCGGATTGTGATCCGGATGCTTTCTATGAGGAGTGGGAAGGAGACGAAGACTATCCCGACAATGACAACGATGACTGCGACGGTGGGGGTCTGGATGTGCCCATTGAACTGGACATCTCCCCAGACAGACCCTCTGATGTCTCCCCTCCCAGGCTTTCTGAGTCCCCTTCTCACTTCTTGTTTTACAAGCAGGTGGCTGAAACCCTCCAGCTTCCTTTGGTTGAAGCTGCTGAGGAGGAAGAAGAGCCTGATTTTGTGGAGATGATGGACATCCCAGAATCCAAAAGGTTGTCTATTCCCCTTCACAAGTCCTTGGGGAAACGGACACAAAAGAATCTACAGACTCCTAACTCTTTACCTCCTGTAGATAAAAGAATGGACAGGAGATGCATGTTATCAGGCTCAGCTACGGAGTTCCTGTTTTCACATAGCAGACATGTTTGGGTAGTGCAGGCTGCAGCCTGTGACAGGACAAATATTCCTTTGGCTTCACACCCCCCAGACAAGGACTCCAGGAAAGTCGATGCCATGGCCAAGAAACTGTACTTGGCATCCTCTTTGGGGCTCAGGCAGGCAAATTATATGGCCTACACAGCCAGGTACCAGAAGTCCAGGTGGGATACGGTTCTGGAACTGGCTAAAAAGGCCTCCTCCTAGCTAGCCAAAGAACTGGAGGAGGTGGCTTCAGATGGAATTGAGGCATCCAAAGTACAATTTCACGCTGCTGTTGACTCCAACGATGTGGCATCCAGAATCAGGGCTACATCTGTGTCTCTCAGAAGGCATGCTTGGCTCAGGTGTACTAGTCTATCACAGGACACCCAGTCTAAGGCTATGGATTTTCCTGTAGTTGGTAACTCTCTGTTTGGGGAGCAGACAGATGCTTACATGGAGAAAATGGATGAATATAGAACCACTTACAGGAGTGCACAGGCCAAGGAAAGGCAAGCCACTCTTCAGAAGCAGCAGTCCAGGGGCAGAAGCAGGCCTTTTCACAGGCCTTTTTACCAAGCCCAGGCCTCCTTGTCTTACCCACTAAGGCTCCTGCCAAGCAGACACCCTGAGGTGTCAGCCCGGGTCAACTCTCCAATCCCAGTAGGAGGCAGGCTGGCTTACTACTTTCAGGCCTGGAAGTCTGTTACCTCAGACAAGTGGGTCCTGGAAGTAGTATGCCAAGGACTAGCCCTCAGCTTCAAAAGGTACCCAAAAAGGAGGGCCAAGTCTTTTCCACCTGCATCAGTTTCAGAAACCCTTGCCCTAGAGACAGAGGTTTCCTCTCTCCTGGCTCTCAGAGCTGTACAGAAGATTCCTACTCAACACAGGGGAAAAGGTCTGTACTGCAGGTACTTCCTCACCCCAAAGAAAACAGGGGAGTGGCGACCCATCCTGGATCTAAAGTATCTGAACAAACACATTTCAGAACCCAAATTCAAAATGGTAACTCTGGGAATAATCCTTCCCTCTTTAAGGCCAGGAGATTGGCTAGCATCACTGGACCTCAAGAATGCCTACTTCCATATCCCTATAAGGTGCTCCCACAGAAAATACCTCCAGTTCGAGTTGCCTCCAGGCCATTATCAGTTCAAGGGCATGCCTTTTGGCCTAACATCAGCTCCAAGGGTGTTCACAAAGTGCCTTGCAGTAGTGGTGGCTTACCTCAGAAGACAGGGTATCACCATTTTTACATATCTGGATGACTGGCTCCTAGTAGGGCAGTCTTCAGACCAGGTGAGGTCAGCTCTGCAAACCACTCAGGACTTGCTCAGTTCCCTGAGGTTTCTTCTCAATCTGCCAAAATCTGTCCTCGAACCAGTACAGCTTCTCACCTTCATAGGGGTGGAATTGGATACTACCCAAGCAAAAGCTTTCTTTCCTCTGGCAAGGGTGAAGGCCTTAGTAGACCTCGCACCCTCCTTTCGGCCTCAGGTTTCTCTTCCAGCGAGACAGTTCCTCCAACTCCTAGGCCACATGGCAGCCTCCACTGCAGTGGTTCAAGGAGCCAGATTTCAAATGCAGGACATTCAGTTCTATCTAAGGTCCTTTTGGTCACAGAGAACAGATTCTCTCACCAAACTGATTTCAGTGACCCGAACTTTGGTCCAGGCTCTCCAGTGGTGGCTGGACCAGGACAACCTCAGACAAGGGGTTCCATTTCTCCCTCAAGTTCCATCAGTAGTTCTGACTATGGATGCTTCTCTCCTAGGCTGGGGAGCCCACCTGGGAGCCCTAACAACTCAGGGGATCTGGTCCCCACAGGAGTCTCTTCTCCATATCAACCTCCTGGAACTCAGGGCAGTTTGTCTAGCCCTTCAGACCTTTTCGGATTCAGTCAAAGGTAAGGTGGTCCAAGTCAGGACGGAAAACAGTACCACAATGTGGTACATCAACAAGCAGGTAGGCACTCGGTCCACGGCCTTGTGCACAGAGGCCATGAAGATTTGGTCTCTGGCCTATTCCCTTCAGACTTCCCTGGTAGCAGTTCTTCTTCCAGGGAAGGACAATGTGCTGACAGATGCCCTGAGCAGGATTTCACAGGAGCATCACAAATGGTCTTGAATCATCACATTCTGAGGATCATTTTCTCCAAGTGGGGCATTCCAGAAATAGATCTATTTGCAGCACCAGACAATCATCAACTTCCTCTGTTTTGCTGCAGGCCTTCAGTCCTGGGGACAGTTCCCCAGGATGCCCTCATTCTGAACTGGAAGGGCAGGTTTCTCTATGCCTTCCCTCCTGCACTCTCCTGCACTCTCCTGTTCAGAGTTCTGATCAAGATAAGAACTCAGCCCTGCACAGTGATACTAGTGGCTCCAGATTGGGCCAGACAACCCTGGTATCCTCTGCTGCTGTCCTTGGCTGTCTCACGTCCCCTGTCTCTTCCCAGGAGATACAATCTTCTCTCCTCCTCCCAGGGGCGGATCTGGTACCCCAGTCTCCAGTCTCTCAACCTCAAGGCCTGGCTCTTGAAGAGTTAGAATATGCAGCCCTACATCTCTCTCAGGATGTTCTGGATATTCTGAAGGTCTCCAGGAAACCTTCCACTAGAAAAACTTACAATTCCAAGTGGAAGAGGTTCAGTATTTGGTGCTCTCAGAAAGGTACTGTGCCTGATTCTGCAGGCATTTCCACAACCTTAGATTACCTACCTCATCTGAATAGTCTAGGCCTTAGGCCTGCCACTCTGAAGGTTCATCTAGCAGCTGTCTCTGCATTCCTTTCAGCAGGGAAGGGCTCTTCCCTGGTATCTCATCCTGTTTTCAGGAAGTTTTTCAAAGGCCTGGTTCACATTTACCCTCCCTTTAGAGATCCTACTCCGCCTTGGGATCGTAATGTCTGCATTGCTCAGCTTATGCAGCCACCCTTTGAGCCTATGGCTTTGACTGAATTGAAGTACTCGACCTGGAAAACTGTGTTCCTGGTAGCTATTACTTCTGCCAGGTAGATTAGCAAATTACAGGCCCTGTCAGTTGAACCGGACTTCATATCCTTCCATAGGGATAAATTGCTCCTAAGAATTAATAGGAGGTTCTTGCCTAAAGTGGTATCAGATTTTCACCTAAACCAGTCTATGTCTCTTCCTGTATTTTTCACTGACCATTCTTCCCCAGGGGAAAGAAGATTACACAGTATGGATGTTAAAAGGGCACTTAGCTACTACACAGAGCATACTAAGGCACACAGAAATGCTTGTCTTCAATTGTTCCTCACTTATGGTGAAGTGGGGAAGGGTAAGCCTGCCACTAAGAGAACTATTGCCAGGTGGATTGTTTCCTGTATACAATTTTGCTATGACAAATTGGGTAGAACACCCCCTTCAGGCCTGAGGGCTCACTCGACTAGGAGTACAGCTGCTACTCTAGCTGCAGCCAGAGATATATCCTTGTTAGAGATCTGTAAAGCAGCCACCTGGAAAGCAGTACATACATTCACCAAGCATTGCTCTCTGGACATCCAGGCTAGGAGCGATGCTAGGTTTGGCACAGCAGTACTGCAGATCCTGTTCCCAAAGTAGGTTCTGCATTCCCTCCTCCATAGGGAACTGCTTGGTAGTCTGCATTATGTCTGAATACAGCAAGACTTCATGTTGTTTGAAGAAAGAATTAACTCACCATAGTAGTGTTGTTTTTTCTAATGGAGTCTTGCTGTATTCAGACCTCTCCCCCCTTGCCTCCCCTCTCAGAACCTGTTTTTGGGAAGTGGGTTGGCAGGCACAGTGTTGCACCTCAGGGGTGTGCCTTGTACCCTCCCTCTTGGTGAGGTAGCTGTTATGTTTTTCCTTCTTGTGTTGCATAGTTTGAATTGTCACTACCTTATTCTTCTTGGGTTCTCGACTTGAGTCTTTTTTGGACCCCCAAAAAGCATTTTGCCTTTTGGCTATGTGTTCAAACAATTTCCACATTTTAGTGTTAAGTAAGTTAGTTGCTCGTAAGAATCTGACGGTTGCACTGGTAAGTACCACAGACAGAAGTTTGAAAACCGAGCTTGAGCTCAACGTTACATGCTTCTGCATGGAGTTAACTCTTTCCTCTCTGGGGCAGTTCAAGTGCTGGGGCTAACTGCTTTATGTCTGAATACAGCAAGACTCCATTAGAAGAAACGACATTACTATGATGAGTAATTTTTTTCTTACTGACCCAACACGACTAAATTCTCATACACTAAATCATTCAATTTTGGATTGGATAGTAACTAATGGTAGGGATCATCTATCCGCATCTGGCCCGTTGCCTGATGCGGTTAGTGATCATATGGCCACCACCTTTGCAGTATTAAACTTTTGTTATAAAAAGGTCGCTCCACATTTTGTTCAGGCTCGTTCCTTTAAAAATGTTAATTTTGACAACTTGTATCGTCTTTTGTCCCAGATTGATTAGACTTATTTAGATAGCATTCTGGATATTGATCTTGCATTGGATTTCTTTTATAATCAGCTTCTCCCAATTCAAGAACGGTTGTTTCCAGAAAGGAAATTGAGATTTAGAGGTGCTTCCAACCAGTGGTTTACTTCCACTATTAAGGCCTTGATCAAAAAAACTTAATGTTTTGTGGGAAGCTTATAAGGGGAATCCATCTTTACATCTTTTAAATCAGTATTGTTATATTAGAAATAAGGTTTCTGAACTTGTACGTAAAACTAAAAATTTTTTTTTTTTTTAAATAAAATTCAGAGTAATTGGGCAAATCCAAAACAATTTTGGGAGAATATAAATGCTTTGCTTTCCCCAAAATCCAAATCAAATATTTGTAGTCTATTAGTGGATGATGTTGGTGTTCCCAACCCTGTGGATATAACTAATTTACTTAATCAGAAATGTTCTGATTTATCTAAATTTAGAGGGATTGGAAATCAGACGGGTAGTGGGGAAGTTCAGAGAGACCCTAAGTTGACTGGTAGGCCTTTTTTTTTTGTTTTAGGAAGATAACTGAGGAAGACATGCTGCAGTTGTTGAATAGTCTCCCAAATAAAAATATATTAATTGTGGGGAGGGTTGGATAGTAGATTTTTGCATCTTGCGGTTCCATTTATAGTTAAACCACTTTGTTTTCTCTTTAATTTTTCTTTATAGTACTGTCAATTTCCATCTGATTGGAAGCTGGCGAGAGTGGCGCCTATTCCCAAAAAAGCACAAGCAGTTTCACTTGATGATTTTAGACCAATTTCAATCTTAAATCCCTTGAGCAAGATGTTGGACAGAGTGGTGGCTAGACAGATAAATGACTACCTTACTTTTAATGGGTTGCTTTCACCACATCAGCATGGCTTCCGTAAGAATTATGGTGCTGGTACTGCCTTGGTTGGGTTCACAAACACTGCCCTAAGAGGCTTTGATAAAGGCCATATGACTGGGGCGGTGTTTGTGGACCTTACCAAGGCTTTCGATTTGTTAGAACATTAATTAATTTGTCAGAAATTAGGGATATTGAGTTTCTCTAGACCTGCTGTAGCTTGGCTAAGAGATTATTTAACAAATTATTTACAGTTTGTTAGTATTGGTTCTCATTTTTCAAAGGTATCCTTGATTGACTGTGGTTTCCCTCAGGGGTCCATTTTGAGCCCCCTGTTGTTTTCTATTATTGTACATGAACTTCCCACTGTTAGTTTAAAATGTAAAACAATTTTGTATGTAGATGATTTGATCATTTACTTCCAGGGGAAATTCATTGAGGAATTGTCCACTGTCTTAAGTCATGATTTTGATAGGGTTTGCACATGGTTTTTGAGTAATTCATTAGTCTTAAATTCAGTTAAGATGAAATCTATGGTATTTGGGACCAAGGGAATGCTTAGTATAAATCCAACATTTTGTTTGTTTGACCATAATGGGCAGGCCATAGAACAGGTTTTTCTTTTTAAATATCTTGGTATTTTGTTGGATCCTAGTTTGACTTTTTTCCCTTAAGTTTGTTCAGTTACTCATACAATAAATCAAAGGTTAGGTCTGTTATCAAATACAAGGATTATTTTTCATTTGAGGTTAGAAAGGCCATAGCTGTAGGTTCATTATTACCACTTTATGATTATGTTTCTCATGTCTATTTGGGGTTGGGTAGTAGGGAATTACAATTGTCGAAGGTTGCTTATAATAACATCTGTCGATTTGTTTTGTTAGAATCCCCTTGATTACATCACTGTATATTGTATTCTAGGTTGCAAGAATAGAATATTTTTTTGTTGTATGATTTTCAAAAGTGTGTTCTTAGGATCCCAGTTTCTACTTAATAGTTTAATTAATTTGAGAAGTGTTACCCCTAGTCTGCGCTCATCTGATTGTATTACATTGGTTATTGAATTGTCTAAATTGAAAATAGCTTCCTGTGCTTTTTTGATTGCTGCCCCCCTTTATTGGAATTCACTCCCCTTGATTATTCGACAGGCAACATCAGTTGTTGGTTTTAAGAAACAATTGAAAGAATTTCTTTTGTTGAAATATCAGTGTGTTTGTAACATTTAATGTCTGTTAATGTATTGTGTATTGTCTATTTCTGTATTTGTTTTTCTTGTATTGCTGTCCCGGGTTGAACCTGAAAAAGGGCCTTTGGTCCAGTGTCGTTTATCCGGTTAACAAATGAATAAATAAATAAATAAATAAAATCAACGGGATGGTGATTGATGATTGGGGGAGTTGAGGGACCACTAGACCACCAGGGAGCTATTTTTTAACAACAGACTGGTGATCGGCAATGGGGGGGCCACTAGCCACCATGAACTGTTCATTTATTTATTTCTTGGGGCAGCGCTCGGTGATTTGAGGGGGAGTGCCACAGTACCTCCACCAACTACTAGGATTGCACAGGATTAAAGCAAGGTCTCAGTTGGCAGTATTTGCTCTGTGCAAGGGGACCTGCAAAAGGCCCTTGCATGGAGCAAATGCTTTGTGAATGGGAAAGTGTCAATATGAAGGTCCTCTCCCTCTCAGTTGCATCACAGCCCCCTCCATACTTTGCCCCAGCACACACCTGGTTTCTGCGCACAAACCAGGCTTTTGTGAATACTGCCTTGGTACAAAACCTGGTTGGCGCTGGGAAAACTTGGTTTGTGCCGGGGCAAAGGTTCATGAATCTAGCCCCTGGTTAAGTAAGTTGTAAAATACAGAAACTGTTTTGTGATGATGTGTGATAAGATCCTTGGGTGATATAAACAATTCTTACAGAGCTCACAGTAGAAACGCTGCTCTTCAGCATTATCAGTTCTATACAGTCAGTGTGAAGCAGCATAGCAGGTTTCTCACAGACAGGGCCAGATAAAAGAAAACCTTTTTTTTTATTATTATTTATTTATTTATTGAAAAGAATCGGAATTACAATCCTTTGAGTCATAGACTCCTTTACAAGGCTCCACATCAGTAAAAAAGGGGAAAATACCCATACATAAATTATATTGTATAATACATAGTCATACAGCACAGGGATATATACATTGGAAGGTTACATCAGCAGGGATCTTAAAGAAGGTCCCGGGTCAAAGTTATGTAAATATGGCAGGATACAGTTTCAGAGGGTCTTGAATGCACCCAGAGTCTTAGTGTGTATATATATATATATATATATATATATATATAGTGAAATTGAGGAGCCTGGGAGAAATAACCATGGGAGACAGAAAAGAAAAATGTCCCTTTTCTGTGGGCTTCCGAACTGCACTAGAGCAAGAACCTGATTATAATATGGCTTCTTTTGGGAGTCGGAAAGGAAGGTGGAATCAGTAAGGGAGGTGGAAAATTATTTACAGTCACAGGTAGCAGAGTCAAGGAGGTGGGTCTTGAGACCTGCTTTAAATTGGCCAAGACTGGAGGCCAGGGAGATGGTGGACAGTAGACTGTTTAGCCACAGGGGAGCATAATATCAGAAGGACCTTTGACCAAGGGATGTTCTACAGTGGGGGGAACTAGGAGGGAGGTGTTGGCAGAGTGCTTAGGGACCCTCCTGTGTGGGACTATATGGATAAGGAGATGGAGGCCTGTATGCGCTTGTTTGTGTAGTATCTTTTTTGCAAGGAGGCAGGTGTGGTACTTAAGCCTACCTTGGAAGTTCAGCCAGCTAGTAAGTTTGTAAAGCTCGCATGTGTGAGTTAATCTGTCACATCCAGAGACCAGGCGGCAGGCTTTATTGAGGGTGAGGTTGATGCTGCATAGGGCAGTTTGATCAGCAGACCCATAAATCACTATTCTGTAGTCCACCAAGGATAGTATTAAGGATGACACACAGCGAGATGCATGGCCTGTGGGGGTAGGCAGTGTTTATGTCTGTACAGGATCCCCAGCCTGGTGTTAACAGAGGAGGAGACGTGTTGTATGTATGTGTGTGGTATGTGAGGGAGGTGCCCAACGTGACTCCCAGGTATTTGAAGCAGGGGACCTGTTCCAACACAATGCCAGGGGAGTTTGTGAGTTACAGAACGGGTTCTGGCAGTGGGCAAAGATCATAGATTTTATCTTCTTGTAGTTAAGTATTGGGTGATGTTCAGAGAACCAGGTTTCAAGTTCTCAAAAAAAGCCCTGCAGGGCAGTTTGGAGTGAATTAGGATGAGGATGTTTCCAAAAGACTACAGCATCACCAGCAAGAAGCAACAGCTTCCTACTGCAGGATTGAGGAAGGGAGTTCAGGAAGAGGGTGAAGAGTAATGGGCCAAGTATTGACCCTTGCGGGACACCGGTTAGGACTGGTCTACTGGAGGAGATGGTTGCATTAATTTTTACTTGTTGAGTCCTGCTGAACCAGAAGGTAGCCTCAGAGGAGAAATAAATTCAGGGATGGAAGGGTGTGGAGAAGCAGCTTGTGACTGATGGTATCAAAAGCTTTGGTCAGATCGACGTAGAGTGCACCTGCTACAGATCCCTGTTCTAGGGCCTCATGTATATATGTAGCCGCATTTATGTGGCTGCTGCATTGTGAATTGCACCTATGGTACATGGGCCCTCTCAGCACTGATGCAAGCTATGCTGAGTGGGGCTATGAGTTCAATCATAGACAGTCCAGCCACACAAAACAGGAAGACTGCTTCTCACATGTTGGAGTGAGCAGTGCAGCCTGTCAGTGTGGCTGCTTACAACACTCACTCCAGAACGTGTCCCTTATTTTACTGTGGCTCAGGGTGAGGAGAAGTGAATGACTTAGTACGATCAGGTAAGTGTCCACATTACTACACTTGCTCCGCAGCAGCCCGAGTGCTTGGGTTGCTGCGGTGCAACTGTGGCAGTGTAAACATGCGTATTGTTCCCTTGTCCCTGAAGATGTGAATTTTGGGATAATCTATAGCCCTGTTTACACAGCAGCAGCGCTTCAAAAAACTCTGCTGCCTTCCTGTTGTGCTGTGACTTGATCCCACAGTTTCTCCATTTACACTCCCGACCTTGATGCACCGCAAATTATGCCGAGAGGAGTTTCCCTGGACATGGGGTCAGAGTTAAAAAAAAAAAAAAATGACATCTTCAGCCAACAGATAGGGGATCACAGCGGATCAAGCGCATCACTCATTTATACTGCAGGGTAATGCGCTCGATCCAGTACACGTCTCCACTTTTCTGTCAGCTTAAAATCTGGAGTGGTACCACAGTTGGGGTGATGTGATGAGTGTCTACAAAGCCATCTTTTTTTTTTGTATAACTCTTTTTATTGAAATTTTCTTAAAAGTACAAAATCAATCACATACAAAGCACCATAGCTCATACAGCATTCAAATCTAATTGCTTCCTTGACATACATAAAGAAAACACATTATACTAAAAAAAAAGAAAAAACATTGTTAAAAACTGAAATAAATATATAAAAATAACCTATGTACATGGGTCATCTACATACTATACATTCTTTTAAATTCTAAATTTGTCTAGATCCTGTCAGCCTATCTGCACCAGGAGAAGAGTTCCTCTTCCTACTTCCACTTACTGTAGGCAGACCAAACCTTATCCTGCATTCATGATCATCAATTCCATTGCTGTAAGTGACCCTATAAAAGGCACCCACTGACTCATAAATTTATCTGTTCGATCTTGCAGCTGGTACGTTCTCTGTTCCAAGGCAAAGTGTCCTTTTGGATAATGTGCGCCATTGTGTCACTGTGGGACTCCCTCCTGATGCCCAGGTATTTAAAATCACCTGCCTGGCCTACACCAGAAGTATTCTAACCCATCTCTGATGCATCAACCATCGTTCACCCTCCCCCTCCAACATACCAAAGAGCAAGCTAAGGGGAGAAATCGGCAGCACCGAGCCCAGCATGGTGCTCAGCTGCTGCCCTATCCTCTCCCAGTACCCACAGAGACATGGGCATTCCCAAAAACAATGGAAGTAGGTGCCTCTGTTCTCCTTGCATTTTCCACACATCTCTGGCACCTCTGGGTGGAATCTATGGGTCACCACTTGGGGGCATAAGAGTCTATGCACAAATTAGTAAGTGCTTTCTTTATATTTATTACAGAACAAAAGACCTATATGTGACTTCAGCACCATATCTCAATTATCCTGAGATATGTCAAATCCCATATCCCTTTCCCAGAGTTTTAGTGTCTTAACAGTCATACCTGTCATGTTCTGCCTTAGGAGGCACGTGACCTTTCTCAGTATCCCAGAGGGATCATTCCTCGCCATACCTATTATCCCCTCCACCTGTTCCAGCGGTGTGGATCCTTCACAGTGCTTCCTCACCTCCTTACATAAATTTCTGACGTGATAAAATCTAAAAAGATAGTTACTCTGTATCCCCACCTTGTCCCTGATCTCCTGAAAGGAGGCCAAAGACCCCCCCTGCACAGGTCTCCTACACACTGCAACCCATTCTTCTCCCATTCCAGGAAGGCAGAAGCATCTATACTGGGTCTAAAAAAGGAATTCCTGGCAATGGGTATTAGTAGAGTCTCTTGCTCCCTGTTCTTTAATGCAACTTTTATGTTCGCCCAACTATCTAGCACCAAAAGCACCAGAGGATTCGGGTGTCCCAAGGAGTCATACACCCTTTGACCTCGACCAGACAGATTGGCAGTCAGTTTACTCCCCACTCCCATCTCCTCTAAGTCCAGCCAACTAGCGGTACCTGCCTCAGAGAGCCAGTCTTTTATGATACAGGCCTGTCCTGCCAGAAAATATTATTTCAAATCTGGGAAGTTCAGTCCCCCCCTTACTCGCCTTTAATCTCTTCAGGAACATCCGTGCCCGTTTCCCTTGCCACAAAAAATCCACAAACCCTCTTTCCAATGTTTTCATATCTTTCTTGTTAAGACCCACTGGGAGCATCTGGAGCAAACAGAGGATCCGGGACAGGATGTTCATCTTAATTAAATTTATACATCCCATCCATGACAGGGGTAAAGCTTGCCATCTTCTCAGTTCCTCATGCAGGATTTTGATCATGGAGGTATAGTTCAGCCGATACAAGTCTCCTATTTTTCCCCCAATCATTACCCCAAGGTATCTAAAAGAGGCAGCCACCTCCCGCAGGCCCCATTCAGCTCCTTCAGTTCGCACTCCACTATCCCCCACATATAACACCTCTGATTTATCTAAATTGATCTTGTATCCTGAGAACTCAGCAAAGGTGGCAATAAGTCCCAGAAGGGCGGGCACTGAATCCTTCGGATATCTCAAGTAAAGGATCATGTCATCAGCATACAATGACAATTTATGCTGTGTTCCTCTCATCCCCTCTACTCCCTTGATGCCAGGATGTTGCCTAATTGCAATAGCTAAGGGTTCTATCACCAGGGCGAATAGGAGGGGTGACAACGGACACCTCTGTCTCATGGCCCTGTGCAGGGAAAAGCTCTCGGACATCCTCCCATCTATTAATACCAAAGCCCGGGGAGAGGCATACAAAGCTCTCAGCATACCCACAAATTCCCTCCCAAATCCAAATCTAGCCATTACCTCAAATAGATACTACCACTCAATACGATCAAATGCCTTTTCAGTATCTAGGGATATAATCGCTGTAGGTCCATCCATCCGCGAGGAACACTATATCACGTTTAGTACCTTCCTCACATTGTGGTACGAGTGCCGCCCCGAATAAAACCTGTCTGATCAAACTCAGAAGCAGTCCATCCAGCCTGGACGCCAGTACCTTGGCGTAAATTTTTGCAACAGCATTAAGAAGAGATATAGGTCTATATGAAGTACAACTCCGCAGGTCCCTCCCAGGCTTCGGTGTAACACAGATAGCCACCTCACCCATAGTAGGAGGCAGGGGCCGCCCCTTTTTACCTCCCTGAAGAGTACCTATAGATGTTCTATCACTCCCTTTCCCATTATTCTATAAAATTCAGCCGGCAGACCATCTGGCCCACTTGCTTTCCCGGTCTCAGACTGGTGATGGCTCTACCAGTCTCCACCTTGGAGATCTCCTTATCCAGTATTTCCTTTAATGGCTCAGAGACTCTTGGAATATCAACTCTGTCCAAAAACTGCCTCACCCTTTCCACCACGTCATCCCCCTCCACACGGTATAAGGCCTAGTAGAATTGGGCAAAGCTTTTCTGGATACCCCGAGACTCTCTGTGCAGGCCTCCCTGATGATCCCTAATTTCGTTAATCCTCCTACACCCCCTTCTCCCTTTGATTAAGCTTACCAGCAAGGGCCCCGGCTTATTGCCCCACTCATAAAATTTATGCTTCCAGAAAAAGAACTGTGCTGTCGCCTCATCCACCAGCATTTTATTCAAAGCTTCTCTGCTAGCTGTCAGCTGCTGAAGCACTTCTTCCCCTCCTACCCTAGCCATCTAAAGCTCCAGCTCCCTCACTTGCCCTCTTAACTTCTCCTGTTTCTGAAGTTTCCCTTTCTTATACCTGCTGACATACCCAATTATAGCCCCTCTGATATATGCCTTCCCTTCATCCCAAAACATCTGCAAAGATGGTGCAGCATCCTTGTTCAGTGAGGTATATAACACCCACTGCTCCTTAAGGAAATCGTTAAACTCCTGTAAGCCAAGTAAGTAGGAGGAAACACCATGGGGCAGCCCGTGACTGATGGGCGCCTATTTCCAGGGTAGAAATGACCATTGCATGGTCAGATACACATAAGGGACTATGCTTAATGACTGCCAAGTTAGGATACCAATCCCCCCCCCATATATATATATATGTGATCCAGCCATGACCATGTCCTGTGCGGGTTGTAGTAAAAAGTATATTCCCTTCTCTTGGGATTTGCCGTTCTCCAGGCATCTAGGATATCGAGTTCAACCAACCCCTCATGCCATTTCTGCATGCACCCTCCCCCCGGCCCTTTCCCTCTGAGTGATTTAGATTCTTATCTGGAGTGCAGTTAAAGTCTCCCCCCATCACTAGTCCCTTAAATTGTTCCCTAACCAGAAGATCCAGGACACTCTGGTAGAAAACTGGGTCAAAAGCAGCGGGGACATAGACACTCCTGAAAGTAATGTGCTCCTCATACAAGGTTCCTTCTACAAAAATATATCTCCCCTCCTTCCCATCCTGGACTATTCTGGAAAACTTGAAAGGTAGCCTTCTGTGCAGAAGTACCACCACTCCTCTTTTATGGGATGAGAAAGAGGCAGCGTAGCAGGTGCCCACCCAACTCCGTACCAGCTTCTGGTGTTCTGCAGGCATCAGGTGGGTTTCCCGGAGTTGCGCCATGTGTGCACCCGCTCTTCGTAGAGCAGTCAGAACAGCGGTTCTCTTGATAGGAGAAGAAAAACCTCTTACATTCCAAGACACACTATTCACCCACTCTATCAACCATGATAGAGAAGGACCCTCTTTAGCAGTACTCCCTCAACATAGGCCTCCAGTACCCGCCCATAATGATCTCTAGATGTTCCCCTAGACATGTTATAGCCTGTTTCAGACCTTGGGTATAACAGTAATACATAAAATGTACATAACTCTTGAACACATGAAAACTTAACCTCATAAACTATTTACATACACTCCTTTCACACCCCTCAAACCCCCCCTCCTCAACATACATCATTTCCAAGCAGAGTAGGTATGCTTCCCCTTCTAGAAAAACACAGTATTTAAACAAGGGCTTGGTTAAATAACCAATCTCCGCTCCCCCCCTCAGTCCATCCAATCCCAAATACTTCAACTAGGTAATCTGTTTTATGTTTGATTGAAATTTCCTTCCCCCTGTCTTTACGAGTGTGCCCAACAACAGCCCAGTCCTGCCCCAGTTCCCCTAGGTAGCTAGTTTCCCCATCCCCGGAGAGGACCCCTCCTCTTCATGAGCATGTCAACATGAAATGATCTTTCCCCCGCCTTCTCCCTCCCAAGTCCACATGCTCTGGGAACAGTCCTGATCCTTCCCTGAGAATGAAAAAAATGAGACAGAAACCCCGTAGCTACACAGGAGGCCCCGCGAAACAAATCCAGCGCTCAGGCCTACCATGCACTGCTACTCACAGATCCAGGACTCCGCTCTGCTTTGTCTGCATCATCTTCTGGATACTCCTTTGCACTGCACATCCAGGTCTCGTTCCACGGGTCCTGTTAGGTGCCTCAGGCCTCCAGCCCACAAAATAACTCCGGAGAGTCCCAGTTCTATTCAGAGAATAGGTCCCAGCCATTCCCAGATCTCAGTTCCCCTTGCATCAGTCAATCCCTGAGGCTTGTAGAAATGGGCACCGCTGCAAGACCCAGCCGCAGGCCGCTAGCACAACATCTTCCGTGAGCAGTCAGGGGTAGACAACATAAAAGTGAAAGACCAGCAGTCCCATCAGCCGCCTGCAGTGCTCAAAAGCATTCTTCATCCAAGTTTCTTCTTCAGATCCGCAATGCAGGTAGTCGCTTTCACAGCCTCCCAGAGGCTGTATGAGGCCCCCTCATGTTTGATTCGGAATGTCACAGGAAAAAGCATATACCATTCGAGTTTTAGACATTGGCACTCAGCTATCACTTCATTAAAGGCCCTCCTCGTCTTCCCTATCCTTGGAGAGTGATCCTGCGACAGGAAGAGCCTGATCCCCTCATATTTTAATTCTTGCACTCCACGACATGCATTCCACACCTCCTGTCTATCCTGGAAGTTGTAGAATCTGAAGATTATTTGCCAGGGGGGCTGTCCCTGTGGAGGACGTGGTAGCACTGCGCGGTGAGCGTGCTCAATTTTGTATCTTCCCCTTTTGGTTTCAGGCCCAGCAAGGCAGGCAGTGTGGCCACGCAGAACTCCAAGATGTTCGTCCCCTCTTTACCTTCAGGAGGGCCCTAAATCACAAGTTAGATCACCTGTGATAATTTTCCTGGTAGTCCAGGGCCTCCCGTAGCTCAGCCACCTCTTTCTCCAGGTCACTAATACGCTGAGGGAGTGGGGCCATGAGATCCTCAGCAGCTGAGTTACGGCCTTCTGCTTCTTGAATTCTCTCCTGCTGCTAGGCTACTTGTGCATCAATGACCATCAGTCTGTGGTCAATTTTCTCCTCCGGTCGGTTCAGTTGCGGTGTAAGCACCTCCGCTAGCTTTTCCCTCAGCTCGTGACCGATAGCAGACATCTCCATGGCCAAAATCGAGATAGGCCCCACCACACTATTCGGAGGCGCCACCGGCTGTTTCTTGGCATTCTTGGCACCGGAGTATTGCGATTTGCTGCCCACCACTACTAAATACTCCTCCATATCGCACCTCTGCAGCTTCCTGATATTGGGAAGGTTAGTTCATAGCCGGATTACCATGGATTTAAACCTTTATTGATGGACCGGGGTCGGAGCTCGCAAGAGACATGTCCTTACGCCATTAAGCAGTCACGTGACCCCCCCCTTCACAAAGCCATCTTTGCAGCGCATCAACTGGAGTGTATGAGTTGATGCACTGCAAAGACGGTGGTGTAAACGTGGCTTATAAGGGGTTTGACCAAATGCTATGCTGATTAGAAACAGCCAGCCACTAATTAGTAATTGCACCTGGGAGGCGTATGGAACCAAAAAGATCACGTCTCAAGAAGAAGGGGGGCTGCTGAATGTTTCATGCTGAAAAGGCAGACTGAAAGGATCTGTGAGGGGAAAAAGCTGCAAAAAAATGGGTGCTTTATTTAATTTGACTGAAAGATTATTTCTTTATCTTAAAGGGACAGTGTTCAAATAAAGGCTTTTCATTGTGTACCTTAAGAAGGATCCTCAATTGAGTGTTTCCAGAATTACTTATACCATCAAGGGATCCTGTAACACATCATCACAAAACAGTTATTGTTTTATACAGCATACTTAAACAGGCTTATTCAGCAGAGATATACCTCTCATTTCCTGTGGGGTCCTATAGCTACCTATTTCTACAACTGGATTGACTGGCACACTGAGCGGTTATATGACTTGCTCAAGGTCACATAGTGACTATTTGGCACTGCTGAGGCTTGAACCTGTGATCCCCCGGTGCTGTAACCACTAGACCACACTGCCTCACATTACACAATGATGCCAACACAATTAATTATGCAAAACTGCATCACTGCAAAAAAATGTATAAAATAGCACTGGCTAGCTAGCATAGTACTAGCAGTATGAAATTCTGCTAACCTTACAAGCAGGCACAAAGCTGTTCACTAAATGGGGTTGTCATTCAACATTATGCAAAGCAATCAAATCAAATATTTTGGAAATTGGTGGCACTGGTATTGTGAAATATTTCTCAAAAGCAATGTCAGTGGCTCAGCAGATAGCACACTCGCCTCTGATGCCGGGAGATCAAAAGGCTGTGCGTTTTATCCCCACACCAGGCACCTGGGTTAAATCCCAATACTGACACTGTAGTGCAGCATGGGGGGGGGGGTTACTGCACTCCTGAGGTGCCTTCTTTCGGATGAGATGTTAAACCGAGGTCCCATCTGCCTGTTCTGGTGGTAGTTCAGGTGGATTGTTAAAGATCCCATGGCACTTCTTGAAAAGAATAGGGGAATTTTATTGAAAGGAAAATGGACTTCATTACAGAAATGTACGAAAGCAATACAAGCATACAGAAACAACACAGTGAAAACAGAAACATAAACTAAACAAAAATGTGTAAATAAAGGAAAACTAGACAAATCAATATAGAGAAAATAATTCAGTCAATCTGCCGAATATCACAGTTATTGCAAAACTGAAGAAATTGTGTTCTAGTCCTAATTTTAAAATCATTCATTTTAACAGTAAGCACAGCAGTTTTAATATTGCACACAATTTCCTGTAACGATATCCATTTCTGGTGCAATACCAATAGGCATCTGGCCTGCCATAAATAATAATGTATCAATGTCAGAAAAATATACATAGTTTCAGCATCATATTTACTATTCAGGGACATATTAGTGCCAAACATAATGTTTTCATAAGTCTAGTGCATAAATGCAGGCTCAGCCCAAACATCAGCTAACAGTTTCCAAAAATCAAGTGCAAACTGACATTCAAGAAATAAATGTTGCTGAGATTCTATAATACACTGACAAGAATCCCTCGGGCAGTACCTATTATATAAGGATTTATGTTTATAATTTCCTTTAACACTCAACCTCCCACAATTACCCAACCAAACAGTGTCCCAAACATACGGTGGTAAACGTGAGTTCCAAAGTTGCCTTAAGATCCAGTCAAAATGATCTAGAGGGCAACAGGGTAAGGCTACTGGATCCTGAGCATCCTGTCTCCAAATCTCTTCATATAGAGATTTCCTGCTCCGGACACAAAAATCCTCAGGTTTAAAACCCCAAGACATAGCCATTTTTATAACTTCCCTACTGTAGGTGGGCACATCAGGAATTCTTGCCAAAAATCCCTTTTTCCCTGGATCCCATTGGGCCACACATGGTACCAGCCATACCAAAAGAAATGGCTTCCAACCCGCACCACCCGGCTTCAATGCCCCACCAAAATTATAATGTAAAAAATATTATAAAAGAAAGCGACCGGGTTTACCATACCGGCCCCTCCCTTTACAGTTGGTCTATAGGTCACACTGCGCTTGACAGGGTTCAAGCGGGACCCCCAAAACCCTTGAAAAAAGATACCAAATAATCTAGTAAACAACTTAATAGGCAGGGGAAAAACATAACAAAGGTACAAAAAAATGGGAACCACTAGTGTTTTGATTAAATATACGCGTTTCTTTTTACCTGTTTGGTGTTGCTTCCATCCAGCAAGAAGTCTATCCGCTGTCCCCAAGGTCGCCTGCCAATTAAGGGATTGCATATCACCTGCCCCAAACCAGATACCTAGAATTTTAATAGGCTCAGTAGAACTTTTAATACCAGCAACATTTCCGGAAACAGGGACATTAAGGTACCCCAGGGGAACCCCCACACTTTTCCCCAGATTAATGTGAGACCCTGAAATTGATGAATACTTCTGTAGGACACCCTCCAAAGTCCTTTCCTCTGTATCCATGGCTACAGTCAGAACCAAATAATCTGCATAAGCCAAAATCTTAACAGGAGCAGGACTATGTGCTCCTTGCAACCCAGTTACCTCTGGGCAAAGAAGAATAGCCCGAATCAATACATTAATACAGAAGTTGTATAAAATGGAGCTCAGGGGGCAGCCTTGTTGAACACCACATTTGACTTCTACCTGCTTGCCTAACCAACCATTAACATTGGGAATGATAACCGCTTCTAAATACAGGGCACTTATCCACCATATAAACTGAGCAGGGATCCCAAATGCTGCTAAGACTGAAAAGAGAAAGTGATGAGAGACTCTATCAAAGGCCTTCTCCTGGTCCAAGCCTAGTACCCACCCTTTAACACGCTCCATATCACCCAGCGAAAACAGTTCCCGTAGTAAAACAAGATTGTCATTCTGACATCTCCCAGGAATACTACATGTCTGAACTGGGCTAACCAGTCTTGCAATCCAAAACAATCTAGCTAACAAAATGTTTGCCATAATTTTGTAATCAGTATTCAGCAAACTGAGTGGCCTCCAATTATGGAGGTCAGCCGAAGAGCCCTTCTTAAAAACAAGGACTAAAATAGCTTCTTTCATAGAGTTCGCAAATTTGGCTTTAGACAACATACCATTAAACAAAAGGGTAAAAACTGGAACTAAGTCTTCCTTAAAGGTAACATATAACCCGGCTGTAAAGCCATCTGACCCAGGAGCTGAGTTCAGGATTAAACTAGCAATAGCCTGAGATAACTCCTCAGCAGAGATCTCAGCGGACAACATATCACCTTCAGCAGACAAGAGAGGAGGCAAGTTCAAAGAGTCCAAAAAGGAATCTGCTGAGTCACAATC
This sequence comes from Neoceratodus forsteri, assembly GCA_016271365.2. Lineage (NCBI taxonomy): Eukaryota > Metazoa > Chordata > Ceratodontiformes > Ceratodontidae > Neoceratodus > Neoceratodus forsteri. The sequence goes on from CM028129.1 coordinate 549,830,287, forward strand.
AGAAACACAACCCAACATGTTAACCACATGCTGCTCAACAATCTCTACAAGAAGCTCAGGAGAACTAACAAGCTCCCCAGAGGGGGACCGTAAGGCCTGAATAAATCTTGACTCAACCCTTCCCTGACAGTCCTTAAATGGGTCTAAATCCCCTTTGGATAACTGGGTCCCAAATCTAGCCTCCTGTCCCAAAGAGCTAGCCTGATCATACTGTAAGGCTTTCATCTGACTCCTAATAACCTCAATTTGTGCACTATAATCCTGAGAGGAAGCTTCTGTAAGGGAAATCAGAGTCTGGAACTGCTGACATAATGCCAAATACCGCAGCTATTGGGCAGTGTGATCAGCAGCAGCTTTCTTTTGCAACACCTGCCTCCACTGGTCCTTAGAATCCTCCCAACACTCAACCACATCCTCATATACATCTGCTACTGATAGCCTGGCCGCCCATTCCTTCCTCCATATCTTTTGAACCTTAGGATCCCTCAACATGGAGTCGTTCAGTCTGCACATATCCTTTTTACACCACGGTGCATTCCCCCAGGGAAAAAGAAACCATCACAGCAGCATGGTCAGAAAATTCTATACCTACAGTTCTACATGAGAGAATATGTACTACACTAGATAAAAAGATGAAGTCAATCCTAGTGCTAAGGTTACCCCTAAAATACGTAGACCCACCTGTAGAATGTTGACATCTGTAAGCGTCCACAAGATGGGCCGTGAAAACTACATTCTTGAGGGCAACAGAATCGGAAAAAAGCTTGGAGGTCTGAAGCCCTCTATCCATCTGATGCAACCCACAATTGAAGTCCCCCACCCAAATAATCAGTCTGGAAGTATGAAGAAAGGGACATACTAGATGAAAGAGAGACACCCTCTGTGCTTTAGTCTGGGGGGCATATATTACAATCAACCAGAATCTCTCAGAAGAGAACGAGATATCCAGCAGTAGAGCCCTCCCTGGTTGTATGTCCACAAGTCTGGACACATGCAAGGCAGGGTTAGAAAATGCAATCCTGATGCCATCACATCTGTCTGTCCCTGAGAACCAAAAGGAAGGGCCATGAGGCCAAGCTCTGGATGCTTGTTGTAATTCCTGATTGTTTTTTAACCTGGTATCCACTAGACAGGAAATGTCACAATTCTTGTCATGCATGGATAGCATGACCCCCCCCCCCAAGTTTCCTATGTCCCTTAATACTATTGATGTTCAATGAACATACTTTTAAGGAATCCATCTAAGTGCCTAGGGGTGACTTACTTCTCCGACACTGCTGAGTTCATTTAGCAATCGGATCCACATCCCCTTCATCCTCAGTGTCAGTATTAGAAATTATCGAGGAAGTATCCGTTTCCTCACCTGCAGATTCTTTATCCGACAGCTCAGAAGCTAGCAAGGCAAATTTATTCCCAGTCTTCCAGGATCAAACCCCGCCATCATTACTAAGTCCAGAGACAGCCAGACCTTTCCTATTCCTTTTATTTTGCACTTTAACAAAAGCTGTCTTATTCATACCCGATGTAGACTGAGCAGCCGGGGGAGGGGGTTGCATTACACTAACCTCCTCAGCTATAGACCCCTCCTGTGGCAGCCCCTCAACTCATCCTTGCTCCTGAGAAACTAGGTCTACATGTGTACAATCCTCCTCAACTGCTCCTAACCCAGAGATGTCCTCCTGTCTGACATGTAGTTGGGGACCCACTCCGTTCTATAAAGCACGGTCTGCAATTATTTTTGCCTGTGATTGCTGAGCCAGCATAATCAGGTCATCATGAGAGGGACAGTCCTCCCTATTATGGGAGGCCCAGGGACAATGACCATATGCATGTCCTGTACATTCACACAGGTTGCATTTAAATAAATTCAAACAGACACTAGAGTTGTGACCAAATTCAAAGGAATGACTACATTTAACCATATCACAAGGAGAACTGAAGTGCGCTCTAGAGCCACATTTAAAGCAGGACTTAGGTTCCCCTGCATAAAAAATCAACCCCTTATCTTTCCCCAGATAAAAGAAACTAGGCAAATGACTAGGGCTTGAATTAGTGGAGTATAGTTTTACTCAAACCCTCCACCCACCATCCCAAATTTGTTCACTGTCCAGAGTAGGGACAGGTTTATTTAAAACCTCGAATCTCTGTTTTAACCAAAATAAAATATCCTCAGTATTAACCCCTTCATTCTTAAACATAATTATGATGTTCCTAACAGCAGGTTTAGTCAACGGGATAGCATGAAAAGGGGACCAGATGGGAGAGTTCTTACAAATAGCATACTGAGCACAAAATCTATCCAAACTAGAAACCTGTTTAAAACTGATGTCATAATTAGCATTCCTCAACCCAATGAGGGCAAAATTTTCAGAGGAAAAAACCTCATGGAACCTTTAAGCAAGGTTTTAGCAATATACATCCTGTCTGGTGGATCCTCCAGGCCCCCCTTATATAGCAACCGAATAGCATTATGCCTTGGAGCAGGTTCACCTTTAGAGGTGAACAAATCAGCAAATTTAAAACTAACCAGCTTAGTTTTGTCCCCCTCCTGCGCAGGGCTGCAGCTATGAATTTTGGGGCCCCGGACAAGTCACTTGAAATGGGCCCCTGTTCCCCAAACCATCTAATGCCAGGGGTAATGCCAGTTTGTCAGGTGGGCCCCGTCTGAGCTCAGTGCCCCGGACATCATCCCCACTTCCCCCCCATTACTGCTCCTGCGCTTCAAGCAGCTGAGGATCAGGCCCTAATCTGAATGGAACCTCAGTAACAACATTTTCCCCAATACCTGCATGAGGACCAACAGAGCCACTAAAAGGAAGTGCCTCTTTACTAGAAATCACAGAACACTCCTCAACCCCAGCAATACCCTCCTTCTCGCTAACAGAAGGAACATTCTGAGTAACAAGTTCTGTACAGTCTGAAGAACAAACAGTAAATAATTTACCCCGGGGTTTGTTGGAGCTCTGTAGAGGAGTCGACTCGGTGGCCACCGATGTAGCAGCCTTCGTTAACATAATAATATAGGAAGAATCCTGTGAATCCGGAGTCCAAGTACCTCCTTCCCCTTGTTCCCAACCTGTGTTTTGCAGAGCTGCCTCAGGGGACCAGGCAATCTCTTCCACAACCATCTCTGAATTAGAAGTTGGAATGTCTGGCAAAGTAGCAGTAGGTTGTAACGCGGGGACCGACTCCCCCGCCTGTTTACTCCACCCAGGTGTTTGTTTCAATGGGAACAAAAATACTTCAGAAGCAGAACAATCATCTCCCGACTCCTTGAAACATAAGGCAGGCATTGCATCACTTCGCTTTTTGCCGCCAAGACATTTACTTTTCTTCTTTGATAGTTCTGTCGGGGGCTTTAGGCACTCTGGGCCACAACCCAGTGAACTACCAGCCCCTAGACTCCCAGAAACAGCATCCGATGTAGAGACAATGCAAGCCTTCGGCTGTCCAGTCGTCGCAGATACTTCCGCGTCAGTAGAGGACTTGCTAGGCAGAGCGCCTTATACTGTAGCCATAGGAACGGAAATTGCCAGGAGAGCTGCAATTTCCCGGTCCAACGTTAACATCTTATCCATTAATAAGGACCGTTCCAACAACAATCGTACTTTCACTGGATCATTGCAGGGCAAACTCGAAACAACCCGCTGCTTAGTGTGTTCACCAACACAGGATACGTTGGCCTCCACCACACTCATAGCAGCAACTTCAACCACAACACATTCTTCCTCCACGGCCTCTAGTACACCAAGCACAGGAGAGGAGGCCCTCTCTCCCGCACCCTCCACATCCATCTATTTCGATGTCTCTTTCAAACTGGCCATCTCAATGCAGGTGGTCGAGGAACCCCCTACTGGCAGAGTAGGGGAATTTCCCTGGTGCCCTGGTCAAATTTCCCACCATTTACTAAAAAAAATACCACCAACAGCTTAATCTGGTTCAAGGTCAGTTGGCATTCATCTGTATCCCTCTCTCCCGGGTCATGCCTGAAAATAGGCAGAATTTGTGTAGTGCACTTACCCTGTCAACAAAAACTAAATAAATAAAAAATAAAAATTAAATAAAATTGTGCCAAATGTATTTCCATGAAACAGTGCTTTACAAATCTACAAGTTGGCAGGAATTCCGGTGCCAGAAAATGCCATCAGCACAAGTTATCGACAATGGCACTGAGTCATAGAGATCAGAAAATCTTAGGAATCACTGGCAGCACTGTATTTTACCTCTTTACTCCCATTCTGTGATGTCATTTCTTGTGCTAATGATGTAGGCAGTAGGCCCATTTACATGACCTGATCTGCACCAGTGCAACGGGAGCAGATTCACCTTCTCTGAGCTCCCTTGAAATTTCAACGGCATCTTTGCCACCCATTTGCCTTTGAGTCCTTAGGCTTGTTGTTTTGGAACTGTTTACCCCCATAACAAATTGAAGTCTCGCTGGTGCCAGAAGGAAGGGAACAATACTGAGAAAGGCTTTCTCAGTTTTTTTTAAGACCTAACACCACCTGCAGATTAACTAAGACTGTTGTTCATTACTGTTGGGAGAGTGCCAGTGCCAGACCATTACTGTCAGGAGAGTGCTGTGGCTGGCGAGGACACCACTGGGTAGTTCTTTAATACATTTCATCTTGGCATCCCCTAACTCCCTGGCAGAAGTGCTGATGTGCATCCCTGGAAGTACTGGGTGCAATGCTGTTAGAATATGCACCAGTTCAGATAGGCGGCATGTAAATGCCCAGCAGGCACACAGCAGGAGGAGCAGTGCAGACTTCATCAGATCTCTTGCGATAGTGTAAACATGCCTAATGGATGCCTGCAGTTGTAAAGGGAGGGGAAACTAAATGTGTTATGTTTCTGGCCTTAAAAGAGTTGTAGGTTTGGCCAATAGCTGTTTTGGAATAGATTTCCCTTGGCAATAATACTGTCACCATTCTTTGTATGTGAATGTTCCCCTTTAAGGTTTTTCATATTTTTTTTTTTAAGTCACTAGTTCTCCTCCTCAGTAAAAAAAAAGGTACTGAGACAGTTGAGGCTGGTGCTGCTGTATACCAGTGGGTATGTTGATGATGTGCATACAAACATGTTACCAGCCCCAAAAAGTCTGGTTCCCGTGAGATCCAAGCACCTCTGGGCTATAACCAAAGTATAGTACTTTACAAGAAGATATTCTGGAAGATCTGCAGTTATGGTAAGTATTGTTACTTTTCTGTCTAGTGACCTGTTGAAGCTCTCAAAGTGAGTAAGTGAGCCTGATTTTCCAAGGGCTTTGACGGATGCAAGGGAGTTGCGTCAAAGGTGTTTGACACTTATGCCGGCCCAGTGGCGCTGAGGATTGAGGCGCTGGATGCCTTACCTCATGCCACGCCAGCGATCCGGGTTTGGGAATGACCTCGGGTCGTCAGGAAGCCAATACAGGGGGGAGGGAGGGAGTAGGATTGAGACTGGCTGGAGGTCCGGTGACAGTGTAGGTGGGAGGGGGTGACTTGAAGGGAGGGCATCTCATAGTGCAATGTGCATGTGCCTCCACACATGCGCTGTCATGCCAAAACGTGGATGGGTGAAAAATGGGGCTACAAAAAAAAGGTGTTTGACGCAAGTTGTGATTTGTGTCGCAACTTCTGTCAAATGCAGTTTTATAACGAGGTTTGCACCAGTGCCAGACACAGCTGCATCAAAGCCCCCTTGCACCAGGGTTGCATCCAACAACCCAGTGTAGAAGGGCCGAAGGGGACTTGCACTATGGCGGGGCTGCCACATCCCCTTTTCTTGTATTTTCAGAGCCCCACTATGAACGCAGCAGGGGCTGCTGTGACAATGAGATACTGCCACTCTTGAGGACTGACCTTTTCTTAATCTGGTGCAACAGTTCTATTTCTTAGCCTTATCTATCCTTTACAATTTCTAGTCCATAAGGTTGGCCACCTATGGGCACCTCCCTCCCCTTTCTTGACTATGCTATAGTGTCTTCTTTAATTTTCCTTTTCCCTCTCAGGTCCTCGTACAGGGAGGTTATTGTGGTGACCTCCATGCTGATGTAAAACAGCAGGCTGTGTTCCTTATTATTGGATTTAGTATGCAATAGCACTACGTCATAAAATACCTTGATGTATATACCTTATGTGTATGAAATCTGTAAATGTTGAAAATACCATGCATTTGTGCTGTAAACGGAGCCAGTCTGAAATTTCATGATTTGCATATACATCCCATGATGCTTTGCATTATGGGGATATGTGTGATGTTGTGTTTCTTTGAAACTTGGCTTTATTGCCAATGCCCTTTGGAGTAACCGTTGATTTAGTGCTTCTGCACTGAGGTTCTTTGTCTTTAGCTTGTTTGTTTTTTTTCATTTGAGCCCACCACCACCACCACCCAAGCACAGAAGACCAACTTAGGAATGAAGTGTTTTTCACTAAAAAGTTAGATCAGTAGATCAGTGGGTGCTAAGTGCAGAGGAAGGACATGCATAGTCTGTTGCTGCAAACTGATGTATTGAAGAAGTGATATGCCATTACTGAAGGTTTTCTGCTGTATTTTAAGAAGACATCATGCAGAGCTTGTGTATTGATTCTGAAGTTTGGTGTCTGGTCCATCTGTTATCCCACAACCCCTCCACATCCGCCTGTTAGACTAGCCAGGAAGTGGTTTAACTGGCATGCGTCAATGGGGGGAGGTGGGACAGGAGCCTGTAGGGGTGCACCAGGGGCAGGACATGTGATGGTGAGGTCATGAAGGGGAGGTTGCAACCCGTCCCCAGCAAGAAGCACAGAGCAGTGATTATGCCAGTTTGGACTGGCATAGTACACACAGGGCACCCCTGTGCTCAGACAGTAGGGTGCTGTAGCCCTCATGTTCCCTCCCTTGGTGCTATAGTGCCCCCAACTGTCATTTAGCCCCAGTCCCCATGTCAGCATGGTCCCAGTCGGCCCCCCCTCCGCATTCCTACCATACCCAAACAGAACTGCCAATTCATGCCCCCCACCCATCCCTGACCCATGTCTGCAACTGGCGCTCCACACCACAGTTAGTTACAGAATGTACCTCGCACAGACCGTATATGTACAATGTGCTTACGGTCTGTGCAAGCGCATTCTGTGGTGGGCTGTGGTGGTGTGAGGAGGGAAATGCCAATTGCAGAAGAAGGTCGGAGATGTGGGGAGCAGAGTTTTTGACCACTGTCTGTCCGGGTGGGGGGGCCACTAGATCACCAGGGAGTATGACCAGGATTTTCATGTTTAATTTTTCAGGAATTGGGGGCCAGACTATTGCCATATGGGTGATTGGTGGGGGTGACAGTAGCCTGGCAGTGCCCAGATTTCAGCCTTTCTGCTCCTTGGGGCACCTCAGCTGCCCCCTGCCCAAATGCCCCAGGATGTGCCACAGTCTCCCACTGTGTCCCGCTTCCTGGTGCAGTGCCGCATGTTGTGGCTAGTCCAGAAGGCTTGCCGCAAGTGGCAAACCATCTAAAATAGTGACTTTTGCCCTTGCTGCAACTGTGTCAGACACAGCCCCCTTTTATGCTGCAAGTTGCTTCCAGTGCAGGTGGCTTAGAAAATCAAGCTCGTTGTCTGTGCTTGGATTTGACCCTGGGATCTGCTGGTTTCCCTTCCGGTGCTCTATCAACTGTGCCACATTGCCTTTAAGTTATAACTTAATCACTGTAGCCAAAAACACAATGTTTGAAAAAAAAATTTCCCCGGTCCCTAACCTGACAATCAGGGCCACCCTGGCTGTACCCTTCCTCTGGCTAAGATGGTGGGCAAGCAGTTACCATCAAAGAAAATGCTGCTGCTTGGTTAGTTGGGAAGGGGGCACCAAGGCCAGGCAGCATGCATCATTCCTCCTTGTGAGTCAAGCGATTTACTTCTGCAACATTCCCATCCCCCAGATGTCCCAAAACAGGAATTCTGGAGCTCACACTAATCCCAGTCTTCCGGGTGGCAGTGCACTGTGTCACTGGGCTGGCCAAACACACACCTTCTTACAATTTTTTGGACTTGTGTAGTTCCAGCTGAAGAAGTGTGGATCCTTCAGATGTAAATTCCTAGGCTGTTGTTAGTGTGTACTTTGGGTTATTGCTCCTGTCCATTTATTGCTCAAAGTGAAGTACTGTTTCATGCCTTTCTGTCTCTCCAGTATTACTGCTCTGCTTGTCTTGCTGTTTCTGATACCTGATACTACTGCCTTAACCTAGTGTCCCTAATGTTTTAGCCTAGTATTCACCCATGGAGTCTGCAGACCAAGGAGTTCCAGTTAGTCAGCCACAGACTACACCAGCATCGGTTCCCCATGCCATATCTCGTAGGGCGATTACAGAGGAAGAGGCTAGAGCAGAACAGTGAAGCCAACCCTCCCAGCACCAGCAGGCCACCTGTGCAGAATCAGTTTATCGATTCACATTGTAGCCAGGTGTCTCTAAGCAGCCAGGTAGGAGGACAACAGAGACCCCCACTTCCGCTTCTCAGATGCATTCTAATAGCACAGAGCAAAACATACAATCTTCACACTGCAAAATCTCCACATAGAAACCTAAACATTTCACAAACTTCTGAAAAAAAAATTGTGAAATGTAACGATTTTGACGTGAAAGTGGCAGTTTAAGGAAGTGGCGGTCTAGCAAAATAAAAAAGCCAGAAAGTGATTTAAAGAGGTAACCATTAAATCAAATTACAAAGCCGTAACAGTTTGCACCATCAGAATTCAGTTGTACAATATTATATTCAGCAAAATGTGTTGAGTTTGAAATCACTCCATTCCTCATTACTAACTCTACTGAGGGTAGGTTTGTAAAACCTGGAGTGTTGTCTCTTACAGCTTAGGGGTATTCAGGAGCTGAAGTCATCATGCCCTGTTGATGACATCACAGCCATTCCCACAGCAGCAGTGATGTTTTACGCAGGGGATCATCGCTTCAGCTCTTAAATAATCCTCAGCTATAAGTGAACTGTAAGAGACAAAGATCTAGGGTTCATGTAAGATTTCATTAATAATATAAGGGATAAAGTACACCCAAGTGTATATAATAAGGCTGTAATGGTACTGAGGGGGTTCTGGGGACATTTATAAACTGAGAGTGCAAATCATGAGTCATTTATATTTGTCGCCAGAACCCTAAAGTACCAGTACAACCCTATTTGCACTCTTGGGGTGTATTTCAGTCATTATAAATCTTCCCTTGTCAGTCTTCACCATTCATTACTGCTTGGAGACAGTGCGAATGGCGCTGCCCTTCTGAGTTTTTTTTTTTTGAGTCAGTTTCCAACGGCGCCGCCTCGAGCGCCGCGACGCACTGCATCATGCGCGACGGGCGGCCGTTAGGTGCCGCTGACTCCTCCTCTATCTCAGTTCTGTTTCTCCTGCCGTCGAGGCTGCACCTGCTGCGCGGTAGTTGAACTAGGCCTTCTGCATCACTCAAGCCAGAAAGGCAGGCCGTGCCCCTATGCGTCGGTGCTCCTGTGGCCGGCATTTCTCCATCACGGATCGGCATGATGTTTGTCTTCGTTGCCTGGGACCCAACCACGATATGGATGCGTGCGACGCTTGTTTCTCCATGGACCGTGGTGTCCCGAAGTTCCACGCATTCAAGATCAGCAAGGCCCCGCCGACTTTCGAGGGGCGTCGCTCAGGGATTCCCAGGTGGGTCTCTGGGCCCTTCCTCCGGGTCCCTCTCGGGCCTACTCGGTCCAAAGTAGAGGAAGAGCTTCTCATCTTCTCTTGCAGAAGGAAGCTTCTTTGCAGTGTCGGAGAACGTCGAGGTCCCTCCCGGGGCCGCGGCGGAGACACCGCCTCGGCAGTCACCTCCTTGGAGGTGCAGGCTCCCCAGTGTCGAGGCCCATGCCTGCTGGGCCCGGCACCGATGGACCCTCAACGCCACCTTCTGGCACCATTTCAGATCCCGGTGCCACCAGCGGCGCCGGTGATCGAGACGGCGTTCTGGCCTTCAGCACCGCGGGCCCAGTTCGCTCTCCTGGTGGCGCCAGGTTGGGTTCCGGCATTGAGGGTGGTGCCGTGGGCCTAGCCGGCGCCGGTGGGGAGCCAGGGCTGGGCTTAGCTGGTGCAGGGGGTCCGAGGTCGTCCAGCACCGGTGCTGTTCACGGCGCCGTTTCACCGGGGACCCCTGGGGTCGCTAGTATTGTGGTCCAGCTGATCTCTTCCTCTTTGGAGGCTGATGATTCAGACGTGGACCCGTCCTGGCAACCTGATTCTTCGGAGTCAGGGTCCCTGGTGGCACGAGGTGCTAGGCGGCCAGCGGGCCTCTTCCTCTATCCCCACTGCTGTCCTCCCCTGAGGTCCCCCAGGCTAGGGGTGGTCCGGTGTCCCTGTGGGGCGATGGAGCAGGGGTGGAGGGAGGGGCTCTCCCTCCTGGGAGGCTCGTGGCAGCTACCAACCCTGGTGCTGCTACAGCCCCTTGGGGTGGGAGATCGCTGGAGTCAAGGAGGAGGGCATTCTCGGAGTCCGAGGGGTTGAGGGACAGGGTTCAAGTGTCTCGGTCTCTGTCGGCCACCCCTCGCGGTGTGGCTAGGAGCCATAGCACCGGGCCCCGCCTTTCCCTCTTGGACCCTGGGATCCCCTCCGGTGGCATTGCTGTGGGCTGTCCTTCTGGATCCATGCAGTCCCAGGTTCGCCACAGGGGAGGATCCCCTTCTGGGCTCTTCCAGGCTTCGCATCCCCAGGGTTCCGTTTTGCGACTTGGTCTGTTGTCTGGGATCCCGCCAGCTCAGGCTCTGTTCCGCGGATTTCAGAGCCCTAGCAGAGGACAGTTGCCTCTTCGTAGGTGCCCATCTCCCATTCCTCTGCAGCCACCCCCCGCTCTCCCAGGCCATGTCGGTCCTATGGGCCCGTTATCCTGGGAGCAATTCAGAGGTTCTGCGGTGGTCTTCCCCTCATATGTCAGGTGCATGAATGAGGGGGTCTTTTGCCTATCCCCACCGCCACAAGAATCCTCTGGACACTCGAGCTCTCCATCATCCTCGTCTCCCTCCTCTGAGGGAGAGGAGAACCCTCTGCCCATCTCTCCTCCGATGCTGATTTCACTGAATATCAGCAGTTCCTTTCAAAGATGGTGAGGGATCTTCGAATCTCCTACGTTAGGCGAGACAATACCGAGCAGAGACACGTGAGATTCCTTGGCGAATTCAGTGCCCAGCACCTGGTGGTACTTTTCCTGGCCTATTCCCTTCCGGGGCGTCTCTCCGTTCCTGGCGGTCGCCAGCCGCCCTTTCTCCAGCCCACGGCAGACTGCCGACATAGGTATTGTGCCCCTTCGGAATCCCTGGGTACTCTCCCCTACCCGCCCTCGGGTTTGGCATATCTAGAGACTCCTTCCAGGTGCCGCCGCCTGGCACACGACCGTCCACCAGACTCTGATTCCCTACAATTTGACCGGTGGGGGCGAAGCGTTTTCTCTTCCTCTCGTGCGATGTCTTGCATTGCATCTTATCAGGCTCATCACGCTGCCTACAGTAGGCATTTGTGGTCGATGCTTTCTCAGATCTTAGCATCAATGCCTGATATGGAGCAAACCAGACAAGCTATTGCCCTCTCTGCTATAGGCCTGGAGCTGGCAAGACACCAAGCAAGGGCATCTTATGATGCCAGTGAGGTGGCTTCCAGGCTTGTGGGGACAGCGATCTGCATTAGACAGACGGCATGGCTTCGCCTGTCAAGGTTGTCAGTCACCCTGGCCCAGCGTAGGGTGATTCACAGCCTCCCGCCTCGGGGACCTGTCTCTTTTCCCTCCAGAGCTAGGAGACTACTGCAGGGGCTTCCTCCATCTCCCTGTCCTTGGGGCACCTCCTAGCTCTTCTCCCCATAGGCTTCTCTCTAGATTAGCCAGGGTCTTCCCCTTCTGTTTCTCACCAACAGGAGGCTGGGGGTCTTGTTCCCTCAGGGTTTCTACCCCCTCTTTTTGGTGGGGGCTTGAGTCACCCAAGCAGTAATGAATGGTGAAGATTGACAGGAAGATATGAAAATTACGTGCCTACCGTAGTTCTTGAGTCTTCTCTTGTATCTTCACCATTCATTACTATCCACCACCTTCCTTCAGTGGCCTCCTACTGTGGCGTCTCCCCTCCCGTCTCGTTCCTCTTCCTTCCTTTGGGCTTTATGCCAAAAAAAAACTTTCTGTTTTCCATTCTTAGTGAATGGTTCCTTTTCCCTCAAGGTAAAGAGGAACAGCACGGTCTGTATTTTCACTTATTCTGAGGAACTCTTTCTGACTGCCCTTAGGGTGCGACTTCTAAGTACCTTGATCATGTTATGCAGTTTCCACAGCTTAAGAGACCATGCCCTGACTCGGCCTCAACAAAATTTAGAACCTCTGGCAGGTATTATCTTTAAGCTCATTCTAGCTGCTGCTTTGCACTTGTCAGCCTTGAGCGACTGCTATTGCCTTGCCTTAGGGAGTCTGATTGAGTTCCCACTCTATCCTTTCATACAAAGCTGCCTTCAGTAAGGCATAATCTTTTCCCATACATTGCTGTGTTAGCACTTAACAGGGTGCTAAGGGACATAGTCCCCTTCCTGGGTGGGCACTCTCCCTGGAACAGGTTCTGCCCAGGCAGTCTATGAGCCTCAGCTAGGATGTAGGGACTTGGCATATTGAGAGATCAGAGAATCTGCCCTTGTATTGGATCTGGTCAGGTGGTTCGGTTGAACCTCCTCTCAGTCCTATCAACAGGGATTCTTGCTCCTTTGTTAGTCTCGAGCTTATAAGCCTCTCAACCAATGCTCGATGGGCGCTGTTCTCCCTCTCAACATGCCTCCTTTTCTTCTTCTTCTTCTTCTTCTTTCTCTTTCCCTCTCTCTGTTCCTCCCCTAGAGCCGCCCCGGAAAGGAGGCCCTGCGGTCCCTTAGGGTAGGAATTCTCTCTCCTCTGTCTATCCTCTACAGGCTTATGCCTTTTTCAGTTTATATCCTTTCCTTTTTCTGTCCCTCGGCTCTCTTGCCTCGCTTTCCTTTTTTTTCCTTACCCTTTATTTTCTTCTCCGGCAGCCAGAACTGAGATAGAGGAGGTCTGCGGCACTTAACGCCGCCGTAAGCATGACGCAGTGCATCGCGCCTAGAGGGCGGTGCCGTTGGAGCCGACTCAAAAAAAACTCCCGTAGCGGGTGCACGCCTCCGGCACTAACCCAAGCAGTAATGAATGGTGAAGATGCAAGAGAAGATCAAGAATTACGGTAGGTACGTAATTTTCATTTTTTGGTTTCCAATTCCCGTCTACATGTGGCTGCTCAGATGCTCATTTATTTTGATTGTGGTGCCAGAGGCTGCCATGATGTAGGAATTCACAGTTAACTGTCTTATCAGGGAGTTCCTATACAAGGCTAGAATTTTCATACCCACATCACCAAGCAATGATATAGAAACTCACCGATAATAAAACTGCAAACACATGGCATGTATATGTGGAAATTAACAGTAAAGCAAAATTATATAGCTCAGAATGGCTGGAAATTAACATTTTGGGAGGTGGAGAGGTTTGTGTAATTAAGTTCTGCTAATACCAGCTGTGGCCTTGTGTTGCTATAGACTGAAACTCCTCTGTAATAGCCCACCTTAAACCAGTAACAAATCAAAATTTGTCGGTTTCAGCAGTGATTAAATAAAAAGCAAATTCCCATAGCTATAACATCTAAGACTGTTTTATTGTATCATAGTTCCTGAACCTCTGTCAGCTGACTGACTCTGCCTGGGGCTTTTTCACTTTGACTTGAGAAAATGGGCATATCATACCCCAGTACTGTACAAAACTTTATGTACAGTATTGTTTTTCATAAGGGGCATATCCTAAAACACAGTACAGGCTGGCCCGGGAGTGCAGCAGTAGCACTAGTGCTCACTACCCCAGCAACCTGGGTTCATGAATGGACAGACTTGAGTCACTTATGGCTCTGGACACAGAAGGGAGGATTGAACATCCCAAGACAGCTATCCTCCCTTCTGGGGGGGGAGAATCTGTAGCCTGCTGCTTGCCAGCCACCCAGTAGAGGCTGAGGGCAGCAAAGTGGGAATGCACACCATCCTCAAACACTGATACATGCATATGGATGATACGTGCACATGGACCTCTGCACCATGGGTATCACTGCATGACTGACAGCTCTCAGGAAGAAAACCAGGAGGAAAACCTCCTGGCATGACCAGATGAAGACCAGTCCACAGCAGATCCCGCACCACCAACTAGGCACCTTTTCAAGGATTTGGCTTGGGCTCTGGAGAACTTATGGCAGCCCCAAAAGCCCTGCTATGGGGCAATCCATGGGGAACTCAAATAGAGAGGTAAGCCTTAGAGAAGGTGGGTGTGATGAGACTTAGAGGATCAGGTTGGAAGGGTGCCACTGGCTGGAAGGAGGATAAATGAGTGAGGAATAAAACATTGTACAGAAGTGGGCAGAAAAAGGGACAATGTATGAAACAGTAGTGTTATGAAACCGTGAAAATAAATATAACTAATGACCCCCTTTTGTTATCAGTGTGATCAAATGTCGTAATAATTGGGTTTTGTACTCGTGGGATCAAATGGAGTCCAGCACATGGTCAGGATTGTAGAAATCAAACTTATATTTATTCATACAGCAGGAAAAATAAATGGACTGAAGGCAAAAATATAAAAGAACACTAAGCAAAACTCAATGAAAATACAATTCTACAGTTACATTCACTGAAGAAAGGGCTTGCCTAGAAACTAGCTAGACAACTGGTAGGCTTGCCTCTCTACCACACACTGTCTCAATACACTCTTTACACTCAATATATATACTGTGGTCAGATCACATGGTACAGGAAAACTCCTCCCTATAGAGAATGAAGCTAACATTTTGACAGAAAACACAGTTTATATTTCACCCGAGTTTCAGTTTAGGCATTCTTTTCATCACTGCATGGTTTTCTGGTTCACTAAAGTTAAAAATCTCTAGCAATTTCATCTTTTACCCTTTTTTTGAGTAAAGCAGACTCCTCCCCTCAGCTTTCATCATAAAAGAGGTGGAGCAAGGGCTGGCCGGCACTATAGACAGATGGAAAGCTGAGAGGAGAGGCTGCTGAACAAACAAGCCATTTTCAGGTCAGTTCTTTTTACTGTTTACAACATTTGGAACAAACAGCCTACATAGTGTGATTAGCTTAACAAAATAAGCTACCTAATGTAATTCAGCAAGGTGGCTTTACAAACACCAAATAGCTCAAACACTGCTTTACTTTTGAGTGTTTGCACACAGTTTGTTGGCTACAAGAAGCTGTATTAGCTTCAGTGACTTCACTTGTACTGAAAAATTACAAACCCTGAGGTTCTGAGCATCAGACTAATGTACTACTTCTCTATTTCAGCACAGACACGGAAGTGCTAACTAAACAGTATATAAATACTTAAAGAATCTTAAAACCTACTGGCTGCAAATGTTCCAGTGACTTTCAACGTAACTGAAGTACTAGCAAAAAAAAAAAGAGATATCTTTTACTTCTCAGATACTCATATGTGCATATTATGGCTAGAGTTAGCATTTACATGCTAATTTTAAAGTTAAAACTTAACTTTGTTGCCGCGAGTGCAGCGGCTTAATCCTGAGGGCGTTCGCATCCTGGCAGAGTCCTTCTCGCACGTTCGCACAGCGTGAATGCGAAGACACTGTGGAAGGAGCTCCGCTACCGCTTCTCGAAGAAAAACATAAGAATGGGCAATTCTTGGGTGGAAAAACATGGAAAATGAGCAATTGGAGTACATAGGGATACAAAGATACTCACAGGAGGCCACTCTGTGAGTAGGGAAGAAATGAAATTTTATAGAGAGTGCAAGAGGGGAAAAGCTTCAGGAAAATTACTGTTGCAACAGATTTGATTACAGGTACAGAACAGAAAGTGTTTTACAGCCCAATAATTCACTATCTCTATTTGATATTAAAAAAAACAACACTTACAGAGAGACTGTAAAGTCCTCACTATTTGCAGCAAGAAACAGGGGTAGAGAGCAGACAACCCCTACCACAGGTATGATGTCATAGCCAGTTATTACAGCGTTTGTAGCACTTGTGCTCCATTTACCCTTTTCTGTTTTGTCACCACTCAGGGAACCTGTCAGAAAAAAAATCATATTTTTTGTTCTTATGTTCCTGCACCTGTTACTATAAAAAATAAAACAGAAGTGACTGCGTGCATATGAAGTTTTCCACGTAAACACATTCGCTCTCGATGTTTATGGGACATCACACACACCTAGGGTGTGTAAAATAAACATCATAACTCAGAGTCACCTACGCATCGTTCTGTATATATTACATGGCATTACATGTTGCATTACTGGTGGGCATCAGTGATTTAAAAGGAACTAATACCATCAAGGGGTTCTGGTGTCTTGAAATAAGGTGTGGTGATTTTAGTCTAGTTCCCAGTGGGCAGTTGCCCACATCATTAAACTACCAACACCATTGGCACTAATTGCCACCCTTGTTGACAGTCTCACATAAGTAGCCAAGGACTGAATGTGCATGGATTCTGAACAAACCCTTCGTCTACATGGTGGTCCCTCCATGATAGGGTTGAGGTACATTGGCAGGGCAGTGGGGGAAGCTTGCATTGTTATTGCCCATGCTGTATCTGTAAAGTAGAGAAACAGAGGACTTCAGTTTCTAGTGCTGTTAATCCAGCACATTTCACAAGCACTAAATTTGCACACAGGAAAAAGAACTCAAACAAAAAAGGGGGTTCTGGTGTCTTCCCACTTGTGGTTTAGGGAATGTCACCAGAACCCCAAAAATGGAACTATTTCCATCTCACTGATGTCCCACTTTGTTTACTTTCTATAATATATGAATCCCCACTCAACAGGAAAAAAAAGGAGCATAGTTATTGACAGTCAAGTCAAAATAAGTCACGGATAGGAGATGTCATATCTGTGAATTATATAAATCATTTGACAGACAAGCAAGTCCTAATTCATTAAATAAGGATATTCCAACAACTGGAATCCAACATTAAGACTTTTTCAGAAGTGCATCTTCTCCCTAGTGAGTGCCGGAGAGTGGAACTGATTTCTACTGATAGAATTTAGAAGCCTATTCAAATTCTGCACAGTGGCTATACTCCCCACTACTGGCTAAACATCAGATTTGTTTCTCTGACTAAAGAGAGCAGTCACCCCAAAGTCTTCCTCCAGCCTTCTGGTCAAGTTAAAAGCATTTACTTATGCAGTAATACATGACAGGGTGTGCATTGTTGTGAAATAATGGGTCCAGTATTTGGGGCGGGGGCAGTGCAAAACATGCACAAAAATTAAAAAAACATAATTTTTATGGCTTTTTTTTAATGTTCATCCACCGCAACAAAATAGTCCCCACATATCCCAGCACTGACATGCCAGCTCAGGTTTAAATATCATGCACAACAAAATATATTTATTTTAATTACCCCTTAAACCCTCTGTTTTCCTCAACCCACCCCCATTTACCTGTTTCCTCACCTTTCTTTCATCTTCTTTACATTATTCCCTCCCTTTTACCCACCTTGTTTCTTTTCTATTTTCCCTACATTCAAGAGCTGGAATGTTTACTATGGATGGAATACAAGAATTCAAATCTCTGCTCAGTTCTACTGGCAGAATGCTCACCTCCACAATCACACAGCAGAAAGCCTCAGATGGAACCAGGGATTTTGTTTTATCTGTAACAGATTTAAAGGAGAACTGCGCTGAACCTTTGCATCATTTTCCCCAACAGAAGCTGATTTTTATGGCTGCATGGGCCCTGCAGTCGTTTTGGGATCACATCACCGTAGGAGAAAACCAGAACTGATCTCCGTGTTCTCCTACAGTGATGTAATATCAATCACAGTGCTGAAGTCTCTGTTCTCTCCTCTTCCCTTCCCTCCGCCTTTTCGACCCCCACCACTACTTTCTGCAACTGCGGAAGTGACGGTAACCTTGCGGAACATGGCGGCTCCGATGCAAACTGCGCATGCGAGAGTATTGCGCATGAACAGATCTTTCAGAGACGCCATCTTGCACATGGCAGGTTCTGGTGCACAGAACATGGCAGCTCCAATTCAAACTGCTGCACCAAAATCACCTACATTGCTCTGGGCAGCCGTATTGTCTCTGACCAGAAATTGTTAACTACTGGTGCCAGTTCTGTTACTGTTCTGTCTCTACAGGCTTTTTAGTTATCTTAGTGGGTGTTTCCAATTTACACACTGCTGGTAAGTACCATTTTGAACTATATGATGTAGTTTATGTCCCTTGCTCAGCTCTTCCATTGTTGGCACAATGCATAGAAACATAACATAGAATTTGACGGCAGATAAGAACCGCATGGCCCACCTAGTCTGCCCATTTCCCTACCTAACAGATAAGCTGCAGATCCTAGTTAACCAACAGCCTACTTCCTCCTACCCCCCACTAGAACTGCCTTATGTCTGTCCCATGCATTCTTGAATTCCCCCACTGTTTCTGACTCTACGACCTCCTCAGGAAGGCTGTTCCATGCATTTACAACCCTCTCTGTGAAGAAATACTTCCCATTACCTCTGAGCCGTCCCCCCTCTCTCTTCAAATTGTGCTCCCTTGTTCTTGCACATCTCTTTTTCTGAAAGATGCTACCCTCTTGGACTTTGTTGCTTCCCCTGAGGTATTTGAAAGTTTCTATCATGTCCCCCCTCTCCCTCCTTTCCCCGAGGCTATACATCTTAAGCTCCTTTAGTCTTTCTTCATATGTCTTCTGGTGAACCCTGCACCATTTTGGTTGCCAAATATAGAGTTCTACTCTAGAACTCTGTGGTCAAGAGGGACATAAACTGCATCACATAGTTCTAAAATGGCACTTAACTCCAGAGTGTAGATCATAAACACAAACTGAGAGTACCAGTAGATCTTCCTGGACTAAAAGTCTCCACCACTCATTCACAGTAGTGGGAGTCGACCTTAGCAGTAGCAGTGATGGTAGGGTAACTTCATTTGAAGGCTGTGATGGCAGTGTGGCTGTGTCCGGTCCGCTGCCCTTTGCAGAGGGAATTCTGATTATGGGCAGTCCAGTGCTCAAGGGGGAGGACAGTCCGCCCGAAGCACAAAAGCAGAGATCCCATTCCCAACCACGATCGGGGACCTGGCTCCGCACAACCTCAAGCTCTTTTTCCTTCTATTGGTGGAAGAAGAATCAGTACCGTCCGAGGTTGCCCTCTGGTACATCTGCACGGGGATCGTCGGTGGTGAGTGGTAGGCCTGACCCAACTCTGGTGGGGTCCTCCGGATCCTGTCTCTGTTCTTGATGGGGCTCCAGTGGGCAATTTCACCTCTGGGCCGCTCTTTTAGAGCAGGGAGGCTATGGTGTCTGCCCAGTTGACCTGGCCAGAGGACCCAGTATTGGGGCCTTCAGGCCTTGGAGCCGCTGGGCCACAGCCGAGTCGGGCAGGCCAGGATGTATGCGGTGCCCTCTACGGTGCCAACGCCTTCAATGTCGACTCCTTGTACCTACCCTCTCATCCTTTCCCTGCAGGGGCCAGCATGTATACCACTTTCCTGACCCCCCCTTTCTTCAGGTCTAGGTCCAGCAGTGGTATTTGTGCTGCATGTCGTGCTGGCCACTGTGAACAGTGCTGAACTCTTTAACACCGATCCAGGTGGTGGCGTCTCATGTGTTCCTGGCCTAGATCTGCCTTTTGAAAGTTAGTCTGTGGTAGAAGTGGATCTTGATGAGTCTCTCCCTGTTCTACTTTGTCGAAGACACAGTGGATGACTCATTTTGTGGACTGGAAGGCAAGTCTTCTGTATCAGTATGATGGAAGATCTTCTTTCCAGTTTTTTCCCCTCAGGGATATGGGGTCCACCATAACATTTCAGTCTTCATCTGTGGACCAAAGCAGACTTCTATGTCTTGAGTTCCTACATTCCTCAGTATGAGTACACCCTGTGGAACACTCTCAATTCATGATCGAGAGCTTCCCGGAATCTAACACCCCATTGTGAGGGGCATATAGCCCAATAATCAGCTGAAAGCTTTTATGGACGCCTATGACTCTGCCTCTAGGGCAGCTTCCACTGTAATCAGATGGTTAACATCGCCTCAATGGTGGTTATCTGTTCAGCCCTCAGGTTGAGCTCTGGAGGCCACTAAGAACAATAGGGCTGCCATTTAAACAACAGACGGCACCTGCTGCCTCTCACAGGGTCGGGAACCATCGACATTCTCGTAACAGGCAGTCCTTTCAAGGTGGAGGCCTAGGTGCCTTTATCAGGAACCAACCTCAGCCATGAAGAGAATGCATTAGAGGACACAGGGCCCGAAAGCGGCCAGTACCAACCTCTGTGGATCCAGCCCAGGTCCCACCTCAGCTGTCTGAGGGGGATGCCTCTCAGTGGTAGGAGGGGCATCTAATTTGGCTTTACAACCAGTGGAAGCCCATTACATTGGACATATGGGACACCAGGATTGTCCAAGAGGGATACTCTCCCAATTTCACAGAGATTTCCCCAGACCTTCCACCCAGATGGCAGCCCAGTCTGTCCTCCTGTCAGTCACACTCTCTTGCTTCTGAGATATGGGGCCTCTGCGGGAACTGGGCAGTAGAAGTTGTTCCAAAGCAGAATGGAGCACAGGTTCCTATTTCCATTGCTTCTGGTTCCAAGATACCGGGTGGCATGTGCCCATTTGTCGACCTTGGAAGGTTAAACAAGTACCTGTTCAGGGAGGAGTTCACTAAAACCTTGGCGTTCAATTCTTCACTTCCTGGACATTTGGCTCCAAGCCAGCCCATAAGGGCAAGAGGCACAGGAAGCAGTTGCCAAAGCTTCTCAGTTGTTCTCTTCAGGACGAGTTTTCTGATTCAGGGAAGGTGCCAGTTTCATCTTCCTAGCAGCTCCTCTTCTTAGGAGCCCTCCTGGATACTTCCAGGGCATCGGTTTTCATTCCAGTGGATGGGAGAAACAACATCTTCATATGACTCATTACATCAAAGAAAATGACTCTATTTGGGCCCCTTTCGATGGAGCTGATGTTGGGGCTCATGGTGACCTCTGCAGCAAGCAGTGGTCTCCAGCCACACATCTGCAGTCCTCCATAAGAAATGACAGAGCCTCGAACAAAATCTGTCATGGGGAGCTCACTGTCAAGACCTCCACACTCAAGTGTGGAGGCAGGAGGAACCTCATCCTTTCATAAATATCTTACAGAGAAGAGCTGTCTTATACACCAAGTCCTGAATGATGCCCTCTGCCACAAAGTGATCCTACTTCAGAGGGATGACAAAGCTGTGATGTATTACATCAGCAGTCAGGGTGGGGTGCCCTCCTGCCCTCTCTGCAGTTCGGACTTTGTGCAGTCGCTGTTCGATAAGTGGAGCAGTTCGTCGTTTTGTGCGTCCCCTCTCAACACAAAACTGCCTCTATCCTGCTTCAGAAATCAAGACCCTAGTGTTTTCTGTTAAGTTGTATTCACTGCAGTAGACAAGACACTTCCTGTATGCTTTCCTCCTCTTCCCTTAGTTCAGAGGGTGCTGCCCAAGTTGTAGGCACAGGGGGGCAGGATGATTCTCATCATCCTAAACTGCCCTGAGCAGATGTGATTTGCATTGATCAGTAGTCTGCCAGAAGTTCCCCCGAGGTGACTCTCTCTACAAGCGGCCCCTCTGACACAGGGACTTAGTCCATCCTAACCTGCGCTCCCTTCATCTCCATGCCGGACTCTTGAGGAAGTGGAAGTGGGCAAGTTTTAGGTTTCGCAGACATCTTAGCCATGCAGAGGTCTCCCACCAGGAGGGTTTACGTAGTGGAAACACTTCTCCTTCTGGTGTGCAAAGTCTCATCTGGACCCTTACGGCTGCTCACCAAGTAAGATGTTGGGGTGCCTCTTAGACCTGTTGAACACAGGTCTGCAATACTCAGCAGTGGAGGTACACCTCTGCACATTTTCGGTCTATCTTGGCTCAGTTACTGTTAGTCAAGTTTTGCTTCTCCCTACTTACTTCATTAATTCCAGAATGAAGGAGAGCTCTCCCTTCATTTCTCTGGATGTTAAGAGGGTTCTGTGATTCTACATTGACAGAAGAGATACACAATCCATGCAACTACTGTGTCTTTCAGCATGCCTCGGCTGGGTCAGCCTGTTGTCATGAGATGTATTTCTGCATGGTTAGTAGCATATCTTCGACACTACTAATCCATGGCACAGGTCAAGTTGGAAGGCTGGGTTTACACCACTCTACCGGAGCAGTTGCGGCTTTCCTGACGGAGATTTGCAATGTATCTGTTGTAGACATCAGCAAGGCAGCAAGTTGGAGCTCATTGTATACCTTTGTAAAGCACTATGTTCTGGATATCCATGCCAGACAGTTCACTTTCTTTGGCAGGACAGTCCTTATGGACTTCTGTCCTGACTGAGCTCTGTCTCCTACCACTCTACTCGGGGGGGGGGGGTTGATTTTTAGCTCGGTACTCTTCCATTAGTGTGAATGAGTGGTGGAGACTTTTAGTCCAGGTAGATATGGAAATTATGTAACTTCCATAATTCTTGATCTTCTTGGATGAAGTCTCCACCACTCATTCACATGCCCACCCACCATCCCCCAAGCTCACTCATTCTGTTTTGGTCTTCACTTCCTTGTTGTTCAGGCTGTGACGACTTTGCTGAATTGACCCTTCTTACATAGGTCATCCAGGCCATCTTATGCCCGGATGTTATGGTTAGGTTTTCTTTAGTTAGTTTATGCTGCACCTCCTCAATCGAAATGGTACTGAGGTGGTTGGAGGGTCGACGCCGAGATACATGAGCTACTCTTGCGGCACCACGCATGTGAGGTCTTATCCCAGTGCCAGCCCTCCTGTGGGGGTCCTAGCACCTCCAGCGTAGTCCCATTAGTGTGATTGAGTGGTGGAGACTTCATCCAAGAAGATCAAGAATTATGATAGGTACGTAATTTCCATGTCTGTAAAGATGGAACAATAACAGATCTGGAACCAGTATTTAAAAAAACAAGCATTTGTCAATGCCGAATGTTGCTTGCTTGTATGTGCTGTTTAGGTATTTGGAAGTGATAGTTCCATGCCTTACTCCCAAGACATGCACTGTGTCTTTCAAACAACATGAAGTCTTGCTATATTATAGACATTAGCAGTTTGTTCCAGCTCTAGAACTGCCCCGGAGTGAAATGGTTAAAACCATTCCAAAATAGAATTTTGGCACGAGAGCAGCTCTATCTGTGTCATTTCAAACTTGAACTGTCAGATTCTTTACTCCGCCTCAGTGAACAGTCGCTCCGGAGATTTCTCCTTCTGCTCGGTTCATTTCTCGGTTTAAAGTGTTTTCTCGGTTGGATTTAACTGAGAATAGTTTTATTTTAACCGCAAACCGCTCGTCTCAAGCTCTATCTGTGGTAACCGTAAGTAAATGAAGGTTTTGTCTGTGTGGAACTTGTAGTTATCGTTCGGTTTTGAACTGATCAGTGGGTTTAAACTCATTTAAAACTAAAAGTTACTATTTTAGAGTGCGTTCCGGTTCTTATCGGTTCTAAAAACAGATTTATTCGTTTTTCCAATACCCATGACACGGTTAGAACCGATAAGGTTTCTTGCCTGGCACTGCCGTTAAAGGGCAAGTTTTTGGTTAGGCTGGCATTATGTCTGAGAAACCCAAAAGAAAACTGGCCCACTGGTTTCAACACTGTGATGTTTGTGGGAAGTCTTTGCTAAGGCTGACCCACACACCACATGTGTTTATTGTCTGGGGTTTGACCACCTCCAGTCAGACTGCCAGGTATGTAAGAATTTCCCTGCAGCCACCCTGGAAAAAAGATTGGGCAGGCTCAGGGAACGAGAGGCCAAAAAGTCCGATGACCCGGATGGCCAGCCCAGTTCGGTGCCAACCGAACCAGAGGTAGTGCCCTCTGACCAGGGCCAGACTTCCTCGGCAAAGAAAAGCTGGTTCTGAGGAACCAATTCCAGTAAAGAAAACAAGAAAATCAGCAGGTCTGGAGTCCAAAATTCCTTCTCCAACTGCTGCAGAGATAGTAAAAGCCATACAAATTGTCCAGTCACTGTCTCAGGGTCCGTCCAACCACCACTATCTGGTAAAAGGTCGGTTTGTCCGTCCCAGTGGTTCAGGATTATGATATTGAGGAATTTTATGAACCAGAGGAGGGGGGAGGATTATGAACAGTATGAATGTGGCTGGGAAGGTCTGGTGTGCCCATTGAACCGACATCTCCCCAAGACCTTTTAGAATCTCCCCTATGCTGTCTGAGTCCCCATCTCATTTTATGTTTTATAAAAAGTTGCTGAAACCCTCCAGCTTCCTTTAGAAGAGGCTGTGGATGAGCAAGAGGAGCCTGATTTTGTAGAAATGATGGATATTCCAGAGTCTAGGAGATTGTCTATTCCTTTACATAAGTCTTTTAGAAACAAACAATTAACATTTTAAAAGCTCCTAATTCTGTGCCTCCTGTAGATAAAAGATGGACAGAAGGTATACATTGTCAGGCCCTGATACAGAATTCCTTTCTCAGCAATGCAGTCATGTTAGGTAGTTCAGGCTGCTGCCTGTGATAAAGCTAATATTCCCTTGGCTTCACATCCTCCTGACAAGGATTCCAGGAAGATTGATGCCATGGCAAAAACAGTATATGGCAGCTCTCTGGGACTCAGGCAAGCAAATTATATGGCTTATGTAGCTAGGTATCAGAAATCTAGATGGGATACTGTTATGCAATTGGCCAAGCAGGCCCATGGCCAGCTGGCTAGTGAACTAGAACAGGTGGCTGCTGATGGCATTGAAGCTCTAAGGTTCAGTTTCATGCTGCTGGATGTTAATGATGTTTCCTCTAGGTCATGGCCACATCTGTAGCTTTTCGTAGGTTGGCCTGGCTCAGGTGTACTAGTTTGTCACAGGATACCCAGACTAAGGCTATGGATTTTCCTGTGGTGGGAAATTCTCTGTTTGGAGAACAGACAGAGAATTACATGAAGAAGATGGATGAATATAGGACTACTTACAAGGTGCCCAGGCTAAGGAGTGGCAAGCCACTCCTCAAAGGCATCACCCCCAGGGGTAGGGGTAGGCTTTTACAGGCCTTTCTACCAGACTCAGGCCTCCTCTGCCTATGCTCAGAGGGGCTTCTTCAGAGGCAGGGCAGACGAGGGTGGGCAGACCTGCCCCACCCCCAGCCTAAACCTCCTGCATAAACAGGCACCCTGATGGGGTGCTCAGGGCCGATCTCCTGTACCAGTGGGGGCAGGCTGGCTTACTTCAGTCAGAATTGGGCTTCTTTAACCTCAGACAAGTGGGTTCTGGAAGTAGTAAGCCAGGGTCTGGTTCTCAGCTTCAAAAGTTTCCCAAGTTGAGAAGCAGACTTTTCTACCTGCAAGTGCTTCAGAGACCCCGCTCTGGAAGCAGAGGTCTCATCCCTGTTAGCTCTCAGAGCAGTAGAAGGGTTCCTCCCTGCATCAGGGCAGGGGTCTGTATTCAGATACTTCCTTACCCCAAAAAGACAGGAGAATGGCGGCCCATTTTAGATCTCAGATATCTGAACGGAGCATCTTTGAAACCAAAGTTCAAAATGTTAACTCTGGCAATGATTTTACCTTCCCTAATGCCAGGGACTGGCTAGCCTCCCTGGACCTCAAGGATGCCTATTTCCATGTCCTAATCAGAAGATCCCATCGAAAGTACCTCAGATTGAACTGCCTCAGGTCATTACCAGTTCAGAGCAATGCCCTTCGCCTTACCTCTGCTCCAAGGGTATTCACAAAATGTCTAGCAGTGGCCCACTTAAGGAGGCAGAGGATTGCTGTTTTCCTATCTAGATGACTGGCTCATTGTAGGCCAGTCCCCAGAACAGGTAAAATCTCACCTGCAGGTCACCCAGCAGCTTCTCACCTCCTGGGTTTTCTCTAAACCTACAAAGTCGGTTCTGGAACCAGTCCAGGTACTCACCTTTATAGGGCAGAATTGGACACAATGCTAGCCAGAGCCTTTCTTCCCCAGAAAGGGTAAGAATTTAGTGGCTCTGGCCTCTTCCTTCACTCTGCAGGTCTCTCGACCAGCAAGACACTTTCTGCAGCTCCTGGGGCCATGGCTGCATCCACAGCTGTTGTGCAGGAGCCAGATTTCAGATGAGAGACATTCAGTTTCACTTGAGAACCTTTTGGTCTCAGAGAAGAGACCCCTTTCCAAGTTGGTCCCAGTGACTCTAACCTTGATCCTAGCTCTCCAGTGGTGGCAGGATCAGAGCAATTTAAGAGCGGGGGTCCCCTTCATTTCCCCTTCTCACGACTTGACTCTCACTACAGATGCTTCCCTTCTGGGTTGGGGAGCCCACATGGGTGACCTTTCCACTCAGGGAGTTTGGTCCCCCCAGGAATCTCTGCTCCACATCAATTTGCTGGAACTCAGAGCTGTCTTTTAGCTCTTCAAGCTTTTTCTGCATCTGTCCACGACAAGGTGATACAAGTCAGAACAGACAAAACCACAACAATGTGGTACATCAAGAACAGGGGGCACTCGGCCTTCGGCCTTGTGCACCGAGGCAATGAAGTTGTGGTCTCTGGCCTATTCCTGAACACTTCCCTCATAGCAGTTCATCTTCCAGGGAAGGACAATGTCCTAGCGGATGCCCTCAGCAGGATTTCCCAGGGCCATCACGAATGGTCCCTGGATCTCAAGTGCTGGGGATAGTTTTTTGCCAGGTGGGGCATCCCACAGATAGATCTTTTGCAGCCCCAGACAATCACAAACTTCCTCTGTTCTGTTGCAGGCCTTCAGTGCTGGGCTCAGTTCCCTGGATGCCCTTTCTTCTGGATTGGGAGGGAAGTTCCTCATGCTTTCCCCTTCCTCTCCTATTCAAAGTACTAGTCAAAATCAGATCTCAGCCTTGCAGGGTGATTCTGATTGCCCCGGATTGGGCCAGGCAGTCCTGGTACCCACTCCTTCTGTCTCTGGCAGTCCATCTTCCCCTGTGCCTCCCCAGGAATCACAATCTGTTGACTTGTGCCCAGGGAAGGGTTTGGTATCCGGACCTCAAATCCCTCAACCTTAAGGCCTGGCTCTTGAGGAGTTAGAGTCTGCTGATTTACACCTCTCTCAGGGTGTTCTTGAGATCCTAAAGGCTTCCAGAAAGCCTTCCACTAGGGCTACTTATAGTTCTAAATGGAAAAGGTTTTCCATTTGGTGTGCTGGGGAAAATATTTCCCCAGAATCTGCTGAATTGCCCATTTTGTTAGATTACATGGTACATCTTAATTCCTTGGGTCTCAGACCAGCTACCCTGAGAGTTCATTTGGCAGCTGTGTCTGCTTTTCTGTCAGCAGGAAAGTCATCCCCTCTTTCCTCTCATCCTGTGTTTTCCAAGTTTTTTAAGGGATTACTCCATACTAATCCTCCCTTTCGGGAACCGGCCCCTGCTTGGGACCTTAATGTTTGCATTGCCCAGTTAATGCAACCCCCTTTTGAACCTCTGTCTTCTGCAGAGCTTAAGTACCTAACTTGGAAAACTGTTTTTCTAGTGGCTATCACTTCTGCCAGACGCATAAGTGAATTGCAACCCTTGTCAGTGGAGACTGACTTTATTTCTTTCCATAGGGATAAGGTAGTCCTTAGGACTAATAGGAAGTTTTTGCCTAAGGTGGTTTCAGATTTCTATCTTAATCAATCTGTCTCCCTTCCAGTATTTTTCACTGATCACTCCTCTTCGGGTGAGAGGATGTTGCACAGCCTGGATGTTAAGAGAGCTCTTAGTTATTATATAGAGCGTACCAAAGGTCACAGGTTCGAATCCCTCCAACTTTTCCTTACCTATGGTGAAGTTGGGAAAGGCAAACCTGCCACTAAGAGATCAATAGCCAGGTGGATTGTCTCTTGTATCCAATTTTGTTATCAGAAAGTGGGCAGAGCCCCCGTTTGAGGGCTCATTCTACCAGGGGTACAGCTGCGTCTCTAGCTGCTGCCAGAGATATCCCTTTATTAGAGATTTGCCAGGCTGCTACTTGGAAAACGGTACACACTTTTACAAAGCATTACTCCCTGGATGTCCAGGCCAGGAGAGATGCTCGGTTTGGCACAGCTGTTCTTCAGAGCCTATTCCCTAAGTAGGTTCTGCCCCTCCTCCATGGAGGTACTGCTGTGTATTCTGCTAATGTCTATAATATAGCAAGACTTCATGTTGTTTGAAGAAAAAATTACTCACCTTAGTAATGTTGTTTCTTCTAATGGAGTCTTGCTATATTATAGACCTCCCCCCCAACCTGCCCCTCTCAGAACCTCTACTTGGTGGGGTGCGGGCAACTTAGTGTGGGCACTACTTATGTCCTGTTAGCATTTTGTCCCCTTTGGGACTTTGGGGGTGTGTATGTGTACGCGTGTGTGTGTTTTATTATACTTATGTTCCATTTTCATATTATTAGAATGGTGTTAGTATTTCTGGTCCCCTGACTTGAGTCTTGGGTGTTGGGACCATCAATGGTTGTTATTATTTAGGTAGCCATTTGGCTAGTGTAGGTTACAGCTTCCACACAGACCTTAGTGAGTTTGGCTCGTAAAGATCTGACAGTTCAAGTTTGAAATGACCCAGATAGAGCTGCTCTCGTGCCAAAATTCTATTTTGGAATGGTTTTAACCATTTCACTCCGGGGCAGTTCTAGAGCTGGAACAAACTGCTAATGTCTATAATATAGCAAGACTCCATTAGAAGAAACAACATTACTAAGGTGAGTAATTTTTTCTTCCGTTCAGTATTCACAGAAGAGTGGGAGGAGCAAGGGCCACAGCAGTACAGCAGTTGCCAAGTGGGTGAAGAGGTGGACAATAGTCCATTTAAAGGCAAAAGAGTCCTGCAGGAGCTCACTAAATTGAAGGTGGAGAAAGCGATAGAACCAGATGGCATACACCCAAGGATATTAAGAGAACTGCGAAGGGAGATAGCAGTACCTCTGGCAGCCATGTTCACTGAGTCATTCAACACGAGTGAATTGGAGGAGGGCACATGTGATCCCTCTACACAAGTCCGGCAGCAGGGAAGAGGCGGGGAACAATAGGCCGTTCAGCCTCACCTCAGTAGTGGGGAAGATCATGGAGACATTGCTTAAAGAAAGGATAGTGAGGCATCTAGAAGCCCTTGAAGCCCAGGACCATAGACAACATGGATTCACAGTGGGGACATCATGTCAGACAAATCTGGTTGGTCTCTTTGACTGGGTGGCAAAGGAAGTGAATCAGCGTGGGGCAGTGGACAACGCTTACCTTGATTTCAGCAAAGCCTTTGACACCATTCCACATAGGAGGCTAATAAACTAGCTGGGTAGGCTGGGCATGGGGGAAAGGATGGTAAACTGGGTTAGAAACTGGCTAACAGACAGGAGGCAGAGAGTGGTGGTAAATGGAGTGCAGTCTAGGGAGAGGGGATGACCAGTGGGGTACTGCAGGGATCGGTCCTGGGGCCAGTCCTGTTCAATGTCTTCATTAGTAACATTGCAGAACGCTGAAGGGAATTTTTTTACCAAATTTTCAACATAGCCATTTTAAGACCTCTGCTCGTGAACAGTGTCACTGTGATTTTCTTAATCTGTCCCAAACATTGATTGCGCACACCAACTGCGCCATTGTACGATACATGCACGGAAACACATTTTGGGCGACATGAAAAATGATAGCTGTACTGCTCATAAGGAGGTGTGGTAAAATGGCAATGTTGAAAATCTGGAGTACATATATTAAAAAATCGCTAAATTACGAGCATGCGTAGGAACTGCGCAACGCACGCTCATAAAACAGTCATTTTTAGGAATTTTTTTCACTAAATTTTCAACATAGCCATTTTAAGACATCTGCTCATGAACAGTGTCACTGTGATTTTCTTAATGTGTCCCATACATTGAGTTTGCACACCGACTGCGCCATTGTACGTTACATGCGAAGAAACACATTTTGAGCGAGATGTGAGAAATGACAGCTGTACTGCTCATAAGGAGGTGTGGTAAAATGACAATGTTGAAAATCTGGAGTGAAAATATTGAAAATGTGCGAACTTACGAGCGTGCGTAGGAACAGCGCAATGCATGCTCATAAAACAGTCATTTTGGGGAATTTTTTCACCAAATTTTCAACATAGGGTTTTCAAACAACATGAAGTCTTGCTGTATTCTGACAACTGCAGTGATTACCAACCTTTGAACTGCCCCGGAGAACTAAAGGTTAACTTTCCATGCAGGGCATGGAACGCTGAGATCGAGCTCGGTTGAAGTCTCTGTCTGGAGTGTTTTGAACTCAAACTGTCAGATTCAAACAACATGAAGTCTTGCTATATTATGACATATGCAGTGAGTCCCAACCTTCGAACTGCTCCGGAGGTGAAAGAGTTAACTTTCCATGCCATTCATGGAACGCTGAGCTCGAGCTCAGTTGAAACTCTGTCTGTTGTTCTTCAAACTCAAACCATCAGATTCTTTACTCCGCCTCACTAAACAGTCGCTCTGGAGATTTCTCCTTCTGCTTGGTTCATTTTGTCAGTTAAAGTATTATTTTTCTCGGTTTTCTACCGAATTTAAACCACAACCAGTTGGTTCAGGCTCTGTCTGTGGTATTTGTGAGTACTAGATAGGTTTACATTAATTCTCTTCTGTGTGGAACTTGTAAACTGTTTATCGGTTCGCTTTGAACCGATCAGGTTGTTTAAAATATTTTATTCTGTCATTTAGAGTGTGGTTACTGGTTCTTATCGGTTCTAAAAAAAACGGATTTTCTTACTTTTTTCCACGACCCGTGACACGGTTGGGAACCGATAAGAGGGTCTTGCCTGGTGGATTGCCATAAACGGGTAAGTTTGGTTAGGACTGGCACTATGTCTGAGAAACCCAAAAGGAAAACAGGGCCCACTGGGTTTCAACACTGTAGTGTGTGTGGGGAAGCCTTTGCCAAGGCTGACCCCACACCACCTGTGTTTATTGTCTGGGGTTTGACCACCTCAATGCAGACTGCCAGATTTGTAAAAATTTTCCTGCAGCTACCCTGAAGAGGAGAGTTGGTAGGCTCTGGGAAAGGGAGGCCAAAAAAGTTCACTGACCCGGATGGCCAGCCCGGTTCAGTTTCAACCGAACCAGAGGGAGTGCCCTCTGACCAGGGCGAGACTTCCTCGGGCAAAAGGAGAGCCGACTCTGAGGGGTTGGTTCCAGCAAAAAGGACTAGGAAATCAGCTGGTGTGGAGCCAAAACTTTCCTCTCCAACCGCTGAAGAGATAGCCAAAGCGATTCAAATCGTCCAGTCGCTTTCCCCAGTTCCGACCGAACCGGTACCATCAGGTAAGTGCCCGGTTCGGCAGGGTCCACCGGTTCAAGACTATGATTTAGAGGAATATTATGAACTGGAGGAGGGGGAAGGAGGAGTATGAGGAGAATGAATGTGGATTTGAAAGTCTGGATGTGCCCATTGACCTGGACATCTCCCCAGACAGACCTTCAGGAGTGTCTCCTGCTAGGCTTTCTGAGTCCCCCTTCTCATTTTATGTTTTATAAGAAAGTGGCTGAAACCCTCCAGCTCCCTATGGAGGAAGCTGTGGATGATCAAGAGGAGCCTGACTATGTGGAAATGATGGATATCCCAGAGTCTAGGAGACTGTCTATTCCCTTGCATAAATCTTTGGGAAACAGACTTTTAAAATTCTAAAACTCCTCACACTATACCTCCTGTGGATAAGAGAATGGACAAGGGGTACACATTGTCAGGCTGTGATATGGAGTTCCTTTCACAACAATGCAGCCATGTTGGGGTAGTGCAGGCTGCAGCCTGTGACAAGGCAAATATCCCCTTGGCCTCACACCCCCCGGACAAGGACTCCAGGAAGATTGATGCCATGGCAAAGAAACAATACATGGCAGCATCCTTGGGACTCAGACAGGCAAATTATATGGCTTAATTTGCTAGATATCAGAAATCCAGATGGGATACTGTTATGGCTCTAGCAAAACAGGTCCCTGACCAGCTTGCCAAGGAGCTGGAGCAGGTGGCTGCCGATGGTATTGAGGCATCCAAGGTGCAATTTCATGCTGCAGTGGACTCAAATGATGTGTCATCAAGAGTCATGGCTACATCTGTGGCACTTCGCAGAATGGCTTGGGTCAGATGTACTAGCCTGTCACAGGATACCCAGACTAAGGCCATGGATTTTCCTGTTGTGGGTAATTCCCTGTTTGGGGAGCAGACAGAGAATTACATGAAGAAAATGGATGAGTATAGGACCACCTATAGGAGTACACAGGCCAAAGAAAGGCAGGCCACTCCTCAAAGGCAGCATCTCAGGGGCAGGGGCAGGCCTTTTCATAGGCCTTTTTACCAAACCCAGGCCTCCTCTTTCGCTTATGCCCAGAGGGGGTTTTAGAGGGAGAGGCAGAAGGGGTGCCAGCAGGCCTGTTTCCACCCCTCAGCCCAAAGCCCCTGCCAAGCAGGCACCCTGATGGGGTTGCCAGGGCCGATTCTCAACTTCCTGTAGGGGGCAGGCTGGCTTACTTTGTCCAGGACTGGGAGTCTCTGACATCAGACAAGTGGGTCCTGGAAGTAGTAAGCCAGGGACTGGTTCTCAGCTTCAAAAAGTTTCCAAAGATGAGAACCAGATCCTTTCCACCTGCAAATCCACCAGAGGCACTTGCCCTAGAGGCAGAGGTCTCTTCCCTCCTGGCTGTCAGAGCTGTGGAAAGGGTTCCACCCCTACACCAGGGCAAAGGGTTGTGCTCCAGGTACTTCCTTACCCCAAAAAAGACAGGAGAATGGCAGCCCATCCTGGATCTCAGATACTTAAACAAGCACCTTTTAAAACCAAAGTTCAAAATGGTGACTCTGGGAATTATTCTACCCTCTCTAAGGCCAGGGGACTGGCTAGCGTCCCTGGACCTCAAGGATGCCTACTTCCATATTCTCATCAGAAGCTCCCATCGAAAGTACCTCAGGTTCGAGCTGCCCTTAGGCCATTACCAGTTCAGAGCAATGCCCTTTGGCCTCACCTCTGCTCCAAGGGTATTCACAAAATGCCTGGCAGTAGCAGTTGCTTCTCTAAGAAGGCAAAGAATTGCCATCTTCCCTTACCTGGATGACTGGCTCATAGTGGGCCAGTCCCCAGACAAAGTCAAGTTACACCTACAGATAACTCAGCAACTGCTCACCTCTCTAGGTTTCCTTCTGAATCTCTCAAAGTCAGTTCTAGAGCCTGTCCAGCTCCTCACCTTCATAGATGCAGAACTAAACACAGAGAAAGCCAGAGCCTTCCTTCCTTTGGACAGGGCAAGGACCCTGGTGTCTCTGGCCTCTTCATTCACCGTGCAGGTGTCTCGACCAGCAAGGCATTTTCTACAGCTTCTGGGGCACATGGCTGCTTCTACAGCAGTAGTGCAGGGAGCCAGATTTCAGATGAGGGACATTCAGTTCCATTTGAGAGCCTTTTGGTCTTAAAGGAAAGACCCTCTAACCAAATTGATCCCAGTGACTCAAACCCTGATCCAGGCCCTACAGTGGTGGCAGGATCAGAGCAATCTCAGACAAAGGGTTCCTTTTGTCACTCAGTCTCACTCCTTAATCCTTATGACGGATGCATCCCTCTTGGGGTGGGGAGCTCACATGGGCGACCTCACCACCCAGGGGTTGTGGTCCCCTCAGGAATCTCTGCTCCACATCAATCTGTTGGAACTCAGAGCAGTCTTTCTAGCACTTCAAGCTTTTTCCAAATCTGTTCAGAACAAAGTTGTACAGGTCAGAACAAACACCACCACCACAATGTGGTACATCAACAAGCAAGGGGGCACTCGGTCTACGGCCTTGTGCACCGAAGCAATGAAGTTGTGGTCTCTGGCTTATTCCCTGAACACCTCCCTTATGGCAGTTCACCTCCCAGGCAAGGACAATGTCCTGGCAGATGCTCAGCAGGATTTCCAGGGCCATCACGAATGGTCACTGGACCCCCTGGTCCTGGAGGTGGTATTTGCCAGATGGGGCACCCCGAAGATAGATCTTTTTGCAGCCCCAGACAATCACCAACTTCCCCTTTTTTGCTGCAGGCCCCCAGTGTTGGGCTCAGTCCCTCTGGATGCCTTAGTTCTCAATTGGGAAGGGAAGTTTCTCTATGTTTTCCCCCCCTTCCCTCTTCTGTTCAAAGTGCTAGTCAAAATCAGATCTCAACCCTGCAAGATGATCCTGATTGCTCCAGATTGGCTCAGACAACCCTGGTATCCACTTCTACTGTCCTTAGCAGTCCATCTTCCCCTGTGTCTTCCCAGGAATCACAACCTGCTAACCTGTGCTCAGGGGAGGGTTTGGTACCCAAACCTCAAATCTCTCAATCTCAAGGCCTGGCTCTTGAAGCGTTAGAGTTTGCTGGTTTACACCTCTCCCAAGGTGTAATGGATATCCTGAAGGCTTCTAGAAAACCTTCCACCAGGGCTACTTATAATTCCAAATGGAAGAGATTTTCCATATGGTGCTCTGGAAAGCATATTTCCCCAGAATCTGCTGATTTACCCACAGTCCTGGATTACATGGTCCACTTAAATACCTTGGGGCTGAGACCAGCTACCCTAAAAGTGCATCTGGCAGCTGTGTCTGCTTTTATTTCGGCAGGTAAGCCCTCTTCTCTTTCAGCTCACCCTGTATTCTCCAAGTTTTTCAAGGGATTGCTTTACACCAACCCTCCATTCAGGGACCCTGCCCCTGCATGGGACCTTAATATTTGCATTGCTCAGCTTATGCAACCTCCCTTTGAGCCTTTGTCTTCAGCAGAGCTTAAGTACTTGACTTGGAAGACTGTGTTTCTGGTAGCCATCACTTCTGCCAGACGCATAAGTGAATTACAAGCTTTATCAGTGGAGCCTGATTTTATCTCCTTTCATAGAGATAAGGTGGTCCTCAGGACTAACAGGAAATTCTTGCCTAAGGTGGTGTCAGATTTCCACCTTAATCAATCCTATATCTCTTCCAGTGTACTTCACTGACCATTCCTCCTCCTGGCGAGAGGAGGCTGCACAACAGATGTGAGAGGCCCTTAGTTACTACATAGGCGTACCAAGGGTCACAGGTTTGACTCTCTCCAGCTGTTCCTCACTTATGGTGAAGTTGGTAAAAGAAACCTGCCACTAAAGATCCATTGCCAGGTGGATTGTCTCTTGTATCCAATGTTGCTATGAAAACTGGGTAAGATTCCTCCCTCAGGCCTGAGGGCTCACTCTACCAGAGGTACAGCTGCTTCCTGGCTGCTGCCAGGATATCCCTATTCTAGAGATATGTCAAGCGGCTACCTGGAAAAAACAGTTCATCGTTTACCAAGCATTACTCCTGGATATCCAGGCTAGGAGTGATGCTCGGTTTAACACACACTTATAATGCTTCAGAGTCTGTTTCCTAAGTAGGTTCTGTCACCTCCCATGGAGTACTGCTTTGTAGTCTGCATATGTCATAATATAGCAAGACTTCATGTTGTTTGAAGAAAAAATTACTCACCTTAGTAATGTTGTTTCTTCTATTGGAGTCTTGCTATATTATGACCTCCCCCCGCCTGCCCCTCTCAGAACCTCTGTTTTTGGGATGTGGGTGGGCAGTGCAGTGTTGGCACTTAGTAGGTGCCCACCTTGTTATTTTTCACCCCTCCTTTCTTGGGGTGACTTGGTGTTGTGTTTTTCATTTTTTGGGTCTCCTGACTTGAGTCTTTGTTTTGGGACCAAAAAATGTGTTCTTATGTTTAGTAGCCAGTTGGCTAGTGTAGGTTTACAGCTTCCACACAGGACCTCAGTGAGTTTAGCTCATAAAGATCTGACGGTTTGAGTTTGAAGAACAACAGACAGAGTTTCAACCGAGCTCGAGCTCGAGCTCAGCGTTCCATGCCTGGCATGGAAAGTTAACTCTTTCACCTCCGGAGCAGTACGAAGGTTGGGACTCACTGCATATGTCATAATATAGCAAGACACCAATAGAAGAAACAACATTACTAAGGTGAGTAATTTTTTCTTCTTTACTCCCACCTCACTGAACGATCGCTCCGGAGATTTCTCCTTCAGCTTGGTTCAAAGTCGGTTAAAGTTTTCAGTTTTTCGTCGGTTTAAACCGAAAACAAGTATCCGCATAGTCGATTCAGTCTCTGTCTGTGGTGCCGTGAGTACTAGATAGGGATTGTTCTATATTTCTGTATGGAACTTGTAAAAGTGCGGTGCGGTTTGGCTGAACCGACCATTTGATGATAATTTGATATATTTAGTGTGTAGTTACGGTTCTTATCGGTTTAAAAAAAGCGATGTTTTAACCATTTTTTTTCAATACCCGTGACACGGTTAGGAACCAATAAAAGGTCTTGCCTGGCGATTGCGAAAAAAGGTAAATTTAGTTAGAGTTGGCCATGTCTGAGAAACCCAAGAAAAAACTACGCCCACTAAGGTTTCAACACTGCAGTGGTGTAGAATTGGTCTTTGCCAAGAGCGATCCCACACATCCTGTGTTTATTGTCTGAGGTTTGACCACCTCGATTCAGACTGCCAACATATAAAAATATTCCCAAATCTACCTTGAGAAGAGATTAGGTAGATCTTGGGGAAAAGGAGGCAGAAATCCGCTGACTCGGATGGTCAGACCAGTTCGGTTCGAACCAAGACCAGAGAAATTAACCCTCTGACCAGGCGATACTTCTTCGGGCAAAGCGAGGCCGTTCTGAGGGATCGGTTCCGACAAAAGAAAGCGAAAAGATAAATCACCGGGTTCAGATCCAGAGGTTCATGTTCCAGCCACGTAAGGGTAGCCAAGGCGATTCAGATTTATGGAATAAAGCTCCATCTGATCGGCTCCTTTCTGGCAGGGGGTTAGGTTCGGTTGGTTCCCAGTTCAAAGTATACCCTTGAAGATTTTATGAACCAAGTTTGAAGAGGAAGGAATTTGAGGATTATGATGTAAATGAAAAGGTCTGGAATGTGCCTGTGGAACCGGACATCTCCCCAGACAGACCATCAGGTGCTTCCCTCCTACGCTTTCTAAGTCCCTTCCCATTTATATTTTACAGGAAAGTGGCTGAAACCTCCAGCTTCCTATGGAAAAGGCTTGGAAAGATCAAGAAAGAGCCTGATTATGTAGAGATGATGGATATCCCAGAGTCCAGGAGACTGTCTATTCCCTCCATAAATCTTTTGGGAAACAGACACAAAAAATCTTAAAGTCTCCTAACACTATACCTCCTGTGGATAAAAAGAATGGACAAGAGGTATACACTCTCAGGCTCAGACACAGAGTTCTTGTATCCATAATGCAGCCATGTTGGAGTAGTGCAGGCTGCTGCCTGTGACAAGCAACAATTCCCTTAACTTCACCCCCCTACAAGGACTCCAGGAAGATTGATGCACATGGCAAAGAAGCAGTACATGGCATCTTCTTTGGGGACTCAGGCAGAAGCGAATTACATGAGCCTATACAGCAGGGTACCAGAAGTCCAGGTGGGACACTGTACTGGCACTGGCTAAACAGGCCTCCCCCCCAGCTAGCCAAGGAGCTGGAGGCGGTGGCTGCAGATGGGATTGAGGCATCTAAGGTGCAACTTCATGCTGCTTTGGACTCTAATGATGTCTCATCAAGAGTTGTGGCTACATCTGTGGCTCTTCGGAGGATGACTTGGCTCAGATGTACTAGCCTCTCATAGGACACCCAGGCTAAGGCTATGGATTTTGCTGAAGTGGGTAATTCTCTGTTTGGGGAGCAGACAGAGAATTACATGAAGAAAATGGACGAGTACAGGACCACTTACAGGAGTGCTCAGGCCAAGGAAAAGCAGGCAGCTCCTCAAAGGCAGCAGTCCGAGTGCAGGGGCAGGCCTTTTCAAAGGCCTTTTTAACAAGCACAGGCCTCTTCTTCCTTTGCACAGAGGGGGTCCTTCAGAGGGAGAGGCAGAAAGGGGATGAGCAGGCCTGCATCCACCCCTCAGCCTAAAGCTTCTGCCAAGAAGACACCCTGATGGGTCTGCCCAGGTCAACTCTCCTATTCCAGTAGGGGGCAGGCTGTCTTTCTTTGTCCAGGACTGGATGTCTGTTACATCAGACAAGTGGGTCCTGGAAGTAGTAAGCCAGGGACTGGTTCTCAGCTTCAAAAAATTTCCAAAGATGAGAGCCAGATCTTTTCCACCTGCAAATCTTTCGGAAACCCTTGCCCTAGAGCAAAAGATTTTTCTCTCCTAGCTTTAAGAGCTATAGAGAGAGTACCTGCCCTACACTGGGGCAAAGGACTGTACTCCAGGTACTTCCTGACCCCCAAAAAGACAGGGGAGTGCCGACCCATCCTAGACCTAAGATATCTGAACAAACGTCTTTTAAAACCAAAGTTCAAGATGATCACTCTAGGAATAATCCTTCCCTCTCTAAGGCCAGGGGACTGGCTAGCCTCCCTGAACCTCAAAGATGCCTACTTTCACATTCCCATCAGGTGCTCCCACAGAAAGTACCTCAGGTTCGAGTTGCCCTCAGGCCACTATCAGTCAGAGAAATGCCCTTTGGCCTAACCTCAGCTCCAAGGGTTTTCACAAAGTGCCTGGCAGTAGTAGTTGCCTTTCTAAGAAGGCAAAAGATTTCCAAATGTCCTTATCTGGACGATTGGCTATTAGTGGGTCAGTCTCCAGACCAAGTCAAGTCTCACCTACAAGTGACCCAGCAAGTGCTCACTTCCCTAGGATTTCTTCTCAACCTTCCCAAGTCAGTTCTCGAACCTGTCCAGCTCCTTACCTTTATAGGGGCAGAACTGGACACACTCAGAGCAAGAGCCTTTCTTCCTCTTGAAAGGGCAAGGGCTCTTATGGAACTAGCTTCTTCCTTCAGCCTTCAGGTATCTCGACCAGCAAGGCATTTCCTCCAGCTCTTAGGCCACATGGCAGCTTCAACAGCAGTGGTCCAAGGGCAAGATTCCAGATGAGGGATATTCAGTTCCACCTGAGAGCTTACTGGTCTCAGAGAAAGGACTTACCAAATTGATTCCAGTGACTCCGACCTTGATCCAGGCACTCCAGTGGTGGCAGGATCAGGACAATTTAAGGCAAGGTGTTCCTTTTGTTGCTCAGCCTTGTTCAGTAGTCCTTACCATGGATGCTTTTCTTCTGGACTGGGGAGCCCACCTGGGGTCCCTCACTTCCCAGGGCATGTGGTCCCCCCAAGAATCCCTTCTCCACATCAATCTTCTAGAGCTCAGGGCAGTTTTTCTAGCTCTAAAAGCATTCTCACAGTCAGTTCAGAACAAGGGGGTTCAAGTCAGAACAGACAACACTACCACCATGTGGTACATCAACAAGCAGGGAGGCACTCGGTGCACGGCCTTGCGCACAGAAGCCATGAAGTTGTGGTCCCTGGCTTATTCCCTGAAAGCCTCTCTTGTAGCAATTCACCTTCCAGGCAAGGACAATGTGCTAGCAGATGCACTGAGCAGGATTTCTCAGGGCCATCACGAATGGTCCCTGGCCCCTCAAGTATTGAAAGTGATTTTTTCAAGGTGGGGCACTCCAGAGATAGATCTCTTTGCAGCCCCAGACAATCACCGACTCCCACTCTTTTGTTGCAGACCTCCAGTCTTGGGCTCAGTCCCCCTGGATGCCCTGATTCTGAATTGGGAAGGGAAGTTTCTGTATGCCTTTTCCCCCCTTCCCACTCCTGTTCAAAGTTTTAGTCAAAATAAGGTCTCAACCTGTGATTCTCATTGCTCCAGATTGGGCCAGACAGCCCTGGTACCCCCTGTTGCTGTCCCTAGTACCCCAATCTTCAGTCCCTCAATCTCAAGGCATGGCTCTTGAAGAGTTAGAGTTTGCAGATCTGCGTCTTTCCCAAGGGGTTCTGGACATCCTCAAGGCTTCTCAAAAGCCCTCCACCAGAAAGACTTACAACTCCAAATGGAAAAAATTCTGCATTTGGTGTTCTAAGAAGAATATTTCTCCAGACACTGCTGAATTGCCTATGGTTCTGGATTATGTGGTCCATCTTAATGGCCTAGGCCTCAGACCAGCTACTCTCAAGGTACACTTGTCAGCTGTTTCCGCATTTTTGTCTGTGGGGAAACCTTCCTCACTATCTTCCCATCCTGTGTTCTGTAAATTTTTTCAAGGATTGTTTCACACCAATCCCCATTTTAGAGACCCTGCCCCTGCCTGGGATTTGAATGTTTGCATTGCTCAGCTTATGCAACCCCCCTTTGAGCCTATGTCTTCAGCAGAGCTTAAGTACTTGACTTGGAAAACTGTGTTCTTGCTAGCCATTACCTCTGCCAGGCGTATCAGTGAATTGCAAGCCCTGTCAGTGGAATCTGATTTTATCTCCTTTCATAGGGATAAAGTGGTCCTTAGAACCAATAGAAGGTTCTTGCCCAAAGTGGTTTCAGACTTCCATTTAAACCAGTCTATGTTTCTCCCTGTTTTCTTCACTGATCATTCTTCATCAGGAGAGAGGAGGCTACACAGTTTATATGTCAAAAGAGCCCTTAGTTACTACATAGAGTGTACAAAGGGTCACAGGTTTGACTCCCTCCAGTTGTTCCTCACTTATGGAGAAGTGGGAAAGGGCAAACCTGCTACCAAAATATCTATTGCCAGACGGATTGTGTCTTGTATACAATTCTGCTATGAAAAACTGGGAAAAACTCCACCCTCAGGCCTGAGGGCTCATTCCATAAAAGGTACAGCTGCTTCCCTGGCTGCAGCCAGGGATATTCCTCTCCTAGAAATTTGTCAAGCAGCGACCTGGAAAACAGTCCATACCTTTACCAAGCATTATTCTCTGGATATCCAGGCTAGGAGTTATGCTCGGTTTGGCACAGCAGTACTTCAGAGCCTATTCCCAAAGTAGGTTCTGTCCCTCCTCCTTGGAGGTACTGCTTGGTAGTCTACAATTGTCAGAATACAGCCAGACTTCATGTTGTTTGAAGAAAAAATTACTCACCTTAGTAATTATATTTCTTCTAATGGAGTCTTGCTGTATTCTGACCTCCATCCCTGCCTCCCCTCTCAGATCCTGTTTTTGGGAAGTAGGTGAGCAGGTGCAGTGTTGCACCCCAAGGGTGTATTTGTTGGCACCCTCCTCCCTTTTGTTTGGGTGCTTTTTTATTAGTGTTATTTTTTGAGTACATTGGGTTTAGTTTTTGGATTTCCTGAATTGAGTCTTCCTTGGGAATCCAAAACTTTTCAGCCAGTTGGCTAGTGGAATTTTTACAACTTCCACATATAATTTTTAGTTTAGTTGGGCTCATAAGAATCTGACGGTTTGAGTTCAAAACACTCCAGACAGAGACTTCAACCGAGCTCGAGCTCAGCATTCCATACCCTGCATGGAAAGTTAACCCTTAGTTCTCTGGGGCAGTTCAAAGATTGGGAATCACTGCAATTGTCAGAATACAGCAAGACTCCATTAGAAGAAATATAATTACTAAGGTGAGTAATTTTTTCTTTTGGGGCCTCCCTCATGAATTGTGACACTGTTGTTTCGTAAATCGGTCCTGAAAGGTGGTTCACAAGAGTGACCGCGAAAATCACCTTGGGGCCGACATTAACCAAGGACAGTGACAGAATTCAAGAGGTGGGGTCCCAAAACCCCATGTTGAAAATTTTGTGAAATAATTTCAAAATGCCCGAGATATGCAGTAAAGTTGAAAAACCCTATTTATTCCATTATACAGCTTACCGGCATTTCTTCAGTTCATGTCAGCTTTGAAGAGCGCAGAGCGTG
Source organism: Neoceratodus forsteri (assembly GCA_016271365.2). Lineage (NCBI taxonomy): Eukaryota > Metazoa > Chordata > Ceratodontiformes > Ceratodontidae > Neoceratodus > Neoceratodus forsteri. The sequence goes on from CM028129.1 coordinate 549,871,943, forward strand.
TTCCCAGTCCACGAAGATCATCACACCAGACTCTGGAGGTAAGTATGGGGTGAGGTGGGAGTCTTGGTAGGCAGGGTGCGCAGTGGTGTGCCGGGTGGAGAGGGGGATCAAGACAGCAGCGAGGGAAAGTTTTTCTTTCAGGTTTTTTTTTATAACTTGACTACTGGGACATTTGCCACACTGGGGTGGGCTCCAGCGTGGAGCTGGAAGGCTGTTGGTTGGGCAGTGGAGCCGACGAGATTGGGCACCCCGTCGGCCATAGGACCTGTTGCCACGCTGGGGTGGGCTCCCAGCGTGGCACTCGATAGTCTCGTGGGAGGGAGGGAGAAACAGTAGAGCTGACGGGGAATTGGCACCCCCGTTGGCCATACAGGCTGCTGCAATGATGGGGTGGGCTCCCAGTGTGGCACCTAGAACTCTGTTGGGGGGAGCGCAGCACAGCCAACGGGGATTGGGCACCCCTGGCCGGCTATCAGTGTGTGTGCTGGAGGGAGCACGAGCATGCAGGCGTGCATGTGTGTGTGTGTGGGGGGGGGCGCGCATGAGCATGCAATCTTATCACTGCTCACTGAAGCGTAGCTCTCCCTTTCAACTGTGCACCACTGCATTTTCAACTGTTGTCATAGACAGCTGCAGAGTTGATTGGAGAACTACGGTCGCACCTGCAAGCACACTGACTGAATTGGAAGAGGGCTGCCACACCTCCAAAAACTCGGATGATGGCACCATGTTTCTTGCGCATGCGTGCGAGCAACATAAAAACTGCTTCTGCTGAGAAAAATGACATTCAGCTTGTGCTCAGTTCTCCTTTAACAGCAGAGATTTTCCTGGTAAGCAGGTTAGGACTGGAGGGGAGGTTTTCATGCTCAGCAAAGAAACACCAGAAATTTAAATTGAAAGTACTGTGGTACTTCATTTTTTTTATTTATATATATATGTGTGTGTGTGTGTGTGTGTGTGTGTGTGTGTGTGTAAGAAGAAAATTATGAGGGCAAATAACATTTAATTATTATTTTTTAAAATTTTAAGGCAGTTCTATTTTTAGCACCTAGATGAAAGTTGAGTAAAGGCAACAGCCATGTTTGTGATGGCAATTAGGGGATATGTGGTTAGAACTGATTTTAGTGTAAAGAGGCTGCTGGGTCTTTATCCAGTGGTGAAGATGGCCTTCAGCCAATCAGGATTCATGATTTTTAAAACCTATTTTATAATTTATATTATTATAGTTCATGGTGGAATGCTGTTTTGTATAGAAATCCATGCCTAGAATATGGCTGCTGTGCTGCAGTAGTGACATTAGTGTTGTGCTGCTGCAGTGGTGATGTCACTGCTGCAACAGAACAACATAGAATGCTGCTGCACAGCTGCTTTTCTCTAGGCAGTTTAGCTAGGAACTTTTTTTTTTTTTTAACTTGAACTTGCAACAATAGCTACAGTTGTTAAATTTGAGCCTGTCATCAGCCCTCAAGTGCATCCCACCAGCTGCCAGTTCACTGAAAGGATGTGAAGTGTTTGAAATGGGCATGGATACCCATACACTATAAAACATAATTTATGGGCATCCATACACAGGCAAGCTTGTGTCTTTATCTCAAGTTTTCTATGGCAACCAGAAAACCTCTAGAGCTTTGATCTTATCTGTGTTAATCTTCACCATCCATCACAGATGGATTATCTGGCCGGAGGTCAGGACCCCGCGGGAGTTTGTTTTTTTTTAAAAAGGGTAGGCTGAGCTGACACACCATCAGCGCCGCCCTCAAGGCCGACGTACTGCGTGGCGCTCGAGGGTTGGCCATTGGGCTGTGTCGACTCCGCCTGCCTGCCAGTTCTTTGTCTCCCGCCATCGAGGTCACCTCGGGGGAAGCTTCAAGAAGATTTTAGGCCTGTTTGCATTCTTCGCCTTCGGCGTTAAGTCCATCGGTTACCTGCCGGTTCTGTTTTCTGCCTCCACTTGACGTCGCCCAGTAAGATCTTTCCTTATTGTTTGAATTTTGCGGCGTGAGTCTGTTTGGTGTTTTTCCGTGGGTCATGTAATCTCGGTCAGAGGGAGCAGAAGTCTTGAAGATCAGTCGGCCCCCATCGTGATTGCCAGCACGGCCGAAAATTCTCTATCACCGACCAACGACGGTGTCTTGCGTGTCTTGGCGCTTCCACGACATGGACTCGTGCGGCGCCTACTTCTCCATGGACGCTGGGTCCTCGACAGCATGCAGGGAAAGTAAGGCGAGCTCCCGCCTTTCGGGGTAGGGTTGCACTCGTCGAGGCCAAGCCGCGCTCTCTCAACCTTTCTCTGGGTCCCCTCCGGTTCTATACAGGCCGAGGAGGAGAGGGCCTAAACTGCCTTAGCCTGGCCATTGCCGAGGCTCCTTCCGTGGGCGCCCAGGAGGCCATCCCGCTCCCGGAAGCAGGCGGGCGCATCGTAATGTCGCTCGCTCCGGGGTGAAGGCTCCCGCAGTGTCGTTCCACAGCTCAGAAAGGCCTGGAGTCCAGTGCTGTCCTCGGCGCTGTCAGTCCAGCGCCCGCCTGGCGCCCGTGGGCTAACTGGGCCGTCGTCCCAGCGCCCGACTTGTTGCTTGCGCCCGTGGGCTTGATCGGCGCCGTTCAAGCACCGACACTGTTCACGGTGCCCGTGAGACCAGATCAACGTCGTCGCCCGCCATGTAGAAGTATGGCACAGTAGGGGCCGCAGAGCTCCTCCTGTCAGTGCCGTCCGTGGTGCCGTCCATGCTCTTGGCGCCGATCGTGGCGCAGAGGGCCGGGCGGCGCCATGTTTGGCGCTGGGTCCACCTTCAGGGCCGTCGTCCGGTGCCGCCATAGTCCTTGGTGCCAGGCGCACCGCGGAGCCAGGCGGCATCGGTGCCAAGGTGCCGCCGGGGCTGTTGTCGGCGCCGTCCCTGTCCTTGGTACCGCTCCCGGTGCCGATGGATTGGATGGTGCCATGACTGGCCCTGACATTGGACCTGTGGCTCAGGCTGGGGCCGTGCCTCCTGCAGATCCCGCTCGTGGGGTTGCGCAGGGCACTGGCACCAACTCGGGCACAACGGTGGCTTCTGGGCCCGGTGGCAAGGACAGTTCTGCCTGCCCTCTTATGGTTTGGCTCAGAGCTTCGGACTCTACCTCTTTGGAGTCGGAGTCGAGCTCCAAGTCGGACGGGCAGTCGCATCCCTCAGGGTTGGCTGCGGACGTGGGCAGCACAGTGGTCTCGTCGATGAGTCGGAGCCAGCCCCCTCCTGAGGAGAGGTCAGTGGCCCCCGAGACTAGGGTCAGTGGTGCTGACCAGCAGGCAGTGGTGCGTGCCACCATAGCTCTGCAGCCTGGTCTTGGGGGGTTTCGTCGATCCCCCGATTGTGGTACCCCCTCCAGTGGTGTGTCTTGATCGCCCGACTTTGGGGCCTATCCCGAGGCGCCCTGAGGGAGGGGTACTCCCCTGGTCTCCCCTTCGGGGGCTGCCCAGAGATGCCAGCTACCTAGGCTGGCCCTCTCGAAGAGGAGGAGGACTCTTTCGGACTCTGAGGGGTCGAGGGGTGTCAGATTGGCACGTCGGCCTTTTTCTTGGGTCCACCCAGGCCCTGGATGGAGCCGTAGTGCAGATTTTCACTCTTCCCCCTCGAGTTCTTTGAGGGAGTCCCGTTCTTTTGAGGCAGGGAACCATCCTTCTGGACCTTTACGGCCCCAGTCACCTCACTGGGGGATTCTTTTGGGCGCAGCCAAGGCAGTACCAATGTGGTTGTGCAGCTCTCGGCTGTGGGGTCTTCTGGGGAACCTTCCTCGGGTGCTCACGGTCCACTCCCTAGCCCTGGCGGAGGTCAGCCGACTTCTTTTCTCGGCTCTGCCCCCACCCCTCTGCCACATTCTCCTGCTCTCCCAGGCATCCTCGGTCCTAGCGGCCCTCTCACCTGGGAGCAGTTCAGAGCGGTGGCTGCCCGGTTCCCTGCTTATGTTAGGGCAATGGACAGCCAGGTTTTTCAACCTCCCCCCGTGCAGCCACCCTCTGAGCACATAGTGACCTCCAGCTCCTCATCCCCCTCTTCAGGGGAAGAGGAACCTTCTGTCCACATCTCTCTGGCTGCTGATCTCTCGGAGTATCAGCGTTTCCTCGTGAGGATGTTGGAGGATTTGCACCTTTCACCCTCCACTATCAGCAATCCTGAGCATGCGGCACATGCCTTTCTAGGCGATTTTGGCGAGGCCACCCTTGTGGTGCCGCCTTGGCCGGCTCCCTTTCGGGAGGCGTCGTTGCGTGTCTGGCAGAGGCCCTTCTCCGGAGTTCCTGCCCCAAGGGATCTCAGCCAGAGGTATTGCGCACCACCGGAGTCTCCAGGTTCCATGCCTCATCCACAGTCTGGTTTGACGCACTCGGATACTCCTGATGGGCTTCGCGCCCTTCACTGTGACCGGCCCCCAGATCAAGACTCCTCGGATTTTGATTTTTGGGGGAGGAGGACCTTCTACTCGGCACGGTTACTCCTCTCTATTTCTGCTCATCAGGCCCACTATGCAGCCTACAACAGGTTCTTGTGGTCCAGGCTAGGTCAACTCCTAGCCTCATTGCCCGACTCAAAGCAAACCAGACAAGCCATCGCACACTCTGCACGTGGCCTGGAGCTAGCAAGGCACCAAGCGAGGGCATCTTATGACGCCAGCAAGGTAGCTACCAGGGTCGTAGGGACAGCGATCTGCACTAGGCGATTGGCATGGCTACGTCTTTCCCGGTTGTCACCCTTGGCCCAGCGTAGGGTGATTAGCTCTGCCCACCAGGGAACCTACCTTTTCTCCCATAGAGTGAGACAGCGCTTGTCCGGGCAACTTCCTTCCCCCCAGGGGAACTCCTTCTCTCTCTCCCCACTCTCGGGCCTCTCCAGGCCCTGAAGGTTCCCCTTAGTGTGTCACCCACTGAGGCTAAGGACTTGTCCCCAGAGTGTAAAGAAACAACCCCTTCAGGCTTGGTACTCACCCATCTGTGATGAATGGTGAAGACTGCACAGATAAGATATGAAATTACATTACCTACCGTAATATCATCTTTCGTGTATCTTCACCATTCATCACAGCCTCCCCACCCACCATCCCCTGGGGCCTCTCAGTCTCTGGGTCCTCCTCCTCTCTCTGACCCCCTCCTCCTTAGGAGCGGGTAAAGTGGGGACACACAGGGGGTGTTTTCCAATGAGAGTAGACAGCTAGAGCGGCACTCCTTCTCTACTACTTTGTCTCCACCCCGGTGGGGTGGGAGTTGGTATTTGCTCTCCTTCTGTTCTCCTCCTGGTTTCCATGCAACTATTTCTCCTAAAAAAAAAAAAAAAAACCTTTTTTTCACCAAACATCTTTTCCTGAGAGAGTACTAAATCCCTGTACCCTGTCCTTCCTCCAGAATAGCCGACTCTGCTTCTGGGGTATTTGCCAGTTATTCTGTGCCTTGAATTCTGGCAGACAGCTTTGCTACTCCTTGCAGTTCCTATACAATCTGGTGACGGACAAGGGTCTCGGATACCTTAATACCTCTCCCTCTATCCTAAATTCTTTCCCCTCCCTACCCTTCCCTTCTTCCACTTCCAGAGATTGGGGCCCCTACCCAATCCCCTTAGTCTAACCTCTTCTTTGCTGTCCTCTCGGTCGTTATTTCTCCTTTTAGTTCAGTCATCCTTTCCTTTTTCTGTCCCTTGGACTCTCTTGTCCCACCCTCCATCCCTTCCTCTTGCCTCTCCGGTGACTCAGAACTGGCAGGCAGGCAGATCGACACAGCCTAGCGGCCAACCCTCGGCGCCCGCGCAGTCGTCGGCCTCGGTAGGGCGCCCGACGGTGTGTCCGCCCGACTACCCTTTAAAAGCTCCCACTGGGTCCTGGACCTCCGGCCAGATAACCCATCTGTGATGAATGGTGAAGATACACAGAAAGATCATAATTATAGGTAGGTAATTAATTTATTTCTCAAGGTTCCTGGTTGCCACAGAAACCTCTCAGTGCAGACACAGGCTTGTTGTGTATGGCTGCCCATAGTGTCCTCTATATAATGTATGGTGAAATGTTCTGCATGAAAATTCATGTCCAGAATAGGGTTGTTGTGCTGCAGTAGTGACATCAACGTGTTTCTGTGCTGCAGTAGTGATGTTACTACTGCAGCACAACTTAGAATGTCACCGAACATCTGCTTTCCTCTAGTCAATCGAGCTAGAAACTGTTTTGTTTTGTTTTTCAATTTGAACTTACAGGAACAGCTGCAGCTGCAGTCACTAGCTGTACATTGAATCTGTAATTTGAGCCCATCACCAACACTCAACTATCTCCAGGGTGGGACAAATCATTTTGTGAACTGGTGGTAAGTTTATCTACTAGCTTTCAAAATCTGATAGCCAAATCAGTATTTTTAGAGGCCATCCTTTTTCAGGGCTCAAAAATCACTTTGTGCACAAGTAGCCATTTGGCAGGTAACTTTTAAAATCTGGTAACTAAACCAAATGTTTTTAGTGACCATTAAGTTTGTCCCACCCTGTGTACTTCCCCCAAACACCAGTTCACTGAAGGGTAGTGGAGTTTCTGAAATGGGCACGGATGCTCATACACTATAATAGATCATTTATAGGCATCCATGCAGACAGAGGCCTGCATCTTCATCTCATGTTTTCTATGGCAACCAGGGAACCTCTCAAACTTTGCTCAAGAGGATTCTGGTTGCTACAGAAACCTCTTGATGCGGATACAGGCTTGTTGTGTATGGCTGCTCATATATTATGCTCTATATTTTTGTTAGAAGAAGTTAATTTATGAGTACACTGAATAAGTTAGGGTGTTTATTTTGTTTTCTTAATAAATTAAGCATTTTTTTTTTCTGGTTGCTGCTTGGTTTCCAGGAACAGGAGAAGTTGCGATTGACACTGTTCCCTCTTGAGGGAACAGACTGTTTTTTATGTTTATTTTACACACCACTTGACTAAACTACTTTTAAATAATAGTATTTTTTACAAATAAATAAAGAGGAACCAAATTTATTAAAAATTAATTTTGAATACTGGATCTCTCAGAAGAAGTCCTGAAGGTGTTTAAGGCTTCAAGGAAACCTGCTACCAGGAAAGCGTATTTCCCTGATGGAAAAGGTTTTCTTACTGGCATGCCTCCAGAAAAATAAACCCAAAAGAGGCAGGGTTGCTTATAATTCTGCAATACTTAGTACACCTACAGTCATTAAGCCTATGGCTTTCAACTTTAAAAGTGCAGTTAGCAGCAGTATCAGCATACATATCAGCTGCAAGGATAAGTCATTGGCCTCACAACCCATTTTCAGAAGTTTTTTTTAAAGGCATAAGCCACTTGTACCCACCAGTGAGGGACCCTGTCCCATCCTGGGACCTCATTTGCCTTGCCCAGTTTATGGAGGCTCCCTTTGAGCCTATAGAAACTGCTGACGTGAAGTATGTCACATAGAAAACCATATTCCTGGTTGCAATGACCTCTGCTGAGAGGGTAAGTGAACTGCAAGCCATCTACCCAGAGCCAAATTATATTATCCCACACAGAGATAAAGTTGTTCTTAGAACCAACAGAAAATTTCTTCCTAAGGTGGTATCTGAATTCCACCTGAATCAGTCAGTGACCCTCCCTGTACTCTATCCAGAGCATTCCAGTCCAGGTGAGGAAGAGTTGCACAGCGTGGACCTAAAACAAGTCCTGACTATCTACATGGACCGGACAAAAGATGTCAGGTCCCAGAGTACCCAACTTTATGTCTTCTGTGGTGAGGCTGGCAAAGGCAAACCAGCTGCAAAGAGGCCTGTCGCTTGCCGGATAGTCTCTTGCATTCAGTTCTGCTATAAAAAAGCTGGAAAGTGCCACAAATGGGCTTAAAGGCGTACTCTACAAGGAGTACCTCTGCCTCTGTGGTATCCTCAAGGGTCATCTCATTCTTAGACATTTGTAAAGCAGCTACCTGGAAAACAGTACACACCTTCACAAAGCACTACTGTTTAGACATACAGTCCAGAAGGGATGTCAGCTTTGGAACTGCTGTCTTATAGAACCTTTTTCCTAATTAGGTTCTGAATCCACTCTCCCATGGGACTGCTACTGAGTCTGCATGTCTGCATTAACATTAAGTGAGTGATTCCAGGGGTTGGAAGAAAACAGTTCTCAACATAGTAATGTAATTTCTTCTTAAGGGATCACTTAGTATCTTTACACACCCTAACCCTGCCTCCCCATCCAGAACCTGAAATAGGTTCACACAACAATCAGTTGCTTTTTCATTGAGGTTGCTTGAGCACTACTACTGCAGTTCCTACAACTGTTAGCTTGTTGTTATTGTTTATGTGGCATAATTTTACAAGTCTGCTTCAATTTGTTTGGTGTTTTAAAAATTCTATAAAAATGTTTTTTCTGAAATTTGTTTGGTAGCCTTTTAGCTAGTTTCACTAACCCCTGCTCCACTCTGTCTTGCAAAAAGATCTGAGCAATGGCCAGAGTGGAGTGCAGATGCAGAGTTGAACCTACATTCCAAAGTCTGCAGTTTGCCTAGGTTTTTTTCTCCGGGGCTTTATTCCAGGCCGAGATAAAGTGCAAACTTAGTGAGTGATCCCTTAAGAAGAAACAACATTACTTCAGCTAGTATTTTTTTTTCTTTTGGGACCTCACCTCATAAACAAGGCAGAGGAAAGTCTTCAAGTGTGGGTTGAAAGATACTTTTGCAGTCACTCTTTGAAATCATCTTTTGGGCAGGAATTACAAATTTTCACCTAACTGGTTCATGAGATGGGGTCATAAGAAGACTGTTCAAAATTTGGGGTTAACATTTAAAAAACAACAAAGTTATGAAAGTACATTGACATTTTTCAATGCTTGCTCATACCTTTGGTAATTTTCAATATTTTGACTCCAAACTTTCAACATAGCCATGTTTTATACCATCTCATGAATCTGACAGTTGTTTTTCAAACCATGGTGCAAAATTATGTTTCAGCCAGTCTTCTATAAATGCCACACATCATGTTTCTAAGGGGAGTCATAAAACAACTATATTGAATATTTTGGGGTAAAATTAAAAAAAAAAATTAAGAAATAATATGTGCAGGGTCAGACTTTGGCCCAGCAGGTAGTGCTTTGTGATCCCGTGCCAGTGAGCTGATTTCTGGTCTGAGTTCAGTGAGCCAGCTGGATAGGATGAGGTTGGGGGGTGCTGCCATGCAGCACCACCCCCAGCCTCAGAAGGGAAGGTGCAAGGTTGGATACATGGGCCCAGGTACTATATATTGAAGAGAACTCTTCTCTTTGCTTTGGGCCCTGCACCTCTCACCCATGGCTGCCAGAGGACCCTACCCTTTGACTGACAGATGGATACTTTGCCCTGTGCATCTGTATCTGTAGACATATGAAAATGCACGTTCTTGAGGGTACTGTGTTTCCTCAGCCTGCCCCACAAGTTCATTGTATCCATTGGTGCATGGAAGTGCGGGGCCAGGAGGGCCCTGCACTTCCACAGGCAGAAGGACTCTTCCCTTGGTGTAGGACCCACTGGGCCCTCAGCATCTGCATTTGTTCATGCAGATTCCAAAGGGACCTGCATGAATAAGGATACTTATTCCATTATCTCAAAAAGAAAGGAAATTTATTGCAAAAAAAACTGCATTAATGCACTAGTTAGTGTTCAACTTAACACCATAAAAATAGGGAAATATGGCATTAGGGCTTGCAACCCTAACTCTCCCCAAGGAACAAAAGGACAAGACCATACAAGCAACCACAGTCAGTCATCATCAGGTAAGAAGAACATACAGCTGTTTCCAGATCACACAAATGCAGTAGCACTGCACTGATGTGCTACCTTCATGAATTTGTATCTGCAGCTGCCGAAGCATAGGCCCCACAGGTGCCTGTGCTTCTACTGCCACAGCTTCTATGTGTATATCACACAGCATGCATGAGTACCTTTGGCTACAGAAGTGCTGGCTCCATAGAGATCTGCAATTCTGCAGACAAAATAACTCTTATAATTTGGGTATCATGGATTTGTATCCATGGCTGCAGGGGTCTGTGCTTCTGCACACAGAAATAGTGTTGTGATGTGAGTATCATGGTTTCTCTCTGCAGCCAGAATTGAGTGTGTATGGCTTGCAGCATACATATACATACCACAGATATAAATCTATGAAGGTAGTACATTAGTGCTATTGCATTTGTATCATATAGAGCCAGTTGTATGTTATTTGTTTTATCTAATGATGGTTGTCTGTGGTTGCTTATGTGGTCTTGTCCTTTTGCTCTTTAGGAGGGGGCAGTAAAGGTTGGAAACCCCAACACCACATTTCCTTATTTCTGCAGCATTAAACTGAATCCAGACTGGTGCATTAACATAATGGCAAAGTGTGATATACAAGGAAATATTTAATTGAAGGGTTGAGCAAGCCATAAAGCCACAAGCCCAAAGGGCAAGTGGCCTTTATGAGCGTGTTTGTCCCCTAGATGGTATTATCTCACGAGTATGATGGACTTTGCCATCTTTTATTTTATATAATGCATTAGGTTGGAAACTTTTTGTTATGTCCTAAGTTTTACCATAGTGTTGGGGAGTGGCTGTTACATGTTTTATTAATGGGCTTGTTATCCAAGTCAGTAGACTAACAGTATCTATTCTGTCACATCGCGGGGCTAGATAATATAGTCCTTGAACCTAAGCTTATATTGTTTGCACTATTATACTTGTTGTGTGTGCCTTGACCCTGGAAGCAGTTCATGTGGGGCTGCGGTTTTGCCGTCCGGGAGAACTACAGCACTCCACAGATCCTTTAAATAATTGTACTGATATTATTCTGAGGGACAGGCACTGTAGCACTGTTTTTATGCTTTTTAACATAGTTTTTAGCTCACAGGAGCATTATATTACTGGTGCAGACAAGTGCACCCGATTCTGCTACTTCTGGGTTCCGGGATATATTTAGCACGCGTGTTGCGAGTGGGCGATCATGAGCGGATGGGCACGTTCATCGCGCATGAAGACGTGTGCAGAGACACGTGCATTGCGTGTCTAGCGTGTCTGGCAGGGCAGACGGGAACAGAAAGGTATAGCGTATGTAAGTAGTATCCTAGGATATATCCATGGTTTTCGTTGTAACTATCACTGGAAGTGCATGTGAAGTATCAGTGGACAAAATCACGTATATATCAGTTAAGAAGCTGTTAGTCCCTAAGCGGGATTTCATAGTGCAGTAGTTTCACAGCATAAAATCATCTGTATACAGGAATAATGGCAGATTCCATTATGACTATGGAAGGGGATGTTGGTATTAAGTGTGTTGGTTGTGACATGTATATCATCATATATCCTCCGGTTCCATCTGCTCCCTTTACATGTAAAAAAATGCATTGAAGTGACAGATTTAAAATCAGAAATTACTATGTTTTGTTCTAGAATGTCCTCACTGGAACAGAGACAAATTACTATGTTAGAACGATTTCGTTGTGCTGAAGCCTCTTGTTCAAATCCATCAAATAGTATTACATTTCCACTCCCCATATCAACCTTTCCAGTAGTTGAAGCACCATCAGGGTTATTGGAAACAGCGACTTCATCTATGTATAATGAAATTGCAAAACTCCCTATATGTGATTCCACTACAAGAGGTGAAACAAATAATAAAAGAACCAGAAATGATTCAGAGGAAGAAGGGCCCCACGATAACTGGTATACAGTACATAACACTAGAGCCAGAAAAAAAAGGTAGAAAGGCTGATGCTTTCTCCTTACCATTAAGGAACAGCTTTGACCTATTAGGTAGCCCCCTAGTTGATATAGAACAACCCGTTGGGATTGTGATAGAGCCTAGTGTAGACCCGTCTACCTTCCCTACGGTCTCTGTTTCCAGTGCTCCTATTAGCAAGTTCTCACTCATATGTACTCCCTCAGCACCATTACAGATAGAGCATGGCCCCCCTGACATTACTATTGAAACACCCCTTATGGACAATTCAGATATGGATATAAACCCTTTTCCTGATATGCAACAGCTGTTTGTTTTAGGTGACTCAGTGATTAAAAATTTTGATAGGGCTGTATGTAATAGTGATAAACAAAACAAAACCTGCTCATCCTTTAGGGGTGCTTTGATATCTGATATTACCTAGATGGTAAATGATATTTTGTTAAATTCTAGTAAACTTCCTATGATAATAGCACATGCAGGAACAAATAATCTTTTCAGAATATCAGTATAATCAATAAAGGAAGAATATGTTGCTTTAACAAATAAATTGATATCCCTTGAATGTGACATTTGCATTTCTGAAATTTTACCACATCCTGCAGCCCCAGACTTCGTTAATGATAAAATCAAGTACCTAAAAAGAGGAGTACCTACCTCTCCCCACCTTGCCCCCTTCTACCTGCCTACCCCCTTGCCCCCTCTCTCTTTCCTCCCCCGGCATTTCCTGACTTTATCCCCCCCTCCTCCCTCCCTTTTAGAGCTCTTACCCTCACCCTCTACCCTCCGACAATGGTCTTCCTGCCTGCATACTCCCTTCCCTCTCACCTGCAGTGCTTATTTCTAAGATTGCCCTTGGCTGGTATGTCATGCTACCTAACATTAGGCACATTTTGAATTACTGGAATTTTCCTAAGCCTCAGTCTCTTACTTCTTTTTATTGTGCAACTATGTATTATTATGTTGACCTTTGTATGTATGTATGTATACCCCCCGTTCCTGCTCAAAGGTATTTGTAATCCTAGATTTCAATAAAATAAAATTAAAAAAAAATAAATGATTGGCTTAGGAAGTGGTGTCTGTGCCAAGATATTAAATGTGTCACTTATTGGAAGGAATTCATAGGCAGGAATGACTTATTTTGTGCTGATGGGTTATATCTGAGTAAGAAGGGAAACTCGATTATGGGTAAGAAAATAACTGATATCATTGATCAAATTTTAAACTAAGAAATGGGGGGGGGATTGTTACATGTTATGCTTCCTGTTGGGAAATCCATAAAAGGTAGTCAAAAAATCATTTCCCACTTAAATGTGTTGTCTAAATGCCAGAAGCCTAAATAATAAAATGAATGAACTTATTTCTAGAATGGCTTTAGTCGATGCAAATATTGTTTCAATTACAGAAACATGGTGGGATAACAAATCAGAATGGATCCCTGTTATTCAAGGCTATTATATTTTCTCCCTTAAAAGGGAAGGAAAAAAGTGAGGTGGTGTAGCTCTTTTTATTAGTAAACATCTAAATTGTCTTGATTTATCAGATCAAATTAGAAAACATGATACTAGAACGGAATCTGTCTGGGTCAAATTGTCAGTTAAAAATATGCCACCTATAGTTTTGGGGACTTGTTATAGGCCACCTAACTCCTCTGTGGCCTATTTTGAATCCATATTGAGTGAAATGGAAACAGCATGTGACATTGGTCACATCCTGTTAATGTGGGACCTGAATTTGGCTGATAAAAAGTGGCAGGATAATCTAGCATATACCTCAAATAGTAAAAAACTTTCAGCAATGAGCGCCCAACTTCAGTTGAAGCAATGTGTTTTCCATCCAACTAGAGGTGATAATTTACTAGACATAGTGTTGCTTGATGACAGCCTTGATATTTATGAGGTTTCTTTTGACGCCCCGCTTGGAAACAGTGACCATAATGTCACGTCCTTTAAATTAAAATGCCCATGGGAAATGAATTCTGAAACATTATCAATCTATGTATATGAAAAGGCATATATTGCTGGTATGGAAAATGTCTTTAGACAGATAGATTGGGTGACAGAACATGCAAGTAGTACATTACAGGATTATTGGGAGCTTCTATATGATAAACTAATATATGTCAAAGAGGGGTTTATTCCATGTAAAACTAAGCATATAAAAGGTAAACTACAACCTAAATGGTTGACAAATTTATTAAGAACCTGATTAAGAAAAATATATATATATGTTGATTATCTCAAATTGAAAACTGATCATAATTGGTTAAAATATATAAAGGCTCAGAAAGTTTGCAAAACTGCAATTAAGAAATCAAAACAAAAATGGGAATTGAATCTAGCTAAAGAAGCAAAGAAATCAAATAGTAAACAGTTTTTTCCTACATAAACTCCTTAAAAAAAACTAAATGTAAGGTGGGTCCCATTCAAATGGGAGATCAAATACAAAATACAAAGGAAATGGCAGACATGTTTAACAATGTTTTTTGTAAGAGCTACACTACCTCGAATATACCAGTGTTTCATCAAACAGTTATTTGTTCTGAACCTATTGTCTTTACAACTACAGACATTACTAATAAATTAAAATTTCAAAAAGGGAAAACATTTATGGGGCCAGATAATATCTCAGGGCAACTGTTGTTTTTACTTATGGATTGTTTAGTGATTCCCCTAAAATTATTCTTTGAGTCATGTTTGCTTCAGGGTTTTGTCCCGGTGCAATGGAAAACTGCTAATGTTGTCCCTATATATAAAAAAGGTTTAAAATCAGACTGTTCAAATTATCGTCCTTTTAGCCTTATGTCCTCAATCTGTAAAATCCTTGAAAGTTTAATTAGAGATATGCTTAGTCCTATCTTGAATATCGCAGATTTGGAACAGCATGGATTCAAAATGGGTAGAGGCTGTCAAATTTGATGACCTTTTATGAGGCATTAGTTTTTTGGTAGATAATAGAATACCTTGTGATGTCATATTTCAAACAACATGAAGTCTTGCTATATTATGACATATGCAGTGAGTCCAACCTTCGAACTGCTCCGGAGGTGAAAGAGTTAACTTTCCATGCCAGGCATGGAACTTTGAGCACGAGCTTGGTTGAAAGCTCTGTCTGTTGTTCTTCAAACTCAAACTGTCAGATTCTTTACTCTGCCTCACTGAACAGTCGCTCTGGAGATTTCTCCTTCTGCTCGGTTCATTTTGTCGGTTAAAGTATTAAGTTTTCGGTTTTTTAACCGAATTTAAACCACAACCGGTCGGTTCAAGCTCTGTCTGTGGTACCGTAAGTACTAGATAGGTTTTACATTATTTCTGTGTGGAACTTGTAAACGGTATTATCGGTTCGGCTTGAACCGATCAGGTTGTTGTAAAATTCATTAAATCTGTCTTTTAGAGTGTGGTTCCCGGTTCTTATCGGTTCTAAAAAAAACGGATTTCATTACGTTTTTTCCACGACCCGTGACACGGTTGGAAACCGATAAGAGGGTCTTGCTTGGCGGATTGCCATAAACGGGCAAGTTTTGGTTAGGCTGGCACTATGTCTGAGAAACCCAAAAGAAAAACCGGGCCCACTGGGTTTCAACACTGCAGTGTTTGTGGGGAAGCCTTTACAAGGCTGACCCCACACTACTGTGTTTATTGTCTGGGGTTTGACCACCTCAATGCAGACTGCCAGATTTGCAAAAATTTTCCTGCAGCTACCCTGGATAAGAGAGTTGGTAGGCTCAGGAAAGAGAGGAAGAAGTCCGCTGACCGGATGGCCAGCCCGTTCGGTTGTAACCGAACAGAGGAAGTGCCTCTGACCAGGCGAGACTTCCTCGGGCAAGGAGACCGACTCGAGGAGTCGGTTCCAGCAAAAGGACTAGAAAATCAGCAGGTGTGGAGCCAAAATTTCCATCTCCAACCGCTGAAGAAATAGCCAAAGTGATTAAAATTGTCCAGTCGCTTCCCGGTTCACCCGTGCAGCACCATCAGGTAAGCGTGACGGTTCGGTCGGTTCCACGGTTCAAGAATATGATTTAGAGGAATTTTATGAACGGAGGAGGGGAAGAGGAGTATGAGGAGAGTAGATGTGGATTTGAAAGTCTGGATGTGCCCATTGAACGGACATCTTCCCAGACAGACCTTCAGGAGTGTCTCCCTAGGCTTTGAGTCCCCTCTCATTTTATGTTTTATAAAAGTGGCTGAAACCCTCCAGCTCCCTATGGAGGAAGCTGTGGATGATCAGGAGGAGCCTGACTATGTAGAAATGATGGATATCCCAGAGTCTAGGAGACTGTCTATTCCTTTGCATAAATCTTTTGGGAAACATACAGTAAAAATTCTAAAAACTTCTCACACTATACCTCCTGTGGATAAAAGAATGGACAAGAGGTACACATTGTCAGGCTCTAATATGGAGTTCCTTACACAACAATGCAGCCATGTTGGGATAGTGCAGGCTGCAGCCTGTGACAAGGCAAATATTCCCTTGGCCTCACACCCCCGACAAGGACTCCAGGAGGATTGATGCTATGGCAAAGAAACAGTACATGGCAGCATCCTTGGGACTCAGACAGGCAAATTATATGGCTTATGTTGCTAGATATCAGAAATCCAGATGGAATACTGTTATGGCTCTAGCAAAACAGGTCCCTAGGCCAGCTTGCCAAGGAGCTGGAGCAGGTGGCTGCTGATGGTATGAGGCATCCAAGGTGCAAATCCATGCTGCAGTGGACTCTAATGATGTGTCATCAAGAGTCATGGCTACATGTGTGGCACTTCGCAGAATGGCTTGGCTCAGATGTACTAGTCTGTCACAGGATACTCAGACTAAGGCCATGGATTTTCCTGTTGTGGGTAATTCTCTGTTTGGGGAGCAGACAGAAAATTATATGAAGAAAATGGATGAGTATAGGACCACCTATAGGAGTGCACAGGCCAAGGAAAGGCAGGCCACTCCTCAAAGGCAGCCTTCCAGGGGCAGGGGCAGACCTTTTCATAGGCCTTTTTTACCAAGCCCAGGCCTCCTCTTCAGCTTATGCCCAGAGGGGGTTCTTTAGAGGGAGAGGCAGACGGGGTACAAGCAGACCTGCTTCCACCCCTCAGCCTAAAGCCCCTGCCAAGCAGGCACCCTGATGGGGTGGCCAGGGCCGATTCTCCACTACCTGTAGGGGGGCAGGCTGGCTTACTTTGTCCAGGACTGGAAGTCTTTAACATCAGACAAGTGGGTCCTGGAAGTAGTAAGCCAGGGACTGGTTCTCAGCTTCAAAAAATTTCCAAAGATGAGAACCAGGTCCTTTCCACCTGCAAATCCATCAGAGGCACTTGCCCTAGAAACAGAAGTTTCTACCCTCCTGGCTGTCAGAGCTGTGGAAAGGGTTCCACCCCTACACCAGGGCAAAGGGTTGTACTCCAGGTACTTCCTTATCCCAAAAAAGGCAGAAGAAGGGCGGCCCATCCTGGATCTCAGATACCTAAACAAGCACCTTTTAAAACCAAAATTCAAAATGGTGACTCTGGGAATTATTTTACCCTCTCTAAGGCCAGGGGACTGGCTAGCGTCCCTGGACCTCAAGGATGCCTACTTCCATGTTCTTATCAGAAGCTCCCATCGAAAGTACCTCAGATTCGAACTGCCCTCAGGCCATTACCAGTTCAGAGCAATGCCCTTGGCCTCACCTCTGCCCTGAGGGTATTCACAAAATGCCTGGCAGTAGCAGTTGCCCACTTAAGAAGGCAAAAGATTGCCATCTTTCCTTACCTGGACGACTGGCTCATAGTAGGCCAGTCTCCAGACCAAGTCAAACTACACCTTCAGGTAACTCAGCAACTGCTCACTTCTCTAGGTTTCCTTCTCAATCTTCCAAAGTCAGTTTTAGAGCCTGTCTAGCTTCTCACCTTCGTAGGTGCAGAACTGAACACAAAAGAGGCCAGAGCCTTCCTTCCTCTGGAAAGAGCAAGGACCCTGGTCTCTCTGGCCTTCTCCTTCACCCTACAGGTCTCTCGACCAGCAAGGCATTTTCTGCAGCTCCTGGGGCACATGGCTGCTTCTACAGCAGTGGTGCAGGGAGCAAGATTTCAGATGAGGGACATCCAGTTCCATTTGAGAGCCTTTTGGTCTCAAAGGAGAGACCCTCTAACCAAATTGATCCCAGTGACTCAAACCCTGATCCAAGCCCTTCAGTGGTGGCAGGACCAGAGCAATCTGAGACAGGGAGTCCCCTTCACCCCTCAGTCTCACTCCTTAATCCTTACTACAGATGCATCCCTCTTGGGGTGGGGAGCTCACATGGGCGACCTCACTACCCAGGGATTGTGGTCCCCTCAGGAATCTCTGCTCCACATCAACCTGTTGGAACTCAGAGCAGTTTTTCTAGCACTTCAAGTTTTTTCCACATCTGTTCAGAACAAAGTTGTACAGATCAGAACAGACAACACCACTACAATGTGGTACATCAACAAGCAAGGAGGCACTCTGTCTACGGCCATGTACACCGAAGCAATGAAGTTGTGGTCTCTGGCTTATTCCCTGAACACCTCTCTTATGGCAGTTCACCTCCCAGGCAAGGACAATGTCCTGGCAGATGCTCTCAGCAGGATTTCCCAGGGCCATCACGAGTGGTCACTGGATCCCCTAGTACTGGAGGTAGTATTTGCCAGATGGGGCACCCTGCAGATAGATCTTTTTGCAGCCCCAGACAATCACCAACTTCCCCTTTTTGCTGCAGGCCCCCAGTGTTGGGCTCAGTCCCTCTGGATGCCTTCCTTTTCAGTTGGGAAGGGAAGTTTCTCTATGCTTTTCCCCCTTCCCTCTTCTGTTCAAGGTGCTAGTCAAAATCAGATCTCAACCCTGCAAGATGATCCTGATTGCTTCAGATTGGGCCAGACAGCCCTGGTACCCACTCCTTATGTCCTTAGCAGTCCACCTTCCCCTGTGTCTTCCCAGGAATCACAACCTGTTAACCTGTGCTCAGGGGAGAGTTTAGTACCCGAACCTCAAATCTCTCAATCTCAAGGCCTGGCTCTTGAAGAGTTAGAGTTTGCTGACCTACACCTTTCCCAAGGTGTACTGGATATCCTGAAGGCTTCTAGGAAGCCTTCCACCAGGGCTACTTATAATTCCAAATGGAAGAGGTTTTCCATATGGTGCTCTGGCAAGCACATTTCCCCAGAATCTGCTGACTTACCCACAGTCCTGGATTATATGGTGCATTTGAATACTTTGGGGCTGAGACCAGCTACCCTGAAGGTGCACCTGGCAGCCGTGTCTTCTTTCTTATCAGCAGGAAAACCCTCTTCTCTTTCAGCTCATCCTGTATTCTCCAAGTTTTTCAAGGGGGTTGCTTCACACCAACCCGCCATTCAGGGACCCTGCCCCTGCCTGGGATCTTAATATTTGCATTGCCCAGCTTATGCAACCCCCTTTTGAACCCTTGTCTTCAGCAGAGCTTAAGTACTTGACTTGGAAAATTGTGTTTTTGGTAGCTATCACTTCTGCCAGGCGCATAAGTGAATTACAAGCATTGTCAGTGGAGCCTGATTTTATCTCCTTTCATAGAGATAAGGTGGTCCTCAGGACTAACAGAAAGTTATTGCCTAAGGTGGTTTCAGACTTCCATCTTAATCAATCTGTGTCTCTCCCTGTGTACTTCACTGATCATTCCTCCTTTGGCGAGAGGAGACTGCACAGTTTAGATGTCAAAAGAGCCCTTAGTTACTACATAGAACGTACCAAGGGTCACAGGTTTGACTCCCTTCAACTGTTCCTCACTTATAGTGAGGTTAGTAAAGGGAAACCTGCCACTAAAAGATCCATTGCCAGGTGGATTGTCTCTTGTATCCAATTTTGCTATGAAAAACTGGGTAAGGTTCCTCCCTCAGGCCTGAGGGCTCACTCTACCAGAGGTACAGCTGTGTCTCTGGCTGCTTCCAGGGACATCCCTATCTTAGAGATATGTCAAGCAGCTACCTGTAAAACAGTTCACACTTTTACCAAGCATTACTCCCTGGACATCCAGGCTAGGAGTGATGCTCGGTTTGGCACAGCTGTGCTTCAGAGCCTATTTCCTAAGTAGGTTCTGTCCCTCCTCCATGGAGGTACTGCTGTGTAGTCTGCATATGTCATAATATAGCAAGACTTCATGTTGTTTGAAGAAAAAATTACTCACCTTAGTAATGTTGTTTCTTCTAATGGAGTCTTGCTATATTATGACCTCCCCCTGCCCCTCTCAGAACCTCTGCTTTTGGGATGTGGGTGGGCAGTGCAGTGTTGGCACTTAGTAGATGCCCACCTTGTTTGTTTCACCCCTCCTTTTTGGGGTGTTTGTGTGTTGTGTTTTTATTTTTTGGATCCCCTGACTTGAGTCTTTGTTTTGGGCCCAAAAAATGTGTTCATATATTTAGTAGCCAGTTGGTTAGTGTAGATTTACAGCGTCCACACAGAACCTTAGTGAGTTTTGCTCGTAAAGATCTGACAGTTTGAGTTTGAAGAACAACAGACAGAGCTTTCAACCAAGCTTGTGCTCAAAGTTCCATGCCTGGCATGGAAAGTTAACTCTTTCACCTCTGGAGCAGTTCGAAGGTTGGGGCTCACTGCATATGTCGTAATGTAGCAAGACTCCATTAGAAGAAACAACATTACTAAGGTGAGTATTTTTTTCTTTTGGACTTTAGCTAAGCGTGTGATGCTATGCCACACTGGGCCTTAGAAATAAAGTTACAGAATTTAAACATTAATACATACATTATTACATGGATTAAGAATTGGTTAAAAAAATCATACACAGCAAGTTCGTATAAATGGTTGTTTATCGGACATTGGTTATGTTACCAGTGGAGTCCCTCAGGGCTTAGTGCTCGGCCCATGCTTATTTCAGGCCTTTGTATCTGATTTACCCTCCAAGTGTCAATCAATGTCTATTAAATATGCAGACGATATAAAGATTGATGGTCCATGTATAAATGACAAGGACTTGAACATAATCCAGCAGGATTTAGATTACATCTTTGAATGGGTTGCCTTGTGGGGCATGACATTGAATTATTCTAAATGTAAGGTTATGCATTTGGGTCATACAAACCCATCAACAATACATATGTTAGGACACCATTGATTAAACGATACTACTGATGAAAGAGACTTAGGCATAACAATTTCAAATAATATGGATTTCTCCAATCAAATAACTGAAGCTGTAAATAAAGCAAACAGGGTTGTCTGGTCCATTATTCATAATATATCCTCAAAAGACCCTGATATTTTGATGCCATTGTTCAGAGCATACGTAAGGCCTCATTTGGAATATGTGTCTCAGCTTTGGTGTCCTTACAGGAAATCCAATATTACTCAAATTGAACGAGTACAGCATAAATATACCAAACATTTGAGAGTCATGGAACATCATCCATATGAAGTTAGATGTTCTCACTGGAGACTCGTAGGCTACGTGGAGATTTATTCTTCCTTTACGATGTTGTTCAGGACCCTGAGTTAATGGTTGGTTTGGGATTAGAATTTAAAGATTCTGTTTATAACACTAGAGGACATCCCTTCAACTAATAGGTAAATCTTTTAATTACATCAGGAGGAAATACTTCTTCACAGTAAGGGTAATAAAACCCTGGAATAACTTACCATTACAAATTATCCTTAGCAAGGATAAAGAACAATTGAAAATAAGATTGGACAGATATTTGTTATCTGGTAAATCCGTGACTTGTTATTGATTCAGACTAGTATGTGAGCATTCATGGGCCTTCAGGCTCTCTTGCTTTCTGTATGAGTATGAACCTTAGTTGCATGTGTTATTAAACAGCAACTCTGCACTTCAGCATGTGCTTTCATAAATAAGATATTTCAGCTGTTACAATTTACTAGCGAATACTTCTGTTCATTTTCAGTGTTCCTTTCCAAGATTACAGAACATCTTGGTAGTCTGTAGTCTGTTTAAAAAGTTTGCAAAGAAAACATTTGCCTTTCCCCATTAACATCATAGTGCTCACCAAGACAACAGACTGTGATGTCACAAGCAGCAATTGTGAGGTTAGCAGGGGAGAGTCAGATGCATTTTGGAAGACTTACTGAAATAATTGCTGCATTATTTACAATATTTAGTAGATCAACAGCAGGGGAAAGCAAAGAAAATAAATAATGAAATAATAAAGTTAAAACATAACTGGTGTAAATCTAGTGTTCTTAAGCTTTTCATTATCATAGAGAGAATTGCTCTTTAAGGGGCTGGTTACATGTTTTATTGGCTGGTGTGTAGTACGTTAGGTAGTAGTGTGATATTATGGTGTTAATAACACATTGATATGGTGGTAGTATGTAAATATATTTATGCAACATGCATGGACCCAAAAGCCATTACATAAATGCTGATATTTGAGCTACTGTGTACATAAATTTCACTTACAGTATGTACATAGTACACTCATCAGCAGCATTTATGTACATAGTAGACACATCATGATGCATTTATGTACATAGTAGACATGTCGTCATGACATGCCCCCCCCCCCCAACACCGGCACTACTTCCCTCCTTACAGGTCACACACACTGCAGCCTACTATACTTCTCACTACTAGCTTATATCCATAGCATACACATACCTGTACATTCTTTTTTTACATTTCAAATTAAAATAAACTGCAGAACACACAGCTTTAAGTTTCATGTATTTTTTTAAAATATTTTCCCACATTCTAGTGTTATGTCTCTTCCCTGTCTAACCATGCAGTACATCAACTTTCTCCCATTTGCTAAGCCACTCCATTTCAACTGGTCCCCACTCCACTACACACAGTCTGCATCCCTTGGAAAGTAAAAGATGTAGTAATATTTTTTTTTCAATATCAGGAGTCAAACCTGATCAGTAAAACGTGGCTCCTGTCAGTTTGCCACAGTGCTTGACTCCATCCCCACTGCTTGCAGCTCGCAAATGAACTACTTACTCCCCCTTACCACTCAATCCCACTTCAACATAAACAGAAGCAGCTGAACATAATAAAAAATAAAAATAATTTTCTGGCTAAAACCTCCACTGTCTACTGTGCTGACACGCAAACCTATCTCCCTTGTAGGAGACGCTCAACCCGGGTCCCGATGACTCACTAACCACCGCCACCATATTTTCTAAACATTTTTGAAAAGCCAGTTGCTTCACCAGTCAGAAGCAATGTTGGCAAATCAGTATGGAGTCCCCATGCTGTCTTCTTAGCAGTGCAGTTGACAGTCACACTCGAACAGGGTGGAAAACCACTTTCACACCAAAAACATCCCTCAAACCCAGCTATATATAAAAAAAAAAAGCTGTTTCAAAAAAAAAAGCTCACTGTACAAGGTCCCAGCTTGTGGCTTAAATGAAATATGTGATCGTGACCTCATGGGCTAAATCATCTTTTTGCACTCGAGCTGTTTCAGCTTAGGCACGTCACTCAAGGCTTATGCCACTCCTGAGGTAACTCAAGGTCAAACAGCTGTAGTGCAAATAATTGATTTATCCCACAGGTCACCATCATATATATATATATATATATATATATATATATATCAAAAACTTCATTAATGCATCAATTAGGGTTGTTACTAAAGCCACAAAAGTTGGGAAATGTGGCATTAGGGTTTCCAACTCCTTAACACCACACCCCACCCTTCAGACACTGACAGGTGTCGGTGGTGTGCTTGAGGGCCATGAGCCCTAACGCTCACCCCATTCCATAACTAAATAAGCTAAGATGGGTACAGTATGGGAGAATGGGGTGAGCGTTAGGGCTGCTGACAAGGCACCTAACTCTGTCACTGTCTGCAGGGTGAACAGTGGTGTTGAGTTGAAACCCTAAAGCAACATTCCTACTGTTGCCTGTAGTAACAACCCGTGAGGTTACTCAAGGTCACAGGCAACTGTACAGATAACTCGTTAGGCGCCCCTGCATATCCCATATACAGTACATATATATATATATATATATATATATATATATATACACATATATATACATATATATATATATATATATATATATATACACTACTAGTGACCATAAATATCAACCGGATTACTGTTTTGTTAAAAATGCATATCAACCGGATTTTGGGTTATTGTGCTCCAAAGGCAATAATAACTTGAAATCCGGTTGATATGACACTTCATAATAACCCGAAATCCAGTTGATATGACATTCCCCAAATAAACTGTTGCATTCCATTGTTTCACAAAAAGTATTTCAACTGCAGTGTTTTCAGCTGTGTTTTATTCATGTACAGTTCAATTTCTTCAAAAATAAAACTGCACTCCCAACTAAAAAAATATATTTTTCTTTCAAGCTGCTAGAAATACAGTCTTAACCTCCGTACCAGCAATTATAAAAAAATAAAGGATAGGTAAGTTTGCAGCAAAGCACCAAAAAACGTGTTTTTCACTTTTTTTGGCCATTTTTGCTGATTTTCGACCATCGTGCTGCAGCCACACCATTTGAAATTTTGGTCTGAAATTCACAAGGTAGAAAGATGTTTGCCTGAAGAACAATCCAGCATTGGTTTGGTGAAAAAATATTAATCCATTTAAAAGTTATTTAATTTAGAATTCTCGGGTTCTGAGCATGCTCAGTTCAGTCTTTGATTTATATGTATGTTTTGCGATAGCGGATTGGGCTTGCGATCAAGGATTTTGTCACCCCGCAAATGGGGATTTATAAAATAACTGTTCATGAGGAAAAATTCTGCTTTCACGAGCCGCCATCTTGTTTTCATTTTTGCCCACAAACAAAAAGTTGTAGCTTGCTCCACAGGTGTTTTCTCTTGTAATTAAGCATGGGTTCTGTTCAGGGTGATGCCCTCTACAAACCCATGGCTTTGGTTTGCTTCATTTTGGTCAAATGTAAAAATTCCTCGTTCGTCACTCGTTTCTGATCCTCGTTCACAAGGTGACAGAATCCACTTTCATGAGCCGATCCCCTCTCGCAAGCTGACAGAATCCTTGATCGCGATTTCCAGACCAGATGGCCCTATCTCGCGAACAAGTACCGTCTCGCAAACAGGGATTTTGTCAGCTCGCCAAACAGGATCGGCTCGCAAAAAGGGATTTTGACAGCTCGCGAGAGGGTTTTTTTTTTTTTATGCCTTTTTGCGAGGTGACAAAATCCCCATTCACGAGCTGCCAAAATCCCCTTTCACGAGCTGACAAAATCCTTGATCACGATTTCCAGACAAGATGGTCAAAATCTGACGAACAAGGAATTCTCGCAAACGGTGATTTTGACACCACGCGAACGGGGATTGACCTAGTGAACGAGGATTTTGCAACCACATGAACTAGCAATTTTAAAACTTTCCCAGTGCACTGTAAATAAACGGTTTGGTCTTTTGGCTTGAAATTTGCAGGGTATAAAGGGGTATCCCAGAGATGTGAATTATGCTGTTCAGGTGCAAAAAGTTACAGTACATCAGTTCCATAGATATGCCATTACGAAGTTGAGATTTTTCTCATAGGATAACATTGCAGCGCCCACAGCACCTTTCAGTGCCCGTATCTTGTAAACGATGCGAGATATGGATTTTTCACTCTGGGCATTGAACCAAGCACGTGTGGAGGTTTCGAAGTCATGATTACAACTGCAGTGGAATTTTTTTCATAGCTGCTATGGTTACTGAGATATTGACAAATTAGTGTTACAAGGGTTCCTTTTCAGCCCTATAGGGCTGCTGTATGGCTCTGTAGTTATGTGTAAGTGAGAGTGCAGGGCCCGGAGGCCCGCACTCCCACAGACGCATATCATTATGCAAAAATGGGAAGCTTAAAGGAGGGCCCGCGCTCCCAGCAACACATACCAGTTACCAGTTACATTACACTTTCTCAAAAAGTAAGGAAATGTATTGCAAAAAACTTTGTTAATGCATCAGTTAGGATTGAAGCGACAAAAGTAGATACATAGAAACATAGAAGTTGATGGCAGATAAGGCCCACAAGGCCCATCCAGTCTGCCCATTTTTTCTACTTTATGAATGTGCCAATGGCCTGTACTCTGTCAATGGCCTATCTATTCATACTCATATTTATTGCTCCCTTATGCCTATCCCATGCCTGTTTGAAGCCCTGCACTGTATTCATATCCACCACTTCCTGAGGTAGGCCATTCCATGAATCCACCACCCTTTCTGTGAAAAAGAACTTCCTCACATTCCCCCTTAATTGGCCTCCCTCTAATCTCGTGTTGTGTCCTCTTGTTCTGCTATTTTTCTTATATTGAAACATGTTAGACTCTTTCACCTTGCTAATGCCCTTAAGATGTTTGAATGTTTCGATCATTTCACCTCTCTCCCTCCTTTGCTCTAGGGTATACATATTGAGCTCTGTTAATCTGTCCTCATATGTTTTCTGATGCAGTCCCTGCACCATTTTAGTTGCCCACCTCTGGACTGCCTCTATTTTGTTAATGTCCTTTTTCAGGTGTGGCCTTCAGTACTATACACAGTACTCCAGATGGGGTCTAACCAGTGTTTTGTAAAGAGGGATTATTACCTCCCTCTTACGACTTGTGATACTCCTACTAATACACCCCAACATCCCTCTAGTCTTACCTACTGCTTTAGTGGTCTCCTTGGATGATTTCAGATAGTCTGTGATGATGTAGGTAAATGAGATGTTAGGGTTGAGTCCCTAGCCCCCCCATCCTCCACACACCAACAGGCATCAGGGTGTGCCACGGGGTCGTTAGGCCTAACTCTCACCACATTCTCCTATGCTTAACCATGTCAGCCTGTTTACACATGGAATGGGGTGAGAGTTGGACCTAACATTTATGGCACACCCCGATGCTTGTTGGTGTGTGGAGGATTGGGGGTGGGGTGGTAGGGTTGTGGGGGTTAGGGGCTCAACCCTAACGTCTCATTTCCCTACTTTTGTTGCTTTAACCCTAACTGATGCATTAACACATTTTTTTGCAATGAAAATATATATATGTGTGTAGTATATATATGTAGTATAGCTATATAGTGCTTTTTAGGTATTCATTTGTTATTAATGTGTTAATAACACATTAATAGTGTGTAATTAGCCAATTGGTATCATAATACGCTAATTGGTTGCCATTATATATGGGGAAATATATGATAGCTTCTTCTATGGGGATGAGGGTTCAACCATGAAATATGTATGTAATAGATAATTCACTATAGGGCATGCAGTTTTGCTCTGATATACGCATGTGGCCACAGGCTGAGTGCATTCAGCTACCCAAGCCTTGCATGTGTCAGAGCTTGACTACACATCCTGTAGTGGGATTATGTGTTTTATGAAATGGGTAAGGAAAATCAGTGAAAATCGGGTTCATTGATTGAGTAAGACACCCTACATGACCATGCATTATCCCATAATGACCGCACACATCCCACTACGACTGCACACCTGCACTGCCTTCCATCCCTTGAAACCTTCTCACAAGCAGTGAGATCACATCACACCTGGCACTCACAGGCTGCAACGCACATATCTGGCACACACAGGCTGCTACAACCATAATTAAATCTATATAGCTGTCCCACGCTGCACAGAATTATGTGGTTGATCCTGCCATAATTTTTATAGGTAATAAAAGAGATAAAAAAAAACTTATGTGGTTGATCCTGCCATTTTCAGGCTGTTTTAAGTGTAATCACTTTCACTTTCTTGTTTTAATGTTAATCACTTTCACTTTCTTGTTTTAGTGTAGCATTCGCATTAAAAGGCATGCTGGCAAAGCTTTAAAATGAGGAACATTTTGCTCAAAAAGCATGTAAACTGTGGTTTTTAAGATAAGTTTACTAACCTGTTTCTGAAAGAAGCCGCCAACTGTAGAGCAAAGAGAGCGAGTGAGTTGGCGTCTTCAGAAGAGTAGATGCAAGCATGCTCGAGTGTTGCTGCCAAGGTTTACATGCTTTTTGAGCAAAATGTTCCTCATTTTAAAACTTTGCCATCAAGGTTCAAGATTTATTATTGATCGACAAAAATTGCCATTACAATACACATATTAAAATCCATCTACACATACATCACACAAGACAAAATTACCTAAGCCCAGTCGGCCTGCTGGCGCAGAGGCAGGACGTCCATCTGCAGTGTTGATGACCCAGGTTCAGGAACAGACTCGGGACGTTGGAGGGCCATTCGGGGGGAGAAGGATTGCACATCCTATTGACTGCTCTCCTTCTCTGGGGGGAAGGGGGTAGAGTGTTTGGCACACTATGGACCTCTAGCAGTAGCTGGGGGTTCCATTGTGCCAGCGCCATCACCTGAGAGGGGTGGGGCAGACATGGGACATCACTGCATGTCCCAACCCCAGGGATCTACAATGAAAAAATTGTGACTGCCATATATGATGCCTCGCCTCACTGGCTCCGGTCACCCAGCACAACACTCCTGTAGCTGACTTATCCCATCTCCACCAATCCAGCTCGACTTCACACCTCGTTCTGGGGGGGTAAGCCAGGGAGGTAAGGCCGGTAGGCACTCCTGCCAGCACCTTCTCCCATCTCTGTGCGGGTTTGCGCTGGGAAAGTGGCCAGGGGGTATTGAACCACAAGGAGGTAAGTCCTGGAGAGGTGAGGAGGGAAGACCGGGTGTGCAGGGGGCTGAGCAGCCAAGGCAGGCACGTAGAGCAAAACACATATTAAATAAATAAATAAATAAAATTATGTAAGCCTGATGGGTATTTTGGTTAAAAAGTTAAAATCAGAAGGATTACGTGATTATAATCCACCAGATTGTAAGAATTTATGATCAGATTAAATAGTCTTCATTAAGATGCAGTTTCATTTGATCTACAATTTTGAAAAAGGAGGTCATGGAATCCAGAAATAAAGCGGAGTGAGATTTAAGCAAACAAGTGGCTTGATGTTTTGGTTTCGATTCTATATCTGCTAAAATCTTACGCAGATATTTGTTCCTGTAAGAATTATAGAAAGGCCATAATATCAGAATATGAGTGTGATTGTCCATTCCTTGTTGGTATTTGCACAAGACCTCATTCTTATCCTTTTTTTTATAAAACTTTGTGAGTCTCTGACTATAATAATATTGGACTCTATATTTACTTAGTAATTTCCTCTTTTTGTAGATCTTTTACCATGTTCAAATAAGATTCAAAAATATATATTTCTTTTGTTTATTGCTAGCTATTTAATGATTTTATATTGAGTACATTTGCTGATTTCCTTCTATAAATAAATATCCCTAAATCTTTGTTTTATCAATGTTTTTACTTCATAATTTCTTTTTGCAAAAACTTCTGATAAACAGTAAAGTAATCTATTTGGTTTAACGTGCTCCACTATAAATTTTGTACTGGGGAAATATATTTCTTGACTTGCGTAGATTCATTCTTCTTCTGCACATTTTCTAGGTAACCTTTCTTCCCTCATAGTATAATCTTTTAGCCAATATATAAATGCTGTCTTCAGCCATACATTCTACAGGTATTTCCCCTAGCTCTGCTCTCTCTAAATAAGGCTGATGCAGCACTCCGGGGCAAACCCAGTAACTTCTTATAATAGGAGTTGAGTCATTTTTCTTTCTTTAGTTCATAATATCCCCATACTCCTGAGCCATATGACAACTGGATTTTTATTTCAGCATTTATTACCTTTAGACATCCTTTTTTTAAGTTATCCCCATAGTTTAAGTAAAACTAGAGTGTGTCAGTAGGAATTTCTTAGCTTATTCTTTTTCATATTGTTTTTTTATACTCCCTGGCAGGCTGGGCAGCTGTATCAGCCCTGTCCCACAGTCACCGGCCGTCCCAAGTCACTATCGGACTCCCAAGACTGACTGGGCTTTTGGTGCTTGCAGGGTGGGTACCATTAGGCCCAACCTCCTTTTTTCTCACCTATTTTCTCTCTGGGGCTCGGCAGACTTGCAGTGAGTGTGCAAGTGCATTCAGCCTCTGAAAAGGCGCTTCAACACTCTGAACGCCGTCTCTTCCCTCTAGCTGCGAGTCTCACACATGCCACCACTTGGCTTCCACCAGGTGGCAGTCGAGCAAGAAGTTATAGGATCCCCCCTCCCTAAGGGAAGAGAGCTGTCCTGCTGATGCTCAATCTTCCCTATGCCTGCCAGGCCTCTGAGTGAACCAAGTCCGTTCCTGAACCCAGGTCACTGGCATGGCAGCAGGGAGGTCTCAGTCCGCCGCACCACTGGGCCAGCCATTTCTTAGCTTTTTTAGTAAGTTATTCAGAGTGTTTATTCCATGTTAGAGTATCTGAAAAACCGATTCCTAAATAACAGAAGGATCTGACTACTTACAGATTATATTAATTTACTATGTATTTATAAGATATTTTGTTTCTGCCAAACACCGTTACCTTTAATCTTCCTGGACTTAAAGTTTTCACTATTCATTCATTCATACTGCTGGGTTCAAGCTGGAGATGCTAGAACCCTGTGGGAGACAAACATCTTCAGGGGGCCAGCGCTGAGATAGGACCATGCATGCATGGCACCACAAGGCTCGCTCGCGCCTGTGTAGGCTATCTTGGCATCGACCTTCCAACCACCTCAGTTCCTTTTTTCCCCGCTGTTGAGTGCACTTCAGTGACAATGATGCTCACCCGCCAGTAGTCAAATCTTCTTGTCTGTATGACACAACATTCAGATTGAATTAGTTTGTTATTAATTTATTTAGTTTCTTTTATTTTACAATAAAAAAAGAAAAAGAGAACAAATTTTAATTTTTCCTCTCAGCTCTACCGTTTGAGGAAGGCGACCATGGATGGTGATGGTGGTGGTAGGGACTCATCGTTGGAAGACTGCTCTCGCAGCCAGGTTGTGTCCAATCTTTTATTCTCTCTCTCTGGGGGAGGGGGGGTCTGACTATGGACAGTCCAGTTTTTGGGAGGGAGGACAGTCATCCCATAAACACAAAAAGAAGTGGGCCCGTTCCCAATCCAGGTCGGCGACCCGGCGCTGCTCGGCCTTGAGCTGTTCCTCTTCCATTGGAAGGGGAAGAAAAGGTACTGCTTGAGGTCACCCTCCTGTCTGCCAAGAAGCCCTTGGTGTTTGGAAGTGGTAGACTGTCTCCGGTTCCCTCCATTTTTCCAGTGGTGTCCGCTTTGAATTGCTCAGGCTCTCAACACTGGAGCCCTTCTCTGTCCCCTAGTGGGGTTTCCGGTGGGAAGTTCCACCAGTGGGCTGTTCTAATGGTGCAGTGGTTACAGCGTGTGTCCCGGTTGCCTCTCTCTGTGGATCCGGTTCCAGGGCCTTCAGGCCTAGGACTCTTGTAGCCGTGGTTGGGACCTTCAGGACAGGTTGAGTGCCTGTTACCAGCAACAGACTTTCTTGCCTTGCCAGTGCCTGCGCCACTGACGCTGATTCCATGTGCCCCCCCCCACTCTGTTTCTTTGCAGGGGCTGGCACAGATACCATCTTTTTTTTCCCTTTCCTCCTACGGTTGCTTTGGATTTGCATGCAGCACCATCTGGTTCAGTGCCCTCCTCAGTGCCACATATGGTGCCAGCCTCAGTGCCGCGTGTGGCGTCGGCCCCTCAGGGGGCGGCATTGGGTTCCTTGGTGACAGGCCTCATGCCGGTTCCTGTGTCTCCTGTATATCCTTTGCCAAGGCCGGTTAACAGCCTATTTGGGATAGCTCCATCCCCTTCTGAGGGTAACGTGGAGCAGGATTAGTCCAATCCAGACTTCATAGTCTCTGAAGAAGGTGATGAAGACTCATTCTATAGTTTGGTTGACAAGCCCTCACTTCCAACTGAAAACCCGGTAAAGGACCTACAGTCCTATCTGTTTTACATCAGTTCCATGGAAGATCCTAGAGAGTTTTCTGAAGGATATGATTGTAGAGCACCAGGTGAGGCAGGACTCAGGAGAAAAAGAACAGTGTATGCCATTGCTGTGGAGGCAACTTTACCATGACCGACACTAAAGCGAGAACAGTGCCAGGTCACTATAGTGTCAGCGCGGGACCCCGGTACTGCTTTCTGAAGGTATTGCACCCCCTTCCTGAAGCAACTCTGGCTCAGAGTTGATTAATTTAGTAACAGGGGGCAAAGCTCCCGGAAGAAAACACAGTCTGAAGTGACTCCCTTTATGCCGACCATACGTGTGGTTGACATAAAGGAGTCGCTGTAACGTTGGTCGACAATGAGATTGTCAACCAACTGTCATAGATCCAAGAGCAGCATGAATTCAAGGCAGGCAGATCATGTACAACAAACCTCTTGTACTTCTATGAAAAAATATCAGCAGCACTGGATATGGGCCAGGCTGTGGATTGCATATATTTGGATTTCTAGAAGGTGTTCGATACAGTTCCACATGGGGCACTAGTTCAGAAGTTAATAAACTTAAAATTAGACCACAGAATTATAAGCTGGATACATACATGGCTGGGAGGAAGAACACAGAGGGTGTGCATAAATGGATATTTCTCAGATCCAAGGGAGGTGACGAGTGGGGTGCCTCTGGGCTCCGTAGTGGGGCCGATATTGTTCAAGATATTTATATCTGACATGCGTAGACTTATGACTAGTTGGGTAAGTAAATATACAGATGACACAAAAATTGCAAAAACTATAAACTCAGAGGAGGACAATGCTATATTACAAAACAACCTAACTGAAATTTGAATGAGATAGAAAGTGGGGAATGAGATTTAATGGGGAAAAGTGTTGCATCATGCACCTAGGAAAACAGAGCAAAAAAACCCTGCATACCTGCTGGAGGGATCTCCACTGAGAGAAACACAAGAGGAAAGAGACTTAGGAATAATAATAATTATACAATGGCAAGAAAAAATGTAAGAAGCTGATTGGCTGCTGACCCATTGAGACAGTGATGTTATTACACAATAACATCACTGTATCTAGGTCAGGCACAAAGGTAACCGCACTACCGAAAAGTATCCCTCCGTCCGTGACTGTCTAGTAACCATCACAGCTCGCCTCTGTGTGTACAAGCATTCAGACTCCTGCCTAAAAGTGCACACTGAAATCACCATCCCGTACCCAAATATCACTGTCTTTTCATAATCCAACTTCATAAAAATTGACCCTCTTCCTAAACAGACCACAAGTTCTTCCAAAAAGACCCCTGCCTGCGGTGTTGTAAACCAGAAGTTTGTACCTCCAGCCTCAGCTATTGTGTAATAACGTAATTTCTGGGGAAGTAGAAGCACTCAGCTTCACCTTGTGCTTCAACTCACCCCGGGAGTGACATTATTACACAATAACAC
Organism: Neoceratodus forsteri; assembly: GCA_016271365.2. NCBI lineage: Eukaryota > Metazoa > Chordata > Ceratodontiformes > Ceratodontidae > Neoceratodus > Neoceratodus forsteri. The sequence continues at coordinate 549,904,817 of CM028129.1, forward strand.
ACACCCTGTCGTGCCTTATTGCTTATTATGAACCAGCGATCGTAAATGGAGGAAGCTGATTGGCCGAGAGGGTTTCGAAGCCGTGATGATATCGGGCTACATCATCACGGCTTCAAAAAACCTCCGGTCACCAGCCTCCTCACTGACCGTGCACTGTTCTCAATCTCCCGCTCTCCAGAGCGAGTCAAACTTGTACTCGACCGCAATAAAAAAAAAAAAAAAAGAACTCTGTTTACACTCAATCAGTGATATTGCCTGCTGTCTCCATGGCCCAGAACATTCAGACGGACAACAGAAAAGACACAGTTAAACACACAAAACCAACCTGCTTCCGCTCACAGGCAACACTGAGCAGACGACCGTTCCCATGTCTCGTAGGCACGCGCATATTCAAAAAGGCATCGCTAGACACACTTGTCCTCTCAATCCCGCTGCTTCCTAATCCACTGATATTGGTAATTGGCTTCATTTTCTCTTTAGAATCTCGTTACCACGATCATCTACGGGGGGAGAGGGCAGACAAAGATACTGTTGCAGAGTTCACAGGTCACACTATCACAATATTATTACCTTTTCTGTCAGCTCCAACTACAACAGCGCCACCTGCTGTCTTCTAGAACTATTTTTTTTTAAATGTATTCCTACACTACCAAAAAAGCTTTTTTTAACAGGTTTAAAGGGTGTTTTTTTTTTTATCTTTTATTTATAAAACCATTACTCCTGTTCATAATAGCAATAAGGCACTTCAGGGTGTGGTATATCATGGGATATCGTCACTTCTCGGGTAGTTGGACGCACTCGGCCTGCGGCCTCGTGCCCAACCACCCGAGGCGTGATGATATCCCACGATATACCATACCCTGTCGTGCCTTATTGCTTAATTATACAATGGCAAGGAAATTTCCTATATTCTGATTGGTCAATGGGTGCCTGAGACAGTGATGATATTACACAATAACGTCACTGTATGGATGACCATACTGATGACCTCTTCTCTTAAGAAATACTGCCACACTAAAAATCTTCTAAAAAATATTTTTAAATGTTTTTTATTTTGTATAATAACAAACCCTTGTATAATAGCAATAAGGCACTCCAGAGTGTGTTATCGTGTAATAACGTCACTCCTGGGGTGGTGGAAGCAGTCGGCTTCACCTCGTGCTTCAACCCACCCCAGGAGTGATGTTATTACACGATAACACACACCCTGTCATGCCTTATTGCTTAAATGACCTAACTTACAGATCACATTGTGAAAAACAAATAGCCAAAGCAAAGGGGTTACTGTGAACAATAAAAAGAAATTTTAGAAACGGAAGTGAACAGGTGATTCAAACCGCATGAAGTCTTGCTGAATTCTGACTATTGCAGTTAGCCCCAGCACTCAAACTGTCCCGGAGAGAAGAGGGTTAATTTTCTATGCAGAGCATAGAACGTTGAGCTCAAGCTCGGTTCAAATCTCTGTCTGCTGCACTTAGAAGCACAAACGTCAGATTCTTTACTCCGCCTAACTGAATGGTTGCTTCTGAGATTTCTTCTTTGCTCGCAGTTCGAAAGTCGGTTTAAGTCTTCAGTTTTACTGATTATTTTTTCGAAAGTTTCGATTCAGATCTCTGTCTGTGGTACAGCAAGTACTAAGTAGTGAACTAGACATAGTAAACTTGTGGAAATTGTAAAAATTGATTTTCGACCAGTTCGGCTGAACCGGCCATTTAGTGAATTACATATTATGTCTTTGTTTCTAAACTTAGAGTGTAGTTACCGGTCCTTATCGCTTTAAAAAAAAAACATTTTCTTGTGTTTTTTTTCCAATACCCGTGACATGGTTAGAAACCGGTAAGGGTATCTTGCCTGGTTGTTTGCCATAAGAAGGAAGAATATTTCCATATTTCCATACCTGGACGACTGGCTCATTGTGGGTCAGTCCCCAGACCAAGTCAAGTCAGACATGCTAGTGACTTAGCAAGTGCTCACTTTCCTAGGATTCCTTCTCAATCTTCCCAAGTCAGTTCTTGAGCCTGTACAGCTCCTCACCTTCATAGGTGCAGAGTTGGATATAGTCAAAGCAAGAACTTTTCTTCCCCTGGAAAGGGCAAGGGCTATTGTAGAGCTGGCTTCTTCATTCCACCTTCTGGTCTCTCAGCCAGCAAGGCACTTCCTTCAGCTTCTAGGCCATATGGTAGCTTCTGCAGCAGTGGTCCAAGGGGCCAGATTTCAGATGCGGGACATTCAGTTTCACCTAAGGGCCTTTTGGTCTCAGAAGAAAGATTTTCTAACCAAACTAGTTCCAGTGACTCAGACTCTGATCCAGGCTCTCCAATGGTAGCAGGATCAGGGCAACCTCAGACAAGGAGTCCCATTCGTCACTCAGTCTCATTCTGTGGTCTTAACCACGGATGCTTCTCTATTGGGGTGGGGAGCCCATCTGGGGTCTCTCACAGCCCAGGGACTGTGGTCCCCTCAGGAATCCCTTCTTCATATCAATCTCTTGGAACTCAGGACGGTCTTTCTGGCCTTGCAAGCTTTCTCTCAGTCAGTGCAGAACAAGGTGGTTCAGGTCAGGACAGACACCACCACCATGTGGTACATTAACAAGCAGGGAGGCACTTGGCCCACGGCCTTGTGCACGGAAGCCATGAAATTGTGGTCCCTAGCTTATTCTCTGCAAACTTCTCTGATAGCAGTCCACCTTCCAGGGAAGGACTATGTGCTAGCAGATGTATTGAGCAGGATCTCCCAGGGCCATCACGAATGGTCCCTAGACCCTCTGGTGTTGAAAGTGATTTTTTCAAGGTGGGGCGCTCCAGAGATAGATCTCTTTGCAGCCCCAGACAATCACCAACTTCCTTTGTTTTGTTGCAGACCCCCAGTCTTGGGCTCAGTCCCTCTGGATGCTCTGATCTTGAACTGGGAGGGGAAATTTCTTTATGCCTTCTCTCCTTTTCCTCTGCTGTTCAAGGTTCTGGTGAAGATAAGGTCACAACCCTGCAAAGTGATTCTGATTGCTCCAGACTGGGCCAGGCAGCCTTGGTACCCCCTGTTGCTGTCCCTAGCAGTCTATCTTCTCCTGTCTCTTCCCAGGAATTACAACCTGATAACCTCCTCTCAGGGGAGGATTTGGTACCCCAGTCTTCGGTCTCTCAATCTCTAGGCATGGCTCTTGAAGAGTTAGAGTATGCAGATTTGCATCTGTCCCAAGGGGTTCTGGATATTCTCAAAGCCTCTCGAAAGCCTGCCACCAGAAAAACTTATAACTCCAAATGGAAAATATTCAGCATTTGGTGTTCCAAGAAGCAGATATCCCCACGCTGCTGAACTGTGTACAGTTCTAGATTATATGGTTTATCTTAATGGCCTAGGCCTTAGACCAGCTACTCTCAAAGTACATTTGTCAGCTGTTTTTGCTTTTCTGTCAGTGGGAAAGCCTTCCACACTGTCATCTCACCTTGTATTCTGTACATTTTTCAAGGGATTGCTTCATACAAATCCCCCCTTTAGGGATCCTACCCCTGCTTGGGATCTTAATGTTTGCATTGCTCAGCTTATGCAACCCCCTTTTGAGCCTTTGTCTTCAGCAGAGCTTAAGTACTTGACTTGGAAAACTGTGTTCCTGGTAGCTATTACCTCTGTGAGGCATATCAGTGAATTGCAAGCTCTGTCAGTGGAGCCTGATTTTATCTCATTCCATAGAGAGAAGGTGGTCCTTAGAACTAACAGGAGGTTTTTACCTAAAGTGGTTTCAGATTTTCATCTGAACCAATCTATGTCTCTCCGTGTGTTCTTCACTGATCATTCTTCTTCAGGAGAAAGAAGTTTACACAGTTTGGAGGTTAAAAGAGCCCTTAGTTACCACATTGAGCGTACTAAAGCTCACAGGTTTGACTCCCTCCAGTTGTCTCTCACTTATGGGGAAGTGGGGAAGGGAAAACCTGCCACTAAGAGAACTATTGCCAGGTGGATTGTCTCTTGTTTTCAATTCTGCTTTGAGAAGCTAGGCAAAATACCTCCCTCAGGTCTGAGGGCTCATTCGGCTAGAGGTAAAGCTGCTTCTCTGGCTGCGGCCAGGGATATTCCTTTGCTAGAAATATGTAAAGCAGCCACCTGGAAAACAGTCCATACATTTACTAAACATTACTCACTGGACATCCAGGCTAGGAGTGATGCTCGGTTTGGTACAGCAGTACTGCAGAACCTATTCCCAAAGTAGGTTTGATTCCCTCCTCCATGGAGATACTGCTTGGTAGTCTGCAATAGTCAGAATACAGTAAGACTTCATGTGGTTTGAAGAAAAAATTACTCACCTTAGTAATTATGTTTCTTCTAATGGAGTCTTGCTATATTCAGACCTCTCTCCCTGCCTCCCCTCTCAGAACCTGTTTTTGGGAAGTGGGCTGGCAGGTGCAGTGTTGCACCCCAGGGGTGCATTTGGGCACTGCCTCCTTTTAGAGAGGGGGGAGTGGGTTATATTATTAATTTAACAGTCTTAAGTTGTTCACTACCTGGTTTTTGATTTTGGATTTCTTGACTTGAGTCTTATGGGGATCCAAAATATTTGGTTGCCATTTGGCTAGTAAAAATTTTACAATTTTCACATAGTAGTTAGTATTAGCTCGTAAGAATCTGACAGTTGTGCTTCTAAGTGCAGCAGACAGAGGTCTGAACCGAGCTCGAGCTCAGTGTTCTATGCTCTGCATAGAAAATGAACCCTCTTCTCTCCGGGGGCAGTTTGAGTGCTGAGGCTAACTGTAATAGTCAGAATACAGCAAGACTCCATTAGAAGAAACATAATTACTAAGGTGAATAATATTTTCTTATGCCCCTATACAGGTCATATATCAGACCAATGCCAGATAATGGGAGCATCATATGGGGACATATCAACCGAGGGATCACAGACAGACTTGAGAGAGTTCATAGACAGGCAACAAAGTTAGTATACAACATAAAAAACTTGCCCTACAGTGATGGTTTACATAACCTGAACCTGATGTCATTAGAGACCAGAAGAATAAGGGGGGATTTGCTGTTATGCTATGATATCATACATGATGATTGCTTTTTAAATGAGTTAAGCCTGGAGTTCAAAAATGACCAAAAAGGAACTAAAGGACTCACATTACAGTTGAAACCCAAGAAATTTAACACAAATAGGAGGAAGGCTTTTTACACTCAAAGAATTGTCAACCCACGGGATAAGCTCACCTTGGAGATTATAACCAGCAAGAACAAACAACAATTCAAAAACAGATTAGATAAGTATATTTTAGATGGAAACAATCTGACTTATGGATAGCCAACAGGAGCACTAATGGGCCCAACAGTCTTCTTAGCTCCTTACACCTTAGTATGAACCTTAGTAAGGACCTTTCCTTTCAATCTCTCCTCACCCTGGACCTGTAGACCTCCTCTGTGGACCCAGGTAGACTTCTATCCAGAGTGACTCCATGTTCCTAACATTCCAGTTAGCCTTACACCTCCAGTTCTCCCTTCCTTTGAGACCTTGTCCGAGGCAGTGAGGGCATGGCCGGCCCTTATTCCATTTGTCTGCAAATCCATAGACAGGAAGTATGTCCCTCCTAAGGAGAGACCCATTTTAGTCCCACAGCCCATCATGGATGTGCTGGTTGTCCTTAATAAGAATGACAAAGCTGTTATTCTTCATGAAGTATCAGCACATCCTATCAATAAAGAGTCTCATAAGATAGATACCTTGGGTGAGAGGGCATTCACTGCCGCAGCACTGGGCATGCGTATTGCCAGCTATCAAGGGCACTTCTCTCAATAGGAGTATGCCCTCTGGCACTCTCTCAAGGCCTTACTAGAAAGTCTCCTGGAGTCTGACTCCAAAGTGGAGATGCTACAGACTGTTATTTGGGGGGACTGAATGTAATAATCACCAACTTAAAGTTTCCATGAATGCTTACAATACAGCTTCTAGAGTAGCTGCTGCTGGAATCTGTACCAGAAGACATTCATGACTTCAGACATCAGGGTTCTCTTCTGATGCTCAGCAATAAGTTATAAATATGCTCTTTGATAGCACTTACCTGTTTGGCCCGTAAGTAGAGCAAGCCCTGGAGGCCTCTCAGAAAACTAGGACTGCCATAAAATAGCCAGGCCGGCTCCTTCAGCTCCACAGAGAGGCAGTAACCATCAGATCTTACCTGTGTAAGTCTTCACCATTCACCACTGGTGGATTCAAGCCAGAGATGCTAGGACCCCGCAGGAAGCTTTTTTAGCATAAAAGCTTTTGTCTATCTGGAGCAGAGGCTGGCAGAGACGGCGCCACCCTCGAGGTCAACGTACTATGTGGCGCTTGCAGGTTGGCCAGTAACAGACACTGGTCCCTCCATCACCTCAGTTCTGCTTTTCCTGCCATCAAATGTGCATCACCCCATGGGAGCTTCACTTCAATTTCTGAGGTGTCAACTTCTGGAATCTTTGTGTTCTGCAGTCGCCGTTACTCAACACCATAGATTGACATGATACGGTAAAAATGTTCTCTTTGTTCTTTCATTGTGTTTTTTGTTTTAGTCTACTGCACTGAGTCTGTTCTTTATTATAGTTTATTTTTAACTGCGCGATTATATCCGGTTCAAAGCCTAGTTTGAAATTCAAGATGGGGCATGCTCCCATGCATCGGTGCCTCTGCAGCAAGCTAATGACCATGATGGACCATCATAATCACTGTCTGTCTTGTCTGGATCCAAAGCATGGCATGGACAATTGCGACGCCTGCTGCTCCATGATCCGCAGGGTCCTTGAAGTGCACACGATGAAGGTGGGTCGTGATCCTCCTACATTCAGAGGATGGTGTTAGTCCAGGGACACCAAGGCAAGGACTTTGGGCCCTTCCCGTGGGTCTCCCCCCGGGACTATACGTTTCGGGGGGGGGGGAGCAGGCCTCCGATTCTGGTCTAGCCTAAACCAGGCACCTGCATGAGGAGTCAGGTGGACATTCATCCTCTGGGGGGTTGGCTGAGCACTCCTCATGGTCTGTTGCCTCTTCGGAGGCCCAGACACCCCCAGTGTTGCAGCCGCTGCTGTACGCATGGCCCGCTCCGGTGGTGCCCTCGGTGCCACCTTCCGAAATCGCCTTGGCTCCCGATGCCGCCCCTTGTGTCGGTGAGCAGGGCAATGATGGTGTCAGTGCTGGGTCTCCCTTCGGGGCCATTCATGGTGCAGGAGAAGGGAGAGTCTCGGGGGTTGCCTTTCTGGAGGTCTCCCTGATCTCTTCCTCTTCGATCGGGATGATCCCCGACTTGCATCCCGATCCTTCGGAGCTCCGAGGCTCTTCTCTACCCAGCTCCAGGATCTCTGAGCCCCAGGAAACTCCTGTTGGAGCCGGTGCTTCTCCTCTGCCTGCTGGTGCCATGGTCGGTGCTGGGGATGGTGCCGGGGCCGGCGCTAAGACCAGCACTGCAGCTGGTGCTTAGGCCGGCGCTACGATCGGTGCCAGGGTGGCTTCTGGTGCCATGGGCAGCACCACGGCCAATGTGGAGGTTGATGCTGAGTCTGTATCCAGTAGTGACATGGCTGCTGGGTCCAAGGTTGGTGCCACTAGCAGCGCCGGTTTGGAACCTGGTGCCACTTTGGTGGATGAGGCAGTCTTCAGCACCACTTCAGGTGTGGGAGATGCCTCATCCCTCCAGTCCTCAGGCTTAGAGGTTCCCCCGAGGAGCAGATCCCTCTCTGAGGGGGTTGGGAGGTTGAGGGAAGCATGGAGGCCCCTGTCCAGAGCAGCTGGTGGACCCAGGAGGAGCAGTGTGCTGATCCTTGACTTTTAGCCTCCACCACCTCGAGGGGGTCTGCAGTTGGTGGGGGTCAGGGACCACCTACAAGGGCCTGTACAGCTCTGCTCACCCCACTTGGGGGTTCACCCCAAGGGCACTGCCATGGCCGCCCCGGTGCAGTTGGGCGCCCTTTGGTAGGCAGGGTCAGCAGCCCCCTCTTTCAGGAGGGGTCTCCTGCATGTTCCTGCAGCCCTAGCAGAGGGTCAGCTCTGCTCAGACAGAGATCCCCTTCCTCTACCCCTCTTCCTCCCCTCCCCCAGGTCTCTTTGTTCCTAAGGGACCGATGACCTGGGAACAATTCAGAGCTTTGGCAGCTGCATTCCCCAGTTATGTTAGGGCTGTGGATGAGGTCATTTTCCGACCTGAACCACCAGCCACTCTGAGCTCTGAGTCGAGCTCCTTGGCATCCTCGTCTTCCTCCCCTGAAGAGAGGACTCTTCCATATGTCTCTCGTCCAATGCTGATCTCACCAGCTATCAGCGGTTCCGTTCGAGGATGTAGGAGGAGCGCTGTATTTGTCCAATTTTGCATTGCACAATACTGCCCATGTGACACATGCCTTTCTTGGTGAATTCAGTGCTGACCGCTTGGTCATTCCCCCATGGACTGTTTCCTTTGCGGAAGCATCACACAGGGTCTGGCAGAGTCCCTACTCCCCATCTCCAGCCCCTAGGGACTGCCAGGCGCACGACACCCCTGGGGTCTCTAGGTGATTCCCCACCTCTCTCCATCACCTGAGGCACGACCACCCCCTTGAGTCAGACTCGGTCGAATTTGACCACTGGGGTCATCGGGTCTTCTTGGCGACAAACACCTCCATTTGTGCATAGCAGTGCAACAGGCACATCAGGCTGCCTACACTAGGCACCTATGGATGATGCTGGGTCAACTCCTGGCATCTATGCCTGATTCATAGGTAACCAGGCAGGTCGTTAACCTTTCTGCGAGTGGTCTGGAGCTGGTGAGACACCAGACCAGGGCATCTTATGATGCCAATGAGGTGGCCTCCAGACTGGCAGGAACTGCGGTCTGCATTCAGTGGACGGCATAGCTTTGCCTGTCAAGGTTGTCTCCCTTGGTTCGGCGTAGGGTGATTGCCTCCCCTTTCCAAGGGGCCTATTTTTTCTCCCACAGGGTGCAATGAGAGTTAGCAGGGCACCTTCCCTTTCCCAGGCAACGGGAGTTCCTGTCTCAACCTGATCCCTCGTAGGCCTCACCAGGCCTGTAAAGGGCCCCTACCTTCCTGTGTTTTTCCTCCATGGGAGACTGAGGGAGAATTCTCCCTCAGGGAGATGCCAGCGCCATACGGTGCTTGGTACTCACATACCAGTGATGAATGGCGAAGATTGACTCAGGTAAAATATGAAAATTATGTACCTACCATAATTCTTGACCTTCCTGTGTATCTTCACCATTCATTACTGCTGCTCGTCCACCATCCCCTCTTGGGCCCCGGTCTCCGGGCAGTGCCTCCCCCCCCCGATTGCCTTCCTCCCAACTGAGGCCAATTGCATGTACTATCCGGCTGGCTTCTCCAGGTTCCCTGTCCCTTCCTCTGAAGCAGCAGAGACCCATCTCTGGGGGGGCAAGCAGGTGCTCTTGCCCTCTTTATGCGAGGGGCTCCTCGGGGCCCCTCTGGCTTTGATAGGGAACTGTCTTGAAGGGCACCTTGGGCCAGGGACTCTGGTCCTTCCAGGCTCTTGCTTCTTCCCCCTAGGCAATGGTTTTCGGCTGCCTTGGTTTGTATCCCCGTCACTGTCACAGGGGCTCTAGGGACCCTCTACCTTTTCTGGGAGCCCTAACTGGCTTCTCTGTATTTTCTGTCAGTCACCCCCTCCTGGGTTGCCATACGACAGGATTCCCTAGGATTTCCCTGAGGTCCCTGGCTTCTTCCGAAGGCCTCCTTTATGTGTTCAAGCCACTTGCTTGATTCTGGATGAGGGGGTCAACAGCATCAAACCCCTGGGCCTACCCACTTAGGTCTCCGAGGGGACCTTAGCCCGAGATGGGTCCTGTCCTCATCTCTTGTTATAGTGAGAGAGAGGAAGCTGGGAAGTTGGAGAGCAAATAACCCCTTCTTCTCTGGTGGACCATGAGGGTTGTCTGTTGTTGGCATTCATTAGCACCTTGTGTCTATGTTCACCCCTAGAGGTGTCTGTAACTAGCTAAGCCTCCGACTTTCTATGGTTCTCTCAATAATTCTGGAGCCCTCCTTCAGCATAGGAGGCTTGTCTCCAGCCTCCTCAAAAAAATAAGGAGAGAGAAGGTGTGGTCCCCTTTTTGGTCCACCAAGAGAGCTTTTCGGCTCTCTGTCTCTTTGGGGTGTGATCCTCTCTCTCTCTCTATCTCTCTCCCTCTTTTCTCTTTCTTCATTTCCTTCCCTTCTTTTTCTCTACCCTAATTTCTTAACCCTCCCTTGGGCTACCCAGTGGTAGGGGTCCATCTCCCAGACCTTTTAGGTCCCCGTGGCTGGCTTATTCCTTTTCATGTTATATTCTTTCCTTATTCTGTCCCTTGGGCTCCCTTGCCCCCCCGTCTCTAGTTTCTCTCTGGTGAGTGGAACTGAAGTGATAAAGGGGCCAGCATCCGTTACTGGCCAACCCATGAGCGCCATGTAGTACGCCGTCCTCGAGGGTGGTGCTGTCTCTCCGACATCGGCCCCTCCTCCAGATAGACAGAAAGCTTTTAAGCTAAAAAAGCTTCCTGCAGGATCTCAGCGCCTCCGGCTTGAACCCACCAGTGATGAATGGTGAAGATACACAGGAAGATCAAGAATTACGGTAGGTATACAATTTTCATTTTTTTATAACAGGCAGTCCTTTCAAGGAAAAGGCTGAGGAGCCTCTAACAGGAACCAGCCTCCTCAGCCACAAAAGAAAACACAGCACAAGGCACAGGGCCCTAAAGCACCCAGTGCTACACCCTGGAAACTCCGGCCCCGATTTCACCTCAGCTGCCCGAGGTGAACATTTCCTCGGCAGTGGAAGGTCGTCTGACTCAGTTTTACAACCAGTGGAAGTCCGTCACTATGAACAAGTGGGTTCTCAGGATTATTCCGGAGGGTTACTCTCTCAGTTTTGCAGAGATGCCCCTGAATCTTCCACCCAAGCGACAGCACAGCCTGTCAACTGCTTAGTCAGACCTTCTCACTTCCGAGATACAGGGCCTTCTCAGAAACAGAGCAGTAGAAGTAGTTTCCTGGGCAGAAAAGAACACAGGTTTCTACTCCCATTACTTTCTGGTTCCAATGAAGATAGGCAGCATGTGCCCCATTCTCAACCTCAGTAAGCTAAACAAGTTCTTGTTCAAGGAGAAGTTCAAGATGATTTCCCTAGGGACACTACTACCACTCCTCCAACGGTACGACTGACAGGCATCCCTGGATATGCAAGATGCCTACCAGCACCTTCCAATACACCCAAGTCACCACAAGTACCTTTGCTTCATGGTCTTGGGTCAACATTACCAGTTCAGAGTCCTGCCCTTTGAACTGTCCTTGGCGCTGCAAGTCTTTAGCAAGTGTTTTGCAGTCCTTGCTGCACACATTCGAAAGCTTGGCATTCAGGTGTTCCCCTACCTAGACGACTGGCTTTTGGCAAGCCCATCAAGGCAGGACACACAGAAAGCTGTATGCACAGCATCTCAATTCCTCTTGTCCATGGGGGTCCTGCTGAACCTAGAGAAGTCACAGCTCCAACCAACTCAGCAGCTACTCTTCATAGGAGCCCTCTTGGATACTATGAATGCAGGAGCTTTTCTTCCAGAGGACAGGAGTAAGTAAGTAGTAAGTAAGGCTTTGTTTATATTTTGGTGCCCAATCCAGGAGGTTCCGGGTGTCATTACAGATAAAAGCAAGTTTGAGACAGTATAAAACAATACAATTTTATCAGTAAAACAATAACTTATATAAAATCGAATTTAAAAACCATCAGAAAAAGCTTTGTTAAAAAGGTGGGTCTTCAAGCCCCCTTTAATTGCCTCCACTCTTGTGGCCTCCCTCAATGATTTTGACAGCAAGTTCCAGAGGGCCGGGCTGGCCACCTCAAAGGAGCGATCCCCCGAGGTTTTCAGCCTTGCCCTCGGAACTGCCAGGAGGCCCTCGGTGGAGGAACAGAGGGAATGTACTGGGGTGGCTGGAGTAAGAAAGTCAGACAGGTAACCAGGGCCCAATCCGTATAGGGTCTTATAAATGAGCAAGCCCACCTTGAAGATGATCCTCCACCTGGCTGACAGGCAGCCAGTGCAGTTCATGCAGGACCGCGGTCACATGGCAGGACCTCGGAAGGCCTGCCAGCAGTCTGTCCACCATGTTCTGCACTAGCTGCAGTCGGCGGAGGATCCCTCTATTGACCCCGAAGTACAGAGCAATACAGTAGTCCAGCCTGGAAATCACAAAGACGTGTATCAATGATGGTAAATCTTCTGGCAGAATCAATGGTTTAATTCAGATGACATTCCATAGATGGTAGAACCCACTTTTGACAACAGATGACACCTGGGCTTCCAGGGTCAAACTTTCTCAGATGTCTCGCTTCATCAGGGAAAACAGCCCTGTAAGAGCTCACTCCATGCAGCAGATGTTAGGCCTCATAGCTTCATCCATCTTCACGGTTCTTCTAGCTCATCTGCACATGAGGACCACTCAGTGGATGCTCGGCAAGCAGTGGTCCCCAGCTACACATTCTCCATCTTACCCCATCAAAGTGACAGAGCCCCTGCATCGATCACTTGCATGGTGGATACAAGAGGACAACCTTCTTCAAGATTTGCCCTTTGCCCCACCGGAATCCCAGATATCCATCACTATAGATGCATCTCTTCTCGGCTGGGGGGGCTCACTGACAGGACCTTCACACTCAGGGAGTGTGGACCCAGGAGGAGTCTCATTTCCACATTAATGTTCTGGAAATGAGGGCAGTTCTGTACATCCTCCGAGTCCTAGAGAAAGTTGCCAGTCACAAAGTGATTCTTCTTCAGAAGAACAAGTCAATTATGTACTACATCAACAATCTGGATGGAGCACACTCCTACCCTCTATGCAGAGCAGCCATGAGGGTACGGAAGTGTTGCCTTGGCCACTATGTCCTGATTCAGGCAGTTTACATACCAGGACTCCAGAATGATCTGGCGGACCATCTCAGTAGGATGGAAGCAGATCCTCACGAGTGGTCTCTTGCACCAGACGAAGTGGAGTCGCTCTTTGATGAGTGGGGCAGTCCACATCTGGACCTTTTTGCACCCCCACTCAGCGCAAAACTGCCTCTATTCTACTCCAGAAATCCAGAACCTGGCATTTTCTGTCAGGATGCATTCAGGCTGTGGTGGACAAGATGTTTTCTGTACGCATTTCCTCCTCTTCCACTAATTCAGAAGGTGCTGCTCAGACTGGAGGCGCATGGGGGCAAGATGATTCTAGTTGCTCCATTCTGGCCTCAACAGATCTGGTTTTCTTTGATCAACAATTTGTCGGAGGTCCGCCTCAAGACAATTACCTGCATGAATGGACCTCTTGTCACAGGGACCCCAGTCCACCCCAACCTTCGCTCCCTTCATCTCCATGCCTGGCTCCTGAGGAGATAGAAGTTGACAGGTTTAAAATGTCTTAGAGAATCTCACAGATCCTTCTGGCAGCTCGTAAACCTTCCACCAGGAAGACTTACTCAGCTAAATGGAAGCATTTCTCGGAATGGTATGCTAAGATCTTCTTAGATCCATTCCAGTGCCCTCCAGAGAAAGTCCTGTATTACCTACTAGACCTTTCAGATGCAGGGCTGCAATACTCTTCTATAAAGGTGCACCTCTGTGTGGTTTCTGCCTATCATGAACCAGTCCTAAACATGACCTTGGCTCAGTTGCCACTGTCAAAAAGATTCCTGAAAGGTATCCTTCATTAGAAGCCCCCGATTAAAAGGCCAGTTGCTCCCTGCGACATTAACCTCGTGCTAGACATGCTCACTCGTAAACCCTTTTAGCCTCTAGCCACATGTGATCTGAAGTTTCTGACCTGAAAAACTGTCTTTCTGCTGGCCATCACTTCTGCTTGTAGGGTCTCTGAAATGCATGCTTTGGTCACAGACCCTCCGTACACAGTCTTTCATAAAGACAAGGTGGTCCTCTGTCCTCACCCTAAATTCCTACCAAAAGTGTTTTTGGATTTCCACCTCAACCAGCCTCTGGTTCTGCCTACTTATTTTGCTAACTTTCAAAATGAAGGGGAGCACACCCTTCATTCACTGGATGTTAAAAGAGCCCCATGGTTCTATATCGATAGAACCAGGGACACCCATCAAGCCAAGCAGCTCTTTGCGTCCTTTAACATGGCCTAGCTGGGTCAGCCTAGTGTCCATCAGATGTATCTCTGCGTGGATAGTGGCATGCCTTTGCCATTGTTACTCCATGGCGCAGGTCAGTTGGAGGGCCAGGTGCATGCCCATTCCACCAAAGCTGTGGCTACATCTCTGGCAGATAGCTGCTCTGTTCCCATAGATGACATTTGCAGAGCGGCTACTAGGAGCTCAGTGCACACTTTTGTATAGCACTATGCTCTGGATGTCCACGCCAGACAGCATGCTTCCTTTGACAGGACAATCCTTAATGGATTTCTTTCCTGTGAGCTCCGTCTCCTACTGCGCTGCTAGGGGGATTGGTTTTTAGCTTGGTACTCACCCAGCAGTATGAATGAATGGTGAAGACTTGTCCATGAAGATCAAGAATTGCAGTGAGTACATAATTTTCATTTTTATCATATTAATTAATAGTTCAGCCTTACTGCTTTAAAAAAAAAAATTTCAAGGATCCTTTTGATTCCCAAATAGCTTGTTGATAATAACACAATATCATCTGTGTAGGCCAAATATAAACAACTTTAATTTACTACTTTGTTTAGATGAAAATCATTGTTATGTAATTTTTTTCAATGTTGTGTTTAAATATGTTGAATAATAAAGAAGAAAGGGTGCAACCTTATTTGACTCCCATATTTGTAATGAATTTTGTGATATTACCCATGTCAGTCTTCACCATTCATTACTCTGGGTGTAAGCCCGGAGGCATGCACCTGCCCTGGAGCTTTTTTTTTTGGAAGTCAGCACCAATGGTGCTGCCCATGGCGGCCTTTCACGTGGTGCTCGGGGGTTGGCTGTTGGCACCGCTGATGACCTCTACCCCAGTTCTGTTTTCTCTTGCCGTTGAGGTAGCACCTGCTGCGTGAGTGACCAGAAAGTTTACTGCGGCAGAAGGCTTCCTTCATTTTCGATGCTGTGTTTGACCTACTGTTGTAATTTTTTCCTCCATCCCGGTTCTGAAGTGCTCATCCAACACTACTGGATACCAGTAAGCCTATCCCAACGGCGTGGCTTCATCTATCAAGATTATCACCTGTTGCCTGGCATAGGGTGATTTCCTCCACCTTCTGGGGGAACCGTCTTTTTTTCCTGCAGGGCGAGGAGGAATTTGCAGGGGTATCTTCCATCCCCCAGGGCCACGGGGGGACACCTCCTCAGCCTGAACAGCCTTAGACCATGTGTGGCCTAGTATGGCAAAGGGTTTCCCCCTTCTGCGTCTCCCCCGCAGAAGGCTGAGGGAATCTGTTCCCTCAGGGCAGTGCCAGGTCCCCTTCGGGGGGCTTGGTACTCACCCAGCAGTAATGAATGGTG
Source organism: Neoceratodus forsteri (assembly GCA_016271365.2). Classification (NCBI taxonomy): domain Eukaryota; kingdom Metazoa; phylum Chordata; order Ceratodontiformes; family Ceratodontidae; genus Neoceratodus; species Neoceratodus forsteri. The sequence goes on from CM028129.1 coordinate 549,920,265, forward strand.
AAGATTGACAAGAGTGAGATATGTAAATTACGTACCTACCGTAATTCTTGATCTTCCCTTGTATCTTCACCATTCATTACTGATTCCCGCCCACCTTCCCCTCTTAGGCCTCAGCTTGTGGGCATCGCCTCCACCCTGCTTGCCCTTCCCCTCTTCGAGGCCAGTTGGGGGCAGAGTCCCCCTGGTACCTCAGGGCCCTCTGTTTCCTTCTCTAAAGTCACAGAGCACCCATCCTAAGAAGGGTGTCAAGTAGGGTCTTCACCCTGGCCTTGGAGGGAACTCCCTGGGGTTCACAGTGGGGTGCACTGTGGGATCCCTTTTGTGACTTGTCACAGACCTGTCTGGTATGTTACTGGCTCATTTAAGGGTGGGGACTTAGTCAGTGCATCCCATGGGGGGACCCATAGGGACCCCCCCTTTTTTTCCCTTTCTTGCTGTCCCCCTATATGACAGGGGCTGTTTCTGTACGGGGTCCTCCCCTGTTTAGGGGTTTTTCCCCTTGACTAAGCTCTCAGGTGGTAAGCTTGAGAGTGCCATGCTCCAGGACCCTCATCCCGAATACGGGTTTAGGAGCAGAGAGAATCAGACTCCGCCGTGCTTTATATCCTCCAAGACCATCTCAAATTCTCCTGTTCTGGATCTATGTCTGGTGGTCCCTGAAGCTTGACAGGATCCTTGCACCTGTGTCTTCATACCTCCCCGTTTTTTTGAGTCTAGAGATAAGCCAGTAGTCTTCCAGCTGAGCATGGTGGAGTGCTCTCTCTCTTCTCTCCCCCATATCTTCTGTCTTTCTCTTCTCATTCGTTTCCCTCTCTTTCTCTCTCTTTCCTGTGCTACCACCCAGGGGCTGTGGCCCTACTGCCAGTTAGCAAAGTCCTACTTTCCCTCTGTCCTCTGGCCTGCTTATTCCTTTTTCAGTTTATATCCATTCATTTTTCCTATCCCTCGGCTCTGTTGCCTCATCTTAAAATTTCTCTTTCCCCCTTTCTTTCCTTCTCTCTGGCAGAACAAAACTGGGGTGGAGGAGGCGTCAGCGGCACCTAATGGTCACCCCTCGAGCGCCACACAGTGTGTTGGCCACCTGGGTGGTGCCGACCCCCAAAAAAGCTCCTGGACAGGTGCGTGGCTCTGGCTTACACCCAGCAGTAATGAATGGTGAAGATACAAGGGAAGATCAAGAATTACGGTAGGTACGTAATTTACATTTTTGTTTCCCATAGTGTCATATCTAATCTGTGTTGTATTTCTGGAGTATAAAACTTTTATCATATTTAACAAAAAGCTGTCTACTCCCACATGCTCTAATGTTTTCCATAACAGGTTTCTATTTATTTAATCAAAAGATGCCTTCAAATCTATAAAGACACAATATAATTTGTGCTTCTTGATTATTCTATATTTATATAAGCTATATGAAAAATCGTAAAGCATTGATCTGGGGTAAAATAACTGTATCAGAACCCTGCCTGTGCTTCATCCATGATGTTTATTTATTTATTAATATTTCGGAAAGCACCTTTGAGCCAAGGCTCATTTACAAAGGTTCCACGTCGGAAGAAGACAAGATCTTCCTGGACATAAAGTCTCCACCACTCATTCACACTGATGGGAGTAGAGGCGCTAGGACCCAGCGGGAGCCAAACTTTTTCATGAGGACCAGTGCCAAGATGGAGTTGTGAGGAAGCGGCACTGTGAGCCAGACTCATGTGTTATAGACCATCTTGGCGTCAACCCTCCAACTGCCTCAGTTCCTTTTTTTCCCGCTGTCAGGTGCGCTTCAGTGACGACGTCGCTCGCCCACCGGGAGCCAAAACTTCAAACTAGTAGCTTAGTTTTCAGTTTTATTATTTTGTATTTTATCATGAAAAGTACCGATTATATTTTAACAAATTTCTTACTTGTACAAGAAAGAAGTCTTCAGCCCTCCACTGACAGAGTCGACCATGAGTGGGGCAGGTGATGGTAGGGAGACTTCATATGGAAGCTGTTCAGTCAGCCGGGCCGGGTCTGGTCCGGCGCCCTCTCTGGAGGGGGGGTCTAACAACGGATGGTCCAGTGCTTGTGGGGGATGGGCAGTCCCCTTGAAAGCATAAAAAGAAACAGTCCCATTTATGGCACTGTTTGACCTCGAGTTCTTCTTTGGCCCACCAGCCGAAGAAGAAATGGCATCACTCGAGGTTGCCCTCTGGTACGTCTGCATGTAGACGGTCGGTTGTTAGGAGCAGGAGCCAGTCTCCGCTTCTTTCAGAGTCACCTGTTTCTGTCTCTGGTAGCTGACCTCTTCGACACCGGAGCTCCTCTCTGCCTGTTGGAGGGGCTTCCAATGAGCTGTTTCACCATTGGGCGGCTCTTATGGAGCAGGGGGCTCAGAGGTTGTCCCAACTGCCCAAACCAGCCAGTCTGTTGCCGGGGCCTTTGGGCCTGTCAGTTTTGGATCAGCAGGCAGGGCATTTAGGACTTCCTAGTCACGCAGTGCCTTCTTCGGTGCCGTCGACTCCGTGCTCCGGTGTCTATCCCCCTCACATGGCTGCAGTGCAGGAGTCCACACTGATGCCTTTATCTCCTGCAATTTTTTATCCTTTACCTTCAAACCGCAGTTCTCAGACTTCTGCGATGGTGCAGTCGACTGCGGTGCCGACTTCTATGGTGCCGAGGTCCTTTTCGATGCTGAGGGTTGTGTCGGCACCATCTGCGGTGCTGCATACCCTGTTGGAGCCGTCCTCAGTGCCTTGGTTGGTATCAGCACCGTGTGCAGTGCCACACTACCCATCGGTGCCCTCCTCGGTGCGGGGGTGGTGTCGGTGCCATGTGTGGTGTTGCGCTCCCTGTTGGTACCATGTGCAACGCTGTTTTCTGTGTCAGCGCCATCTAGCTCCAGAGATTTTCGACTCTGATTCTTTCTCCATCTCTTTTTCCTTTTGGTTTTCATTCTGTTCCTGTCTATACAGTCCCCTCGGATGCCAAAACTGGTGTTTCTGCAAATGCTGCTTCACTGTGCAGCTTGAAGGAGGCCGAGTTGTGGGAGTCACGCCACGTGTGCAGCGTGATGATGTCACTGAAATGACTCTGTCCCACAGCTCAGTCTAATTAAAATCAAAATAATAGACAGCATGCAGGCTAAGTACCTGCATTTACATTTTATAGTACTGCTACAATAGATAGCTTATTAGTACCCAGTTGGTGGGAGGTCAGCTATTTGACCTTTTGCACCTGAATAGTCAAAGATAGAAATATTTTCCTCTCTCTAGTTTTTCTTCTGTCTTTACATAATTCGAAGTGCCCCTATGTGATCCACACTAGGATTTAGCACTGAGTAAGCTTATGAAATACAAATACATTGGGTGGAATATTCAATATTCAAAGGGGTAGGTTGCACAGCGCAACCCCCAATGTGCTGGGACGCACCAGTAGTGTATGCGGTGCAAGTGCGGGGGGTGTGCCCATGCATATGTGGTGCAACCCGATATTCAGCCCGGGATGTGCGGCGCATATGCAGACACAAGCACGCCTTGCGCCGTACAGGGGGGTGCAAAGATGTACCCATAAAAAACAGGAACATGTCGGGGGACACCCACAGGCAAGCCACCGTATTGCTGGACACAACACCGCAGCCGTCTGCTGTAGGTGGCCACCTGACCTCTCGGGACACAGTCTGGGCATCGTGCCCCCCTCGCCCGATTGCAGGCATATACATATAATAGCCCTGGTGGTCCAGTGGACCCATTCTCCTGCCCAATTACGGGCACATGACTATAATATCCCTGGTGGTCCAGTGGACCCTACCCTATCACCCAATCGTGGGCATTGTAAATAACTTACCCTGGTGGTCCAGTGGACCCGATCTCCTGCCTGATCGTGGGCATATGTAGTTAAGAACCCTAGTGGTCCAATGGACCCAGACTCCCGCCCAATCACGGGCAACTGTAATCAAGAACCCTGGTGGTCCAGCGGTACCCCCTTCCCTTCACAATTCAGGACTGTGTAGTACAGTACAGTCTGCATGCCCATGACCCACGCAGTGGACCAGTAGGCATACAGCCGTACTGTACGCTGTCAGTCGGTGGGTGGCTGGGCGGCTTGCTGCGGGGAGTGCAGGGTGGCGGGACTCAGTGGGCGGGTGGGGTGAGGGTACCGCTGGACCACCAGGGTTCTTAATTACATTTGCCCACGATCGGGCAAGAGATCAGGTCCACTGAACCACCAGGGTAATATATATACAATGCCCGCAATCGGGCGATGGGGTAGGATCCACTGGACCATCAGGGATATTATTCATTTATGACCACGATCGGGCAGGGGATCAGGTCCACTGGACCACCAGGGTAATATATATACAATGCCTGCGATCGAGAGATGGGGTAGGACCACTGGACCACCAGGGATATTATTCTTCACTTATGCCCGCGATCGGGCATGGGATCGGGTCCACTGGACCACCAGGGATGTATTAAACATATGCCTGCGATAGGGCCCGTTGCCCGCCGAGTGGCAGGGGGTGTTGGTCCCTGACGGCTGCAGCCTGGCAGGGCGCCAGGCACAAGCCGCTGGGGCTCGGCGCACTGCATGCAGATGGTGCCATAATGACAAGCAAATGGCCCCTTTTGCGCCTTGCATACATAATGGCCTCATTTGCATGCTCACGGCTGAATATCGCTCTTGCTGCGCCTAGTGCAACCGCACTTGCACTGGCACAGACCCCTGCTCCCCTGCTGCCACTTGCACTGGCGCAGTGCCACTGCGTCCTTGCGCAGTGTGTGCGCCCTCAGTGCCATATTCAATGGTGCTGCGCCATGGCGCAGCACCGTTGCATATCGCCCGGGCCATGCCCTGGCTTATCCCAGTTGCACTGCACCCAGGCTTGCACCCCTGCCTAGTGCAATCTGAATATCCCACCCATTGAGTTTACTGAGGGAGGGACCACAAACAGCTCTTTTGAGCAAACTGTGGTTTCTTTAAATAGACCGAGCCGTGGGAGAGAGTCATTTTGGTGACGTCATCATGCTGCACACGGAGCATGACTCCCACGGCTCTGCCTCCTTCAAGCTGCAGAGTGAAGCAGCATTTGCAGAAACGCCAGTTTTGGAATCCGGACTAATGGCTGTGCGTGGTGCTTTGTAGCTGAAAATAAACCAATTTTGGAGAGAGATTTGTATGCGCTGCGAACACCAGTGCTGTGCGACCTCCTTTACAAGAGAAGGGTAAGCCACAGTAATGTTGAAAACAGCAAAAAGGTGCATTTACTTGTGGAACAGGGCAGAGAGTAACACTGTGTAAAACTTTGTTGTAGGTAAAGGGGTACGATTTCAAATGGAACTGAGTAGCTTATGAATTTAATTTCTAGTGAAAAGATATGAAAGAAATTTTACCTTTATTAAAAATTATGTTAAAAAACATTGTCTCACAAAGAAAGGAAAACAAATTAGCTCAATAAGTCCAAATTACCTTACAACCCCCCCAAAAAAAAGTACTAATAACAGATCTAGCCAAATAAGCAATTATATTTTTTATTTATTTATTAATTTACAGTGGCAAACAAAAATAAAATAAAGAAATTGTCAGACTTTTGAAGAGAGCTGCACAGTAGTTTAGAAGGTATGTTCCTACAGTTATAAGTTTAAGTTAATTAATATAGAGGAATGTTACAATATAAAATACTTACATTTATTTTTTGCATATTACAACTTTCAAGTTCTGATGAAGGGACACCTTTAAGTTCTGAAACGTTAACAAATATTGAAAGCCATGCTTTATCATGATATTTTTAACAAAGCAAGATGGAAAATTAATAAATGAAATGCAGACTGAAAGAATGATGTGGTGAACTGTTTTATCAGGTAGAGGTTCTCAAACTAACAAAAAGGGACATTCTGATACCGGATGATTTTGAGTCACTCCCCCACTTTAATTATCAACATTTATACTTAATTTAGCACTGGGAACATTAGGTGGGGATAACTATAACTGTTCTGAATCTCACTCAGGAATCTACAGCCCATCCTATATATAAAGAATCTCGCAAGATAGACACCTTGGGTAAGACAGTCTTTGCTGCCTCAACCCAGGGCATGCGCATTGCCAGCTAACAGGGCTATTTTTCTCAATATGAGTATGTTCTTTGGCATTCACTCAAAACAACGGTAGAAGCTCTGCCCGAGTTGGAGGTTAACTCAGAGCTACTACAGACCGTAACTAGAGGTATTAAGTCCAATAATCAAGAAATTAAAGCTGCAGTGGACACTTGCGATACTGCTTCCTGGGCGGCGGCTGGCATTTGTACCTGTCGCCATTCCATATTTCGATACTTGGCAGACTACGAGATGGCCTGGCCCAACAGAAAGTCATGGCCTTACCTTTGACGGTATGCATCTGTTTGGGCCTCAGGTGGAACAAGCACTAGAGCCACACAGATTCAATCTGGTTTCCATCCCATGCACAGTACCTCCACTGCCCTTGCTAAGGTTATAAATGACTGGCAGTCCGCACTTGATAACAAACAATACATATGCGCCTTGTTTCTGGACCTTAGCAAGGCTTTTGACACGCTGGACCACGATTTACTCCTGGTGACCCTGAAGAAAGTTGGAGTGGACAACCTGGCCCTAAGCTGGTTCGCAAACTATCTTGTGGACAGAGAGCAGCAGGTCAAGGTTGAAGGAGACCCATCACCAAAAAACTACTCCTTAGGTGTCCCCCAAGGATCCATACTTGGTCCACTTCTCTTTGCCATTTAAGTTAATCAAATTGACACTGGCCTAAAGTCATCTAGTATGCATCTCTTCGCTGATGATATAGTGCTATACATTGACAGATCAACTCCAGATCAAGCCATTTCGGACCTCCAGAATAATTTCAACATCCTCCAAAAAAATCTACTCAACTTGAAACTCCTGCTCAATGCCAAAAAAAACGAAGGCCATGATTTTCTCTCCACAGGCCCCTCATCTCAGGGAAAAAACCCAGATAAGGTTCCTCACATCAGCACCCTTTTGGGAGAAACCTTGGAGTTCGTGGAACAATTCAAGTACCTAGGGGTCTGGCTTGACTACAAATTGTCTTTCATTGATTACATTGAAGAACTCACTAAGAAACTATGTCAAAGGCTCAGTATTTTCTTCAGGATCAAGCACTCACTAACCCAGGAGGCTAGAAAACTCCTAGTCCAAGCTACCTTCTTGCCTCTCCTAGACTATGCGGACTTCCTATATGGCCATAGTACTAGCACAGCTCTCTCCAAGCTTGATACCCTATACCACAGAGCCCTTTGGTTCATTTTGGATGCCCCTTATGACACGCACCAGTGCATCCTCTATTCTTCCATAGGCTGGAGCTCCCTTACCTTCAGGAGGCAAAAGAATGCTATTCTATGGACATATAAGGCAATCACTCATAAATTACCTCAGTACCTTACAGGCTGCCTAACTCCCTGCATCCCTAGTGCCTATTCTCTCAGAAGTATTACCATATTGTCTCTGGCTATTCCTAAAGTTAAATCGAGCTTTGGTAGAGCCTCACTAAGCTTCACTCTTCCTACGCTCTGGAATAAGATCCAGAAAACCTTAAGGCTCACTTCCCCTGTCATGTTCTCCTCTTCAAATCCTTGTTCCTGAGGACCTTCTCCGAAGTCTGTCTTTGCTTCAGGTATTGGACTTACACCCCAGCCATTGTCTGTGGCATCTGTCATGTTCTCCCTTCGAACAGTCCTCCCTCTGTAGATCATCATGTCCAACCCTCTCCTATCTCGTCTGACCTTCCCTCCCCACTCCCTATACTCCCCTTCCCTTCCCACCCCACTTGCCAGGCCACGTCTACAATTCTTATCAAAGTACTCTTACATCTCAATATTCTTCTCACTTTGACACTAGAAGAACTACCACTCCTGCTCACTACGACTCCTCCAGTGATGTTTACTGTATAAACTTTAGCTCATTACCTTGCGTCCATATATCTGTATCCATGCAATTGTATTTAAATGACGCTACCTCCTGTTGAACCTATTGCTATGTTCTGGTGCAAGTATCTTGTCACATGCGATGGTTATATGTTATTATGTTGTTATTATTACTATGTAATTATTATGTACGTTCACTCAACCTGTTATGTCTTAACCATGTTGGCATTTGTTTTGCCCCAGGTCCATCTTGTAAATGAGCTTGTCTCAATGATGTTCCACCTGGCAAAATAAAGATATTGATTGACTGATTGATTGATTAATTGATTGAGAAGACTAGGTCTGTCATTAAGACAGCTAGACCTCGGCCTGCTTCCTCTCGAGGAGGTGGGAACAAGTGTCAGTTTCAGAACCGTCAGTCCTTTCATAGCAAAGGCAGAGGAGGCTTTAACAGAAATCAAGCCCCTCAGCCACAAAAGAAAACGCAGCAGAAGGCACAAGGCCCAAAAGCACCCAGTGCCACCTTCTGAGTTTCCAGCCCAGGTCCCACCTCAGCTGCCCAAGGGGGCTCTTCCTAGACAGTGGGAGGACGTCTAACTCAGTTCTACGACCAGTGGAAATCTATAACATCAGACAAATGGGTCTTCAGGATAATCCATGAGGGTACTCTCTCAATCTGTCAGAAACCCCTTCAGATCATCCTCCCAAGCGACAGCCCAGGCTGTCTGCGGCACAGACAGACCTTCTTATTTCCAAGGTACAAGGCCTCCTGAACAACAGGGCAGTAGAAGTAGCTCCGCTGGATCAACAAAACACAGGTTTCTACTCCCATTACTTTCTGGTTCCAAAGAAAACTGGAGGCATGCGCCCTGTTCTGGATCTCAGAAAGTTAAACAAATTTCTGCACAAGGAAAAGTTCAAGATGATATCACTCAGTACCCTGCTACCTTTGCTTCATTGACACGATTGGCTAGCCTCCCTGGACATGCAGGATGCCTACCAGCACATTCTCATACACCCAAATTACCACAAATACCTAAGGTCCGTGGTGTTGGGAACACTATCAATTCAGAGTCCTGCCCTTTGGGCTATCCTCAGCGCCTCGAGTTTTTACAAAGTGCTGTGCAGTTCTCGTGGCACATCTAAGGAAAATCAGAATCCAAGTGTTCCCATATCTGGACAACTGGCTTCTATCAAGCCCCTCTAGGCAAGAGACTCTGGAGGCCGTGGCCACAGCCTCAGACTTCCTCACATCCATGGGAGTCCTGCTGAACCTCAAAAAGTCACAGTTGCAGCCCTCCCAGAAACTCCTTTTCATAGGAATCCTTCTGGACACTTCCTGTGCAAGAGCTTTTCTTCCAGAGGACAGAAGGAGCGATATCTTACAGATGGTCTGGTTCATCAGAGAACACAGCTCAGTGCGAGCTTTCTCGATGCAATGGATGCTGGGTCTCATGGCATCCTCTGTGTACACTGTACCTTTGGCTCGTCTTCACATGAGAACCTCTCAGTGGATGCTCATTACTCAGTGGTCCCCAACCACTCACCCTCAGTCCTTTCTCATCAAGATGACAGAACCTCTGAAGGGGTCACTCATCTGGTGGTCTGAGGAGGACAACCTTCTGGAAGGATATCCCTTCACCCCTCTGGATCATCAGATCTCCATTACCATGGATGCGTCCCTGATGGGTTGGGGAGCTAGCTGCCGGGATCTCCACATCCAGGGTACGTGGACTCAGGACGAGTCTCAACTTCACATAAATATCCTGGAAATGAGACCCATCTTCTATGCAGTCCGAGCTTTGAAGGACATACTCTGTCACAAGAACATTCTCCTCGAAACGGGCAACAAGGCAGTGATGTATTACATCAACAAACAGGGTGGTGCACACTCTTACCCATTATGCAGGGAAGCAATGAGAGCGTGGGAATGGTGCCTGGAGCACAAGGCTCTGATTCAGGTGGTTTACCTGCCAGGAGGACAAAACGAGCTGGCAGACCGTCTCAGCAGAATGGAGACAGATCCTCATGAGTGGTCTCTCGACATAACCGTCGTTCAGTCACTCTTCACCTTTTTGCGTCCCCACTCAGCACAAAACTGCCTCTCTTCTGCTCCAGAAATCCAGGATCTGGCGTTTTTTGTTAGGATGCATTCAGGCTCCAGTGGACAAAACACTTTCTATACGCATTTCCAACTCTTCCCCTAATTCAGAGGGTACTGCTCAAACTGGAGGCACAGAGGGGCAGAATAATTCTCATTGCCCCGTTCTGGCCTCATCAGATCTGGTTTCCCCTAATCAACAGATTTTCGGAACCTCTCCGAAACTGCTTCCCCTTCAGACGAACCTTCTGACCCAGGTCCCTGTAGTCCATCCCAACCTGAGGTCTCTTCACCTCCATGCTTGACTCCTGAGGAGATAGAGGTGAATAGGTTTAATGTTTCTCATAGGGTTTCGGATATTCTTTTGGCTGCACGCAAGCCAGCCACCAGAAAAACCTACATAGCTAAATGGAAGCATTTCTCTATCTGGTGTGCAAAATCCTCTTGGAATCCTTTTTTCTGCCCACCTAATAAAGTCTTGCAGTATCTCTGAGACCTCTCAAACACAGGTCTACAATACTCCACAGTCAAAATTCATCTGTCTTTGTGCAATTTTGGCATATCATGAGCCAGTACTCCCCATGTCGCTGGCTCGGCTGCCTGTAGTTAAGAGGTTTCTTAAGGGGATTCTGCATACCAGACCTCCTATCAGATGTCCAGTTGCAGCCTGGGACATTAACCTTGTGCTAGACATGCTCACTCGTAAACCTTTCGAGCCTCTACCTACTTGTAGAGTTGAAATTCCTCACTTTGAAGACAGCCTTCCTGGTGGCCATTACTTCTGCTCGTAGGGTATCTGAAATACATGTCACAGACTCTCCGTATACTGTATTTCACAAGGAAAAAGTGAGCTCCTCTCTCTCCTGCCACCCATCTTGGGGGGATTATTTAGCTCGGTACTCTCCCATCAGTGTGAGTGAGTGGTGGAGACTTTATGTCCAGGAAGATATTGGCTCGAACCCACGACCCTGAGATTGAGTCTCATGCTCTACCGACTGAGAGTATACTAAAGGAACGATTGGGGGTGTACTTGGAGGAGGTGGGAGGTCTGGATAGTCGGCAACATGGGTTTGTGCCAGGTAGATCATGTCAAACCAACCTTGTGGAGTTCTATGAATGGGTAACATCAGAACTGGACAGGGGTAAGCCTGTGGATGTCTTATTCTTGGACTTCAGCAAGGCGTTTGACTCTGTCTCCCACAATGGTCTGGTGGAGAAACTGATGGGGTTAGAAGTAGGCCTTTGATGGTCAGATGGATTGAAAACTGGCTAGCTGGATGCACTCAGAGAGTAGTGGTCTGTGGGGAGCTCCGAACCCTAGAGAGGTTGGTAGTGGGGTACCGCGGGGCTCGGTCCTGGGTCGATCCTGTTTAATGCATACATATCGGACATCAGGGAGGGTATAGGGTGTGAAATGAGTCTCTTCGTGGATGACTCCAAGATGGGAGCAGTAGTTGAGGGAGAAGAGGGGAGGTTAGCCCTGCAGGGGGACCCGGACACCCTGGAAAGATGGGCTCACACATGGAAATTAAATTTCAATATCACCAAGTGCAAGGTGTTGCATCTTGGTCGGGGAAACCCTAAACACAGGTACACCCTGGGAGGGGAGGCGCTGGAGGCCTCAATAGGGTAAAAAGACCTAGGGGTCATGGTGAATGCATGTATGAATAACTCCGAGCAGTGCAGGAGAGCAGCTAGCAAGGCAAACAGGATGTTGGGATGCATCGTAAGGGGGATCACCTCTAGGAGCAAGGAAGTGATTCTGCCGCTGTACAATGGACTGGTTAGACCACACCTTGAGTACTGTGTACAGTACTGGAGACCACACTTGAAGAGGGACATACAGCTCCTGGAGAGGGTACAGAGGAAGGCAACAAAGATGATACGAGGGCTAGGGGATTTGACGTATGAGGACAGACTTGAGGAGCTCTGCCTGTTTTCATTGGAGGAGAGACAGGGGACATGATTGAGGTCTTCAAGTACCTCAAGGAATAAATAGGGTTAACATGGAGGATTTTTAGACTAAAGCAGGGAGGTATCACCAGAGGGCATGGTTTGAAGTTGGAAGGTGGAAGGGTGAGGGGAAAAGAGGAGGAGGTTTTTCACTGAGAGGGTGGTGGACCCTTGGAATGCATTGCCTGGTGAGCTGGTTCAGAGATCCACAGTGGAGGGCTTCAAGAGAGGGTGGGACGGACACAGAAAGTGGATGTATCAGATGATGGCCTGTCCCAGGGGGGTGGGGATGGATGATAGGGGTTTCTGGAGCACAAGGGATGGGAGGGTCTCGGCACCCAACTAAGGATCTAAGGTTCGAGCAGACTCGATAGACCATAAGGCCTAATCTGCTGGCAAATAGTATGTTAGTATGTAAGATATGGAAATTACATACCTACTGTAATTCTTGATCTTCTTGGACGAAGCCTCCACCACTCATTCACACACCCACCCACCTTCCCCCAAGCTCACTTCTCTGTTTCTGGTCTTCACTCCCTCAGTGGTTGGACTGTGAAGACTTTGTTTTGACCCTTCTTACACGGGTCATTCGGACTATCTTATGTCCGATTTTTAGGTTAGTCCTCTAGGTTAGTTACGCTCTACTTCCTCGGAGGAAAAAAAAGGTACTGAGGCAGTTGGAGGATCGATGCCGAGATAATCTATACCGCACGAGCCTGACTCACAGTGCCGCTTCCTTGCGACTCCATCTTGGCGCCGGCCCTCATGAAAAGGTTTGGCTCCCGCTGGGTTCTAGCACCTCTGGCATACTCCCATCGGTGTGAATGAGTGATGGAGACTTCATCTAAGAAGATCAAGAATTACGGTAGGTATGTAATTTCCATTTGTGTGTTACAAATAAGACAAATTACAAGACAATTAGGTTATACAATACAAGGCAGCCAGAGGCTTTGTCAGGTACAATCATAGGCATATAATTCTGGAACTTAGAAAAAACACTTATTTTTTTTTTTTTTGCGGTGAGTCAAGAATTGGACAAGTTACAAGACAAGTAAGGATTATGCAGGACAGCCAAAGACTTTTTCAAATAGAATCATATGTATAAACAATCCAGAACATCAGGACCATTTTTGTAGTGAGAGGGGAGCTAGACTAGCAGAGGCAGAAACAAAGTGAAGTAGGCCAGGAGCGGGTTTTGTGGGGTGGGGGAGGAATGTAGGGCAGCTCAGGAGCATAGTCAGAGAGGGGAGAGAGGAAGGTGTTGGTGGAGGACAGGGGCAAGAAAATGCATGGTAAGATGGGAGGGCGGGGAGATTTAGTGGGGGGTATTGGTGGTGTTGGTAGGGCGTCAGCAGGAAATATGAAATAAGAAAGCTGAAATAGTAGGGGTGGAGGAAGAGAAGAGGGGCTAGAGTAGGGAGGAAGAATGGAAGTAGGGGCAGGGTAGGGTGGAGGTGAGGAGATCAGAGAAGGAGTAGAGAGAAATGAACGGGGGTGGAGGCGTCAAAGGGAATGGCAAGGGGGGAAGGGAACTAGATAAGGTTATGAGAAGCAGTCTCAAGAGGCACTGGTAATGAGGTGTTGGCAAAGATTGTGCTTGAAGGAGCCCAGTGTAGTAGAGTTGGTCATTTTGGGTGGCAGTGAGTGGTACCAAGTAGGGGCTCTGGTCCTGAAAGAGCGTTGCCTTTGGGAAGTGCGGCAGCGAGAAACGGAAAAAGTGAGACTTTCAGAACTTCTGGTTAGGCGGGTGACACCGTAAGGAGTTGGTATAGTTTTGACCCCAGGGGGCAGGAGATCCAATGTAATCTTTTTAGCTAGTAAGCAGGTCTGGTACTTGATTCTGCCAGAGAGTTGGAGAAACATAGAAACATAGAATTTGACGGCAGATAAGGACCGCTTGGCCCACCTAGTCTGCCCATTTTCCTACCTAATAGATAAGCTGCAGATCCTAATTAACCAACAGCTTACTTCCTCCTACCCCCCCCACTAGGACTGCCTTATGTATGTCCCATGCATTCTTGAATTCCCCCCACTGTTCTTGACTCCACGACCTCTTCAGGGAGGCTGTTCCATGCATCCACAACCCTCTCTGTGGAAAAATACTTCCTCACATTACTTCTGAGCCGTCCCCCCTCTATCTTCAAATTGTGCCCCCTTGTTCTTGCACATCTCTTTTTCTGAAAGATGCCACCCTCTTGGACTTTGTTGATTCCCTTGAGGTACTTGAAAGTTTCTATCATGTCTCCTCTCTCCCTCCTTTCCTCAAGGGTATACATATTAAGCTCCTTTAGTCTTTCTTCGTATGTCTTCTGGTGTAGACTCTGCACCATTTTGGTTGCCCTCCTCTAGACAGCCTCCACTCTATGTCTTTGCGGAGATGGGGTCTCCAGAACTGCACACAGTACTCCAGATGGGGTCTCACCAACTGTCTGTACAGAGGGATAACAACTTCCTGTTTTCTACTATTGATGCCTCTCCCTATGCATCCCAACATCCCCCCAGCCTTCCTTACTGCCTTCTCACATTGCTTGCCCACCGTTAGGTCATCTGATATAATTACTCCCAGGTCCCTTTCTATTTTTACTGTTGTCAGTATCTCACCCCTCATTGTGTACTCTTGCCCTGGGTTTTTGTTTCCCAGGTGCATTACCTTGGACTTCTTTGCACTGAATCTGAGCTGCCATACATTTGACCATTCCTCCAACCTTGCCAAGTCCCTTCTCATCCTTTCCACTGCATCTGGTGTATCAACCCTGTTGCAGATCTTTGTGTCATCTGCAAAGAGACATACTTTTCCTTCCAGTTCCTCTGCAATGTCACTTATAAAGACATTAAAAGGACCGGTCCCAGTACTGAACCTCATGTTCCCCGCTAGTAACCCTCCTTTCTTCACTGTGGACTCCATTTACTACTACCCTTTGCGTCCTGTTGTCTAGCCAATTTTTTATCCAGGCTACCACCTTGGGACCCACTCCAAGGCTGGCTAACTTGTGTATTAATCTTTTGTGTGGGACTGTATCAAATGCCTTGCTAAAATCTAGGTAAGCCATGTCCACAGCCCCTCCCTAGTCTACTACTTTGGTCACCCAGTCAAAGAAATCTATTAGATTCATCTGACACGACCTTCCCATCGTGAATCCATGCTGCCTTGGGTCCTGTGCCCCACTGGCCTCTAGGTACTCAACAATTCTTTCTTTCAAGTGATTCCATCATTTTACCTACCACTGAGGTCAAACTAACTGGTCTGTAGTTTCCTGCCTCTGTCCTGCTCCCACTTTTGTGAAGAGGAATCACATCCACCCTCCTCCAGTCCTCAGGTACTACCCCATCCTCCCATGATTTGTTAAAGAGAGTAGTCAGCGGTGTCATTAGTTCTACCTTAGTTCTTTTAGAATTCTTGGGTGAATCCCATCAGGCCCCATTGCTTTGTCCACCTTCAATTGTATTAGTTCTTTCAGAACCCTTTCTTCTGTAATGGACTGGTATCGACCGTGTCTTCAGAGTGTTTCTCTTGTTTGGTTTAGGTACCTCACCCTCTCTTCCTTTGTGAATACTGAGCAGAAATATTCGTTCAGTATCCCTGCTTTTTCATTGTCACCCTCTACCCACATTCCCTTCCCTTTATTAAGCCTCAGTATCCCTCCTTTGGTCTTTCTTCGCTCCCTAATATACCTATAAATGGTCTTAACCCCCTTCTTAACCGAGTTGGCTATCCTTTCCTCGGTTTGGGCCTTTGCTATTCTGACTGCCTTCCCAGCCTCTTTCTGCTTTAACTGATAAAGTTCTCTGTCCTTCTCCTTCTGTGTTTCCTTATATTTCCTGAATGCTATCCTTTTCTCCTTAACCTTCCCTGCCACCTCTTTTGCTCTTTTGAGAACCATAGCGGTTTTTTCCTTCGTTGTGTTTTGTTGATTTGCTTTACACAAAGGCTTGTTGCCTCTGTGATGGCTGTTTTGATTACTCTCCATTGTTCCTCCACCCCTCCTTCTTGCCTGTTTGCTAGTGCTTTTCTGAGGCGCTCTCTCATTTTCCCAAAGTCAGCCCTCCTAAAGTCCAATACTCTTGCTTTTGTATGGCTTGATTGTATGGCTGTGTTTATCGTGAACCACACTGTTTGGTGGTCGCTTGTTCCCAGATGGCTACCCACTTCTAAATCTGAGATTCTTTCTCCGTCCCCATTTGAGAGTACCAGGTCTAAGATTGCTTCTTCCCAAGTGGGTTCCAGTACTAGCTATCTGAGGCATGCCCCCTGTAGGGCATCAAGAATGACCCTGCTCTTGGATGTGCCTGCAGCAAAGGTGCTCTAGTTAACATCTGGCATATTCAGGTCCCCCGTCAGCAATATCTCCCCTTTTTCTGCCATTCTAAGGAAGCCTTCTATCATTTCCTTGTCCATTCCCTCCCCCTGAGATGGGGGTCTGTATACAACCCCCATGCGGATTGTGGTGCCATTTCCTGTCTCCAGAGTGACCCAGTGTGTCTCATCTGCTCCCTGTTTACTCTTTAGTTCTGTTGCTTTGATCCCTTCCTTTACATAAAGAGCTAGTCCTCCTCCTCCTCTTTTACCCTCCCTGTCCCTCCTGTAGATAGTGTATGCTGGTATGTTGACATCCCAGTCATGGTTCTCTGTGTACCATGTTTCTGTGACTGCACAATATCCAGGCAACCCTCTTCCATCAAGGCCACTAGTTCAGGAGCTTGTTACACAGACTACGGGCATTGGTACTCATCACCCTCCACTTTTTGATGACCTTTCCCTTTTAGTCCCATTCCTGTCCTTACTGCCTTTGCCTTTTTTTACATTTACTTCTGGCCTGCTCCCTAATGACTTCTCTACCTTGGTGTTTACCTCACTAATTACTGTTGTTTGTGGGGGGAGGTTGGGATTTCTCCTTTTCAGTGCCTCCCCTTGGCTAGTTTAAATGCTTGTCAATGAAGCATTTAAACCTCTCACCTAGGATCTGGTCCCCGGACAGATGTAGACCATCGCCAGAATAGGTCTGCATCCCTCTAGGTGGCTCCCCAGTCCCCAATAAAGCCAAAACCCTGAGCTCCACACCAGTTTTTCAACCATTCATTGAATTCCCTGGTGAGGAGTACCCTAGCATCACCCTTGCCATGCTTTGCCTTGGAGCCAGTTTGCGTGCTTGTAGATATCACAAGTGTGGGAGAGGTGGGCGGGGGGGCAGAGGTTAGGCAACAACAGGCCTTGTTTAGGGCTATTGCTGTGTGTCAAAGAGCTGTGTCAGTAGCTGCTCCGTAAATCACAAGCCCATAGTCGATAACTGATGTAATAGAGCTCTGAATGGCAATGTTTAGAGCTTCAGCTGTTATATATTTATTTATTTCTTGAAATGTTTCACCAGGAGGGCACACTGAACAACAAGTTGCTCGTCTCACGGTGCAACCTGTGGGGAGGGGGTTATATAGGGTTGTGAAGGATGATCAGTTACAATAGTATGTGTGTAGTACAAACAATACAACATTGTAGGATTATGCAACAGTGGGAATACAAGGTATTGTACAATAAACTGTAGTGGAACATTGGGTAAATTACAATACATGTCCAAAATCATACAAAAGAACATATAAATGTACAAAACAGTCATAATGTAACAGAACCATTATAGTGCATGAGTGTATCAGGAGCAGGCTCGAGGTAGTACGCAAGTGCTATTGGAGTAAAAAGGATGGGGTAGGTTGTGCACACAGGTGACCCAGAAAGGCAGGTGGAGAAGAAAGGGGGAGAGGAGTAGGGTAGCCATTTCCTGATTCCCCCTTCAGGATGTTAAGAACCCTGCCGGGGGTTGGGGGTCAGGGTAGGAAGGCAGAAACTGGGGATAGGTATTAAGGAGGGTTAAAGCAGGAACAGCTGAGAGAGAGGTAATTGTGTAGGGCAGAGGATGAGGTAAGGGAGTAGTCGGAGGAGGAGTGTCGTATTTCAGGGGGGAAGGAGTTAGGCAGTTACTGTGCTTATATAATGGCCCTATGTGAGTATTCACAGTTTGGGCAATGTTTTCAATATGTTACGAGTATGCCAGTGTACAATCAAGGGTAACCCCCGGATACTTAAACAGATAAACCTGATCCAGCAATTCTACAGCACTGTTTCTGTTATTTAATCCTCGATCTTTGTTTGTTGTGGATTCCATGGAACATCATAATTTTATTTTTCTTGTAGCTGAGGATGAGTTTATGCAATTTAAACCAGGTCTCCACTTCTGTAAGGCTTTCCTGCAGCTGTGACTGTACGGAGAGTGGATTTGTGTGGGAGGAGAAAATTACTGCAGCATCTGCATATAGTGGGATGTTACCACGGCAGGATGGGGGAGTTTCTTTAGGAAAATGCTGAAGAGCATGGGACCCAAAATGGATCTGTAGGGGACTCCAGACCGGACTGGGAGGGAGGAAGAGACTGATTCCCCAATTCTGACCTGTTTGGTTCGATCACTGAGGTAGCTTTGGAACCACCGAGTGGTATCAGATGAGAGTCCTAGGAGATACAATTGTTCAATCAGAAGAGAATGGTTGACGGTGTCAAAGGCCTTTGTCAAATCAATGAAAGTGGCACCAACGAGATGTCCCTGGTCAAGAGCATTGTGGATGTTGGAGGTGAATTTGAGGAGGGCTGTGGTGGTGCTGCGCCCCTTTCGAAATCTGTGCTGCTCGGGACATTGCAAGTTGTATTTTTCATGGTAGTCAAAAAGCTGATCAGCAAATATCCGCACCAGTGCTTTGGAAAGGGGAGGGGAGAATGGAGATTGGTCTGTAGTTGCTTGTTAGGGTCTTGTCTTCACTTTTGTGAATTGGTGTTACCACTGCAGATTTCCATTTTGAGGGGAATTGCGAGAGCATGAGGGATCGGTTCATTATTTTGGAGAGAGGGGTCAGGATTTCGTCTATGGTGAGGGCGAGAAGTTTCAGATCAAGGGAATCCCCACTGGCTCTGGACCTCCCAAGCACTTTGAGTAGGTGCTTTTTAGTTTGACCCTCCAAAAAGGCTTTAAAGTAGAACGGCGGGTGTCCTTCCTTCGTTCCTGTTATGTCAGCAAGTAGTACGTCAGGGAAGGGGTCAAAGAAAGTTGGGGGTAGCACAACTAAGGTAATTGAAAGCTGCATTGAATGCATTGGCCATAGGAGATGTAACCCCTAGGTGGCGCTATCCCAAGGGCTACTACCCCTGCCTGCTTGACTAGTAGCAGGTTAAGGGGCCTGGGTAATGAAACGGGTGCCTCCACCCGGAGGTCAGGGTTGTTAGTGGTCAAGCTAACCTGGGCACAGCCCTCCGGGACACTGTAATCCCCCTCTTTCCCTTCTAGTGGCCTGAACAATATACAATAATTACTTTCACAATGACCCTTATTCACCAGGCAATTATCCACACTGTTTGCACTTACCACCAGGGCTGCTTCCTCTAGCTTGACCCTGGGGACCCCCTGTAAAACAAGGTTAAGCACAGCAAATAGCAACAGTACAATACTTTTGGCACAAACTGAAACCACAGTCAGGTTAAATGCAAACAAAGTTAAATCTGATTTATTCAGGGGACTTGAACAAGGGAGAGGCTTAATCAGGTTGATTTGCTTAAAAGCTATGTTAATCAGACAGTTATGCATGCAGTTCAGAGTACCTACACAGTTGCACATTCTGGGTACCCAGGTAGGAAAATGGTGGGCTAGCCAGAAACATTGCAGCTGGTTGGAGCCCTGTGATGGAAGAAAGCAACATGCACAACACACACTATTTGTAATCCGGACCCGGAGACTCAGTTTGTGAAAGAAAAGGCAACAAGACAATCAGATGACAACACTTTTAGATTTAGCTGCTGTTGCAGGGAGCTACCCTGATGTTTACTCACAATTCCCAATACTAGACACAGGCAGGATGAAATCGAGACTGCAGGCTGTTGAGCTGGAGTGCCCGGAGAAGCAGGGCCCACATGAACCACCTGTTCAAGGCATTGAGCAGGGGGTCTGATCCCTAGGCCAGTCTCTAGTCGATGACTTTCTCTGCGTAGCAGGTATTTTGGCTGGGCCAGTGTAGCAGGGCCCAGGCGAATGGATACGGATTCAGTCTGTGGAGCTGGATACAGCCTCCAGCAAGCAAAACACAGTTCAGACACACAGTGGGGAACCAAATAACGACCCACTATAAGCACACAGCACATTCACATGTAAGGAAATTCCACTGTACCAGGCAAATGGCTCTCTAGTCGCAATTACAGAGTCTGTGCACAATCCGGGAGTTCAGAGGTAGCTGGAAGTCCTGACAGGCCGATTGCATTCAGCAAATCTTCGGTCGTCTTCAGGTTAAAGCCTGGTCACAATTCAGTGGCTTAATTCGCTCTCCAAATTTGGATTCAGTCCAAAAAAGCACAGGTTCCCTCTCAGGAACAGCAGGCAGGCATGCAGGCCAAACTCAGGCCTTTCCACAGTGGCCTGAGTGCCAGTCATCTTGGTACAGTGCCAAAGAATGTCCCGGGCCTACATTTGCTCAAGGAGGTCAATAGTAATCCACAGGTTAGTAACACCCTTGGTCTTCTGTTTCTTGTAGGGGGCATGGGCATCACAGGCAGAGTTGAAGCTTAGGATGAAATGCTCAAGTGCAGAGTCTATTGGTGACCAGTCATGTTCACGTAGGAGAGTTTTAAGGGGTCCTAGGTGACCAGGTAGCAGCTTTCTACTGTTAGTTGTTTTTGGAGGAGGTATGGTAAATTTGTTGGTCCAGAAACAGAGGACTGGAGAGTGGTCACTTATACAGTCTGTGAGAACTTCAGTTTTTGTGATGTGATCAGGGCGGTTAGTAAGTACCCAGTCCAGGAGGGTTCTGGTCCCAGTTCTGTAGTTTACCCGAGTAGGTGACTGGACCATTTGTGAGAAGTTTGCTGCAGTCAGGGCGTCCTTATATTTGTTCGCACAGGGGGAGGACCAATTGACGTTAAAGTCACCAAGCATGATTGTTTCCAAGCTCTGGTTAAGGGAGTTGATAAGGTCAAGGAGGGGGTAAGCCTTGGTTGGTCAGCTTTGGGGGTATGTAGACAGAGGCCACTGTCAGGACTCTATTAAGCGCCCCAGGCAACACCTTGGTGGCAAGGACCTGGATGTTGTTCTTAAAGTGAGGCAGGTTAATGACATGTCCCTTAAATGACTCTTTTAGGTAGAGAGCACAGCCACCATCTTTCTTGCTTGAAAACAGCATATCCCAGAATAGAGATTGTAGAGTCGGGGATCTTTGGGGTTAGCCATGTCTCAGTCACAGATGGGGTTGTGATGTGTGGCCCAGGCAGTGAGAGAGTCAAGTTTATTGAAGAGGCTGCAGATGTTTATACTTGCCAGGGAGAGTGTCCCATCCCTTACGTGCAACTGGGACCATGCAGTGGGGGGCCAGGGTTGGGGTGGACGTTGCCTGAAATAAGTAGCAATAACAGTATTTGTCATTTTAATAGAGCTATGAGGTGTTTCTTATGTGGTAGTACGATTCTTTTCTTCTGAGGTTCTCTCACAGGAGGTTGTTGTGTAGAGCAGAAACCTGTAAGCAAGAGAGATGTGCTAAGGAGCATTTGAACATGCGTAGTTGGTATGAATAGCATCCAAGAATGTAGAGGTCTGGGGTTAAGTTGCCACGGTGGGGTAGGGAGTAGCTACATGTAATGGTCCCATGGGCAGAAAGAGGGAAAGCAATAGCATGTTCTAAGAATGGGTGGTGTAGCAATCCACCTGCCAAACCAGAATGGGTGATTAGTGCAATAAAGGTGAGCAGGCTTAGTGGTGCATAGATGGTTCCCACGTTAAATCTAAGGTCGAACCAGGGTAGAAAGACGATAGGATGCAGGAGTGGTCCTTTAAGAGGCTGTCCTTCAGAAGGAGGGGAGGAGCAGAAAGGAAGAGCCAGTGAGTGCAAGGGAGATAAAGGGGGCGGGAATAAAGTGAATTTAATATAGGTCAGGACAGGGGTGGAGGTCAGGACAAAATACTTACAGTAGGCGCTAAGAGAGAAAGGGTAACTAGAGAGGAAAATCATTAAAAAAAATTGACAGGATCCGAGGTTTGTACTGGAGAGCCAATCGAGCAGCTAACAGTGAAGTCTAAAGCGAGTCAGTATTTCTGCATATTTTAAACAATTTCAACGAAATAAATCAATTCCCAAAATACACACAGTATGAGCTAAGAGAGAAAGGGTAGATAAAGACGAAAATCAGTAAATAATTAGCAGGGTCTGAGGCTTGTACTGGAGAGCCAATCAGGCAGCTCCAGAGCTCAGAGGCTGCCAATCAAATGGATTCCTGTGTCTGTGCACCAAAATTTGAAGGACTCTGGCTGAAATTGAGTGGTTCCGTGCCTTAGGGCTTTTCCTGGTGAGGTGGCTGGCAGAGCGGACTGCGCGAGGATTAGCGAACCAAGGGAAAAAACCTCCAGACAGAAACTCAGCAGGGAGTTCAGTGGTGGCAAGGTGAACAATAGGAGGGTAATCGGGGGCAGGTCATCAGAGAGTCACAGAGAAAGAAAATGCAGGGGCAGGGCGGGTCAATGCCGAGCGAGCTTTAGGCGGTGGGGGGGAGTAGTAGTTGGGGAAGGCAAAGACAAAACAAATCAAGTGGTGGACTGGAGAGAAAGAGAAGGGAAAGAAAAAAAAAATGAAGAAAAAACAGGAAAAAGAGAGCAAGTAGTGTTCATTAGACCTTGGTCAAAATGGAGGACTTGTCATTAGGAAAGCAAGAGCAGCAGTGTAACAGCCAAATAAATTGCACTTAAAAAAAATGAGGTAATTAAGTAGCTAGGAGCAACAGTGATAGAGTAAAATTGCACTTTTAAAATGAGAACAGTTAGCCTGCGAGGTAAATTAACAGTGAAGTCTAAAGCAAATCAGTATTTCTGCATATTTTAAACAATTTCAGCAAATTAACTCAATTCCCAAAATGCACACAGTAGGAGCTAAGAGGGAAAGGGTAGATAAAGAGGAAAATCAGTAAAGAATTAGCAGGGTCCAAGGCTTGTACTGGAGAGCCAATCGGGCAGCTCCAGAGCTCAGAGGCAGCCAATCAAAGAGATTCCTGTGTCTGTGTACCACAATTTGAAGAACTCTGGCTGAAATCGAGCAGTTCCGTACCTTAGGGCTTTTCCCAGTGAGGTGGCTGGCAGAAGCAGATGGCGGCAGGAGTAGCAGCCACCCCACTAGGGTGAACGTGCCTGGTAAAGGTGGCAGCAGCAGCTTAGGGCTTTTCCTGGTGAGACGGCTGGCAGAAGCGAACAGCAGCAGGAATAGCAGCCGCCCCGCTAAGGTGAACGTGCCTGGTCAAGGGCAGCAGCAGCTTAGGGCTCTTCCCAGTGAGGTGACTGGCAGAAGCGGACGGCTGCAGGAGTAGCGGCCAACCTGCTAGGGTGAACACGCTCGGTCAAGGGCAGCAGCAGCTTAGGGCTTTTCCCGGTGAGGTGGCTTGCAGAAGTGGATGGCAGCAGGAATAGCAGCTGCCCTGCTAGGATGAATGCACCCTGTCAAGGGCAGCAGCAGCTGTCCTCAGTCCATGTTAATAATCTTTTATTTATTATTTTAGAATAAATGTTCTGTGTACAGTCAGTGAGACTAATTGGTCTGTGACAACTTGGACGCTTTTTATTATCTTTTTAAAGACTTGGTACAGTTATATTTTTCTTTCATGATGATGGAATTTGTCCCATAATATTAATAGATTGGAACAATCTCCGTAGATATAGCACCCTTATCTCTGTTTGTGTCAAATCACATCTAAAGGGCCCCCATCAAGGCCCGGGAGCTTTGCCAGCATGTCTTTTAGCACAATGAACACTGCTCAGTCACGCTACACTGAAACAAGAAAGTGAAAATGATTACACTTAAAACAGCCTGAAAATGGCAGAATCAACTTCCAAGTTTTTTAATCACTTTTTTACCTGTAAAAATCATGGTAGGATCAACCTGATTTCTGTATTCTATCACTTTAAGCCTATCAGAATCATGGCAGGAACAAACAGATTACCTAAATGAAACACTAATTTGTGTCAGACAGGGACTACTTTTGTCTCTCCCCAATATTTGTGGCCATTTTATTATATATATATTAGGGTTCAACTTAACACAACAAAAGTAGGGAATTGTGACATTAGGATTTTCAACCCTAATTCCCCACCCCCACCAACCAAGCAGCAAAAGAAAAAACATTAGGGTTTTGGGTCTCCAGAGTCATGCTTAGCCCTCTCCCCAGCCCCCGTAGCCTCCTATCCGAATCAGAAGGTACAGCTCCAAGCCAATGCCTCATAGTGATACACTCTTCAAAGGTAGAGAAGTATGTCTCACCACATGTTGCCAACAAAATCTGTTGTAGCTTTCTTCTCGGAGGACCCTGCCAACTCTGTGTGAAGAAAAGAGATCACATCTGACCTTGTTTGCTCAGGGGAGGAGGTGAGCATTAGGTTTGATAACCCCAAGGAAGACCCCACCACTGGTTCACCAAGACTCTGGAGACCCAAAACCCTAATCTTTTTTTCCTTTTGCTGCCGGTACGATGGGGGTGGGGAGTAAGGGTTCGAAACCCTAATGCCACATTTTCCTACTTTTATTGCATTAAGTTGAACCCTAACTGGTGCATTATTGCAGTATTTATTTATTTATTTTTTTTATAAAGAATTTCCTTTCTTTGTGAGACAGTGGAATCGTATCCTCATTCACGCAGGTCCCTTTGGTTCCTGCACCAAGAGAAGACTACATCCACCTAGGGCCCTCCTGATCCTGTACTTCCGTGCAGCAACGGATGTCAAAAAGTATCGAAGTTATGAACAAACATAGAAAAATTTCAATATACCTTCATAACTTTGTTGATTTTTAATATTTTGGCCCCAGCATTTCAACGTAGCCTTCTCATGAAGCCACTTCATGAACCCGGTAGGTGAACATTTTCAAATCTCGAATGAAACGTCATTTTGCGCCACAAGTTCAAAAACACGTTTCAGTCTGGTTTTGAAAAACGACAGCTATCATTTTCATGAGATGGTGTGAAAAAATGATTATGTTGAAAATTTTGTGTCAAAATATTGAAAATTACCAAAATTAAGAGTGAGCATTGAAAATTTTCAATGTATGGTTATAACTGGGGTTTTTTTTATATTTTTACCAAAAACTTTACACATAGCCTTCTTATGACCCCACCTCATAAACAAGACAGATGAAAATTTTCAAAGCCTGTTTGAATGGTGATTTCAGGCAGTGACAGCGAAATCACAATTCCGAACAGATTTGAATAATTTCACTGCCCCTGTTCATGAGGTGGGTTCCCAAAAATGCCATGTTGAAAATTTGGTGTGAAAGTATTTAAAAATAACAAAGTTTTGAATAAAAGTTCAAACCCCACTGAAATAAATTAAACTGGACTTGAGCTTATTTTCTCATATCACAGTCACCAGTTCCAACAGCAAGACCTGTCTTCAATTGGAGAGTGGATCTACATTGTGGGACATGTTCAGGTGAGTGAGGATATGTGGGGGGTTGTCGGGTGGTAGGTGCTGAGTGGGGGGGTTGGGGTGGGGTAGGTGGGGTCTGGGGAGGTCAGATCTCTGATGGACCTTTTTTTTTTTCAGGTAAACAAAAAAAAAAAGATCTACAAGGTATGGTTTTCTTTATTTTAAGGGGACTCGAAGCAACACTGTGGATTGGGCACCTCAGTATCAGGATGACCTTTGGCAGCACCGGAGGTGGGCACCCAGGTGCTGATATGCATATTATTTATTTATTTTATTTATTTAAAATTGGTGACCAGGAAAGGCACACTGAGCCGAGGCTTGTTTCCAGGTGCAACCCAGGTACAGGGTGTACACTGAGAGCCAAACAGAGAAGATATAACAAGTTCTTGTTACAGATGTATAGTACAACAGTAGTGTGCATGACAGCGCAGTTAATATCTGAGTAGACAAGGGATGCATTATCCAGGACTTTCATGTCTAGTGAATTGCGTAATCAGCATAAGTCAGTATAAGTAATAGCATAAGTCAGTAGTTTGTATATGCAGCTTTAAACTGGAAACATGGTAGAGTGGACTGGTACCGGGATAGGACAGTGAGTTCTTGGAGAAAGAAAGGTGAGGTGGTAAGGGGGTGAGCAGCCTGGAGGGGAGAGGGTGGCAAGAGAAGCGGTACCATGGGTCCACTTATTACTGAACATATAAATAAAATGTAAAAGAAATAAGCACTGGGAAGGTGGGGGAAGGTGACCTGGAGAGGAGAAAGAAGCATTATCATGGGTGGGCACCCTGGTCCGCTTAAGCAATATTAGATAGGTAGGTAGGTTGGTACGTAGATAGATAGAAGACAGACAGAGAGACAGACAGACATACAGACAGGGTGGCTCACTTCTCTAATTGAAGCCGGCAGCACAACTCCTGCTGTGGCTTCAATATTCAAGAAAGTCCTGCTGTTCTCACAAAAGAACAATACGAAAGAACTACAGTATAGATTTTAACTGTATCAATCTTCATCATTCATCGATGGTGGGTACTATGCTGGAGGCGCTAGGACTCCGTGGGAAGTTTTTTAGCTTTAAAAGCTTTCTCCCTCCTAGGAGGAGGAGGGGCCGATGTCGAGAATGGCGCCACCCTTGAGGCCAACGCATTGCGTGGCACTCGCGGGTTGGCCACTAACTGACACCAGCCCCTCCAATACCTCAGTTCTGCTTTTCCTGCCATCGAGGCTGCAGTGACTTTGTGGGACAGCGAGAGATTCTGCTCGCGTCCTCCAGTTTCTAGTCTGGTTCTGCTCATTCAGTTAACGTGCTTCGGCTGCACTAGTTTTCGGCGCGTGTTGGCATTTTTTTGTTTCAATATTTTCAGTCCGGTGTCGAGTCTTTCTCTTTCGTTTTTGTTAATTCTGTGCACGGTCAGATCATGTCGGGTTCGCGCAAAAGCAGTCAAAGGTGGGAACTTCCCCTATGCGCTGGTGCCCCCGTGGAAGTTGGTTTTCCATAACAGACCCGTATGACCAATGTTTTACCTGTCTGGGGCCAAATTATGACATGGATCTATGCAACATCTGCTTTTCAATCAATTACCGCACCTTAGAGAGCCACGCGGCGATGTTGGACTGCGACCTGCCAACCTTCAGTGGTCTGTATTGCACAAGGGCTGCTAAGGTAAGGTCCTTGGGCACATCCCCTGGGCCTCCCCTACTGCTACATGTACCGGGGAAGAGCAGGCCTCTACTGGGCAAGAAGTTAGGGGAACAGTCAACTCCTCCATGGGGGCCATCCATGGATCGCTCATGGCTCAGTTCCCCTTTGGGGAACCAGCCAACCCCGGTGTCAAGGCCTCAGCTATACCTGGGGCCTGCATCAGTGGTTCCTTTGAGAGCTTTGGAGGGTGCAGCCTTGGCTCCTGGCACCAGTTCCGGTGTCGGTGAGTGAGGCTGAACCACCGTTGCCACAGAGTCCTCTCCCAACACCACCCTCATTTCTGGGATGGGTACAGTTGCCGGGTTGCCTCTCTAGGGATCGCCGTAGTCCCCTCTTGGATTCTGAGGATGATCAGGTTGATCCAGATTGGCAGCTGAGCTCCCTGGAGTGATGGTCGCTCCCCAGGATCCACAGGTCTTCATCCATGAGTTCTGTTCTCAGGGTCAACACCATACGCAACACTGCCCTTTTCTCTGTCGGTGCTATGCTCAGTGCTGCTGAGGACTTTGATACCATCTTGAGTGACAGCACCACTTGCGGCGCTGTGCTCAGTGGTGGTGCCATGGCCGGTGCTGCAGTATATTATGGTGTTGTGGTCAATGCTGCACCTGGTGATGGTGCCATGGTTGGAGATGGTTCCGTGGTCTGTGCTGTTTTGGGGTTGATGCTGCGGCAGCAACATCCCTGAAGTCGACACCACATTTGAGGTCGACGCCATGGCTGGTGACGATGTCGATGTCAGTGCTGCTTCTGGTGATGGTGCCACTATCTGTGATATGGCCAATGTCAGTGCTGTGGTCAGTGCCACCTTGGGTGATGGCGCCACATTTGACTGCTGTCCCCATGGGGGACACCAGCATCAGTGCTGAGTCGGTTTTTGGTGCTGACATGGAGTTTGAGGGAGTCAGAGGTCGACTCTGGTGCCAGCTTCTCTCTTCCCCCCCTCCCTGAGAGTGGTGGCCATGGTGGGACCTCTCTCAAGAGGCAGGTCTCATTCCTCTGGACTGGGGGGGGACCAGGTGACCTGGTTAGCCTTCTGCTCTGCCCGGGTGATCTCGGTCACACTGTGGCAGAGTCGGAGTGCTGGGCTGAGCACCACCTCCCCATCTAGGGGATGGAGTCCTGCAATGGGTGGGGACAGGGGCCACCCTTCTGGGTCTGCATGGCTCCGGTCTCGTCATCAGTGGTCTTCTCCATGAGGACTTCCCCCTGCTGGCTCAGGGAGTTTTGCGCAGCAGGTGGGGTCTGGGCAGCTCACCCCCCTCGCTTCAGAGGGGTCCCTGCTTGTGCCCACAGCCCTGGCAGAGGGGTTTTGGTCTCTCAGAAGAATTCTGCCCAGCCTTTTTCCCCCTCTGCATCCCCCCTTCTCCCGTGGCTTTCCGGTCCCTTAGGACCTCTCACTTGGGAGCAGTATAGGGTGATGGCGAGTAATTTCCCCATCTATTTTAGGGCCATGGATGAGATGGTGTTCACATCTCCTTTTCCTGCACCATTGTTCCATATGCAGAGCCCTTCCACTTTTTCAGCTTCCTCCTCCGGTCTTCTGATGCTGACGTAACACAGTATCAGTGGTTCCTGGTGATGATGATGGAGGAGCTCAATCTTTCCTCTACAACTCAGTGCAATCCCATGCATGTGACAATGGTGTTCCTTAGGGAGTACAGCCAGGAGCTGATGGTGATCTCACCCATGAGCTCAGCCTCTTAAGGAGGAGGAGTCTCACAGTGTCTGGTAATTCCCTGCCTCCGCTTCCCCAGTTCCTGGAGACTGCCAGTGCAGATATTGCACTCCCTCAGGGTCTTTGCCCCACCACACATTGGGCTTATAGTAGCTGGATATCCCTTCTGGAAGTCTGCGCCTAACAAGAGACTGTCCTCTAGACACGGACTCTGTGGAGTTTGATCACTGGGGCAGGAGAGTTTTCACCTTGGCACGTCTCTTATTATCCATTGCTGATCACCAGGCACACATGATGGACTATGAATGGTACCTGTGGGCTTCGTTAGGACAAATCCTGGTGACCATGCCTGATAGCAAGGCAACCAGGCAGGCCATAACCATTTCCATGAGAGGCCTGGAGCTAGTGAGATACTAGGTGCAGGCATCTTATGATGCCAGTGCAGTAGCCTCCAGGACTGTGGGATCTGCAGTGTGCATTAGGCGGATGGCATGGCTTCACCTTTCCCGGTTGTCACCCTTGGCCTGGCATAGGGTGACTACCTCGCCATTCTGAGGGGCCCAGTTTTTCTCTTGCGGGCCAGGTGACAACTGTCGGGGTGCCATCCCTCTCCTGCAGGTCAGGAGGCTCGTTCTGGCTCTGAACAGTAGTGGGTCTGGCTAGACCCGTGATGGACCCTCTCCTCTTGTGAGTCCCCCACAAGAGGCTGAAGGCTATCTAGCCTTCAGGGAGGTACCTGTACCACTTTGTGATGCTTGGTACTTACCCATCAGTGATGAATGGTGAAGATTGACACAGTTAAGATATAAAGATGATGTACCTACTGTAATTCTTGATCTTACTATATATCTTCGCCATTCATCACTGCTTTTTGCCCACCATCCCCTCTTAGGCCTCAGCTTCTGGGCAGTGACTCCTCCCTGCTTGCCTTCCCTCCCCCAATGGAGGCCAGTTGTGAACAAAGACTCTCTGGTACCTCCGGGCTCCCTGCCACTTCTTGGAAGCATCAGGGGCCCACTCAGAGTTGGAGGGCAGGCAGGAGCTCTTGCTCTCTTTCCTCTGGCTCCCTGGGGCCTTCTTGATAGCTAGGAAGAGCCCTTCAGAGTCTTTCTGTTCTGAGAGTCCTGTTTCAGGCACCATCTCCGGCTAGATGCCTGCCATCAAACCAGGGCCCTTCTGCTGGAACCAGGGTGCCGGGGACCCTCTCTTTTCCACAGAAGGCTTTCAATTTCTTTATTTCCTTGCAGGGGACCCAGTGCTGGGTCTCTTATTAACATACAGTCCCCTCAGACCTCCCCAGGAGTTAGGAACCTCATTGAGGTCTTCCTCTCTTGTTAAATCACCTCCCCCATGGTGCTAAATATAGGAATTTATATCCTCTTATGCCCCGGGATTTCCCCTAGGCGCTGAGGTGAACTTTGGTTTGAAGATGGGCTCTCTCTCAAGCTCCTTACTCCCTACTGCCTCTCCCGCTCACTCCAATCCACCGATGAGGGATTGCTAGAGATTCCCAGGGTTCGGTTAAAAACATCTGGGGCACATGCTTTTTCTCATGCTGCCCCTACCCTGTGGAATTCTCTGCCTCATCGGTTAAGGAAATGCCTGACCGTATCCAGTTTTAAATCGGAACTCAAGATATATTTGTTTTATCTAGCCTTTTTAGAAGGTTTTTAAAATTTATTGATATTATATGTTAATATTGTCTCTGTGCTTATTGTACCTTGATACTTGAAAGGTGCTTAAGAAATAACATTTTTACTTTACTTATTTCCAGCCTTGGGGAGGAGGGAGGGAGGGAGGGAGGGAGCCGACTGGAATCGTATGTCTCCTGCCTAGTGGACCTAGAGTTGACTCCTGGACTGTCAGTCAGTGACACCTGTCATATACTCTTGCTGGTGAGGGGTTTGTTTTTTCCATACACCCTCCTGGGAAAATCCAGTTTTCAAACAACATGAAGTCTTGCTATATTATGACAATTGCAGTATGACCGCAGGTTAGAACTGCTCCGGAGGTGAAATAGTTAACTTCCATGCAAGGCATGGAATCTTGAGCGCGAGCTCGGTTAAGGAAGCTCTGTCTGCTTGCTTTCAAACCGAAACTGTCAGATTCTTTACTCCGCCTCACTGAACAGTCGCTCCGGAGATTTCTCCTTTTGCTCGGTTCATTTTCGAGGTTTAAAACAGTTTAAAAAGTTTAAATTCATCTTAATTTAACCACAACCGTTCAGTTCAAGCTCTGTCTGTGGTAACGTAAGTAATAGATAGGTTTTACATACGAATTCTGTGTGGAACTTGTAAAACATTTATTGGTTCGGTTTGAACCGATTAGGTTGCTTTTTCAATTGCTAGTCCTTTTTTAGAGTGCGGTTCCCAGTTCCTATCAGTTCTAAAAAAAATGGATTTCATTACGTTTTTTTCCACGGCCCATGACACGGTTGGGAACCGATAGGAGAGTCTTGCTTGGCGGATTGCCATAAACGGGCAAGTTTTTGGTTAGGCTGGCATAATGTCTGAGAAACCCAAAAGAAAACCGGCCCACTGGGTTTCAGCACTGCGATGTCTGTGGGGAAGCCTTTGCCAAGGCTGACCCTCACACCACCTGTGTTTATTGCCTGGGGTTTGACCACCTCGATTCAGACTGCCAGATTTGTAAGAATTTCCCTGCTGCCACTGTTGAAAAGAGAGTTGATAGGCTTAGGGAAAGAGAGAGGTCAAAAAGTCCACTGACCCGGATGGCCGGCCTGGTTCGGTGCCAACCGAACCTGAGGAAGTGCCCTCTGACCAGGGCCAGACTTCCTCAGGCAAACGAAGAGCTGGCTCCGATGAGCCAGTTCCTGCAAAAAGGACTAGAAAGTCTGCTGCTGTGGAAAAAGTCCTTTCCCCAACAGCTGAAGAGATAGCCAAAGCAATCCAAATTGTCCAGTCTCTTTCCCCGGTTCCGGAACCGACCCTATCTGGGATACGTTCAGTTCACCAGGTCCCACCGGTTCAGGATTATGATTTTGAGGAATTTTATGAACCGTGGTGGTGGTGGGGGGAGGGAGTATGAAAAGTGTAATTATGGTCTGGAAGATCTGGACGCTCCTATTGAGCCAGATACCTCTCCAGACAGACCTTTAGGGGGTCCCCCTCCCCAGGCTTTCTGAGTCCCCTGCTCATTTCATCTTTTACAAGAAAGTTGCTGAAACTCTTCAGCTTCCTGTTGAGGCAGCTGTGGATGATCAGGAAGAGCCTGATTATGTAGAAATGATGGATATTCCAGAATCTAAGAGACTGTCTATTCCCCTTCATAAATCTTTCAGAAAACAGACAGTAAAAGTTTTAAAAACTCCTCATTCTATACCTCCTGTGGATAAAAGGATGGACAGAAGGTATACTTTATCAGATTCTGACATAGAATTTCTCACACAGCAATGCAGCCATGTGGGTGTAGTGCAGGCTGCAGCCTGTGACAAGGCAAATATCCCCCTAGCTTCACATCCTCCTGAAAAGGACTCCAGGAAGATTGATACTATGGCAAAGAAACAGTACATGGCAGCATCCTTGGGGCTCAGACAAGCAAATTACATGGCTTATGCTGCCAGATACCAGAAATTCAGATGGGATACTGTGCTGGCTCTAGTCAAACAACTCCCTGACAAGTTTGCCAGGGATCTGTAACAGGTAGCTTTAGATGGTATCAAGGCATCAAAAATGCAATTTCATGCTGCGGTGGACTCTAATGATGTATCTTCTAGCGTTATGGCTACTTCTATGGCTCTTCGCAGAATGGCCTGGCTCAGATGCACCACATTGTCACAGGATACCCAGTCAAAAGCCATTGATTTTCCTGTGATTGGCAATTCTTTGTTTGGGGAGCAAACAGAGAATTATATGAAGAAAATGGATGAATACAGGACCACCTATCGCAGTGCACAGGCCAAGGAAAGGCAGGCCACTCCTCAGAAGCCTCTCCTCTTTCATCTCACCCTGTATTTACCAAGTTTTTTAAGGGTTTGCTTCACACTAACCCTCCATTCAGGGACCCTGCCCCTGCCTGGGATCTCAATGTTTGCATTGCTCAGCTCATGCAACCTCCTTTCGAGCCCTTGTCTTCAGCTGAGCTTAAGTTCCTGACTTGGAAAACTGTGTTTTTGGTAGCTATCACCTCTGCCAGACGCATAAGTGAATTACAAGCATTGCCAGTGGAGCCTGACTTTATCGCCTTTCACAGAGCTAAGGTAGTCCTTTGGACTAATAGAAAGTTCCTGCCTAAGGTGGTTTCGGATTTCCACCTTAATCAATCTGTTTCTCTCCCTGTTTACTTCACTGATCATTCTTCCTCTAGTGAGAGGAGGCTGCACAGCTTAGATGTAAAGAGGGCCCTTAGCTACTACATAGAGCGTACCAAGGGTCACAGGTTTGACTCCCTTCAACTGTTCCTCACTTATGGTGAGGTTGGAAAGGGGAAACCTGCCACTAAAAGATCCATTGCCAGGTTGATTGTCTCTTGTATCCAATTCTGTTATGAAAAGTTGGGTAAGACTCCCCCCTCAGGCCTGAGGGCTCACTCTACCAGAGGTACAGCTGCTTCTCTGGCTACTGCCAGAGACATCCCCATTCTAGAGATATGTCAAGCAGCTACCTGAAAAACGGTTCACACTTTTACCAAGCATTATTCCTTGGACATTCAAGCTAGGAGTGATGCTCTGTTTGGCACAGCTGTCCTTCAGAGCCTATTCCCTAAGTAGGTTCTGTCCCTCCTCCGTGGGGGTACTGCTGTGTAGTCTGCAATTGTCATAATATAGCAAGACTTCATGTTGTTTGAAGAAAAAATTACTCACCTTAGTAATATTGTTTCTTCTAATGGAGTCTTGCTATATTATGACCTCCCTTCCTGCCTGCCCCTCTCAGAACCTCGTTTTTGCGCTGTGGGTGGGCATCACAGTGTTGGCACTCTGTTTTCTTGCCACTTTGTTGTTTTGTTTCACCCTCCCTAGGGTGAGTGTGTTTTTATTTCATTATTGGGTCTCTTGACTTGAGTCTTTTTTCGAGACCAACAAGTGTGTTTGTTAGGATAGTAGTCAGTTGGCTAGTGTAGGTTTACAGCTTCCACACTGAACATTAGTGAGTTTTAGCTCGTAAAGATCTGACGGTTTCAGTTTGAAAGCAAGCAGACAGAGCTTCCTTAACCGAGCTCATGCTCAAGATTCCATGCCTTGCATGGAAGTTAACTATTTCACCTCCGGAGCAGTTCTAACCTGCGGTCATACTGCAATTGTCATAATATAGCAAGACTCCATTAGAAGAAACAACATTACTAAGGTGAGTAATTTTTTCTTCTGTGCTCAACCGCTTCATCATAGACTTTTTCCCAGGTTAAAAAAACAGGAAGTAGGTGTTTATGCAGGAGTTAAGCTCCCTCTTGGTCCACAGGGAATTCTGGAACACTTTAAGTGGATGCTTATCCTCTTCCTCCGTCTCCTTCCCTCCCCTTCCTCCTTCTCCGTCTCCTTCTCCTTCTTCTTCTTCCTCTTCCTCCTCCTCCTCCTCTTCTCCTCCTCCCTTCCCTAGCCCTCCCTGAGGTTGGGCTCCACCCCTCAGAAACCTGCTAGGAACCAATCTCTGCTCTTCTGAATGGCTTATTTCCTTTTTCAGTTAATATCCTTCCCTTTTCCTGTCCCTTGGGCTCTCTTGCCCCACCCTCCTACTCTTACTTTCTCTATCTCTGTTGCCTCTCCGGCGAGCAGAACTGAGGTGTTAGAGGGGGCAGTGCCAGTTACTGGCCAACCCACGAGCGCCACACAATGCATCAGCCTTGAGGGCGGTGCCATTCTTCACACTGGCCCCTCCTCCTCCTAGGAAGGAGAAAGCTTTAAAAGCTAAAAAGCTTCCTGCAGTCTCCTAGTGGCTCTGGTGTAGTACCCACCAGTGATGAATGGTAAAGATATACAGTAAAATCAAGAATTACAGTAGGCCGGGGCAGCGGTAGCTCTACCGCTTGCGATGACAGTGACCCGGGTTTGGGAATGGACTCAGGTCATCAGAGGGCCGGCTGGGGGCAGGAGACCTGAGCATTCGTAGGACTGCTCATCTCCTCCGGGAGGAGGCGGGTGAACCTTGGCTTGGTGCATGAACAACTTCTAGTGGAAGCTGGAGGTTCGGGATGTCCAAGCAGTCGGAGCTGGGGTGGAGCATGATGGATGCCGGCGTATGCCATGGCATCATGCTCACGTCACGTTCCTGGAGGGTGTACTCAGTAAAATGCTTGACACTGACGTGACACTGGCGAGAGAGCTGGATGAATGGCTCTCACTCACCGGTGCCCTGATCCACGGAGGATGGACCCCAACAAAATCAGAAAGTATAACACTGGGGATGGGATTGAGCCTGGGGGCCCTCTCCCACTTTGTCCCCATCTGGGAGGTAGAGCCCCGACTCCATGGGCGGTCCTTCCGTGGTTTGGGTGCGGAGGGTTAGCGGGGTGACAGTGCTGGTGTTAAGGGGAAAAAAATAGAAATTACAAAAAAAAAAAAAAAAAATTATGGTAGGTACTGTACGTAATTTTCATTTCTTTTGCATTGTTCTTTTGTATGAGCTCTCACTAAGCCACTGATCCAACTGAAGCCAGAAGCATGACTCCAGCTGCAGCTTCACAATTCAAGAAAATTCCTGTGACAGAGAAATCCTAGGTGGAAGGCATAGCAAGGGCTCATGATTTGTCTTTCGTGAGCTAAAATTCTTCATCTTATCTGTATCAATCTTCACCACTCATCACTGTTGGGTCTGGCCAGAGGATCAGGACCCCGAGGGAGCTTTTTTTTTTTTTTGCAAGGGGGAGGAGTCGGCATCAGGACGGTGCCGCCCTTGAGGCTGACACATTGCGTGGAGCTCGCAGGTTGGCCAGTAACCAATGCCAACCTCTCCTCAGCCCTAGTTCTGCTTCTCCTGCCATTGAGTGAACATGACTTCACAAGTGAGCACCATTTTATTTACGCCAATGGCCTAGTCTGATGGGTTTTCCTTTAAGTTCTAGTTCTTCTGCTGCATTTCCTCGGCACTAGACTGGTAAGATCTTTCCATTATTTTCTTCATCAACACTGAATGCTGTTTTTGTTTATTATTTTTTTCATCCTGTCATGTCTTGTTCAGGGGACAAAAAGAAATCTTTCAAGGTATGTCGGCCTCCAATGAGTCGGTGTCCTTGCGGCCGACTGTGTTCTGTCATGGACCAGCATGACCAGCGTTTCACATGCTTGGGCCCTAGCCATGACATGGATCACTGCGACACCTATTTCTCCATGGACCATCTTGTGTTGGAGTTGTGCGCATTAAAAGTTGGATGTGCACCTCCGACTTTAGGGGGACAGGCTCGCACCTGGGTCACCAAATGCAGGGTTCTTGACCCTTCCTCCAGGTCCCCTTCCAGTCCTATATTACCCACGGGGGGGGGGGGGCCTCTTCAAACAACATGAAGTCTTGCTGTATTATGACTGATGCAGTTTATCTCAACATTAGAACTGCTCTGGAGGTGAAAGAGTTAACTTCCATGCAGTGCATGGAACTTAGAGCGCGAGCTCGGTTAAGAAAGCTCTGTCAGGGTAATTTCAAACCGAAACCGTCAGATTCTTTACTCCGCCTCACTGAACAGTCGCTCTGGAGATTCCTCCTGCTGCTCGGTTCATTTTCTCGGTTTAAAGAGTTTTTTCTCAGTTAAATTCAACCTCGATTTTCATTATTTTAACCGCAAACCGATCGGTTCAAGCTCTGTCTATGGTATTGTAAGTAATAGATAGGTTTTCTGTGTGGAACTTGTAAATGTTTATCGGTTCGGTTTGAACCGATCAGATTGTATTTAAACTTCATTCTGAAGCGTTTTAAGGCTTGTTAAGTGCGGTTCCCGAGTTCTTATCGGTTCCTAAAAAGTTTCATTACGTTTCTTCCACGACCACTGTGACACGGTTGGGAACGATAAGGGTATCTTGCCTGGCACTGCCAACAAAAGGGCAAGTTTTTGGTTAGGCTGGCATTATGTCTGAGAAACCCAAAGAAAACGGCCCACTGGGTTTTAACACTGTAGTGTCTGTGGGGAAACCTTGCCAAGGCTGACCCACACACCACATGTGTTTATTGTCTGGGGTTTGACCACCTCAATGCAGACTGCCAGATCTGCAAGAATTTCCTGCAGCTACCCTAGATAAGAGAGTTGGTAGGCTCAGGGCGAGACTAAAAGTCCGCTGACCCGGATGGCCAGCCCGGTTCGGTGCCAACCGAACCGGAGGGGGTGCCCTCTGACCAGGGCCAGACTTCCTCGGGCAAACGTAAAGCTGACTCTGAGGAGCCAGTTCCAGCAAAGAGAACTAGAAAGTCAGCAGGTGTGGAGTCAAAAATCCCTTCTCCAACTGCTGCAGAGATAGCCAGGGCAATACAGATTGTCCAGTCACTTTCCCCGGTTCCCTCCGAACCGCCACTATCTGGCAAAAGGTCAGTTCGGTCGGTTCCACCGGTTCAAGAATATGATATAGAGGATTTTATGAACCAGAGGAGGGGAGGATGATTATGATCAGTGTGAATGTGACTTTGAAAGTCTGATGTGCCCATTGAACGGACATCTCCCCAGACAGACCTTTGGTGAATCTCCCCTAGGCTTGCTGAGTCCCCTTCTCATTTTCTGTTTTATAAAAAGTTGCTGAAACCCTCCAGCTTCCTTTAGAGGAGGCTTTGATGAGCAAGAGGAGCCTGACTTTGTAGAGATGATGGATACCCCAGAGTCCAGGAGATTGTCTATTCCTTTACATAAATCTTTAGGAAACAAACAATAAAAATTTTAAAAGCTCCTAATTCTGTGCCTCCTGTGGATAAAAAGATGGACAGGAGGTACACTTTGTCAGGTCCTGATACAGATTTTCTTTCACAGCAATGCAGTCATGTTGGGGTAGTTCAGGCTGCAGCCTGTGATAAAGCTAATATTCCCCTGGCTTCACATCCTCCTGACAAGGACTCCAGGAAGATTGATGTCATGGCCAAAAAACAATACATGGCAGCGTCTTTGGGACTCAGACAAGCAAACTATATGGCTTATGTTGCGAGATACCAAAAATCTAGATGGGATACTGTCATGGCCTTAGCAAACAGGTCCCTGGCCAGCTTGCCAAGGAGCTGGAGCAGGTGGCTGCTGATGGTATTGAGGCATCTAAGGTGCAATTTCATGCTGCAGTGGATTCTAATGATGTATCCTCTAAGTCATGGCTACATCTGTGGCTTTTCGTAGATTGGCTTGGCTCAGGTGTACTACTTTGTCTCAGGATACCCAGTCTAAGGCTATGGATTTTCCTGTGGTGGGAAATTCTCTGTTTGGGGAGCAGACAGAGAATTATATGAAGAAAATGGATGAATATAGAACCACTTATAGAGTGCACAAGCCAAGAACGGCAAGCCACTCCTCAGAGGCAGCCCCCCAAGGGTAGGGGCAGGCCTTTTCACAGGCCTTTTTACCAGACCAAGGCCTCCTCTTCAGCCTATGTTCAGAGGGGGTTCTTCAGAGGGAGAGGCAGACGGGGTACAAGCAGGCCTGCTCCCACCCCTCAGCCTAAAGCCCCTGCCAAACAGGCACCCTGATGGGATGCCCAGGGCCGGCTCTCCATTACCTGTAGGGGGCAGGCTGGCTTACTTCGTCCAGGACTGGGAGTCTTTAACATCAGACAAGTGGGTCCTGGAAGTAGTGAGCCAGGGTCTGGTTCTCAGCTTCAAAAAATTTCCAAAGATGAGAATCAGATCCTTTCCACCTGCAAACCCTTTAGAGACTCTTGCCTTGGAAACAGAAGTCTCAACCCTCCTGGCTCTCAGAGCTGTAGAAAGGGTTTCTCCCTTACACCAGGGCAAGGGTCTGTACTCCAGGTACTTCCTTACCCCAAAAAAGACAGGAGAGTGGCGGCCCATCCTGGACCTAAGATATCTGAACAAGCACCTTTTAAAACCAAAATTCAAAATGGTGACTCTGGGAATGATTTTACCCTCCCTAAGGCCAGGGACTGGCTAGCTTCCCTGGACCTCAAGGATGCCTACTTCCATGTTCTTATCAGAAGCTCCCCGAAAGTACCTCAGATTCGAACTGCCCTCTGGCCATTATCAGTTCAGAGCAATGCCCTTCGACCTTACCTCTGCCCCAAGGGTATTCACAAAATGTCTGGCAGTAGCAGTTGCTCATCTAAGAAGGCAAAATATTGCCATCTTTCCCTACCTGGACGACTGGCTCATTGTGGGTCAGTCTCCAGACCAGGTCAAATCACACCTGCAAGTTACCCAGCAGCTGCTTACCTCTCTGGGCTTTCTTCTCAATCTTCCAAAGTCAGTTCTGGAACCTGTCCAGGTACTCACCTTTATAGGTGCAGAACTGGACACAAAGCAGGCCAGAGCCTTCCTTCCCCTAGAAAGGGTAAGGACCTTGGTGGCCCTGGCCTCGTCCTTCACTCTGCAGGTCTGTCGACCAGCAAGGCATTTCCTGCAGCTCCTAGGACACATGGCTGCTTCCACAGCGGTAGTGCAAGGAGCAAGATTTCAGATGAGGGACATTCAGTTCCATTTGAGAGCCTTCTGGTCTCAAAGAAGAGATTCCCTATCCAAGTTAATCCCAGTGACCCGAATCCTGATCCAGGCCCTTCAGTGGTGGCAGGATCAGAGCAATCTGAGACAAGGGGTGCCCTTCATCCCTCTATCCCACTCCTTGACCCTTACTACAGATGCGTCCCTCTTGGGATGGGGAGCTCACATGGGCGACCTCTCCACCCAGGGGTTATGGTCCCCTCAGGAATCTCTGCTCCACATCAATCTGTTGGAACTCAGAGCTGTTTTTCTAGCACTTCAAGTTTTTTCTGCATCTGTTCAGAACAGACAACACCACTACAATGTGGTACATCAACAAACAAGGGGGCACTCGGTCTTCGGCCTTGTGCACCAAGCGATGAAGTTGTGGTCTCTGGCTTATTCCTGAACACTTCCCTCATAGCAGTTCACCTCCCAGGCAAGGACAATGTCCTGGCAGATGCTCTCAGCAGGATTTCCCAGGGCCATCACGAATGGTCACTGGATCCCTAGTACTGGGATAGTTTTTGCCAGATGGGGCACTCCTCAGATAGATCTTTTGCAGCCCCAGACAATCATCAACTTCCACTTTTTGTTGCAGGCCCCAGTGTTGGGCTCAGTCCCCCTGGATGCCTTTCTTCTCGATTGGGAAGGAAGTTTCTCTATGCCTTCCCCTTCCTCTCCTGTTCAAGGTGCTAGTCAAAATCAGGTCTCAGCCCTGCAAGATGATCCTGATTGCTCCAGACTGGGCCAGGCAGCCCTGGTACCCACTCCTTCTGTCCTTAGCAGTCCATCTCTCCCTGTGTCTCCCCAGGAACCACAATCTGTTAACCTGTGCTCAGGGAGAGTCTGGTATCCGAATCTCAAATCCCTCAACCTCAAGGCCTGGCTCTTGAGGAGTTAAGTTGCTGATCTACAACTTTTCAGGGTGTTCTCGAAATCTTGAAAGCTTCTGAGAAGCCTTCCACCAGGGCTACCTATAACTCCAAGTGGAAAGGTTTTCCATATGGTGTTCTGGGAAGCATATTTCCCGGAATCTGCTGATTTACCCACTGTTTTGGACTATATGGTCCATCTTAATTCTTAGCACTGAGACCAGCTACCCTGAAAGTGCATTTGGCAGCTGTCTCTGCTTTCATTTCAGCAGGAAGCCCTCTTCTCTTTCTGCTCACCCTGTATTTTCCAAGTTTTTAAAGGATTGCTTCATACCAATCCTCCATTCAGGGACCCTGCCCTGCCTGGGATCTTAATGTTTGCATTGCTCAGCTGATGCAACCCCCTTTGAACCTCTGTCTTGACGAGCTTAAGTATTGACTTGGAAAACTGTTTCTAGTAGCCATCACTTCTGCCAGGTGCATAAGTGAGTTACAGGCTTTATCAGTGGAGACTGACTTTATTTCCTTTCACAGGGATAAGGTAGTCCTCAGGACTAACAGGAAGTTTTTGCCTAAGGTGGTTTCGGTTTCCACCTTAACCAATCTATTTCACTTCCAGTGTTCTTCACTGACCATTCCTCCTCTGGTGAGAGGAGGCTGAACAGCTTAGATGTTAGAGGGCCTAAGTTACTACATAGGCGTACCAAGGGTCACAGGTTTGACTCCTCCAACTATTTCTCACTTATGGTGAGGTTGGGAAAGGAGACCTGCCACTAAGAGATCCATTGCCAGGTGGATTGTCTCTTTTATCCAATTTTGCTATCAAAACTGGGTAGGTTCCCCTTCAGGCCTGAGGGCTCACTCTACCAGAGAATGCGGCTGTGTCTCTAGCTGCTGCCAGAGACATCCCTATCTTGGAGATATGTCAAGCAGCTACTTGGAAAACAGTACACACTTTCACCAAGCATTACTCCTGGATATCCAGGCCAGGAGGGATGCTTCG
Source organism: Neoceratodus forsteri (assembly GCA_016271365.2). NCBI lineage: Eukaryota > Metazoa > Chordata > Ceratodontiformes > Ceratodontidae > Neoceratodus > Neoceratodus forsteri. The sequence continues at coordinate 549,961,490 of CM028129.1, forward strand.
GTTTGCACAACCGTGCTTCAGAGCTATTCCAAAGTAGGTTCTGTCCCTCCTCCATGGAGGTACTGCTGTGTAGTCTGCATCAGTCATAATATAGCAAGACTTCATGTTGTTTGAAGAAAAATTACTCACCTTAGTAATGTTGTTTCTTCTAATGGAGTCTTGCTATATTATGACCTCCCCCCCAGCCTGCCCCTCTCAGAACTTCTACTTTGGGTATGGGGTGGGCAGTCCACTGTTGGCACTTATTGATGCCCCCTTTTATGTTTTCCACCCCTTCTGTTGGGGTGTTTGGGTGTTGTGTTTTATTTATTTTATCTTATTTTTTCTGGTCCCCTGACTTGAGTCTTGGTGTTGGGACCAGAAAAATGTGTGAATATTTTAGTAGCCAGTTGGCTAGTGTAGGTTACAGCTTCCACACAGAGCCTTAGTGAGTTTTGCTCGTAAAGATCTGACGGTTTCGGTTTGAAATTACCCTGACAGAGCTTTCTTAACCGAGCTCGCGCTCTAAGTTCCATGCAGTGCATGGAAGTTAAGTCTTTCACCTCCGGAGCAGTTTTAATGGTGGGACAAACTGCATCAGTCATAATATAGCAAGACTCCATTAGAAGAAACAACATTACTAAGGTGAGTAATTTTTTCTTCTTACCTCGTTGGGAACCCCTTCCATGATGCAGAAGGTCCAGCCTGACCCCCTCTTGGGGTCAGATGGGAGGCACCATCCAGGCAGTTGCCTCCCCGGAGGTGAAGGCTCCACCAGCGTCATGGTCTGAGGCCTCAGTGACCGGGCCAGCACTGACCACCGGTGCCGCTTGCAGTGACAGGGATCTGGGCAGCACTGCGGGCGGCACGGGGACGGTCTCCAGCGCTGCCTTTATCCTCAGCACAGTACGCGGCACTGGGGATGGGGGCGGCACCATGGGCAATGCGGGCCAGTTTGCAGTGCCATGGCTGAGAGGGATCAGGGAGTGGTCTGGGTTCGAGCCTCCTCTGGGGAGGACGATGCTGAGGCTGATCCAGACTGGCTCCCAGATTCTTCAGAATCCTCTGATTCCGCCTCCTTCTCCTCCTCCTGCACATCAGCTCCAATTCAGCCCCCTTCCGAAGAGCAGATGGCTTCCACTGATACCGGGATCAGTGGAACTGACTAGTCCTTGGGTGCCCCAGAGGGCAACAAAGGGCAGCCTGGAGTTGGTGGTCCATCTGCCCCATTGGGAGGTGTATCCCCTCCTGTGACAGTTCTCGCTGGCCCTACTTCTGGGCCGACTGGAGCCTCTCAGACAAGGGAGGGTACTCCACCTCCAGCTGTCTCTCAGGGGTCAGCAACAGGGTGTCAGCTACCATGGCTGATGCTAAGGAAGAAGGCTGTCTCGGAGTCTGAGGGGTTGAGGGGGCTGGATTCAGGGTGGTGTCCTTTCCTGGGAACCTGCAAGGGTTCGGGGAGGAGTCACAGTGCTGGTCTGCTCTTCTCCCCTGAGGTCTCCTCAAGAAAGACTTCATCTTTAGAGGTTAGGGGCCACCCTTCTGGGCTCATGTGGCCCCAGTCACCTTGTGGGGGGAATTCTGTCTTCGGGCTCAGCCCTGGCCATTCCAGCTTGGTTGAGCGCCCTTCGTCTTCTGGGACCACCGGGTCTCCTCCTCCTTTGAGCTCTCCCGTTGGGTCCCCCAGCCCAGGCAGAGGCCGCACCCCTCCTCGGAGGTACCGGGTCCCTTTGCCTCTGCCAACCCAACCCTCACTCCCAGGTCACCCTGGTCCTACAGGACCCCTCACCTGGGAGCAGTTTAGGTCCATGGCGGCACTATTCCCTGCCTACTACCAGTCCATAGACGAGGAGGTATTCCATCACTCCCCGGTGCAGCCTGAACCTAACTCTCCAGACTCATCAGCTCCCTTGTCTTCCTCCTCTGAGGGAGAGGAGTCCTCTGTCCACCTTTCCCCCTGCAGCTGATTTTGCCAGCTATCAGCACTTCTTGTCGGGGTTGCTTGACAAGTTCCATATCTCCACCGTAGGCAGTCACAATCCTGACCGGTTAGTGCATGACTTCATGGGAGAGATCTTATCTGTGTCAGTCTTCACCATTCATCACCTTTGGGTACATGACCAGAAGTCATGACTCAGCGAACTCTTTTTTTTTTTTTTGGTTTTGGTAGACTGGCCTTTCATCGGCTTACTCGGCGTCGCTTGGTAAGATCTTCCCTTTTTTTTTATTCTTGGTGACGTCGAGTCTGTTTTGGTGTTTTCCCGTGGGTCATGTCAGGAGTCGGGAGGGCAGAGACGCCGAGGCAGGGCGGCCCCCCATGGAAAGCGGTGCCCTCTGCGGCCGTAAAGTTTCTGTCATCGACCAGCACGACTGTTGCCTTTCGTGTCTTGGCCCACTTCACGACATGGATTTGTGTAACGCCTGTTTCTCCATGAACCACTGGGTCATCGAACAACGCACGTGGAAAGTGGGGCGAGCTCCACCTACTTTCCGGGCCATAACTGGTTCTGACTCTGGGGCTGCTGTTTGGGCCAGGGCTGTGTCCTCCACAGATACTGCTCACGGTGCTGTGGGGGCACTGGCACTGGCTCAGGCGTGGTCTCGGTTTCTGGCATGCCATTTGGCAAGGATGGCACCGGGCACCCTCCTACGGTCTGGCACAGGGGCCTCGGCCTCTACCTCTTTGGAGGTGGAGTCGGACTCTGAGTCAGATGAGCAGTCTGACTCCTTGGGGTTGACTGTTGGTGTGGGCAGCCCTGTAGTGTCCTCGACAAGCCAGAGTTAGCCCCCTTCTGAGGTGGGGTCAGTGGCTGCCGAGACTGGGGTCAGGGGTGCTGACCAGTGGGCAGTGGTGCAGGCCACCATTACTCTGCAGCCCGGTCTTGGTGGGTTCACTGACCCCTCAGCAGTGGTACCCCTGCCTGCGATGTGCCAGGATCACCCAACTTTGGGGCCGATCAGGGCTCCTACGGGAAGGGAGGGTACTGTGCCCTGGATAGCTCCTTCGGGGGCTGTCAGCTACCTAGGCTGGCCCTCTCAAGGAGGAGGAGGGCTCTTTCGGACTCTGAGGGTTCGAGGGGCATGGTGTCTGCACGGCGACCTTTTTCGGGGGCCCAACCGGGCTCTGGAAGAAGCCGTAGTGCGGATCTCTGCTCTTCTTCCTCGGTCTCTTTGAGAGAGACCCATTCTTTTGAGGTAGGGGGACCATCCTTCTGGACCTATATGGCCCCGGTTGCCTCACAGGGGGGATTCTTCCGGGTGCAGCCAAGGCAGTACCAAAATGGTTGTTCATCTGTTGGGTGTGGAGTCTTCCGGAGCACCTTATTCTTCGAGTGCTCTTGGTCCGCTCGTTAGCCCCGGTAGAGGTCAGCCGACATCTCTTCTCGGCTCTGTCCTCATCCCTCTGCCACATTCTCCTGTGCTCCCAGGCATCCTTAGTCCTAGCAGTTCTCTCTCCTGGGAGCAGTTCAGGACTGTGGCTGTTCAGTTCCCAGCTTACGTTAGGGCAATGGACAGTCAGGTTTTTCAACCCCCCCCGAGCAGCCGCCCTCTGAGCAGTCCGTACCCTCCAACTCTTCATCTCCCTCTTCTGGGGGAAAGGAGCCTTCTGTCCACATCTCTCCAGCCTCTGATCTTGCTGAGTACCAGTGTTTCCTCATGAGGATGTTGGAGGACTTGCACCTCACCCCTGCCACTGTAAGCAATCCAGAGCACTAGGCGCATGCCTTTCTAGGCAGTTTCAGTGAGGCCACCCTCGTGGTGCCCGCCTGGTCTGCTCCCTTTTGGGAGGTGTCGTTGCGTTCCTGGCAGAGGACCTTCTCTGGAGTTCCTGTCCCTAGGGATCTCTGCCAGCGGTATTGCACCCCATGGAGTCTCCAGGTTCCATGCCTCATCCGCAGTCCGGATTGACGCAGTTGGACACTCCCGATGGCCTTCGCGCCCTTCACTGTGACTGGCTCCCAGATCAAGATTCCTCGGATTTTGACTTCTGGGGTAGGAAGGCTTTCTACTCGGCATGGTTGTTGCTTTCCATTTCTGCACAGCAGGCCCACTATGCAGCCTATGACAGGTTCTTGTGGTCCAGGCTAGGTCAACTCCTAGCCTCGTTGCCTGACGCGGAGCAAATCAGACAAGCCACTACACTCTCTGCACGTGGCCTGGAGCTAGCAAGGCACCAAGCGAGGGCATCCTATGATGCCAACGAGGTAGCTACCAGGGTCGTAGGGACAGTGAATTGCACTAGGCAGACGGCATGGCTGGGTCTTTCCCGGTTGTCACCCTTGGCCCAGTGTAGGGTGATTAACTCCTCTCACCAGGGAACCTATCTCTTCTCCCATAGAGCGAGACTGCGTTTGTTGGGGCAACTTCATTCTCCCTCCGGGGGGTCCCTGTCTCACTCTCCCCACTCTCAGGCCTCTCCAGGCCCTGAAGGTTCTCCCTCTTAGTGTGTCACCCACTGAGAGCTAAGGGACTTTGTCCCTTAGGGTGTAAAAGAAAACCCCCTTCGGGGAGGCTCGGCACTCACCCAAAGGTGATGAATGGTGAAGATTGACACAGACAAGATATGAAAATTACGTACCTACCGTAATTATGATCTTTCTGTGTATCTTCACCATTCATCACAATCCCGCCCTCCATCCCCTTGGGGCCTCAGTCTCTGGGTCCACCTCCCTCTCTGTGCCCAACCTCACCCCCCTCCTTTCTTTGTTAGGAGTGGGGGTGAACAGGGGCACATGGGGGGATAATGTTCTGGGGAGAGTGGTCAGCATGGGGGGGCACTCCCTCTCCAGTGCATTAGCTCCACTCCTTTGGGGTGGGAGTTGGCAGTTGCCCTCCATTCTCTCCTCCTCCTTGTTCCCATCCATCTCATTTTTCCTTGTCCTGTGGACTATCCTTTATTACCGAAAAAAAAACAAACTTCTTTTCCTTTTTCACCAAAAACCTTTCCTTGAGAGGGTGTTAATTCTCTGTGCCCTGTCCTTCTTCCAGAATAGCCGATTCTGTTCAGATGGAGTTTTGCCAGCCATTCTGTGCCTTGAATTCTGGCAAGAAGTATTTGGCTACTCCTTGCAGTTTCTGTACAGTCTGGAGATGGACCAGGGTCTGGGATGTGTTTCACCTTCTCCCCTCTCTTCCTACCTTCTAAATTCTTTATCCCACCCTACCTCCCTCCTCTATTTCCAGAGATTGGGGCCCCTCCCAATCCCTTTAGTTTCCAACTTCTTTCTTTCTGTCCTCTCAGTCGTTATTTCTCCTTTTAGTTTTATATGTTTTCCTTTTTCCTGTCCCTTGGACTTCCTTGTCCCATCCTCCACTCCCTTCCACTTACCTCTCTGGCGACTCAGAACTGGCAGGCAGATGGAGTCGACAGCGCCTAACGGCCAACCCACAAGTGCCACGCAATACATCAGACTGGAAGGCGGCACCGATGGTGCGTCGGCTCCCCCTACAAAAAAAAAAAAAAAAGCTCCCGCGGGGTCATAACCTTCAGCCATGTACACAAAGGTGATGAATGGTGAAGATACACAGAAAGATCATAATTATGGTAGGTACGTAATTTTCATTTCAGTGCGGCCAACCTGTTGGTTTCCGCCTGGCCTGCTCCCTTCAAGGAAGCGTTGTACTGGGCCTGGTGACGTCCCTCAACCCAAGCACCAGCCCCAAAGGACCTATGCCAGAGGTATTGCTCACCCTTGGGTCTCCAGGAGCCCTGCCTCAACCCCCTTCAGGCGCGACTCTCCTGAACACACTCTCCAGGCATAGAAGCCCAAGGCATGACCGATCACCAGAATCTGACTCAGCTGAGTTTGATTTTTGGGGGAGGAGACCCTTCTCGTCAGCGCGCCTTCTTTTATGTCTATCAGCTCATCAGGCCCACCATGCTGCCTATAATAGGCACTTGTAGTCTCTGCTAGGTCAGAGCCTAACCTCTTTGCCTGACTCAGAGGCAACCAGACAGGCCATTGCTCTCTCCGTGCAGGGCCTGGAGCTTGCAAGGCACCAAGCAAGGGCATCTTACAATGCCAACGAGGTGGATTCCAGGTTGACGGGGACAGCAGTCTGCATCAGGTGGATGGTGTGGCTTTATCTTTCCCAATTATCACCCTTGGCCTGGCATAGGGTGACTACCTCCTCTATCTGGGGAACCCATCTGTTTTCCAGCAGGGTGAGACGAGAACTTCAGAGGTGCCTTCCCTCTCCTGCTAAGAGAACCTTGCCTCACCCAGACCAGCCTCAGGCCTAAACAGGCCTGTTAAGGTTCCCTCCTCTGGTGTCTCCCCCACTGAAGGCTGAGGGACCGTTTCCTTAGCGAGGTACTGGGCCCCCATCGGGGAGCTTGGTAATCACCCAGCAGTGATGAATGGTGAAGATTGACACAGATGAGATATGAAAATTACACACTGTACCTACCGTAATTCTTGATCGTTCTGTGTATCTTCACCATTCATCACTGAATCCTGCCCACCTTCCCCTCTCAGGCCTCAGTCGCTGGGTGATCCTCCTCCCTGTTTGCTTCTCAGCTAGGACCTCGGTCCATCTCCAGCATCTCCTAACCCCTCCTTCCTTTGGGGTCAGAGGGTTTTCCCCTGGGAAGACAGACAGGGAAGCTACCTTTTGTTGGGAGTCTCCAGGGCTCTTCCTCAGTTCAGATAGTCTTGTCTTGGACTTACTCCTCTCCCTCCAGTCCTGGTCATTGAGGAAGTATAGAGGGGAGGCCCTGGTGACTCCCTCAGTTATTTCTCCTCCAACCACATTGTGCCAGTCTCCAGAATGTGGTTTCCCTGTAATCTCCTCTCCTCTCCTCGTTTTGTGGAGAATAAATACTTTTCGGTATAGCTCCTCCTCTGGAGGTGACTTCTCTCTATAAAAAGCTAAAGGACAATCCCTTGGAGTTTCTCTCTTCAGGAATATTCCTAAAAGTGTCCTTTCCACTTCAAATTCTTCTCGGCAGGAGGGGAAGACACCGAGACATCCTTGGCCCTCTGGGAAGGTCTCTTGACTGCTTTTCCCTCTTGGATTGGTGCCAATCTGCTGCTTCAGCCTTATTAGACTCTCCTGTGGCTTGGAAGACAGTCTGGTCTGGGGCAATACCATTCTACTCCTTAAGCAGTTCCTGGGCTGTATCCTCATTGGTGGTGTCTCCCCGGCCCTCTTCTCCCTCCCTCCTTCCTTTCTTTCTCTCTTCTTTTTTATCCCTCACCCATTCATCCCTCCCTTACTCAGCCTGAGATTGGTGCCTTCCTGTCCCAATACCTTAGGCCTCCTTCTCTTCTGTCCTCTCTACAGCTTTATTCTTCCTTTTAGTTTTACATCCTTTCCTTTTACTATCCCTCGGGCTCCCTTGCCCCTCGCTCTTTCTGTTTCTCTGTGTCTCTCTCCGGTGTGCATAACTGGGCTTGAGGAGGGGTCGGTGTCGGTTACTGGCCAACCCATGAGCCTCGAAGGCAGCACCATCCCAATGTCTACTCCTCCCCCTTGCATAAAAAAAAGCTCCCACAGGTTTCTGATCCTCCAGCCAGAATCCAACAGTGATGAATGGTGAAGATACACAGAAAGATCAAGAATTGCGGTAGGTATGTAATTTTCATTTTTGTGAGTCTCACAAAAGAAGAACCATGTCTCACAAAAGAAGTTTTGACTTAGTTTTTTTCTCACATTTCTTTTGTGAACTCATGCAAAAGAATCATTGTTCTTTGTGCGATCTCATGAAAGAACTGTGAAAACGAATGAAGTCCAAACTCTTCTTTCATGAGACGATGTTCTTCTTTTGTAAGACTCAGATCTCAGGAAAGAAGAATGGTTCTTTCGTATGATCTCACAAAAGAACTGTGAGAAAAAAGCTAACTCCAGACTCTTGTTTCATGAGCCGAGGTTCTTCTTTTGTGAGACTCACAAAGGAAGAATTTCACCATACAAAAGAAGATTTGGAAACCCTCATTAAGCCTTCCACCAAGGATTTTAGGGAATTCCCAAAACCATATTTTGGGGTCTTTTTGCAAAAAAGCAAACTCCAGAATCTAGGTAAATGGGACCTGTTTAGCTAGATACATGTGTTTTTTTTTTCCTCCAGGAAATCATTTTTAGGGGGTTTCAATTTAAAAAAAATTAAAAACAAGATTACTGCCATACGAAAGAAAACATTTTTTTCTCACAAAAGAAGAATTTTGGCTCACCAAAGGAGATGCTTCTTTCATAAGCCAGAAATTCTTTCTTTTGTATCAGACATAAAATGAAAGACCTTACTGAGCATGCTCAGAACTGAAATGTCAAATCCTTATAACTCAGGAATGGACTAATATTTTTTTCACCAAAGCAAAAAAAAAAAAAACATCTTTCAAACCCTAGGCATCCCTCAGTATGCTTAACTAATGCAGTCAGCCTCCTGTGTTGAACTTCCCCAGAGAGATTGGAATGCATGTAAATGGTGGAATGCATCATTGGCTTGTGCAACAATTCAAACTGCTGCCCCTAGGTTCTGCTACATTCTAAACCATTCAGATTCATTTCTCCACCTGCCTAGTAAAGACACTTTAGAGAGCTCTCCTCAGCACCTGTCTGAATTTGTTATTTTCCATTGGAAAATCAAATTTTTCCTCATAATGTTTGGTAAATGATGACCCTAGTATTTTTTTACAGGTTAGATTACTTAGTTTTATTAAATGTGATTGTTTTTTTCGGTTCCTCAGTGGTTCCAGGGAACCGTCTCCTCAGTGGATTTTACCACACTTTCTTTTAATTATAAGCTCTATGCTCTGGTTCCTTCCCCAAGGAATCACAGCGGGTGTTTTGTCCGAATTGTAATTTTCCCAGCTCCTGTCTGAGAACCATCCTGATTCCTCCCCTTTTAAGGGAACCAAGTCCTATCTCTATTTCCCCTGTTTTTCTCTATTTTTGGGAACCAAGTGCTTCTTTTTACTGTCTGTTTTTTGCAGTTTTTGGGAACTGACTGCTGTGATGCTCTGCCCCTTGCTTATGATTATGGTATGATATCTGTATTATAAATACATGGTCTGTGTATGGCATTTCAGTGTGTGAGGAATTTGGCCTGTAGCTTCAAATTATCAGTAGATGTAACCAGGAGATAGTAAAACAGACCAGAAGGAAACAGTTAATGGGAACATCCTTCCAGGGACAGTTATTGCCTGCTGCTGCTTTTGAAGTTGGAATGTAAATACAAATTGTATGATGTTTCCAGAGAAAGGTAATTAGGCTCATTCCTCTCCTTTTAACAAATAGCTAAAGAATCATAAAATACCTCAGGTCTTACTGACAAAGGAAATCAGCAAAGGGACATGAGTGTGGGAATGTTAAGATCAAAGAGAAATTGTTTAATTAAAGGATGCCATGTTTCAGAAATGTTTTTTTCTTCCGATGTACCATTAATTTTAAAATACCTTCTGGTAGTAAATTATGTTTGTAAGAATTAATTCTAAAAGGAGGAGCTAGATGACTCACCAAGGGGGGTGGGGAGATAGAGTTGAAAATGTATCAGTGTGTCTGAAATGGGTGATATCATTTTGGGCTTTAAAAACAGAAACATCTAACTTAAATCAGCACTTGCAAAAAGGTAATACATTAGATAGCAAAGATCTAACAGTATTGTGGTAGGAGTCTGTGCTCTGTAATTTTCCCATTTTCTTTTGTGACTGTAAGCTCATGCTATTTGTTCTGTATTTTTATTTTACTTATGTTACAATTTTTAGTAAACCACCTTTTCTTTAAGATACTGCCTGTCTTCTCAGTCATTTTTGCATATCATTGCTGAACCAATATTAAGTCTGACAGCTGTAAGGGCTTGCATGGTGTTACTAAGCTGGAAAACAGTAAGAATAGACTTAAGATCTCTTATAGAGTTTTAAGAGTTCATTTTGGATACCTGGTGGGTGCCCCGGCAAAAGATTGTACTGCAGTCCTGAAGAGGGTACATAGCTGAGCCATTACGCTGGGTATGCTAGCATAAGATTCACAGTTTGAATCCCCCCAGAACTTGAGGCTAAAAGGTGATTTGAACCCAAAGCAGGCAGGAGGGTTACCCTGTCTGTTGCCTGTTCACAGTATTGCACTCTGAGGTTGGCACTATGGGAGCAGAGGGCCTGACCTGTGGCGTGCGTTTGTGACAACTGCAACTGTTGATCTTCCTGGATATAAAGTCTCCACCACTCATTGACACTAATGGGACTACACTGGAGGCACTAGGACTGAGTGGGAGCCAGAAATCTTCAGGAGGGCTGGCACTGGGGTAGGACTGTGCATGTATGGCACCACGAGGCCGGCTCGCGCCATATAGGCTACCTCAGCATCAACCCTCCAACACCTCAGTTCCTTTTTTCCCACTGTCAAGTGCGCATCAGTGATGACGTCGCTCGCCCACTGGAAGTCAAATCTTCACATCTATATGACAGCAACTTAGTTGTTCAGTATTTGATTAAGTTTTAGTACATTTATTTAGTTCAAAAAAAGTTTTTTTTTCTTCAACGAAAGAACAGAGAATTCTTCTTCAGCCCGCCTTTGATGAAGTTGACCATAAACGGTGCCGTTGATGGTAGGGATACTTCTCATGAAAGCTGTTTTTCCAGCGGGGCAAGGTCCATTCCATCACCCTTTACGGAGGGGGTGGGTCTGACTATGGCCAGTCCAGTGCTCGGGAGGAAGGGCGGTCCTCCTGAAAGCACAAAAAGAAGCCATCCCATTCTCGATCTTCATCAGGAACCCAGCACCACTCGGCCACAAGTTCTTCTTCATCCCACCTGTCAAAGAAGAAGCAGTACCACTGGAGGTCGCCCTCTGGTACATCTACACGATGATCATCAGTAGTGGGGGACAGGAGGCTGACTCCCGAAAGGGTCACCTGCGGCCTTTGTTTCCAGTGTCTGGCATCCTCAACTCCGGAGTCCCTCACTGCCCCTTGGAGAGGGGTCCTCTGGTGAGCAGTTTCATCATTGGGCCGATCTTATGGAGCAGTGGATTTAGCAGTTGTCCCAACTTCCCACACCTGCGGAGTCGACCCTGGGGCCTTCGGGCCTAGGGGCTTCGAACCTGTGGGTGGGACAATTGGGTCAGCCTAGTTGTGCGGCACCTTATTCGGTGCCATCGATGCTGCAGTCTTGTGCTTTCCCCCTCAAATGGCTGCAGCACAGGGGCCAGCACAGGTACTACCTTCTCCTACTCTTGTTTTCAGATCTTCATCCTTGGGTGCTCTGGGGTTTGTGTTGGGGTCTCCAAGCGCTCGCATGGCACCGGTTGCAGCGCTGCCTTTGACTCCAGTCTTGGCAGTGCCACATCCGGTGCCACGCCCAGCGCCAGCACCATTTTTGACACCAGTGCTGCCGCGGGTGCTGGGATGTTTTACTCTGATTCAAGGAACACCTCCTCCTGCTCTCTTTCCTCCCTTTCCTTTATATACTATCCCTCCTGAGCTAGTAGTAGATGATATTGAGCCTGATCCTGACCTGCAATTAGGAGACGACTTTAATGAAGATTCTTCCTTCAGAGTGGAAAGTAAGCCCTTTACTTCAGCAGAGCCTTTGGTCAAGGACCTATCCTTTAAATCTCTTCTGAAGAATATGAATTCCACCCTCTCTCTCCAGACTTCGGAGGTTGATCCAGGGAAGCTGTTGCACCTTCAATAGCTGCATGTTCCGGAAATCCCTGTGGAATTGACACCTCCGGTACAGCTCTCTTTTTTGAGACTCTTTCACAGATGGTGTGGGACAATATGGCACTTATTCCTTCCATGGCCAAGTCCATAGACAAGAAGTACACCCCTCCCCAGGGATTCACCAATCCTGGCCTCTCAGGCCTTTGCAGACGCCATAGTGGTCTTAGTAGAAAACGACAGAGCCGTTCTCCCTCAGGAGTCTATGGCTCATCCAGTAAATAAAGAATCTTGTAAGACAGACACCTTGGGGAAGTGAGTCTTCACCGCTGCGACCTGAGGAGTGTGTATTGCTAGCTACCAAGGCTATTTCTCACAATATGAGCATACCCTCTGGCATTCGTTACAAAACCTTTGTGGAAGCTGTTTCGGAGTTGGACATTAGTTCAGAGTTTCTCCAGACTATTACTAGAGACATTGAGTCCAATAATCAGCAACTTAAGGCTGCTATGGATGCCTCTGACCCTGCCTCGAGGGCAGTGGCACCTGGGATATGCACCTGATACCACTCATGGTTACGGACTTCGGGGTTTACAAATGATGCTCAGCAGAGTCATGAATTTGCCATTTGATGGAGTTTACCTGTTTGGCCCGCAGGTGGCGCAGGCACTGAAGGCCATGCAGAAAACTAGGACTGCCATTAAGATGGCCAGACCGGCACCTGCTGCCTCTCAACAGAGCAGAAACCGCCGGTAGTTTCATAACCATCAGTCCTTTCATGGTAAAGGCAGAGGAGGCTTCAACAAGAATCAAGCCTCTCAGCTGCAAATGAAAATGCAGCAGAAGGCACAGGGCCCGAAGGCACCTAGTGCTACCCTCTGAAATTCGGGCCCAGGTCCCACCTCAACTGTCCGAAGGGGGACTCTTCTTCGGCAGTAGAGGGACATCTGACTCAGTTTTACAACCAGTGGAAGTCAGTCACATCAGACCAATGGGTTCTCAGGATAATTTGCGAGGGTTACTCTGAATTTTTCAGATACTCCTCTGGATCATCCACCCAAATGACAGCCCAGACTTATCACACAGTCAGACCTCCTCACTTCTGAGATTCAAGGCCTTCTGAACAACAGAGCAGTAGAAGTAGTTCTGCAGAAGCAACAGGACATAGGATTCTACTCCCATTACTTCCTAGTTCCAAAGAAAACAGGTGGTATGCGCCCTATTCTAGATCTAAGGAAGTTAAACAAATTTCTCTTCAAGGAGAAATTCAAAGATGATGTCGCTTGGTATGCTTCTACCTCTGATTCATCAAAATCATTGGCTGGCCTCCCTGGACATACAGGATGTCTACCAACATGTTCCCATGCACCCAAGCCACCACAAGTATCTCTGATTTGTGGCTCTGGGTCAGCACTTCTAATTCAGAGTCCTGCCCTTTGGGCTGTCCTTGGCGCCGCAAGTTTTTACATAGTGCTTTGCAGTACTTGCAGTGCATCTCAGGAAACTCAGAATTCAAGTATTTCCATATCTGGATGACTGGTTCCTAGCGAGCACCTCCAGACAAGGGACACAGCAAGTGGTGGTCATGGCTTCCAAGTTTCTCATATTCATGGGAGTCCTGTTGAATCTAGAAGAATTGCAGCTGCAGCCCTCCCAACAACTCCTTTTCATAGAAGCCCTCCTGGACACTTCCAGGGCAAGGGCCTTCCTTCTGGAGGTTAGGAGAAATGATATCCTCCAGATAGCTCACTTCGTCAAAGAGAACAACTTGTTTTGAGCTCTCTCGATGCAATGGATGCTGGATCACATGGCGTCATTAGTGTTCATGGTGCCTCTGGCTCATCTTCACATGAGAACCACTCAGTGGATGCTCAGTACTCAGTGGTCCCTGACCACATATCCACAGTCCTTTCATAGCAAGGTGACGGAACCTCTAGGGTGGTCGCTCACCAGGTTTCATAATTTCATAGTTGTTTACAAGTTCAGGAGGCAGAGCCTATTATTGAACTTGCCACCTAAAGGTAGTTTTAGTTATCTATGTATTCAAATTTAGTATTACCCATATGTTTGTGGACTCAAGAGGACAGCCTTCTTCAAGGCTTTCCCTTTGCCCCACTGGAGACACAGATCACCATCACCACAGATGCATCTCTAATTGGCTGGGGAGCTCATTGTCTGGATCTCCACACCCAGGGTCTGTGGAATCAAGACAAGTCCCAACTCCACATAAATGTCCTGAAAATGAGAGCTATCCTGTACGCTGTCCGAGCCCTGAAGGACGTCCTCTGTTGCAAAGCAATTCTTCTTCAGATGGACAACAAACCAGTGATGTACTACATCAAAAAGCAGGGTGGAGTACACTCTTACCCTCTGTGCAGGGAAGCAATGAGAGTGTGGGAATGGTGCCTGAAACACGAAGCCCTGATCTAGGCAGTCTACCTGTCTGGAGTCAAGAACGATCTAGTGTATCGCCTCAGCAGAATGGAGGCAGATCCACACATGTGGTCTCTCGACGCAAACATTGTGCAGTCACTCTTCAGAGTGGGGTTACACTGGACCTGGGCCTTTTTGCATCCTCACTCAACTCAAAACTGCCTTTATTCTGCTCCAGAAATCCAGAACCTGGCATTTTCTGTCAGAATGCATTCAGACTGCGGTGGACAAGACACTTTCTGTACGCATTGCCTCTTTTTCCCTTAATACAGAGGGTGCTGCTCAAGCTGGCAGCACAGGGGGGCAGAATGATCCTCATCGCCCCATACTGGCCTCGTCAGATTTGGATTCTGACCGCAAGAACTAACAATTATAGCGAAACTGAAGTAAAAACCTCACTAGAAACAGCGGAACCCTCGGTTCCAAGGAACAATGAAGAAACCGCTAATCACACAAAATATTCACACAAACTACAAAGTAAACTAAAACTAAGGCAGTAATCTGAAATATATATAAAAAAACAGTACTTATCGACCAGATAAACAGATTCTGAAGAAGTTGAAGGAGAGCTCTCTGGGATGTCTTCACAAGGCAGGTGCAGTAAAGAATCCGAAGCACTCAGAGTGCAGCAGTTGCTAGGGCAGCAGTTTGAAATTGGCATGAGCCAACTGAGAGTTCCATCATTTGCATATAATTCCATCTCTCTGGGCAGTTCAACACAGGAGGCTGACTGCATCAGTTTAATCATAATGAGTGATCCCTTTGAAGAAACAAGATTACTATGGTGAGTAATTTTTTCTTCTTGGAGGAAGTTTCCACCACTCATTCAAACACGCACCCTCCATCCCCTGAGCTCACGTATCTTGTTTTTGGTCTTCAGTCCCTCGATGGCTGGGCCATGAAGACTCTGTTGTGTTGACCCTTCTTATACGGGTCATTCGGACTATCTTATGTCTGACATAGGTTTGTTTCGCTAAGTTGGTTTACATTGCACCTCCTCGGTAAAAAAGGTACTGAGGCGATTGGAGAGTTGACACCGAGGTAGTCTATATGGTGCGAGCCAGTCTCGTGGCACCACTCATGCACAGTCCTACCCCGGCACAGGCCCTTCTGAAGATTTTTGGCTCCCGCTCAGTCCTAGCACCTCCGATTAGTGTGAATGAGTGGTGGAGACTTCGTCCAAGAAGATCAAGAATTACGGTAGGTGCATAATTTTCATTTTTTTCTTTTTAGATGCTGTTTTTCTCGGTTGTCTGGCAATTGTCATGTCAAAGGGACTCCAAAAGAAAACAGGACTGACTGGTTTTAAAAACTGTGTGACGTGGGCAGATCGTCGACAAAGCTGACAGGCACAATCTCTGCCTGGTGTGTCTCAGTTCTAGCCACATTTTTGCAAACTGTGAGGTCTGCAGTACTTTTTGCCCTAAGACAGTAAAAAAGAAGGCAAAAAGACTAGAAGAAATGGCTTCTCCCGCCTCTTCCTCCCCGTAGCCATCTGAGGAGGCCTCATCCTCTCATGCCAAAAAGGATAGGCCTAAGGAGTCTGTGGAGCCCAAACCCACAGATAAAGATGATGCCTCAAAATCTAAAAGGTCTGTGGAATCGGCAACGGAAACCGTCCCTGCCAAAAGGAAGCATAAAGAAAAGCATGTTGCTACACCTCCTGCTGGAAACGAAAAGCAGCTCTTAGCGGACAAACCAGCCATGCCCTCTGCAAAGGACATAGCCAAAGCCCTGCAGATGTTGCAGGCCCTTTAAACTGTCAGTTCCCTCATTCATGCCCCCCATTACCCCGGTTCAGCCCTCTGGTCCCCCCAGCCAGGAACCGGAGTTTCTTTACGTGGAACTGAAGGAGGAGGAAGGAAACCCCATTGAGCCCGAGGTCTTCCTGGAGCAGGACTCTGGATCTTCCTGGACATAAAATCTCCACCACTCATTCACACTAATGGGAGTTCATTGGAGGCGCTAGGACCCAGTGGGAGCAAACTTTTTCAAGAGGGTCGGCGCCTGAGATGGAGCCACAATGAAGCGGCACTGCAAGCCCCGGCTCTTGCGGTAATGACTGTCTCGGAGTCAACCCTCCAACCGCCTCAGTTCCTTTTTTTCCCACCGTCAAGTGCACTTCAGTGATGACATTGCTCGCCTGCCAGGCATTAAACTTCACTAGCAGCAATATTTCAGTTTATTGTTTTGTAGAATTATTTTGAATCAGTACCGATTATATATTTTAATTGTACAACAGAAGCCTTCAGCCCTCCATTGATGGAGTCAACTATGAGTGGGTCAGGTGATGGTAGGGAGACTTCGTATGAAAGTTGTTCAGTCAGCTGGGCTGGGTATGGTCCGCCGCCCTCCCTGGAGGGGGGGGGGTCTGACAATGAACTGTCCAGTGCTCAGGGGAATGGGCGGTCCCCCTGAAAGCATAAAAGGAAACAGTCCCATTTGCGGCACCATTTGACCTCGAGTTCTTCTTCAAGACATAGGTCGATGAAGAAAAGGCATAATTCGAGGTCTCCCTCTGGTATGTCTGCACATAGACAGTCAGGTATTAGGGCCTGGCACCGGACTCCACCTCTGTCAGAGTCACCGGTTTCTGTCTCTGGTAGCTGATCTCCTCAACACCGGAGATCCTCCCTGCCTATTGGAGGAGCTTCTGATGAGCAGTTTCATCAGTGGGCTGCTCTTATGGAGCAGTGGGCTCGAAGGTTGGTCCAGTTGTCTGAGCCGGCCACTCCGACGCTGGAGCTTTCGGGCCATTTGGCTTTGGAGGGACAGGTAGGGTGGTTGGGCCTTTCTAGTCACACGGCACCTTCTTTGGTGCTGTTAACTCCGCACTCAGGTGTTTATCCCCCTCACATGGCTGCGGCACAGGGGTCCACACTGATGCCTCTGTCTCCTGCCATTTTTCCTTCTTGTACCTCAAATCACAGTTTTTTTTACCTCTGGGACTCTCTCGGTGCCATCTGCGGCACTGCAGGCTCTGTTGGCACTGTGCACAGTGCCGTGGGCTCTGTCGGTGCCATGTGCAGCGCCGGGGGCTCTGTCGGTGCCATGTGCGGTGACGGGGGCTCTGTCAGTGCCATGCACTGTGCTGTGCTCTCTGTTGGTGCTGTGTGCTCTGTCAGCACTGTGCGGGGTGCCAGTGGCTCTGTTGGCACCGTCTGTGATGCCGCTTCAGCTAGTGCTTCCCTCCTTGTTCTTGGCATCATTTCCTTCTACAGGGCCAGGGACTGGTGCGACGTTGGTCATCAGGGGTTCTCGACTCCGATTCTTTCTTCTTCTGTCCCTCCTTCTGACTTTCACTCCTTTCCTGTCTATACAGTCCCCCTGGACTGTCAGGAGATGATTTTGAGCCTGACCCAGATCTTCGCCTGGGTGATGATGTTGATGACACTGCCCTGGGAGCAGGGATTAATCCTTCTGCAGAGCCTGTGGTTCAAGACCTTTCCTTTAAGTCCCTGCTAAAAAATGTTAGCTCTACCCTTTTTCTCCAGACTACAGAAATCGATCCTGGGAGGCTTTTGTGACTCCAATATCTTCACATCCCAGAGATCCATACGGATTTAACCCCTCCGGTGCAGCCCTCTTTCAAGACCCTCTCACAGATGGTGTAGAAGAATCTGTCTCTCATTCCTTCTGTAGCCAAGTCCATAGATAGGAAGTATGCCCCTCCCAAGGATTGCCCCATGTTGGCCTTACAAGCCTTTGCTGATGCCACTGTGGTTTTGGTAGAGAATTTATTTATTTATTTGCTTTTGTTAGCCTGGTAAGCACACTAGACAGCCAAGTGCCTATTTTCAGGTGCGACCCGGGAGGGTTACAAGGTAGATACATACAAGAACAGTAGGAGGAGTCAAATTAAACATACAGAAAATAACAGGCATAACAGGTATTGATAGGAAGCTAACAGCATTAGAGACAATTAGGCACATAACGGAACATGTCTGGATAAATACAGAATGGTACATACTGGAAGAATTAGGTAGCGAATAGCATAATACATAACAGGTTCGATCAGTGCAAACAGGACTAAAAAATAGGTGCCAGCAGGGGGAAGGTACACTAGGCAGGTACTCAGAAGGAAGAAAAAAAAAACAAGAGGGAAGAGACTAGAGGGCCAGGTGTTGTAATGAGGCAGGAGGTCAGGGAGTGGGCCCAGTGCAAGGTTGCCAAGTAATAGTTAGCTCGACCAGTTACAGGAGGATAAGTGCTAATTAGCACTGAAGTCCCCGCCATACTAGGCTGGGGGGAGAGAGTGGGACTCCGCTAGTGTGCTACGAGGTGCAGGGACATGTGGAGGATGGTTTCAGGAAGTCCCAAAGGGAGGCTTTAAAGCTGGGATGGGAGGAGGAGGACCGAGTGAGGGCAGGGAGCGAGTTCCACATTTTTGGAGCATAGGCGGTGAAGGCCCGATCGCCTGCAAGGGTGTGGGTTTTAGGAACCAAGCGATCCAGCATCGCCCTAGATCTTAGCTGGTAGGATGGGGTATCGAGTTTGAGGGGAAGGGCAAGGGAAGAAGGGGTGACCGATCTGATAATGTTGTCAATGAAGTTTCCGAGTACGAAGGTGCGGTGCTTCTCCGGAGGGAGCCACTCCAGACGCGTGTAGAGATCACAGCGGTGCGTGAGAGGAAGGACCGAGAGCACAAAGCGGCAGATACTGTTGTAGGCCATGTCTCATTTCGAGAGGCTGGATTTAGGTACCGGGGTAAAGGTTACAAGCCCATAGCAGAGTGTAGGGAGGAGGACCCCCCTGGCTAGGGCCACACGAGCAGCTGGGGTCAGGCAGCTTTTAGCTCTATAGGCAAGACCAAGCTTACCATTAGTTGCCTTACGACATTCCGAATGTGTAGGGTAAGATCCAGTTCTGCGGGTCCAGGGTGGCCGCAGATACTTGACAGCGGCCACTGTCTGCAGGAGAGTCATCAGCCCCATAGATCTGTAAGGGAGTGGGGCAGGATTTTGTTTTGTTCAAGGAACCAGAAAGTATTGCTTGGGTTCTCTTGAGATTGAGGGTAAGCCTATGGTCCACTAGCCAGGTTTGGATGCGCTTGAAGTCAGAATTTAGTTGGGAGTTTATTGTGGAGATGTCCTGGGAACTGGCCAGGATGACGAGGTCATCCGTATAAAGGGTGGTATGTCCATGGGCAGTGATGGCTGGCAGTTTGTTAATGAAAAGTGAGAATAGGGTAGGACCAAGGATGGATCCCTGAGGAACCCCACAGAGGACTGATGAGGGGTTGGAGAGGGTCCGATTAAAGTTAGTGTACTGCTGCCTGCAAAAGAGGTAGTTTAAGTACCAAGCATGGGCGGGGGGGGAGCAACCAAGGGATACAAGCATGGAGCTGAGAAGGGAGTGATCGACCCGATCAAAGGCTTTGGAGAGATCCACAAAGATAGCTCTGGTAAGATTGCCTTGGTCAGCAGCAGTCCTGATCGACGAGGTGATTACAGCAAGAGTGGCAGACGTGCTGTGCCCTTTCCTAAAGCTGTGTTGTGCAGGAGAGAGGAGGTTATAATTCTGGATGTAATGGGATAGCGGAGAGGCAACAACTTTCTCCAGAAGCTTGCATGTAGCAAACAGAATAGCGATGGGTCGGTAGTTCAGGAGATCTTTGGGGTTACCCTGTTTTAAGACAAGGACGACCTTGGCCAAATGATAAAGCTGTCCTTCCTCAAGGATCTACAGCCCGACCAATGAACAAAGAATCTCACAAGATAGACACCTTAGGTAAGAGAGTCTTTGCTGCCTCAACCCTGGGTTTGCGCATTGCCAGTTGACAGGGCTATTTTTCTTAATATGAATATATACTTTGGTGTTCCCTCAAAGAAATGGTAGAAGCTCTGCCTGAATTGGAAGCTAGCTCAGAGCGACTTCAAATCATAACTAGGGGTATTGAATCCAATAAACAACAGGTTAAAGCTGCAATGGATGCCTATGATACCGCCTTCTGGGTGGTGGCGGTGGCTGGTATCTGCACCCGCCACCACTGTTGGCTGTGTACTTCGGGCTTCATGAATGACGCCCAGCAGCAGGTCATGGCTTTACCTTTTGACAGTATGTATCTGTTCGGGCCTCAGGTGGAACAAGCTCTGGAGGCCACACAGAAGACTAGATCTGTCATTAAGATAGCTAGACCTGCACCTGCCACCCTCCCAAGGGGTTGCGAACAAGCGTCAGTTTCACAACCATCAGTCCTTTCAGGGCAGAGGAGGTTTTAACAAAAACCACAACTCTCCACCACAAAAGAAAGTGCAGCAGAAGGTACAAGGGCCCAAAGCACCCAGTGCCACCTTCTGAGTTTCTGGCCCAGGTCCCACCTCAGCTGCCCGAGGGGGACTCCTTCTCTGCAGTGGGAGGACATCTGACTCAGTTCTACAATCAGTGGAAATCTATAACATCAGACAAATGGGTCCTCTGGATAATCCGCGAGGAGTACTCTCTCAATTTCTCGGAACCCCCTCTGGATCATCCTCCCAAACGACAGTCCAGGCTGTCGGCAGTACAGTCAGACCTTCTTGCTTCCGAGGTACAAGGCTTTCTGAACAACAGGGCAGTAGAAATAGTGCCACTGAATCAACGAAACACAGGTTTCTACTCCCATTACTTTCTGGTCCCGAAGAAAACCGGCGGCATGCGCCCCATTCTGGATCTCTGAAAGCTAAACAAGTTCCCTCACAAGGAGAAGTTCAAGATGATATCACTAGGTACACTGCTACCTTTGCTTCATCGACATGATTGGTTAGCCTCCCTGGACATGCAGGATGCCTACCAACACATTCTCATACACCCAAAGCACCACAAATACCTAAGGTTCGTGGCATTGGGTCAACACTATCAGTTCAGAGTCCTGCCCTTTGGGCTATCCTCGGTGCCTCGAATTTTTTACAAAGTGTTGTGCAATTCTCATGGCACACCTCAGGAAAATCAGAATACAAGTGTTCCCATATCTGGACGACTGGCTCCTAGCAAGTCCCTCCAGGCAAGAGACTCCGGAAGCTGTGGCCACGGCCTCAGACTTCCTCATGTCCATGAGAGTTCTGCTGAATCTCAACAAGTCACAGTTTCAGCCCTCCCAAAAGCTCCTCTTCATAGGAACTCTTCTGGACACCTCCTGCACGAAGGCTTTTCTTCCAGAGGACAGAAGGAGCGACATCTGACAGATGGCCCAATACATCAGAGAACACAGCTCAGTTCGAGCTATCTCGATGCAATGGATGCTGGGCCTCATGGCATCCTCAGTGTTCACTGTGCCCTTAGCTCATCTCCACATGAGATCCTCTCAGTGGATGCTCAGTACTCAGTGGTCCCTAACCACTCACCCTCAATCCATTCTCATCAAGATGACAGAACCTCTGAAGAGGTCGCTTGCCTGGTGGTCGCAGGAGGACAATCTTCTGAAAGGATATCCCCTTTGCCTCTCTGGATCATCAGATGTCCATTACCATGGACGCATCCATGATGGGTTGGGGAGCCCATTGCCAGGATCTCCACACCCAGAGTACATGGACTCAGGACGAGTCCCAACCTCACATAAACTTCCTGGAAATGAGAGCCATCCTCTATGCAGTCCGAGCCTTGAAGGACATATTCGGTCACAAGAACATTCTCCTTCAAACGGACAACAAAGCAGTGATGTACTACATCAACAAACAGTGTGGTGCACATTCTTACCCATTATGCAGGGAAGCAATGAGAGTGTGGGAGTGGTGCCTGGATCACAAGGCACTGATTCAGGCAGTTTACCTGCCAGGAGTACAAAATGAGCTGGCAGACTGTCTCAGCAGAACGGAGATGGATCCTCATGAGTGGTCTCTCGACTTAACCATCATTCAGTCACTCTTCAAAGAGTGGGGAACTCCAGACCTGGACCTTTCTTGCATCCCCACTCAACGCAAAACTGCCTCTCTTCTGCTTCAGAAATCCAGGACCTGGCATTTTTTGTCAGGATACTTTCAGGCTGCGGTGGACAAGACGCTTTCTATACGCCTTTCCTCCTCTTCCCCTAATTGAGGGTACTTCTCAAATTGGAGTCTCAGGAGGAGGCAGAATGATTCTCATTGCCCCCTTCTGGCCTCGGCAGGTATGGTTTCTGCTACTCAACAAGCTATCGGAACCCCCCCCCAACACGCTTCCCCTTCAGACGAACCTTCTGATCCAGGGTCTTGTGGTCCATCCCAACCTGAGGTCGCTTCACCTTCATGCTTGGTTCCTGAAGAGATAGAGGTGAATAGGTTCAATGTTTCTCGTAGAGTTTCAGATATTCTTTTGGCTGCATGTAAGCCTGCCACTAGAAAACCCTACACAGCCAAATGGAAGCATCTCTCTATCTGGTGTGCAAAATCCTCTTGGAACCCTTTTTCCCTGTCCACCAAATAAAGTCTTATAGTATCTTTTAGACCTCTCAAATATAGGTCTGCAGTACTCCTCAGTTAAAGTACGTCTTTGTGCCATTTCAGCATATCATGAGCTGGTACTTTCCATGCCACTGGCTCAGTTGCCTGTAGTTAAGAGGTTTCTTAGGGGTATTCTGCATGCTAGACCTCCTATCAGATGTCCAGTTGCAGCCTGGGACATTAACCTTGTGCTTGACATGCTCACTTGTAAACTTTTCGAGCATCTAGCTGCTTGCATCTTGAAGTTCCTCACTTGGAAAATGGCCTTCCTGGTGGCCATTACTTCGGCCTGTAGAGTTTCTGAAATACATGCACTGGTCTCAGACCCCCCCCCCCCGTACACTGTGTTTCACAAGGACAAAGTAGTTCTTAGGACTCATCCTATGTTTCTCCCTAAGGTTGTCTCAGAATTCCATCTAAACCAACCTTTAATCCTTCCTACCTACTTTACGAACCTCCAGAATGAAGGGGAGTGTACCCTACATTCACTGGATGTTAAGAGAGCATTGTGGTTCTGTCTAGATAAAACAAAAGAAATTCGCAAGGCTCAACAACTGTTTGTTTCCTTCAGCGAGGCCTGGCTGGGTCAACCTGTCGCTATCAGATGTATTTCAACGTAGCTGGCAGCATGCCTTCGCCACTGCTATACTATGGCACAGGTCAAGCTGGAAGGCAGAGTTCACTTACTCTACCAGAGCAATCGCGGCATCTCTGGTGGAAATCCGCAACGTGCCCATCGCAGATATTTGCAATGCGGCTACTTGGAGCTCCGTGCATACTTTCATTAAGCACTGTGCCTTGGATGTCCATGCCAGATGACATCTGTCATTTGGCAGGACCATTCTTAACAGACTTCTGTCTTAAGTATGTGAGCTCTTAATCTCCTGCCGCCCGTCTCGGGGGAATATTTAGTTCGGTACTCTCCCATTAGTGTGAATGAGTGGTGGAGACTTCATGTCCAGGAAGATATGGAAATTACATACCTACTGTAGTTCTTGATCTTCTTGGATGAAGTCTTCACCACTCATTCACACACCTACCACCCCACCATCCCCCGAGCTCACTTCTGTTTTTGGTCTTCACTCCCTCAGTGGCTGAGCTGTAAAGACTTTATTGTTGCCCCTTCTTACACGGGTCATTCGGACCATCTTATGTCCGATTTTTAGGTTAAGTCCTTCTAGGTTAGTTACGTTGCACTACCTTGGAAAAAAGGTACTGAGGTGGTTGGAGGGTCATCGCCGAGATAGTCATTACCGCACGAGCCAGAGCTTGTGGTACCGCTTCCTCACAGCTCCATCTCAGGTGCCAACCCTCTTGAAAAAGTTTGCTGCCACTGGGTCCTTGTGCCTCCAGCAAACTCCCATTAGTGTGAATGAGTGGTGGAGACTTCATGCAAGAAGATCAAGAATTACGGTAGGTACATAATTTCCATTTCCCCTCCACAGAGGCATGAAAATTACTCGTCTCACTATGCCTTTGTTGGACAGATGGTAGATACCCTTGCTCTTGCCACACAAGAGACAGTGGAAGACAAGGATAAGGCTGAGTTTCTGGATATAATGGAACTAGTCCTCACTAAAAGACTTCTTCTGCCTATTCACAAGTCCCCAAAAAAAGCTGCCCTCAAGATTTTGCAGACCTCCACATCCATACCAAGGGTCGATAAGAAAATAGATAAGAAATACCAGCTTGACAGAACAAACGCCGATTTTCTTTTTGTTCATTCTGACCTTGAGGGAGTTGTCCAGACAGCTGCCTGCGATAAGGCCAGGGTACCGTTGTCCTCCCATCCACCTAACAAAGACTGCGGGGAAATGGGACAGCATGGGAAAGAAGGGGTACCTGGCAGCTTTTCTCCTTCTCAGACTAGTTACCTACATGGCCTGTACAGCACCATACCAGAAGGCTCTCTGGTCATCAGTCCTGGCCATGAGTGACAAGGTTACTGAGGACATGGCTGTTGACCCGGCTGAAACAGCTAGCACAGCTCTGGATGCCACAAAGTATCAGGTCCACATATCAGTGGATGCCAATGATACAGTTAAAAGGTTGATGGCCCTTGCCAACCACCCAATCAGAGCAAGAAAAAACATGTGGGAGGGCCATTTAGAGACCACATGAATAACCAGCAGCAGCAACAGGCAGCAATGTCAGTTACTGCCATCAGAAGGTATTAACCAATGAGACACAGCGGATGGTGGGATTAAGTGGTCTGCCTCAGAGGCAGCAGCATGTATAACCAATCGGTAGCAACAGGCGGCAACCTCAGTTACTGTCCTTCATAAGATATTAACCAATGAGACACAACAGAGGGTGGGATTAAGAAGTCTGCCTCCGTGGCAGTGGCATGTGCAACCAATCAGTAGCAAGAGGCAGGCAATCTCAGTTACTGTTCTTCAGAAGGTAGTAACCAATGAGACACAGCGGATGGTGGGATTAAGTCATCTGCCTCCGAGGCAGTGCTGCCTCAGAGGCAATATTTGTTTAAGAAAAGGGTCTCTTGTGAGTTGAACATGTACTCTCTGGAGGAGAGGAGGGATGGGAGGACATGCTTGAAACCTTCAAGTACTTGAAAGGAATAAATAAATGAGCATGGAGGGGCTTTTCAAATTGGGGGGGCGGGACACTCAAGCATGATCTGAGATTAGAAGGGGGTAGGTTCAGGAGGAAAATGAGGAGACACTTCTTTACAAAGAGGGTGGTGTCTGGGTGGAATGCATTGCCAAAGGAAGTGGTATCCTGTAGAACAGTGGGCTGCTTCAAAAGGGAATGGGACATTGAAAGGGTCACAGGAGGGGAGGGAGGGGCAGCTGCAGTTTAAGGGCTGCTAGCTGCAGAATCGAGCAGACTTGATAGACCTTAGGGCCATTATCTTCTGGCAATTTCGTATGTTTGTATTACCACCCAATTAAAGCTGTATGCCATGGAGGGGCAGCTGTATACCTCCAGAGGTACAGAGCTTGTATATCATGGGAACAAACCCCACCCCTCCTGGAGACCTGCAGCAAAGGACAGTTGGAGGCAACCCTCTGCCTCTCTTCCCAACCTGTGACCTGCAATAGAAAAGGTAGTTGGAGGCATCCCTCTTGCTCCCCTCTTGAGATCTGCTGTAAATAGAAGACAGTTGGAGGCACCCCACTGCCTCCCCCCCTTCCCTGAAGACCTGCAGTAAAAAATAACAGTTGGAGAAAAACCTCTGTCTCTCCTCCCCCTGACCTGAAATATAAAATATAGTTGGGGGCCACTTGCAATAAACACATACTGCAGATCTCCTCTTGAACACCATGCCTTTCACGCTGCCACCACCATCGTCATGCTGCTGCACCCTGGCTCCGACAACTGACACCGCTCCTGACCACATACAAAATTGCCAGCAGATAAAGGCCTTATGTTCTATCAAGTCTGCTTGATTGCATAGCTAGCAGCTCTTTTACTGCAGTTGCCCCTCCTTCCCCTCCCGTGACCCTTCCCCTTACCTTGTCCCATCCCCTTTTAAAGCAGCCCACTGTTCTACAGGATACCACTTCCACAGACAATGTGTTCCACTCAGATACCACCCTCTCTGTAAAAAAGTGTCTTCTCATTTCCCTCCTGAACCTTCCCCCCTTCAATCTCAGATCATGGCCTCGAGTGTCCCTTCCCCCAACCCTTAACTAGAAAAGCCCTCCATGCCAGTCTTGTTCATTCCTTTCACGTACTTGAGGGTTTCAATCATATCTCCCCTATCTCTCCTCTCCTCCAGGGAGTACATGTTCAACTCCCTCAGCCTGCTCTCGTAGGATATATGTGTAACCCCTAGATGGCGCTATCCCAAGGGCTACTACCCCTGCCTGATTTGCCACTAACAGGTTGAGGGGCCTGGATCCAATGGCGGGTGCCTCCACCCAGAGGTCAGGGTTTGCAATAGTTAAACTAAC
The DNA here is from genome assembly GCA_016271365.2 of Neoceratodus forsteri. Classification (NCBI taxonomy): domain Eukaryota; kingdom Metazoa; phylum Chordata; order Ceratodontiformes; family Ceratodontidae; genus Neoceratodus; species Neoceratodus forsteri. The sequence goes on from CM028129.1 coordinate 549,987,811, forward strand.
TTGGTCACAGCCCTCTGGGACACTGCAACCCCTTTCTTCCACTAGTGGCCCACACAATATATCAAATTACCTTCACAGTATACACTTACCCCCAGGTCTGGTTCCGGCACTGGGACCTCCTGTGAAATGAGATACAGTGCAACAATCACAGTACAGTACTTTAACAAGACAAATACCTCAGGCAGTATAACTTTGCTGAAACAAGCAGCTCTGATTTATTTAGGGGATATAACAAGGACAGGGGAAATCAGGTTAATTAGCTTATCACTCTAATAATCTACCTATGGCTCTGTGCACAGGCCTATCCTATCAGTTACTGTCCCTGGGTACCCAAGCCCTAGTGGCTAGTCCAAACCGTGGCAGCTGGTAGGGCCCTTTCACACAGAGAAAAGGAGAATTAAACAGTCAGCAGTACAGTAATTCCATTTTGGATTTAATGTGGCAATTCAACAGGAGCAACCCTGAATTAGTACTCCGACCTCCAAATAAGATAGGGTCCTTCAATGTCAGCAGGGGCTCACTTGAATCGCAAACCTCTTCACACATCCATATAAAAGAAAGTACTATACCAGGCAGGCTGCATCTGTATCCCGATCGCATTACTGCACAATACCGGAGAACACACAGCAGATTCAGTTCCTGACAGACCGAGTGGAATTTTCAGCAATTTCTCCAGTCTTCTACAGGGTGAGCCTGGTTTCTACTCTTCAGAGATCCTTTGATTCTTTTCACAGGACGGATTCAGTCCTAACAAGCTGCAGACGGAACTCTGGGCCCTTACACATTTTTTTGACTAAAACTGCACACTGAAAAACACAGGGCTCCTTCCTTCTTCACTGCCAAAGCTCAACTGAACTCCAACTGACGAAACCGGCACTTCCTTTGAGTTCCTCCCAGTTCTTGACTGGATTGGCTGTCACTCACAATAGACTGCTGCTGTTGGTCCAAAAGGCACTGAAGTCTAAACTACATCTCCCAGAGTCACTGCCCATACAATCCTCTTGTGGCTGGCTCAGATTATGAGTCCAAGTTCTGATTGTCCAAGGCACCATTTTAGAGCTAGCTTACCCCACACTGATTGGTCCAGTTCAGCAGTTCAAAACTAGAATGGGGAACTAGCAGACACAGTTCTGACTGCAAAGAAAGCAGGTTAGACAAACTGTAATTTCATTATTACTCTAAATAATTTCTGGCAAACAGTTACATCTTTCAGATAGGTTCCTTTGCACTCCTAGTGACTGCAAAATGAAGTGAATTGGCAGCAGCATGGTGGTACTCGAGAAGCACACAGTCCCCCATACAAACTAATTATGTCTGCAAGCAGACAGCTCTTAAAGAACAGTACCAGAGGCTCTAAAAACACTCACTGATAAATGGCTCAAATGCCAAACACCATTCAGGCTTGGAGCATTCAAGCAAGCTCCTGGAAGTCTTTTGGGAACCCCCATTTGCAGGGGTTACACCCTTCCTAGCCTGGGAAGCTTGGCGTCCGCGTCAAGCAAGTACCATAAGTTTCAACTGCAACCATATACATTTGCATTAGGCTGCACATGTAATCATCAGTCAATATATCATTTTACCAAGAACACATTTCTGAAACATTGCAGTCGTCACTCTTTACACAGTATTACATACACATTGTACCATAACTCAAGTTATTACCTCTTGTACATGAAACCTGAAGAGGGGCCCTTCCTATCAGTTACCTTGGGGCTGGATGGGGCAAGGGCACCATATGAAGAGCAACACAAGTAACTTGGAGTTAGCACTGATGCTCAGTTTGGGCAATGAGCTCGGGACACATACACTCCTTTATGGACAACATTGAGAGGCAAATCCACAGGCCTCCCAAGGGAATCATAACTGAGGTGCACCACAGGCTTTACAGCTCGACCAGTCTTTCTAGGGGAACTGTTATAGTCTCTGCACTCTGAGCCTCATTTTCAGCATTGTCCTCACTTGTCAGGAGTCTCCATGGGGATGAGAGGCTAGAACTTGGGGCACTTTCAGCTCCAGGAGTTACAGTTTCTGAGTCCACAACATTTGGCTCGCATGGAGAGCTTTCGGACACTGGCAGTGGACTGTCAGGGCACTCAAAATACTCTTCTTGTTCGGTGTATCACCAGTCTGCCCCAATCTATCATTTTCCTCCCTGAAAACTCAAACAGTTCAACCATGCACAATGATTCCATTTCATCTGATCTGATGCTTGTACACTTCACTTTCTGGGAGCAATGGCTCCAGGGATGAAGCTGGGGGCTTAGACAGTCCAGAAGGCCCAGCTTTGTCTCCAGTATTGACTAGGGATTGCCCCGAAACAATTGACTCAGTTCGTAAGAAGGATAGTATTCAAAGTCACTCTCACTTTCTTCTGATATGGACTGACAGTCATGCTCAACTGGGACTTGTGCAGGGGAACACTTTAACTCTGCTTCTGTAGGTGCAGACTTCCTTGATCTTTTCTTAGCAGCAGCTCTAGTCACTGGTCCAGAGGGGGCATCTTCTAGGGGCTCAGACTCAATTAAGATTTGTCCAATGGGCAGTAAATGATTTCTATGCATTGTTTTTACATCTTTTGAATTATTCTCAGGCCTTACTTTGTACACTGGCAGATCATCTAGTTTGCCCACTACAATGTGAGGGAGATGGTGCCATCTGTCAGCAATCTTGTGCTTGCCATACAATCCCAGATTTCTTAGCTAATACCGATCTCCCTCCTGGAGTTCCTGTGCTTTCACCTTTTATCATACCTTTCTTTGTTGGCCAGATTTCTTTTGGCAGCCATGGTTTGAGCCAGTTGGTACGCATGAGTTAGCTGGGCCTTTAACTTTGCACATACTGTAAATAGTTGTCAGCCTGAACCCCATCAGGAGAGACCCCAAAACACACATCTACTGGTAGTCGAGCTTCTCTTCAAACATCAGGCGGTAGGGGAGAATCCAGTGGCATCACTTTTGGTGCAGTTATAAGCATGTACCAGGGTGCTAATTTGTTGGCTCCATCTAGGCTTGTCCTTTGGGTGCAGGGTGCCTAGCATATCTAGCAAAGTGCGGTTGAAAGCGTTCAGGCTGTGGGTCCCCCTGGGGTGGTAAGGAGTGGTTCTGGACTTTCGCACTCCCACAGAGAAAGCATCTCTTTGATCAGGCGACTCTCAAAGTCTCTCCCTTGATCAGAATGGATTCTTTGTGGAGCCCATAGTGAACAAAAAGTTTTCTACAAGTACTTTGGCCACAGTGGATGCTTTCTGGTCTTTGGTGGGGAAAGCTTGGGCATATCTCGTGAAATGGTCAGTGACCACCAGCACATTACTGATATTTCTTTGATCTGACTCCAAACTTAGAAAATCAATACAGACCAGCTCCATGGGTGCACTGGTGGTGATGTTAACAAGGGGGGCAGCCCTCTGGGGCAAAGCTTTCCTCTGTAAGCAGCGACTACAAGTTCGAATGTGTTGCTCCACATCAGCCCCCATCTTAGGCCAATAGAATCTGGATCTCACCAAGTCAAGTGTTCTGTCTATACCAAGGTGCCCCATGTGGTTGTGCAAGGACCTCAGTACTGAGTCTCGAGGCAGTGGGCAGCACTAGTTGTTGTTTGTCTACTTGTCCCCTCTGTCTACTGTTTCTCTGTATAACAGTTTATTGATCAGTTTCAACTTAGGACCTTCTTTGTATAACAGTGCAGTTCTCAAATCAGTGGGCGTAATTTGGACACATCTTTTCCTGCATAGAGGCTTCTAAAGCTGCTTTGATCATGGGATCGTGAGGTTGAGCCGCTGAATACTGTCATTGTCCAGCTGAGGCAGTGCACCAATGTCTATTGCAGAAAAGTGGCAATAAGCAGCAGTATGCAATTCTCAGAGGCTCCCAAGCAATCCACCATGCAGTCCACTGCGTCCGTGGACATTGTTTCCTCCTGTCAAACTTCCGGCAGAGTGCCGAATGTCAGGTTCTGCCAATCGGACCCAATCATTCTGGGGAACAGGCCTCCGGGAGAGAGCATCAGCATCTATGTGGTTCAGACCTGCTCGGTATTCGAGCATAGTCATATGTAGATAATGCAGAAAGCCACCTGCCAGTGGCATCCAACTTAGCTGAGGTCTGCACATAGGTCAAAGGATTATTGTCAGTTTTACTAGTATTTTAGCCCCATACAAGTACTCATGGAATTGGTCAACAATAGCCCACTTCAAAGCTGGAACTCTAACTTATGTACAGGATAGTTCTTTTCGGATGGGGTCAGGCTTCTACTGGCAAGGCCACTGGTCTCAGGCCATTCTCGTGCTCTTGGTACAACACCAGCCCCCAACCCTTGCAAGCTAGCATCAGTGTGCAGGACGTAAGTTTTCTTGGATCGGCATAGGCCAGCACTGGAGCATGGTGAGAGTTGATATATGATCTCATGAAAAGCAGTCTCACAATCAGGAGTCCAGCGGGCCCCAAATACTTCACTCGGATGAAAATACACTCTTTCAGTCTTGAGGATGCTGACTTTTGGTATTTTTGTGGGTTGGGGATACCCTTGAGTAAGGTTAAGTAAAGGCGGATCACTCTTGAATAGTCCTTGATGAGCGCCGATAATAACCACAGAATCCAGGAATCTTTGCAGTTCTTTTAGATTTTTGGGCTGTGGCCAGGTGGTCAAGGCCTCAACTTTACTTGGGTCGGTCTCTATTCCTCGGTGGATACTATGTGTCCCACATACTTTACTGATGTTTGAAAAAATTGACACTTATCAATGGACAGTTTAGGCCAAAGTCCTCAGTCGGTCCAATACCTTAAATAATCTGCTCTCATGTTCCTCCAGTGAGCTGCCAAACACAATAACATCATCTAGGTATACCAGGCACTCTAGTAAGTTCATGTCCCCACTGCACGTCCATCAATCGTTGAAAAGTGGCTGGGGCACCTGAAATCCTTGAGGCATCCTCATGAATTCATAGAAGCCAAGCGGACAGATAAAGGCTGTCTTTTCACGGTCCTCTGGGCCATCGGGATCTGATAGTACCCTCATGGAGATCCAGCACAGAGAACCACTTGCTCCCGTTTAGGCAGTCCAAAGCATCCTGAATGCGGGGCATTGTGTACTGATCAGGGATAGTCCGCCGGTTTAAGGTGCGATAATCCACACACATCCTTACTGTTCCATTCTTTTTCCTCACTACCACAATGGGGGAAGCATAAGGGCTTCTGGATTCTTGTATTACACCAGCAGCTAACATCTCTTGCAGATGCCGTCTCACATCATCTATGTCAGCAGGTGCCAGGCGTCGAGACCTCTCACGAAATGGTCTTTCGTCATGCAGCCGGATATTGTGCTCAGCTCCTTGCACGCATCCTACATCCCATTCCTTTAAAGAAAACACCTGGTCTCTCTGGGCAAGCTTCTCACTGATCTTCACTTTCCATTCAGCTGGCAGCGGAGTGCGAAAATCAAACAAGTCAGGCGTTACTCTGTCATTCTTCCTTGAACTCTTGCTGCTGGGTAGCACTGCAGTGTCTGCACAATGCACATTAGCCAGGATGCAACCTCTGTTTACTCGAATGTCTCTTTCAGACACATTATGAACTTGGACCATTACCCTTCTGGCATAGCATGGGCTCTAGCGGGCAAAATATAAGCTTGACCAGCAGTCCCTCTGGCAATTTTCCATCGCCTGGTGCATCCAACATTAATATTTTATTCTTAACATCCTTTCTGATCGGACCTCTCCCTGTAAGGTACACTGGGCATTTGGCGCCAGGATCAGAGACTCAGGATCCTTCTTCCATACAATTCCGACCGGTTCCTCTGGTTCTGTTTTTCAGCATCTCTCTGTGCCTCAGGCCTTCTTAATTAAAGCGAACTCTTAAAGCTCTACTAGTCTTTGACCCCTGTTTTCATAACACAACTGTGCCAGCCTTCCGAACATATGAGCATTTGTTCCAATCAACAAAGGGACACCATCATACAGTCCAGTGGGGGACACACTAAGGCTAGGGTCTCTACTTGTTCGGCCACTCCAGCCACGGAGGTGGGGAAAGACAGCCAAATTCGGATATACCCGGAATAGGGGTAGGCCTTCTCACTTAACCCCCATACATGCAGTCCTTCTAATGGTTGTAAGTACGTCTGACAAATGCTTCTGATACCAATCTTGGAACATAATTGTCACTTGGGAGCCACTGTCTAATATAGCTCTTGTAGACACTCCGTTCACCTTTACAGTGGTCTCCATGGAGGACCCACTATTCTGGACCAGTCTGGAGAGGCGGTAGTGGGGGCCTGGGCAACTGACCTTGCCACAAAGGGCGTGAATTAGCATTTTGGTGCCCTCACTGGGATCATGTCGTGCACCTCTTAACCACTGATTTCTTCTCCGAAGCTCTCCTTGTAGCCTATATGCAACTTTGTCAGTGTCTTTTGGGGACTGGCATTCCTTTCATGTGCCCATCTTTCCCACAATTATAGCAAAACATACTTTCTGGAGTTTGAGCTGGCCAGGCGCCACACTGGGAGCCAGGGCGGGGTATTACTAACTGGAAACCTTGGTGCCATCTCTGTCTCGGCGTGATAAGCATTTGGAGACATCTCGTCAGTTTCTCCACTTCCATGGTCAAGGAATCGAGTTCGGAGCTGTTATCAGCAGGAGATACATGGTGGGTACCCCACCCCATAGCAGATGCAGTCGGATATAGGTCAGGGCCCGTACTTGCAGGCGTGGCCTTCATAAAGGGACTGTTTTTGAATTCCCGGATCTCTCTCAACAGTTCGCCCCATTGTGACATATCTTTTTCCTTGTCAGAGCACTCATTGACTGCCAACCTCTGCCCCTGAACTTCACTTGATGGGTCACCCTCAGTCACTGGTCGTAGCCGCAGCTATTGGTGCAGGTCCTCCCGAGTCGTCTTTTCTCAACTCCTCAATTTCTCTCATTAACTCATCATAGGAGGGTGGGGATTCCAGTCGATCTGCCAGGTGTAACTGAAGCAACAGCAGTTCTGAGAAGGGGGCAGACTTAGGATCCTGTCCAGCCTGGTTCGGTCCAGTTCAATCGCTGGTAAACTACCTTTTCTGAGGCATTCTTGCAACAATTTTTCCAGCCGAGATACATCACAGACAACAACTCCCTTGGGACTGTTGTGCATCTCTTACTCTCCACCATAGGTCCTCATCAGAATCTGGGCTCCATACACATTCTCCAAGGCCTCAAGATAGGCCTGTGCAGTCGCTTCAGGGTTACTGGCCCGTTTATGCGGATGGTAGCCAGGGCAGGACGGAGGCTCTCACTAACCCTCTTTAGCTTTTCACCTTCCGAGCATTGCCATTCTAGCACTTGGGGGCAACATAGTCTATCAGGTCTCCCAGTCATCCTCCCCTTGGGGGTGGGGAGGGTGCCAGAGAAGATCCTCAACCTTGGTGAGTCGTGACTAATGGCAGGTGCAGAAATAGGATCTGCATTGGTTCAGCCACCATTACGGGCACTGGAGCAGGAGAGGGTGTTGGGAGGAACACCCCAGGTGGCAAGAATAGTTTCTTCAAGTCCTCCACAGTTTTCCCTCTCCCAGCAACCATTCAGCAAATTTTCCTCAAAAGGTTTCAGATAGTGGTGGGGGCTGATTCCCCCCCGGGTCTTTACTGTCCTTAGTTATCACTCTCCAAGCAGTGAGGGCTCCCTCTGGGGTAATGGTCTGTGGCACTTTGGAGCTATCTATGGGATCCTTAAACTCTACTAGGGCCAGGAAAGTGTGGGTGAGCAGATTAGCATGCCGACCCACCACCACAGGGTTTTGTAAACCTTCCACCTTGGAAAGTACTCCCTGCACAGTGTCCGTATTGATACCCAGGGGGATGTCCAGGATAAGCATAGCATTTTGGGGGTCGATCTCCTCCCCAGTACACCACTCCACCAGCCGGTGCACAGCCACTTCTGTCGGGTGCCATTTTTTCTTAACAGTGGTTAGTAAATATGGCCACTGAGGACACACAATCCCAGCGGTGAGCCTCAAGATGTAACCCTAGATGGCGCTATCCCAGGGCTACTACCCCTGCCTGATTTGCCACTAACAGGTTGAGGGGCCTGGATCCAATGGCGGGTGCCTCACCCAGAGGTCAGGGTTTGCAATAGTTAAACTAACTTGGTCACAGCCCTCTGGGACACTGCAACCCCTTTCTTCCCACTAGTGGCCCACACAATATATCAAATTACCTTCACAGTATACACTTACCCCCAGGTCTGGTTCGGCACTGGGACCTCCTGTGAAATGAGATACAGTGCAACAATCACAGTACAGTACTTTAACATAGACAAATACCTCAGGCAGTATAACTTTGCTGAAACAAGCAGCTCTGATTTATTTGGGGGATATAACAAGGACGGGGAAATCAGGTTAATTAGCTTATCACTCTAATAATCTACCTATGGCTCTGTGCACAGGCCTATCCCTATCAGTTACTGTCCCTGGGTACCCAAGCCCTGAGTGGCTAGTCAAACCGTGGCAGCTGGTAGGGCCCTTTCACACAGAGAAAGGAGAATTAAACAGTCAGCAGTACAGTAATTCCATTTGGATTTAATGTGGCAATTCAACAGGAGCAACCCTGAATTAGTACTCACGACCTCCAAATAGATAGGGTCCTTCAATGTCAGCAGGGCTCACTTGATGCATAAACCTCTTCACACATCCATATAAAAGAAGTACTATACCAGGCAGGCTGCATCTGTATCCCGATCGCAACTGCACAATACCGGGAGAACACACAGCAGATTCAGTTCCTGACAGACCGAGTGGAATTTTCAGCAATTTCTCCAGTCTTCTACAGGGTGAGCCTGGTTTCTACTCTTCAGAGATCCTTTGATTCTTTTCACAGGACGGATTCAGTCCTAACAAGCTGCAGACCGGAACTCTGGGCCTTACACACGTTTTTGACTAAAACTGCACTGAAAAACACAGGGCTCCTTCCTTCTTCACTGCCAAAGCTCAACTGAACTCCAACTGCGAAACCGGGCACTTCCTTTGAGTTCCTCCCAGTTCTTGACTGGATTGGCTGTCACTCACAATAGACTGCTGCTGTTGGTCCAAAAGGCACTGAAGTCTAAACTACATCTCCCAGAGTCACTGCCCATACAATCCTCTTGTGGCTGGCTCAGATTATGAGTCCAAGTTCTGATTCGTCAAGGCACCATTTTAGAGCTAGCTTACCACACTGATTGGTCCAGTTCAGCAGTTCAAAACTAGAATGGGGAACTAGCAGACACAGTTCTGACTGCAAAGAAAGCAGGTTAGACAAACTGTAATTTCATTATTACTCTAAATAATTTCTGGCAAACAGTTACATCTTTCAGATAGGTTCCTTTGCACTCCTAGTGACTGCAAAAATGAAGTGAATTGGCAGCAGCTTGAGTGGTACTCAGAGAAGCACACAGTCCCCCATACAAACTAATTGTCTGCAAGCAGACAGCTCTTAAAGAGACAGTACCAGAAGGCTCTAAAAACACTCACTGATAAATGGCTTAAATGCCAAACACCATTCAGGCTTGGAGCATTCAAGCAAGCTCCTGGAAGTCTTTTGGGAACCCCCATTTGCAGGGGGGTTACATATGCCCTAGCCCCTGGATCATCTTTGCTGCCTTGCGCTGCACCCCCTTCAGTAATGTAATGTCCCTCTTCAGGTATGGGCACCAGTACTGCATGCAGTACTCCAAGTGTGGCCTAACCAGTGGCCTATATAGTGGTAGGATCACCTCACCCCTCCTGGAGGTTATGCCCCTGGCAGTACAACCCAGCATCCTGTTGGCCTTTGCAGCTGCCTTCCTACATTGTGCTGAGTTGTTCATTGAGCCTGTTATGATCACCCCAGATCCTTTTCTTCCTCTGTTGTGGCTAGCTGACCCCCCGGCCCCCACAACTGGTAGCTCCTCTCTGTTTTCTTTTGCACCAAAATGTAGCACCTTGCACTTCTTGGCATTGAACCCCAGCTGCCAAGTGTCTGACCAGGTCTCCAATTTTGACAGATCATCTTGCAACCCCTGCCATTCTCCTAAGTCATCCACTACTGCTCCCATCTTGGTGTCATCTGCAAACAAACTGATGTTGTTCTTGATGCCTATTGAGATGTCTGTTATGAATATCCCAAACAATACCAGCCCCAGCACAGAGCCCAGATCCATCTCTTACTCTGTCATGGCTAGCTGAGCTCCCCCCCCCAAAACTGGTAGCTCCTCCTTGGGTTTTATGCGCCGAAATGTAGCACCTTGCACTTCTTGGCATTGAACCTCAGCTGCCAAGTGTCCGACCAGGTTTCTAATTTTGACAGATCATCTTGCGACCCCTGCCACCCTCCTAAGTCTTCCACTACTGCTCCTATCTTGGTGTTATCTGCAAACAGACTGATCTTGCTCTTGATGCCTATCGAGATGTCTGCTATGAATATCCCAAACAACACTGGCCCCAGCACAGAGCCCTGTGGTGCTCCGCTTGTCACCATCCTCGGAGATGAGAGCTCCCTTCCCACCTCCACCCTCAGCTGTTTCATAGATACATAGACACTGTCAGCAGATAAGGGCCTACGGCCCACCCTGTCTGCCCATTTGAGTTTGTAAATTCCCTTTACGTTTTTCTATAAGTCTGTCTCCCTTGCAGCCAGTTCACTACCCATTCCACCATTTCCACCCCCGCCCCTGTGCCTTCTAGCTTACTTCCTAGCCTCCCATGCGACACCGAATCGAATGCCTTACTGAAGTCCATGTACAGGATATCTACTGCATGGCCCTTGTCTAATTGCCTAGTTACCCAGTCATAGTAATCCACCAAGTTGGTCTGACAGGATCTGCCTGAGACAAACCCATACTGTCTACCGTCCGGCAGACCATTAGTCTCCAGAAGGGAAATTAGCTTCTCTTTCAGGATTGTCTCCATCAGCTTTCCCACAATGGATGTGAGGCTTACACAAATGGGTCTGTAGTTCCCTGGTTCATCCTTGGGGCCACTCTTATGGATGGGTACCATGTGAGCCATCCTCCAGTCCTGAGGTACACTTCCTGAGTCAAGGGAGGCATTGAACAGGTCTGCCAAGGGCTCCGCCAGGACTTCTGCCAGCTCCTTCAGCACCCTGGGGTGTATGTCATCTGGCCCTGACGCCTTGTCCACTCTCAGTGTCCTCAAGCCCTCCAGTACTCTGCCACTGTGATTTCCCCATCTGTCACCCCCCTGTGCCCGCTCTCCCACCCCCCTTTGGTATAGCCCCTCCTTTCTCCTTAGTAAATACTGAGCAGAAATATTCGTTTAATGCTTCTAACAGTTCTGTCCCTGTTTCCACCCACCCCCATCCCTCTTATGGTTACAGTTTGGTCTTTACAACTCCTTTTCTCCCTTATGTACCTGAAGAAGTCCTTCTCCACCTCCTTAATGCCCTGTGCCAGCTTGAGCTCCCTAGACACACTTTGGCTGCCCTGACTACCCTTGTCACCTCCTTCGACTCCTTCAGGTAATCCTCTCTGTCCTCCACTCTCTCTGTTTTTTTTTTAACCTCCTAGAGGTGGCTCTTTTCTTCCTTACTTTTTCCATGACCCCCTTGCTCACCCAGCTAGGTTTCCTGGCCCTAGCCCTTTTACTCTTGACCCTAGTACAGGTTTTGATTGCCTCCTCAATCCCCAATTTGATGACCTCTGGTTAGTGTCCATATTTGGATGGATTCTGACCAGATACCCCTTTACTATTTCCTATCCTGTCGAAGTCAGCCCTCCTTAAGTCTACCACCTTTATACCTGTTTCTACACCCTCGTTGCCAATATTTATCATGAACCACACTGAGTGGTGGTCACTCCCCGTCAGCAGTTCCTCCAACTCCAGCTCCCTCACAAACTCCCCATTAGCCAGTACAAGGTCTAGGGTGTTCCCTAACCTGGTTGGCTCACTGACCATTTGCACTAGGAAACTGTCCTGAAGTACCTGCTTCCTTCTATTCATGTTGGTTGGGGTACTCCAGTCCACTCCTGGCAGGTTGAAGTCACCACCAATCACCGTGCTACCCTTCCCGCAGGTCCTTTTGATCTGCCCTGCTAGTTCCATGTCTAACTCCTCTGTCTGATAGGGTGGCCTGTGTCACGAACCCACTCCTAAGGGTCAGGTCCACTGAACTCACAGTGCTCACCCCGAAGTGCAATCCATGACATGGGGGGACAGGGATACCCTTCTCATGCCCTTTTAGAATGCTTGCCGAGGTCATGGCTGAACACCCACCATGAGGACCCAGGGCATCCCTCTAAATACTGGATAAGGGAACAATACCAGTCTCGAGTCTTGTAGCCAAATATAAACTCTTCTTGGTTGTTACACGAATGGGGAACATCCAGGCATCACACTTTCTTGGGGGTAGCAATGTGCTCCTGATTTCGTCTTCTCCAACAGGACATGTAACAACCTGGTTCAAAATTCTTACAGACTCTTCTTTGAGACCTTGGTATTCTCCCTATCTCTACCCAGATATCACTTACAGACCCTTGCTCGACTGGTTGCTTATGGAGGCACTTCTTAACAGTAACAGTTTGTCACAGATTATTTATAACTGCCCCACAACTCACACACAATTTAGAACTCCAGAACCTATCAGGTGGTGGTCCTAAGAACTTGGGGTAAGTACGAATGAATGGGACTGGGATAAGATTTGGTCCTTTTTGGCCAAAGCTCTTAATGCAGTTAATTTAAAAATAGTACATTTTAAAATGTTACATAACCTGTACTATATGCCTTATCTCACATTTAAGATGGGTTTACAAGGTTCTTCGATTTGTATCAAATGTAATTTAGAGTCCAGAACATTGGGGCATATGCTTTGGAACTGCTCTTTGGTCCAGTCTCTTTGGGATCAGATTAAAACAGTGGTTGTGGACTGTCCTTGGTTAGGTGACAATATAAATCTAGAAACCAGTATTATTGGTCATTTTAAAGAAACTGCTCATTGGACATTAGAATAGAAATACTCTGTATTACTGATAGGGGTCTCTATTATAAACTTATTACTTAAGTATTGGGTAGAAGATCAAATTCCTCCATACAAGAATGTAAATCTCAGATGTTGGAGAATATGAAGTAGAAAAACTGGCCTTAGGCCTTAAAGGTATTAGTGACAGGTTTGATTCTAGACTAGGCACCCTTTATAAATTACTTACTGGGGAATAGCTGCTAATCTGGTATCCACTATCTACCTATCTATCTATCTTTCTTTCTTTCATCATGATATATTTTATTGGTTTCATAAGAGTATGAATATTGAGAATGTGATGAAATTACATGGAAAATAACTAAATAACTGTAACTTGTAGATAATATTTATGTGTCTCTAGACTTAAAAATAATTGCTTAATTCAATATTTATAGAATTTTAAATTAGAGTTTAATAATGCTGAATCAATTGCTAATATCTTTGTATTACTAATAACCTACTGTATGTGTGTTTTAAACATTGTCTAAATAGTTATCAATAAAAAATTTTATTGACAAAAAAAAAGAAATCTCACTCAGGCAGTTTTCTTAAAAATAAATGTTTTTACTAAAATACTTAATCATACAGTTACAACTAAAAGATGCACTAATTTGGTCACAGAATAACATAAATAAAACTGGAAAAATATACATGAAAAATGCTCTATAACAGTTATCTAAAGTCTACCTTAAGTACGTAGTGAATTGAAGTCCAAAGAAAGTAAATGAAAGATTTAGTATCCTTTGTACTGGCAATCTTACTTCTTGTATTGTCAGGAGAAGCGTGTCCCTTGTAGATGCTCAGCAAAAATAAGAGAGCTTGCTCTGTGTCAGCTCCTTAAATAGCTGGAGGAAGCTTCTCTTTTAGGCCAGTAGATGTCACTCTTGCACCTTCCCAAAATTGTCTTATTAAAGTTCTGACATCACAACTTCCTGGCACATATAATAACCATGAACATGACTTCAAAGTTAAAACTTTGATGTCTCAATATAACAACCCTGTAAGCTAATCCACAGTGTCCTGTCAAGAATGACTATTTCCCAAATCCTGTTTAACTCATCTTTGGCTCTGAAGGGCATGATTTATGACAGGTGAATGGATTTTGGCATATCTCTGTTAAGGGACCTGGAAATGCAACATTAGCTTCCTGGCAAGCAGCTGCCTCTCAGGTCAGAGAAAGGTCAAACATTTTTAAAAGAAATCCAGTCTCTCTCTCTCTCTCTCCATGTGTCCTTTGCCTTAACACTGACATTCTTGTGGCATGTACACATACACGTACACAGAATCACATAAAAAAAAAAACTATATATAAAAACAGAATTATATCTGCAAATAATGACTGGCAGTTGGCTAGCTCGCCATAGCCTGTATACCACTCCCATCCTGAAAGTCCTATTTTTGGAATCTTGGAGCTACATCCATAATGACTCTGTACTGCCCTCCTCCTAGACACACTTCAGTTATTCTCTCACATACAACACCACCCCCCCTTTCCCTTTTACCGTGTCCCCATAAAATATCCTATACCCTGGTACCGCCAGGTCACAGTCATGGTAATAGGTGGCCCATGTTTCAGTGATGGCCACCATGTCCACCTCCCCATCTGCCAAGAGAGCCTGTAACTCTGCTGTTTTGTTCCCCAGGCTCCTAGCATTTGAGGATGCCACCTTCCACTCCATTTTCTTCCCCCCTCTCTCTCCCTACCTGCTCCCCCTTTCTAGCATCCCATCTTGAACTCTCCCTTAGTCCCTTACTGCTGGTATTGGGGGGTTAGCTCATTCGGCTTCCCTTCCTATGGATCCTGCATGACTCCTGCCCATTTGCCACCCCCTGCTCCTAGTTTAAATTCTCTTCATTTGCTATGTATTCCCCCAGTCTTTGTTTCAATACCCTCCTTCCCCCTCACTTAAGTGTAGCCTATCCTTAGCATAGAAATCACTGTCCTCAGAGGTCCTTCCCCACTCCCCCACCAGCCCATACCCTTTGGACTGACACCAGTTTCTTAGCCACATGTTAAATTCCTCTGTCCTCAGTTTCCTTGCAGTGCTTGCCTTGGCTACTGGAAGTACTTCCGAGAAAGCTATTTATCTTCCTGCCTCCTCACATATCAGCCCCAGCTCCTCAGACCTCCTCTGAACTGTATCTACTGTATTTTCCACCAGGCCATTTGTTCCCAAATGCAGAACTATATGAAGTTTCCCCCTACCCCTTCTAGAATACTTCAGAACAGATTGACCCACCCTTTCTGCTGTCATTCTTAGCATAGCCTCCACCCATATGCGACTATGCCTCTCCCCCTTGCTTCCCCATATGACCCCTTTTATTATTGATTCTTCCAGCACTAAGATTCCACCCTCATTTTCATGTTTCACTCTCACTGGCCTCCCTTTATCCTGTCCCCTTCCTCCCCATTCCTCCTCCTCCAGCACAGTTGTTCCCCCTTCTGCCCCTATTGTAACTTACCCATTCCCTATCCTCTCTGCCTCCTCCCCCCCTTTTCCACTGACTTTACCTCCCTCTCACAGGGCTCCACTACCTCCTCCCTTGATATATCCCTACCCCTCCCATCTCACACCTTTCTTCTTCCCCAACCCCCCTTACCATATCCCCCAACCCTTGTCTTCCCCTTCCATTCTTTTGCTCCTCTGGTCTCGCTTCAGCTCTTCCACTGAGCACTCCCCTATCACATCCCCCAATCCTTCCAGTACTGTGAACTGATTTTTCACCATCCCTTCACTACCACTTATTTTCTCCTTCCTTTTGCTAGCCACCCCACCACTGTTGACTCTGTGACTGTTATGTCCCTCCTTCCCTCCTGTCTTCCATTCTTCCCCTTTTCTGCCTTTGCTTGCCCTCAGAACTGGGTACCCGTGTCTTATTACCCCCATCTGCCACCCTTTTCCCCTTCCCCTCTTGATTTGATTTGTCCGCCCCACTCCGTTACCCTCCTCAGCTGTTGAGTTGTCCTCCACTGCAGCCTGCAGTCCCCACCTTAGCTCCATTTGTAAACAGCTGATCTCATTCCTAAGCTGCATTATTTGCTTGCACACCAAACATACCCTACTCCCCATTCAAGTCTAAGAAAGACTGCCACTCCACAGTTGTTGCATCCTACCACCCTTTCCATCTCTCTATTCTCTCACCAGTGCCCCCCCATTTACAGTTGAAGGATGCCCATCCCACCCCATGTCCCCTTCCATCCTCCTTTACCAGTTCTGTCCATATTCCCCTAGCTCTCCATTACCTTATCCCCTTGTAAAAATGGCCAACAAAGTTTGTCCTACCAACAAAAACAGTTGCCCTTTAAACACAACCAGAAGCAGTTTGCCCTTTAAACATAACCAAATGCAATTTTCCTCTTCATGCCCCTAAACATATACAGTACCTAAACTGCAATTTTCATTATTCACCCATACAGTACCTAAAATGCTATTTGCTTTATAAACCTATACTGTACCTGAACTGCTATTTGCCCTTTAAAAGCAGATTGTCCTAAGTTGCAAAATGTCCCCCCAACATATACAGTACCTAAACTGCAATTTACATCCTGCACATGTTTAGTTTAGATTCAGTTTGCACCTGTTCAGTACCTGAACTGCTCTTTGCCCTTTTAAAAGCAGTTTGCCCTAACTTGCAAAATGCCCCTAAACATATACCGCATCTTGACGGTCCCTCGCCACTCCACCCTCATCGGTCAGACTGGTTTCGCCCATCGTTTCCCTAAAATCTGGAATTCCCTCCCCCCTGAAATACGACACTCCTCCTCCAGCTACTCCCTTACTTCTGCCCTACACAATTACCTTTCCCTGAGCTGTTCTTGCTTTAACTCACCTTAATACCTATCCCCAGTTTCTTCCTTCCTACCATGACCCCCCCCCCGGCAGGATTCTCAACATCCTGAAGAGGGAAATCAGGAAATGGCTACCCCTTCTCCTCATATTCAGTTCTTGCCTCTCCCCCCTCTCTTCTCCACCTGCCCTTCTGGGTCACCAGCATGCACAATCTAACCCCATCCTTTTTACTCCAACAGCACTTGCGTACTACCTCGAGCTTGCTCCTGGTACACTCATGCACTATAAAAGATTCTATCACAGTATTACTGTTTTGTATGTTTATATGTTCTTTTGTATTATTTTGGACACCTATTGTAACTTACCCAATGTTCCACTACTGTTTATTGGACAATATCTTGTGTTCCAACTGTTGCATAATCTGACAATGTTGTATTGTTTGTACTACCCACATACTATTGTAACTGATCATCCTTCACAACCCTATGTAACCCCTGCCCCCAGGTCGCACCGTGAGATGAGCAACTTGTTGTTCAGTGTGCCTTCCTGGTGAAACATTTCAATAAAAATATGCAGTACCTAAACTGCAGTTTTCATCATGCACATGTTCAGCTTAGCTTCAGCTGCATAACTGAATAGTTTAAATTTTCAGCATTTTGTCTGTTACGATGTTCTATTTGGACACTGCCCCTTTCCGTTACTGTCTCTCCACCTCCTCTCTCCGCATAATACTGTATCCTCTACCGGAAGGAGGTCAGTATCAGTATTTAATAGGGAGGCAGTGTGGGGCGGGAGGGTGAGAGAAAAACAAACTCTGCAGTTCTCACAGCTCCTTGCAGGAACAGCCCCCGATGATCCCCAGTTCTCTGCGGCAACAGCCATCGATGTCCCCGTTGTGGCAATGGCCATGCAGCTTCTGGTCTCCATGTGCCCAGCAGTTCAATTTGTCAGTGGAGTCTCCGCTTATTTAGCGAGACCCCAAGTTTAAAAGGTGGTGCCTTTTTCTTCCCAGTGCCTGATTGGCCAAGAGACATCCTTCTCTTCGGCCACACAGCTTCCGGTTCCGTGCAGCAGTGGCTGCTGACAAACCCAGCAGATCTTCCCTTGTCAATCTTCACCATTCATTACTGCTTGGGTGTAAGCCCCCGAAAGTGACGCATCGCGTGATGCATGAGGGGCAGCCATTAGGCGTCATGGACTCCTCCTCCATCCCAGTTCTGTTTCTCCCGCCATTGAGACTGCACCTGCTGCGCGTGTGAGAGTTTTGGGACTGCGACATAGGCCTACTTCGTGTATGAAGCAACTCCTTCATCCTGATTTGTTTTTTCCCCCCGATGCCATTCCTTTCTTTTTTGATGGCGCTGGGAGCTTTGCTGTGTTTTAATTTGTTTTCGCATCATGTCGGTTAGGGAGCTAGCAAAGTCGAAAGCAGGCCGTACCCCTATGCGTCAGTGCTCCTGCAGCTGGCATTTTTCCATGACTGACCGGCTCGATGTCTACCTTCGGTGCCTGGGACCTAACCATGACATGGACAGATGCAATGCCTAATTCTCAGTGGACCACCGTGTTCTCAAAGTCCGCACGTTCAAAATCGGCAAGGCTCTGCCAACTTTTGGAGGACGGCGTCGCTCTCGGGCCTCCCAGGCCAGGTCTTTAGGCCCTTCCTCCGGGTTCCCTCCCAGGCCTATATGGACTGGAGAGGAGGAGGACTCCTCGTCTTCTAGTCTTGCTGAGGAGGAGGCCTCTTTTGTGGTGTCCGGTGAATGCTGTTACCCCTCCTGGGGCCGTGGTGGGGACATCGCCTCGGCAGTCACCTCTTTGGAGGTGCAGGCTCCCCCAGTGTTGTGGTCTGCGGCTGCTGGGCCCAGCATGGGTGGACCCTCGACGCTTTCCGCTGCCATCTCAGATCCCGGCACCACCCACAGGCGCTGGTGATCGGGCGGAGCTGTTTTGCTTTCGAGAGGCCTGGTTTCACTCTGCTGGCGGTGCCTTGTTGGGTCCAGGCAGCAAGGGCAGTGCCAGGGACTCGTCTGGAGCTGCAGGTGAGTTTAGACTGGGTTCCGGTGTGGTCTCCACTGTGCCGGGGCTGAACGGCACCATGAGTGACACCAGTGTCGTTCGTGGCACCGTTTCTCAGGGGACTCCTGGGGTGGCCAACATTGAGGTCCTTCTAGTCACCTCTTCCTCGGAAGCAGACGACTCGGACGTGGATCCGTCCTGGTGCCCCAATTCCTTGGGATTTGAGTCCTGTGTGGGACACGGTGTCAGGCGGCCCAGCGTGCCCATTCCTCAGTCTCCACAGCAGTCTTCTTCTGAGGACTCCCAGGCTGGGGGTGACCTGGGGTCATTGGGAAGGGACAGCATGGGAGCTAGGGAGGGGTCTGTTCGCCCAGAAGGGGCTGTAACAGCCGCCGTGTCCGGTGCTGCTGCACCCTCTTGGGGTGAACTAGGGGCCTTGTCTTCTGTAGGCTCCCCTCGGAGATCCCAGTATCGACAGCCTCTGTCGCTGGCGTTGAGGAGGAGGGTGTCCTCTGAGTCCGAGGGGTTGAGGGGCTGAGGTGATGCACGTCGAGTTTCGCCTGCTGCCCTTCGGGGTGTAGGTAGGAGCCATAGTGCCGAGCCACGTCTCTCCCGCTTAGGCTCGAGGGACCCCTCCAGTGGCACTGCTGTGGGCTGCCCGTCTGGATCCTTGCAGCCCCAGGTACATCACAGGGGAGGATCCCCTTCCAGGCTCTTCCAAGGTTCGCATCCCCAGGGTTCCGTTCTGCGACCTGGTTTGTTGTCCGGGACCCCGCTAGCTCGGGCTCCGTTCCCTGGATTCCAGAACCTGAGCAGAGGACAGTTGCCTCTTCATAGGTGCCCTACTCCCATTCCTCTGCAGGCACCACTCTCTCTCCCGGGCCATGTCGGTCCTACAGATCCGTTATCCTGGGAGATGTTCAGAGGCACTGCGGTGGCCTTCCCCTCATATGTTAGATGTATGCATGAGCGGGTGTTTTGCCTATCCCCATCACCACAGGAGTCCTCTGGACATTCGAACTCCTCATCTCCCTCCTCGGAGGGAGAGAAACCCTCTGCTCACCTCTCTGTCAACGCTGATTTCACGGAATATCAGCACTTCCTTTCGAGGATGGTTGGGGACCTCCATGGCTCCTTTGTTAGGCGAGACAATACTGAATGGGAGATGCATGAATTCCTCAGTGAATTCAGTGCCCAACATTTGGTGGTGCCATACTGGTCTGTTCCTTTCCAGGAGGTAGCTATCCATTCCTGACAGTCTCCAGCCGACCCTATCCCAGCCCTGGCAGACTGCTGGAGGAAGTATTGTGCCCCATCTGAGTCCCTATTTTCTCTTCCCAACCCGCCTTCAGGATTGGTGTCCCTAGAGACTCCTTCTGGGCACCGCCACCTGGCGCATGACCGACCACCGGACTCAGATTCTCTACAATTTGACCAGTTGGGGCAAAGAGTGTTCTCTTCCTCTTGCGCAATGCTGTGTATTGCATCTCATCAGACACACCATGCTGCCTACAACAGGCATCTATGGTCGATGCTATATCAGCTTCTAGCATCAATGCCTGATATGGAGCAATCTAGACAGGCCATTGCCCTCTCTGCTATAGGCCTGGAGCCGGCAAGGCACCAGGCAAGGGCATCTTACAACGCCAGTGAGGTGGCTTGCAGGGACAGCAATCTGCATTAGGCGGACGGCATGGCTTCATCTATCAAGGTTGTCACCCCTGGCCCAGCGTAGGGTGATTCGCTCCACTTTCCAGGAGACCTGTCTTTTCTTCACCAGAGCTAGGAGGCTTCTGCAGAGGCTTCCTCTGTCTCCCCATCTCTGGGGGACACCTCCTAGCTCTCCTCAGCCTTAGGCTTCTCGTCTGATTAGCCCAGGGTCTCTCCCTTCTGTTTTCCACCAGCAGGAGGCTGAGGATCTTGTTCCCTCAGGGTTTCTCTTGTTCTCCCCCTTCAGGGGGGCTTGGCACGCACCCAAGCAGTAATGAATGGTGAAGACTGACAAGGGAAGATATGAAAATTACTTACCTACCATAATTCTTGATCTTCTCTTGTATCTTCACCATTCACTACTGATACTCGCCCACCTTCCCCTCATGGGCCTCCTACTTCGGCGTCTCCTCCTCTCTGCTTGTTCCTTCCCTCTACTTTGTTGGCCTTTAAGCCAAAAAAAAAAACTATCTATCTTCATGTTTCCATTCTTCTCTGGACGGATCCTATTTCCTCAAGGAAAAAGGGGGAACCAGTAGGATTTGTTCTAGTCTGAGGGAACTCTTTCTGATAAGCCCTAGGGGTGACCTCTTGGCTCATTCTTAGCCATGTTGTTCAATTCACAGTTAACGAGACCATCCTTCTGATGGCTCGGCTCTCTTTTTTCCAGGTTCCCTCTGGCAGGTCTTAATCGCTTATTGTGTCAGCTTCTGCTGGTTGGTGCTGTTCTGGCACTTCAATTACTTTGAGCTGATGCTCTTGCCTTGCCTTCAGGGAGTCCGACTGAGTTCCTGCTCTTTCCTTTATGTAAAGGGGTTCCCTCTGCAGAGCTCACCCCCTCCCCTCACACATCTGTGTTAGCACTTAACAAGGTGCTAGGGGGCTTCTTTCCCTTTCCTAGTTGGGCGCTCTCTTTCCGGAACAGAATTTCTGCCTCAGCAGTCTGTGAGCTCTCAGCTAGAGTTTAAAGGGTTGGGATGACGGTAGGTTAGAGAATCTGCCCTTTGTGTCCAATCTGTGCAAGTGGTTTGGTTGAACCTTCCCTTCAGTCCTATCAAATGGGATTCTTGCTCCCTTGTTTTTGGTTCCGAGCTTATAAGCCTTTAAACCAATATCTCAATGGGCAGAGTTCTCCCCTCCCAACATCCCTTGTTCTTTCCATCTCTTCTTCTCTTTCTCTCTTCTTTCTCTTATCTCCTCCCTTGGAGCCACCCCAGAAGTGAGGCTCTGCAGTCCCTTAGAGTAGGCATTTCCTTCTTTTCCTGTTCTCTACCGGCTTATTCCTTTTTCAGTTTATATCCTTTCCTTTTTCTATCCCTCGGCTCTCTTGCCTCGCTCTTTTTTCTTACCTTTTTTGCCTCTCTGGCTAACAGAACTGAGATGGAGGAGGTGTCTGCGCAACCGTAACGGCCACCCCTCCACGCATCACGCTGCGTGCTGCCACTCTCGGGGCAGTGCCCTGAAAAAAAAAAAAACTCCCATAGTGGGTGAGCGCCTCTGGCTTACACCCAAGCAATAATGAATGGTGAAGATACAAGAGAAGCTCAAGAATTATGGTAGGTACGTAATTTTCATTTCTCACAGCTCCTGGCTACTTGTGGCAATGGCCGCCAATGATCCCAGTTCTTCGCGGCAACAGTCGATGTCCCTGTAATGGCAAATGGCCACGCAGCTCCCAACTCCCATTCACCCAGCAGTTCACTTTGTCTGTGGAGTCTCCACTTTTATAGCAAGTTCCCAAGTTTAAAAAGTGGCACCTTTTTCTTGCCGATGCCTGACTGGCCAATAGACATCCTTCCCTTTGGCTGTACAGTTCCCACCTTCGTGCAGCAATAGCTGCCTACAAACCCAGCAGTTCTCACAGCTCCTGGCTCTTTGCAGCAATGGCTGCCGATGATCCCCAGTTCTCTGCAGCAACAGCTGCCGATGTCCCCATTGTGGCAATGGCCGTGCAGCTCCCAACTCCCATGCACCCAGCATAATCCATCACTGTTGATGCCACATGCCACTCCTGACTGCAAAAACTACTCGACCACACACAAGCTGCATGTCACGTGCCACCAAAAAACTAAAGTCCAGAGCATTCTGGCCATACCCCCCTATATTGGGAGCACACACTACACTACAGAAAGCCAAATAGACCAAAAAAAGAGCCCACTATCACAGCACCACTGTACTATGGAAACATATGGGGCCAGAAAAGAACAAGGCAAACTAAAATTTGGCCTTGACCATGACTCACCAGAAAACCAACCCAGCTCCACACAGCAGGTACAATAACAACAAACTCTAGCAAAAGCCAATATCGCTGCAAAATAATTTATTTATTTGAAATTTGGTAACCGGGTGAGCCCACTGAGACAGTGCAGTCCCTTTTTCAGGGGTGACCCGGGTTGAAGGTACAATGCATAGCATATTAGACAGTGATTATACAGAGTAGATCAGAAAAAAAATTAACAACAAGTTTACAACTAGTATAATAATAATAATAATAAAACTTTATTAAGCACCTTTCAGGCACCAAGGCGCTGTACAGGTGAACAATAAAATCACAGAAATAAATACATAAATAAAAATCATAATAATATGAACATCAATCCAAAAAAGCTTGTCTCCACAGATGGGTCTTAAGTTCCCGCTTAAAACTCCCCACGGTTGTGCGTTCCCGAAGCTGGCAGGGCAGAGAATTCCAGAGGGTTGGGGCTAGAAACATAAACCCAAGGCCCCAGAAGATTTTGAAATAACTCTTGGAACCTCCAGCAACCCCTCGACAGACGAATGGAGCTGTCGTACAGGGCTGTAGAGAATCAGAAGGTCTTTCAAGTATTCGGGGCCAAGTCCATGCAGGGCTTTGTAGGTCAAAAGACCTACTTTAAAGGTGATCCACCACTGTATCGGCAGCCAGTGCAGATCGCTTAATACAGGGGTAATATGTGTCCTTCTTGACACCCGTGTCAACAACCTAGCAGCAGCGTTCTGTACTAGCTGCAAGAGGCGGATATCAACCCCAGGAATCTTCATAATTATTCAAAGATGGCGGCCACACTGGGCTAGCTGTCAGACTGCTGCTTGTTGCATTCTTATGTTCCTGTTGTGCCGTTTTTATTTCAAAGTATTTTTGTTGTTTTAAGTGTAGGATTTAAGGTTTTGCTTCGTTTCCGTCTTTTTTGAGCATACTCGTGTTTGGACCTGAATTCGGGTGGTCGCTGAGAAGCCGCCAAGTGCTTAAACTTTTTTCGTTTATGTTTGTCGGCATTTATTTTATTGTTACTGCATTTTAACCGCAATTTAAGTACTCGCGGTTAGACGCTTTCGGTCGGGACTCCAGGACACTGTTCAGCTTGGCATTCTGATCTGCTGTAAGAACTTGGCTGGCCCTTTACAGCTTAATCGGCTTAACGGATGCTTTTCAGTGCGGAGTTTCGGGCAGTGTTCATTCCCTGAGCGCGAACTTCCCTGGCATTTTATGAGGATTAGTTTTACTTTAAATGGGATTTGGAGGAGATGAGAGTTGCTGGGACAAGCTCACTAAGGAGTTTGAATGCACTGTTTTTAGGAACCTTCGAGTCTGCTGAGATAGTAAAGGATCCTATAGTTTTTATGTTTCTGGAGTGCTGGGCTATAAGTTTACATTTTAGTGACCTGCTTTGACTGTGGATTTGGCCTGTATAGCTGGTCCTGCTGGTTTTCCTGAGGTGCTAGAGGGTTAGTGACCTACACAGGGGCTGGGATCGTGGACTGCTGGAGGGCTAGCCCTCTGATCCTATTCCCCTAGACTCCCGGTATAGTCAGCCGGGGGGGGGCTGATTTAACCTGGAGTCGAGGTGGTAGGCCACTATTATAGCCTGGTAGTTGCCTCTTGAATTTCTGGCTGGAACCTGCGGCCTGGTGGATGGTTCTCCCTGGAACTGGATTAGAATTTCGAGCCTTGAATCCCTTTGGAACTTTTTGGCCCATCGGATGTTTTAAGGATATTGGGGCCAGTATCGTGGAACTTCTAGTGTGTAAAGGAGTGGCTCTGAAGAGATCCTGCAAGATAAGTGACTTTGGATTCATCTATTGTTCATTGTGACTATATAAACATTTTTGGAGCAATTGACTTCATTTGGCCTATTAGTTGGCATGCAGTGTTCTGGTGGTCCTGGGTTGGTGTCCCACACAGTGGAGGGGAGTGGGGTTGGCTGGAAGGCCAGTCCTTAATTTTCCCTCCTCTACACTCCTGGGGTGCCGGGCGAGGTTGTCCTCCCCGGAGTAGAAGTAGTGGGCCACCAATCCTTTTGGCTGGTTGCTCATGCCTGCTGGCGGTCCTTTATTTTTGCCCAGCTGATGTGGATGGTGAATGATGGTCCTTTGTATATTGAATTTTATTCGTTGATGTTATTTTTATTTTGTATTTTATATATAGGATGTGTATTGTTTAGTTATTTTTGAGGAATAATTTATGCAGTGAGAGTGCTTGTTTCCATCTTATATTCCACCTTTTCCGGTTCAGTGAGAGAGTCCCAGAGGGTGGTCTTTAAATTATTCCCTCTATTTATTTATTATTTTGTCATTAGTCTTTGCTCTATTATTTTATTAATGTCCCCTGGCCGTGAGAGAGCTTGTGGATATAAAATAATTTAATAGTTGTTGTATTAGAGTATTGGTTTAATTCAATTTTTATTTTGTGTTTGTGTTAGGTTGATTGTGGTGTTGCTTTATTTATTTTATTTATTGTTTTAACTTTTGAGCAGCCTGATGTGCCGACTGGCTTCACCTGCCTTTCGTTATTCGGCCTCCGCTCTCCATGCCCTCCGCCCCTTTTTCTTGTCCTCCTTGCCAGTCCATGTTTATCATCGGTGTTGGGCATTAGGGATTGTGCGAAGGTGGAGGGGAAATTGGGGGGACGTGGGGGGTTGTGGACAGCGGAGTGAGCGGTGCTCTCCCATAGGGGTGGTTAGGCCTAGAAGACGCCCTGGGGCGAAATGGCTTCTGGAGCGTGGTAGTCCCGTTCTGGTTCCCATACCCAAGGGCACCTCCTGTTTCGGAGGGCAAGTAGTTGGGACAACTCGTCATCCTCGTCCAACTAGGACGCTGTTGTGCAATGCTAGATCTGTCTGCAATAAGACTGGTCTTATTGCAGACTTTGTCGCAAGGGCAGATCTGGCTTGCATTACCGAGACCTGGTTGAATGGGAATGCGGCCCCGTTTTTAGAGGCCACTGTTCCCGTCGAGTTCTCGGTTATACACCGCCCAAGATTGGATCGCGGGGGGGGGGGTGGTGATCTGTTTTAAGACCGAATTGGGCCTAACTGGTGTTCCAGTTGAGGAGGCTAGATCGTTGAGGAGGCTAGATCATTTGAGTGCACTGTGGTAGCTGGTGTGGGGTGCAGGATGGCCTTAATTTACCGTCCACCAGGGGATGAGAAGCTTTTCCTGCAGGAAATAGCAGATTTTTCCGCCGACATGGCCTTGGAGTCACCCAGATTGATGGTGCTGGGCGACTTCAATGCGTGGGTCGACGACGAATCTTCGCTGTTTGGTCAACATTTCCTCCAGGTGATGACATCTCTGGGCTTTACACAGGTTGTTTCTGCAGCTACTCACAAAGGAGGTCACTCTCTTGATCTGGTTTTCCTTCTGGGGATCGAGGCGTCCGACCTGGTGGTGGAACCAGTCGGTTGGTCTGATCATTACTCAGTTGGGTTCAATTTTGAGGGCCCCCTGGGTAGGTCGGCCCCTGTGGAGTTGGCCAAGTACCGCCCATTGTGGGACGTTGTCCCTGAAGACCTGATGGCGGTTATTGACCTCTCATTGTTTGATGAGTCGTGCACTGATCCTGAGCAGCTGGTAGTGGCCTATAATGAGGCCATCTCGGCTGCTCTTGATCAGATTGCACCAACCCGTGTTTGCCCCCTCCTGCGCCGTCCCGTTGCCCCATGGTTCGATGGGGCATTGAGAGGGTTGCAGAGGTTGGGGCGTAGGTTGGAGCGTCGTTGGAGGAAGACTGCCTCTGATGCCGACCATCTTATTTTGCTAGAGCATTATAAGCGCTACCAAACAACAATTTCCCATAAGAAGGCAGAATTCCTGTCCAAGGAAATTTCTGTCGTTCGGAATCGACCGGCTCAGCTCTTCAGAACTGTCAACAGACTGTGCAACCCAGTCTGACGGCAGATCCGTCAAGCTTTCACGCAAATTGATTGCGAGGAGGTCGCTCAATTCTTTGCGAATAAGGTGGAAGACATTCAGAGGCAGTGTCCCCGACCTCACTCTAAGGTTGTTGCAGTTGATCAATGTTTTGTCGCAGAGCCTGGAGTTTCCTGGAGTTCCTTTAATCTACCGGATTTCGTAGACACTATGAGGATTGTCCGTGAGATGCGCCCAACATGTTGTAGTTTGGACCCAGGCCCTACTTCCCTGATTATGGGTTGTAGTGAGACTATCGACCCGGTCCTTGCTCGGATTATCGGTGCTCTTTAGAGACGGAGTTTCCCTAGTTTCTGAAGGAAGGTGGTGACCCTTCTGAAGAAAGCTTCTTAGACCCGATGACCTAGCAAACATCGTCCGATCTCTAACCTCCCTTTGTGGGAAGGTTATTGAGAAAGTTGTAGCAATTGATAACCATTTGACCATCCATAGTTTATACTGAACCTCTCAGTCTGGTTTTCGTAAGAGGCATAGCACCAAGACTGCTCTGGTTCGGGTGCTCAATGATCTCCTGATGGCGAGAGATCGGAGACCCGCTCTATTTTGGTTCTCCTTGATCTGTCATCAGCTTTTGATACTGTGGATCATGGGGTTTTGCTCGAACACCTGAGGTCCATTTGTGGACTATCGGGTGTGGTCCTCAGATGGTTTTCATCTTACCTCGAGGGGAGAACACAGAGAGTGGTCTTGGGTTTGCATTCATCCGGGGTCTTCTCCCTGCCTTGCAGGGTACCTCAGGGCTCGGTGCTTCCCCCATGTCATTCACAGTATATATGCTACCTCTCGGATACATTGTAAGACGGTTTGAGCTGAGGTTTCACTGCTACGCTGATGATACCCAGCTCTACCTGTCTTTTGCACCTGACCAGGTTAGTGCTATCTTGGTGCTGAATAACTGCCTCGCTGATATCCAAGACTGGATGAATACCAGTGGTTTGAAGTTGAATCCGGAAAAGACCGAGGTTATGGTGGTGGACCCCAGTTGCAGGGTTGAGGATTTAGGGGCCGGGTACACCTCTAGATTAATTCTGGGGGTAGACCAGATCCCTACCTCTGAATGGGTGCGTAACCTGGGTGTGGAGCTTGACACTGGTCTGACCCTTCGTTATCAGGTGTCTGCAGTTGTCAAGACTGCATTCTTTCATCTCAGAAACATTGCCAGGATTAGGCACCTGGTTCCATCTTGTGACTTGCCGGTCTTGGTCCACGCCTTTGTGACATCTCGTCTCGATTACTGTAACTCCCTTTTCCTAGGACTTTCTGGGGTTGATATCCGCTGCTTGCAGCTAGTGCAGAATGCGGCAGCACGTTTGTTGACTGGGGCTTCAAGAAGGTCTCATATTACCCCAGTGCTGCGCACTTTGCACTGGCTGCCAATACAGTGGCGGATCACCTTTAAAGTGGGTCTTTTGACCTACAAAGCCCTACATGGTCTCGGTCCTGACTACTTGAAAGAGCTTCTGGTGCCCTACACCCCTCTGAGACAGCTCCACTCGGCTGGCAAGAGGTTGCTGGAGATTCCGAGGGTAAATTTGAAGTCTTCTGGAGCTCGTGCCTTTGGTTTTGTGGCTCCCACCCTTTGGAATTCTCTGCCCCGTCAGCTCCGTGAGAGTACGACGGTGGAAATTTTTAAAAAGGCCTTAAAGTCCTTTTTATGGGAGAAGGCATTTCCTGTTATGTTGTCATTGGTTATTTTAGTTTGTAATATTTGCTGTGTTGTTTTACAGTATGTATTGATTATGCTGGTGTTCTCATGTTTTTATGTACAGTGCCTTGAAAAATTTGAAAGATGCTTAACTAAATAAATGTTATTATTATTATTATAGATAAAGGGAGTTGCAATAGTCAAGGCACAAGGTCACGAAGGCGTGGACCAACACAGGTAAATCGCTAGACAGAACAAGGTGTTTCAGCCTGGCAATGTTCCTGAGGTGGTAAAATGCAGACTTTATGACTGCTGACACCTGATAGCGAAGGGTCAGCCCGTCATTATGTACCACTCCCAGGTTATGCACCCATTCAGAGGTAGCGATCTGATCACCCGCCAGAAATAAACTAGAGAGCTGATCAGTCCCTAACCCCTCTATCCTGCGTCCCAGGTCCACCACCATAACCTCGGTCTTACCTGCGTTCAACTTTAACCAGCCCAAATTTTTCCAACCATGGATTTCAGTGAGACAGCTATTAAACACCGAGAAAGCACTAGCCAGGTCGGGAGCGAAAGACAGGTAGAGCTGGGTATCATCAGCATAGCAGTGAAACCTCAGCCCATACCGTCTTACAATGTTTCCGAGAGGCAGCATATACACTGCAAACAACATGGGGGAAAACACAGAGCCCTGAGGAACCCCACAAGGCAGAGAGAAAGTGTCAGAGGAAAAAATTCCCGACACAACTCTCTGCATTCTTCTAGATAGAAATGATGTAAACCATCTGAGTACTGTACCTGACAGTCCACAGATGGACCTCAGGCGCTCGAGCAAAACCCCATGGTCTACATTGTCAAAGGCTGATGAGAGATCAAGGAGAACCAGAGTAGAACGGTTTCTCCAATCTCTCTCGCCATCAAGAGATCACTGAGCACCTGAACCAGAGCAGTCTCAGTACTATGCCTCTTATGAAAACCAGACTGGAGAGGTTCGTAGATACTGTGGATGGTCAAATGGTCCTCCAGCTGGTTTGCCACTACCTTCTCAATAACCTTCCCAATAAAGGGAAGGTTAGAGATAGGTCTGTAGTTAGCAAAAATATCTGGGTCTAGGGAAGCGTTCTTCAAAAGGGGAGTCACCACCGCCTCCTTCAGAGAGCTTGGGAACTCACCCAATTCTAAGGAGCACCAGGTTATTTGAGACAGAAACGGGCCCACGATCTCAACACAACTCAGAATTGGGGAGGTTGGACTCGGATCTAAACTACAGCCATAGGGCACATTCCCTGGATGATCCACATAACATCCTCGAACTTCAGCAGGTCAAAGGAACTCCAGGAGACTCAAGGTACCACGACCGAATGCCGACTAACAGCATCCCCCCATAGAGTGAGTCAGGTGGATCTCCGATCTGATGTTGGCTACCTTATTTGCAAAGAATTGAGCAATCTCATCACACTGTTTTTGTGAAAAAACCTCAACGGAGCTGTAGACAGGCTGGGTTGTACAACCTGTCCACAGATCTGAAAAGCTGAGCTGGTCGATTCTGAGTTACAGCGATCTCCCTGGACAGGAACTCTGCCTTCTTACAGGAGATCTCTGATTGGTAGAGCTGATAATGCCCCTCCAAACTAAGGCAGTCGACTTCTAGAGCAGATTTCTGCCAACAATGCTCTAACTGTTGTCCCACATGCCGTAATTCCCTCAATGACCCATCGAACCAAGGGACCCAAGGGCAGAGAGGGACGGGATGAACACAAACACGGACAGGAGCAGTTGAGTCTAGAGGTGAGGAAATAACCTGATTATAAGCCAGAACCATCGACTCCGGACTCATGCTGGCAACAGGAAACTCTGAGAGGTTCATCACCGCCATCAGGTCTTCAGGGCACACGTCCCGTAAAGAGCGGTTACAAACCATCTCCACAGTAGCAGACCTACAAAGGAGAGCACAAAAGTTGAAGCCCATGGTGTAATGATCAGACCAGCTGAGAGGTTCCACCACCAAATCAGAGGCCTCAATCCCCAGGAGGAAAACCAAATCCAAAGAGTGACCATGATTATGAGTAGCTAAAGAAACAATCTGTGTAAAGTCCAGCGACATCATCAGCTGGAAGAAGTGTTGACCAAAAGATGAGAGTTTGTCATCGATCCAAGCATTGAAGTCACCCAGAACCATCAATCTGGGTGACTCCAATGCCAAATCGGTGACAAAGTCTAAAATCTGCCACTTCCTGCAGGAATCGCTTCTTGTCCCCTGGTGGACGGTAGACGAGGGCTATCCTGCAACCCACACCACCTACTACAGTACACTCAAAGGATTCAGACTCCTCATCTGGTACACCCGTGAGCCCCAACCTGGTCTTGAAACAGACCACTACCCCTCTCCCGCGATCCAATCTCGGGTGGTGAATCACCAAGTACCCAGCTGGAACTGCTGCCTCCAGAATGGGGCCAGCATTTACATCCAGCCAGGTCTCAGTGATGCAAGCCAGATCAGCTGTTCCAAACAAAGTCAGCAATAACAGTAGACTTGTTTTTTAACAGATCTGGCATTGCACAACACCACCCAAGTTGGACAGGGCTCCTGAGCCATCCCAAATTCTTGCCCATCAAAAAAGATGGTGCCCTTGGGTATGGGGACTAGACATGGAGCACCACGTTCCAGGCTCCATTTCACCCCAGGGTGTCTTCTGGACTTAACCAGCCCTATATGAGAGGTCCGTTCTTTCGCCCTCCAATGTCTGTGCCCCTGCCGTACTCAGTCCAGTCCCTCCTGCGTACAATACCAAGCACCCGACAGCGCTGGCAGATGGAAAATAGGGGGGAGAGGGGTGGATGGCCCGGAGAGCAGAGGGCGAGTGACGCACGACCGGGAGGGCTAACCAACACATACCACAAGCAGGCTACAAACTAAGGACCAAACACCTCAGTAAAATATTAATTACCTCATAAATAAATTACCCTAAATTACAAATAAACTAAAACCCACCCACAATTACACCTTTCTCAAAAACACAACTCTAAAAACCCAATCCAAAAACAAATAAATGAAACAAACAAAATAAAACTTCCCCACCCCAGGACCCTCTCACAGTTCTAAGGAGGAAAAATTAATCAAAACAAAACAAAAAATTAAAAAATAAAATAATTTAAATCCCAATGGTCCTCTCACTACCAACAGGACTAAAACACTCAAAAACAAAAAATAAATGATCCATTTGTCCAATTTAGGCACTCTTACTGCCAGCGATGATTAGATTTGCACGGAATCCAAGCACATGGGGGTAATGAGGCCCTCTCACTGCACACACTTTCCCTCGTAGGATGAATAAAAGATCCGGCAAAAGGCCAAATGGCACACCAATAAATGAAAATCCAAACAGTCCAAACTACTCCAACTTGTACATCCAAAAGATAACGACATATAGTCTCGGTGCAAGTCCATAGGAGGAAGCAGAGAGGTCCCAAATAAAGGCCAAGAATGTACACAGGCCAAGCCACAGGGAGTGAAGACTCCCCCCCCCCCCCACACACACACACAAACTGCCTAATCAGGCTCTATTGTACCACCCAAGACCCGCAGCTTCAGATATCCTGAGGCCAGACTAACAAGGCCGACCCCGGAGTAACTCAGGAGCTCTCCAATAACCCCTAGCTTCCTAGGGAGAAAATGAAGCTGCTGCTGCTCGGTCCCAGGCAGGGTGACCCAAGATCACCCAGATACAGGGAGGGGGGTAGGAGCTTCCCTCAACCCAACACACTGCTATAACCCTGCTTCCCCAAACAGTACTGAATGCTCAAAGTTGATGGAGAAAACAGTTTGGAACAAAAATAAAATCCCAAGGGGAGATGGACACCGATCAATGAATCGGGTCCCACCACTCACGGTACTTTGAAACAACACCAGCTGGTCTTTTGGCCAGCGTTCTTGTTCTTGCAGTGCTCTTGCAGCAAAACTCCAAGCTCTTCCCCCAAACAACACTGTCAGGTCCTCCACAAATGCAACTCCACAGAAGCCCCGTGTGCAAGAACCAAGCACCAAGCGACGACAACCAACAGATTCAAGGGTAAAATGCAAGCCGGGTATCCAACTAACCAGGCACAGCCCAGGAAAATGAGCCACCGAACTCCTCGGCTCAGCACTATGCCAGATCAGTATACAGCTCCCGGAGAAATGACTCACTCCACTGAGGGAAACGCTGAGACGACGGCAGACAGCAAGCGGTAAACAACCGCGAAGAAACACAAGGCAGCACAAGGCAGTAGACAATAGCAGCAATAAAACGCAACGTTTAAAACAGAAAAAAGAAAGAAAAACTCAATAAAATCTGGGCAAATTCAAAAACAAAACTGCGAGGTAACAGATGCTGGTCCAGCGTGACCGCCATGTTCTGTTTAGCTATTAGTATGATTAGTATGTGACAAAAATATGTACAATACATATATGCATTAGTGCAGAAACTACAACGTATATACAGGTGGTGTTACATGTGATTATGAACAAACAACAGATATACAACTTAGCGTGTAGTAAGATATGTACAGTTTATCAACATCGTGCAAAAATATGCAATGTAAATATATATGGAGTACCATGAGTTAATGTACTAAGGAGCAACATCTAGGCAAAGCAGGTGCAAGCCTTAGGCTGAAATAGATAGTTGGAAAGAGAGTGCTTGAATGTAGCAAGAGAATTGAGAGAGAGAGCAGAAAAAGAAAGTGAATTCCAAGTAGTAGGGGCAGAGTAGGCAAATGAGCACCTGCTGATAGCTAGGTGGGGAGAAGGGGTGAACAGCAAAGGAGAAAGGAAGGATCTGAGAGGCCTTGGGGAAGAGCTTACATACCAGTAAGTCACTTTCGGGGGTAAAGCAAGAGGAGAAAAACTGCAGCCGTTGATCATAATTAGGCCAGCCTAAAGCCTCTAGGACTTCGTAGTGATGGTTTTGAGGGTCAACTACAAAGGCAAATTGACCCACTCGATGGTAGAGCATTCTGAGTTGGGAGGAAATGGAGTTTTTGTCTGAGCACAGGAGAGGGACACTGTAGAATAGTATAGGGAGGAGGTGGCAATTTTTTGACATGAGCTAAGAGGGAGAAGGGGGTGAATATGATAGGGCGACTCAAGTTTCTGGTTAAGCATTTTTGTGTTCATTGTAACATGCTTGTCAAAGGAGAGACAGGGGTCCAACAGGATGCCAAGGTTTTTGAATGTCAGAACAGATTCTAAGGTATCACCTGAGACTGAATGAGAGATGTACTATTGTTAACAACTTTCACAGAAGGGTTGTGAAATAACATTGCTTTGGTTTTCTTGGTGTTGAGAGCAAGGTGATTCTTAATGAACCAGTTCTCACTTTTAAGCACAGATTGTATGCACACCCTCAGTGTGCAGTGCCTTGATAAACCCCTCAAGCTTTGCTCTCGTGGTTTATGAGGCATAGCACATCTCGGGCATGCATAAAATACTCATTACACACATTTCCCTATGCATTATTCTGTATATCTTTGTCATTTCCACTTCCGGTTTTTGCTGTTGCTGTTCAGGAGATGAAGTGACATCACAATACACAGCTATGGGACTGATTGTGGTGTCACATGCTAAGGCTCATGAGCTCAGCTCCTAAATAGCATTATGGCAAACTGAACTTTAGAAGCCGGCCCAGTGGTGCAGTGGTAGTGCCACTACTCACCACGCAAACAACTTGGGTTTGAGAATGAGCCCAAGTTGTTAGAGGGTCGGCCTGAGGACGGGAGAAGAACATCCCACTGGATGCTCTCCACCTTGGGGAGAGAGGGAGGGTGCTTAGTCTCCACTGCTCTGCTGTCATCTGGATGACCACAGGTTGCAGTGCATCGGAGCCAACAATCTGGGAGGGGGAACACAGCCACACTGTCATGTGAACACACATACAGTGCATGCGTGTATCAGGAACCTTCCTCAGCATCACTGGGGAGGTGTAGAGAAAGGAAAAATCACTGCTGCAGGACGTCCGCCTCTCATCACAGGCCCCACACTACTGACCATGGCACTTTCTGTCCCAGATCAATGATCGAGTCTCCGTGCAGGGTTAATCGCCCCCCCCCCCGATGGTCTCGCCCGGGTGGGAAGCCATGGTGTATTCATGGAGCAGAGGTACAGTCAGTCCCAGAGAAGACGAGTGATGGTGTTGAGTGAGGGCTAGGACTTACAGGGGCCAGCCAGTGGAAGAAGATAAAGTACACTTAATTAAAAAAAATTAACTTTAGAGAACAACAGCCATGTTTTGATGCACATATCCACATTTGTTAAACAACGGAATGGCTCAACATTCAGTTTTATGTGGGAAATGTGGATAATTGGGCTCTGCTGATACTAGCTGAGGTTTGTTATTGGTGACTGGAGCGTCTCATTTGACTACATTTTTGTAACTATTTGTAATCGATGTTGCAGTTGATGTCAGTATAAAACAGTCTGAGAAAAAGAGCTTCCAGATTTGTCATAAGCCTTCCATCAACCCCATGTTAACATACATAAAAAAACTAATTACATACTGAATGAGGTACAACACTATTTAAAATTTCCATGCATATTATAATAGCAGTAAGGCAATCCTAGGGGTTATGTTAGTAGTCAGTTAATTGCCCTCTGGGGTCATGAGGCGCTGGACCATGCCTCATGCCAGCTCACTTCCCTGGATAAACAGAACATAACCATAACCCCAGATTGTGCCTTATTCCTTAACTATGCTACCTTGCCCTAGAACTTAACTGCAAATGAGCACCTGGTGTGCTCAAGTTGACTCACCTAGTTAAAACTATTAAATAAATTACAATTTAAGATTTAATAAACAAAGCAGTTTTGGTCTCCCCAGTAGAAAATGTACATTGAGACAGTTGACGGGGCTCAATAAAGTCCCCCAAAATGGTAGGAGGTATAGGGGGCAAAAGTTACAAATACAGCCCATAATATATTAACCCAGAGAAATGGAGGCTGTCAGGGGACATGATGTCAGTCTTTTGCATGCTTAATAGTATCAACAAGATTGAGTAGGTGGAGATGTGTGATCTGGTGTCCTGTGGCAGAACATGAGTACTACTCTGATTATCAGAGGTAGAACATTCTGGCATAACATTAGGAGGCACTTTTTCTAATAGAGGGTGGTGAATCTATGGAACAGTCTACCAGCAGAGACAGTGGATATGATGACAATACAGGCCTTTAATGTAAGCTTCAAAAATCTTGTGCTATAAGTGAATCATTGGATACGCTGGTCAGCAGAGTGGGTAGGGAATCACTGTAAATTATTATTTGCACAGCATACTTGTTAGATCTTGCTTATAAAGCAGGGTTGGAGGTGGGCATGATGGCCCTGGAGTCCCTTCAGATCTTGAATTATTTTGTCACTGTGTTAAACTACACTTAAAACTGTCATGAGTCCAGACCTCATGCAATATGCTACATTTTTCCATTAATCTGACCCAAGCAACAAATACATAATGATTGACCCCAAGTGCTAAGAACAGGTAGATTCTTAACACCCAGTAAGTTCTGTGACATCTTGCAAAATCCAAAGGGAAGCTCGAGCGCTTCTGATGTCACTGAACCTAGGAGGGTTATGAATTCAGTGTGCTCTTAACAACTGGGGGGGGTTGTTATTTTGTATAATACAAGGCTTACATCATTTTGTGCAGAAGAGATCTGGAATTCCCATGAGAAGATGCTCTCTGAAGTAAAAATGTAGTTCGTGTTTTGAATTTACAGTTGTCCATGTTCAGTTGTGATTAATAAATTAAGAGAAGCAGTAAAATCTCATACTTCATGGTTTCAGTGATATGATCAACAAATTTGTTTTTAAAAAATCTTGTTCTTCACAGTTTAGCATGATGAATGAGTTTTTGAAACTGCTGATAAAAGGAGATTACCACCTTTATTATACCTCTATATTTCAAACAACATGAAGTCTTGCTGTATTCTGACTATTGCAGTCAGCTCCAGCCTTTAAATTGCCCCGGAGAACAAAGGGCCAACTTTCTATGCAGAGCATAGAATGCTGAGCTCGAGCTCGGTTGAGGTCTCTGTCTGGAGCCCTTTGAAATCCAACCATCAGATTCTTTACTCCGCCTCACCGAACAGTCGCTCTGGAGATTTCTCCTTCAGCTCGGTTCAAAAGTCGGTTAAAGTCTCGATTAAATTGTCGGTTTTAAACCGAATTTATTTCCGCACAGTCGGTTCAGTCTCTGTCTGTGTTACCGTGAATAATAGATAGGTTTTGTTCTGATTTTCTGTGTGGAAATTGTAAAGTGTTAGATCGGTTCGGCTGAACCGATCACTTGTAGTGAATCCTTGTGTTTTACTTTAGAGTGTGGTCACCGGTCCTTATCGGTTCTAAAAAAAACGTGTTTTGAGCAGTTTTTTACAATACCCATGACACGTTTAGGAACCGATAAGGGAGTCTTGCCTGACGGTTGCCATAAAAAGGGTAAGTTTGGTTAGGTTGGCCATGTCTGAGAAACCCAAGAAAAAAAATGGGCCCACTGGATTTCAACACTGCAGTGAGTGTGGGGAGGTCTTTGCTAAGGCCGATCCCCACACCACCTGTGTTTATTGTCTGGGGTTTGAACACCTTGATACAGACTGCCAAATTTGTAAAAATTTTCCTAAATCTATCCTTGAAAAGAGACTAGGTAGACTGAAGGAAAAGGAGGCCGAGAAGTCCGCTGACCCGTATGGCCAGCCCAGTTCGGTTCCAACTGAACTAGAAGGACTGCCCTCTGACCAGGGCGATACTTCTTCGAGCAAGAGGAGAGCCAATCCTGAGGGGTCGGTTCCTACAAAAAGGAAACACAAAGAAAAATTGACCGTTTTGGATCCAGAGGTTCATGTTCAGACCGCCGAGGAGATAGCCAGAGCGATTCGGATTGTGGAATCGCTTTGCCCAGTTCTGACCGATCCGGCACCTTTTGGCAGGGGTTCGGTTGGGTCGGTTCCCCTGGTTCAAGATTATACCCCTGAAGATTTTTATGAACTGGAATTTGAGGAGGAAGGGGAGTTTGAAGATGATGGTGAGGATGGTGAAAGTCTGGATGCACCTGTGGAACCGGACATCACCCCAGACTGACCTTCTGGTGTTTCCCCCTCCTAGGCTTTCTGAGTCCCTTTCCTATTTTCTGTTTTACAGAAAAGTGGCTGAAACCCTCCAGCTCCATATGGAAGAGGCAATGGAGGATCAAGAGGAGCTTGATTATGTGGAAATGATGGACATCCCAGAGTCCAGGAGACTGTCTATTCCCCTTCACAAATCCTTTGGGAAGCAGACACAAAAAATCCTGAAGTCTCCCAATTCTGTACCTCCTGTTGACAGAAGGATGGACAAGAGGTACACGCTATCAGGCTCAGATACAGAGTTTTATACCAGCAATGCAGCCATGGTGGGGTAGTGCAGGCTGCTGCCTGTGACAAGGCAAACATTCCCTTGGCTTCACACATCCCCAGACGAAGACTCCAGGAAGATTGATGTCATGGCAAAATAACAGTACATGGCATCTTCCTTGGGACTCAGGCAGGTGAATTGTATGGCCTATACAGCCAGGTACCAGAAAACCAGATGGGACACTGTACTGGCACTGGCTAAACAGGCCTCCCCCCAGCTAGCCAAGGAGCTGGAGGAGGTGGCTGCAGATGGGATTGAGGCATCAAAAGTACAGTTTCATGCTGCTGTGGACTCCAATGATGTGTTATCAAGAGTCATGGCTACATCTGTCGCTCTTCAGAGAATGGCTTGGCTCAGGTGTACTAGCCTATCACAGGACACCCAGGCTAAGGCCATGGATTTTCCTATAGTGGGTAATTCTCTGTTTGAGGAGCAGACAGAGAATTACATGAAGAAAATGGACGAGTACAGGACCACTTATAGGAGTGCTCAGGCCAAGGAGAGGCAGGCAGCTCCTCAAAGGCAGCAGTCTAGGGGCAGGGGCAGGCCTTTTCATAGGCCTTTTTACCAAGCACAGGCCTATTCTCCCTTTTCACAGAGGGGGTTCTTCAGAGGGACAGGCAGAATGGGGATGAGCAGGGCTGCATCCACTCCTCAGCCTAAGGCCCCTGCCAAGCAGACACCCTGATGGGTCTGCCCGGGTCGACTCTCCTATTCCAGTAGGGGAAAGGCTGGCTTACTTTGTCCAGGACTGGATGTCTGTTACCTCAGACAAGTGAGACCTGGAAGTAGCAAGCCAGGGACTGGTTCTCAGCTTCAAAAAATTTCCGAAGATGAGAGCCAGATCTTTTCCACCTGCAGGTCTCTCAGAAACCCTTGCCCTAGAGGCAGAGGTTTCATCTCTTCTGGCCTTAAGAGCCATAGAGAGAGTTCCTACCCTACACAGAGGCAAAGGTCTGTACTCCAGGTACTTCCTTACCCCAAAAAAGACAGGGAGTTGGCGACCCATCCTAGACCTAAGATACCTGAACAAACATCTTTTAAAACCAAAGTTCAAGATGGTAACTCTGGGAATAATTCTTCCCTCTCTAAGGCCAGGGGACTGGCTAGCCTCCCTGGACCTCATAGATGCCTATTTTCACATTCCCATCAGGTGCTTCCACAGAACGTACCTCACTTTGGAGTTGCCCTCAGGCCACTATCAGTTTAAAGCAAAGCCCTTTGGTCTAACATCAGCCCCAAGGGTTTTCACAAAGTACCTGGCAGTAGTCGTTGCCTTTCTAGGAAGGCAAAAGATTTCCATTTTTCCATATCTGGACGACTGGCTCATAGTGGGCCAATCTCCAGACCAAGTCAAGTCAGACCTGCAAGTGACCCAGCAACTGCTCACTTCTCTAAGATTTCTTCTCAACCTTCTCAAGTCAGTTCTCGAGCCAGTACTGCTCCTTACCTTTATAGGGGCAGAGCTGGATGCTGTCAAAGCAAGAGCCTTTCTTCCCCTGGAAAGGGCAAGAGTTCTTATAGAACTGGCTTCTTCCTTTATCCTTCAGGTGTCTCGACCAGCAAGGCATTTCCTCCAGCTCTTGGGCCACATGGCAGCTTCTGCAGCAGTGGTCTAAGGGGCAAGATTCCAGATGAGGGACATTCAGTTCCATCTGAGGGCCTTTTGGCCCCAAAGGAAGGAGTCCCTTACTAAACTGATTCCAGTGACTCGAACCAACTTCCAAGACCTTCAGTGGTGGTGGGATCAGGACAATTTAAGGCAAGGGGTCCTATTTGCCACTCAGTCTCATTCAGTGGTCCTTACCACGGATGCTTCCCTTCTGGGCTAGGGAGCCCATCTGGGGGCCCTCACTGCCCAGGGACTGTGGTCCCCTCAGGAATCCCTTCTCCATATCAATCTCCTAGAACTCAGGGCAGTTTTTCTGGCCCTGCAAGCTTTCTCTCAGTCCGTGCAGAACAAGGTGGTTCAAGTCAGAACAGACAACACCACCACCTTCAAACAACATGAAGTCTTGCTATATTATGACATACGCAGTATAACCCCAGGTTAGAACTGCTCCGGAGGTGAAAGAGTTAACTTCCATGCAGGGCATGGAATCTTGAGCGCGAGCTCGGTTGAACACTCTGTCTGTTGAAGCTCAAACTTAAACTGTCAGATTCTTTACTCCGCCTCACTGAACAGTCGCTCCGGAGATTCCTCCTGCTGCTCGGTTTGTTTGTCGGTTTTAAAGTGTAATTTTCAGTTTAATTTACCGAAATTTAACCGCAATCGTCGGTTCAAGCTCTGTCTGTAGTATTGTAAGTAATAGATAGGCTTACTTATTTATTTTTCTTCTGTGTGGAACTTGTAAACGTCTTTTTCGGTTCGGTTTGAACCGATCAGAGGGGTTTAAAAATTACCTTCTAGCCTTATAGAGTGCGGTTCCCGGTTCTTATCGGTTCTAAAAAAAACGGATTTTATTACGTTTTTTTCCACGACCCGTGACACGGTTGGGAACCGATAAGAGAGTCTTGCTTGGTGGATTGCCGTTAATGGGCAAGTTTTGGTTAGGCTGGCACTATGTCTGAGAAACCCAAAAGAAAAACCGGACCCACTGGGGTTCAGCACTGTGGCCTCTGTGAGGAAGCCTTTGCCAAGGCTGACCCACACACCATTTGTGTATATTGTCTGGGGTTTGACCACCTCAGTGCAGACTGCCAGATTTGTAAGAATTTTCCTGCTGCCACCGTGGAAAAAAGAGTTGGTAGGCTCAGGGAAAGGGAGGCCAAAAAGTCCGCTGACCCGGATGGCCAGCCCGGTTCGGTTCCAACTGAACCTGAGGGAATGCCCTCTGACCAGGGCGATGCTTCCTCGGGCAAACGAAGAGCCAGCTCTGAGGAGCCAGTTCCAACTAAAAGGGCTAGAAGGTCAGCTAGTTTGGGGCCAAAAGTTCTTTTCCAACTGCTGAGGAAATAGCCAAAGCTATTCAAATTGTCCAGTCTCTTTCCCCAGTTCCGTCCGAACCGGCACCATTGGGCAAGCGCCCGGTTCGGTCGGTTCCCTCAGTTCAAGATTATGATTTTGAAGATTTTTATGAACCAGGGGAAGGGGAGGAGGGGTACGAGGAGAGTGAGTGTGATTTTGACAGTCTGGATGTGCCCATTGAACCGGACATCTCTCTAGACAGAGCCTCAGGAGTATCCCCTCCCAGGCTATCTGAGTCCCTTCTCATTTTTTGGTTTACAAGAAAGTTGCTGACACTCTGCAACTCCCTGTTGAGGAAGCTGTTGATGATCAAGAAGTGCCTGATTTTGTGGAAATGATGGATATTCCAGAGTCTAGGAGACTGTCTGTTCCCTTGCATAAATCTTTTAGGAAACAGACAGTAAAAATTCTGAAAACTCCTCATTCTATCCTCCCTGTGGATAAAAGGATGGACAAGAGATATGCTTTATCAGGCTCTGATACGGAGTTCCTATCTCAGCAGTGCAGCCATGTGGGGGTGGTGCAGGCTGCAGCCTGTGACAAGGCTAATATTCCTCTAGCCTCTCACCCTCCTGAAAAGGATTCCAGGAGGATGGATGCCATGGCAAAAAGCAGTACATGGCAGCATCTTTGGGACTCAGACAGGCAAATTATATGACTTATGCAGCTAGGTACCAGAAATCCAGGTGGGATACTGTCCTGGCCCTAGCAAAACAGGCCCTGAACAGCTTGCCAGGGAGCTGGAGCAGGTGGCTGCGGATGGTATTGAGGCATCCAAGGTGCAATTTCATGCTGCTATAGACTCTAATGATGTTTCATCTAGAGTTATGGCTACATCTGTGTCTCTTCGCAGAATGGCCTGGCTCAGATGTACTGCCCTGTCACAGGATACCCAGTCTAAGGCTATGGATTTTCCTGTTGTGGGAAATTCTCTGTTTGGGGAGCAGACAGAGAATTATATGAAGAAAATTGATGAGTTTAGGACCACCTATAGGAGTGCACAGGCCAAAGAAAGGCAACCCACTCCTCAAAGGCAGCATGTCAGGGGCAGGGGCAGGGGCAGGCCTTTTCATAGGCCATTTTACCAAGCCCAGGCCTCCTCTTCTGCTTATGCCCAGAGGGGGTTCTTTAGAGGAAGGGGCAGAAGGGGCTCTAGTAAGCCTGCTTCTACCCCTCAACCCAAAGCCCATGCAAAACAGGCTCCCTGATGGGGTAGCCAGGGCCGATTCTCCACTACCGGTAGGGGGCAGGCTGGCTTACTTTGTCCAGGACTGGAAGTCTTTAATTTCAGACAAGTGGGTCCTGGAAGTAGTAAGCCAGGGACTGGTTCTCAGCTTCAAAAAATTTCCGAAGATGAGGCCAGATCTTTCCACCTGCAAACCCATCAGAGGCACTTGCCCTGGAAGCAAGTTTCTGCCTTCCTGGCTCTCAGAGCCGTGGAAGGGTTCTACCCATACACCAGGGCAAAGGGTTGTACTCCAGGTACTTCCTTACCCACAAAAAGACAGGAGAATGGCAGCCATTCTGGATCTCAGGTATCTAAACAAGCACCTTTTAAAACCAAAGTTCAAAATGGTGACCCTGGGGATTATTTTACCCTCTCTAAAGCCAGGGGACTGGCTAGCCTCCCTGGACCTCAAGGATGCCTACTTCCATGTTCTCATCAGAAGCTCCCATCGAAAGTACCTCAGATTCGAACTGCCCTCAGGCCATTACTAGTTCAGAGCAATGCCCTTCAGCCTCTCCTCAGCTCCAAGGGTGTTCACAAAATGCCTGGCAGTAGCAGTTGCTCATTTAAGAAGGCAAAAGATTGCCATCTTTCCTTATCTAGATGACTGGCTCATTGTAGGCCAGTCTCCAGAACAGGTCAAACTTCATTTACAAGTAACCCAGCAGCTGCTTACATCTCTGGGTTTCCTTCTCAATCTTCCAAAGTCAGTTCTGGAGCCTGTCCAGCTTCTCACCTTTATAGGCGCAGAACTGAACACAAAAGAAGCCAGAGCCTTCCTTCCTTCCTCTGGAGAGAGCAAGGACCCTGGTGTCCCTGGCCTCCTCTTTCACCCTGCAGGTCTCTCGACCAGCAAGGCATTTTCTGCAGCTCCTGGGGCACATGGCTGCTTCTACAGCAGTAGTGCAGGGAGCGAGATTTCAGATGAGGGACATTCAGTTCCATTTGAGAGCCTTTTGGTCTCAAAGGACGGATCCTCTAACCAAATTGATTCCAGTGACTCAACCCTGATCCAGGCCCTTCAGTGGTGGCAGGATCAGAACAATCTGAGACAGGGGTTCCCTTCACTCCCCAGTCTCATTCCTTGACCCTTACTACAGATGCATCCCTCTTGGGGTGGGGAGCTCACATGGGCGACCTTTCCACCCAAGGGCTATGGTCCCCTCAGGAATCCCTGCTCCACATCAATTTGCTGGAGCTCAGAGCAGTTTTTCTAGCACTTCAGGTTTTCTCCACATCTGTCCAGAACAAGGTAGTTCAGGTCAGAACAGACAATACCACTACAATGTGGTACATCAACAAGCAAGGGGCACTTCGGTCTCTGACCTTGTGCACCCGACAATGAGTTGTGGTCTCTGGCTTATTCTCTGAGCGCCTCCCTTCACGGCAGTTCACTTCCCAGGCAAGGACAATGTCCTAGCGGATGCTCTCAGCAGGATTTCCCAGGGCCATCACGAATGGGCACTGGATCCCCTAGTACTGGAGGTAATATTTGCCAGATGGGGCACTCCGCAAATAGATCTCTTTGCAGCCCCAGACAATCACCAGCTTCCCCTTTTTTGCTGCAGGCCCCCAGTGTTGGGCTCAGTCCCTCTGGATGACTTCCTTCTCAGTTGGGAAGGGAAGTTCCTCTATGCTTTTCCCCCCTTCCCCCTTCTTTTCAAAGTGCTAGTCAGAATCAGATCTCAATCCTGCAAGATGATCCTGATTGCTCCAGATTGGGCCAGGCAGCCCTGGTACCCTCCTCATGTCCTTAGCAGTCCACCCTCCCTATGCCTTCCCAGGAATCACAACCTGTTAACCTGTGCCCAGGGGAGAGTTTGGTATCCAAACCTCAAATCTCTCAATCTCAAGGCTTGGCTCTTGAAGAGTTAGAGTTTGCTGACCTACACCTTTCTCAAGGTGTATTGGATATCTTGAAGGCCTCTAGGAAGCCTTCCACCAGGGCTACCTATAATTCAGAATGGAAGAGATTTTCCATATGGTGTGCTGGTAAACACATTTCCCCAGAATCTGCTGGTGTTCCCATGATCCTGGATTATTTGGTGCATTTGAATTCCTTGGGGCTGAGACCAGCTACCCTAAAAGTGCACTTGGCAGCTGTGTCTGTCTTCTTGTCAGTAGGTAAGCCCTCTTCTTTATCAGCTCATCCTGTGTTCTCCAAGTTTTTTAAAGGGTTGCTTCATACCAATCCCCCGTTCAGGGATCCTGCCCCTGCTTAGGATCTTAATATTTGCATCGCTCAGCTTATGCAACCCCCTTTTGAGACATTGTCTTCAGCAGAGCTGAAGTACTTGACTTGGAAAACTGTGTTTCTGGTAGCCATCACCTCTGCCAGGTGCATAAGTGAGCTACAAGCCTTGTCAGTGGAGCCTGATTTTATCTCCTTTCATAGAGATAAGGTAGTCCTCAGGACTAACAGGAAGTTTTTGCCTAAGGTGGTTTCAGACATTCACCTTAATCCATGTCTCTCCCTGTGTACTTCACTGACCATTCCTCCTCTGGTGAGAGGAGATTGCACAGTTTAGATGTCAAAAGAGCCCTTGGTTACTATATAGAACGTACCAAGGGTCAGAGGTTCGAATCCCTCCAATTGTTCCTCACTTATGGTGAGGTTGGTAAAGGGAAACCTGCCACTAAAAGATCCATTGCCAGGTGGATTGTCTCTTGTATCCAATTCTGTTATGAAAAACTGGGTAAGGTTCCTCCCTCAGGCCTGAGGGCTCACTCTACCAGAGGTACAGCTGCGTCTCTGGCTGCTGCTAGGGACATTCCTATCCTAGAGATATGTCAAGCAGCTACCTGGAAAACAGTTCACACTTTTACTAAGCATTACTCCTTGGAT
This sequence comes from Neoceratodus forsteri, assembly GCA_016271365.2. Classification (NCBI taxonomy): domain Eukaryota; kingdom Metazoa; phylum Chordata; order Ceratodontiformes; family Ceratodontidae; genus Neoceratodus; species Neoceratodus forsteri. The sequence goes on from CM028129.1 coordinate 550,032,582, forward strand.
ATCCAGGCTAGGAGTGATGCTCGATTTGGCACAGCTGTGCTTCAGAGCCTATTTCCCAAGTAGGTTCTGTCCCTCCTCCATGGAGGTACTGCTGTGTAGTCTGCATATGTCATAATATAGCAAGACTTCATGTTGTTTGAAGAAAAAATTACTCACCTTAGTAATGTTTCTTCTAATGGAGTCTTGCTATATTATGACCTCCCCCCCCCCGGCTTGCCCCTCTCAGAACCTCTGCTTTTGGGATGTGGGTGGGCAGTGCAATGTTGGCACTTCTTTGATGCCCACTTTATTTCACCCTTCTAGGGTGCTTAGGTGTTATGCTTAAGTTTTCTTCTTGAATCCCCCGACTTGAGTCTTTGTTTTGGGATCAAGATCAAAAAGGTGTTTTGTAGTTAGTAGCCAGCGGCTAGTGTAGGTTTACAGCTTCCACACAGAATCTTAGTGAGTTTTTGCTCGTAAAGATCTGACAGTTTAAGTTTGAGCTTCAACAGACAGAGTGTTCAACTGAGCTCACACTCAGGATTCCATGCCCTGCATGGAAGTTAACTCTTTCACCTCCGGAGCAGTTCTAACCTGGGGTTATACTGCATATGTCATAATATAGCAAGACTCCATTAGAAGAAACAACATTACTAAGGTGAGTAATTTTTTCATGTGGTACATCAACAAGCAGGGAGGCACTCGGTCTACGGCCTTGTGCACAGAAGCCATGAAGTTGTGGTCCCTGGCTTATTCCCTGCAAACCACTCTGATAGCAGTCCACCTTCCAGGGAAGGATAATGTGCTAGCAGATGCACTGAGCAGGATCTCACAAGTCCATCACGAATGGTCACTGGACCCTCTGGTCTTGAAGGTGATTTTTTCAAGGTGGGGCATTCCAGAGATATATCTCTTTGCAGCCCGAGACAATCACCAACTTCCTCTCTTTTGTTGCAGACCCCCAGTATTGGGCTCAGTCCCTCTGGATGCCCTGATTCTTAACTGGGAAGGGAAATTGCTGTATGCCTTCCCTCCCTTTCCTCTACTGTTCAAAGTTTTAGTCAAGATAAGGTCACAACCTTGCAAAGTGATTCTGATTGCTCCAGACTGGGCCAGACAGCCTTGGTTCCCCCTGCTGCTGTCCCTAGCAGTCCATCTTTCCCTGTCTCTTCCCAGGAATTACAACCTGTTAACCTCCTCTCAGGGAAGGATTTGGTACCCCAGTCTTCAGTCTCTCAATCTCAAGGCATGGCTCTTGAAGAGTTGGAGTATGCAGATTTGCATCTGTCTCAGGGAGTTCTGGATATTCTCAAAGCCTCTCGAAAGCCCACTACTAGAAAAACCTATAACTCCAAATGGAAGAGATTCAGTATTTGGTGTTCCAAGAAACATGTTTCCCCAGACACTGCTGAATTGCCTACAGTTCTGGATTATATGGTCCATCTGAATGGCTTAGGCCTCAGACCAGCTACTCTCAAGGTGCACTTGTCAGCTGTTTCTGCTTTTCTGTCAGTAGGGAAGTCTTCCTCACTATCATCTCATCCTGCGTTCTGTAAATTTTTTAAAGGATTGCTTCATACCAGTCCTCCCTTTAGAGACCCTGCCCCTGACTGAGATTTAAATGTTTGCATTGCTCAATTTATGCAACCTCCCTTTGAACAATAAATTCAAATATTGAACCATTAACTTTTGCAATATGTTATAGACCCCCGTCCCTGGATATTAATAAAAATGAATCTCTCATACATTATTTTCAAAATATTAAGTTACCTAATAACATTGTATTAATGGGAGATTTTAATTTCCCAGGGATAAATTGGAATTCTCTTTGTGGTACAACTCATAATGAAAAATGTTTTCTAGAAACAATTTTTATATTAGGATTAGATCAAATTGTAACAGAACCTACTAGACAAAATAATGTCCTTGATCTAATTTTTACAAACATCAAACAGTATTATAAAAATCCATAAATTCTTGAACCTCTAGGATTATCTGATCATAATATACTTCACTTGGAAATATTTTGTTTCTGCTCTGGATAATAAAGGTATTGCAAAGATGAAAAATTATAAAAATGCAAACTTTGTGAGAATAAAAAATTATCTATCTAAATGGAATTGGAAGAAAGATTTTGATCAATTATCTGTGGAGGCCATTTTGGAAAACATAAAAACTCAACTTTATTTCTGTATAAATAGCTGGGTGCCTGAAAGAAAAAAATATATAAATAAAAGACGCAATCCAGTATGGTTTAATAATGCTATAAGAAAATCGATATTAAGAAAGAAAAGGGCCTTTAATAATATAAGAAAAATAAAACTGATATAAATTGGCAGAGGTTTAAATTAAAATCAAAGGAAACGAAATTAAAGATATGTAATGCAAAAAAGGATTTCTAAAAAAATTTGGTTAATCAAAAGGATAATAAAAAAAGTCTCTTAAATTACATTGGCTCCTTAAAAAATTCTCAAACTCAGGTTGGACCTTTGTTTATTGATGACTTACTAATATCAGATGAACTAGATATGGCAAATGCTTTTAATAAACAATTTTATAGTGTATTTAAAAAGCAAGAAAAACTAGATCTTCCTTTTGATTATAATATAAATTTTACATCTACAGAAGTTTTTTCAGCCTTGATGTCTTTTAAAACCTCATCCTCCATTGGCATCAATATTATTCCTTTTGTATTTCTTAAAGAATTGGCATCTGAGTTGACTGACGTTTTGACCTTTTTATTTAATAAATCTTTACAACAAGGTATAGTTCCCAAGGAATGGAAATTTGCTCAAGTGATTCCAATCCATAAAAATGGGTCAAAATTCCACACTAAATAATAGAGACCTATTAGTTTAACATCAAGCATTGGGAAGATTATGGAAAAACTTCTCCTACAAAAGATCGAGGAACATATCAAAACAAATGGTGATACAGACATCTTTCAATATGGATTTAGAAAAGGTAGATCTTGTCAAGAAAATTTGATAAATTTTTTTGAACCAGTAAGCTTAGCACTTGATATAGGCCTCCCAGTGGACATTGTTTTTCTGGATTATGAAAAGGCTTTTGATACTGTCTCACATAGTGTGATAGTTGGCTGTCTAATAAAATTGCAAATATGTAAAAATATAATTAAATGGATTACATCATGGTTATTAGAAAGACAAGAAGAAGTCAGTATTAGAGGTTATAACTCTGTGTGGAGCAAGGTGACTAGTGGAGTGCCTCAGGGTTCTGTGCTGGGACCTATTCTGTTTAATATTGTTATTTCCAGCGTGTCTACATCAAACAGGGTATGGCTAAACAAATATGCAGATGATGTTAAATTGGGCTACATTGTAAATGATTCTAATTCTGTACAAAATATTCAGATGAATTTAAACAATATATTAAACTGGGCTACTGAAAACAATTTATCATTAAACATATCCAAATGTAAAGTTATGCATTTTGGCAAAAATAACCAAATGTCACATTATATGATAAATAATGTACCACTGACTAAAGTTTCGTCAGAAATAGACCTGGATGTTGTTATAAGTAATGATCTAAAATTTACAGATCATAATAATTTAATAGTTAAAAAATGCCATCGCTTAATAAATTGTATTCTTAAAAATTTAAAGAGTAGAGATTCAGAGGTACTTATTCCTTTGTATAGTAGTTTGATAAGGTCTAAAATTGATTACTGTTCTTCCTTTTGTGCACCTACTCTTATAAAGGATAAGATAAATAGAGAATGAGTACAATGTAGATTTACAAAAAATGTTAAGACTCTAAAACAGTTTCCCTACCAGGAAAGACTGAAAAATCTCAAACTTTACTCATTAGAATATAGGTCTATGAGAGGTGACTTATGCTTAATTTTTTGTGCACTAAAAAATTAGTGTCTATCTGAAACTCCATGCTTAGAGTGGGGAAATTGTCTTGGTTCTATATGATCACATAATATTAAAATCAAGACATTTAATGTGAAAACTAATAAAAGGAAAGGTTTTATAACACAAATAATAATTCCAATGTGGAATTATTTGCCACAGGAAGTTGTAAATAGTCCAAATTTCAATATGTTTAAAAAGAATTTGGACAATTATATGGGTGATAATAAATATTACTACCACCCAAGTTAATGGGTGGCAAAGTCATAATGGGCATGTCCCTCGACTTTGTATACTACCTATGAACCTATGTCCTCAGCAGAGCTTAAGTACTTGACTTGGAAAATTGTGTTTTTAGTAGCCATTACCTCTGCCAGACGTATCAGTGAATTGCAAGCCCTGTCAGTGGAACCTGATTTTATCTACTTTCATAGGGTTAAAGTGGTCCTTAGAACCAATAGAATGGTTCTTGCCCAAAGTGGTTTCAGATTTCCACTTGAATCAGTCTATGTCTCTCCCTGTTTTCTTCACCGATCATTCTTCTTCAGGAGAGAGGAGGCTAGACAGTTTAGATGTTAAAAGGGCCCTTAGCTACTATATAGAGCGTACCAAGGGTCACAGGTTTGATTCCCTCCAGTTGTTCCTCACTTATGGAGAAGTGGTAAAGGGCAAACCTGCCACCAAGAGAACTGTTGCCAGGTGGATTGTGTCTTGTATGCATTTCTGCTATGAGAAACTAGGAAAAATTCCACCCTCAGGCCTGAGGGCTCACTCCACCAGAGGTACAGCTGCTTCCCTGGCTGCTGCCAGGGATATTCCTCTCTTAGAAATTTGTCAAGCAGCCACCTGGAAAACAGTCCATGCCTTTACCAAGCATTACTCTCTGGATATCCAGGCTAGGAGTGATGCTCGGTTTGGCACAGCAGTACTTCAGAGCCTATTCCCAAAGTAAGTTCTGTCCCTCCTCCATGGAGGTACTGCTTGGTAATCTGCAGTAGTCAGAATACAGCAAGACTTCATGTTGTTTGAAGAAAAAATTACCCACCTTAGTAATTATGTTTCATCTAATGGAGTCTTACTGTATTCTGACCTCCCTTCCTGCCTCCCCTCTCAGAACCTGTTTTTGGGAAGTGGGTGGGCAGGTGCAGTGTTGCACCTCAGGGGTGCTCCCTTTACACCCTCTTCTTTTTGTTTGATTGTTTGTTTTATTATTATTCTTATTTGGATTGGTTTTTGGTTTTGGGTTTCCTGACTTGAGTCTTCCTTTGAGAATCCAAAACTTTTTGTTGCCAGTTGGCTATTAAAAATTTTACAATTTCCACATAGGATAGTTAGTGAGTTTTTGCTTGTAAGAATCTGACGGTTGGATTTCAAAGGGCTCCAGACAGAGACCTCAACCGAGCTCAAGCTCAGCATTCTATGCTCTGCATAGAAAGTTGGCCCTTTGTTCTCCGGGGCAGTTTAAAGGCTGGGGCTGACTGCAATAGTCAGAATACAGCATGACTCCCTTAGAAGAAACATAATTACTGAGGTGAGTATTTTTTTCTTGCTGTATACCATTCTGAACAAGTCTCTAGCCTTAGGGGTGCCACCAGGAATCTCTGGGGTCATGGGAAACTGAAAAAACGTAAATATACATTTTGACTGCATGGGTGGATGGATATGTAGATATTGAGGATGTTCTTTACACAGTATGCTCTGTTCAACAGTTAGTTGCTTTTAAAAACAGCAGTTCTAAACTCAGAATGTTTATACACAATATGCCATCTCTGCTGCACTTTGGTATGCATATTTTTGTCTAGATACATTGTTTCAAACAAAATGAAGTATTGCTGTATTCTGACTATATACAGTTAGCCCCAGCACTTGAACTGCTCCAGAGAGTAAAGGGTTAACTCTGTGCCAAGGCATAGAACGTTGAGCTCGAGCTCGGGTTTCAAACCTCTGTCCCTGGTACTCCTCAGTGTAACTGTCAGATTCTTTGCTCTGCCTAACTGTGAAGTCACTCCGGAGATTCTGTCCTTTGATTCGGTTTGGTCTAAGTAAAATCGGTCGGTTTTCAACCGCTTTTCTTATTTTATTTGGTATTCAGATCTCTGCCTACAGCACAGTAAGTTTAGCTAGTAGGCAGAGTTTTGTTAGTAGAAATTGTTTTTGGTTCGGTTTTCTCCTGGTTGGTCCGGTTGGGAACCAAAACAAATTCTCTGTTTAAATTTTTCTGTTATAATTTGTGGTTGCAGTACCTATCGGATCCTAAAAAAAAAACAACAGTTTTCTTCAGTTTTTTTAACCGACCCGTGATACAGTTGGAACCAATAGGTTTTGTAGTTGCCTGGCTTAAACACTGTTAAAGGTAGCTTTTTCTATTCCGGCATGTCTGAGAAACCCAAAAAGAAAACCGATCCACTGGGTTTCAGCACTGCACCGAGTGTGGGGAGGCCTTTGCTAAGGTTGATCCCCACCTCGTCTGTGTTTATTGTCTGGGGTTTGACCACCTCAAAGAAGACTGCCAAATATGCTGAAACTTTCCCAAAGCCACTTTGGACAAACATTTAAATAGGCCGAAGGAAAGGGAGGCCGAGAAGTCCGCTGATCTGGATGGCCAACCCAGTTCGGTTCTGACCGAACCTGAGGGGGTGCCCATTGACCTGGGCGATACCTCCTCAGGCAAAAGAAGAGCCAACTCTGTGGAGTTGGTTCCGTCTAAGAGAAAACACGAGTCAGCCAGTTCGGATCCTTGTTCCCATGTTCCAACCGCTGAAGAAATTGCTAAAGTGATTACTGTTGTTCAGTCGCTTTGCCCAGTTCTGACCGAATCGACACCATCTCAAAGAAGATCGGTTTGGTCGGAAACTACTGCTTCTGAAATTGATCCAGAAGCATTTTATGAGGGAGATTGGGAAGGAGAAGAGGACTATGAAGAAGAGGAATATGAAGGACTAGATGAGCCAGTAGAGCCTGACATCTCCACAGACAGGCCTTCTAATGTGTCTCCTCCCAGACAGTCTGAGTCCCCCTCCCATTTCTTGCTTTACAAGAAAGTGGCTGATTCTCTTCAGCTTCCAGTGGAAGAGACTGAACAGGATCAGGAGGAACCTGACTGTGTTGAAATGAATGATGTCCCAGAGTCAAAAAGAGTGTCTATTCCTTTGCTTAAATCTCTGGGGAAACAGACACAAAAAGTTCTACAGTTTCCAATATCTATACCTCCTGTGGATAAAAGAATGGACAGGAGGTATACCTTGTCAGGTCCTGGGATGGAATTCCTCATGAGTCATTGCAGCCATGTTGGGGTCGTGCAAGCTGCAGCCTGTGACAAGGCTAACATTCCCCTGGCATCTCACCCCCCAGATATGGATTCCAGGAAAGTGGATGCCGTGGTCAAGAAACAGTACTTGGCATCCTCTTTGGGACTCAGGCAAGCTATTTACATGACATATACAGCCAGATACCAGAAATCTATGTGGGATACAGTTCTGGAGCTGCCTAAGAATGCCCCTCCCCAGCTGGCCAAGGAGCTGGAGCAGGTGGCTGTGGATGGTATCGAAGCATCCAAAGTCCAATTCCATGCTGCTGTGGACTCGAATGATGTGCATTCCAGGATCATGGCTACATCTGTCTCCATGAGATGATTTGCTTGGCTCAGATGTACCAATTTGTCACAGGATCCAAGCATCCTGCTATTGGCCTATCGTCTCCGTAAACAGACTCAGATACACACAGCTTCTACAATAAAAGACCCCAGGACAGGGCAGAATCACTACACTATAGAAAATATGCTCACAGCATTTAGAACCAACTATCAACAACTATATTCCTCCCCTAAGGAGGTTCCCCCTGGATAAATGGACAAATTCCTAGCTCAGATAAAACTACCCACTTTAACCATCACACAAATAAACAAACTTACATCCCCAATCTAAGATTATGAACTCCAAATGACAATAAAGAACCTTAAGAATGGAAAGAGCCCAGGCCCAGATGGCTTTGGACCAGAATTTTACAAAAACACAACAGAATTAATAATGGAACTCCTATTAGCAGCACTACAAGTCACTCAGAGGACTTCTGATTGCCCTATATCCTGAGACAAGCTGCAATCTCAGCCATATTGAAACCCCAAAAACCGCCCCAGCTTTGCAATTCCTTTCAACCCATATCAGTATTAAATCAGGACTACAAAATATTTATAAGCATTTTAGCTCATAGACTGGATGACATCTACCTACCCTAATCCACCTGGATCAATCCAGATTTATAAAGTCCAGAAGGATCACAGACAGTATTAAACGAACCTTATAACTCCTAAACCATTCCATCTCCTTAGGTTCCCCATTGACAATCCTAAGTCTAGATGCCCAGAAGGCATTTGATATGGTGAATTGGAATTTTCTGCTAGCCGCCATGTCTCAATTTGTAGTCCCCTCCTCCTTCCTAGATACTATTAAAAGAATATACACAGCCCCAGAGGTGATGGTAAAAGTTAATGGGTCACATTCCACCCATTTCTCCTTGCATAGAGGCACCAGACAGGGGTGCCCTTTATCCCCGTATTTGTTTGCCATCTTCGTGGAATGTATCGCATAATTGTTTAGACAGACAGACCAAATACAAGGATATCAAGTTGGGAACTCTGTACACAAAGTAGCCTACTACGCGGACGACCTACTCCTCTATCTATCCCATACGGAAGACTCTTTGGAAATACTCTCTGAGATCCTAGCAGAAATTGCAAGAGTCACCAGCTACACAATTAATCAGGCAAAATCTGAGGCCCTAATAATCAGAGGATCCCCCTTCCCTTCAGAATTGAAATCATATAACTATAGATGGAATAAACCCTTGATTACATATCTTGGAATTAAAATCCCTGCTAAACTCAAAGATTTATACGCAATAAACTACTAGGCGGTAACCAAGTAGATCCAATCAGATCTAGATAGGCGTCTCCCTCTGCCTTTACCCCTCCTCTCTAGAATCCAGTCATTACAAATAAATATTCTTCCAGAAATCCTTTATTTAATGCAAAATATCCCTCTCCCCCTTACCCAGAAAGATTTTAAACACTGGGACTCAATATTCAGGAAGTACATCAGAGTGGATGGGAGACCAAGGGTGGCATTACTTAAACTCCAACTCCCTAAGGACAGGGAAGGACTGGCCTTACCTAATATATATCGATACTGGCTTGCCACATTAACATCTCATGTGGTGGCCCGGACATCTTCTGGCACTACAGCCCTGGCATGGGTCTTGCTGGAACAATCAATGGCAACTGTACACTTAGACTGATCCTTAATATTTCAATCTAATCAATTGAAACAACCCACAGCTTTCTGTATATTCAATAAAGCTATATTAAATAGCTGGATTAAATTTCTGGCTTTACTGGAGAACTCCCTGCTGGCAGGCTGGATGGGAATTCCAGCACAAAGTCCAGATTTCATACCATCATTGACGGATCCCACCTTTGATAACTGGTGTTCCTTGGGATTATCAAATACATGCAGCTTCTATGAGGCAGGGATCTTTCTAAGCTTTGACCAACTCCAAAGTTTATATAGCCTTCCACACTGGGATTTCTTCTAGTATGTACAACTCAGATATTATCTAGCCCAAAAAATAGGATTAGTGATCCCACAAACAGAGATCCCCATTCTACACCCCTTTTAGTACATATTACTGGAGGTGGGGACCTGAGCCATCTGGTGTCCCGGGCATACCAGGCATTTACAGAGTTCATCCCCATCAAATGTTGACCTGGTACAATTCCAGTGGCAGGCAGAACTATCTCTAGAACTCACCCCAAGAGATTGGCAACAAATCTGGAGAACACAACATAAAACAACGATCTCTTACTCCTGGAGGGAGTTTGGCTGGAGTGTAGCCATTCATTACTTTCATACTCCCCAATAGTGACAAAATACTCTTGAGTCGAGGGACTCGGTGTGCTAGAGGCTTTGTGGCTATGAGGTATCCACACATACTCATGTGTTCTGGACTTGCCCAATCCTGAGTGGATTCTGGGAGGGAGTATGCAAAGTTATTGCAGACTTATTCACAGACTTTGGCACACTTACCCCTCAGGCAGCTATTCTCCTTCTGTTTCCTAAACAGATTAAGCATAAACCACACAAATACCTGCTTAATATACTTCTTACTGCTGCTGAAAAATGCATAACCAAACTGTGGTTGAGACCAGAAGCCTCCACCATGATCTCTTGGGAGAACACAATTTATGATGTTTACAAGATCGAGACCCTCATGGCCCGCCTCCAGGATAGAGTACAAGTAATCCAAACATATTGGACCCCCTGGCTCTTGCAAATTGTGCAGACCAGACCAGATTTGATTCCTTGAGTGGGAAATGATGGCCTCTGCTGCTCCTCACCCTTGTAAGCCCTAACGGCCCACTTGGGTTTCCGGCCAGGCCAATGCAATTATCTAACACTGACAATCTGACATAGTCTTAGGGGAGAGACCCTCCCCCGGTCTTTCTCGGACCCCTTGGTATCCCCCCCACTATATCATTTGTAACTCATCTCTGGGAAAAATGCTCCCATGGATAGTCTACAGGCTCAGATCTTAGACACGGTTTTAGCAACAATGCTCATTAATTAATGTAGTGATAATAATATATGTATTCACCTAAAATACAGATTGTAAGGCCAGAACTTGATGTGAAGTATTGTGCCTTTAATGCAACTGTATGTATTGACTGTTGACTGAATTGAAAAGGAGACAATAAAAAGTAAAAAAAAAAAAAATTTGTCACAGGATACCCAGACTAAGGCCATGGATTTTCCTGTTACTGGTAATTCTCTGTTTGGGGAGCAGACAGAGACTTACATGAAAAAGATAAATGAGTACAGGACCACCTACAGGAGTGCTGCAGCTAAAGAGAGGCAGGCCACTCCTCAGAAGCAGAAGGGCTGGCAGGAGCAGGCCTTTTCACATGCCTTTTTACCAAGCCCAGGCTTCTTCTTCTTTCCAGCAGAGGGGGTTCTTTAGGGGAAGAGGCAGAAGGGAGATGACCAGGACTACATCCTTCACTCTGTCCAAACCCCCTGCCAAACAGACACCTTGGGGTGTCAGTCAGGGTCTCCTCCTCATTTCCAGTAGGGGGCAGGTTGGCTCACTATTTCCAGGTTTGGAAGTCTATCACTTCAGACAAATGGGTCCTGGAAGTAGTGAGCTAGGGACTTGCTCTCAGTTTCAAAAGTTCCCAAAAATGACAGCAAAGTCCTTCAGTCCTCCCTCTCCCTTGGAGACAAAGGCCTTAGAGGCAGAAGTCTCCTCTCTGCTACTTCTGCAAGCAGTAGAGAAGGTACCTCATTGTCACAGGGGAAAAGGACTGTATTCCAGATACTTCCTTACCCCAAAAAAGACAGGGGAGCGGCGACCCATCCTAGGATCTAAGATACCTAAACAGACATGTAATAAAGCCAAAGTTTAAAATGGTGACTCTGGGAATAATTCTTCCCTCTCTGAGACCAGGAGACTGGCTAGCCTCCCTGGATCTCAAGGATGCCTATTTTCCCATACCTATCAGACATTCCCACAGAAAGTACCTCAGGTTTGAGTTGCCCTCAAGTCATTACAAGTTCAGAGCAATGCCTTTCGGCCTAATATCTGCTCCAAGGATGTTCACCAAGTGCCTGGCAGTAGTGGTATCCTTTCTCAGGAGACAAGGCATCTTGCTGTTCCCTTACTTGGACGACTGGCTCATAGTGGGTCAGTCTTCAGACCAAGTCAGGTCAGGTCTAGAGGTCACTCAAAAGCTTCTGGACTCCTTAGGATTCATTCTGAACCTAGAAAAGTCTGTTCTGGAACCAGCCCAGCTTCTCACATTTATTGGGGTGAAACTGGACACGGTCCAGGCAAAGGCATTTCTTCCCCTTTCAAAGGTTCAGTCCCTCATCACCCTGGCTTCCTCTTTTCATCCACTAGTGTCTCGACCAGCCAGGCACTTCCTACAGTTGCTAGGCCACATGGCAGCTTCCACAGCAGTAGTGCAAGGGGCAAGATTTCAAATGAGAGATATTTAGTTTCATCTCAGATCTTTCTGGTCTCAGAAAAAAGACCCTCTGTCCAAGTTAGTTCCAGTGTCTCAAACTCTGGTTCAGGCTCTCCAGTGGTGGCTGGAGGAAGACAATCTAAGGCAAGGTGTCCCTTTCCTCAGGCTGCTACAGTGATTCTCACCACGGATGCCTCCCTACTGGGACGAGGAGCCCATCTGGACCAGCTCATTGCTCAGGGAACATGGTCTCATCAGGAGTCTCTTCTGCACATAAATCTTCTCGAATTCGGGCTGTCTTCCTAGCACTTCAGACATTCTCGAACACAATTCAGGGGAAAGTGGTGCAGGACAGGACAGATATCACCGCAACCATATGGTACATCAACAAGCAGGGGGCACTCTGTCCTCAGCCTTGTGCACAGGGGCCATGAAAATATGGTCACTAGCTTATTCCCTTCAGGCTTCCCTGATAAATGTGCATCTTCCAGGAAAGGACAATGTACTGGCAGATGGTTTCAGCAAGATTTCCCAAGGTCACCATGAATGGGCCCTGAATCTTCTGGTTCTTCAGGTCATTTTCAAAAGGTGGGGCACCCCAGAGATAGACCTCTTTGCAGCTCGGACAATCACCAACTTCCTCGAGTCTGCTGCAGACCCCCTCTTCTGGGGTCTGTTCCTCAAGATGCTCTCCTATTGAATTGGACAATCAAGTTTCTGTATGCTTTTCCTCTAATATTCAGAGTTCTGGTCAAGATCAGATCTCAGCCTTGCACAGTGATTCTAGTTGCTCCAGACTGGGCCAGACAGCCATGGTACCCCTTACTGTTGTCAATGTTAGTGACAATACCACTTTGTCTTCCCAGACAGTACAATCTCCTCGCCTCTTTGCAGGGGAGGATACCATATCCCAACCTTCAGACTCTCAGACTCAAAGCTTGGCTCTTGAGGAGCTAGAATATGCAAGCCTGTACCTTTCCCAATCAGTCTTGGACATTCTTAAGGTTAGTAGAAAGCCTTCTACTAGAAAAACTTATAATTCCAAATGGAAGAGATTTGGCTTCTGGTGTTCTCAGAGGCATATTCAGCCAGATTTAGGTGACATTGCCACTGCTGTAGGCTATTTGGTGCATCTTAACAGTTTAGGCCTTAGGCCTACCACTCTCAAAGTACATTTGGCAGCCATCTCTGCCTTCCTTTCAGCAGGGAAGGGCTCTTTCCTAGCCTCACATCCAGTTTTCAAGAAATATTTTGAAGGTCTAGTTGATATCAATCCTCCCTTTAGGGAGCCTACTCCTGTTTGGGATCTGAATATCTGTATTGCACAGCTTATGCAGCCCCCCCTTTGAACCATTATCTTCAGCTGAGATAAAATACTTGACTTAGAAAACTGTGTTCCTGGTAGCCATTACCTTTGCCAGGAGAATCAGCGAATTACAGGCTTTATCAGCGGAACCTGACTTCATTTCATTTCACAGGGATAAGGTGGTCCTTCGAACCAACAGAAAGTTCCTTCCCAAGGTGGTATCAGACTTTCATTTGAATCAGACTGTGTCATTGCCTGTATTTTTCACTGACCATTCTTCCTCTGGGGAGAGAAGACTACACAGTCTTGATGTAAAGAGGGTCCTTAGTTATTCTATGGAACACACTAAGGCCCATAGAAATGACTGTTCACAGTTGTTTCTCACTTATGGAGAAGTGGGAAAAGGTAAACCTGCTACTAAGAGAACTATTGCCAGGTAGATTGTCTCCTGTATCCAGTTCTGCTATTCAAAGTTGGGGAAAGAGGGGAGATCATGTGATGCAGAGTGCTAAGTAGAGGCTCCCTTAAGCAGCTCCCGCTTCCTGTCTCTTATTTAGCTCGTTTTGGAGCTCTGTTTTATTATTTTCTCTCGTTTCTAAGTTTTTATGCTGTACAATAGCTGCTGCAATCTGGTCTGGTTATCTTTCAAGCGGATGGAGGCTTATATGAAAAAAGCCCCACAGAAGCATACCCCTCCAGCAACTCCCAAGAAGGCCCCTAAGAAATCCAGGGCCTCGGGTGGTTCTAGCTCTGACCTCCCGAGTCAAAGTGGTGATCAGGAACCTCTAACGCTGGTCAGATTTCTCGAAGAATTCCAACCCTTTCAAGAGGAAATGAAGGATATGGCAACGGACTTGAAGTCGTTATCCAGAAAATTAAATGAGCTGTCATTGTCTGTTTCTGACAACGCAGCCCGAATTGTTTCTATTGAGAAAAGAATTGGTAGTCTTGACCCTGAATTGGTCTCAATGCACCAGAAAATGTCTCACCTAGAAGCCAAGCTCGAGGACCTAGAGGTCAGAGCTGAAGAAATAATGTGGTGGTTCTCGGTTTACGGAGGAGAAGAAGCCAACGTTGTGGCATTTTCGGAGTTGGTTGAGAAGGCGGTGTGAGCCCATCCCCATTTGGCTCTGGCTACATTATGAAGACGTGCCCACAGGGCTTTACGGCCTTAGCCACCCCTGAGGAACCCCCTGCCCTATCGTGTGCCGGTTCCTGAATTATCTGGAGAAAAAACATTTTCTACAAAAAGTGCATGCCCTGCAAGAGGTTCACTGGGAACATATAAAGCTGAGAATCTCCCAAGGTCTACCCATCTCAGTCCGCATGAAATGCAAGGCATTTCACCCATATTGTTTCCAAGCTAATTGCTGCAGGCCTGAAGTTCAGAATGAGTTATCCAGCTACACTACAGATTTCATCTAACGGATCCTGGAAAAGCTATGAAGACCCTGAAGAAACCCTGAGGAGCCTTAAGTCCATGTTGCCTGATCTCTTCAAAGACTCTTGAATGGTGGTGGCGTAGTATTGAGTATTGCACAGAGCCAAGAACTCAAACTTTTATTTTTCTTTCCTGGAGAAATCTCAAGAATGTAAAGACTCAGGCGACTGCGCCAGTCTGCAGTGAACAAGGGGATCCACGGGCCGCCCGTTCCTTCTTTTCTTTCCGTCTCATAATGGGCCTGTAAGTGGCCGATGTAAGGACACTGGGGTCTCAAACCTTCTTGGGGGGTGTCTTAGAGCCAGGTTTTGGTGACAATTTTGCTGGAAGTAAATGAAGCCCAGTTTGATTGTGGGATAGTTTTTCGTTCTTTCCTTTAAGGCTGTTGTTAGGATGGTCCTGGGCTTTCTCCATCTCGCCCTCCACTTGGGTTGGGTCTGGGAATTGACCGTTAGAGAGTGCTCCTATCTCTGGGGACTTGTGGGGAAACTCTACTTACAAGGGTTTTAACAGGGGCATTGATCAGCTAGGAGGCAGCATTCTCAATTTCTCTCGGAGGCCCTGTTTACCGGACTCTGACTGGGAGTGGGGAAAGGTTGTTTCTATGCCTTTCTCCCCTGGTCTATAGTTTCCAGCTTTTCTATTTTTATTCTTGTCTTTAATGCGAGCTAGGGCATTTCCCCCTTCAGGTGTTGCTGAAACGAGCGCCTCCGATTTTAATATGGGTTACCACGCAGTGGTGGGCGTTGTGCAGTGGCCTTATCCTTAGCCCCCCATGTCTTTTTCTCAAACCTTACATGCCCTAGTTTGGAATGAGGCGAAGGCCCAGACTACTCATTCTTGTTGAGGGGTACATCTGGCCAGGGCTCGATTTCTGAAGGCTGTCCTTTGGGTGAAACAGCACTAATATAAAGCTTAGTATCAGAGTGCGGCGGAGGGATTAGAACCAGTACTGTGCTGAACATAGCTTGTGACAGATTGGGGGGGCAGGGGTGTGGTTAGGGGTGGGGGGGTTACAGGGGATGGTCAGTATCTACTTCTGGGTGGGCTAGGGAAGTGGGTGGGCTTTACTGCAGTAACCCTGGGGATACATGTAATGGAGTTTTGCATCTCGTGTGCTGAGTATAATTATTTCAGTTTGATATCTTTTCTGGATGGTAAATGAGTTAACATTTGCATCTTGGAACGTTAAGGGGATCAGAAAGCAACATAAGCAATTTCAGGTTCTTAAACACTTAAGCTTGTTTAATTCACAGATAACTTTTTTGCAAGAAACCCATTTATTGGATGGGAAGCTTTGCAATTAAGGAGGCAACAAGTGGGATCGATTTTCAGTGCCCAGGGCACAACAAATAGCTGTGGGGTCGTGCTCATGATTAACAGGAGTATCCCTTTTTCTCCTACACAAGTGATCAAAGATACCGATGGTAGGTTTATTCTGGTCAGAGGTACCCTCTGGTCTGTCCCAATTTTATTGGGCTGTGTTTATGGCCCTAATCAGGATGACCCAGATTTTTGTGAGACTTATATCTATCATTCTCCCAATGATTCCCATTAAAATTATTTTAGGGGGAGATTTCAATCAAGTATTCGATTCTCACTTAGATAGACTGGGTAGTGGCCCAGGTGGAGTTACCCCTAGGCAGAAGGCACTCAGGGAGCTTTTAGATCAATGTGGGCTCTGTAACATCTGGCATGTCTTACACCCTGATTCCAGAGAGTTTACTTTCAGGTCCATGGCGCATGGCTCGCAGTCCTGCATTGACTATTTACTTATTTCTCAGTGCCTCCTGCCCGGGGTGAAGACCTCCTCAATTCAACCTGGCCCAATCTCCGACCACTCACTGGTGATATGCAGGTTGGTACTGCTCAATTCACTTAACAGGAAAACTAGATGGAAGCTCAATGATCAATTTCTTAAAGATGCTAAATACTGTAAACATATTAGGGAAAAAAATAGAATATTTTTTCTCACGAAACCCCTTAGGGGTTGTGAAACCTGATATCTGGTGGGGGGGCCTTCAAAGCCTTCATGAGAGGGATACTGATTAGCATGGCGGTTGGTAGGAAAAGAGAGCGAGAGGAAGACCTTAAATCCCTATTATCCCAAATTAAATCTCTGGCAACAAACCTTCCAACTAATCCTCTAGATGAGGATTTTCAGAAACTCCTGAAATTAAAGGATAAATATCTGGGGTTACTTTAAGAGAAAGCAGAACTAGCTAGTATTCGTACCAGAGCTAAATACACAGATCAGGGGGAAAAGGCAGGACGTTTACTGGCATTGCGTATTAAACAGCAGGAGTCAATGAGATTTATCACGCCTATCAGGTCATCAGCAGACGGAACTCTCAAAGTGTCTCTCAATGAAATAGCCCAGGAATTTGCTGCTTATTATTCTAAACTGTATAGTGACATGGAGCACCCTCCCTGCCCAGAAGATATACAAGGTTGTTTGAGAGGTTCCCACTTGCCCCTTCTCCCTGACAGGTGTGGTGAAACTCTGGTTGTCCCTATTTCTCAGGAGGAGATTGCTAAGGTTATTAGCGAATCGCCTGCCGACAAGGTCCGTGGTCCAGACAGATTTTCTCCTTTATTCTACAAGGTCTTTCGAGACCTTCTTGTACCAATACTTGGTCATTTATTTCAACAAATCCTATCTGGGGAGGATACAGATCCATATCTCTACGAGGCCCTGATTATTCTGCTTCCCAAACCTGATAAAGACCTTGATAAGGTTCAAAGTTATAGACCCATCTCTCTCTTAAACCAAGATGTTAAGATTCTCTCTAAAATACTGGCCAACAGGTTAGCATTGGTTCTTCCTGGGTTAATAGGTACAAACCAGGTTGGATTCATGAAAGGGCGATTATCTTCTGATCATTTACGCATTTTGTTGCATGTCTTCTCGGCTACCAGGGATGCGGAGTTCCCAGCGGGCCTGGTCTCCTTGGATGCCGAGAAGGCATTCGACCATGTGAACTGGAATTTCTTGTTTCATACTTTGGATGCTTTCCATATCCCTTCTCTGTTTATCTCCTGGATTGCCGCCCTTTATAAAAAACCCTCGGCAAGGATTTCTGCAAATGGGGCCTTCTCCCACTCTTTTCCGCTTCATTCAGGTACTAGACAGGGGTGCCCCCTCTCTCCTCTATTATTTAACTTATATCTGGAACCTCTTATCCAAAACATTCTCAATAATTATTCCATACAAGGAGTTAGAATTGGGTGGCACGAAGTGAAGGTTACCGCATATGCTGATGATCTGTTAATACATTTGTCCCATCCAGTATTCTCTGTTCCGGCTTTACTAAGTGAAGTGGCAAGGTTCAGTGCTTTGTCTAACTATAAACTGAATGCCAGTAAGTCCCTGTTTTTTCCCTTAAATCACAAAGTCTTCAAAACTGATATTAGTCCCTTGGGGCTATGCTGGACTCCCAGGTCTTTTAAGTATCTGGGTATTAAACTTTCACGTAACCCCTTAGTATGGTTCAAGGATAATCTAGATTCTTTACTGAAGGGAATTACACATGATCTAGAGAGGTGGTCCAAACTCCCTATCTCTTTGTGGGGCCGAATCAATATAATTAAAATGAATGTATTTCCTAGGATTTTTTTACCGTTGTCCCTTCTTAATGCTTTTGTTCCTTTAGTCTGGTTCAAAAAGGTTCACAGTATTTTTACTAAATTTATCTGGGCCAATAGGTATCCCCGCCTGGCTTACCATAAGCTGGCAGCTCCTAAACTGGAAGGGGGGTTACGAATCCCCCACCTGGCTATATATTATTGGGCCAGTCACCTTGTAAAATGTTTGCAGTGGGTATCTCCCAGCCCAGAGAAAGCGCAATACATTTGGCTCAAAATAGAATTGGATGCAATTAAGGCCAATAATCTGGACCCTCTCGCGTTATTTGTCCTTAAGTTATCTCAAGTAAGTATGGCTGTAGATTGTCCCATAATAAGGACCTCTTTAAAGGTCTACCTACAGATGTGCTCCTTTTTGCAGTATTCTCCCCATCTGGACCTGGCCCATTCTATATGGAATTCTTCGTCATTTACTATTAACAAGAATCAAATCTCCCATCTTTGGTTGCCTCAACTTGAAGAGGGGAAGCTCTCGACTTTTACCGATGATAAGGGGCACTGGCTATCAATGGAGGCGATGGTTAGAAAATTTCACATCCCGATTTCTTCTTTCTTTAAAGTCTTGCAACTGAGACATTTACTGTTAATCTCCCTTGGGAGTACTCGTTCCTCTCAGAGCATCTCCTCTCTGATACCTGAGATATCCCCGCTTTCTGGGTCCTCTGGTGTAATCTCTAAATTATATCAGGTTTTGTTTCACAAAAAGTTTGGGGGCCCCTTTGGGCCATCAAGATTTTGGAGTAACTTTTTCCCCCATCTGCAGTTGGATTGGCACTCTCTCTGGAAGTCATGTCACAGATTTATCTCTCAGGACAGACTGCGTCTCATGCAATATCATGTATTACACAACCTATACTATTCCCAAGTTAAGCTCCACAAGTGGGGCTACTTAGACTCCAATAAATGTAATAAATGTTTGCAAGATGAGGGCACACTTTTCCACATGCTTTGGTCTTGCCCAAGTAGTTCCACCTTTTGGGTCTCAATTCAAACTTCCTTAGACCCCTTTTTGGGCCTCCAAGAATACTTTATCCCTGAGGTATGTGTGTTAGGGGGGACTTGTCTTCCATTAGAGTCAAGGTGCGTAAATTTCACATATCCATGGTCGCCTTGTCGGCTAAGAAAATAATTCTCCGTCATTGGAAAGACAGGTCCTCCCCTTCTTTCCAGGAATGGGTAAGAGAAGTTTTATCCAGCTTGTGCACAGAAAAAGCAATAGCCAGCCTACATAACAGACTGGCAAATTATTCTAGAATCTGGGATCCCCTTCACTCATTAATCTCTCTGGTTCCAAACTAAGTCTACAATAGGCTCAATACTTTTACAAGGCCTTTTGATTAGAGGCTCGGCATTTACGAGTACTGCAAAGGGTTACCGCAGTATGGGGAGGTGAGGGGGGGCAGCATCTTTTTACTATGTATCAATGTGTCTCTGTCAGCTTCTTTGTATGCTGCCTTTTTTGGTGGAAACTGGGTGAATAAACTTTAAATTAAAAAAAAAAGTTGGGGAAAGAGCCACCCTCAGGCCTGAGGGCTCACTCCACCGGAGGTACAGCTGCTTCGGTCGCAGCAGCTAGAGACATACCCTTAGTGGAGATCTATAAAGCAGTCACCTGGAAAACTGTTCACACATTTACCAAGCATTACTCTCTGGACATTCAGTCAAGAAGTGATGCTAGGTTTGGCACAGCTGTGCTGCAGAGCCTGTTCCCAAAATAGGTTCTGTTCCTCCCTCCTCCAAGGGGGTACTGCTTGGTAGTCTGCATATAGTCAGAATACAGTAAGACTTCATGTTGTTTGAAGAAATAATTACTCACCATAGTGATGTTGTTTCTTCTAATGGAGTCTTGCTGTATTCTGACCTCCCTCCCTGCCTCGCCTCCTGGAACCTAGTTGTTTTGGGATGTGGTCTGACAGGCACAGTGCTGCACCCAAGAGGTGTACCTTGGTTACCTCTTCTTTAGCTTGAGGTCTTTATGGTTATTATTTAGGAATATATTGTTTTTGTTTCACTACCTACTTGGATTCTTTTTGGGGTTCTCGACTTGAGTCTTTT
This sequence comes from Neoceratodus forsteri, assembly GCA_016271365.2. Taxonomy (NCBI): domain Eukaryota; kingdom Metazoa; phylum Chordata; order Ceratodontiformes; family Ceratodontidae; genus Neoceratodus; species Neoceratodus forsteri. Next base: position 550,052,906 of record CM028129.1, read on the forward strand.
GGACCCTAAAAATGTTTACTGCCCTTTGGCAAAACATTTTTAAAAACTATTTCTAAATTGTTAGTTAGTTAACATAGTGCTCGTAAGACTCTGACGGTTACACTGAGGAGTACCAGGTACAGAGGTTTGAAAACTGAGCTCGAGCTCAACGTTCTTTGCCTTGGCACAGAGTTAACCCTTTACTCTCCAGAGCAGTTCAAGTGCTGGGCCTAACTGCATATAGTCAGAATACAGCAAGACTCCATTAGAAGAAACCATATTACTATGGTGAGTAATTTTTTCTTTCAGTACCATCAGCCATCCATCCTTTCTAAAGCTCAGAGCTTCTTTGAGCACCCCCCCAGCCAACCATCCCTGCAAAGAATTTACAGCTTCTAAATATATATGTCACATGTAACGGGCCACGAGCTGCCTTTAGTCATTATTTGCTGTTTATAGCAACATTTAATGTGCACACTGGTGTCATCTCTGTGTACACAAAAGGGAAAAGTGGTATTTGAGGCCAGGGTGCATCCTTTATGTTTCTTAAGTTTCAGGGTACTGGGTGCAGGGGGCTGAAATGAAAGGTTTATATCCATTTCTAACTCTAGAACACATCATGGAAAAAGAGGAAAAATAACAAAGGACAAAGTCAAGATTTTAACCTTTCTATGCAGAAACATTTTCTGTCACTTCACTGAGTACCGGATAGAATTATCTACTGATTTGCATATTAGGTCAACACCAGAAACAGGTTTAGTATTCCAAGCCCCGTACCCCCTTAACCAACTACATTCCTGTGAGACATTTGGTGTAAATGAATGTTGGGAGTCGGAAGGGGCTCACAGGGTGTCTTTTTAAGCCATTTTCAGTAACTTGAGATGTCACAAAGAAGTTAAAAATATAGGTGGAAAAATGCAGTGCTGTTGGAACACAAACTGTATTTATACTCACATCTCTAATTAAATGCATAAACGTTTATGTTACATCTCTATCGACTACAAGCTGGTCATCTGAAGAATAGATTTGAGGGAGTCATTGGGTATTTTACTGGGCTCTGTTGGAAACCCTCTGACTTCGTTATCATGATCTAATAAACCCTTAGTTACCTGCAGGGAAACGTAACCCTTTGGGGAATGTCAGGAGATCACTATACCATAATAAAACATACAATACCCCTCTTACAGATTCTAGGACTAAGGAAGTGTAATAAAAACAAACAGAAGCAATTATAAAGCAACATAAGGTTCTTTTATTGTTCTACCAGCTTGCCTATAGGACAGTCATTACACATTGCATACTAATTATGTAACGTACACACCTGGGAGTCTGGAAGCTGTCATACACTGTAGTGTCTGTGCATGGTCTGCCTGCATTTTTGTTGGACAGGGGATGGGGAAAGGGGTTTTATACCCTGATAAGATATAGGCTGATTAGAGATAACCAGCTCACATGCGTACGGATGAGCACAATTACTGTTACTCCTATTGGTCAATCTGGGGGGCAGCAGAGGATTGTCTCTTTGCCCTTTAGAATGCTACAATTTGTAGCATTCTAATCATAATAATATGCTTTTATCAATGACATGTTTTCATGGATGAAACATTTTGTAATGTATCATCATGCTCTCCAAAAGGCCCATACATATTTTATGGCTGAGGCTGCACACGACACCTTAGCTGTAGAGGGCACTCCCATATTACTTTAGTATTTCTCAGTCATTGCAGCTCTACATCATGGCAGCAGAAGCAGTGTGTGTCTGTAGTAAAAACATCACTTGAGATGGCTTGTTCTGTTCCTACATACTCAAATGTAGGGTAAAGGTCTTCCTTCAATAGCAGTGTGTTGCATAGCCTGAAACCTTAGTAGAGTAAAAGTCATTCTTCTAGTTAAGCTGCTTTCTATATTGTATATGCAAAAATAAAGTGTCACCTAGCCTTGTGTGTATGTGGAACCCTAATACTACCTCTATGTAAATGTGTGCATCCCTAGTGCTACGTGAAATGTATATCCCCACTGTGTGTATAACCTTAGCTCCGTGCTGCAGATGGCATGTCTGTGTGAGATGTCATGTCTCCATGTATCTGTATGTGTGTTGCTATCCTACTTATGGCTGTGGGTAATGTGTAAATGTAAGTGCCCACTTATACGTGTGTGTGTGTGTGCATGAGCACGTGTCTGTGTATGTATGTAAGGCTATCCCACTTATGGCTGTGGGCTGTGTACTTGTGTATCATCTGCATAACATGAGCATACAGGTAATCATGAAGCACTTTGTGCACGTTATGCACATGAGAGTGAGCACTGTAACCATGACGTACCCTGTGCACGTCATGTGCATGTAGATAAGCATATCTTACATCAGGGTAGAGGGTACAAAATACAGATATATTAGCAGAGAGAGAGAGAGTCAGTATCATGAGATGTTACAAAGAAGTTAAAAATATAGCTGGAAAAATGCAGTGCTTTTGAAACACAAACAAATTATGTTTATACTCATATCTGTAATTAAACATGTAAACATTTATCTCACATCTCTACACACCCAGATCATCTGAAGACTAGATTGGGGGAGTCAGGGTAGAGAGTACAAAATATGGATTTATTAGTGGAGAGAGAGAATGTGATTTACTTTGTATACACGTTTAAATCTAAGAATAGTAATTCATGCACTTCAAAATGTATGATTTCGTCACAAAAATAAAATCTGTAAAGCTCCAAATTTTTAAATAAAATGTAGGTATTCAAACTCCAGGAAATCTTACTGTATTCTGACTTATGCAGTATGGTCTCACCATAGGACTGCCCTGGAGCCGAAATGGTTAATAGAACCTATGCAAATGATGAAATGCTAGGCTCAACCTCGGTTTTCAAATCACTGTCCCTGGTAAACAGTTCTAAACCGTCAGATTCTTTACTCCGCTTGCCTCAGTAAGGCGTCTCCGGAGAGCTCTCCTTCATCGCTTGAAGAAGCTTTATTTTCTCAGTTTTATCACTAGTAAAGTTTATTTTATTGGTATTCCTTTCACTGTCCTTGGTTTTCAGGTAGTAATTGTTTAGATTTTATATATTTTAGGGTAAGTAGTTGTTTTCTTCTCAGTTCCCCAACCAGGAGAAAACTGACAATCTACTTATAATTTTCTTTGAGTTTGTCTGTATTTAGTTAACTCATTTAGTTTTAGCTAAGTTTAACTGGGGTAACTCCTGGTTTTTGTGGGTCTTTTACTGGGCTAACCCCTGGGCTTGTTTACATTTAAAACTCCAGGGTAATTCCTGGTTTTCTTCTTATCGGTTCTTACAACTGCAAAAAAAAAAAATTGTTTAGTGTGGTATCTGGGTTATGTTACAGAAGACTAAAAAACTAACAGGACCCACAGGTTTCCAGAACTGTACTGAGTGTGGGGAACTTTTTGCCAAGGCAGATCCACACGTTATTTGTTTGTTCTGTCTCGGGTCTGACCACCTTCGACAGACTGTGAAATCTGTGCCAATTTCCCTTAGTCTACCATTGAAAGGAGACAGAAAAGACTAAGGGAAAAAAAGGCTGAAAAGGCTGCTAATCCAGCCAGTGAGCAACCAGTTGAACTGGAGGGGCTGCCCTGTGACGGGGCGATAGCTCCGTTAAGAAAAGAACCACAGATAAGGCTGCTGAACCAGCCGTTGCGGTTAAAAAGAAAAGAAAAGCACCAGGAACCACACCCTAAATCAACCGGGTTCATTCTGCTGAGGAAATCACTAACGCGATTAGGATTATTCAGTCTTTACAGTCTCTGGTTCAGGTTGATCCACAACCTGTCCCAAAAACTCACAGTTGACAGGCCCCCAGTTTAATAGCCCAAAGTGTGGATCCTTTTGACACTGGCTATGGGATGAACCAGATGATGAGGATGAGGGCTATGGTGATCCCATAGAACCAGACATCTCTCCTGATCCACATAAACCAGATTCCCCTGATAAGGGAAATGAGGATTTTACTTTGCTTTTATGAAGCAAGTTGCTCAGTCTCTTGACCTCTCATTCCAAGAATCAGTTGAGGATGAGGAGGAAGAGTACTACAAGGAAATGATGGACATCCCCCATCTAAAAGGTTGCTCCTGCCATTGCACAGTTCCTTAAGAAAGCAGATCATGAAGGTCCTGCAGGCCCCCACTTCTGTTCCTCCTACAGGTAAAAAGGTGGACAGAAAGTATTGAGTAGCTAAAGCTGGGGCTGAATTCCAATTTGGACACCCTAGCCGTGAAGGTGTGGTACAGGCTGCAGCTTGTGACAAAGCTGGCATCCCTCTGGCCTCTCATCCTCCAGAAAAAGTTTCCAGAAGGATGGACTGTATTGCCAAGAAGGTTTACCTTGGATCTTCACTGACTGTTAGGCAGGTGTCCTATATGGCCTACATAGCCAGGTGTTAGTTCAAAAAATAAGTATCACTCAACCCAAAAAGGTATGCTTCATATCTTAATGTACTTTATTCAAATCAGTTTAATCCTGTATTTTCTTCTTGTTTTATGTATATATATATATATATATATATATATATATACATCCAAGATTTTGAGTTCACATGCTCCTAAAAACCTTTTCAAAAAAGTAACGTTTCAGAACTTTAGATATGTTCCTTCATCAGACTTGGAGCTTTGTTATTTTTCGCTGTTAAAAATAAGAAACAAAAAAATATTATTCTGATATCAAAATTAATTCATAATGTAAGATTTAAGTCTTAATGTTGATAATTTATATCATATGATAAGACCTCAGGTGGAACAAACCTTTCAGTGGCTTTTATACATAGCCAGGTACCACAAGAATACATGGTCCACGGTTCTGGAGATAGTAAAACAGTTCCCTCTCCCATGGCTGCTGATCTGGAGGAAGCTGCTAAGAGAGGCATTGAAGCCTCAAAAACACAATTCAGGATGGCAGTGGATGCTAATGACACTGCATCCGGACAGATGGCTTCAGCTGTGTCTTTAAGGAGGTTTGCATGGCTCAGAACCACCAGCCTCACACAAGACACCTAAAACAAAGCTATGGATTTCACTTGTGACCCTGTGTCTCTGTTAGGAGAGTAAACAGAGGCATATATGAAAACAATGGATGACTATAAAGCTGCTTACAAACGTGCAGCAGTCAAAGAGAAACTGCCACCCCCCCCCAGAAACACCATCCTTGGGGGGTAGAAATCCCTATAGGCCATTTTTACAGCCTCAAGTTTTCCCCCAGTATCAGCCTAGGGAATACTTTAGGGGCAAGGGCAGAAAGGGGCAGTAGTTGCACTAGCCCTACTGTCCAGCCAGTAGCACAGTCGAAGCAGACACCCCAAGAGGATTGTCCGGGCCACTTCCCCATGCCCAGTAGGGGTCAGGTTGGCCCACTACTTCCAGGAATGGAAAATCATCACCACAGATAAGTGGGTCCTGGAAGTAGTGGGCCATGGACTTTCCCTCAGCTTCAAGGCTATGCCAAAGTTCAGGTCAAGAGCTTTCAAACCATCTTCCCCATCAGAAACAGCCTTGCTGGAATCAGAGGTTTCAAACCTCCTGGGGCTCAAGGCAGTAGAATTAGTACCTTCCAGTCAGCTGAGGAAGGGGCTGTATTCAAGGTACTTCCTTACAGTGCAAAAAAAAGGGGAGTGGCAACCCATTCTGGATCTCAGGTACTTACAAGCATCTGACAAAAACAAAATACAAGATGGTGACTTTGACTACAATACTGCCTTGTCTAAGGAAGACTGGCTAGCATCCCTGGATCTCAAGGATGCATTTTTCCATATCCCAATCAGAAAGTCACACAGAAAGTATCTCAGGTTCAGGTTACCCTCAGGCAACTATTAGTTCAGGGCAATGCCTTTCGGGCTCACATCCACCCCAAGAGTGTTCATAAAATGTCTGGCAATGGTTGTAGCACACCTAAGGAGACAAGGGGTGTCAGTTTTTCCCTACCTGGACGATTGACTCATAGTAGGCCAGTCCCTCCAGCAAGTCAGGGAGGCACTGTTGCTAACACAGGACATTCTGTCCTCTCTGGGGCTCCTGGTGAACCACAAAAAGTCTGTTCTGGAACCAGTTCAGCTCCTCAAATTTATAGGGGCAGAACTGGACACAAGGAAAGGGATGGTTTACCTGCCTCAGGACAGAGTGGACAGCCATATCCAGGTAGCCGAATCTTTCAAACTTCATGTCTCAAGGCCAGCAAGGCACTTTCTTCAATTGCTCGGACACATGGCAGCTTCCACAGTAACTGTGCCAGGAGCCAGGTTTCAGATGAGAGACATTCAGTTTCACTTGAGAGAACACTGGTCCCAAAGAAAGGATTCCCTTTCAAAGCTGGTCACAGTCACAGTCACCTTCCTTCAAGCTGTGCAGTGGTGGCAAGAAAGAAGCAATCCCAGGCAGGGGGTTCCCTTCCTGCAGCAGCCCCCTCTCCGATACTTACCACAGATGCATCCCTCCTGGAGTGGGGTGCACATCTGTGGGACCTCACTACTCACGGTACATGGGAAAAGCAGAAATCTCTCCTGCACATAAATCTCCTAGAGCTCAGAGCAGTTCTATTGGCTCTTCAGTTTTTCTCCATTCAAGTCAGAGGGCAAGTGGTTCAGATCATAACAGACAATACAACTGTAACCCCTCTACAAATGGGGGTTCCCAAAAAGTCTTCCTTGAGCTTGCCTAAATGCTCACTGCCAGGCTGGTGTCCTGCGTTTTAGCAGTTTAAATGTGATCACCAGAGCCTGGATAGCCTCTGTGTACTGTCTCTTTAACAGCTGCCTGATTGCACCATAAGTATTCTGAGAGGGAGCTCTGTTGAAAGATGTAACTATTTGCTGAGAATCATTTAGAGTGATAATGATAATGTAGTTTGTCTAACCTGCTTTCTTTGTAGCAAGGACTGTTTTGTTTTGTCTCCACTATCTTGGTCCTGGACTGCAAATTGGACCAATCAGTTCTAGTGTGACCTAAAATGTAGCCGGACTACAGGAGCTGTCTGAAGTCAAAATCTGTAGGAATTGTAGTTTTGAACTTTTTGCACCTTTTTTGCAACTGAAGGGGGAGCTCTTGCTTTGACTGACAGCCAGATCAGCCAACCAAACCTTTTGGATCTTGGGGAAGTCCCAGGCTGCTTGCAATTTTCAGTTAGTTCTGAGCTGGGACGTGAAATGAGAAGAGCACAAGTGTATTTTGGGCAGCAATCCTGAGTGGATTCACATGGGAAAACTGTGACAGGGCTGAGTTTTTGGCTTGTATTTCTGCTGCTGCTCCTGAGAGGGAGAGAAGAGAATTATTTTGGACTAAAGTAAGCTACTGAAGTGGGCCAGGCTCAACTTGAAGAAGACCAAAGATTTTGCTGAATGCGAGTGGCCTGTCAGGAGTTCCAGCTACACCTAAGCTCCCGATGTGTGCAGAGACTTTGCGATTGTGATCGGGGAGCACTTTGCCTGGTACAGTAGAATTCCCATACATGTAAATGTGCTATGAGCTGCTAGTGGGTTGTGAGTTAGTTCCCCACTGTGTGAACTGTGTTCTGCTTGCTGGAAGCTGTATCCAGCCCAAAATGGACCTCATCTGAATTTGTATCCATGCGGTCTGGGCCTTGCCAGACTGGCCCAGCCAGACTACCCACTGCACAGAGAAGCCATCGACGAGAGACCTGCCTGGTGATCAGCCCCCTGCTCCCACGCTTGAACAGGAACGACGCCTCTGTGACTCGTGTGGACCCTGCTTCTCCTGGCATTCCAGATCAACCACCTGCAGTCTCAATTTTCATCCAGCCTGTGTCCAGTCTTGGGTATCACGAGTGAATACCAGGGTAGCTTCCTGCAACAACAGCTTAATCTGAGTGTGTCATCTGATAGTCTTGTTGTTTTGTTTCCTTTACAAACTGAGCCCTCTGGCTCATGATTACAAATATTGTGTACTGTGCATGTTGTGTTTTCCATCACAGGGCCCCAACCAGCTGCAACCCCGGGCAACAGTCCTGGCTAGCCCATCTCTTCTCCACCTGGGTACCGAGAGGTGTGACTGTGTGGGGGGGACTCAAAGTGTATGCATAACTGCTTGATTGATATAACCTTTAAGCTAATTAACCTGATTTTGCCCCTTCCTTGTTCAAGTTCCCCGAATAAATCAGATCTAACTTTTTCTGCATGTAATCTGACTGTGGTTCCAGTTTGTGCTTAAAGTACTGTATTGTTGCTATTTGCTGTGCATAACCTTGTTTTACAGGGGATCCTCAGGGTCGAGCCAGAGGAACCAGCCCTGGTGGTACATGCAAACAGTGTGGGTACTTGTATGGTGTACCAGGGATATTGTGAAAGTGATTATTGTACAGTGTTCAGGCCACTAGAGGGGAAAGAGGGGGGTTACAGTGACCTGGAGGGCTGTACCCAGGTTAGCGTGACCACTACCAACCCTGACCTCCGGGTGGAGGCACCTGTTTCAGAACTCAGGCCCCTTAACCTGCTACTAGCCAAGCAGGCAGGGGTAGTAGACCTTGGGATAGCGCCACCTAGGGGTTACACAACCACAATGTATTGCATAAACAAACAGGGAGGAACAAGGTCAACTCCTCTATGCACAGAGGCAATGAAAGTTTGGGCCTTGGCCTATTCCCTGAAAGTTTCCCTCACAGCGGTCCACCTTCCAGGCAAGGACAATGTGCTGGCGGATGCCCTCAGCAGAGTAAATCAGAATTACTATGAGTGGTCACTGAACAAGCAAGTCTTACAGACCGTGTTCAGGAGATGGGGCATCCCAGAGGTGGACCTGTTTGCAGCCCCAGACAATCACCAGCTCTCACAATACTGTTGCAGGCCTTCTGTCAAGGGCACAGTCCCTCTAGATGCACTTCTTTTGGAATGGACAGGGAGGTCCCTGTATGCCTTCCCTCCTTTTCCCCCATTACTGAAAGTATTAGACAAACTCAGGCTCCAGTCAGCTTCAGTGATTCTCATTGCCCCAGATTGGGCCAGGCAGCCATGGTACTCCATGCTCCTATCTTTGTCAGTAGCCAAACCAATCAGTTTTCCCAGGAGGTACAACCTGCTATCATGCTCTCAGGGCAGGATCGTTTATCAACCTTCTGTCCCTCAGACTCAAGGCATGGCTCTTGAAGACTTAGAGTATGCAGGTTTGCGTCTCTCAGAAGGGGTTATGGACATTCTGAGAGTTTCCAGGAAACCTTCTACTAAGAAAACCTACGCTTCTAAATGGAAGAGGTTTTCTTTCTGGTGCCAGGGTAAGGGTCTAGACCAGGCCCAGGCTAGTCTCTCTATAATCCTGGACTATTTGGCCCATTTGCATTCTACAGGTCTAACTATTGCCACTTTAAGGGTACACCTGGCAGCTGTTTCAGCTTACCTATCAGCAGGTAAAGCTTCCTCATTGGCTTCAAAACCAGTGTTTAAAAAGGTTTTTAAGTGGTTATTACACTTGCACCCACTACACAGGGAACCTACTCCCATGTGGGATTTGAATATTTGCATTGCTCAGCTGATGCAGCCCTCTTTCAAGCCCTTGTCTACAGCAGATCTCAAATATGTGACTTGGAAACAGTGTTCCTGGTGGCTATTACCTCTGCCAGAAGGATCAGTGAGCTCCAGGCATTGTCTACAGAGCAAGGCTGTACTGCTGTCCGTAGTTGTTTCATTTGCAGAGAGTACAGCCCCCCTTCCCCCAACATACAAGGTAGTCTCTGTTGGAGACGATGCAAATAGTTAACTGTTTTGCTTGTATAGTGAATTGTTGATATAATCTGTATATTAGCAAGTAATCTTATAGTAATGCATTAAAATACAGAACACTGTCAAAGATATCTGGTGAGAAAGGGATTTAATTTTAGAAACAGTATATAGCAGAAAGTAACTTAGAAACATGAACATATATCATTAACCTTGAGTTATGCTATAACTCCACACTAGTTATCCTTAACAGATGGATATAAAGACCTCCACCGCTGTGTTTACCAATAGTGGATGCTACCCTTTGTCAGCACCACCATAGGAATTTAACTTCTATAGTTTGTGGTAAAGGGACATTTTGTTTTCTTTTGTTTGTTATAGGCTATTACTACGAGTCTTGATAATATATAGTTCTTACCCCAGGGGTCCTTTAGCATCAGTACCTATTGCAGTTAGCTGGCTAGATAGCACTGCCTCGGAGGTTGAATGTATGGTAATGAGTTTTATGACTTAGCCAATCAGACTGAAGCTAGGGAATGTGCTGAGCCGAGAGAGGGAAGGAGACTTCAGAATTTTGTCTCCATTGAACTGAGCAACACTGTCTCTGAGGTGCTCTCTCTTCTGACAACAAAAAGTTGTTTCTTGATGCTGGTAGCTATTTTGTGTTGTTTCTTTATATTTTTTGAGTGTACTGAGTAATTTTATTAGTTTTAATGGTTCCCAAGAACCACATATTTACTTGGTTCCGCAGTTCCTCGCAGTTCCATTTTTCTTTATTTTATAAAGTTTTAGTTAGCACATCTAGTGTTTCTGTGGTTCCTTTTACTTATGTTTGTTTATTTTCATTGCCATTCCCTTTTTCTAATGGGAACCTACAGTTCTACATATACTTTTGGCCTCAGAAAAGTTTCAGTTATTTTCTGCAAGGGAACCGACCGGTGGACCTTACTTTTAAACTGTTCAGCATTCTATTTAAGTGTTTTCTGTTAATTGGGCATGTCAGAAACCCCCTAAGAAAAGGACTGGACCCACAGGTTTTAAAAATTGTTTAAGCTGCCAAAGAATAATAGCTAAAGCGGATTCTCACAACCTGTGTTTAAAGTGCTTAGGTCCAGATCATTTCTGTGTTCTTTGCTCCAAATTTTGTTCAAAAACATTAAGAAATAGAGCAAAAAGGCTTAGAGAAATGGCAGAAGAAGGGTCTTCATCTGGTCCCAAACATAGACCCAATGCTGCCAATGAGGGACGTTTAAAGAATAAAAATGATGCAGGTGCTGATGAAGCATTTTTAAAATCTAAGCCTGGTACAGGTGCTGATGAAGTGCCTTTGAAAACAAAGAACACAAATACGGGTACTGATAAGTATCTATTAAAAGCAAGGATTCTAAAGGGGCTGATGAAGTTCTTGAATTAAAAAAGTTAAAAGGTGCTGATGAAGTTCCTGGTTCGAAGAGAAAATCTGAACAAGTCACTGATGAAGTGGCTACAAAAAAGATTTGTAAAGAAAAAAATCTCATTGCTTCTCCAGACAATGCCAAAAGATTAGCCTGGGTAAAACATTGACTGAACAACAGGACACAGAAGGTAATTGTAAATGGAGCCCACTCTGAAGAAAGAGAGATTACTAGTGGGGGTACCACAGGGTTCAGTTCTGGGTCCAGTCCTTTTTAATGTCTTTATAAGTGACATTGCAGAGGGACTGGAAGGAAAAGTATGCCTCTTTGCAAATGACACAAAGATCTGCAACAGGGTTGATGCACAAGGAGGCGTGGAAAGGATGAGAAGAGATTTGGCAAGGTTGGAGGAATGGTCAGAAGTATGGCAGCTTGGATTCAATGCAAAGAAGTGCAAAGTAATGCACCTGTGAAACAAAAACCCAGGGGAAGATTATACAATGGGGAGAAACATAGAAACATAGACCTTGAGGCAGATAAGGACCATTTGGCCCACCAGTCTGCCCATTTCCTACCTACTGGATAAGCTGCAGATTCTAGTTAACCAACAGCCTACTTCCTGCAACCCCCCACCATAATTGCCTTGTGTCTGTCCCATGCATGTTTGAATTCCCCCACTGTTTTAGACCCAATGACCTCCTCAGGAAGGCTGTTCCATGTATCCACCACTCTCTCCGTGAAAAAAAATTTCCTCACATTACCCCTGAGCCGTCCCACCTCTATCTTTAAATTGTGCTCCCTTGTTCTTACACATCTATTTTTCTGAAAGATGCTACCCTCCTGGACTTTGTTGATTCCCTTGAGGTACTCGAACGTTTCTATCATGTCCTCCCATCCCTCCTTTCATCAAGAGTATACATGTTAAGCTCTCTCAGTCTCTCTTCATATGGTTTCTGCTGCAGACCCTGCACCATTTTAGTTGCCCTCCTCTGGACTGCTTCCATCCTGTCTATGTCCTTGCGTAGATGAGGTCTCCAAAACTGCACACAGTACTCCAAATGGGGTCTCATCAACTGTCTGTATACAGGGATAACTACTTCCCTTTTTCTACTTGTGATGCCCCTTCCTATGCATCCCAGTATTCCCCTGTCTCTCCTTACCAACTTTTCACATTGCTTACCCATCTTTAGGTCATCTGATATGACTACCCCAGGTCCCTTTCCATTGTTGTTGTTGTTGTTAGTACCTCCCCTGCTATTGTGTACTCTTCTCCTGGATTTTTGTTTCCCAGGTGCATTACTTTGCACTTCTTTGCATTGACTCTAAGTTGCCATATGTCTGACCATTCCTCCAACCTTGCCAGATCCCTTCTCATCTTTTCTAACCCTCTTCTGTATCAACTCTGTTACAGATCTTTGTGTCATCTGCAAGAGGCATACCTTTCCCTCAGACCCTCTGCAATGTCACCTATGAAGATGTTAAAGAGGACTGGACCCAGTACTGAGCCCTGAGGTACTCCACTAGAAATCCTCTTCTCGGAATGTGTTCCATTCACTATTACCTTCTGTGTCCTGTTGTGCAGCCAGTTTGCTACCCAGGCTAACACCCTGGGACCCACTCCCAGGCTGGCTAACTTGATCATTAATCTTTTGTGCGGGACTGTGTCAAATGCCTTGCTAAAGTCTAGGTAGGCCTTATCCACAGCCCCTCCCTGGTCTACTACTTTGGTCACCCAGTCAAAGAAATCAATTAGATTCGTCTGACATGACCTTCCTGCTGTAAATCCATGCTGCTTTGGGTCCTGTGCCCCGCTGGCCTCTAGGTGCTGACCAGTTCTTTCTTTCAGAAGTGATTCTATCATTTTCCCTACCGCTGAGGTCAAACTTACAGGTCTGTAGTTTCCTGCTTCTGCCTTGCTCCCACTTTTGTGAAGGGGAATCACATCTGCCCTCCTCCAGTCCTCAGGTACCACCCCACCCTGCCATGATTTGTTAAAAAGCGTGGTCAGTGGTGTCACTAGGTCCTCCCTTAGTTCTTTTAGGATTCTGGGGTGAATCCTGTCAGGCCCCATTGCTTTGTCCACCTTGAGTTTTAGGAGTTCTTTCTGGACTCTTTCTTCTGTGAATGGACTGGTGTCAGCCCCCACCCAGAGTGCTTCTGTTGTCTGGGACAGGGACAGGGAACTGTATCAATTAAAGCAGAAAGAAGTGGGAAAGGCAGTCAGACTAGCAAAGGCCCAAACCGAGGAAAAAATAACCAACTCAGTTAAGAAGGGGGGTAAAACCTTTCATAGGTACATTAGGGAGCATAGAAAGATCCTCCCTGTTAGGAGGTAGTAACAACAACAGAAATGGAAAGGGTCCTAGGGGTAATCATATCAGATGACCTTAAGGTTGGCAAGCAATGTGAGAAGGCGGTAGGGAGGGCTGGGGGGATACCGGGATGTATAGGGAGAGGCATCACCAGCAGAAAACAGGAAGTTGTTATTCCTCTGTACAGACAGTTGGTGAGACTCCATCTGGAGTACTGCATCCAGTTCTGGAGACCCCATCTCCACAAGGACATAGACAGGATGGAGGAAGTTCAGAGGAAGGCAACTAAAATGGTGCAGGGTATGCAAGAGAAGCCATACGAGGAGAGGCTAAAGGAGTTTAATATGTATACCCTTGAGGAAAGGAGGGAGAAGGGGGACATGATAGAAACGTTTAAGTACCTCAGTGGAATCAACAAAGTCCAAGAGGGTAGCATCATTCAGAAAAAGAGGTGTGCAAGAACAAGGGGACACAATTTGAAGATAGAGGGGGGATGGCTCAGGGGCAACGTGAGGGAGTATTTTTTCACAGAGGGGGTGGTGGAAGCATGGAACAGCCTTTCTGAGGAGGTTGTGGGGTCTAAAACTGTGGAAGAATTCAAGAATGCATGGGGCAGACATAAGGCAATTTTTCTGGGGGGTAGGAAGAAATAGGCTGTTGGTTAAATAGGATCTGCAGCTTATCCTCTAGGTAGGGAAATGGGCAGACTAAGTGGTCCAAGTGGTCCTTATCTGCTGTCAAAGTCTATGTTTCTATGTTTCAAAGGTGAGGCTGCAGTGGGAAAGAAACACAAAGATAAGTCAAAAAATATTGAACCCCAGGAGGGTGTCCCTCAAGATTTTCCAGGACACCTTCCTTCTATGGAGGATATGGCATAAGCCTGGCACCTTTATCAGACAATCCAGGGCATGGGATCCCTCTTTGGTGCCTCTGATTTTCCCAGGCAAATCCCTCCCACTGCCCCCTCTGGTGCAGGGGCTGATGAAGGGGAGGACACTGATGATTTCTATGATTCCCCAGATGACACTTTGGAGGGCAAGGCCTCAGAACTTGATGTGTCACCTGATCCCAATTTGGGGGCATCTTTTGATCAGGAGGATACCACCTCTCTGTTCTCTTTTCTGCAACACATGGTGAACACTCTTGAGCTCCCCTCTCAAGAGTCCAACCGGGATGAGGAGGAAGACCAGGACTACAGAGAAATGAAAGGTCTTCCTCCTCCTAAAAACTTAGTTATTCCTACCTTTCAGGAAGAGCACAATGAAGATTCTTCACACCCCCAGATCTGAGCAAGGGGTTGAGAAGAGGGCTGATAAGAAGAATCAGTTTCCTAAATCTGACACATAATTTCTGTTTGTTCTGTTCTGGTTGTCCCATGGGAGTGGTGCAACAAGCAGCGTGTGACAAGGCTGGGGTTCTCCTTTCTTCCCAGCCCCCTGAAAAAGACTCTAAGATGCTGGATTTTATGGCTAGAAAGACATATACCTCAGCCTCTCTTCTTCTCCACCTTGTCTCATACAGCCAAATACCAGAAGGCTTGCTGGCCCGGTGGCACTAAGGGTTAAGGCACTGGACGCCACACCTCGTGCCACGTTGGTGACCCACATTTGGACGCGAGCCCGGGGAGCCAGGGATTGACAGGGGAAGGATAGGATCCAGCATCTGGAGAACTGATCTCCTATCCCGGGGTGGGATCCAGGGAACCCCCACTCTCTAGCGGCCCCTGATGATGACCAGGGGCACTACTAGAGCAGTGGCAGTGAAGGGGACAGAGTGCGGCAGATGTCGGCATGTGGGCATGTGTGCCTTGATGTCATTGCATGCCAGCACTCTGCACGGGGTATACATAAGAAAGAATGGTGCACAGTCGCGGTGGCTTGATGGCCGTTTCGGGACACCCAGCCTCTGGAGCACCACTGGAATTACTGGATCCGGTCTTGGTGGGGAGTGAGGAGGACTCTCGACCACCCCACTGCAGGGGGCAATCTGCAGGGGTATAAAAGCAGTGGGGGGGGGCTTCAATGGGGGCTGTGGCAGGACCAAACGGTGGCCGGATGGGAAGGATGCCAGGACGAGATGCAGACCGTGGAGCCACTAGGTAAAAAAAAAAAAAAAGGAGTCATAAAAACAAATACCAAAAGGCTTTATGGAACTCTGTCCTAGCCATAGTTAAACGGGGCTCTGATTCTATGGCTAAAGATTTAGTGGAAACGGCTATGACAGCCTTGGAGGCCACAAAGTACTAGATCTTCCTGGACTAAGTCTCCATCACTCATTCACACTAATGGGATAGTGCCAGAGGCACTAGGACCAAGCGGGAGCCAAACTTTTTCAGAAGAGTCAGCACCGAGACAGGAACACGCATGCACGGCACCGCAAGACTAGCTCATGCCTGTGTAGGCTATCTGGGCGTCGACCCTACAACTGCCTCAGTTCCCTTTCTCCCGCCGTCGTGTGTGCTTGGAGGTCAGTGTCACTCGTCTGCTGGAGTCAAAGTTTTCATCTATAAGACAGCAGCTTTTAGTGTTTAATTTAACATTTTAATAGTAGTAATTTCTTATTTTACGAACAAGAAAAGAAGATTATGAAGAAGAAAAAGAAATTCAAACAACATGAAGTCTTGCTGTAGTTAGCCCCAGCACTTGAACTGCCCCGGAGAGGAAAGAGTTAACTCTATGCAGACGCATAGAATGATGAGCTCGAGTTCGGTTTTCAAACCTCTGTCTGTGGTACTTCCCAGAGTAATCGTCAGATTCTTTACTCCGCCTAACAGTGAAGTCGCTCTGGAGATTTCCTCTGCTCAGTTCGATAAAAGAAAAATAAAGCATGTGGTTTAAAACACATATTTTTGTTATTTTCAGATTTCCAGCCTCTGTCTACGGTACAGGTAGTATGTAGATAGGTAGTGACTGTGTTTTATTTTGCTAGAAAGAGTGGAAATTATCTTTCTTCAGTTTCTTTCCAGTCGGTCCGGTTTGGAACCACCTTTGTAAAAATTGTTCTCTCTTTCTGGGATTAGTGTGGTGTTCCGGTACCGATTGGTTTCAAAAGAACCGGGCTTTTGCTGGTTCTTTTAAAAAGCCCGTGACATGGTTTATAACCGATCGGTTGCTTTATTACCTGGCTTGAAAGCTTCTATAGGATAATTTGTTAGATTGGCACTGTCTGAGAAACTCCAAGAAGAAAACCGGTCCAACTGGGTTTCAACACTGTACTGAGTGTGGGGAGGCCTTTGCTAAAGCTGACCCCCACCCCATCTGTGTTTATTGACTGGGGTTTGACCACCTCAAGTCAGACTGCCAAATCTGTAAGAACTTTCCTAAAACCACTCTAGATAAAAGACTGAGTAGGCTGAAGGAGAGGGAGGCTGAGAAGTCTGTAGATCTGGATGGCCAGCCCGGTTCGGTTGTGGCCGATCCTGAGGAGGTCCCTGTTGACCTAGGCAGTACCTCCTCAGGAAAAAGGAGAGCTGACCCTGAGGGGTCGGTTCAGTCAAAGAAAAAGCGCAAGTCTGCTGCTTCGGATCCTGTATCCCACTCTCCAACCATGGACGAAATAGCCAAAGCAATTAGTATTGTCCAATCGCTTAGACCAGTTCCGTCTGAACCGATATCGTCGGTTCGGCGCTCGGTTCGGTCAGATCCGTCTCCTCCGGATTATCACCCAGATGCTTATTATGAGGAGTGAGAGGGAGACGAAGACTATCCCAGTGACGATAATGATGACGACGATGAAGAGGGTCTGGATGTGCCCATTGAACCAGACATCTCCCTAGACAGGCCCTCAGGTGTCTCTCCTCCCAGGTTCTCTGAGTCCCCTTCACACTTTTTGTTATACAAAAAGGTGGCACAAACCCTGCAGCTTCCCTTGGTTGAAGCAGCAGAGGAGGACGAAGAGCCTGATTTTGTGGAAAAGGTGAACATCCCAGAGTCCAAAAAGCTGTCTATCCCTCTTCATAAATCTTTGGGGAAAACAGACACACAAAATTTTACAAAACCCCAATTCAGTACCTTCTGTGGATAAGAGAATGGACAGGAGGTATTCGTTATCAGGCTCAACTGCGGAGTTCCTTTATAGTCATTGCAACCATGTTGGGGTAGAGCAGGCTGCAGCCTGTGACAGGGCAAACATTCCTTTGGCTTACCCCCGGATAAGGACTCCAGGAAAGTGGATGCCATGGCCAAAAAACAGTATTTGGCAGCCTCTCTGGGACTCAGGCAGGCTACTTATATGGCCTACACAGTCAGGTACCAGAAATCCAGATGGGACATGGTTCTGGAACTGGTTAAACAGGCCTCTTCCCAGCTGACCAAGGAGCTGGAGGTGGTGGCTGCTGATGGAATTGAGGCATCCAAAATGCAATTTCCTGCTGCTGTGGACTCCAATGATGTGGCATCTAGAGTCATGGCTACCTCTGTGTCTCTCAGAAGACATGCTTGGCTCAGATGTACTAGCCCTTCACAGGATACCTAGACTAAGGCCATGGATTTTCCTGTAGTAGGTAACTCTCTGTTTGGGGAGCAGACAGAGGCTTACATGAAGAAAATGGATGAATATAGGACCGTGTACAGGAGTGCACAGACCGTGGAAAGGCAGGACACTCCGCATAAGCAGCAGTCTAGGGGCAGGGGAAGGCCCTTTCAAAGGCCTTTTTACCAAGCCCAGGCCTCCTCTCCCTTCCCACGGAGGGGGTTCTTCAGAGGGAGGGGTAGGAGGGGGATGAGCAGGGTTGCTCCCTCCTCCTCTCAGTCTAAGGCTCCTGCCAAGCAGACACCCTGATGTGTCAGCCCAGGTCAACTTCCCATTTTCCAGTAGGAGGCAGGCTGGCTTACTGCTTCCAGGCCTGGAAGTCTGTGACCTCAGACAAGTGGGTCCTGGAAGTAGTAAACCAGGGACTAGCCCTCAACTTCAAAAAATTTCCAAAAAGAAGGGCCAAGCCTTTTCCATCTGCATCAGTTTCAGAAACCCTGGCCCTAGAGGCAGAGGTTTCCTCTCTTCTAGCTCTCAGAGCTATAGAGAAGGTTCCTACTCAGCACAAGGGAAAAGGACTGTATTCTGGGTACTTCCTTACCCCAAGGAAAACAGGGGAGTGGCAACCCATCCTAGACCTAAGGTATCTGAACAAACACATTTCAAAGCCCAAATTCAAAATGGTAACTCTGGGAATAATCCTTCCCTCTCTAAGGCCAGGGGATTGGCTAGCATCTCTGGACCTCAAGGATGCCTACTTCCATATTCCTATCAGGTGCTCCCACAGAAAAAAACCTCAGGTTTGAGTTGCCTTCAGGCCATTACCAATTCAGAGCCATGCCATTCGGTCTAACATCAGCTCCAAGGGTGTTCACAAAGTGCATTGCAGTAGTGGTGGCTCACCTCAGAAGACAGGGTATCACCATCTTTCTGTATCTGGATGACTGGCTGTTAGTGGGTCAGTCTCATTTACAGGTCAAATCAGCTCTTCAAACTACCCAGGACCTACTCAGCTCCTTGGGTTTTCTTCTCGGTCTTCCAAAGTCTGTAATCAAACCAGTTCAACTTCTCACCTTTATAGGCATAAAGTTGGACACTGTACAAGCAAAAGCCTTCCTTCCCCTAGCAAGGGCAAAGGCCCTAGTGGATCTTGCTTCCTCCTTTCGACCTCAGGTCTCCCACCCAGCAAGACAGTTCCTCCAGCTCCTGGACCACATGGCAGCTTCCGTGGCAGTGGTGCAGGGAGCAAGGTTCCAGATGAGGGACATTCGGTTTCATCTGAGGTCTTTTTGGTCTCAAAAGAAGGATTCACTTACCAAACTGATTCCAGTGACTCAGACTCTGGTCCAAGCTCTCCAGTGGTGGCTGGACCATGCCAACCTCAGACAAGGGGTTCCATTTCTCCCTCAAGTCCCATCAGTAGTTTTAACTATGGATGCTTCTCTCCTAGGGTGGGGAGTCCACCTTGGAGCCCTGACAGCTCAAGGGCTCTGGTCCCCACAGGAGTCTCTCCTTCATAGCAATCTCCTGGAACTCAGGGCAGTTTTCCTAGCCCTGCAGAGCTTCTCAGATTCAGTCAAGGGCAAGGTGGTCCAAGTCAGAACGGACAACACCACCACAATGTGGTACATCAACAAGCAGGGAGGCACTCGGTTCTCGGTCTTGTGCACAGAAGCCATGAAGCTGTGGTCCCTGGCCTATTCTCTTCAGACTTCTCTGGTAGCAGTTCACCTTACAGGGAAGGACAACATACTGGCAGATGCTCTGAGCAGAATTTCACAGGGACACCACGAATTGTCCCTGGATCTTCACAGACTGAGGGTCATCTTCTCCAGGTGGGGCACTCCAGAGATAGATCTCTTTGCAGCACCGGACAATCATCAACTTCCTCTGTTTTGTTGCAGACCTCCAGTCCTGGGGACGGTTCCCCAGGATGCTCTCTTTTTTTGACTGGAAGGGCAGGTTTCTCTATGCCTTCCCTCCCTTCCCTCTGCTGTTCAGAGTTCTGATCAAGATCAGGACTCAACCCTGCACAGTGATACTGGTGGCTCCAGATTGTGCCAGACAGCCTTGGTATCCTTTACTGCTGCCCTTGTCAGTGTCACATCCCCTGTCTCTGCCCAGGACATACAGTCGCCTGTCCTCTTCTCAGGAGCGGATCCGGTACCCCAATCTTCAATCTCTCCATCTCAAGGCCTGGCTCTTGAAGAGTTAGAATATGCAGCTCTGCGTCTTTCTCAGGGAGTTCTGCATCTTCTGAAGGTCTCTAGGAAACCTTCCACTAGAAAAACTTACAACTCCAAATGGAAAATGTTCAGTATTTGGTACTCTCAGAAAGGCATACTGCCTGATTCTGCAGACATTTCCACAACCTTAGACTATCTAGTTCATCTCGGTGGTTTAGGCCTTAGGCCTGCCACTCTGAAGGTTCATCTAGCAGCTGTCTCTGCATTCCTCTCAGCAGGGAATGGCACTTCCCTGGGATCTCATCCTGTTTTCAGAAAGTTTTTCAAAGGTCTGATTCACATTAACCCTCCCTTTAGAGAGCCTACTTCGCCTTGGGATCTTAATGTCTGCATAGCTCAGCTAATGCAGCCACCCTTTGAACCTCTGGATTCGGCTGAATTGAAGTACTTGACCTGGAAAATTGTTCCTGGTAGCTATTACTTCTGCCAGGTGGATTAGCGAGTTATAGGCCCTGTCAGTGAAACCTTCCATAGGGACAAAGTAGCCCTCAGAACCAATAGGAGGCTCTTGCCCAAAGTGTTATCAGATTTTCATCTGAACCAGTCTGTATCTCTCCCTGTGTTTTTCACTGACCATTCTTCTTCAGGTGAAAGAAGGTTACACAGTCTGGACGTTAAGAGGGCCCTTAGCTACTACATTGAGCATACTAAGGCACATAGAAATGACTGTCTTCAATTGTTTCTCACTTATGGTGAAGTGGGAAAGGGTAAGCCTGCCACTAAGAGAACTATTGCCAGGTAGATTGTTTCTTGTATATAATTTTGTTATGACAAGTTGGGTAGGATGCCCCCTTCAGGCCTGAGGGCTCACTCGACCAGGGGTACAGCTGCTTCTCTAGCTGCAGCCAGAGTTATACCTTTGTTACAGATCTGTAAAGCAGCCACCTGGAAAACAGCACATACATTCACCAAGCATTACTCCCTGGACATCCAGGCTAGGAGTGATGCTAGGTTTGGTACAGCAGTACTGCAGAGCCTCTTCCCAAAGTAGGATCTGTATTCCCTCCTCTATAGGAAACTGCTTGGTAGTCTGCATTATGTCTGAATACAGCAAGACTTCATGTTGTTTGAAATAAAAATGACTCACCATAGTAATGTTGTTTCTTCTAATGGAGTCTTGCTGTATTCAGACCCCCTCCCGCCTCCCCTCTCAGAACCTGGTTTTGGGAAGTGGGCTGGCAGGTACAGTGTTGCACCTCAGGGGTGTACCTTGTACCCTCCCTCTTGAGTGGGGTAGATATTATTATTTTTTTCTGGTGTTTTACTAAATATTGTCACTACCTTTCCTTCTTGGGTTCTTGACTTGAGTCTTTTGGGGCCCAAGAAGATATATTTTGCCCTTTGGCTATAGTTGAACAATTTCCATACTTTAGTTACTAGTTAGTTAGCTCATAAGAATCTGACGGTTACACTGGGAAGTACCACAGACAGAGGTTTGAAAACCGTGCTCGAGCTCAACATTCTGTGCTTCTGCATAGAGTTAACTCTTTCCTCTCTGGGACAGTTCAAGTGCTGGGGCTAACTGCATTATGTCTGAATACAGCAAGACTCCATTAGAAGAAACAACATTACTTATAGTAATTTTTTCTTCTCATCTGCCTTCAATGGAGTCATCCTTAGATGGTAGCGGTGACGGTAGAAAGACTTCGTTTGAAAGTTGTTATGGCAGAGGGGCTGTGTCTGGTCCACTGCCCTTTGACGAACGAGGGGGGTCCGACTTCGGACAGTCCTGTGCTGGGGGGAGACAGTCCACCGAAGCACAAATTAGCGGTTCCATGGATCCAGTTCCGCTTAACCTTGAGCTCTACTTCCTCGCTGGGGGAAGAAGAATTGGTGCCACTTGAGGTTGCCCTCTGGTACGTCTGCATGAGGATTGCTCATCAGGAGGGGCGATAGGCCTGAACCGACTTTGGTGGGTTCCCCTTGGCCACGCTCCTAACGACCGCATTCTTCGACTCTGGACTCCATCTCTGTCCTTCTTGGAGCTCCGGTGAGCAGTTTCACCTCAGGCTGCTCCTGTGGAGCAGAGGGTTCAACTTATCCAGTTTTCCTGGCCAGTGTTCCTGATTTCAGGGCCTCAGGGCCTTGGAGCCGCTGGACCAGAATCGGGTCGATTGGATCACGATGAGCATGGTGCCATCTTGGTGCCTTCGCCATTGTGTCAACCCCTCATGCCTACCCCCTCTCTCTTTCCATGCAGGGGCCGGAACAGGTACCACCTTTTTCCTTCTCCCCTTCTCAGGATTCTCCATTGGCATCCTGGTGCAGTGCCCGATGCCATGGGTGGCGCTGCAGGTCCAGCGCCATGGCCACTGGTTTTGGCATCAGTGCCGCAGGTGGCACCACTGGTATTTGGGTTGCACCAGGAGTCGGTGCTGTGGTCAGCGCCGTGGTCGGCGCATGGGTTGGTGCCGTGGTCGGCACTGTCGGCTCTGTGAGGTACCATGGCTCGGCACCGTCAGCTCTGTGTGGCACCATGGGTGCTGTGGTTGCTGCCTTGGTTGCCGGCACCACTGGTGGTGCCATGGGTGTCTTGCGGTGCTGCGGATGCCTGTGGGCACTCGTGGGTGGCATGGGCACCCGCAGGTGCCATGGGTGGTGCTGGGCACCCATGGGTGCCATGAGTATCCTGGGTGCCATGAGTCCATGGGCATCATGGGTGCCATGGTTCCATGGGTGCATGGGGTGCCACGAGTATTATGGGTGCCCTCGGGTGCCATTGCTGTCAAGGGTACCATGGGTGCTGGGGGTACCTGCGGGTACCACCATGGGTGCCCTCGGGGTGTCACCTAGGTTGGTATAAGCACTGCTTGATGCCCTCCTATGCCATGAGTGATGGTGGTGCCGTAGGGGGGTGCCAGTTGGTGCTGTCTGGCAGAACTAGTGACTGATTTCCTTCTGGATGCCTTTTCTTCCATGGGACTTGTGGCAGGATGTTTCCACAGAATGAAGTCCTGTTCTGCGAATTATTTTTTCCACACTTCTTAGTGGGTAGCACTCTGCATGGGATCTTGTGACATCCAGTGGTTGTCTGCTCTTGGAACTCTTCTGTTCTGTTCTGCCAGTGGAATCTCTCATTCTGCTCAGCACTTTCTCGGCTCCCTATGTGGTGCCAAGCTCCTCGACATCCTTCCTGGTGGTGGAGTCTCTAGTGGCTCTGACCTAGACCTCCCTTAGGGGTCCTTCTGGGGTGGAAGTGCATCTAGATGAGTCTCTCCCTGTCCTTCTGGTCAGTGATACAGCGGATGGCTCATCTTATATACTGAAGGGCACGCCCTCTCTATCATCAGAGTCCGTGTTGGAAGATCTTTTCAGTAGTTCCTCATTAATGGGGTCCACCATAGTATTCAGACTGCATCCGTGGACCATACACCTCGCATCTAGACTTTTTCAGTTGTCAAGACAATTACTGTGGAACATTCTAATTCAATGTTCAGGAGCCACACAGACTCTTCCGCTCCTTTGATAGGGGTATATAGCCACCTTCTGATACTGCCCCTTCAGTGGCTTATTCGGCACAGGTGGTTAACATCTGTTCAGCTGTTATTATTAGTCCGGTCACGATTTCAGTTATGGATGCTCAGGCTCCTCCTGCCCCACAGAGGGATGACATCTTCATCATTTTTTTAATCAGGCAATCCTTGCGAAATAGTAGCCTGAAACCTTGTCAGGCTCAGACTAATGGTAAAAAAAAAAAAAAAAAAGGTTAGAATTATCACAGCACAGGGCCTAGTCAAAATTACCCGATACCACACTTTTGGATCTGGTCAGGTTCCGCCTCAGCCCCTGAGGCGGCCTTCTCTAAAACTATGGTAAAGAGTACCATATTTCATCTATCCCTAGGGGCAGTTTGATCCAGCAGAGTATAGGTCATCTCTTTTCTCTAAGAGAGATTTCTCTTATTCTGAGATATTTCCTAGACCTAGGCGACTGCCCAGTCTGTTGGTCCCCCCTTTTTTTATCAGGCTTTCTTCTCTTGGTCAGAGCCTTGCAGCAACAGAAGTGACTCTCCAGCGAGTCGGAACTCAGGTTCCTGCTTCCTTGCTTGCTTCAACTTAACAGATGACATGCTCCTTTCAAACAACATGAAGTCTTGCTGTATTCTGACAGTAGCAGTGAGTCCCAACCTTCGAACTGCCCTGGAGATGAAAGAGTTAACTTTCCATGCCAGGCATGGAACGCTGAGCTCGAGCTCGGTTGAGACTCTGTTGCTGTTTGAACTCAAACCATCAGATTCTTTACCCCGCCTCACTGAACAGTCGCTCCAGAGATTTCTCCTTCTGCTCGGTTCAATTTGTTGGTTGAAGTACATTTTTCTCGGTTTTTGACCGAATTTAAACCGCAACCTGTCGGTTCAGTCTCTGTCTGTGGTATTTGTGAGTACTAAATAGGTTATATATTAATTCTATTCTGTGTGGAACTTGTAAACGGTTCATCGGTTCGGTTTGAACTGATCAAGTTGTTAGAAAATCTTAAATTGTACTTTTAGAGTGTGGTTACCGGTTCTTATCGGTTCTAAAAAAAACGGATTTTATTACGTTTTTTCCATGACCCGTGACTCAGTCAGGAACCGATAAGAGGGTCTTGCCTGGCGGATAGCCATTAAAAGGGTAAGTTTGGTTAGGACTGGCACAATGTCTGAGAAACCCAAAAGAAAAACCGGGCCCACTGGGTTTCAACACTGTAGTGTGTGTGGGGAAGTCTTTGCTAAGGCTGACCCCCACACCACCTGTGTTTATTGTCTAGGGTTTGACCACCTCAATGCAGACTGCCAGATTTGTAAAAATTTTCCTGCAGCTACCCTAGAAAAGAGAGTTGGTAGGCTCAGGGAAAGGGAGGCCAAAAAGTCCACTGAACCGGATGGCCAGCCCGGTTCAGTTCAAACCAAACCAGAAGGAGTGCCCTCTGACCAGGGTGAGACTTCCTCAGGCAAAAGGAGATCCGATTCTGAGGAGTCTGTTCCAGCAAGGAGAACTAGAAAGGAAAAATCAGCTGGTGTGGATCCAAAACTTTCCTCTCCAACCGCTGAAGAAATAGCCAAAGCGATCAAAATTGTCCAGTCGCTTTCCCCGGTTCCGACCGAACCAGCGCCATCAGGGAGGCGCTCGGTTCTACCAGTTCAAGATTATGATTTAGAGGAGTATTATGAACTGGAGGAGGAGGAGGAAGAGGAGTATGAGGAAAGTGAATGTGGTTTTGAAAGTCTGGATGTGCCCATTGACCCGGACATCTCCCCAGACAGACCTTCAGGAGTGTCTCCTCCTAGGCTTTCTGAGTCCCCTCTCATTTCATGTTTTATAAAAGTGGGTTGAAACCTCCAGCTTCCTTATGGAAGAAGCTGTGGATGACCAAGAGGAGCCTGACTTTGTGGAAATGATGGATATCCCAGAGTCTCAGGACACTGTCTATTCCCTTGCACAAATCTTTTGGGAAACAGACATTTAAAATTTTAAAGACTCCTAATACTATACCTCCTGTGGATAAGAGAATGGACAAGAGGTATGCATTGTCAGGCTCAGATACTGGAGTTCCTTACACAACAATGCAGCCATGTTGGGGTAGTGCAGGCTGCAGCCTGTGACAAGGCAAATATTCCCTTGGCTTCACACCCCCCAGACAAGGACTCCAGGAGGATTGATGCCATGGCAAAGAAAGAGTACATGGCAGCATCCTTGGGACTCGGACAGGCCAATTATATGGCTTATGTTGCTAGGTATCAGAAATCCAGATGGGACACTGTCATGGCTTTAGCAAAACAGGTCCCTGGCCAGCTTGCCAAGGAGCTGGAACAGGTGGCTGCTGATGGTATTGAGGCATCCAAGGTGCAATTCCATGCTGCAGTGGACTCAAATGATGTGTCATCAAGAGTCATGGCTACATCTGTGGCACTTTGCAGGATGGCTTGGCTCAGATGTACTAGCCTGTCACAGGATACCCAGACTAAGGCCATTGATTTTCCTGTTGTTGGTAATTCTTTGTTTGGGGAGCAAACAGAGAATTACATGAAGAAAATGGATGAGTATAGGACCACCTACAGGAGTGCCCAGGCCAAGGAAAGGCAGGCCACTCCTCAAAGGCAGCATCCCAGGGGCAGGGGCAGGCCTTTTTCATAGGCCTCTCTACCAAGCCCATGCCTCCTCTTCTGCTTACGCTCAGAGGGGGTTCTTTAGAGGGAGAGGCAGAATGGGTACCAGCAGACCTGTTTCCACCCCTCAGCCAAAACCCCCTGCCAAACAGGCACCCTGATGGGTTTGCAGGACCGATTCTTCACCACCTGTAGGGGGCAGGCTGGCTTACTTTGTCCAGGACTGGAAGTCTCTAACATCAGACAAGTGGGTCCTGGAAGTAGTAAGCCAGGGACTGGTTCTCTGCTTCAAAAGATTTCCAAAGCTGAGAACCAGATCCTTTCCACCTGCAAACCCCTCAGAGGCACTTGCCCTAGAGGCAGAGGTCTCTTCCCCTCCTAGCTCTCAGAGCTGTGGAAAGGGTTCCACCCCTACACCAGGGCAAAGGGTTGTACTTCAGGTGCTTCCTTACCCCAAAAAAGACAGGAGAATGGCAGTCCATCCTGGATCTCAGATACTTAAACAAGCACCTTTTAAAACCAAAATTCAAAATGGTGACTCTGGGAATAATTCTACCCTCTCTAAGGCCAGGGGACTGGCTAGTGTCCCTGAACCTCAAGGATGCCTACTTCAATATTCTCATCTGAAGTTCCCATCGAAAGTACCTCAGGTTTGAGCTGCCCTCAGGCCATTACCAGTTCAGAGCAATGCCCTTTGGTCTGACCTCTGCTCCAAGGGTATTCACAAAATGCCTGGCAGTAGTAGTTGCTTCTCTAAGAATGCAAAGGATTGCCATCTTCCCTTACCTGGACAACTAGATTATAGTAGGCCAGTCCCCAGACCAAGTCAAGTTACACTTACAGATAACTCAGCAACTGCTCACCTCTTTGGGTTTCCTTCTGAATCTTTCAAAGTCAGTTCTAGAGCCTGTCCAGCTCCTCACCTTCATAGGCGCAGAGCTTTCCTTCCCCCTGGACAGGGCAAGGACCCTTATCTCTCTGGCCTCCTCATTCACCCTGCAGGTGTTTCGACCAGCAAGGCATTTTCTACAGCTCCTGGGGCACATGGCTGCTTCCACAGCAGTGGTGCAGAGAGCAAGATTTCAGATGAGGGACATTCAGTTCATTTGAGAGCCTTTTGGTCTCAAAGGAAGGACCCTCTGACCAAATTGATCCCAGTGACTCGAACCCTGATCCAGACCCTACAGTGGTGGCAGGATCGGAACAATCTGAGACAAGGAGTCCCCTTTGTCACTCAGTCTCACTCTTTAATCCTTACTACAGATGCCTCCCTCTTGAGGTGGGGGGGCTCACTTGGGCGACCTGACCACCCAGGGGTTGTGGTCCCCTCAGGAATCTCTGCTTCACATCAATCTGTTGGAACTCAGAGCAGTGTTTCTAGCACTTCAAGCCTTTTCCAAATCTGTTCAGAACAAAGTTATCCAGGTCAGAATAGACAATACCACCACAATGTGGTACAGCAACAAGCAAGGAAGCACTCGGTCTATGGCCTTGTGCACAGAAGCAATGAAGTTGTGGTCTCTGGCTTATTCCCTGAACACCTCCCTCACAGCAGTTCACCTTCCAGGCAAGGACAATGTCCTGGCAGATGCTCTCAGCAGGATATCCCAGGACCATCACGAATGGTCACTGGATCCCCTGGTCTTGGAGGTGATATTTTCCAGATGGGGCACCCCACAGATAGATCTTTTTGCAGCCCCAGACAATCACCAACTTCCCCTTTTTTGCTGCAGGCCCCCAGTGTTGGACTCAGTCCCCCTGGATGCCTTAGTTCTCAGTTGGGAAGGAAAGTTCCTGTATGCTTCCCCCCCCCCTCCTGTTCAAAGTGCTAGTCAAAATCAGATCTCAACCCTGCAAGGTGATTCTGATTGCTCCAGACTGGGCCAGACAGCCTTGGTATCCACTCCTACTGTCCTTAGCAGTCCATCTTCCCCTGTGTCTTCCCAGGAATCACAACCTATTAATCTGTGCTCAGGGGAAGGTTTGGTACCCGAATCTCAAATCTCTCAATCTCAAGGCCTGGCTCTTGAAGAGTTAGAGTTTGCTGATTTACACCTCTCCCAAGGCGTAATGGACATTCTGAAGGCTTCTAGGAAACCTTCCACCAGGGCTATTATAATTCCAAGTGGAAAAGATTTTCCATATGGTGCTCTGGAAAGCATACTTCCCCAGAGTCTGCTGATCTGCCCACAGTCCTTGATTACATGGTCCATTTAAATAGCTTGGGGCTGAGACCAGCTACACTGAAGGTGCATCTGGCAGCTGTTTCTGCTTTTATCTCAGCAGGTACGCCCTCTTCTCTTTCAGCTCACCCTGTATTCTCCAAGTTTTTCAAGGGATTGCTTCACACCAACCCTCCTTTCAGGGACCCTGCCCCTGCTTTGGACCTTAATGTTTGCATTGCTCAGCTTATGCAACCCCCTTTTGAGCCTTTGTCTTCAGCAGAGCTTAAGTACTTGACTCGGAAAACTGTGTTTCTGGTAGCCATCACCTCTGCCAGACGCATAAGTGAGTTACAAGCTGTGTCAGTGGAGCCTGATTTTATCTCCTTTCATAAAGATAAGGTGGTCCTCAGGACTAACAGGAAGTTTTTGCCTAAGGTGGTTTCAGATTTCCACCTTAATCAATCTATGTCTCTTCCTGTGTACTTCACTGACCATTCCTCCTCTGGCGAGAGGAGGCTTCACAGTTTACATGTGAAAAGAGCCCTTAGCTACAACATAGAGCGTACCAAGGGTCGCAGGTTTGACTCCCTCCAACTGTTCCTCACTTATGGTGAGGTTGGTAAAGGGAAACCTGCCACTAAAAGATCCATTGCCAGGTGGATTGTCTCTTGTATCCAATTTTGTTATGAAAAACTGGGTAAGGTTCCACCCTCAGGCCTGAGGGCTCATTCTACCAGGGGTACAGCTGCTTCCCTGGCTGCTGCCAAGGATATCCCTATTCTAGAGATCTGTCAAGCAGCTACCTGGAAAACAGTTCACATGTTTACCAAGCATTACTCCCTGAATATCCAGGCTAGGAGTGATGCTCGGTTTGGCACAGCTGTGCTTCAGAGCCTATTTCCTAAGTAGGTTCTGTCCCTCCTCCATGGAGGTACTGCTTGGTAGTCTGCTACTGTCAGAATACAGCAAGACTTCATGTTGTTTGAAGAAAAAATTAGTCACCTTAGTAATGTTGTTTCTTCTAATGGGGTCTTGCTGTATTCTGACCTCGCCTGCCCCCTCAGAACCTCTGTTTTGGGATGTGGGTGGGCAGTGGCAGTGTTGGCACTCAGTAGATGCCCACCTTGTTGTTTTCACCCCCTTTCTTGGGTGAATTGGTGTTGTGTTTTTCATTTTTTGGGTCTCCTGACTTGAGTCTTTGTTTTAGGACCAAAAAATGTGTTTTTATGTTTAGTAGCCAGTTGGCTAGTGTAGGTTTACAGCTTCCACACAGGGCCTTAGTGAGTTTTCTCGTAAAGATCTGACGGTTTGAGTTCAAACAGCAACAGACAGAGTCTCAACCGAGCTCGAGCTCAGCGTTCCATGCCGGGCATGGAAAGTTAACTCTTTCATCTCCAGGGCAGTTCAAAGGTTGGGACTCACTGCTACTGTCAGAATACAGCAAGACTCTATTAGAAGAAACAACATTACTAAAGGTGAGTAATTTTTTCTTCCTGACCAAAGGTCAAATGAGTGTTTTTCTGAGATGGCTTCTCAAATATTCACACCTTCGGTTCCTGCACACTGGTTCTGTGCCAGTCGCTCACAAAGCTATCCTCTCCGAGTGCATGACGGAGCTGTGAGGTTTGTTTTTTCTGCAAAGCAAATGAGCCCTTCCTACTCCCTTCAGGGAGGCCGGAATGAGTAGTGCCTCACTACGTTGAGTCACTTCTGCCACTGTTCAGTCACTTTCGACGAATGGGTTAGCCCTAACTTGGTCCTGCTGTGTCCCTCCTTGACACATATTTGCCTCTATTTGCCTTAGAAATCCAACCCCTGTGTTTTTCTATCAGAATGCTTTTCCGCAGCGGACACATCCTCCTGTACACTTTTCCTTTCTTTGCTGAGTTCAGAGACTTCTACTACAGTTGTACCCACAGGGGCAGGATGATTCCTTTTTGAAATATGAAGTGGGTAGGATCTGGTTCTACTAGACCACCACAAGAGGCTTCTAAGTCATGCTTGGCCTTCCATCAGGAAGTGACTAAGTGGAAACCATTCTCCTTGATGGGCTAACCCCACCTGCATACCTCTCAACTGTCCCTGATTTTCAGGGACATCCCTGATTTTGCCTCAAAATTTTACTTTGTCCCTCCTAAAAATTGTGTTTCCGTGACTAAACAGTGGGGGTTGTAAGCACAAAATAATGTCAAATATTAAAGTTACAGACTTGTTCTTCTTTAGAAAATGCATTTTACACTAAGCCTTTTAGTCTACCAGCTTCCTGAGTAGATTACACCAATTTTGAAAATGTGTCCCTGATTTTGCTCCTTTGTCCCTGATTTTTTTAAGCCTTGTCCCTGATTTACGAGGCAAGAGGCTGAGAGGTATGCCCACCTGGACCCCTTTTGCTCACCAAGTAATGGGTTCAAGTGCTCTTAGACCTGTTGTTCGCAGGTCAGCCATACTTGGTAGTGGGGGTTTCCATCTGCACTTTTCGGTCTACCCTGAACCAGTAGACTTTACCTCCAGCTCTTTCAGCTCCTGATGTCCTTTTGCATTAGATTAGTACATGTCTTTGACACTATTTTGGTCCTGTACCAAATTGTGAGGCCGGGTTTTTGCTGCTCTCCTAGAGTGGGTGCGTTTTCCTGGCAGAGTTTCATTTTGTGTCCTGTGAGCCTTACCCCTCCTATACCTCCCTCCTTTGAAACTATGTCACAGGCAGTGTGGGAGAGGCCAGCTGTGATTCCTTCTGTAGCCAAAAATAAGAAGTCATGTAAAATTGACACCTTGGGAAAACGGGCTTTCCCGGCTGCAACCTTGGGCATGCATATTGCCAGTTATCAGGGGCATTTCTCCCAGTACAAATATATTCTGTGGAATTCACGTAAGTCTATGGTCGAGATCCTCCCGGAGTCTGACACTACTATGGAGCTTCTGCAGACCATCACCAGAAGCACTGAGTTCAATAGTCACCAGCTGAAGGCTTCTATGGACACCTGTGACACTGCAGCCAGGGCAGCTGTTGCTGGAATCTGTATCAGGCGACACTCCTGGTTTAGAACATCTGGGTTTTCACTTGAAATGCTCAGCAGCAGGTCATCAATGCCCTCTTTGATGGTGCTTATCTGTTTGGCCCTCATGTTGAACAAGCGCTAGAGGCCGCTCAGAAAACTATGACTACCATTAAAACAGCCAGGCCAGCTCCTTCTGCCCCACAAAGGGGCCAAAACAGTTGACTGTTCCATAACAGGCAGTCCTTTCAAGGTAGAGGCCGAGGAGCTTTTAACAGAAATCAGACTCTTCAGCCACAAAAGAAAATGCAGTAAAAAGCACAGGGCCTGAAAGTGCCCAGTGCCACCCTCTGAAAGTCTCTCCCAAATCCCACCTCAGCTGCCTGAGGGGATGCTTCAGAGGCAGTGGGAGGTTGTCTGACTCAGTTTTACACTCAGTGGAAGTCTGTCGCCTCAAACAAGTGGGTCCTCCATATTGTTTGGGAGTGTTATTCTCTCAGTTTTGCAGAACTCCCCGTGGATCTTCCACCCAAGTGGCAGCACAGCCTATCTGCCACGTAGTCAGACTTTCTCACTTCTGAAATAGAGGGCCTTCTCAGGAACAGGGCAGTAGAGGTTGTTCCTTGGCCAAAAAAGGAACATGGGGTTCTACTCCCACTGCTTTCTGGTCCCAAAAAAGACGGGCGGCATGTGCCCTATTCTCCACCTCAGAAAGTTAAACATGTATCTGTGCTGGAAAAAGTTCAAGATGATCTCCCTAGAAACTCTTCTACCACTTCTTCATCAGTACGACTGGCTGGCAGCCGTGGATCGCAGGATGCCTACCAGCACATTCCAGTACACCCGAGTCACCACAAGTATCTCCGCTTTGTGGCCTTGGGTCAACACTATCAGTTCAGAGTCCTGCCCTTTGGGTTCTCCTCGGTACCTCGAGTCTTAACAAAGTGTTTTGCAGTTCTCACGGCGCACCTCAGAAAACTCAGCATTCAAGTCTTCTTCTTTTTCTGGACGATTAACTCCTAGTAGGCCCATCCAGACAGGAGACACAGGAAGCAGTTACCATGGCTTCTCAGTTCCTCACCTCCATGGGAGTTCTACTGAATCTGGAAAAATACCAGCTTCAACCTTCCCAGCAGGTCCTCTTGGACTACCATAGAACATGTGTCATGTGACCTTAGGGCGTGAGCAGGAAGAGGAGGAATGGATAGAGCAAATGCAGGACTGCAGTACTCAACAGTAAAGGTACACATCTGTGCAATTTCTGCCTATCATGAGCCAGTGGAGAACATGACACAGGCTCAGTTGCCCCTAGTCAAGTGGTTGCTCAGAGGAATCCTGCACACTAGACCCCTGATCAGGAAACCGGTGTCCACGTGTGATATTAATCTCATGCTAGACATCTCACTTGTAAACCTTTTGAGCCTGTAGCCACTTGTGATTTGCTTCAGGCTCAGTCAGATTCATTTCCAGTGGAGAAGTAAATTATTCATTGCAGTCAATGGCACTAATTAAAAGGTGTTAGTTAAACTAATAGACCTGGAACTGCTTTATTAAAACAGGACACGATGGTTGGTTAAGGTATAAATGATGGATGGGGGCCCAGGGAATGGAGTGGTGGGGCCCGAGAGGGAGCTGCACAGGGGCTCAGAATGGCTAAGGCAAACCCTGTCTATAGATGTAAAATTGTAGAGCCCTCTTGACATCCAAAGAGTGATGGGTGCATTCCTCTTCATTCAGGAAGTTAGTAGACTAAGTGGGGAAAACCAGAGGCTGATTGAGGTGAAATTCTGAAACCGCCTTGGGCAGGAACTTAGAGTGAGTATGAAGTACCACCTTGTTCTTGTGAAAGACAGTATACGGAGGGTCTGTGATCAAGGCATGTATTTCAGAAACCCTGCAAGTGGACGTGATGGCCACCAGGAAGGAGATCTTCCAGGTCAGATACTTCAAATCACAAGTGATGATGTACTTGTCCTTACATAAATGAATACGGTAAGTATGGTACTACTACCGTATTCATTTCTGTAAGGACAGGTGCATCATCACTGGACACTCACACCTTCAATAATCCAATTTACAAATAAGTAAAACAACTTAACTTTTCTGGAGGTGTGAGTGAGAGAGAGAGAGAGAGAGAGAGAATAGAGAGGCTTATCTTGAGACACCAGTAAGATTGCCACCTGTCAGGTTTTTTATCTGGTGTTCAGGTTTTCAGGGTCCCTATCAAGAAATCCAGTTTGCTCTGTGCTTGTCAGGCTTTTGAGCCATTTTGAGAGCTCACATACTTTTGAAACATATTTTGCATTATCATTCATTGTTTCAGCTACATGTCCAAGTTACAAACAAGTTTTCTTGTCAATACTTTTTCCCCCCATTGTTTAACCAGGTGAGACACACTAAGCTGAAAGCTTGTTTACAGGTGCAACCTGGGAGCACAGGGAAGTTAAGTACTTGCTCAGGGTCACACAGTATGCAAGTGGGGGCTGTGGGATTCAAACCCAGGTATCCAGATTTGCTGCTCAGAGCCTTAAACCACTGCGCAGTACTGCCTGCCCTGGGCCATTTGTTTCTGAAAGCAGTCAACCTTGGAGGTGTAAAGTATGGCCATTAACACCATTAGCACTTACTTAACCTAATCTGTTGCACTGCATCTTAAAGTGGCACAGCAGCAAAGTTGCCCCCACCTTTTGTAACAGTGACAGAGCTTGTTGTCTTCCACTTTCATTTGCTAGTAAACATTTTCATCTCTTAAAAAATTTAGACTTTTTTAAAATGTTTTAAATTTGTTTTCCGCTCAAGAAAAAAGTATGGGCCCCCAAGGTTCAGGGGCACAGCTTGCACCTAGCTAAGGCCAGCCCTATCTATAGAACAGGGGAGATTTGCAAAACAAAGCAACTCTTTGTATCATTCAGCATGGCCCAGCTGGGCCAGCCTGTGGCCATTCAATACATCTCTGCTTGGAAAGTGGCATGCCTTCGTCATTGCTACTCGATGGCACAAGTCAGGTTGGAAACCAGAGCGGTTGCAGCATCCATAGTGGAGATTCGTAACATGCCCATTGCGGACATTTGCAAAGCAGCTACATGGAGCTCAGTGCATACCTTTGTGAAGCACGATGCTCTGGATGTCCATGCCAGACATTACACTTCCTTTGGCAGGTCAATCTTTAAAGGACTTCTGTCCTGAGTGAGCTCTGTCTCCTGCCGCCCACTCGAGGAATTGGTTTTTAGCTTGATACTGTCCCAACTATATGAATGAATGATGAAGACTTTAAGTCCAGGAAGATATGGAAATTGTGTACCTACCATAATTCTTGATCTTCTTGGACAAGTCTTCACCATTCATTCATACACCCACTCACCATCTCCCAAGCTCACTCATCCTGTTTCTGGTCTTCAATCCTTCATTGTTTGGGCTGTGAAGACTTTGTTTCTTGACCCTTCTTATCCGAGTCAGCTGGGCTACCTTATGCCCAGATTAGGTTAGGTGTTTCCTAAGTTTAGCTTGCACTGCATCTCTTCTGTCAAAAAGGTACTGAGGTGGTTGAAGGGTTGACATCAAGATAGCCTACACGGGCACGAGCCAGTCTCATGGTGCTGTGCATGCACAGTCTTATCTCAGAGCTGGACTTCCTGAAGATTTTTGGCTCCTGCTGGGTCCTAGCACTTCCAGTGTAGTTCCAACTGTATGAATGAATGGTGAAGACTTTGTCAAGAATATCAAGAATTGCGGTAGGTATGTAATTTCCATTTCTGTGCTTTTCGCTATGTTTCTTCTTCATTTTAAAATGCTGAGCCAGAGGGCAGAATCAGTGGGTCGGCAGTCACACTACGCCACCTCACACTAGCGCATATTGGAGAGCCGCTCCTTTGCCCATTCCACTGATGGTTGCTATGCAACCCCAGTACACACATACCTTGCCCTTACTGAGGCAGGCATATGGGCTCTAATCCATGCGTGCTTTGCACCCCGTCTCAGTGGTGTAACATGGTGTTTTCATTGGGCTAGCTGGCAGATGTGCCACCTATAGTGGCAGTCGGGCTGTCAGTGGTCCTAGTGCCTAGGCCACCTGGACCAGTCAGTCACAGTGACCCAGCCAATGTGAGATGCCATCTAGTGGTGGCTGGTCCTAGAACATCTGGCGGAAGGAATTCCATTTATCTGCCCAGAGCTGACCGTCATGCTTACAAATGATGCATCTCTGGTGGGGTGAGGAGCACACCTGAGAGACCACAGACCACATAGCCCATGGGTTCTGGTCACCCTGGGAGTCCCATCACCACATAATCCTGCTGGAGCTCCATTCAGTGCTATGTGCTCAGATGCAATTTGTTCCTCTAGTCAGAATCAGGTCATGCAGGTCCAGATAGACAATACCACAACCATGTTCATCTTGAACAGGCAGGGTAGAGCATATTCCCTTCTGTGTTGGGAGGCCCTCCACACCTGGACCCTCTTCCGCAGCCTGGGTGCAGATCTCCTGGTGTTCCAAGTTGTGGGAGTTCACAGTCTACTGGCCAGCATTCTTAGCCAGGCAGGAGAAATGTTGCACGAGTGTTCCCTGAATCAGGAGGTGGTGAACCACCTGTTCTCACTGTGGTGCACTTCTGTGGTGGATCTGTTTGCCTGCTGGGAGAACACCAGCTGAGGTTGTTTTTTGCCCACCCACCCCAGTCTTGTACACTGATGGTGGATGCCTTCACTAGGCCCATGACCCCTGACCTTGTGTACACCTTTCCTCCCTTCCCCTTGGTCCACAAGGTGGTGGTCAAGGGCTGGAAGGACAATGTGCAGATGATCCTGATAGCTCCAGACTGGCCCAGGACTGGTTCTAGTACCCAGAACTCGTCACCCTCAGCAGCAAACCTCTGTGGCAGTTCCTTCTTTGACCAGATCTACTGACCAGACAATAGGGGACAGTCCTGTACTTGCACCTTACATCCCTGCACCTTTCAGCCTGGTTTCTGAGTGGCTAGAGGTCCAGGCCTTGTTGCTGTCGGAAGAAGTGCATCACATTGTGGAGGCCCCTGAAATGAGTCAACTCACAAATGCTGTGCATATAAATGGAGGAAGTTTCCCATCTGATGCCAGTACAAATAGCTTGAACCCATTGCCTGCCCCTTGGTGAGCATCTTGGAGTTCCTCTGATCCCTCTCTCAGGCAAGACTACAAATGTCGACCCTTAAGGTGCACCTGGCAGCCTTCTCTGCTTACTGGGTGCTGGATGAAAAGTCAGCAGTGGCCCAGAAGAAGGTGGTCATGAGCTTTATCAAAGTCATTCACCACCTGTCCCCTCAGATCTGTGAACCACCACCACCACCACCACCATTGGACTTACTGCTGGTGCTGGCTATGTTCATTGACAAGCCATTTGAGCCTGTGCACAGGTGTGAGATTTCACACCTTTCATGGAAGACAGCCATATTGGTGGCCATTAGGTTAGCTAGAGGGATTAGTGAGCCCCAGGTGCTCTCAGTGGAGTCTCCATACCTGTCTTTCTCAAGTACAAGATCATCCTTTGCCCTCGCCCCAAAGTTCCTCCCGAAGGAAGTATCGGAGTTTTACCTTAGCCACGTGATTAACTTTCTGGTATACTTTACTAAACCATCTTCGCAGGTCGACTGTAGGCTCCATACTTTGGACCTATGAAGAGCGCACTCTTCTTACTAGAAGGAGTGCATGGCTTGAGTGTGGGGTGAGTTTTGCCAGCTGTTTGTAACATACACTGAAGCTGTGCCTGGCAGACTGGCAGCAAATTGGACAGTTAGCAAGTGGATTACATGCTGCATCAACCTCAGATATAGATTGGCTGGTACGGAGCCTTTGTTAGGGTTGAGGGTTAATTCCACTAGACATACCACTGCCTCAGTGGCTGCCACCATGGGCATCACTATCCAGGAGATCTGCAGGGCTGCTATCTAAAGGATAGCACACACTTTCATTTCCCACTACAGCATCAGTGTAGAGTTCCATCAAGATGCTGCTTTTGGGGCCTCGGTTCTCCAATCTCTGTTCACCAAGTAGACATGTACGCTTTGCCCCCTCCTCCTGGAGGACTGCTAGGAGTCTGCCAAAGCATGGATAGTGAACTGAATCCATGCCCCTAGAAAGATAGGTTACTCACCTATAACCATTGTTCTAGAAGTGGTATACAATTCACATCCACACAATGGCAAGTGGCACACAGATCCCTGCTACCAGCATGCAAAGATCTGATGTCACAGGGCAGAGTCAGGGGATACAACACGTGGGTGGTGGGAGAAACTTAGCTTAAAGATGTCCAATGGAAAGCCTATTTGAATGGAACTGCTAGAGTGTGGATGTGACCTTTACAAACTTGGCAAAAAGAAACTGAAGCAGTTGGGATGGAAACACCATATATTACAGGCACCGTGTGTGTGTGTCACATCATGTCATGGCACCATATGTTGGTGTTCATATTCTGAAAACTTTTCTACCATGGGGTCCAGGAGCCTCTGACACTAAGACCTCAGATTGTGGCTCTATGGCGAAGATACTGTAGCTCAGCAGTTACCATAAGTAACTCTCCTTTGTCTCTGGTGTCTGATGATGATGATAGCACCACCTAGATCACTGTATCTCTGTTCCACAGGGTGTTCCTGCTATGATACCCCAGGCTACCCATTTTTCAACATAGTGATTCCCCTTGTTACATGTTTCTGACCATGTATAGAGGGAGTGCCCCCTGTTAGGGATAGATGTGGTGTCATGGGACAGTATGGACTTCTTAGAGACCTGCAAAGGAGAATGCCTGAAATGCATTACGTGTGTAATGAATCAGTTGGTAGGCCCAAAGGAGTGATGCTGGGGAGGCAGGTGAGGAACAAAAAAAATGTTCTGAGTGCAGGCATGTTTATGATAGTAATCCCCTCCAGCTGTTGACCGCATTGAGAGGGCAGCAAGGAGGGCTGGGGGGATACTGGGATGCATAGGGAGAGGCATCACCAGTAGAAAACAGGAAGTTATTATCCCTCTGTACAGACAGCTGGTGAGACCCCATCTGGAGTACTGTGTGCAGTTCTGGAGACCCAATCTCCGCAAAGACATAGACAGGATGGAAGCTGTCCAGAGGAGGGCAACTAAAATGGTGCAGGGTCTGCACCGGAAGTCATATGAAGAGAGACTTAAGGAGCTTAATATGTATAGCCTCGAGGAAAGGAGGGAGAGGGGGGACATGATAGAAACTTTCAAGTACCTCAAGGGAATCAACAAAGTCCAAGAGGGTAGCATCTTTCAAAAAAAGAGGTGTGCAAGAACAAGAGGGCACAATTTGAAGATGGAGGGGGGGCGTCTCAGAGGTAATTTAAGGAAGTATTTTTTCACAGAGAGGGCTGGATGCATGGAAACGGCCTCCAGAGGAGTGTTGTGGAGTCAAAATCAGTGGGGGAATTCAAGCATGCATGGGATAGTCATAAGGCAATTCTGGGGGGTGGGGGTAGGAAGAAGTAGGCTGCTGGTTAACTAGGGTCTGCAGCTTATCCAGTAGGTAGGGAAATGGGCAGACTGGGTGGGCCAAGAGGTCCTTATCTGCCGGCAAATTCTATGTTTCTATGTTTCTATGTAATCATTTAAATAATGACAAATCACTGACTGTAAACTGCCATTATTAAAAAATCTTTTGTTTTATCAGTAATAAACAGCATGCATGATAATGTAGCAAAGAAACAAAAATAGAGCAGTAAGTACACGCCATAACAAAACAGACAGATAATGTCTGACTCTTATTAACAGTACCATGGTGTGACAAGTCTCTGTTCTACAACAGTGTGGCTAGTCCCACTGAGAACCACTTATACATGCATACAGATGATTCACCTAATGTTGGAAACATGCCTAAGGCATTTTCACCTTACCAGCTTTCTTATTTCAGGCTGTACGTATCCAGGATTTATTTTATGGTTCCACTGGCCAGGAGAGAGAAGAGTTAATGCGCCTACTGCCCATGTCCATGCAGGGAGGAACAACCACATTTGGAGTGGAGTTGCAAAGTCTGCTGTCTGCTAACAAAACCCCACAGCTTGGGACCCAGGCCGGTGCTCTGCTACCACGGAGGACAAAAGCTAATTCAAGTCTAGGGACCACAGCCTGTCAGCAGCGTTTGCCACACCGGCTCCCAGTTCGAAAGAGCATGTTGTGGATTGGAGCTCAGACCTCAGCAACAGAGCCATCCAACAAAAAGTCTGCTGCCTCTAGGGAGTTGAAGTCCACAAGCCATCCACGTTCATCCAGTGCGAAGATCAAATCAGAGGCCAGTACGTAACCTTTATACTTCCTGGAGTCCTGTCATTAAATCAGGGTTCACCAATATCAGGTAACAAAGGTGTCTCTTGTGTTTTTCCCCACAAGAAACCTTGCAGACACCTGGACTGTAATGTCTGCTCAGGCTGGAAGGCGACGTATGGGGAGACAAGAAGTGATGTGATCTAACAGCACCAGTGTGGTAACCGGGAGACTAAGGTTAAAATACCACCAGAGCCGATTACTCCTATGTGGAGGCAGTATAGCACAGTGGTCTAAGGCTCTGAGCTGCAAATCTGGTGACATCCAGCAGACCAGACCTGGGTTTGAATCCCACAGCTTCCACTTTCATACTGTGAGACCCTGAGCAAGTCACTTAACCTCCTTGTGCTCCCAGGTCGCTCCTGTAAAAAAGCTTTCAGCTTAGTGTGCTATACCTGGTTAAATAACTAAATAAAAAAATAAATAATAACCTTGAGCAAGTTACTTCATCTCCTAATACTCCAGTTCATCTAGCTGTAAAACTAGGTAGAAGCATGATCCCCAGTGATGAGATGATACAGAGCCATATTTTTTTTAATCTGGATTTTTCTATCTCAACCACTGCACATTGCTGTCTTGGGCCAGGACAACCACCCAGCCCCATTGACCAGTAGTTTTCCAACTGCTTCCTCCACAGCTTCCATCCCATAGCAGGGCCCAAAGGGTCAGGCTGTCCAACCCCCCCCCCACCCACTGGTGGGCAGCGGGATCCATGGTATGGGGCCCAAGTGTACACTGGCCACCATTCAGATGCAACAGGAAGTTTCTCCACCTTTTTTTCTTTCTAACAACATAAGCATGATGGATGCTGTCAAATTACTGCATCAGGGTTATGCCTGCATTATGCCCCGCAACTTTAGAGTAATTCAAAGGATGCCATCTGCATCGTGCTGATCACGAGCTCCCCAGCACTCTAATGGTAGCTCTTCAGATTCTGCTGAAGAGAATGGTCACCCTGAATCATCATTCCACAATTTACTTGGCTAAGTTTCATATTTAACAGTTAATGTTAGAATTTTAATTATTTATATTATTGTGCTTGAACTGTGTTTTGTCACATTTTTTGAGCTTTATTCTGTTTTCTTGGTTACTGAACAATTCTGTGATAGTTACCACTTTTTTCATTCAGCTCAGGACTGTAGTCATACAGGATATTTGAAGCCTGTAATTAATTAATAATGACAGAGCTTATACAAATTGTGCTATCTGCCTTAAAATAAAGCATAACAGGCTTGCCACACTATTGGCTCTCAAGAACTGAGGTTGATTTACTGTAAGAAAATGAAAGATCTTTACGATATCTCCTCCATTAGGCCACACCTTTGGAACTATAAGCCATCAGCATTAGGATCACTCAGAAACTTTTGCTAGCCTCAGTTCTTCCTCCCACCGTCAATCATCCTCTTCAGACCTGCTAAAGGAAACATCACTTTAGCCATTGCCATGTTGTTAATTTTCCCTTTTTTTAGTTTTTGTCATCATCTCTGTATGCCTTCGAAGTTGAAAGAGCCTTTATTTCAGCATTGTAAGTGCAGAGATAAGATTTATAAAGAGGACACACGTGGTCTGTATGTGCTGTTTGGGCCTGTCTCACAACGTGAGGGCTTGTGAGATTTGCTAGAGCTTCTACCAGGTTATGAGGCAGTGCTGTAAGAAAGCTCTAGAAAATTTCATTCTGTTGCTTGTTTTCTGTTGTTGGGGGAAGGGGTTTGAAATTCCTGGGAGCTGGTGACCCACTGGGCCATAGGCGGTACCTCAGTGGAAGCAAGGGAAGGATAGCGGGAGAATGTTGGGATAGAACAAGGAAAAATTGGCACAGGTAGGGGGAGGTGCATTATAGGGTACCTGACAGAGGCGGCTGGGCTGCGCAGGGTCAACATCAGATGAGGGGGGATTTCTGGGCACGGGTGGGTGGGAACAGGTTGGTGGGTTGTAGTGGCTGTGGAACAGCAGTGGCCACGAGGACCCTGTGGAGACTAGGGCACTGTCGTATTTGTGCTAGGATAATGGTCTTGGAGGCCGAGCTGCACAGGCTCAGGTGTGACCTGGACCAGTGGGTGAAGCGTATGAAAGCAAGAGAAGGGAGCCAGGAATCTTGGTTGGGGGGGGGTGGTGTCAGCTAATCTAGAGGTAGAAGGATGGAGGGCTAACAGAATTCATGCTGAGGCAGACTGGCCATGGAGGCAGACATAAGAGCAGGGGTCCAGGGGACCGAATGATAGTAGAGGAGGGCAGAGAGCGGGAGCTATGGGCAGCCATGAGACAGGACCGCAAGTGACCATGGCAAGGCATCATACCTCAAAGGAGGGGATCTCAGGGATGCCGCCAACTGAGGGGATTTCAGTCTCAAACAGATACTTGCCTTTGGTGACCAGGGAGGAGGAGCCCCCGGAGGATGCAGGGGTTGCCATCAGCAGTGAGAGGATGGTTAACAAGGTGGAAAGAGGGGTAGAGATAGGGGGCGAGGGCCATGAGACTCTTGGAGGAGGAGACGGAGTTAGTACTGGTAGAGGAACAGGGAGCAGGGCATACCAGGGAAGGTGAGATGGGGTGGTAGTAAGGGGGGGGGCA
Source organism: Neoceratodus forsteri (assembly GCA_016271365.2). Classification (NCBI taxonomy): domain Eukaryota; kingdom Metazoa; phylum Chordata; order Ceratodontiformes; family Ceratodontidae; genus Neoceratodus; species Neoceratodus forsteri. Next base: position 550,095,098 of record CM028129.1, read on the forward strand.
TGATTCCTAGGGGAAAAGGGTTCACTAGAGAACCAGTGCGGGTGGGAATTAGAGAACATGCAAGGGGGAGAAGCAGCAGGGGCCCTGAGGGACAGGAGGGTCCACAAATGCAGGGAGGAGGCTCAGCTGCAGACTGGAGGTAATGGAGGGGCAAGGGAGAAAGGTGAGACCAGGGACCATCCGGTGGGGGCAGGGGACAGAAGGGCAGTGGGGGTAGTGGGGGAGAAGGGTGACTGGGGGGGGGAGTCAAGAGGACTGTGGGAGGAAGCCAGGTAAGGGCAACAGAGGTACCCATGGGGTTATCACAGGAAAAATTGGTAACAGCATACGGGGACTCTATTATTAAAGGCATACACTGGCTAAAAAAGAAAGTAGCTTTCTAAGGGAGGTCAGTTTTTTGTGAGCCAGGGATGGAAGCGCGCAGGGCACTCCAAAGAATTAAGGAGTGCATTAGGCTGATTGGGGGGAACCTAACCTGGTTCTGCACCGAGGTACAAATGATCTGGCTGGGGAGGAGGTGGAGGAGGTACAGAAGAGGTATATGGAAATAGCAAGAGGGTGCAAAGGGATGGTGGATTCCTTAGTGTTTTCAGATGTTCTGTCAGTACATTGTGCCAGTACAGCTAGACAGTTGAGAATCAAAGATTTTAACCACTGGCTTAGGGAATGGTGTAAGAGGGAGGGCTACGAATGTATAGGGGATGGGGGGACACATGGGTTGGCCAGCATTTGTATGCAAGGTACAGGTTGCATATAAACAATGAGGGAGCTAGGATTTTGAGGGGGAAACTGCAGAGATACATAGATAGACTGCTAGGAAGTGCTTTAAACTAGGAGGGGGGGGGTGAAGCTAGGTACAGCCCAGCGAGAAGGGCGGGAGTGTATGACCTAACTCACTCTTCCCCACAGATGGGGGTGAGGGAAGCTGAAAGAGGGGGGAAAGGAGAGAAACAGGACTGGTGGAGGAGTTTGCTAACAAACACCAGAAGCCTAGGTAGTAAAATGGGGATCTACTGGTGGTGGTGGCGGAGTTTGATCTGGACCTTATTGCAGTTACAGAGACCTGGTGGACTGAAAACCACAGTTTGGGAGGTACTGATACTGGGGTATGTACTCTACAGGAGGGACAGTGCAGGAAAAAGAGGGGGGTGGCTCTTTATGTAAAGAACGGTGTTAAAGTGATGATGTACAGAGGAGAGGATGGACCAGCAGAGATCCTATGGGTCACTTTAAGCAAAACTGGGGAGAAGGCAGTTAAGGTAGGAGTGGTCTACAGACCACCCAATCAGGGGAGGAAATAGATAGGCAGATTGCAAGGGATGGCCAGTAAAGTAGAAGTCATGGTGGTGGGAGATTTAACAGCACCCACAGAAAGGAGTAGAGAGCTGCTGGATACCTTGCAGGGAGCGTTCATCAGCCAGCTGGTACTGGAACCAACTTGGGGGGGAGGCCATGCTCAACCTGGTTATGATGAATGAGGATAGTATCAAGGGGGTGGAGGCTGGGAAAAACTTGGGCAGCAGTGACCATAGGACAGGAAACTTAGGATTGGTCAGGATAACTGCAATTTCAACACTAGAGTATTAGACTTTAGGAAGGCAGATTTTAGAAGGATGAGGGCAATGGTTCTGGAGGGACTAGAGAGGAAGGAAGATGTGGAGGAGCTCTGGGAGGAATAAAGAGAGGAATACTGAAGGTTACAGAACTGGGCATTAGGATGGTTAGCAAGAAAAGGGGGGGAACCACTATGGTTCATAACTGGAGTGAGGAGTGCAGTTAGGGGAAAAAAGGAGGGTGTTCAAGGTATATAACGTGTCACAGAGGGAGGCTGACAGGGAGGTATAAGGAAAAACTGCAGGAGGCAGGGAAGGTGATCAGACAAGCAAAGGCTGAAACAGAAGAGATTATAGCAAAGGAGGCAAAAAGCAAGATTAAGTTTTTTAGATACGTGAGCAACAGAAGGAAGAGGAAGCGTGGGATTACTAAGCTCACAAGGGACGGGAGGCAATGGTGGAAGGAGATAAAGAAAAAGCCGAGGTCCTGGACAAATGCTTTGCATCAGTCTTCACGGTGGAGAGGGGTAAGGGGCCAAAGTTAGAGAGCAAGGGGAGAGTGGGTAGTGAGATGGACTCAAGTCCCTTCACGGAGGCTAGGGTACTGGAAGAACTAGGAAAGCTGCAGATGGATAAGGCGATGGGCCCAGATGGGATTCACCTGAGGGTACTCAAAGAGTTAAGACAGGAACTGGCAGCACCACTCACAAGGTTATTTAACCTGTCACTGCACAAGGGAAGGGTTCTAGGGGACTGGAAGAAGGCCAAGGTAGTACCCCTACATAAGGGGGGAGGAAGGGAGGAATCAGGAAACTACCGCCCAGTTAGCCTAACCTCAGTGGTCAGAAAACTAATAGAAGTGCTAATAAAGGAAAAGCTGATAAAATACCCAGAGGGGGAGGGCCTCTTAAATGACAGTCAGCATGGATTCACAGGTGGTAGGTCATGCCAGACCAACCTGATTGAATTCTTTGACAGGGTGACAGAGATATGGGATCGAGGGGGCGGTGGATGTGGCCTACCTGGACTTCAGGAAGGCATTTGGCACCATTCCCCCAAAGGAGGCTGATAGGAAAAGTATGTACCTTAGGAGTGGAGAGCAAGCTTACAAGCTGGTTAGAACACTGGCTGGAGGGAAGGACACAGAGAGTTGTGGTGAATGGGGTGCACTCTAAGGAAGAGAAGGTAATGAGTGGGGTTCCCCAGGAGTCTGTGCTGGGACCCATACTGTTCAACATTTACATTGGGGATATCGCGGAGGGTCTTCGGGGAAAAGTCGGTCTATTTGCTGACGACATGACGATATGTAGCAATAGGGTGGATACAGCAGAAGAGGGGTGGAAGATATGAGGAAGGACTTGGTTGACACTAGGGGAGTGGTCAGAAAAGTGGCAGCTACAGTTCAATATCAAAAAGTGGTAAATTATGCACATAGGGTGAAATAACCCAAAGGCAAAGTACCGGATTGGGTGGGAGGAGCTGGAGGTAATAGAACAGGAAAGAGACCCGGGGATCACGATTTCAGACAATCTGAAATTCCGGAATCAGTGTGACAGAGCTGCAGGAAAGGCACTCAGAATGCTGTCATGCATAGGGAGGGGATTCACAAGCAGGAGGGAGGGAGGTGATCCTGCCACTTTATAAAACCATGGTCAGGCCACACATGGAATATGGGGTCCAGTTCTGGAGGTCATACCTACAAGCGGACAAGGACGGGCTGGAGAGGGTCCAGAGAAGAGCAACCAAGATGGTGAGACAGCTGCAGGGGAAGTCTTACGAGGAGAGGCTGGAAGAGTTGGGCCTGTACACACTGGGGGAGAGGGGGGACATGGTGGAGACATTCAGGTATTTGAAGGCCACGAACAAGGTGAGGGTCGACAACACCTTCAGAATGATTAAGAACAATTCCACTAGAGGGCATGCCTACAAACTGGAAGGGGGAAGATTCAGAGGGGACATCAGGGGGAGGTACTTTACCGAGAGGATGGTAAGGCCATGAAACAGTCTGCTGGAATGGGTGGTGGGAGTGGATATGGTGGACAGCTTCAAAAGAGCCTGGGATAGGTACATGGACCTAACAGGCAAGGGACAGGCTGGTGAGGGGGGTCTTCCTGGGGGGTTACGGGCAGACTGGATGGGCCATGGGGTCCTTTTCTGCCAATAGCTTCTATGATTCTGTGATTAATTACACTGAAAGTCATGGAGGAAAAAGGCTCAAAATCTGCTTCTCCCTCAGCATCAGCCAAAAAGCGGCCATCGAAGTCTAAGGAAAGGGACAAGGAACAGTCGTCTTCATGGTCCTCCTTGTCATCTAGTCATGAGCACAAACACAGATGAAAAAACAAGTCTGCTTCACTGGCAAGGTCCTGGTTGCCATTGAGACAAGGTAAGCCCTCATCAGTGCCCACTCTGGTGGCATAGACTACAGCATCTCTGACAGTCATTGAGACACCAAGGTCAGGGCTTGGCATAGGCGCTGCTATACCTACTGTGGACAGTATGAGGCCATTATTGTTGTTGGGCCAAGGCCAATCAATGTAGGTAGTCCCAGCCCTTTTGCAGGGCACTGGCGACTCCCAGGCTGTGCTAGCATTGTTTTCTGAAATGATTCAATACATTTTGCCAGGACTACCAGTGCAGGCAGTTATTCCATGGACAGGGCTTTCTGGTACTCCACACCCATCAACAGGTTCCAGTAGCATGCCAATGATTCCAGCCTCTCAGCCACCACTGGTGTTGCTAGTCTGTTCTGCAGTTTCCATTGTTGATCATGCTGACGACGATGAAAATGGACTATAATCCTAACCTCGTGGACTTAGAGGAGGAACATGAGGCAGAACAATTTCTGGTGAGTCCTCCTCACTCTAGTTCTACCCTATCATCCTGTGGTGAGGACTTGGTGGCTTATACCTCAAGATCCCCTCCTGATGATCCATCTTTCCTAGCCATGATGCAGCAAATGCAGTCTGCCATGGCCTTTGCTGTGAAAGAGGAAGATTCCACTAAAAGGAATGTCATGGAATTTTTGGAGGTGCCCTGTTTACCCTCCATTATCATTCCACCTATGTATCCTGCATTATTGGATGCTACTTTGGCTGCACAGACAGACCAAAATCACTGCCTGCAGTCCCAAGAAATTCTGATAAGCAGTATTCTGCACCATCTGCTAAGCCTTATTATGCTAACCAGCTATAAACTGACTCTGTGGTCATCACGGCTGCTCATGATAGGTCTATTTAAGAGGCTGGATGTGATGGGCAAACATACTTATGCCTCTGCATCATTGGGCCTTAGGATTGCAAACTACCAGGCCCACATGATCAGATAACATCACAGACTGTGGAAAGCTGCTCATACTGCTGCTGAAGCTTTGCCTGCTGGCTCTGCCAGGATTGATCTGCTTAAAACTTTTCTGATGGTGCTGAGGTTGGGAAACATTTGCTGCATTCTGCTTATGATGTCCGGTGCTTCTGCAGGGATGCAGCTTCTGGCATTTGCATGAGGAGATATTCTTGGCTTGGAGTGGCTGGCTTTGCCAATGATGTGCAACAGGCAGTTTTTAATGCTGCCTTTAAAGGGTCAAAACTGTTTGGCTGTAGTGGTGAAGAGACCTTACATGGCCTTCAAACTTCAAAAATTACTCTAAGGTCTATGAAGTCCCTGTATCTCACTCCTCCTACAGGTTGTGGTTGGAGCTTCTTTTATCTGCCTGCTGCCCAAAGTAGTCATCATGCCTACTGACATCTAGGCCATGGTAGAGCTGGTGGCCCCCATCCGGGTCCCCTCACCGCTGGTGCCCATGCAAAAGCACCATAAGGAATCAGCTCCGGTGGCTCTGTGGCTCCAGGTTCTGCTTGACTCTTCCATCTCTCCCCCCACCCCAGCTGTTACCTCCAGTGGTAAGTGTGGGGGCAGACAAAAAAGAGCACCACTCACCAGTGTTCAAAAAGTAAGTCCAACAAGAGTCAATGGCTTCCCTTTTTACATTGTACAGCAGAACAGGAGTGCCGAGATGTCCTTGAGATTATTGCACAATTATTTTAATTCATAACAGGCAAGGGTTTCAGCTGGATTATTTGGGATGGTGACAGATTTTTACCTATCAGGTAAGATATGATGAATTTCAGGTCTGGTCGGCCCTACCTGCAGTCACCAGTGGTTTGGTGGATGATGAGGAAGGGGTTTCCCTTGACTTGACTCTGTTGTGTGTCCCCCTCCCCCCCATGCTTGGGACACCCGCAGCACTAAAGAACTTGACACAGGAGTCAATCAGGTTATTCTGAATTTTATTTAATTATTTATTTTATGTCTACATCTACAAGATTTGTCATATATTTTAATTATTTAATTTCAAACTGTCTTCTTGTTATTATGCATTTGATTTTTGTATGGTGTTTTTATTTGTGAAACAATATGATAAAACGTCAATAAAATTTAATTATAAAAAAAGTAAGTCCAAGGCTCTTTGGAGATACAAGAACTTCTTTATTCAGCATACAGCATAAAACCAGTAGGAGAGGTATGCAGGCATGCAGTCTCAACATTTTCCAGAGTCTTAGACTTGATTTTTGAACACTGATGAGTGGTACTGTTTTTCTGTTTACCTGTACCATTTGTTGACTGAATGCCTCACTGCCACTCTAGTGCAGCCATTCTTGTTTCCCAGTGAGTGTGGGGGCCAGGATCTCCCAGCATCTGAAACAATGGCAAGTGATTACTATGGGCAAGTGGGTTTTAGAGATAATTGCAAGGGGGCATGCTCTGGAGCTGTTACAAATCCCTCCAGATCATCCTCTGCCTCTTTCCTTTTATCCTCCGGGTCATTTGTCCCTTCTGAAGGAAGGAGTTCAGTCTTTATTCCAAAGACATGCCATAGAACCAGTTCCTCCTCAGGAGAGAAAGAGTGGGTTCTATTCCAGATCCTTCATAGTCCCAAATGGAAAGGGATGTAAGGTATCTCAACCTGTACATCGAATACAAAAAGGTTTTGTTTCTTTGTTTTTTTTAGGTACTTTATGGATTTTCCCTTTTTCTTCCTGAAATGGGACCCCAGCAGACACGTACATGCATGCGTGTGTGTGGAGGTGCATGCACATGCTGGGTATCAGCTCAGCCCCTTCTGCCCTACCCCTGGCTATTGCCGCCACCCCATCGCACCTACGTTTCCCACTGGACCTCCACCCGGTGGGAGCGGAACTACGGAGGGTGCGGGCATCCACTCCCAGGAGGGAGAGCTGCCTGTGGCTGCTCAGTCCCATTCCTCCTCCTCCCTCATGCCAGTTCCCCATTGACCCGAGGTCATTCCCAACCCGGTCACCAGCGTAGCTCAAGGTAAGGCATCCAGTGCCTCAGCCCGAATACAAAAAGTTTTAAATGGTATCCCTGCAAGTGCTAATTCCCCTTCTGCAGACAGAGGACTGGCTCTGTTCTCTGGACATGATGGATGCATACCTTCATGTAAAGATCAGAAAATCCCATAGACAGTACCTCTGCTTTATGTTGAAGGGCGAACACTATCAGTTCAAAGTACTGCCCTTTGGCTTGTCTTCTGCACCACATGTCAAATGCTTGGCAGTAGTTGCAGCAGCCCTTCACAGGGAAAGCCTGTATATTTTCCCCTATCTGGGCAACTAGCTCCTGAAGGCCAGCTCCAGAGAAGTTCTGCTATATACCCTGTCTCTGACACATCAGTTGTTCGACAACTTGGGGGTTACAGTGAATGTGTGAAAGTCTGTGTTGACTCCATGCCAAATACTGCAATACATAGGGATGGTCTCTGGACACAGTGAAGGGATATACTCTCCTTCCACAGGACAGACACTTGATTGCTCAGGCACATTTGATATACAGCAGCTACTATATGTCTGCAAGATTAATGTTACATCTCCTGGGTCTTATGGCTGCAACCATAGTAACTGTGTCACTGGAATGTCTTTATATGAGGATCTCCCAGTGGACACTAAGGGTCCAATGAGATCAGTTGATGGACAAGCTGGCCCAAATGGTTCTCATCACGTCACCTCTTCACAGATGGATGGATCATGACAACCTCCTGAAGGGCGTCCCACTCCTTGTACCAGCTCCCTTACAGACTCTCACCACAGATGCCTCAGGCTCCAGCTTGGGAGCTCATCTCAGCCCTTACCAGACACAGGAGTCATGAACCAAGGTGGAGGCCAAGCTACACATAAATGTCCTGGAAATGCGAGCTATTCTGTACAGCCTCTAGGCCTTTCAGAATCGTTTCTGCCCTAGTCCTCTGCTAATCCAGATATACAACATCAGTGTGATGCATTACATCAACAAACAAGGGGGCACTCACTCCTGTACCCTAATCAACAAAGCAGTGAGGGTATGGTACTGGGCTGTGTCTCATTGCTTTCAGCTATCAACCGAGTTTCTACACGGTCTCCAAACCGTCTTGGCATACAGGTTAAGCAAGTCCCAGTTGATGGTTCATGAATGGAAATGCTGCCCTCTGTGGTAACTGACCTCTTCACAAGATGGAGTTGTCCAAAGCTGGACCTTTTTGCATACCCACACAACACAAAACTGCCATGTTTCTGCTTCCTTGCTCCAGTGCCCGGAGTTTTTTTTTTTTTGAGTAAGACACATTGTCCCTCTCCTGGAAAGGGAAATTCCTATGTGCATTTCACCCCATTTTTCTAATATAAAGGGTTCTGCTAAAGCTAAGAGTGGATAGTGCCACTCTCATTCTCATTTCTCCATTCTGGCCTCACTAGATATGGTTTCCACACCTTCAACATGTGGTGGTGGAGCCTCCTGTCCCTTTACCTGTGTCAGAGTCTGGTGTCACAGGACAAGGAATCTGTGGTCCATCCGGACCTGAAGTCCCTTCTTCTGCACGCCTGGTTCCTGAAGACATACAGTAGCCATTGTATGATATAGAGTATCCCCTAAGGTCACTGATGTCCTAATTATGACTAGGACGCCTTCTACCAGACATACTTATTCCCAGAAATAGAAGCATTTGACTTTGTGGGCTGCTTCCCAGAATATGGACCCTTTTACTTGTCCTGTGAATTCTGCATCATTTTACATGTCCTGTGAGTGCTGTGTTGGAATACTTGCTTTCCTTGTCTGACTCTGGCCTAGAATATTCCTCGATTAAGGTGCATTTGGCTGTTATGTCAGCATTCCCTGCCTGTATTGATGGTCGTATGGTTGACCAATTAGATATGTTCCACACATTTCTGAGAGGTATTCTTCATAGGAAATCTCCTATCTGTAATCCAGTCCTGCCTTGGAACTTCACTTATGTACTTGAGAAATTAATGTTGGCTCCTTCTAATCCTGCCACCAGTTGTGGCTTACGTTTTCAGTCATGAAAAACATTGTTTTTATTTGCAGTGACCTCTGCTCCAAGGATTTCCAATCTTCAGGCTGTAATGTCTGAACCTCCTTATTTGATTTTTCACAAAGACAGAGTCTCTTAGCATACAAATCCTAAGTTTCTAGCAAGATGGTATCTAAATTTACACTGAATCAAATGATACACCTTCACACTGCTCCATTCTCTGGATGTACATAGAATACTAAGATACTATATTACTGACACCAAGGGCTGCAGAAAGTCCTGTCATCTTTTTGTTCATCCCTAGGAAAGAGGGCACTCCTGTGTCTAAACAATGCCTGTCCAAATGGCTGGCACATTGTATTATGTTCTGTTACAAAACGTGCAGTAAGAAACTTCCTGATGCTGTTTGTGGTCACTCCACAAGGGGTATGGCCACTTCTGTTGCTTATTTCAAAAATGTCCCTGCTGCTGGCATATGTGCTTCAGCCACATGGAGCACTGTTCATACTTTCGCTAAAAATTACAGTCTGGACATAGTCTCTCACAGATGAGCTGGCTTTGGTCTTGCCATACTGCAAGACCTTCTGTATTGACTTCATATCCGACTGTACCATCCTCCTAGCTTACTTTGTACTGCTTGGGGATTGTTCCAAATTTGTGGCCTAATGGAGGAGAAATCATTGAAGAAGATAGAACAGTTACATAAGAACTTAGATCTTCAAGATAATCTCCATTAGGCCATGCAGTCTCTCCCCCTTCCCCCCTTTTGCTTTCAGTGAGTGTCATATCAGATGCTGTACCTAACACCTACTCCAGGCTTCCTATCTCCAGTCCTATTCCTCTCCTTGTATGCCTGGTGCTGGTCTCATCTCCTGGTTCCCCCAGTTGGAGGCCCTCCGAGGCTAATACCTGGTGGAGAACTGAGAATTGATGGGGCCACCCACATTCATATATGCGTAGACACTGCACAACATTGTGGGTAGTGCCAGCTAGTAAAAGTGTCTGAGTGGTCTTAACGCCAGTGGCTTATGGTTCAGAAGGTGTGGCCTAATGGAGGGGATTCTCTCAAAGATCTGCTGTTACAGTAAGTTTTTATGTAAGTGTTCCAACATATTGTTTTTTAAAATATTTGTTTTATTTATTTCCAAAAGTTTCACCAGGAAAGGCACACTGATCTAATACCAGCTCATTTCCAGATGCATCCTGGGGAAAGGGGAAGGGGACAGAATGTAAAACAATCCTAGTAAATTGCATAACAGGTATAAGGAGGCAATAAACACTAAGCTACAATCATAAAGCAAATTATACAATATGTGTGCAATTTAGGCAAGGATGAGGAAGTAGTTGTAACCCAGGGGGTAACAAAGAGGAACAAATAAAGTGCAAACTGCAGTAAGAGGGAGAGGCAGAGATGGCTATCCAATGGGCTTCGAAGGAGAAACAGAGCCAGGTGCCATGGTAGAGGGGATAGCAGAAGGGGTGGCCAAGACAAAAGCGGAAAAGAGATGGAGTTAGCAGGTAGAAAATAGAAGAACAAGGACAGCTATCAAATACAGTCGCAGGTGTGGGTAGAGCAGTCATGGAGTAGGGAGAAGAGTGAGTGCTGAGAGGAGGCAGAGCGATGTTTAGGGGATGGAGTTCCATAGTTTGGGGAAATGGTAAGAGAAAGCAGCCTGGACAGCTGATGATGTTCTAGAAGGGACTGCAAGGGGGCAATAGCCAGAGTTATGAAGGGAGTAAGAGGAAGGTGGGGATGGAGAGGAGAGAGGTAAGATAGGAGGGGAAGGAGCCAAGCCAGTATTTAAAGATAAAGAAGGTGCAGTGAATGAGACATCTGACTTCAAGAGAAGGAAGGGATGGGAGGAATAGAGGGAGCAGTGGTGGGTGCGGGCGCTCAGTCCAAGGCAAAACACAAGAAGGCGCAAAGGAGGGGGTGTCCACTCTGGCTAGTGTAGTCTTAGGAGCAGCACTGTAGACAATGTCACCAAAGCCAAAAATGGGAAGAATCATTTTCTGGACTATAGCTCGGTGAGCAGGAAGAAGAATGCAACTTCTGTTCCTGTATAACTCCTCGAGTCTAGGGTGAAGTTTTTTGTGACTGGCATCCACATGCCCAGAAAAGTCAAGGTGATGGGTGAGCCAGACTCTTAGGTACTTAAATGAAGGAACATCATCAAATGTGGCCCCATCTAAGTGTGGAATGAGGGGAGAGCAGTAAGCTTTGTGAGCTTTTGTCTGGTGTCAGAAGTCATGGAGACTGTTTTCTTGGCATTGAGTGATAACTGATAAGACCAGAACAACTGCTGGACATTGTTGAAGTCCAATTGAAGCCTGGCCATCAGATCAGAGGGGAGAAACCAGTGGTAAATAGCACCACATCATCCTCACACATGTGAGTGGACGTAGAGTTGCAGGCAGCATGGAGGTAATTCAGGGAGATCAAAAAGAGTATCAGATCAAGGACAGACCATTTGGGGTACACCAGTATTGATAGGGAGAGGGGGGATAGGGAGACTCCAGTTATTTTTTTTTTTCAATTTAAATCTTTATTTTATTCAATATGAACATTACATACATATAACTATATATTTATCTTTTGTTAACAAGGTCGTATGTTATTCTAGTCAGCATATTCCATATTTACCTCTAGACAGTTGGATATTACGAATATATTTATCTTTATAATTTCCTTATAGTGACCAACTATACTTCCTGATGGTATTCAAACACCATGAAGTCTTGCTATATTATAACAATAGCAGTCAGCCACTGCAGCTGAACTGCCCCAGAGAGGAAGGAGTTAACTCCAGAGGATCTGGAGTTCTACAGCGCGAGGGCGCTGTGCCCAAAGCTCTATTTGGCAGTTTCAAATGAAACTGTCAGATTCTTTACTCCGCTTCACTGAACAGTCGCTCCGGAGATCAGCTCCTTCAGCTCGGTTCATTCTCGGTTCAAGCGAGTATTTTTCGGTTCATTTGAACCGGCAAAAGTCATTATTTTTACCGCATTTCGGTTTTAAAGCTCTATCTGGTAACCGTAAGTACTAAAATTTAAGTCTGTGTGGAAAATTAATTATCGGTTCGGTTTTGAACCGATCGGTTGGTATTTTCTGCATTTGAAAAGTGTACAGTTGGGTTTTAGAGTGCGGTTCCCGGTTCTTATCGGTTCTAAAAAAAACGGAATTATAACGTTTTTTCAAATACCGTGACACGGTTAGGAACCGATAAGGGTGTCTTGCCTGGCACTGCCATCAAAGGGGCAAGTTTTGGTTAGGCTGGCATTATGTCTGAGAAACCCAAAAGAAAACCGGGCCCACTGGGTTTCAACACTGTGATGGCTGTGGGGACGCCTTTGCCAAGGCTGACCCACACACCACTTGTGTTTATTGTCTGGGGGCTGACCACCTCCTGTCAGACTGCCAGGTGTGTAAAAATTTCCCTGCAGCCACCCTGGAGAAGAGATTGGGCCGGCTCAGGGAACGAGAGGCCAAAAAGTTTGCTGACCCGGATGGCCAGCCCGGTCCAGTACCCACTGGACCAGAGGGAGTGCCCTCTGACCAGGGCGAGACTTTCTCGGGCAAAAGGAAGGCTGGTTCAGAGGAACCAGTCCCAAGTAAAAAGACAAGGAAATCAGTAGGTCTGGAGTCCAAAATTGTGTCTCCAACTGCAGCAGAGATAGCTAAAGCCATTCAGATTGTCCAGTCACTGTCTCAGGAACCTGTAGAACCACCAACAGCTGGTAAAAGGTTGGTTCGTTCAGTCCCAGTGGTTCAGGATTTTGAAGTTGAGGATTTTTATGAACCACAGGAGGGGGAGGAGGAATTTGATCAATATATGTGTGGCTGGGGGGGTCTGGACGTGCCCATTGAACCAGACATTTCTCCAGACAGACCTTTAGAATCTCCTCCTGTTCTGTCTGAGTCCCCTTCTTTCTTTATTTTTTACAAAAAGGTTGCAGAAACCCTCCAGCTTCCTTTAGAGGAGGCTGTGGATGAGCAAGAGGAGCCTGATTATGTGGAAATGATGGATATTCCAGAGTCTAGGAGGTTGTCTATTCCTTTGCATAAGTCATTTAGGAAGCAAACAACAAAGATTTTAAAAAATCCTCATTCTGTCCCTCCTGTAGATACAAAAATGGACAGAAGGTATACTTTGTCAGGCTCGGATACAGACTTCCTTACTGAGCAGTGTAGTCATGTAGGTGTGGTACAAGCTGCAGCCTGTGACAAGGCTAATATTCTCTGGCCTCACATCTTCCTGATAAGGATTCCAGGAAGATTGATGCCATGGCTAAGAAACAGTATATGGCAGCTTCTTTGGGACTCAGGCAGGCAAATTATATGGCTTATGTGGCTAGATATCAGAAATCTAGGTGGGACACAGTATTGCAGTTAGCCAAGCAGGCCCATGGCCAGCTGGCTAGTGAGTTGGAACAATTGGCTGCTGATGGCATTGAAGCCTCTAAAGTTCAATTTCATACTGCTGTTGATGTTAATGATGTTTCTTCTAGGGTCATGGCCACTTCTGTAGCTTCCGTGAGGTTGGCATGGCTCAGATGCACTAATCTGTCCCAAGATACCCAGTCAAAGGCTATGGATTTTCCTGTAGTGGGAAATTCTCTGTTTGGGGAGCAAACAGAAAACTATATGAAAAGATGGATGAATACAGAACTACCTACAAAAGTGCCCAGGCTAAGGAGAAGCATGCCATGCCACAAGGCATGCTCCCAGAGGTAAGGCAGGCCCTTTTCAGGCCTTTTACCAATTTCAAGCCTCCTCTGCTGTCTCGCAGAGGGGTTTCTTCAGAGGCAGGGGTAGACGAGGCTCAAGTAGACCGTCCCCCTCCCCTCAGCCTAAGGCTGCTGCTAAGCAGGCACCCTGATGGGGTGCCCAGGGCCGATTCTCCTGTACCAGTGGGGGGCAGGTTGGCCTATTTCAGCCGGAACTGGCTGTCCCTAACTACGGACAGATGGGTTCTGGAGGTAATAGGCCAGGGTCTGGCTCTCAGCTTCAAACACTTTCCAAAGATGAGAGCCAGGCATTTTCCACCTGCAAATCCTTCAGAAGCCCTTGCTTTGGAAGCAGAGGTTTCTTCTCTTCTGGACTGCAAAGCAGTGGAAAGGGTTCCTCCTTGCCATCAGGGCAAGGGGCTTTATTCAAGATACTTTCTTACCCCAAAAAAGACAGGAGAATGGCGGCCCATTCTAGATTTAAGATACTTGAACAAGCATCTGTTGAAACCAAAGTTCAAAATGTTGACTCTGGCAATGATATTGCCTTCCCTAAGGCCAGGGGACTGGCTAGCTTCCCTGGACCTCAAGGATGCCTATTTTCATGTTCTGATCAGGCCTTCTCACCGAAAGTACCTCAGGTTCGAACTGCCCTCAGGCCACTACCAGTTCAGGGCAATGCCCTTCAGCCTTACCTCTGCGCCAAGGGTATTCACAAAATGTCTCGCTGTAGTAGTGGCTCACTTAAGAAGGCAAGGGGTTGCTGTGTTTCCCTACCTGGACGACTGGCTCATTGTGGGTCAGTCTCCAGGTCAGGTGAAATCCCACTTGCAAGTCACCCAGCAGCTTCTCACTTCCTGGATTCCTGCTAAACTTACCAAAGTCAGTTCTGGAACCAGTTCAGGTCCTAACTTTCATAGGCGCAGAATTGAACACAAGGTTAGCCAGGGCTTTTCTTCCCTCGGAAAGGGTGGACAGACTCATCGCCCTGACATCCTCCTTTACCTCTGGTCTCTCGACCAGCAAGGCATTTTCTGCAACTCTCGGCACATGGCTGCTTCCACAGCTGTCGTGCAGGAGCAAGATTCAGATGAGGGACATTCAGTTCCATTTGAGGGCCTATTGGTCTCAAAGGAAGGACCCCTACCAAGTTGGTCCCAGTTACTCAAACTCTGATCCTAGCCCTCCACTGGTGGCAGGTCCAGAGCAATTTAAGACAGGGGTTCCCTTCATTCCCATTTCTCACTCCTCACCCTCACCACGGATGCCTCCCTGTTAGGGTGGGGGCTCACCTGGCGACCTTGCCACTCAGGGGTATGGTCTCCTCAGGAGTCTCTGCTCCACATCAGTCTTTTGGAACTCAGAGCTTTTAGCTCTTGGTGTTTTCAGATTCTGTCCAGAACAAAGTGGTTCAAGTCAGGACAGACAATACCACCACAATGTGGTACATCAACAAGCAAAGGGGCACTCGGTCTTCAGCCTTGTGCACCGAAGCAATGAAGTTGTGGTCTCTGGCTTACTCCTGAACACCTCCCTGATAGCGGTTCATCTCCCAGGGAAGGACAATGTCCTGGCGGGCCTCAGCAGAATTTCTCAGGGCCATCACGAATGGGCTCTGAATCCCTAAGTGCTGGGGTCTGTCTTTTGCCAGATGGGGGCACTCCTCAGATAGATCTTTCGCAGCCCCAGACAACCACCAACTTCCTCTTTTCTGTTGCAGGCCTCAGTTCTGGGCTCAGTCCCTCTGGACCCTTTCTGTTGGACTGGAAAGGAAGTTCCTGTATGCCTTTCCCCTTTCCTCTCCTTTTCAGGGTACTAGTAAAATCAGATCTCAACCTTGCAGAGTGATTTTGATTGCCCCAGATTGGGCCAGACAGCCCTGGTACCCTCTGCTCCTGTCCTTGGCAGTCCACCCTGCCCTGAGCCTGCCCAGAGTCCACGACTTACTGGCCTGTGCACAGGGGAGAGTGTGGTATCCGGACCTCAAATCCCTCCACCTCAAGGCTTGGCTCTTGAGGAGCTAGAATTTGCTGACTTACACCTTTCTCAAGGTGTCATGGATATTTTAAAGGCTTCAAGGAAGCCTTCCACTAGGGCCACTTATAATTCTAAGTGGAAGAGGTTTTCCATCTGGTGCTCTGAGAGGCAGATTATCCCAGAATCTGCTGATCTTCCCATTCTACTGGACTATTTGGTCCATCTGAATTCCCTAGGCCTTAGACCAGCTACCCTGAAGGTTCATCTGGCATGTCTCTGCTTTTTGTGTCAGCAGGAAGCCTGCCTCCCTTTCTTCTCACCCGGTGTTCTCAAGTTTTTAAAGGGTTACTTCATACTAACCCTCCTTTTCGGGAACCAGCTCCCGCCTGGGACCTGAATATTTGCATTGCTCAGTTAATGCAACCCCCCTTTGAGCCTCTGTCTTCAGCAGAGCTCAAGTATTTAACTTGGAAAACCGTTTTCCTAGTAGCTATCACCTCTGCCAGACGCATAAGTGAGCTACAGGCCCTGTCAGTGGAAGAAGATTTTATCTCTTTCCACAGAGATAAGGTAGTCCTTAGGACTAATAGAAAGTTTTTGCCTAAGGTGGTTTCTGATTTCCACCTGAATCAATCTATCTCTCTCCCAGTATTTTTCACTGAGCATTCTTCCTCAGGTGAGAGGAGACTGCACAGCTTGGATGTCAAAGAGCCTTAAGCTACTATTTAGAGCGCACCAGAGGCCATGGGTTGAATCCTCCAACTCTTTCTACCTATGGCGAGGTTGGCAAAGGAAACCTGCCACTAAGAGAACAATTGCAAGGTGGATTGTTTCTTGTATCAATTCTGCTATCAGAAACTGGGTAGAGTACCCCCTCAGGATTGAGGGCCCACTCCACCAGGGTACAGCTGCGTCTCTAGCGGCTGCTAGAGACATCCCATTCTGGAGATTTGTCAAGCTGCTACCTGGAAGACAGTTCACACCTTTACCAAGCATTATTCCCTGGATGTCCAGTCAGGAGAGATGCTCGGTTTAGCACAACTATGCTTCAGAGCCTATTTCTAAAGTGAGGTTCTGGACCCTCCTCCATGGAGGTACTGCTGTGTATCTGCGTTATTGTTATAATATAGCAAGACTTCATGGTGTTTGAAGAAAAAATTACTCACCTTAGTAATTGCTTTTCTTCTCATGGAGTCTTGCTATATTATAACCACCCTCCCTCCTGCCCCTCTCAGAACTTCTACTTGGGTAGGGGTGGCGAACTTGTGCAAGCACTGTGTCATGCCATTGTAGTTATCCCCTTACCCTCTTTTTCTTTGGGTTAGGGATCTAGATTGTTTCATTTAGGTTATTTATATTGCCCCCTTCCTGGATTTGAGTCTTGGGGGAAGGGGTTATATGCTTGTCAAGGGTGGTAAAACAGAACCATAGCCATCAATTTTTTATTATGGCTCTGGGTGTTTCTTTGTTCTTTATATTGTTGTTATTACTACTAGTAGGTAGCCATGGGCTAGTGTAGTTTTTCCACGAACTTTCCGTCCTTTGATGTTAGCGCCATTAAAAGATCTGACAGTTTCATTTGAAACTGCCAGATAGAGCTTTGGGCACAGCGCCCTCGCGCTGTAGAACTCCAGATCCTCTGGAGTTAACTCCTTCCTCTCCGGGGCAGTTCAGCTGCAGTGGCTGACTGCTATTGTTATAATATAGCAAGACTCCATGAGAAGAAAAGCAATTACTAAGGTGAGTAATTTTTTCTTTTAATCTACCCATAGGCATTTACCATATAAAATGTGAAGGATTTCCTTCTGCTTATTGGGGAGAGTGCCCTTTTGCCCGAAGAGTTTGGGAAATATAGATATTGAAGCAAGAGATGAGAGTGTGGAGAAAGGAAAGAGACAGGAGTGGAAGAATTAGAGGGAGAGTTTTCTTAGTGTTTTTTCAAGTATGGTGTCCTGTTTATCTCCAGGCTCCAAACTGGCAAGCACCTATGACACGAAATCTTGATAGTGCTGTAGTTGATAATTGGTCCATTTGCGCCATCTTGAATAAAAGGCCTTAACACGGGATCCTATTCTGGCTGACATCCTCTCCATATTGTAAACTTTGCATACCAACTGTCTTCAACCGGCTTTTGTAGGAGGGATTTTTGTAGACCAGAGTCTAGTGATCACCTTCTTGGCGGTCAGTAGGAGTAGGGAAGTTTGTCTATAGAGGGGTTTAATGATTTTGGCCCCCTTTGGCGGCATTGCCATTGAGATATAGGCCAGCATGAGAAGCTCTGGGGTTTTGTATATTTCTTTTATCTCTGTAACCACCTCCTGCCTGAATGTGCCTAGGACTAGAAAAGACCAGAGTACATGTTCTATACTTGCAGAGGTCTGTCCACAGCCTCTCCAGCATGTGCCTTAGGGAGACTCCAGTTCTAACAGACTGAGTCCTACCCTCAAGGTAGGAATGGAAACAATTAGTAGAGGAGTCGGAAATTCCTGCTGCCTTAAGCTTGTCAAAGAGGAGGGGGTGGGCAATGTTGTCGAAGGCTTTGGCCAAGTTGACAAAGATGGCAGAGGTAATAAGGCCCTTCTCCATGCCTGAGAAAATGGAATCAGTGAGCCGGAGAAGGGAGGAGGAGGAGGAGGAGACGGAATAGGATTTATGGAAACCAGACTGGAAGGGGTGAAGAAGGAAGAGGAGTTGAGGAAAGGGGAGAGTTGAGACAACACAAGGTGTTCTTGAACTTAAGCTAAGGTGGGGAGCAGGGAGATGGGGCAGTAGTTTAAAGGATGGGTGGAGTCTCCACCTTTGGGAAGGGGTATGATGGGTGGTCTGTTTCCAGGCATCGGGGACAGAGGCAAGGGAGAACGAGAGGTTAAAAAGGGAGGTGATAGGAAGGGCAACTGCAGTGTAGAGGAATGGAGGAGTTTGGGGTCAAGACAATCAGGACTGTTACTCTTGAGAGGATTTAGTGCAAGGAAGGTCTTGAGGGTGTCAGTAGTAGAAATAGGAGAAAAAAGGAGGTGGAGTGGTAGGTTTGGGGACAGGAGGAGGAGGAGGGGCTGGTGGGAAGGGAGGGGAGAAGGGAAGAAGCACAGAAGGTGAACAAAGAGTTGAATTTGGAGGCAACAGAGAGGAGATCAGAGATTGGGGTGTTACCTACCTTGAGGACCAGGGAGGAGGACTAGCTTAGGGGAGACAAGAGGGCGTGGATGACTTTCCAGAACTTAGAGGGGTGGTTAACATTGTTCTGGAAGTGGAGGAAAAATACTCAGCCTTGGCAAGCCTAGTGGCTCTGGTACAGGCATTGCAAAAGGCACGGTACTTAAGCAAGTCAGCAGGGGATCCAGTAAGTCTTTCAGGCAAGATCACATGCATGTAGTCAGGCAATTATCTGTGCAGAAATCCAAGGGAGGCGGGAGCCTCAGACCATGGTTTTCCTAAGGGTGGGCATGACGATCTCAAATTTCAAGGTATCTGGTATTGAAGTAGTTAAGGGCAGAGTTAATGGATGTGGCAGAAGAGATGGGTGACCAGACAGTAGCTGCCAAATCTGCATGGAGGGAGGACAAGTCCAGCAACCAGAATGATTGGATCTGGAGGAGTTTGGGAGGGGCTTTGGGATGGCGTATCTTGTGCATGCAGTAGACCATGTGGTGGTCACTAATGGCATCAGGGAGGGTGCCAGCATGTATGATGCAGTGTGGGTAAGAGGTAAGAGCCCAGTCCAGCAAGGAGTCATTGAAGGATTTATGATTGTGTCTAGTAGGGTCGGAGATCAATTGAGTTAGGTTGTGAGACATAATATTTTAGCAGATTTTAGATTGGGGAGGAGAGAGTCAGTTGATATTAAAGTCCCTAAGGATGAGTAATTCACCGGAAGAGGCATGAGTGAAGATAGTGGTCAGGAGTTCAGTAACAGATGAGGTAGGTAGGCCAGGGCAGCAATAGATGCCAGCTACAAAGATAGGAACAGAGAAAAGGAGAAAGTGTTTGAGAAGGAGAAGTTCATATGCAGAGAGGTAGTACAGGGACAAACTGGATGGTAGAGGAGAGGGAGATGGCAACACCACCACCTCCTCTCAAGGCACGATCCTGCTGGGTGAGGGTGTACCCAGGGATGGCGACTACAAAATCAGAGATCTTGGGGGATAGCCAAGACTCTAAGATAATTAGTACATCTGGTTGAAGGTTAACCATGAGTGGTTGCAGTTGGTCAATCTTGGAGAGGAGGTTTCAGGCATTGATGTGAGTGATTCTCAACTCTTTGGGGAGACAAGAGGGAGAAGAGTGTACAGGTCCAAGACTGGGCTCAGTGTTATCTGCCACAATATGACAGTATGCCATAATTTTGGAAGTGGCAAAATATAATATAAAGTAGAAGTTCCCTTACCTTTATGGTTACTAAAGTAATTGATAATAAAATAATACTTCAAACAACATGAAGTCTTGCTGTATTCTGACTAATGCAGTTAGCCCCAGTCTTTAAACTGCCCCAGAGAACAAAGGGTTAACTTTCTATGCAGAGCATAGAATGCTGAGCTCGAGCATGGTTGATGTCTCTGTCTGTTTCTCTTTGAAATCTAACAGTCAGATTCTTTACTCCGCCTCACTGAACAGTCGCTCGGGAGATTTCTTCTGCAGCTCGGTTTGAAAGTCGGTTGAAGTGTCGGTTTACTGTCGGTTTTAACTGAAATTTATTTTCTGCATAGTCGGTTCAGTCTCTGTCTGTGGTACCGTGAGTACTAGATAGGTTTTGTACTGTTTTTCTGTGTGGAACTTGTAAAAGTGTGGATCGGTTCGGCTGAACCAGTCAGTTGTTAAATCTTGTATCTTACTTTAGTATGTGGTTACCGGTCCTTATCAGTTCTAAAAAAGCCGTGTTTGATACGTTTTTTTTTCCAACACCTGTGACACGGTTAGGAACCAATAAGGGAGTCTTGCCTGGCAGTTGCGAAAAAGGGTAAGTTGGTTAGTTGGCCATGTCTGAAACCCAAGAAAAAAACAGGCCCACTGGGTTTCAGCACTGCAGTGAGTGTGGGGAGGTCTTTGCTAAGGCCAATCCCACACCACCTGTGTTGTGTCTGGGGTTTGAACACCTCTATTCAGACTGCCAAATTTGTAAAAACTTTCCCAAATTTACCCTTGAAAAGAGATTAGGTAGACTGAGGGAAAAGGAGGCAGAGAAGTCTGCTGACCTGGATGGCCAGCCCAGTTCGGTTCTGACCGAACCAGAGGGAGTGCCCTCTGACCAGGGCAATACTTCTTCAGGCAAAAGGAGAGCCGATCCCGAGAGTTCGGTTCTGACAAAAAGAAAATGCAAAGAAAAATTGTCTGGTTCGGATCCAGAAGTCCATGTTCCAACCGCCGAGGAAATAGCCAGAGCAATTCGGATTGTGGAATCGGTTCGGTCGGTTCCCCCGGTTCATGATTATACCCCTGAAGAATTTTATGAACTGAGGTTTGAGGATGACGATGGTGATGGTGAAAGTCTGGATGTGCCTGTTGAACCGGACATCTCCCCAAACAGACTTTCAGG
This sequence comes from Neoceratodus forsteri, assembly GCA_016271365.2. Classification (NCBI taxonomy): domain Eukaryota; kingdom Metazoa; phylum Chordata; order Ceratodontiformes; family Ceratodontidae; genus Neoceratodus; species Neoceratodus forsteri. The sequence continues at coordinate 550,116,204 of CM028129.1, forward strand.
TGTATCCCCTCCTGGGCTTTCTGAGTCCCCTTCCCACTTTATGTTCTACAGAAAGATGGCTGAGACCCTCCAGCTTCCTATGGAGGAAGCAATGGAGGATCAAGAGAAGCCTGATTTTGTGAACATATTGGACATCCCAGAGTCCAGGAGACTGTCTATTCTCCTTCACAAATCTTTTGGGAAGCAGGCACAAAAAATCTTGAAGGCTCCCAGTTCTATACCTCCTGTTGATAGAAGAATGGACAAGAGGTATACACTTTCAGGCTCAGATATGGAGTTTTTATATCAGCAACACAGCCATGTTGGGGTTGTGCAGGCTGCTGCCTGTGATAAGGCAAACATTCCCTTGGCTTCACACCCCCCAGACAAAGACTCCAGGAAGATTGATGCCATGGCAATAAAACAGTACATGGCATCTTCCTTGGGACTCAGGCAAGCAAATTATATGGCCTATATAGCCAGGTACCAGAAGTCCAGGTGGGACACTGTGTCCAGGTGGGACACTGTACTGGCACTGGCTAAACAGGCCTCCCCCAGCTAGCCAAGGAGCTGGAGGAAGTTGCTGCAGATGGGATCGAGGCATCAAAAGTTCAGTTTCATGCCGCTGTGGACTCCAATGAAGTGTCATCAAGAGTCATGGCTACATCTGTGGCTCTTCGGAGAATGGCTTGGCTCAGATGTACTAGCCTCTCACAGGATACCCAGGCTAAAGCCATTGATTTTCCTGTGGTGGGTAATTCTCTGTTTTGGGAGCAGACAGAGAATTACATGAAGAAAATGGATGAGTACAGGACCACTTACAGGAGTGCTCAAGCCAAAGAAAGGCAGGCAACTCCTCAAAAGCAGCAGTCTAGGGGCAGGGGCAGGTCTTTTCACAGGCCTTTTTACCAAGCACATGCCTCTTCTCCCTTTTCACAGAGGGGTTTCTTCAGAGGGAGAGGTAGAAGGGGGATGAGCAGGGCTACATCCACTCCTCAGCCCAAGGCCCCTGCCAAGCAGACACCCTGATGGGCCTGCCCGGGTCAACTCTCCTATACCAGTAAGGGGCAGGCTGACTTACCTCGTCCCGGACTGGTTGTCTGTTACATCAGACAAGTGGGTCCTGGAAGTAGTAAGCCAGGGACTTGTTCTCAGCTTCAAAAAATTTCCAAAGATGAGAGCCAGATCTTTCCCACCTGCAGGTCTCTCAGAAACCCTTGCCCTAGAGGCAGAGGTTTAATCTCTGCTGGCTTTGAGAGCCATAGAGAAAGTGCCTACTCTACACTGGGGCAAAGGTCTGTACTCCAGGTACTTCCTTACCCCAAAAAAGACAGGGCAGTGGCGACCAATCCTAGACCTAAGATACCTAAACAAACATCTTTTAAAACCAAAGTTCAAGATGGTAACCCTGAGAATAATCCTTCCCTCTCTAAGGCCAGGTGACTGGCTCACCTCTCTGGACCTCAAAGATGCCTAGTTTCACATTCCCATCAGGTGCTCCCACAGAAAGTACCTCAGGTTCGAGTTGCCCTCAGGCCACTATCAGTTAACAGCAATGCCCTTTGGCCTAACTTCAGCCCCAAGGTCTTCACAAAGTGCCTGGCAGTAGTAGTTGCTTTTTTAAGGAGGCAAAATATTTCCATTTTTCCATACCTGGACGATTGGCTAATAGTGGGTCAGTCTCCAGACCAAGTCATGTCAGACCTGCAAGTGACCCAGCAAGTACTCACTTCTCTAGGATTTCTTCTCAACCTTCCCAAGTCAGTTCTCGAGCCTGTCCAGCTTCTTACCTTTATAGGGGCAGAGCTGGATACAGTCAAAGCAAGAGCCTTTCTTCCCCTGGACAGCACAAGAGTTCTTATAGAACTGGCTTCTTCCTTCAGCCTTCGGGTGTCCTGATCAGCAAGGCATTTCCTTCAACTCTTGGACCACATGGCAGCCTCTACAGCAGTGGTCCAAGGGGCAAGATTCCGGTTGAGGGACATCCAGTTCCATCTGAGGGCCTTTTGGTCCCAAAAGAAGGATTCCCTTACCAAACTGATTCCAGTGACTCGGACCCTGATCCCAGCCCTTCAGTGGTGGTAGGATCAGGACAATTTAAGGCAAAGGGTTCCATTTGCCACTCAGTCTCATTCAGTGGTCCTTACCACGGATGCTTCTCTTCTGGGCTGGGGAGCCCATCTGGGGGCCCTCACTGCCCAGGTACTGTGGTCCCCTCAGGAATCCCTTCTCCATATCAATCGCCTAGAACTCAGGGCAGTTTTTCTGGCCCTGCAAGCCTTCTCTCAGTCAGTACAGAACTAGGTGGTTCAGATCAGGACAGACAACACTACCACTATGCGGTACATCAACAAGCAGGGAGGCACTCGGTCTACATCCTTGTTCACAGAAGCCATGAAGTTGTGGTCCCTGGCGTATTCCCTACAAACCTCTCTGATAGTAGTTCACCTTCCAGGGAAGGACAATGTGCTAGCAGATGCACTGAGCAGGATCTCACAGGGCCATCATGAATGGTCCCTGGACCCTCTGGTATTGAAGGTGATTTTTTTCCAGGTGGGGCACTCCAGAGATAGATCTTTTTGCAGCCCCAGACAATCACCAACTTCCTCTCTCTTGTTGCAGACCCTCAGTCTTGGGCTCAGTCCCCTGGATGCTCTGGTTCTGAACTGGGAAGGCAAATTTCTGTATGCCTTCCCTCCCTTCCCCCTTCTGTTCAGAGTTTTAGTCAAGATAAGGTCACAAGCTTGCAAAGTGATTCTGATTGCTCCAGACTGGGCCAGACAGCCCTGGAACCCTTGTTGCTGTCCCTAGCAGTCCATCTTCCCCTGTCTCTTCCCAGGAATTACAACCTGTTAACCTCCTCTCAGGGAGGATTTGGTACACCAATCTCAGTCTCTCAATCTCAAGGCATGGCTCTTGAAGAGTTAGAGTTTGCAGATTTGCATCTGTCTCAGGGGTTCTGGATATTCTCAAAGCTTCTCGAAAGCCTCCACCAGAAAGACGTAAACCCTAGATGGCGCTATCCCAGGGACTACTACCCCTGCCTGATTTGCCTACTAACAGGTTGAGGGGCCTGGATCCAATGGCAGGTGCCTCAACTCAGAGGTCAGGGTTTGCAAAATTAAACTAACTTGGTCACAGCCCTCTGGGACACTGCAACCCCTTTCTTCCCACTAGTGGCCCACACAATATATCAGAATTACCTTCACAGTATACACTTACCCCCAGGTCTGGTTCCGGCACTGGGACCTCCTGTGAAATGAGATACAGTGCAACAATCACAGTACAGTACTTCAACATAGACAAATACCTCAGGCAGTATAACTTTGCTGAAACAAGCAGCTCTGATTTATTTAGGGGATATAACAAGGACAGGGGAAATCAGGTTAATTAGCTTATCACTTTAATAATCTCATTTATGGCTCTGTGCACAGGCCTATCCCTATCAGTTACTGTCCCTGGGTACCCAAGCCCCAGTGGCTAGTCCAAACCGTGGCAGCTGGTAGGGGCCCTTTCACACAGAGAAAAGGAGAATTAAACAGTCAGCAGTACAGTAATTCCATTTGGATTTAATGTGGCATTCAACAGGGAGCGACCCTGAATTAGTACTCACGACCTCCAAATAAGATAGGGTCCTTCAATGTCAGCAGGGCTCACTTGAGGTGCAAAACCTCTTCACACATCCATATAAAGAAAGCACTATACCAGGCAGGCTGCATCTGTATCCCGATCGCAATTACTGCACAATACCGGGAGAACACACAGCAGATTCAGTTCCTGACAGACCGAGTGTAATTTTCAGCAATTCCTCCAGTCTTCTAGGGTGAGCCTGGTTTCTACTCTTCAGAGATCCTTTGATTCTTTTCACAGGACGGATTCAGTCCTAACAAGCTGCAGACCGAACTCTGGGCCTTACACGTTTTTGACTAAACTGCACACTGAAAAAGCACAGGGCTCCTTCCTTCTTCACTGCCAAAGCTCAACTCAAACTCCAACTGACAAAACCGGCACTTCCTTTGAGTTCCTCCCAGTTCTTGACTGGATTGGCTGTCACCACAATAGACTGCTGCTGTTGGTCCAAAAAGGCACTGAAGTCTAAACTACATCTCCCAGAGTCACTGCCCATACAATCCTCTTGTGGCTGGCTCAGATTATGAGTCCAAGTTCTGATTCGTCCAAGGCACCATTTTAGAGCTAGCTTACCCCACACTGATTGGTCCAGTTCAGCAGTTCAAAACCAGAATGGGAACTAGACAGACACTGTTCTGACTGCAAAGAAAGCAGGTTAGACAAACTGTAATTTCATTATCACTCTAAATAATTTCTGGCAAACAGTTACATCTTCAGATAGGTTCCTTTGCACTCCTAGTGACTGCAAAAATGAAGTGAATTGCAGCAGCTTGAGTGGTACTCAATCAAAGAAACACACAGTCCCCATACAAACTAATTATGTCTGCAAGCAGACAGCTCTTAAGAGACAGTACCAGAGGTTCTAAAACACTCACTGATAAATGGCTTAAATGCAAACACCATTCAGGCTTGGAGCACTCAAGCAAGCTCCTGAAGTCTTTTGGGAACCCCATTTGCAGGGGTTACCTTCCTGGCCTGGGAAAGCTTGGCGTCCGTCCAAGCAAGTACCCCATAAGTTTCAACTGCAACCATATACATTTGCATTAGGCTCACACATGTAATCATCAGTCAATATATCATTTTACCAAGAACACATTTCTGAAACATTGCAGTACGTCCTCTTTACACAGTATTACATACACATTGTACCATAACTCAAGTTATTACCTCTTGTACATGAAACCTGAAGAGGGGCCCTTCCTATCAGTTACCTTGGGGCTGGATGGGGCAAGGGCACCATACTTAGAGGGCAACACAAGTAACTTGGAGTTAGCACTGATGCTAAGTTTGGGCAATGAGCTCGGGGACACACACTCCTTTATGGACAACATTGAGAGGCAAGTCCACAGGCCTCCCAAGTGAATCATAACTGAGGTGCACCACAGGCTTTACAGCTCGACCAGTCTTTCTAGGGGGAACTGTTATAGTCTCTGCACTCTGAGCCTCATTTTCAGCATTGTCCTCACTTGTCAGGGGAGTCTCCATGGGGGTAGAGAGGCTAGAATTTGGGGCACTTTCAGCTCCAGGAGTTACAGTTTCTGAGTCCACAACATTTGGCTCGCATGGAGAGCTTTCGGACACTGGCAGTGGACTGTCAGGGCACTCAAAATACTCTTCTTGTTCGGTGTATCACCAGTCTGCCCCAATCTATCATTTTCCTCCCTGAAAGCTCAAACAGTTCAACCATGCACAATGATTCCATTTCATCTGATCTGATGCTTTGCACTTCACTTTCTGGGAGCATTGGTCCAGGGATGAAGCTGGGGGCTTAGACAGTCCAGAAGGCCCAGCTTCATCTCCAGTATTGACTAGGGATTGCCCCGAAACAATTGACTCAGTTCGTAAGGGATAGTATTCAAAGTCACTCTCACTTTCTTCCCGATATGGACTGACAGTCATGCTCAACTGGGACTTGTGGAGGGGAACACTTTAACTTTGCTTCTGTAGGTGCAGACTTTCTTGATCTTTTCTTAGCAGCAGCTCTAGTCACTGGTCCAGAGGGGGCATCTTCTAGGGGCTCAGACTCAATTAAGATTTGTCCAATGGGCAGTAAATGATTTCTATGCATTGTTTTTACATCTTTTGAATTATTCTCAGGCCTTACTTTGTACACTGGCAGATCATCTAGTTTGCCCACTACAATGTGAGGGAGATGGTACCATCTGTCAGCAATCTTGTGCTTGCCATGCAGTCCCAGATTTCTTAGCAATACCCGATCTCCCTCCTGGAGTTCCTGTGCTTTCACCTTTTTATCATACCTTTCTTTGTTGGCCAGATTTCTTTTGGCAGCCATGGTTTGAGCCAGTTAGTACGCATGAGTTAGCTGGGCCTTTTAACTTTTGCACATACTGTAAATAGTTGTCAGCTTGAACCCCATCAGAGAGACCCCAAAACACACATCTACTGGTAGTCGAGCTTCTCTTCCAAACATCAGGCGGTAGGGAGAATCCAGTGGCTCACTTTTGTGCAGTTATAAGCATGTACCAGGTGCTAATTTGTTGGCTCCATCTAGGCTTGTCCTTTGGGTGCAGGGTGCCTAGCATATCTAGCAAAGTGCGTGTTGAAACGTTCAGGCTGTGGGTCCCCTGGGGTGGTAAGGAGTGGTTCTGGACTTCGTACTCCCCACAGAGAAAGCATCTCTTTGATCAGACGACTCAAAGTCTCTCCCTTGATCAGAATGGATTCTTTGTGGAGCCCCATAGTGAACAAAAAGTTTTACAAGTACTTTGGCCACAGTGGATGCTTTCTGGTCTTTGGTGGGGAAAGCTTGGGCATATCTCGTGAAATGGTCAGTGACCACCAGCACATTACTGATATTTCTTTGATCTGACTCCAAACTCAGAAAATCAATACAGACCAGCTCCATGGGTGCACTGGTGGTGATGTTAACAAGGGGCAGCCCTCTGGGGCAAAGCTTTCTCTGTAAGCAGCGACTACAAGTTCGAATGTGTTGCTCCACATCAGCCCCATCTTAGGCCAATAGAATCTGGATCTCACCAAGTCAAGTGTTCTGTCTATACCAAGGTGCCCATGTGGTTGTGCAAGGACCTCAGTACTGAGTCTCGAAGGCAGTGGGCAGCACTAGTTGTTGTTTGTCTACTTGTCCCTCTGTCTACTGTTTCTCTGTATAACAGTTTATTGATCAGTTTCAACTTAGGACCTTCTTTTGTATAACAGTGCAGTTCTCAAATCAGTGGAGCGTAATTTGGACACATCTTTTCCTGCATAGAGGGCTTCTAAAGCTGCTTTGATCATGGGATCGCGGGATTGAGCCCGCTGAATATGTCATTGTCCAGCTGCGGAGTGCACCAATGTCTATTGCAGAAAAGTGGCAATAAGCAGCAGGTATGCAATTCTCAGAGGCCTCAAGCAATCCACTATGCAGTCCACTGCGTCCGTGGACATTTGTTCCTCCCTGTCAAACTTCCAGCAGAGTGCCCGAATGTCAGGTTCTGCCAATCGGACCCAATCATTCTGGGGAACAGGCCTCCGGAGAGAGCATCAGCATCTATGTGGTTCAGACCTGCTCGGTATTCGAGAGCATAGTCATATGTAGATAATGCAGAAAGCCACCTATGGCCAGTGGCATCCAACTTAGCTGAGGTCTGCACATAGGTCAAAGGATTATTGTCAGTTTTACTAGTATTTTAGCCCCATACAAGTACTCATGGAATTGGTCAACAATAGCCCACTTCAAAGCTAGGAACTCTAACTTATGTACAGGATAGTTCTTTTCGGATGGGGTCAGGCTTCTACTGGCAAAGGCCACTGGTCTCAGGCCATTCTCGGCTCTTGGTACAACACAGCCCCAACCCTTGCAAGCTAGCATCAGTGTGCAGGACGTAAGGTTTTTGGATCGGCATAGGCCAGCACTGGAGCATGGGTAAGTTGATATATGATCTCATGAAAAGCAGTCTCACAATCAGGAGTCCAGCGGCCCCAAATACTTCACTCGGATGAAAATACACTCTTTCAGTCTTGAGGACGCTGACTTTTGGTATTTTTGTGGGTTGGGGATACCCTTGAGTAAGGTTAAGTAAAGGCGGATCACTCTTGAATAGTCCTTGATGAAGCGCCGATAATAACCACAGAATCCCAGGAATCTTGCAGTTCTTTTAGATTTTGGCTGTGGCCAGGTGGTCAAGGCCTCAACTTTACTTGGGTCGGTCTCTATTCCTTGGTGGATACTATGTGTCCCACATACTTTACTGATGTTTGAAAGAATTGGACACTTATCAATGGACAGTTTAAGGCCAAAGTCCTCCAGTCGGTCCAATACCTTAAATAATCTGCTCTCATGTTCCTCCAGTGAGCTGCCAAACACAATAACATCGTCTAGGTATACCAGGCACTCTAGTAAGTTCATGTCCCCACTGCACGCTCCATCAATCGTTGAAAAGTGGCTGGGGCACCTGAAATCCTTGAGGCATCCTCATGAATTCATAGAAGCCACGGACAGATAAAGGCCGTCTTCTCACGGTCCTCTGGGGCCATCGGGATCTGGTAGTACCCATCTGGAGATCCAGCACAGAGAACCACTTGTTCCGCTTAGGCAGTCCAAAGCATCCTGAATGCGGGCATTGTGTACTGATCAGGATAGTCCGCCGGTTTAAGGTGCGATAATCCACACACATCCTTACTGTTCCATTCTTTTTCCTCACTACACAATGGGGAAGCATAAGGGCTTCTGGATTCTTGTATTACACCAGCAGCTAACATCTCTTGCAGATGCCGCCTCACATCATCTATGTCAGCAGGTGCCAGGCGTCGAGACCTCTACGAAATGGTCTTTCGTCATGCAGCCGATATTGTGCTCAGCTCCCTGCACGCATCCTACATCCCATTCCTTTAAAGAAAACACCTGGTCTCTCTGGGCAAGCTTCTCACTGATCCTCACTTTCCATTCAGCTGGCAGCGGAGTCGCCAAATCAAATGTCAGGCGTTACTCTGTCATTCTTCCTTGAACTCTTGCTGCTGGGTAGCACTGCAGTGTCTGCACAATGCACATTAGCCAGGATGCAACCTCTGTTTACTCGAATGTCCTTTCAGACACATTATGAACTTGGACCATTACCCTTCTGGCATAAGCATGGGCTCTAGCGGGCAAAATACTAGGCATGACCAGCAGTTTCTCTGGCAATTTTCCATCGCCTGGTGCATCCAACATTAATATTTTATTCTTAACATCCTTTCTGATACGGACCTCTCCTGTAAGGTACACTGGGCATTTGCGCCAGGATCAGAGACTCAGGATCCTTCTTCCATACAATTCCGACCGGTTCCTCTGGTTCTGTTTTTCAGCATCTCTCTGTGCCTCATAGGCCTTCTTAATTAAAGCCGAACTCTTAAAGCTCTACTAGTCTTTGACCCCTGTTTTTCATAACACAACTGTGCCAGCCTTCCGAACATATGAGCATTTGTTCCAATCAACAAAGGGACACCATCATACAGTCCAGTGGGGGACACATCAAGGCTAGGGTCTCTACTTGTTCGGCCACTCCAGCCACGGAGGTGGGGAAAGACAGCCAAATTGGATATACCCGAATAGGGGTAGGCCTTCTCACTTAACCCCATACATGCAGTCCTTCTAATGGTTGTAAGGGTACGTCTGACAAATGCTTCTGATACCAATCCTGGAACATAATTGTCACTTGGGAGCCACTGTCTAATACAGCTCTTGTAGACACTCCATTCACCTTTACAGTGGTCTCCATGGAGGGACCCACTATTCTGGACCAGTCTGGAGAGGCGGTAGTGGGGGCCTGGGCAACTGACCTTGCCACAAAGGGCGTGAATTAGCATTTTGGTGCCCTCACTGGGATCATGTCGTCACCTCTTAACCACTGATTTCTTCTCCGAAGCTCTCCTTGTAGCCTATATGCAACTTTGTCAGTGTCTTTTGGGGACTGGCATTCCCTTTCACGTGCCCATCTTTCCCACAATTATAGCAAAACATACTTTCTGGAGTTTGAGCTGGCCGAGGCGCCACACTGGGGCCAGTAGGGGTATTACTAACTGGAAACCTGGGTGCCATCTTCTGTCTCATGCTGATAAGCATTTGGAGACATCTCGTCAGTTTCTCCACTTCCATGGTCAAGGAATTGAGTTTGGAGCTGTTATCAGCAGGAGATACAGGGTGGGTACCCCACCCCATAGCAGATGCAGTCGATATAGGTCAGGGCCTCCGTACTTTGCAGGCGTGGCTTCATAAAGGGACTGTTTTTGAATTCCTGATCTCTCTCAACAGTTCGCCCCATTGTGGCATATCTTTTCTTGTCAGAGCACTCATTGACTGTCAACCTCTGCCCCTGAACTTCACTTGATGGGTCACCTCAGTCACTCGGGTCATAGCCACAGCTGTTGGTGCAGGTACCTCCGAGGTCGCTTTTCTCAACTCCTCGAATTTCTCTCATTAACTCATCATAGGAGGGTGGGATTCCAGTCGATTTGCCAGGCGTAACTGAAGCAACAGCAGTTCTGAGAAGGGGCAGACTTAAGATTCTGTCCAGTCTGGTTCGGTCCAGTTCAATCGCTGGCAAACTACCCTTCTGAGGCATTCTTGCAACAATTTTTCCAGCCGAGAGACATACACAGACAACAACTCCCTTGGTACTGTTGTGCATTTCTTACTTCCACCATAGGTCCTCATCAGAATCTGGGCTCCCATACACATTCTCCAAGGCCTCAAGATAGGCCTGTGCAGTCGCTTCAGGGTTACTGGCCCGCTTAGCACGGATGGTAGCCAGGGCAGGACCTCGGAGGCTCTCACTAACCCTCTTTCGCCGGCCCGAGCATTGCCATTCTAGCACTTGGGGGCAACATAGTCTATCCAGGTCTCCCAGTCATCCTCCCCTTGGGGGTGGGAGGTGCCAGAGAAGATCCTCAACCTTCGGTAAGAGTCGTGACTAATGGCAGGTGCAGAAATAGGAGTCTGCATTGGTTCAGCCACCATTACGGGCACTGGAGCAGGAGAGGGTGTTGAGGAGGAACACCCCAGGTGGCAAGAATAGTTTCTTCAAGTCCTCCACAGTTTTCCCTCTCCCAGCAACCATTCAGCAAATTTCTCCTCAAAAGTTTCAGATAGTGGTGGGGCTGATTCCCCGGTCTTTACTGTCCTTAGTTATCACTCTCCAAGCAGTGAGGGCTCCTCTGGGTAATGGTCTGTGGCACTTGGAGCTATCTATGGGATCCTTAAACTCTACTAGGGCCAGGAAAGTGTGGGTGAGCAGATTAGCATGCCGACCCACCACCACAGGGTTTTGTAAACCTTCCACCTTGGAAAGTACTCCCTGCACAGTGTCCGTATGGATACCCAGGGGATGTCCAGGATAAGCATAGCATTTTGGGGTCGATCTCCTCCCAGTACACCACTCCACCAGCCGGTGCACAGCCACTTCTGTCGGGGTACCCATTTTTTCTTAACAGTGGTTCGTAAATATGGCCACTAGAGGACACATAATCCCAGCGGTGAGCCTCAAGATGTAACTCCAGATGGCGCTATCCCAGGGACTACTCCCCTGCCTGATTTGCCACCTAACAGGTTGAGGGGCCTGGATCCAATGGCGGGTGCCTCCACCCAGAGGTCAGGGTTTGCAATAATTAAACTAACTTGGTCACAGCCCTCTGGGACACTGCAACCCCTTTCTTCCCACTAGTGGCCCACACAATATATCAGAATTACCTTCACAGTATACACTTACCCCAGGTCTGGTTCCGCACTGGGACCTCCTGTGAAATGAGATACAGTGCAACAATCACAGTACAGTACTTTAACATAGACAAATACCTCAGGCAGTATAACTTTGCTGAAACAAGCAGCTCTGATTTATTTAGGGGATATAACAAGGACAGGGGAAATCAGGTTAATTAGCTTATCACTTTAATAATTCACTTATGGCTCTGTGCACAGGCTATCCCTATCAGTTACTGTCCCTGGGTACCCAAGCCCTAGTGGCTAGTCCAAACCGTGGCAGCTGGTGGGGCCCTTTCACACAGAGAAAAGGAGAATTAAACAGTCAGCAGTACAGTAATTCCATTTGGATTTAATGTGGCAATTCAACAGGAGCTATTCTGAATTAGTACTCACGACCTCCAAATAAGATAGGGTCCTTCAATGTCAGCAGGGCTCACTTGAGGTGCACAAACCTCTTCACACATCCATATAAAAGAAAGCACTATACCAGGCAGGCTGCATCTGTATCCCGATCGCAATTACTGCACAATACCCGGGAGAACACACAGCAGATTCAGTTCCTGACAGACCGAGTGTAATTTTCAGCAATTCCTCCAGTCTTCTACAGGGTGAGCCTGGTTTCTACTCTTCAGAGATCCTTTGATTCTTTTCACAGGACGGATTCAGTCCTAACAAGCTGCAGACCGGAACTCTGGGCCTTACACACGTTTTTTGACTAAAACTGCACACTGAAAAAGCACAGGGCTCCTTCCTTCTTCACTGCCAAAGCTCAACTCAAACTCCAACTGACAAAAACCGGGCACTTCCTTTGAGTTCCTCCCAGTTCTTGACTGGATTGGCTGTCACTCACAATAGACTGCTGCTGTTGGTCCAAAAAGGCACTGAAGTCTAAACTACATCTCCCAGAGTCACTGCCCATACAATCCTCTGTGGCTGGCTCAGATTATGAGTCCAAGTTCTGATTCGTCCAAGGCACCATTTTAGAGCTAGCTTACCCCACACTGATTGGTCCAGTTCAGCAGTTCAAACCAGAATGGGGAACTAGACAGACACTGTTCTGACTGCAAAAGAAAGCAGGTTAGACAAACTGTAATTTCATTATCACTCTAAATAATTTCTGGCAAACAGTTACATCTTTCAGATAGGTTCCCTTTGCACTCCTAGTGACTGCAAAATGAAGTGAATTAGCAGCAGCTTGAGTGGTACTCAATCAAAGAAACACACAGTCCCCCATACAAACTAATTATGTCTGCAAGACAGCTCTTAAAGAGACAGTACCAGAGGTTCTAAAACACTCACTGATAAATGGCTTAAATGCCAAACACCATTCAGGCTTGGAGCACTCAAGCAAGCTCCTGAAGTCTTTTGGGAACCCCATTTGCAGGGGTTACAGACGATAACTCCAAATGGAAGAGATTCAGCATTTGGTGTTCTAAGAAGCATATTTCTCCAGACACTGCTGAATTGCCTACAGTTCTGGACTATATGGTCCATCTTAATGGCCTAGGCCTCAGACCAGCTACTCTCAAGGTACACTTGTCAGCTGTTTCTGCTTTTCTGTCAGTGGGGAAGTCTTCCTCACTATCATCTCATCCTGTATTCTGTAATTTTTTTAAGGGATTGCTTCATACCAATCCTCCCTTTAGAGACCCTGCCACTGCCTGGGATTTAAATGTTTGAATTGCTCAACTTATGCAACCTCCTTTTGAGCCTGTGTCCTCAGCAGAGCTTAAGTACTTGACTTGTAAAACTGTGTTTTTGGTAGCCATTACCTCTGCCAGATGTATCAGTGAACTGCAAGCCCTGTCAGTGGAATCTGATTTTATCTCCTTTCACAGAGATAAAGTGGTCCTTAGAACCAATAGAATGTTCTTGCCCAAAGTGGTTTCAGATTTCCACTTGAATCAGTCTATGTCTCCTCCTGTTTTCTTCACTGATCATTCTTCCTCAGGAGAGAGGAGGCTACACAGTTTAGATGTTAAAAGAGCCCTTAGGTGCTACATAGAGTATACCAAGGGTCACAGGTTTGAGTCCCTCCAGTTGTTCCTCACTTATGGAGAAGTGGGAAAGGGCAAACCTTCCACTAAGAGAACTGTTGCCAGCTGGACTGTGTCTTGTATACAATTCTGCTATGAGAAACTGGGAAAGATGCCACCCTCAGGCCTGAGGGCTCACTCTACAAGAGGTATAGCTGCTTCCCTGGCTGCTGCCAGGGATATTTCTCTCTTAGAAATTTGTCACGCAGCCACCTGAAAAACAGTCCATACCTTTACCAAGCATTACTCTCTGGATATCCAGGCTAGGAGTAATGCTCGGTTTGGCACAGCAGTATTTCAGAACCTTTTGCCAAAGTAAGGTGCTGTCCCTCCTCCATGGAGGTACTGCTTGGTAGTCAGAATACAAGACTTCATGTTGTTTGAAGAAAAAATTACTCACCTTAGTAATTATGTTTCTTCTATTGGAGTCTTGCTGTATTCTGACCTCCCCCCCACCTCCCCTCTCAGAACCTGTTTTTTGGGAAGTGGGTGGGCAGGTGCAGTGTTGCACCTCAGGGGTGCTCCTTTACACCCTTTGCTTTTAGTTTGGGTGTTTCTCTTGTTGTTATTCTTATTTGAATAGATTTTTTGTTTTGGGTTTCCTACTTGAGTCTTCCCTTGGGAATTCAAAACTTTTTGTTGCCAGTTGGCTAGTAAAAAATGTACAATTTCCACATAGAATAGCTAGTGAGTTTTGCTCATAAGAATCTGACGGTTAGATTTCAAAGGGAAATGGACAGAGACATCAACCGAGCTTGAGCTCAGCATTCTGTGCTCTGCATAGAAAGTTAACCCTTTGTTTTCCTGGGCAGTTTAAAGGCTGAGGCTAACTGCATTAGTCAGAATACAGCAAGACTCCAATAGAAGAAACATAATTACTAAGGTGAGTAATTTTTTTCATTTCAAACACTGCCCCTCATGAGGGAAGGGATCGTAATTTGGTCTTGAGGCAGCCAGCCCATCCCATCCACTTCACAGTGTGCTGGCGCTGCCCCACACTCAGATGTTTTGTGACATGTACGTAGGGTGAGTGCAGTAGTGTGATCCATTGACATGAATGGGGCCATTTTATTATACATATTTTTATAAGTTAGACCCTATTTCAATATGAATAAAATCCACTAGTCAACTAACAAGGACCTTATTAGTTATAGTGATGGTTTTAATATCTGCTGAAATAGAGTAAGGCCAAATACTGTGTCAGAGTTTCACTTGAATCAAACCATAATACTACCTGTTCCCAAGACCACATTGCAACAAAGGGGAAGAGAAACTCCATTTGTTGGATGTCAAAAGGTCTCTTAATTTTTATGAAAGTGGAACAGAAGAGGTGAGCAGTAACAGCATACAACTGTTCGTTACTTATGGTGAGGCGTCAGAGGGACACCCTGATCCATAATCTCCTTCCCAAATTGGATTGTGTTCTCTACTAAATTCTGCTACATTAAGGCATGTAAACTTTTTCACCACCCTTTTGTCTAGGTATTGAAGCAAGGAGGGATGCTAAATTGGGATAATAATTTGGACAAAGCAATAGAGGTAGTCAGGGTACATCCAAGGGTATTGAGGGCGCTCAGGGTGGTATTGACTGCACCTCTGACAGTCCTGTTTAACAGCTCACTGGAAACAGGAGTGGTTCCAGAGGACTGAAGGAGGGCAGATGTAGTCCCACTTCACAAAAGTGGTAGCTGGGTGGAGGTTGGCAGGCCAGTCATCCTGACATTAGTGGTGGGAAATGTAATGGAATCACTGCTAAAGGAAAGGATCGTGGAATATCTTGAATACAGTGGGTTACAAGACCCAAGGCAGCGTGTATTCATGGAGGTGGGGAGGTCATGTCAAACAAATATCTTAGATTTTCTGACTGGGTTACCAAGGAATTAGATCAGGGTGGAGTGGTGGATGTGGCCTGTCTAGATTTCAACAAGGCTTTTGACACCATTCCACATAGAAGACTAGTAAGCAAGCTGTTTAGCTTAGGAGTGGATCCAAAGGTGGTAAACTGAATAAGAAATTGGTTAGAGGATAGCTGACAAAGGGTGGTGGTAAGTGGAGTTCCCACCAAGAAAGGGAGAGTGACCAGTAGGGTGCCTCAGAGATCAGTGCAGCGACCGGTCCTCCTTAATGTGTTTATAAGTGACAATGCAGAGGAGCTGGAAGGAAAGGTCTTCCTGTTTAGGGATTACACCAAAATCTGCAATAGGATGGACACTCCTGGGGAGGGCAGAAAGGATGACCAGAGAGTTGAGAAAATCTGAGGAGTGGTCAAGGGTGTGACAGCCAGATTTCAATGTGAAAAAGTGCAACATAATGCACTTAGGCACAGAAGCCCAGGGATGAAGTACAAAATGAGTGGAGTGGTATTGACGACCACATAGGAGGAAGGAGACCTGGGGTAATTATATCTGATGTGACCTAAAGGTGGTCAGGCAGTGAGACAAGGTAGTTGAGAGGACTAGTGGAATGCTGGTGTGAATAGGTAGGGGTATTACCAACAGAAAGAGGGAGGTGGTGTTGCCTCTGTGTAGATCACTGGTAAGGCCCCACCTAGAGTACTGTGTCCAGTTCTGGAGATCATATCTCCGGAAGGACATACAGTGAAGGAATTCCAGAGGAAGGCAACTAAAATGGTGCAGAGTCTGCATCAGAAACCCTACAAGGAGACTTAAGGACCTAAATATGTATATCCTGGAAGACAGAAGGGAGAGGTGGGATATGATAGAGCTCTTTAATTACCACACATGGCTAAATAGGGCACCGGAGGGAACTATTTTGTCAGAAAAAAGGTGCTTAAGAACAAGGGGACATGCTACGAAGCTGGAGCATGGTAGATTCAGGAGAGATGTGAGGAACTGCTTCTTCACAGAAAGAGTGGTAGATTCCTGGAATAGCCTTCCAGCAGAGGTGATGGCAAAAACCGTGGTGGAGTTCAAGAATGCATGGGATAGGGATAAAGGAATCTTAGTGGAAAAGAAGGTGGGGAGGGAGAAAGAGCCAGAGATCAAATAGGGTCTGCGGTGATACAGTAGGTAGGGAAAATGGGCAAACTGGATGGGCCAAGCAGCCCTTATCTGCTGTCAAATTATGTATTTCTATGCACTCTTCAAAATTAGTAAAGGAAAAATAATAGGAGTCCGTGACCAATTTACGGGGCAAAGGTCTGAAGGTGGTTTTTATGTGAATAAATGGTGCTAAAAAAGATGGGCTTGGAGGACCCTCTCAAAAATTTGGGCAATTGCCGCTAGGTGGCCAATTTCAAGATGGCCACCAAGAATCTCTAAAATGGCATACCTCAGCTCATAGTTGTCCTATAAAGCTGTATTTGGTGTCTAAATGGGCGGTTTATGGGTCAAGGAATTTGTTTCTTATAAAAATGGTATTTCTTGAAGTCAAAGACACAATGACATCATGTTCTCAAATTTCCACAATAATGGCTGCTTAATTCCAAGTTCCCACACCGCCTAAAACTTCAAATTTGTGTTTCTAAACTTAAGTATATGATGCATGTCATTTTTCAGTGTCAGAAAGACAGCCAACTTTTATTTTTCCAAAATTTGGTTTTGCACAATAACATTTTTAATTGAACAGTTTTAGTTTGGTAACATTAGTTGGATTGTACAATTATCTAATATCCATAATATTTGGAGCCTTATTGCTGTTGTAACATTCTCCAATTGATGTTTGAAGTGCTGTCTTCATTTGAACATTCCCAAAATCTCCTACTCATTTTCTTCTTCCGTGTTATTCTCAGAATCATAGTCTGCATGAGATTCTGCATCATGTTTTCCAGCTATTGAGACATTCTCTTGTGCTACAATATCCCTGAAGCCCTTTGGTAGAGGTGCCTTTGTGTATCAGAGAGGTTGACATTTCCCTTCAATCAGAGTCCAGCCATGGTCCAGTGGTGATGGTGGGGCATCAGGCTTGTCATAGTTGAGCAGGATGTACACCTGGTAGTTGACTCACTTCAACTTCAAATCATGTGAATCACAGTCAGGAGGTATTCCCTTGGTTGAGTTTCTCTTCATTTTTGTCCCACTTCAGTGCCCGAGCCTCAGCTAGCATCTTGCTGATACTGTCTTGATAGATAAACCTGATAGTGAACTTCACCATGTTGTCCAGAATATTTGGTGTCACTGGGAGATTCTTTCCAACACCTGACAACAACCTAAGTGCTGCTTCAGATTTCAGTGCACAATGAAATACTGACTTCTTTCCATGTCCAAAGAACCCTGAGACTGCATCTGCTCCTGTGTGTATATGAAGAGGTACAATGACTTGAGCAACTTCTTTTGAACATAGTGCCTTGCAGTCAGATACTGTATGTCCTTCTTCCTCTTCAAACCGAGAACACCGTCAACCTGGTGTGATACATATGCAGCTAGGACTACTACATCAGTGTCTTCTGCGTCAAGTACACCATCCTTTACTCCATTCTTTCTCAGTTGTGAGTATATATACAGAAGTATTGTGTCTGCTTCTATGTGGTGACACTGGAACTCTTTAATTTGCACATGTTCATCCTCAGAGGACAGATCCCAACAGTTGCTCCTCAAAGAATATAGAAATTGGATGGCTGGATGTTGATGTGCAAACACCCTGAATACACTCTTCAGGAATTGTTGGATACGTATTTTGTTGCCTGATTTTGTGAACATGTTGCGGCACTCATTTGAAACAGGCAGCTTATCTTCTCTGATTTTATTTATATATATATATATATATATATATATATATATATATATATTCCACATCCCTCCTGTGTATGATGTGTATGTTGTCCTACGTTAATGCTCACTGTCTTTGATGCTCATTTCTAAGTCATGTGGATCATTCACAAAGTCGATCTCAGAAGCTTTGGGGTGTTGAGTCAGGACAAGTGCAAATACGTTATGAGCATAATCTGCCCATGTGAAGTCAGCCTTATCATGCTTTTCTTTATCCTTTGCAGAAGGAGTGGCAAGCCTCGAAATGAATCCCATGTCTACTAGGGCAATGTAGCTACTGACAAGATGTAATGGAACCAGGTTCAACTTTTCAACTAACTTAGATTTTGCACTTTGACCATAGTTCCATTAGGATTGAATATTGAGAGTCATTCCTCTGTCACACGATGTTCCATTACTTGAGACAGGTCAAATTTCTCCTTGCACTTTTGAGCAAGAGAAATTACTTCTGCCATGGCATTGTTTTCCATTACAGTAGTCCTCATTACAATGTTTTTTGTTCTATCTCTGATAATAGGTTGTCTACTCAAGTTGTACCTTGAGTTTCTGTGAACTGTTGCATCAAATGATTTCTTAGTTGAAAACATCCGCTCCTGAAATAATTGGTTGACTAGTGATTCACCATTCTCATGTCCTGTTTCAAAGTCCTGGACAAGTTTTTCTGATGCAATCATTCCAGATTGGAGAGTCCTCAGAGTAGGCTTTGTATGATCAAAAGGATCACGGTAAAATTCTGTGATGCAGCTATGAAAATTCTGAACTGCCTGTTCGTTTGCTGTGAGTCAGGTGGTTGAATTCTCACTGTGGCATTGAGATGTTGTCTTCATGTTTGCAATGGCATGGAGAGAGACTCTGACTCTATAAAGTTTGCATTTTGAGTATGAGTTGGCAGCATCTTCTCATTCATTAATATCCTCATCCACCAGCTTTCATCTTTGAGCCCTTGTTCATTGTCATTTCTATTCATAAATCCAGCGGCAAGCAAGAGTAGGGGTTCCCCTGTCATTGATTGTGCAAATAAACCATCACGCATGTACTTGACTTTCTCCTCGGGCAGACAGCTAATCTCTAGCCAGAACTTAACAAGCCATCTTCCATATTTGTCATTGTCATATACTTGTATCTATGGCAACATTAATCTGTGTAATGCCTTGAATGCCTTCCAATCCTGAGTTCTTAATGCATGGATATTCATCATCAGTATTTCAGTCATGTACATGAAATTGAGCCAATACTTTGCTATTGAACTGTCAGAAGTGTCAACCATTTCGATTGCTTTCACAACAAATGAATATAACTCTTGATCAGCTTCTAGTTATTAACAGATCATCTTGAGCTCTTCTCCGTGTTTGTGGAGGGGTGTCTTCATTTTCCAGCTTTTCTTGTAGCTCTGGAGACAAGTGTATACCATCACTAAGTCCTTTTCAAATTATTCTGTGAGCCACTACCTCATACATTAGTCAAAGACATCTGATGC
Organism: Neoceratodus forsteri; assembly: GCA_016271365.2. Taxonomy (NCBI): domain Eukaryota; kingdom Metazoa; phylum Chordata; order Ceratodontiformes; family Ceratodontidae; genus Neoceratodus; species Neoceratodus forsteri. The sequence goes on from CM028129.1 coordinate 550,135,746, forward strand.
TTCTCTTATAATGTTTTCCATGCAGTGCTTTGTCAATTGGACCCTCTGTAATCATACTAGCTGCAACAAGAATGTCAGATAAACCAGATTCTTTGAATCGCTTGTTGATTGCTGATATGAAAGAACACTGTGCATGGAATGGACCTAGAAATGGAAGGATGAGTTCAAACTGTGCAGGATTACCAATTGAATAAAAGGCATTGATTTATTTTTCACTACAGTGACTATGTGACAAATCACCTCATGTACTACTGACTTCTGGGGTGGCTTGGGCAATGTGAGGTGCAGTACTGTATGCCTTCCTCTTTGTAATCAACTTCTGGATAATAGGTTGAAATCCAGAAAATGCTCCAACCTTCTGGCCTTCAGCCAGACCCTCTTTCCCATTGCTATCAAAATGAGCCAAAGAATGGACCATTTCTCGAATCTTTTGGCCTGAGTGTTTTGTGGGGAGATATCAACTTCAGCTCGAACTGATGGTAGACCACGTTTGACCATCTTGTAAGGCTGAACTCAGTGTTGCTCTTCACTGAGATTTGTCATCTCAAGAGGCTTTGCCATGGCCAGTTTAGGACAATTCTTAATAGACACTTCAGTAGCAACATCCTCTGGTTGAACGAACATCACGTTTGTGCGGTGAGATGCATCTACTCCAGTCAATGTGTCATCCTGAAAGTCGTTATTGTCTAGAATGGCAGTTCCAGGAAAATCATTGGCAAGCTCTTCAGGACAGCTGTCATTCTTCTCAAGCTCAGATTTGGCCAATGTAGCATACAGATTAAGAACATCCGGATCGCTTATTCTGAGTTATAATTTCTTCATCATGTCTATAATTTCATGACTTCTAGTCAGGCCATGAATCGTCAATGATAACTTGAACTTTAAGGACATGTTTTTCCCCATGATGAATAAAAATAACAGTAATGACAAGGCTGCAGTCTCTGGATCTTGGCAAGCATCACAGAAGTCACTAGAAGCAGGGTTGCCAGGTGAGAAACTTTTGTAACTCAGGATTAGGTTCTTCAATATTCTCAAGCTCCTCAATACGTGGCGGCCTGCTCATGCCTGTATCACATGATAACTTATCCTTCAAGTGCCAGGCAATGGTACTCAGTAATTGTTTGTCGCTCACTCCCCACAAGTAGATTGCTGCTTCCACATAACTTCCACCTGCAGATGTGTCATACACTATGGTACTCTCGTTTTTGTGGAAATGATCATGAAATCCGATACTGTATGCAAATTCCTTTTGAATCATCTGCTTAATTGTGCTTGATTTTGTTGTGCTTGTGTCATAACCGAAATTCCTCAACAGGTTATTGCAGTCCATCAGTAGTCCTTGTAATGTTCTTGGCTCATTCATATCCGATACAACTGTCTGTACATGTTTGAAGAACATTTCTCAAACTTCTGCAAGATGAACCTTTTGTAAGTGGAGATCTGAATTAATGTTTTTGTCCTGGTGATATATTGGAAAGATATATTTTTTCCAACAGGAGTGATGATACCGACTCAGCGGCAAAGGGGTCTGTTGTACAATCAAGTACAGCTAAGATACAGTTACGCATTGTAGATTGTTCTAGGTACACTGTGTGAGCCTTGAATGTGTACCATGCATCCATTTGTTGAGGACACCACTTGTCTCGGCCAGGATGTTTTTTGTCATCTGGCATCATGCACCAGACACAGAAATCTTTGTCCTGTAGAGGACCACTCTGTGAAAGTCTAGCAGGAGGGTCAGGAACATTTCAGGGGAACCATCATGCTCAGATCGGGATACGAGGATTTCTTGTATCTGCTGTTTCTCTTTCCTAGTTTTGGCTTCCTGAAGCTTCCTTTTACTCGTGAATCCAATCTTACACAGTGTATGAAAAAACATGCAAGTTAGACCATCATCCCACTTTACTTTCTCAAAAACACTTCCATATTTATCCAAACCCCTCCATTCCAGGGCTAAACTCTTCAGTTTGTTCCATGACTCATTTTTATAGTCACTTTTGTCTTCATCACACTCTTTATCACATAATATACACAGTTCTTTTATTGTCTTAACCCTGCTCCTTTTCTTTCCTCTCCTCTCGACTGTTGTACTGGTTTTATCAAGGGTGCCGACATCTTTCCAGTCACCAAAAACAGAACTTCATTTGGACACACCTGTGAAAAAATGTTGTTATAAGAAATTAATTCTGTGACCTGCAAAACCCCCATTTAGACACCAAATACAGCTTTATATGATAACTATGAGCTGAGATTTGCTATTTTTAGATTTTTGGCAGCCATCTTGATTTGGCCACCTAGCAGCAATTGTCCAAATTTTTGAGAGGGTCACCCAAGCCCATCTTTTTTAGTACCATATATTCATATAAAAATCACCTTCAAACCGTTGTCCCTGTAAATCGGTCATGGACTCCTATTATTTTTCCTTTACTAATAGGTAACCTAGAACTCTCTTTCCAGGTACTGCTAGGAGTCTGAAGTAATTTGATAACATCTATCACATACATGTTAAAAGAAAATGTTATTTACTGTATTGACTGCATCTGATGGATATGATGGAGTCAAACTCACCCTCCCTGCCTTCCCTATAGGTTCTTCAGTAATTTCTTATTTGTTAAAAGCATACTTGAACATTGATATAATTCCTTCTCCCTACATGGTTTACAGTTTTTAAAAGTTGATGGAAATGTTTGAATTATATGTTTTTAAATTACTCATGAGTTATTCATTCTTGGTCTCTTCAGTTAAAGATCTACTGTTCGAGTGCTGGGGAGCTTGTCAACAGCACAGTACATATATAAGGCATCCTTTGAATTACCCTAAAGTTCCAGGACATCACACATGTGGATTTGATGCAGTACCTTGGCCATCCATCGCACCCATTAGAAGAAACATAGTTATCACAGTGTGCAACTTTTTCTTTTTCTTCCATCTAATAGGTGACACAGCTAGCCTAGTGGTGGCCTCCATAGCTGCAGCAGGGCCTCTGGGGACAGGCAAGCTTTCTTGCCTGCCACAGGGGTTGCTGCAGCACTGGGTGCAGCCTCATCCCCTCCCCAGGCTGGCCACTCACTCTGCATCCAGAGTCTGCTCCAGAACCCAGGTCACAGCACAGCAGCACAGGCCAGTGGGTGATCCTGACCCAGAACTTTTTGTTTTCTATGGAGACTCTTCTTCCAGGCCAGAATCTGTCAGACCCTCTGGACTTGAAGACCACTCAGTCCCTGTCTTCACTAACCTTACCATATCAGCTATCTTCCATGGTTCTCCCTACATGGCAGGGATTTTAAATGGGGCCTGTCCTCCTACAGCAACTCAGTTACAATCCAGTGACTAGTGGGGGTCTGCATGGGACAGGAATAGACTGTACTGTCCATCCATCATATGGACAGAGGCTGGGGTTTCACTCCCCTGTATGATGCCTTCCTCCTCTAACATTGTGCAGACACAGAACTCTGGTAGCCTTGCACATGTACAGCATGCCCCTGTGGCAGAACAGTCTTTCTCTGGCCTACCGCAGAGGGTCCTGTACTGCCAGACCCAAGCATCAACCCTCACCAAACTGAAGTGCACTGCTGTCGATAGCTACCTCAGCTTCCCCTCCACCCCCAACAGTAGCAGCCCAAGTGTGCTTTTGAATCCAGGTTGTCTGCATAGCAGTGCACCAGACTGCCACCGATCCATCTCGGTAGCCCCAAACCATAAGTTTTTAGAAGTAGCAAGTTTGTCAAGGGAATAATATAAAATATTCCTTTTTAAAACTCAACTTTGACTAAAACAACTGTTGTTCACTAGCCTTATAGGGGTAGCAGGTACTGCTTTGCTATGTAGCTGAATTTGCTACTGCATGCACCATTATAGACACCATCCAAACACAACCACTACACACACCCCCCACAAATAATTATACACCCACCATTATAGACACTGCTTTACATAGACCATCATAGACACGTCTCCACACAGACCATTATAGACACACCTCCACACAGACCATTATAGACAACCATTCACACAGGTCATTATAGCTCCCCTCCACACAGACCTTTATAAAAAAACATACAGACCCCCCACACACACACAAGCATACACATACACTCACACACTATTCTAGACACCCTTCCACAGACATTTATACACAAACACACACATACACACACTACATACAACTCCTACAAGCACACCATTATAGACACTGCTTCACACATATCATTACAGACATCCATCCACACACAGACTATTGTAGGCACCACAAACATGCACCCATGGTATGCACCTCCAACAGTTACACACACCATTATGGACACCCCTTCACACAGATCATAATAGACACTCCTCCACACACAGACTACAGAATAGAGGATTGTGTATGAGCAAGCATACACAACAAGGCAGTTGTGATCGAGAGGTTTCTGTGGTAACCAGAGACCTTGAGAGCATAGCTCGAGAGGTCCGTTACCACAGAAACCTCGAGATCGTGCAGCTGCCTTGTTTGTGTATGTTTGCTCATACACAATCTTTTATAGTGTATGGGCAACCATTAGTGGCACTTCGTGATCCCCCACACAAGTCTATCAGAAAAAATAAGGCTCACTTGGGACTCTGTTACAGCATGCTTACTTCCCGGTCGCCGTGGGCTGCTCAATTGCGCATGTGCAAATGTGTTTGATCTTGTTGTGCTGTACCGGTGATGTACTCGGTGCAGCACAACAAGATTGTGATGCAATGAGGCAAGCACAACACTGTTGGGAACATGGATTTCCATGCTCAACAGCACTCCACCATACACTATATATACCCTTTTACACACAAAGCATTGTAGCTACCTCCTACTCACATAAAATACATTCTTCATACATTATAGACACCCCTCCACATAGTCCATAATAGACATCCCTCTACATAGACCATTATAGACACCCCTCCACACACAGACATTTATAGATACCAGTACCCTTTCACGAACAAGCCATTAGCCACCCCTTCTTTCATAACTCTATTACAGACACCTTTTCACAAATACACACACACACCACCCACACGCACACTACATACACACCCCTTAAAACCCAAATGCATCATTGTAAACACCTCTTCATACACTTCACTCAAGACACCCCTCCTAACACAGATTTTTAGAAACTATCCCACAAACATCACATACATTTTAGGCACCACTTCACACAGACCATTATATGTACCACTCCACTCAAACACACCACATGAATCCCACAACACACACCATATACCCCTTCACAAGCAGACAGTTATAAAATCACTTACACACACACACACACACACACACACTCTTACTTTGCTTTTCATTGTAAGGTAAATATCAGGGCAGGATAGCACAGATTATCCAAAGCCAGACTGGAATAAATTATTAAATAATTATAGATCGAGGGAGCGTTCCCGACCAATCGGAGTGCTCCTTTCCCCTGCGCATGAGGCACTCTTATTCTGTGAAGAGCGTCTCATGTGCAGTGCCCTGAAAACGGGCACGTTCTGGGAAGTTTTTTTTTTAAATATATTACTGATTGCGCTCAGTCAATAATATATTAATATGTCCCCTGTCACCACTCGTTGCTGAAAATGAGTGGTTTCATTTGCCTTCAGCTTGAGCCAGAATAGCTTAGTTTCGCTTTGCTGTTCTCACTCAGCTGAAGGCACGTGAAACCACTCATTTTCAGCAACGAGTGGCTCCGGAGGATGTATTAACACATAAACTAGACCAAAACTACATTCTTGCAGATTGATTAGCAAAGTCACAAGATGTGCAAATCAGTTTAGATTTCTTTTGCATGTGGACCATCACACAATTGGCAACTTTGTTTTATTGGAACAGGAGGGTTAAGATAATGGTTTCTCCTTTCTTTTATTGATCCTGTTACAGATGGCTGCATGCAGGAAAGACCGTCTCACACCACCAGCATTTTCTCTGGATCTATGAATAGCCTTCCCTGTACTGCTCTGAGTCAGCACAGAGCTGGCAAAACCTTCCCCACAGTAACCAGCAGTCACAGTGCTCCATCAGTTGGACAGCTGTCTATCACCTCAACCCCGGCTCCTATGGCCCACCGGGCAGATCTTGTAAACTGCATGAATGTTCTGGGCATGCTCAACTCCAACATCAGCAGGTACTATACTTCATATACTGTTATTCCCTCGAGTCTTTTGTTTAACTGAATTTGGTATTTGTGAAAAGAGATGGACCGCAGGACTAGAGACTAACCCTCTGTTTCTGTGCAGTAGCTTAGAAACTAATCCAACTTTTGCATCATTTGCATCTGCGGAATGGTGTCCCAGAACTTATTTCTTAAATTAAAACTCTCTTTGCTGCTCTCACGCTGACGGTCTTTCCCTAACAGACCTTTAGTTTTCACTGAAGATAGTGGTTGCCTGAGACAGTACTCCTACTATTTGACAGTTAAGTCTGTTTGTTTTACTTAATCATAATAGTTTTCAGATAAATGTATTCATTTTCAGTTATTTGTCTCTCATTTCTATGTTTTAGTAATATGTTTTTGTTAAAGTCACTATTTTCTTAGTTTCTGGGAACCAGAAAAATAACTATATTTGGGCCGGCTCAGCAGTAGGGTTACTGCTCATGATGCCGGCGATCAGGGTTCTGGAATGGACCTCGGTCGCTGGAGGGCCAGCCAGTGGGAGGAGGACTGAGCACCCCATGGGCTGCTCTCCTCCTTTCCCGCACCTGCTGCCTGACTGCCACCCAGTGATCATGGCTGGCAGTGCAGTTTGGAGCACCTTGTAAGATGGCAGGGCATCAGCTGGAGTCCGGAGCGGCAGCATGTCTTTGTGTGCGCCTGCCTCAGTGGACTCCCTTGGGTGCCACCGTCCTCTAGGAGTGGGTCCATAATGGGACAAGTGAAATCCCCTGAGCATTAGGAATCCCGGGGTCGTTGGTCCCCCCAGTTCCTGGTGGTCAATGAAGGCTGCCATGCCATTGGAACTCTCCCTTGGGACGGCCTCACTGCAGAGGGACAAATCCGCAGGGTTGATGTCCCCCAGTTGGCAGGGCTGTCGGGGGCAACCTCAGAAACCGTGGCCAGGTGTAAAAACCATAAATAAAATAAATAAATAAATAACTGCATTTTACTCTATTCACCAAGACCGTGCCAGAGTTTAGTCGTAACATTTAGTAAAAACATTCCGGTTCCCATTTCTACACTGTTGACGTGAAATTTACAAGTCGGCTCATAACAATTGTGGTTGACATTTAAACCGGTTCTCCAGGACTGAGGTCAGATTGTTGGCAGTGGTGTCCTTTCTGGTCTCATGTCTGAGTCTAGAAAGCCCCCCACTCCCCAAAAAAAAACTGTGTCCACTGGTTTTAAAAGTTGTACACAGTGTGGCACCAGTTTGCCTAAGGCAGATAGGCATACAGAGTGTTAGAAGTGTTTGAGCATTGTGAACAGTTAGGAAAATGCTGAACTTTACAAAGTGTTTTGCCCTAAAACACAAAAGAGGAGACCGGTGACTTCTGCCTCTCTGTTCAGTTTAAAAGATTGTTCCTCTGTAAAAGTTGCAAAACATAGAATTTGACAGCAGAAAAGATCCACTTGGCCAATCCAGTCTGCCCATTTTTTCCTACCTACTGTACCACCACAGACCCTGCTTGATCTCTGACTCTTTCTCCCTTCCCACCTTCCTTTCCATCATATCCCACCGTTCCCTCCTGTCTTCCAGGATGTACATATTTAGGTCCTTAAGTCTCTCCTTGTAGGGCTTCCGATGCAGACTCTGCACCATTTTAGTTGCCACCCTTTGAAGAAAATGTCAACCAAATCCTTTTCCCCTAAGGGAAGATTTCCAATGCAATCTCTGACCAAAAACCAGTTTGGTCTGGTGTACCCCAGGGCTCAATTCTGGGCCCCCTACTATTCAGCATCTTACTAACATACTAAAATGCCAGCAGAATAGGCCTAACGGTCTTTCATGTCTGCTCATTTGGTCAGCCCCCACCCTGTGTGCTGACCTTGCTGTCCCCCTCGCCTTCTCTGGCTTCTCCCTTTCCAGTTCCGGATATTCTTGCTGCATTGGATTTTGCTTCCAGAACCCTTCCTGTACCTGTCCCACCCTCTTGAACCCTCCACTGTCTCTGCCTCCACCAGCCCCCAGGCAGTGTATTCCATGGCTCCACCACCCTCTCAGTGAAGTAGCACCTTCTCCTTTCTCCCTGAATCTTCCCTCCTCCAGCTTCCACCCATGCCCTCTAGTGGCCCCTCCTCCTTCCTTCAAGCATCCTGACTGTTCCTCCCTATTTACCCTCTTCATGTACCTGAAGACCTCTATCATGTCCCCGGTCCCTTCTCTCTTCCAATGTGTACATATTTAGCTCTTGAGCCTCTCCTCATAGGTCCTGTCCCCAAGCCCCAAATCATTTTGGTTGCCCTCCTGGACCCTCTCCAGGAGGTTAATGTCCCTCTTTAAGTGTGGCCTCCAAAACTGCATGAGTACTCAAGGTGCGGCCTTACCAAGCAGTTATACAGAGGAGTATCACTTCCCTCCTTCTGGAGTGATCCCCTAGCGATGCATCCCAGCATCCTGTTAGCCTTGGCTGCTGCCCTCCTACAAGTCTCAGAGTTGTTCATCTTGACATCCACCACCACCCCCAGGTCCCTCTCAGCCATCGAGACTTGTAGCATTTCCCCCCCCAGGGTGTACACTTGGCCTGGGTTTCTGGCCCCCAGGTGGAGTACCTTGCATTTCCCTGCATTGAACCTCAGCTTCCACTTTCTAGACCACCTTTCCAGAGCCTCCCGGTCCCCCTGTAGGGCCACCCTTCCCTCCTCCCATCCACCACCGCCCCCAGTTTCGAGTCATCCGCAAAGAGACTCATTAACATAGGCCATAGTCGAAACTTCATTAACAATTTACCATCTGCCTGCCACCTGTACACACTGCTCTAAGCGGACAACGCTGTCATTTTTGGAAGCCACCCTGACCCGCAAATGCTCAAAAGTAACCTACAGAATGGTTTCCTGGACGTTGAGCACTGGTTCTCCAAACAGAAACTAGTGCTAAACTGCAAGAAGATAAAAGTCCTATTGCTCTCCTCTGCCCGCAGTAGATACAACAGATATGCTCTCGCTATCAGAAATAGCCAAGATGACCCCCTTGAACAAATAAAGCACTTCAGGTACCTTGGGGTCATCCTAGATAGTCACCTCACCTATACACCCACATCGAAAATGTAGCCAGAGCTGTCAGTGCTAGGATTGGTCTTCTCTATCGACTCAGAAAGTGTCTAACACCTGAAGCTCTCAATCTGGTGATTCACAGTTCGTTGCTCTTTTATCGACTATGGCCTTGTCATTTACGGAGCTGCTACCGATACTGCTCTCAAAAAGGCTCACTGTTGTGCTAAACAAGGCTGGTAGACTCCAAATGGGGGCATCCCACCTCACCCACACCTGCGATCTCTATAAACAGACTGGATGGCTCAGTCTATCTGGGAGAATTAAATACCACACCTGCCTTCTCACTAAAAAGATTTTACTTGGGTTCATGCCAAAGGGTCTGTGTTGTCTGCTTCACAAATCTCCAAAGACCCAACATACGCGCACATCTTCCACTGAACTACTACTAGTCCCACGGTGCCGGGCCACGCAACGCCAATGCGCCTTTTGTAGCAGATCACCTTCCTGGTTCAATGGACTCCCCAATAGTCTAGCTACCCTTCCTAAACTTGGAGAGTTCAAATATAAGCTCCGAACTCACCTCCTAACCGAAAACTCCTGTGATTGCTCCACCTAATTTCTAGGTCCCTTTCAGGACCTCCACTAGTCCATCCACCTTCTTGGACCTCCCCCTCACTGACACCTCTATCACCCTCATCTTACCACCCTCCTCCCTGCCTTTGCCCCTCTCCCCATCTTCCTCTCTCCCTCCCCTTTCAAATGCTTTTTCCTCCCCCCATCGTAGTTGCAAGGCTGCCTGGCTGCTCCTCTCCCTCTTGGTTCTCCCCCCCACACACTTTTCTTCCCTCAGCCTCTGATCAGGTTTTGCTAAATGTGTATATAACTGAAGCTTAATTGTCCTATACTATAATGTAAACACATGTGCATCTGTTCTGAAATATTCTGTATGACTTGTCTGCTTCCCTGCAACTGTTTGTAACCCTCCCTACTGACGTGGAACCTTTGTAAATGAGCTGCCTGGTGCTCAAAGGTATTTGTAATCCTAGAATGAATAAATAAATAAGGCATAACCCTCAAGGAATCATTCAAAAGACTCAGAATCTACGTCTGATGTTCATTGAGAAAAAGATAAGAAAGACAAAAAAAAATGACATGCTGATACTCTAGCATCATCTACCAGCCTAAAGAAAGCAAGAAAGGAGAAACAACACTGAGCCTGAACTATAGGAAAGTGGTCCCTCCTGTCTAGTCCCTTTTGCATTTTCCAACTACAAATGCCATTGGGCATTAATCACACTGCCACAAGAGGTTTAGCTAATGCAGTGGCCACTAGGAGGCATGTCTGGCTTAGAATCTTTAGCCTATCTCTTGATCTGCGAAACAAAGCAGCTGATTTCCCATTTGGAGAAAAATCAGTTTGGGAATCAGACAGAGAATTACATGGAGAAAGTTGACAAAAATAAAGCAACTTTCAATAATTTGATGGAAAAGGAAAAGAAAAACAGGGGTTACAACAAATCCTATGGAAGAGGAGTTAGACTTTTGTGCCCAACACGGCCTCACCCTTCCCTCTTTGTTCTATACAAAGACGACTTCCCTACCTAAGGACATCAGGGATATCCCTATCGCTACTTCTCTTGCTATTAGTGTTCAACTGGCATGGCTCATTAAAACTTTTTCTCCAGGTTAGAGAAGCTGTGGTGGGAGTCTTAGGCACCCGAACTCCGAGAAACCTAGAATCTCTGGCCTTACCCCAATCGATACAACTTGCCAGTGCATCCCACCCCATTTCTTCCTTGTATAAAGCCATTTGTGCCCTGGTGCCACACAGATTTGGGCTACCATCCATTTATAGGGAAGGAGTCCTGTCTTAGGATGCCTCCAACCACAACTGGATAGGCATGTGGTGCACCACCCACAGATATGTCAAAATAATCCAGCATAGGTTAATGCAGCTTAAAATCTTACAAGATATACATTATACTCCAGAAAAACTGCATGTCTGGAAGAAACTTGATTCTCCCTTGTGCCCTAAATGCGTCTCTGAGGTTGGCACATTGAAACACATCCTCTGGGATTTTCCCAAGTTTCAGTCGTCATGGCACCAGGTTGCTCAACAGCTCAACCACTTCCTAGGTCCGTGATGCCTTCACCCCTGAGACTTGCCAGCTAGGATTGGGAGTTGAATGCCTCATGGGTCACCGTAAATACCACTTCAAACTACAAGAAGTCCTAATGTATTCTGACATATACAGTAAGACCTTCCTGTTGTACTGCCCTGGCGATGAAAGGGTTAAAGCCTACATTCTAAGTAGTCACGCGCTCTGTTTCAAACCACTGTCCAGTACGTTCTATGCAACCATCAGATTCTTTACTCAGCCTAACTGTGAAGACATCTTGGAGAAATCTCCTCAGCATCTTGTCGGTTCGGGTAGTTATCATTGCGGTTTTCGACTACCGATAGTTTAAAAGAGTTTCAAACTACTGTCCTTCAGTACGGGTAGAATAGTCTGAATTTTTCTCCACAAAGTGGGTAAGTTCTCGGTTCTTTAGCGGTTGCCATGAACCACGAGGGAACTGATTTTATTTACTCCTTTTTGAGGTAAAGTCGTTTTTTGTGTGTTTGACATTGGGTCCGGTTAGCCCTGGTTAATAAAAAAAAATGAGTTTATCATTTTTTTTTCCTGATCGTTAATACCGGTCTGTTAACTAGGACTCTACATATTTAAAAAAAACTTATCTGGCCTAACCACCACTGGGGATAAGTGCTCAGGTTTGCCATGGAGTCACAGAAACCCGAAAAGAAAACCAGCCCTACTGGGTTTCAGCAATGTGTTGAGTGTGGTGAGACATTTGCCAAGACTGATCCACATACTACTTGTGTTTTCTGCTTGGAGTTTGACTACTTGAAAGCAGATTGTGAGATTTGTAAGAATTTCTTTCAGTTGGCGCTAGATAGGTGACTTAACCAACTGAATGAAAAAATGGCCAAAAAGTCCACTAACACAGATGGCTGGTCCAGTTCTGGTTCAAAGGAACCGGAGGGAGTGCTCCCTGACCAGGGCGATATTCCCTCTACCAAGCGAACCGTGGAGATGGCCCTTGAAATGGCTGCCACGAAAAAGAAGAAAAACATACCGACCAGCTGCTAGGCCTCGATCGGTTGCAGTTCCGATCACTGAAGAAATTGCTAATGCTAAAGGCATTATTCAGTCACTGCAAATCGGTTCAACTGAACCGGTGCAGCATCCGGTTGCTCCTCAACCAGGTCAAACTCCTGATTCTCAGATCCAACCTGACTCTTGATATTGATTGTTCCTGGAAGCAGGAAGAGGAGGACTATTTTGGTCCCATTGAACCTAAAGTCTCACCTGAGCATAAAAGAGGGGGTTCTCCACCTAAACTGCCAGGGGATGCTCTCACTCACTTTTCTTTCATGAAGAAAGTGGCTGAAACTCTCCAGTTACCGGCACATGAGCCCTTAGAAGTGGAAGAAGAGATGGATTATGTGGAGATGATGGATGTATCTGCCACAAAGAGGTTGGTGATACCCATGCATAGATCTCTGAATAGACAGACCTTAAAGATTTTAAGTACTCCTACTTCTGTCCCTCCTGTGGATAAGAGGACAGATAGAAAATATCCAGTTGCTGGGAATGGCACCAAATTTTTCTCTGGTCATCCCGGCCATGAAGGTGTGGTTCAGACCACTGCCTGTGAAAGGCAGGTATACCTTTGGCTTCCCATCCTCCTGAGAAGGACTCCAGGAAAATCGACTCCATGGCTAAGAAAGCATGCTTGGGGTCATCTCTGGGTGTCAGACAGGCTTTTTACATGGCCTATGTAGCAAGATACCAGAAGAAGCTATGGGAGTCAGTATCCCCACTGGCTGCAAGGGCCCCAGCTGATTTGGCTGCAGACTTAGTGAGGTAGGCTAGGAATGGAATAGAGGCTTCGAAACAACAATTCCATATGGCTGTGGATGCCAATGATGCGGCATCCAGAGTTATGGCCACCTCTGTGTCCTTGAGAAGATTTTCTTGGCTCAGAGCCACTAATCTTTCTCAGGATACCCAGACTAAGGCCTTGGACTTTCCTCTGGCACAGAATTCCCTTTTTGGGATCAGAGGCCTATATGAGGAAAATGGATGAGTATAGAACTTCCCACAGGAATGCTTGCAGCTAAGGAGAAGGCTGCCACCCCCCAGAAACAACAAGGATGGGGAGGCAGGGGCAGGCCCTATCAGAGACCTTTCTATCATGTCCAGGCCTTCCTTGCTTACCAGCAGCAGCCTGAGTACTTTAGGGGAAGGGACAGGAGAGGTGCCACTTGTTCCGGCCCTTCTCCCCAGCCCAGAACACCAGCTAAGCAGACTCCCTGAAGAGTCATGGGTCGCCTCCCCAGATCCAGTAGGAGGCAGGCTGGCCTATTACCTGCAGAATTGGCATTCCATAATTATAGACAAGTGGGTTCTGGAGGTAGTAGGTCAGGGCCTTGCTCTGAGCTTCAGAGATTTTCCCAGGCTGAGAGCAAGGTTGTTCAAACAACATGAAGTCTTGCTGTATTCTGACAATAGCAGTGAGTCCCAACCTTCAAACTGCCCCGGAGATGAAAGAGTTAACTTTCCATGCCAGGCATGGAACGCTGAGCTCGAGCTCGGTTGAGACTCTGTCTGTTGCTGTTTGAACTCAAACCGTCAGATTCTTTACTCCGCCTCACTGAACAGTCGCTCCGGAGATTTCTCCTTCTGCTCATTTCAATTTGTCGGTTAAAGTACCGCTTTTCTCGGTTTTTGACCGAATTTAAACCGCAACCTGTCGGTTCAAGCTCTGTCTGTGGTATTTGTGAGTACTAGATAGGTTTATATTATTTCTATTCTGTGTGGAACTTGTAAATGGTTCATTGGTTCAGTTTGAACCAATCAAGTTGTTAAAAAATCTTTATCTGAACTTTTAGAGTGTGGTTACCGGTTCTTATCTGTTCTAAAAGAACCGGATTTTATTACGGTTTTTTCCACAACCCGTGACACGGTCGGGAACCGATAAGAGGGTCTTGCCTGGCGGATTGCCATTAAAAGGGTAAGTTTGGTTAGGACTGGCACAATGTCTGAGAAACCCAAAAGAAAAACTGGGCCCACTGGGTTTCAACACTGCAGTGTGTGTGGGGAAGTCTTTGCTAAGGCTGATCCCCACACCACCTGTGTTTATTGTCTGGGGTTTGACCACCTCAATGCAGACTGGCAGATTTGTAAAAACGTTCCTGCAGCTACCCTAGAAAAACGAGTTGGTAGGCTCAAGGAAAGGGAGGTCAAAAAGTCCGCTGAACCGGATGGCCAGCCCGGTTCGGTTCAAACCGAACCAGAAGGAGTGCCCTCTGACCAGGGCGAGACTTCTTCGGGCAAAAGGAGATCCGATTCTGAGGAGTCAGTTCCAGCTAAGAGAACAAGAAAGGAAAAATCAGCTGGTGTGGATCCAAAACTTTCTTCTCCAACCGCTGAAGAAATAGCCAAAGCGATAAAAATTGTGCAGTCGCTTTCCCCGGTTCCGACCAAACCGGCACCACCAGGGAGGCGCTCGGTTCGGCCGGTTCCACCGGTTCAAGATTATGATTTAGAGGAATATTATGAACTGGAAGAGGAGTATGAGGAAAGTGAATGTGGTTTGAAAGTCTGGATGTGCCCATTGACCCGGACATCTCCCCAGACAGACCTTCAGGAGTGTCTCCTCCTAGGCTTTCTGAGTCCCCCTCCCATTTCATGTTTTATAAAAAAGTGGCTGAAACCCTCCAGCTTCCTATGGAAGAAGCTGTGGATGACCAGGAGGAGCCTGACTATGTGGAAATGATGGATATCCCAGAGTCTAGGAGACTGTCTTCCCTTACACAAATCTTTTGGGAAACAGACATTTAAGATTTTAAAGACTCCTAACACCATACCTCCTGTGAATAAAAGAATGGACAAGAGGTATACATTGTCAGGCTCAGATATGGAGTTCCTTACACAACAATGCAGCCATGTTAGGGTAGTGCAGGCTGCAGCCTGTGATAAGGCAAATATTCCCTTGGCTTCATACCCCCCAGACAAGGACTCCAGGAGGATTGATGCCATGGCAAAGAAACAGTACATGGCAGCATCCTTGGGACTCAGACAGGCCAACTATATGGCCTATACTGCTAGGTATCAGAAATCCAGATGGGACACTGTCATGGCTTTAGAAAACAGGTCCCTGGCCAGCTTGCCAAGGAGCTGGAGCAGGTGGCTGCTGATGGTATTGAGGCATCCAAGGTGCAATTCCATGCTGCAGTGGACTCCAATGATGTGTCTTCTAGAGTCATGGCTACATCTGTGGCACTTCGTTGAATGGCTTGGCTCAGATGTACTAGCCTGTCACAGGATACCCAGACTAAGGCCATGGATTTTCCTGTTGTGGGTAAGTCTCTGTTTGGGGAGCAAACAGAGAATTACATGAAGAAAATGAATGAATATAGGACCACCTGTAGGAGTGCCCAGGCCAAGGAATGGCAGGCTACTCCTCAAAGGCAGCATCCCAGGGGCAGGGGCAGGCCTTTTCATATGCCTTTCTACCAAGCCCAGGCCTTCTCTTCTGCCTATGCTCAGAGGGGGTTCTTTAGAGGAAGAGGCAGAAGGGGTACAAGCAGACCTGCTTCCACCCCTCAGCCAAACCCCCCTTGCCAAACAGGCACCCTGATGGGTTTGCCAGGGCCGATTCTCCACCACCTGTAGGGGGCAGGCTGGCTTACTTTGTCCAGGACTGGAAGTCTCTAACATCAGACAAGTGAGTCCTGGAAGTAGTAAGCCAGGGACTGGTTCTCAGCTTCAAAAAATTTCCAAAGCTGAGAACCAGATCTTTTCCACCTGCAAATCCCTCAGAGGCACTTGCCCTAGAGGCAGAGGTCTCTTCCCTCCTGACTCTCAGAGCTGTGGAATGGGTTCCACCCCTACACCAGGGCAAAGGATTGTACTCCAGGTACTTCCTTACCCCAAAAAAGACAGGAGAATGGTGGCCCATCCTGGATCTCAGATATTTAAACAAGCACCTTTTAAAGCCAAAATTCAAAATGGTGACTCTGGGAATAATTCTACCCTCTCTAAGGCCAGGGGACTGGTTAGTTTCCCTGGACCTCAAGGATGCCTATTTCCATATTCTCATCAGAAGCTCCCATCGAACGTACCTCAGGTTCGAGCTGCCCTCAGACCATTACCAGTTCAGAGCAATGCCCTTCGGTCTAACCTCTGCTCCAAGGGTGTTAACAAAATGCCTGGCAGTAGTAGTTGCTTCTGTAAGAAGGCAAAGGATTGCCATCTTCCCACACCTGGACGACTGGCTCATAGTAGGCCAGTCCCCAGACCAAGTCAGGTTACACTTACAGATAACTCAGCAACTGCTCACCTCTCTGGGTTTCCTTCTGAATCTTTCAAAGTCAGTTCTAGAGCCTGTTCAGCTCCTCACCTTCATAGGTGCAGAGCTAGATACAGAAAGAGGCCAGAGCCTTTCTTCCCTGGACAGGGCAAGGACCCTTATCACTCTGGCCTCCTCATTCACCCTACAGGTGTCTCAACCAGCAAGGCATTTTCTGCAGCGCCTGGGCTCTGGCTGCTTCTACAGCAGTGGTGCAAGGAGCAAGATTTCAGATGAGGACATTCAGTTCCATCTGAGAGCCTTTTGTCTCAGAAAAGGACCCTCTGACCAAACTGATCCCAGTGACTCGCACCCTGATCCAGGCCTTGCAGTGGTGGCAGGATCAGAACAATCTGAGACAAGGAGTTCCTTTGTCACTCAGTCTCACTCTTTAATCCTTACTACAGATGCCTCCCTCTTGGGGCTCACTTGGGCGACCTGACCACCCAGGGGTTGTGGTCCCCTCAGGAATCTCTGCTTCACATCAATCTGTTGGAACTCAGAGCAGTATTTCTAGCACTTCAAGTTTTTTCCAAGTCTGTTCAGAACAAAGTTATTCAGATCAGAACAGACAATACCACCACAATGTGGTACATCAACAAGCAAGGAGGCACTCGGTCTATGGCCTTGTGCACAGAAGCAATGAAGTTGTGGTCTCTGGCTTATTCTCTGAACTCCTCCCTCACAGCAGTACACCTCCCAGGTAAGGACAATGTCCTGGCAGGTGCTCTCAGCAGGATATCTCAGGGCCATCACGAATGGTCACTGGATCCCCTGGTCTTGGAGGTGATATTCTCCAGATGGGGCACCCCACAGATAGATCTTTTTGCAGCCCCAGACAATCACCAACTTCCCCTTTTTTGCTGCAGGCCCCCAGTGTTGGGCTCAGTCCCCCTGGATGCCTTAGTTCTCAATTGGGAAGGGAATTTCCTGTATGCTTCCCCCCTTCCCTCTCCTGTTCAAAGTGCTAGTCAAAATCAGGTCTCAACCCTGCAAAGTGATCCTGATTGCTCCAGACTGGATCAGACAGCCCTGGTATCCTCTCATATTGTCCTTAACAGTCCATCTTCCCCTGGCTCTTCCCAGGAATTACAACTTGTCAACTTGTGCTCAGGGGAGGGTTTGGTACCCGAATCTCAAATCTCTCAATCTCAAGGCCTGGCTCTTGAAGAGTTAGAGTTTGCTGATTTACACCTCTCCCAAGGTGCTATGGATATTCTAAAGGCTTCTAGGAAGCCTTCCACCAGAACTACTTATAATTCCAAGTGGAAAAGATTTTCCATATGGTGCTCTGGGAAGCATTTTTCCCCAGAGTCTGTTGATCTGCCCACAGTCCTTGACTATATGGTCCATCTGAATAGCTTGGGACTCAGACCAGCTACACTAAGGGTGCATCTGGCAGCTGTTTCTGCCTTCATTTCAGCAGGTAAGCCCTCTTCTCTTTCAGCTCACCCTGTTTTCTCCAAGTTTTTCAAGGGATTGCTTCATTCCAATCCTCCATTCAGAGACCCTGCCCCTGCTTGGGATCTTAACATTTGCATTGCTCAGCTTTTGAGCCTTTGTCCTCAGCAGAGCTTAAGTACTTGACTTGGAAAACTGTGTTTCTGGTGGCCATCACTTCTGCCAGACGCATAAGTGAGCTACAAGCCCTGTCAATGGAGCCTGACTTTATTTCCTTCCATAGGGATAAGGTGGTCCTCAGGACTAACAGGAAGTTTTTGCCTAAGGTTTCAGACTTCCACCTTAACCAATCTATGTCTCTTCCTGGGTACTTCACTGACCATTCCTCCCCTGGTGAGAGGAAGCTGCACAGTCTAGATGTGAAAAGAGCCCTTAGCTACTATATAGAACATACCAAGGGTCATAGGTTTGACTCCCTCCAACTGTTCCTCACTTATGGTGAGGTTGGTAAAGAAAAACCTGCCACTAAAAGATCCATTGCCAGGTGGATTGTCTCTTGCATCCAATTTTGCTGTGAAAAATTAGGTAAGGTTCCACCCTCAGGCCTGAGGGCTCACTCTACTAGAGGTACAGCTGGTTTCCTGGCTGCTGCCAGGGATATTCCTATCCTGGAGATATGTCAAGCAGCTACCTGGAAACAGTTCACACTTTTACCAAGCATTACTCCCTTTATATCCAGGCTAGGAGTGATGCTCGGTTTGGCACAGCTGTGCTTCAGAGCCTATTTCCTAAGTAGGTTCTGTCCCTCCTCCATGGAGGTACTGCTTGGTAGTCTGCTATTGTCAGAATACAGCAAGACTTCATGTTGTTTGAAGAAAAAATTACTCACCTTCGTAATGTCGTTTCTTCTAATGGAGTCTTGCTGTATTCTGACCTCCCCCCCTGCCTTCCCCTCTCAGAACCTCTGTTTTTGGGATGTGGGTGGGCAGTGGCAGTGTTGGCACTCAGGAAGTGCCCCACCTTTTTTGTTATCACCCTTTCTTTGGGTGAATGAGTGTTGTGTTATTTCATTTTTTCGGTCTCCTGACTTGAGTCTTTGTTTTGGGACCAAAAAAAAGTTGTTATTATGTTAGTAGCCAGTTGGCTAGTGTAGGTTTACAGTTTCCACACAGGATCTCAGTGAGTTTAGCTCGTAAAGATCTGATGGTTTGAGTTCAAACAGCAACAGACAGAGTCTTAACCGAGCTCGAGCTCAGCGTTCCATGCCTGGCATGGAAAGTTAACTCTTTCATCTCCGGGACAGTTTGAAGGTTTGGACTCACTGCTATTGTCAGAATACAGTAAGACTCCATTAGAAGAAACAACATTACTAAGGTGAGTAATTTTTTCTTCAAGCCTGCCAACCAAGCAGAAGCATTGGAAGCAGAGGTAGCAACTCTTCTTAAAGACAGGGCAGTGGAACCTGTCCCTCCTTCCCAAAAGGGAAAAGAGTTGTACTCAAGATACTTCCTGACCTTGAAGAAAAATGGGGATTGGCGGCCCATTCTAGATTTAACATTTCTGAACAAACATCTAACAAAACCAAAGTTCAAGATGGTCACTCTGGCTATGATCTTACCCACTCTCGGGCAAGGGGACTGACTGGCATCCATAGACCTCAAGGATGCCTATTTTCACATTCCCATCAGGCAACCCACAGAAAGTACCTGAGGTTCAGACTGCCATCAGGCCACTATCAGTTCAGGGCCCTACCCTTTGGCCTGATCTCAGCTCCCAGGGTGTTCACAAAGTGCCTGGCAGTGGTTGTGGCACACTTAAGGCACCTTGGGGATCTCAGTGTTCCCTTACCTAGAGGACTGGTTAGTCATAGGACAGTTTCAGCAGCAGGTGGCAGAGGCTTTATCCCTCACTCAGAACACCCTACTCTCACTGGGATTCTTGCCAAATGTCAAAAAGTCAGTCCTGAAGCCAGTTCAATGCCTGGAATTCATAGGGGCAGAACTAGACACAGTGAGAGGAAGGGTAGTACTTCCACTAGACAGAGTGGACAGTCTGGTACAGCTAGCAGATTCCTTTAATCTCCACTCACCGAGGCCAGCCAGGCATTTCCTACGGCTATTAGGGCATATGGCTACTTCAGTAGCTGTAGTTTCAGGAGCAAAGTTCCAGATGAGGGACATTCAGTTCCATCTGAGGTCATTCTGGTCCCAGGGAAGAGACTCATTGTCAAAGCTGATACCAGTAACTTCTACACTGCTACAGGCCTTACAGTGGTGGCAGGACAGGGAAAACCTCAGGGTGGGTGTCCCATTCCTATAGCAAAATCCCTCTGAGGTACTTACCACAGATGCATCCCTCTTGGGTTGGGGTGCCCACTTAGGGGAGCATACAGCACATGGTACACGGTCTCCTCAAGAGTCCCTTTTGCATATAAATCTGTTGGAACTCAAAGCAGTGTTAGTGGCTCTTCAGTCATTCTCTGCCATGATTCAGGGGAAGGTGGTGCAGATCAGGACAGACACCACCACCATGTATTACATCAACAAGCGGGGGTAAGAAGGTCCACTCTACTTTGCACAGAGGCCATGAAGATTTGGAGTCTGGCTTACTCCCTCAAGGTATCCCTGTCAGCAGTCCACCTTCCAGGGAAGGACAGTATTCTGGTGGATGCTCTCAGCAGAATCAATCAGAACCACCACGAATGGTCACTGAACAGACAGGTTCTACAAACTGTCTTCAGTAGGTGGGGCACCCCGGAGATAAACCTCTTTGCAGCCCCAGACAATCATCAGTTGCCTCTGTTCTGTTACAGGCCTCCAACACTGGGCACAGTACCCTTGGATGCACTTCTTCTGGACTGGTCAGGGAAATTCCTGTATGCCTTCCGTCTGTTCCTCTTGCTGCTCAGGGTGCTGAACAAACTCAGGTGTCTACCTGCAGCAATGATTCTGATAGCTCTGGACGGGGCCAGACAGCCTTGGTATTCGATGTTACTGGTCCTGTCATCGACGTGCTCAGTTTGCCTCCCCAGGAGGTACAAACTGCTGACCTCCTCCCAGGGGAGGATTATGTACACCAGCCTGGGGTCCTTCAGACTGAAGACTTGGTTCTTGAGGATTTAGAGTACACTGGTTTACAACTCTCTAAAGGAGTTCTGGACATTCTGAGGGTTTCCAGAAAACCATCTACCGGGAAAACCTATACCTCCAAATGGAAAAGGTTCACCATATGGTGCTCTAATATAGGTGTTGACCCACAAAGGACTGACATTCCAGTCCTGATGGACTATTTAGCCCATTTACACTCCTTGGGCCTTCGGCCTTCTACCCTGAGGGTGCATTTGGCAGTAGTTTCTGCTTATTTATCAGCAGGAAAGGGCCTTCCTAGCTTCAATCCTATATTCAAAAGTTTTTTAAGGGCTTGCTGCATATGCACCTCCCCCATAGGGAGCCTACCCCTTCTTGGGACCTGAACATCTGCAAAGCACAGCTGAAGCAGCCCCCCTTGAGCCTATGTCCTCAGCAGAGCTGAAGAATGTGACATGGAAAACTGTGTTTTTGGTGGCCATCACCTCAGCAAGACAGATCAGTGAGCTACAGCACTTGTCACTGGAACCAAATTATATCTCATTCCACAAGGACAAGGTGGTTCTCTGAACAAACAGGAAATTCCTCCCCAAGGTGGTTTCTGATTTCCACCTTAACCAGTCTATGAATCTACCTGTCTTCTTCACTGAACACTTTAGTTCAGGGGAATGTAGGCTGCATAGCCTAGATGTAAAAAGGGTTGTCAGCTATTACCTGGATCATGTCAAGGACCATAGGAATGGAAACAATCTGTTGTTTCTGACCTATGGAGAAGTGGGTTAGGGTAAGCCAGCCGCTAAGAGAACCATTGCAAGATGGATAGTGTCATGCATCCAGTTTTGTTATGGAAAGCTGGAAAAAGAACCCCCTATGGGCCTGAGGGCTCACTCCACCAGGGGTACAGCTGCTACTATAGCAGCTGCAAGGGACATTCCCTTATTGGAAATATGTAAAGCAGCTACCTGTATAACTATACACACATTTACCAGGCACTAGTCTGGACGTGCAAGCCAGAAGTGATGCTAGGTTTGGTACAGCATTATTGCAGAGCCTATTTCCTAAGTAGGTTCGATGCCCACTTCCAAGGGAACTACTTGGTAGTCTGCATATGTCAGAATACATTAGAACTTCTTGTAGTTTGAAGAAAAAATTACCACAGTAATGTTGTTTCTTCTAAAGGAGTCCTAATGTATTCTGACCTCCCACTCTGCCTCCCCTACCAGAACCTGGAGTCTCTGCACTCCAGCTGTTCCATTTTGTTGTTGATCCTTTAAGTTGGTTATCTTTTGGGCATCTGTTACTTGAGTCTTTTATCCCTTCACTAGGATTGGTGGAGTATCCTACAGTATGGTTTAATATACATCTTCATAATGATTTTCAATCAATGAGATAGTTTAGAGTCTCTGTTTTTTAATTGTTTGTAAGAATCTGATTGTTGCATAGAACGTACCAGTGGACAGTGGTTTGAAACCGAATGTGTGCCTACTTAGAATGTAGACTTTAACCCTGTCATCTAGGGGGCAGTACAACAGGAAGGTCTTACTGCATATGTCAGAATACATTAGGACTCCTTTATGCTCATTACATAGGCTGTTAAGAAAGTCATTTTTATGTTTGCCACAAGAAACATTTTGAGGAGAGGAGAGTATTGCAGAGGTGTGGCAGTGTTTGGCCAATCCAGCCAGTGCTTTCAGAGGATCATCCCTCAGCCACCAATCAACAGGGAAGCTGTCAATGATGGCAGTTTCAGAGTGAGTGCTGGACATGAAAGAAATCTGCTGCTCCAGTCATGGACAGTTTAGTCATTGCAGCGGCAGATCTCCCGCAACTAGGCAAATTCCAGCCATCGCATTACAGTGCACAGTAATGAACATGGCTGGACCTACAACAACTTGTTTGCTCAGTGTGTCTTTCTAGTGAAATAAATAAATGAGCCCATGCAAGAAATTGGTGGCTCCTGCCGCCACCACACTCACCCCAAAGCCGACATCGGGTGCCCAGTCCCTCGGTCGGCATGCCCTACCCAAACCCAAACATATATTTTGCTGACAACGGGGTGCCCAATCCCTGTGTCAGCATGCCCCCCCCCACACTATTGTGGCACACTGGAAGCCCATCCAAGTGTGCCAAAGTAATTCTTATGTTTTTCCGACACCGGAATGCCCACTTGCCCTCATGCCCCCTTTTTGTCAGCCAACCTTGGGGTGCCCAATCCCCGGGTCAGCATTGGTTTCCCTTCCTCCACTAGTCTGGCACACAGGGAGCCCACCCCAGTGTGCTGAAATCCATTTTGTTTTCACCTGTAAAAAAGAAAACAGTTCCACGACGTATTTTCTTTTTTTAAACCTGAAAAAAAAGAAAACGGTCGCTTATCATTCCCACCGGCCCCCTCCCCCAACCCACACCGTCCCTCTGTGCACCCCACCTCCCTGCACCCCCCCTCACCCATACTTACCTCTGGAGGTTGGGAGCAGTGATCTTCTGTGGACCGGTAACACGTCTGCATTCTTCAGAGACCAGCCGGGAACTGAAGAAATTACAGTAAGCCCTATAATGGCAGTGTATGGAGGGTTTTCAATTTAGGTTGATATCTCAGCCAATTTTGGGAGTTGTGGCCCCAGATTTTCAACATGGGGTTCTTGGGACCCTGCCTCATGAACACTGGCACTGTCATTTCGTTTCTCGGTCCCGAAAGGGAATTTTGCGGTCACTGTGCGGACTCACCTTTCAAGATCGATTAATGAAACGACAGTGCCACTGTTCATTAGGTGGTGTCCCAAAAAGCCCATGTTGCAAGTTTGGCGAACAAACTCAAAAAAATGACTGCATTAGGAGCATGCATTGCGCAGCTTGTACTCACGCTCGTAATTTCACCATTTTTTTATATTTTCACTCCATATTTCCAACATTGCCATTTTTTCACACCTCCTTATTTATGAACAGCATAGCTGTCATTTTTTGCACTTGCCCAAAACATGTTTTCGCACCTGTGGCACAGTCGCTCTGCCAAATCAACTTTTGGGACAGAGTAATGGAATCACAGTGCTACTGTTCACGAGGGGAGGTCCCAAAAAGGCCATGTTGAAAATTTGGTGAACAAATTCCAAAAAATGACTGCGTTATGAGCTTATGTTATGCAATTTCTACGCATACTCGTAACTTCGTCAGTTTTTCATATTTTCACTCCAGATTTTCAATATTGCCATTTTTTCACACCTCCTCTTGAACAGTACAGATGTCATTTTTCACATCCTGCCCAAAATGTCTTTTCGTGCCTGTTGTACCAAATGGTGCATTCATGGTGCGAAATCACCTTTTGGGATTGAGTAACAAAATGATAGTGCCACTGTTCATGAGGTGGGGTCCCAAAAGCCCATGTTGAAAATTTGGCATGAAAATACCAACAAACGCCCGGAGTGTTAGGGTTTCCAACTGTAACACCCCATCCTGTACAGACAGACAGGTTTCGGGGTGTGGCTTGGGGTCATCGGCCATAATGCTCACACCATTCCACCCCCACCCCACCCTGCAGCTACTGACAGGCATCGAGGTGTGCCTTGGGGTCTAGGTGTGCCTTGGGGTCTTCGGCCCTAACGTTCACCCCATTCTCCTGTACTGCACCCATCTCAGCTTATTTCCTTATGGAATTTAGGAGGCAGTATAGCGCAGTAATTTAAGGCTCTGAGCTGCAAACCTGGAGACCTGGGTTTGAATCCCACAGCCCTCATTTGCATACTGTGAGACCCTCAGCAAGTCACTTATCTTCCTTGTGCTCCCTGGTCGCATCTGTAAACAAGCTTTCAGCTTAGTAGGTCTCTCCAGGTTGAAAAAAAGAATGGGGTGAGCGTAAGGGACGAAGACCCCAAGACACACCGTGACACCTTTCGGTGTCTGCTGGGTGGGGTGAGGTGGAATGGCATGAATGTTATGGCCAATGACTCAAAGGCACACCCCAATGCCTGTCAGTCTCTGCAGGGTGGGGATGGGGGTTGGCGTTAGCTCAATTCTTCACTGCCATTCCTATTATGTATCTTTCTAACTCATGCAGTACCAGTGCCAATACCAGCAAGCAAACATTCAGCATTGACAGATGCTTGTATTACATTGGAAAGACATGTCTGCTCCTACCCTTCAGGAGTAGCATGCAGAAGTTATGCAGGCTCTTCACGTAGAAAAAATGCTTGCTTCTTTGCGACACAGATATGCTTCCTTCCACTGCAATCGAGAGGTGCCATATGCTCTACTGGGAATCAAGGATTTGGCATAGTGTGAACACTCGACTCCTGCACAAATCTTTTTTATGAACATAAGAAAATGCCGACAGAAAAAGGCCCACAGGTCTATCAAGTCTTCCCGATTGCGCAGCTCTTAGTTTCATATTACTACAGCTACCCCAGCCCCACCCAATCCTCCCTCCCTTCCTCCCCTTTCCTGGTCTTTCCCCACTTTGTGTTCTTGTCTGTACTAACACTGCCCTTTACTCTATCCCAACCCCACTTAAAGCTATCCACTGTCTTCAGTTCAATTAACTCCTCCAGCAGTGCATTCCATCTCGCCACCACTCTCTCTGTAAAGCAGTACCTCCTCATCTCCCTCCTGTACCTTCCCCCTTCCAACTTCAGACTGTGCCCCTAGAGACCCTTCCCCCATTTAAGTGGAACAATCCTCCCTCTCTGACTTTGTTTATGCCTTTCAAGTACTTAAAAGTCTCTGTCATGTCCCCTTTCCCTTCTCTCTTCCAGCGAATACATGTGGAACTCTCTCAGTCTTTCCTCATACGGCAACTCCTCCAGTCCCATGATCATTTTCGTAGCCCTGCGCTACACCCCCTCCAGTAATCTCACATCCTTTTTGAGGTATGGGCACCAGTACTGCACACAGTACTCCAAGTGTGGCCTCACAAGTGATCTATACAGGGGCAGTATGACTTCCTCCTTTCTAGAGGTGATCCCTCTGGCAATGCACTGCAGCATCCTATTTGCCCTTCCTGCTGCCCTCCTACACTGTGCTGATACCTTCATGTCCCCTGTGACTATTGCCCTGAGGTCCTTTTCCTCCTCCTCTGAAACTGTTACATGCACTTCCCCCAGCCAGCAGCTGATCCTGGCCTTTCTTGCTCCAAGGTGCATGACCTTGCACTTCTTAGCGTTAAACCCCAACTGCCAGACTTCCGGTTGCATCATCAACCCGAATGGCAGCCTAGGTTAACGGCTCCGTGCCCAGAATGATGAAAACTACCTTCAATTTTGACAAAAAAATTAAAATAGACACTAAAAAGCTCAATGCCGAAGGGAAATAAAAATAAAGGGCAGAAGATGACAGAAAAAATAACTGAAATGGCACCTGAGGGGCAAGGATTGCATTCTGAGGCATCGGATTCTGAGCTCTGCCAGGCCTCGATGGAAACTGGCCAACTCGACTCCACAAATAGGCCTAACTCGACAGCTCACACCCCCAGAAAAAAGGATCAAGTTGGACACGATCTACACGGAATTGCTTAGTTTCAGAGCGGAGATGAAACAGCTCTATGGAGAACTTAAAAAAGATGTAGAGATCCTTGAACAGAGGGTAGATGACTCAGAGAGACAACTCACCGTGGCAAAGAATCATATTGATAACTTAGAGATGACGGTGCAATAAATACAAGAAACCCAGCTCTTGATCCAGCAGAGACAAGAAGACGCTGAAAATTGTGCCCACAGGAAGAATTTGAGACTGTATGGGATCCAGGAAGGAGCGGAGGGCCGTAATATCACGGAATTTTTTAATGTTGTGCTCCATACGGCCCTTGAACTGCCCCATGATCTGGAGCTGGAGTTCGAGAGGGTACACGGGGCCCTCGGCCCTAAGCCAACTGCATCAGATGCTAGACCACACTCAGTAAGAGAACGGTTCCTCAAGTTCGCTACAAAAGAGCAGGTTCTAGTCACTGCCTGGAGGAAGCAAAAAATATTTCATGGCCAGTATAGAATATATATCGATAACGACTATGCCCCGGCTACACTGAGAGCTAAAAGAGAATACCAACCTCTGTTTGGAGCCTTGAAGGAGCAGAAAATAAAGTTTACAATGCCGTATCCAGCCCGAATGATCATTCAATTTCCTGATGGAAGACGGGAGTTCAAGATGGTGGAGGAGGCCAAAGCAGAGGTTTTAAAACCGGGAATTCAATTCCAGGAAAAGCTGAAGGAGAATAGAGCTGTACAGAGAGCAGAGAGATGGAAAACGGTAGTGCCGCAGAAAGGAAGGAAGGAATAACAGGTCTCAGAATTTACCGAACACTGTGGCAAAAACCCTGGCCTCTTTCAGATGGGTGATTGCTGTGATCTGAAATTCTTTGATCATCATAAACCCCTATGGGATTAACAGAAGAACTTGCCTGGAGCAACTATGAGGAAGCAACACTCGAGAATTGAACACTGCCCTTGGAAATAGTATCCATGGTTGAAGGTTTGGGGCCTGATTATTCTGGGCTGTTGAAGTGAACTATATAAACCCTATAGGCTGAAACATTTATTTACTCCAATTGAGACTTCGGAACTTTAAGGGGGGTGCATTTAATGTGATTGATGCCTACGTTTGCTGAAGGAGGTGCTGGAAATTTAATAAGGGGAACAGATCTGCTGGGATATTTTGTACACACTGCCTCTTAATGTGATAGACAGACAGATCCGTCCCTGTGGAACTTTTTTTTTTTCCTCTCTCTCTTTTTTTTGGTTGTTTGTTCTTTCGTATTCTCCCCTAATCCTGATTTACTGAAATGAGTGGAAGAGCATCAGTTCTGGGCACATAAAGGGTCAGTATGACGCATTTAATCTCCCTGCCCATTTTATTTTTGTTTTTGCCACTGCTCAGTTTTTATTTGAAAGGCTGCAGGAGGTTGGATTTTCCACCTGCAGCTATATTTGGTTGTTCTCAATTAGGGGGCGGTGATAGCCCCCAGGAGGCCCGACTTGGTTCTCAAGCTGGATTACCTCCACCCCAGTGATGGCTATATACACCACTGGTGGAATAGGAGGAAGTTGATTTTCAAACAACATGAAGTCTTACCATATTATGACATATGCAGTATAACCCCAGGTTAGAACTGCTCCGGAGGTGAAAGAGTTAACTTTCCATGCAGGGAATGGAATCTTGAGCGCGAGCTCGGTTGAACACTCTGTCTGTTGAAGCTCAAACTTAAACTGTCAGATTCTTTACTCCGCCTCACTGAACTGTCGCTCTGGAGATTCCTCCTGCTGCTCGGTTCGTTTGTCGGTTTTAAAGTTTAATTCAGTTTATTTTACCGAAATTTAACCGCAATCGTCGGTTCAAGCTCTGTCTGTGGTATTGTAAGTAATAGATAGGCTTATTTATTATTTTTTCTTCTGTGTGGAACTTGTAAACGTCTTTTTTGGTTCGGTTTGAACCGATCAGATGGGTTTTAAAATTACCTTCTAGTCCTTCAGAGGCGGTTTCCCAGTTCTTATCGGTTCTAAAAAGCGGTTTTATTCGTTTTCCACGACCCGTGACACGGTTGGGAACCGATAAAGAGTCTTGCGGTGGATTGCCATTAACGGGCAAGTTTTGGTTAGGCTGGCACTATATCTGAGAAACCCAAAGAAAAACCGGACCCACTGGGTTTCAGCACTGTGGCCTCTGTGGGAAGCCTTTGCTAAGGCTGACCCACACCATTTGTGTATATTGTCTGGGGTTTGACCACCTCAATGCAGACTGCCAGATTTGTAAGAATTTTCCTGCTGCCACCATGGAAAAAAGAGTGGGTAGGCTCAGGGAAAGGGAGGCCAAAAAGTCCGCTGACCTGGATGGCCAGCCCGGTTCGGTTCCAACCGAACCTGAGGGAGTGCCCTCTGGCCAGGGCGATACTTCCTCGGGCCAACAAAGAGCCAGCTCTGAGGAGCCGGTTCCAACTAAAAGGACTAGAAGGTCAGCTAGTTTGGGGCCAAAAGTTCTTTCTCCAACCGCTGAGGAAATAGCCAAAGCTATTCAGATTGTCCAGTCTCTTTCCCCAGTCCCGTCCGAACCGGCACCATTGGGTTAGCGCCCAGTTCCCTCGGTTCAAGATTATGATTTTGAAGATTTTTATGAACCAGGGGAAGGGGAGGAGGGGTACGAGGAGAGTGAGTGTGATTTTGACAGTCTGGATGTGCCCATTGAACTGGACATCTCTCCAGACAGACCTTCAGGAGTAACCCCTCCCAGACTATCTGAGTCGCTCCTCATTTTTGTTTTACAAGAAAGTTGCTGACACTCTGCAACTCCTGTTGAGGAAGCTGTTGATGATCAAGAAGAGCCTGATTTTGTGGAAATGATGGATATTCCAGAGTCTAGGGAGACTGTCTATTCCCTTGCATAAATCTTTAGGAAACAGACAGTAAAAATTCTGAAAACTCCTCATTCTATCCTCCCTGTGGATAAAAGGATGGACAAGAGGTATGCTTTATCAGGCTCTGATACGGTGTTCCTATCCCAGCAGTGCAGCCATGTGGGTAGTGCAGGCTGCAGCCTGTGACAAGGCTAATTCCTCTAGCTTCTCACCCTCCTGAAAAGGATTCCAGGAGGATGGATGCCATGGCAAAAAGCAGTACATGTCAGCATCTTTGGGACTTAGACAGGCAAATTATATGGCTTACGCAGCTAGGTACCAGAAATCCAGGTGGGATACTGTTCTGGCCCTAGTAAAAAGGGCCCCGGGCCAGCTTTGCCAGGGAGCTGGAGCAGGTGGCTGCGGATGGTATTGAGGCATCCAAGGTGCAATTTCATGCTGCAGTAGACTCTAATGATGTTTCATCAAGAGTCATGGCTACATCTGTGTCTCTTCGCAGAATGGCCTGGCTCAGATGTACTGCCCTGTCACAGGATACCCAGTCTAAGGCTATGGATTTTCCTGTTGTGGGAAATTCTCTGTTTGGGGAGCAGACAGAGAATTATATGAAGAAAATGGATGAGTATAGGACCACCTATAAGAGTGCACAGGCCAAAGAAAGGCAAGTCACTCCTCAAAGGCAGCATATCAGGGGCAGGGGCAGGCCTTTTCATAGGCCGTTTTACCAAGCCCAGGCCTCCTCTTCTGCTTATGCCCAGAGGGGGTTCTTTAGAGGAAGGGGCAGAAGAGGTTCTAGTAAGCCTGCTTCTACCCCTCAACCCAAAGCCCCTGCAAAACAGGCTCCCTGATGGGGTAGCCAGGGCCGATTCTCCACTACCGGTGGTGGGCAGGCTGGCTTACTTTGTCCCGGACTGGAAGTCTTTAACATCAGACAAGTGGGTCCTGGAAGTAGTAAGCCAGGGACTGGTTCTCAGCTTCAAAAAATTCCCGAAGATGAGAGCCAGGTTTTTCCACCTGCAAACCCTTCAGAGGCACTTGCCCTGGAAGCAGAAGTTTCTTCCCTCCTGGCTCTCAGAGCCATGGAAAGTTCCACCCATACACCAGGGCAAAGGGTTCTACTCCAGGTACTTCTTACTCCAAAAAGACAGGAGAATGGCGGCCCATCCTGGATCTCAGGTATCTAAACAAGCACCTTTTAAAACCAAAGTTCAAAATGGTGACCCTGGGGATTATTTTACCCTCTCTAAGGCCAGGGGACTGGCTAGCCTCCCTGGACCTCAAAGATGCCTACTTCCATGTTCTCATCAGAAGCTCCCACCGAAAGTACCTCAGATTCAAACTGCCCTCAGGCCATTACCAGCGGCTCCAAGGGTGTACACAAAATGCCTGGCAGTAGCAGTTGCTCATTTAAGGAGGCAAAAGATTGCCATCTTTCCTTATCTGGACGACTGGCTCATTGTAGGCCAGTCTCCAGAGCAGGTCAAATTACATTTACAAGTAACCCAGCAACTGCTTACATCTCTAGGTTTCATTCTCAATCTTCCAAAGTCAGTTCCAGAGCCTGTCTAGCTTCTCACCTTCATAGGCGCAGAACTGAACACAAAAGAAGCCAGAGCCTTCCTTCCTCTGGAAAGAACTAGGACCCTGGTGTCTCTGGTCTCCTCTTTCACCCTGCAGGTCTCTCGACCAGCAAGGCATTTTCTACAGCTCCTGGGGCACATGGCTGCTTCTACAGCAGTTGTGCAGGGAGCGAGATTTCAGCTGAGGGACACTCAGTTCCATTTGAGAGCTTTTTGGTCTCAAAGGACAGATCCCCTAACCAAATTGATTCCAGTGACTCGAACCCTGATCCAGGCCCTTCAGTGGTGGCAGGATCAGAACAATCTGAGACAGGGGGGTTCCCTTCACTCCCCAGTCTCATTCCTTAACCCTTACTACAGATGCATCCCTCTTGGGGTGGGGAGCTCACATGGGCGACCTTTCCACCCAAGGGCTGTGGTCCTCTCAGGAATCCCTGCTCCACATCAATTTGCTGGAACTCAGAGCAGTTTTCTAGCACTCCAGGTTTTTCCACATCTGTCCAGAACAAGGTGGTTCAGATCAGAACAGACAATACCACTACAATGTGGTACATCATCAAAGGGGGCACTCGCTCACGGCCTTGTGCACCAAGCAATGAAGTTGTGGTCTCTGGCTTATTCTCTGAACGCCTCCCACGGCAGTTCACCACCCAGGCAAGGACAATGTCCTAGTGGATGCTCTCAGCAGGATTTCCAAGGCCATCACGAATGGGCACTGGATCCCTAGTACTGGAGGTAGTATTTGCCAGATGGGGCACCCCGCAATAGATCTCTTTGCAGCCCCAGACAATCACCAACTTCCCTTTTTGCTGCAGACCCCAGTGTTGGTCTAGTCCTCTGGATGCCTTCCTCCTCAGTTGAGAAGGGAAGTTTCTATGCTTTTCCCCTTCCCCTTCTTTTCAAGTGCTAGTCAGAATCAGATCTCAACCCTGAGATGATCCTGATTGCTCCAGATTGGGCCAGGCAGCCCTGGTACCCACTCCTCATGTCCTTTGCAGTCCACTCTCCCCTATGTCTTCCCAGGAATCACAACCTGTTAACCTGTGCCCAGGGGAGAGTTTGGTATCCGAACCTCAAATCTCTCAATCTCAAAGCTTGGCTGTTGAAGAGTTAGAGTTTGCTGACCTACACCTGTCTCAAGGTGTATTGGATATTTTGAAGGCCTCTAGGAAGCCTTCTACCAGGGCTACCTATAATTCAAAATGGAAGAGATTTTCCATATGGTGTGCTGGAAAGCATATTTCCCCAGAATCTGCTAGCGTGCCCACGATCCTGGATTATTTGGTGCATTTGAATTCCTTGGGGCTGAGACCAGCTAACCTAAAAGTGCACTTGGCAGCTGTGTCTGTCTTCTTATCAGCAGGTAAGCTCTCTTCTTTATCAGCTCACCCTGTGTTCTCCAAGGGTTTTTAAAGGGTTGCTTCACACCAACCCTCCGTTCAGGGACCCTGCCCCTGCTTGAGATCTTAATATTTGCATCGCTCAGCTTATGCAACCCCCTTTTGAGCCATTGTCTTCAGCAGAGCTTAAGTGCTTGACTTGGAAAACTGTGTTTCAAACAACATGAAGTCTTGCTATATTATGACAGTAGCAGTTTGATCCAGCTCTAGAACTGCTCCGGAGGTGAAATGGTTAAAACCATTCCAAAATAGAATTTTGGCCACGAGCTCTAAGAAGCAGCTCTATCTGTGTTATTTGAAACCTGAACTGTCAGATTCTTTACTCCGCCTCAGTGAACAGTCGCTCCGGAGATTTCTCCTACTGCTCGTTCATTTCTCGGTTTGTAGTGTTTTCTGGTTGGATTCAACCGAGAATAGTTTTATTTTAACCGCAAAACCGTCGGGTTCAAGCTCTCATCTGTGGTAACCATAAGTAAATTGAAGGTTTTGTCTGTGTGGAACTTGTAGTTATTGGTTCGGTTTGAACCGATCAGTTGGGTTTAAAACTAAAATTTAATATTTTAGAGTGCGTTCCCGTTCTTATCGGTTCTAAAAAAAACGGATTTATTACGTTTTTTTCCAATACCCATGACACGGTTAGGAACCGATAAGGGTGTCTTGCCTGGCACTGCCGTTAAAGGCAAGTTTTCTGGTTAGGCTGGCATTATGTCTGAGAAACCCAAAAGAAAAACCGGGCCCACTGGGTTTCAACACTGTGATGTTTGTGGGGAAGTCTTTGCCAAGGCTGACCCATACACCACATGTGTTTATTGTCTGGGGTTTGACCACCTCCAGTCAGACTGCCAGATATGTAAGAATTTCCCTGCAGCCACCCTGGAAAAAGATTGGGCAGGCTCAGGGAACGAGAGGCAAAAGTCTGCTGACCCGATGGCCAGCCCGGTTCGGTGCCAACCGAACGGAGGGAGTGCCCTCTGACCAGGGCGTAGACTTCTCGGCAAAGAAAAGCTGGTTCTGAGGAACCAATTCCAGTAAAGAAAACAAGAAAATCAGCAGGTCTGGAGTCCAAAACCCTTCTCCAACTGCTGCAGAGATAGCAAAAGCCATACAAATTGTCCAGTCATTGTCTCAGGGTCCGTCCGAATCGCCACTATCTGACAAAAGGTTGGTTCGTCCGTCCCAGTGGTTCAGGAATATGATATTGAGGAATTTTATGAACCAGAGGAGAGGAGGATGATTATGAACAGTATGAATGTGGCTGGAAGGTCTGGGTGTGCCCATTGAACGGACATCTCCCCAGACAGACCTTTAGAATCTCCCCCTATGCTGTCTGAGTCCCCATCTCATTTCATGTTTTACAAAAAAGTTGCTGAAACCCTCCAGCTTCCCTTAGAAGAAGCTGTGGATGAGCAAGAGGAGCCTGATTTTGTAGAAAGGATGGATATTCCAGAGTCTAAGAGATTGTCTATTCCTTTACATAAGTCTTTTAGGAAGCAAACAATAAAAATTTAAAAAACTCCTAATTCTGTGCCTCTTGTAGATAAAAAGATGGACAGAAGGTACACATTGTCAGGTCCTGATACAGAATTCTTTCTCAGCAATGCAGTCATGTTGAGTAGTTCAGGCTGCTGCCTGTGATAAAGCTAATATTCCCTGGCTTCACATCCTCCTGACAAGGATTCCAGGAAGATTGATGCCATGGCAAAAACAGTATATGGCAGCCCTCTGGGACTCAGGCAAGCAAATTATATGGCTTATGTAGCTAGGTATCAGAAATCTAGATGGGATACTGTGATGCACTAGCTAAGCAAGCCCATGGCCAGCTGGCTAGTGAACTAGAACAGGTGGCTGCTGATGGCATTGAGGCTTCTAAGGTTCAGTTTCATGCTGCTGTGGATGTTAATGATGTTTCCTCTAGGGTCATGGCCACATCTGTAGCTTTTCAGGTTGGCCTGGCTCAGGTGTACTAGTCTGTCACAGGATACCCAGACTAAGGCTATGGATTTTCCTGTGGTGGGGAATTCTCTGTTTGGGGAGCAGACAGAAAACTACATGAAAAAGATGGATGAATATAGGACTACTTACAAGAGTGCCCAGGCTAAGGAGCGGCAAGCCACTCCTCAAAGGCATACCCCCAGGGGTAGGGGTAGGCCTTTTCACAGGCCTTTTTACCAGACTCAGGCCTCCTCTGCCTATGCTCAGAGGGGCTTCTTCAGAGGCAGAGGCAGACGAGGGGTGGGCAGACCTGCTCCCACCCCCCAGCCTAAAGCTCCTGCTAAGCAGGCACCCTGATGGGGTGCCCAGGGCCGATTCTCCTGTACCGGTAGGGGGCAGGCTGGCTTACTTCAGCCAGAATTGGGCTTCTTTAACCTCAGACAAGTGGGTTCTGGAAGTAGTAAGCCAGGGTCTGGTTCTCAGCTTCAAAAGTTTCCCAAGTTGAGAAGCAGACTTTTTCTACCTGCAAGTGCTTCAGAGACCCTTGCTCTGGAAGCAGAGGTCTCATCCCTGTTAGCTCTCAGAGCAGTAGAAAGGGTTCCTCCCCTGCATCAGGGCAGGGGTCTGTATTCCAGATAATTCCTTACCCCAAAAAAGACAGGAGAATGGCGGCCCATATTAGATCTCAGATATCTGAACAAGCATCTTTTGAAACCAAAGTTCAAAATGGTAACTGTGGCAATGATTTTACCCTCCCTAAGGCCAGGGGACTGGCTAGCCTCCCTGGACCTCAAGGATGCCTATTTCCATGTCCTAATCAGAAGCTCCCATCATAGTACCTCAGATTCAACTGCCCTCAGGTCATTACCAGTTCAGAGCAATGCCCTCGGCCTTACCTCTGCCCCAAGGGTATTCACAAAGTGTCTAGCAGTGGCAGTGGCTCACTTAAGGAGGCAAAGGATTGCTGTTTTTCCCTATCTAGATGACTGGCTCATTGTAGGCCAGTCCCCAGAACAGGTAAAATCTCACCTGCAGGTCACCCAGCAGCTTCTCACCTCCCTGAGCTTTCTGCTAAATCTACCAAAGTCGGTTCTGGAACCAGTCCAGGTACTCACCTTTATAGGGGCAGAACTGGACACAAAGCTAGCCAGAGCCTTTCTTCCCTTAGAAAGGGTAAGGAATTTAGTGGCTCTGGCCTCCTCCTTCACTCTGCAGGTCTCTCGACCAGCAAGACACTTTCTGCAGCCCTGGGGCACATGGCTGCGCCCACAGCTGTTGTGCAGGGAGCAAGATTTCAGATGAGAGACATTCAGTTTCACTTGAGAACCTATTGGTTTCAGAGAAGAGACCCCTTCCAAGTTGGTCCCAGTGACTCAACCTGATCCTAGCCTCCAGTGGTGGCAGGATCAGAGCACTTAAGATTGGGGTCCCTTCATTCCCTACTCACGACTTGACTCTCACTACAGATGCTTCCCTTCTGGGTTGGGAGCCCACATGGGTGACCTTTCCACCAGGGAGTGTGGTCCCCCAGGAATCTCTGCTCCACATCAATTTGCTGGAACTCAGAGCTGTCTTTTTAGCTCTTCAAGCATTTTCTGCATCTGTCCACAACAAGGTGATACAAGTCAGAACAGACAACACCACAACAATGTGGTACATCAACAAACAGGGGGGCACTCGGTCTTCGGCCTTGTGCACCGAGGCAATGAAGTTGTGGTCTCTGGCCTATTCCCTGAACACTTCCCTCATAGCAGTTCATCTTCCAGGAGGGACAATGTCCTAGCGGATGCTCTCAGCAGGATTTCCCAAGGCCATCACGAATGGTCCCTGGATCCTCAAGTGCTGGGGATAGTCTTTGCCAGATGGGGCACCCCTCAGATAGATCTTTTTGCAGCCCCAAACAATCACAGACTTCATCTGTTCTGTTGCAGGCCTCCAGTGCTGGGCTCAGTTCCCCTGGATGCCCTTCTTCTGGATTGGAGGGGAAGTTTCTCTATGCTTTTCCCCCCTTCCCTCTCCTATTCAAAGTACTAGTCAAAATCAGATCTCAGCCTTGCAGGGTGATTCTGATTGCCCCGGATTGGGCCAGGCAGCCCTGGTACCCACTCCTTCTGTCACTGACAATCCATCTTCCCCTTTGCCTCCCCAGGAATCACAACCTGTTGACTTGTGCCCAGGGAAGGGTTTGGTATCCGACCTCAATCCTCAACCTCAAGGCCTGGCTCTTGAGGAGTTAGAGTTTGCTGATTTACACCTCTCTCAGGGTGTTCTTGAGATCCTAAAGGCTTCTAGAAAGCTTCCACTAGGGCTACTTATAGTTCAAATGGAAAAGGTTTTCCATTTGGTGTGCTGGGAAAATATTTCCCAGAATCTGCTGATTTGCCCATTGTGTTAGATTACATGGTACATCTTAATTCCTTGGGTCTCAGACCAGCTACCCTGAGAGTTCATTTGGCAGCTGTATCTGCTTTTGTGTCAGCAGGAAAGTCATCCCCTTTTCCTCTCATCCTGTGTTTTCCAAGTTTTTTAAGGATTACTCCATACTAATCCACCCTTTCAGGAACCGCCCTGCTTGGGACCTTAATGTTTGCATTGCCCAGTTAATGCAACCCCTTTGAACCTCTGTCTTCTGCAGAGCTTAAGTACCTAACTTGGAAAACTGTTTTTCTAGTAGCTATCACTTCTGCCAGACGATAAGTGAGTTGCAAGCCTTGTCAGTGGAAACTGACTTTATTTCTTTCCACAGGGATAAGGTAGTCCTTAGGACTAATAGGAAGTTTTTCCTACGGTGGTTTCAGATTTCCATCTTAATCAATCTATCTCCTTCCAGTATTTTTCACTGATCTCCTCTTCTGGTGAGAGGAGGTTGCACAGCCTGGATGTTAAGAGAGCTCTTAGTTACTATATAGAGCGCACTAAAGGTCACAGGTCTCGAATCCCTCCAACTTTTCCTTACCTATGGTGAAGTTGGGAAAGGCAAACCTGCCACTAAGAGATCAATTGCCAGGTGGATTGTCTCTTGTATCCAATTTGTTATCAGAAACTGTGCAGAGCCCCCGGTTTGAGGGCTCATTCTACTAGGGTATAGCCATGGCCTCTAGCTGCTGCCAGAGACATCCCTATATTAGAGATTTGCCAGGCTGGTACTTGGAAAACGGTACACTTTTTACCAAGCATTACTCCCTGGATGTCCAGGCCAGGAGAGATGCTCGGTTTGGCACAGCTGTTCTTCAGAGCCTATTCCCTAAGTAGGTTCTGCCCCTCCTCCATGGAGGTACTGCTGTGTATTCTGCTACTGTCATAATATAGCAAGACTTCATGTTGTTTGAAGAAAAAATTACTCACCTTAGTAATGTTGTTTCTTCTAATGGAGTCTTGCTATATTATGACCTCCCCCCCAACCTGCCCCTCTCAGAACCTCTACTTGGGTGGGGTGCGGGCAACTTGGTGTGGGCACCTTTTTATGCCCTGTTAGCATTTTTGTCCCCTTTTGGGGCTTTGGGGGTGTGTGTGTGTGTGTGTTTTATTATACTTATGTTTTATTCTCATATGATTAGAATTGTGTTAGTATTTCTGGTCCCCTGACTTGAGTCTTGGGTGTTGGGACCAGCAATGGTTGTTATTATTTAGGTAGCCATTTGGCTAGTGTAGGTTACAGCTTCCACACAGACCTTAGTGAGTTTGGCTCGTAAAGATCTGACAGTTCAGGTTTGAAATAACACAGCTAGAGCTGCTTCTTAGAGCTCGTGGCCAAAATTCTATTTTGGAATGGTTTTAACCATTTCACCTCCGGAGCAGTTCTAGAGCTGGATCAAACTGCTACTGTCATAATATAGCAAGACTCCATTAGAAGAAACAACATTACTAAGGTGAGTAGTTTTTTCTTCTGGTAGCCATCACCTCTGCCAGGCGCATAAGTGAGCTACAAGCCTTGTCAGTGGAGCCTGATTTTATCTCCTTTCATAGAGATAAGGTAGTCCTCAGGACTAACAGGAAGTTTTTGCCTAAGGTGGTTTCAGACTTTCACCTTAATCAATCCATGTCTCTTCCTGTGTACTTCACTGACCATTCCTCCTCTGGTCAGAGGAGATTACACAGTTTAGATGTCAAAAGAGCCCTTAGTTACTATATAGAATGTACCAAGGGTCACAGGTTCGAATCCCTCCAATTGTTCCTCACTTATGGTGAGGTTGGTAAAGGGAAACCTGCCACTAAAAGATCCATTGCCAGGTGGATTGTCTCTTGTTTCCAATTCTGTTATGAAAAACTGGGTAAGGTTCCTCCCTCAGGCCTGAGGGCTCACTCTACCAGAGGTACAGCTGCGTCTCTGGCTGCTGCCAGGGACATTCCTATCCTAGAGATATGTCAAGCAGCTACCTGGAAAACAGTTCACACTTTTACTAAGCATTACTCCTTGGATATCCAGGCTAGGCTTGATGCTCGATTTGGCTCAGCTGTGCTTCAGAGCCTATTTCCCAAGTAGGTTCTGTCCCTCCTCCATTGAGATACTGCTGTGTAGTCTGCATATGTCATAATATAGCAAGACTTCATGTTGTTTGAAGAAAAAATTACTCACCTTAGTAATGTTGTTTCTTCTAATGGAGTCTTGCTATATTATGACCTCCCCCTCAGCCTGCCCCTCTCAGAACCTCTATTTTTGGGATGTGGGTGGGCAGTGCAGTGTTGGCACTTCACTGATGCCCACTTTATTTTCACCCTTCTGGGTGCTTAGGTGTTATACTTAATTTTTTCTTGAATCCCCGACTTGAGTCTTTGCTTTGGGATCAAGAACAAAAGGTGTTTTTGTAGTTAGTAGCCAGCGGCTAGTGTAGGTTTACGGCTTCACACAGAACCTTAGTGAGTTTTTGCTCGTAAAGATCTGACAGTTTAAGTTTGAGCTTCAACAGACAGAGTGTTCAACCGAGCTCGCGCTCAAGATTCCATGCCCTGCATGGAAAGTTAACTCTTTCACCTCTGGAGCAGTTCTAACCTGGGGTTATACTGCATATGTCATAATATAGCAAGACTCCATTAGAAGAAACAACATTACTAAGGTGAGTAATTTTTTCTTTCCTCCCCACCTTGAAAGTCAAATATTGTTTTAGAATGCAGACCAAATGTGCTCTACAGTTATTAAAGGGGGTAGTAGCCTGGTTGGTAACCCCACATGTTTATCCCTTGAGACAGGGGAAGTGGTTAAATGTTTTCAAAGTGTATTATATGAAGACTCTTACTTTATTAATATCTCAGCTGAGAAGCTGGTGTTTAAAATATGACATAGCAAATGTATATTTACCAATTGTGATTGCATGCTACTGGTATAGGAAAGTACATGGGAATTATTATGGGGTATGGTGATTAGAGGTATAGAAAATACTGGTCGGATCCAAAGGTAGGAAGTTAGTTAAAGGGAAAGCACAAGACAAGGTTGAGATCACGATTTGTAATATTATGGGGTCATGTATATCCATACCCACACTGATATATCATAATGGCAGTCTCCTCGCTGGTAATTTCCATAAATATTAACGGAATTCACTCCCCGGTCAAGAGAGCTAGATTGCATCAATATTTACTTAGAGAGAAACCGGAAATAGTAGCCTTGCAGGAGACTCACCTGTCCCAGGGAGAGCATGGTAAGATGCAGGGTAAGGGATATGTGTTGGTGACGTCTTCCTCACATAGATCAGGACATAGGAGGAGGGTGGCTTTGCTTATGGCAAAACCAGCTACGTGGGAGGAAATTGAGCGGAGGGAAGACCCTGAGGGTCGCTATGTTATAATTTCGGGTTACCTATATAAGAGAGAGAGAGGTCACATTGGCCTCAGCCCCCCCGAGCGACCTAGATATGGTCATGGACCCATTGTTAGATGTTTCCAGGAACTTACCCCACTGGGTTAACCCAGTACAGAAATATACTAACTCAACCTTGGCCAGTTTGGGTTTTGTAGATACCTGGCACACACATTTCCTACACTTAGAAGTTTTACACATGCGTCTGCCAGAACGGGAGTGCCTGCTAGACTGGATTATTTTTATACCACGATAGAACATTATGAAGGAGTGTTAGATGTATGGCATGGAACCCCATTGCCTTCAGATCACTCCCCAGTTTGTGTAAAGCTACACCTGGGAAAGAGTTACAAGAATAATAACTGGAGATTGAACCTGGCATGTCTTTGGGACCCGGAATTCAAAAAGGAGATTCTGGAATTAATTCCTGAAATAGTGAATGAGAATGATCAGCTGGAGACCTCCCCGGGGATCCTCTGGCATACCCTAAAGGTAGTCCTTAGAGGTTTAATAATAAAAGCCTCTGTGCAACATAGAAAAGCTAGGGAACAAACATATAAGAGTTTAAAAGAGGAATTGAATACCCTCCAACAAATGTGGGACCAGGGTGATCACACAGTTAAACCTCTTATTTTAAAGTCTAAGCAACAACTCCAGAAATGTCTTGATTAACAAGTAGAACAGCAGTTGTTTTTTTTAAAGCAGTATCATTATGAGGGAGGCCCTAGAGGTGCCCACAGATTAACCAAGAGACTGAGGGAGCAGAGGGCACGCACTTCAGTAGGGTCCATATTAGACCCGGACACAAAGGAAGTACAAACACCCCCCCAGAAGATTAGGCAAATATTTGCCAAATATTATCAAACCCTCCATACACAGGACAGTGGGCCCTGACAGCCCCTATCAGAAAGGTGGAAGTGGAGAGGGTTCTAAAAGAGGCCAAAACATTAAAAGCACTGGGACCCGATGGATACCTGGTGGAGTTTTACAAGGCCTTCAGGGATTCCTTGATTCCTGTGCTTCTTCCAGCTCTCCATGCTATACAACAGGGGGAGGCACCACCACCTTCCTGGCAGTACGCAATAATAACTGTGGTCCCCAAACCTTATAAGGATCCTCGACAAGTTGCATCTTACAGGCCAATGTCTATGTTGAATTATGACTATAAAATGCATATGTCTATCCTAGCTCATAGGATAGAAGATTTGGCCCCAAATTTAGTAGATTTTGATCAGGTTGGATTTATTAAGGGCCGACAAGCTCAAGATGCTATTTGTCGCACTTTCTTGTTGGTGGAGTATGCAGTGGCTCGAGGGATCCCCTTGGTAATCCTGGGATTAAATGCTGAAAAAGCTTTCGACAGGGTCTCCTGGCTCTTTCTGTGGGAGACCCTGTTGAAATTTGGATTCCCCATACAATTGATTAATCAGCTCCAAAATATGTACAAATCTGCACGTGTGTATGTTAGGATAGAGGGTGCCCTTTCAGACCCCATCAGGCTTTCTAGAAACACGCATCAGGAGTGCCCCCTTTCCCCCTTGCTGTTTATCCTGTATCTGGAGCCCTTGGCGGCAAAGCACGAATGTGGAGGGGATCCCCTTGGGAGGTAAAAGGTTTATACTCTCCCTCTTTGCTGATGATATTTTGCTCACCCTTACTAGTCCAGAGACTTCTATACCTGCTTTATGGGAACAACTGGGGAGATTTGCAAAGCTGGCGGGGTATAAGGTGAATGAACAAAAGACTGAGGCATTACTGTATAATTATAGGCCGAGTACATATTTAAAACTGGCTTCCCTTTTCAGATGAAATAAAATTGAGATGAGATATTTGGGACTTAAATTGGCTACCCACCTGGAGAGTATTGACCTTTTGAATTATGAGCCCCTGACTGTGCAGTTGACACAGGATTTGGCCAGATGGGCCCAGATTCCTATGGGCTTATTCCATAGAATTGAGGCTGTAAAGCAAAACATACTGCCTAGAATATTATTTTTTTTTGCAGAATCTGCCACCACCACCGACAGACACTTATTTTAGGGAGTGGGATAGACTGATATCCATATTTATTTGGGGTGGCAAGCCCCCCAGGATTCGTTATAATATCCTGCAGCTCCCAAGGGAGAAGGGAGGCCTTAATTTGCCCAACTTTAGGACTTATCACAGAGCCTCACAATTACGTATAATGGTGAACTGGATTAATCCAAGGTATTCAGCACACTGGAAGTCCATAGAAATCACACTTAATGGTATTGAAGATACAGCCAAATATATCTTTGCCAACCCACCAGCGTGCAATACTTTGAGCAAATTTTCCCTATACATTAGAGTGCCTTTTTCCATATGGCTTTGGGCCTTGAAAAAGTATTTTTCCCAGACGGAATCCTTATACTTGAGAACTATTATAGGAGATGCAGCCTTTCCCCCTAATAGGTTGGGAGGGGGGTTTACAGCATGGGATGTGGGGAGACCAAAGTATATTCACCAGATGGTGGGTCCCATGGACCTTATACCGTTTGTAACAATCCAAGCCACATATGCGCTTCAGAATAAGACCTTTCTGGGCTACATGCAACTTAGGTCCTATCTGGCGCCGCATGAAAATGAGCTGGCTGACCTAGCAGAAGAAAACACCATCGTTGATGAAGTTATTAGTCCAGTACACGGGGGGGGGGGGGCAGAGATGACCCATTGTATCAGTTTACTGTATAAAGCTCTAAGGGAAAGGCCTAGAGATTCCATAGAGTCCATTCGTATATCTTGGACATGTGAATTGCAAAAAGATATACCTGGACAGGCA
The DNA here is from genome assembly GCA_016271365.2 of Neoceratodus forsteri. NCBI lineage: Eukaryota > Metazoa > Chordata > Ceratodontiformes > Ceratodontidae > Neoceratodus > Neoceratodus forsteri. Next base: position 550,178,645 of record CM028129.1, read on the forward strand.
AGGTTCAGAGGTGCAGGATGGGCTATAGGGGTGATACAAGACCCCTATTAGCAGGAATTTATTTGGAAGCTAAGAATGCGGTATTTTCATATGCCTGCGATAACCTCTAGATACCGGGAAGACCCATTGGAGAAATGTTGGAGGGGGTGTGGCACTGCCCATGCAGGGCAGTCACATGTGTTGTGGTCCTGCCCTAGAATCCGAACATATTGGCAAAGGGTTTTGGGGGAAATTAGAGCAATTTATGACTTAGGTAGTCTTGACAACCCACTGTATTTCCTCACTTTTACTCCCCTGGTAGAGATTAAAATAGATTCCACTACCTATAAGCAAGTGGGACTATTAGTGGCAGCTGCACATAAAAAACTTAACCAGGCTTTGGTGGTCCCAAAGTATCCCCACTAAATCAGCTTGGGTGAAAACAGTAAGGGAGATATACGCATTGGAAAAGATCTCGGCTAAACTCCTAGATAATACAGAAGCTTTTGAACTAAGATAGAGAAAATGGGTGATACAGCAATTAAATAAATACCCTGACTTTGCCCCTTAGGATGTTGGTTTTGATGGACTTCCAGGACTGATAGTCTCTTCTCTCAGAAATTAAGGGATATATACTTGTACTGTTAGAAATATAGCCCTAACTAATTTATTCACATTAGAAAGATAAACTGTCAAAATATTACGTCTCTTTTTTTTTTTTAAATATGTTTACAATTTGTATGGGATGTATATAATTTAATTGTAACCCCTAGATGGCGCTATCCCAGGGGCTACTACCCCTGCCTGATTTGCCACTAACAGGTTGAGGGGCCTGGATCCAATGGCGGGTGCCTCCACCCAGAGGTCAGGGTTTGCAATAGTTAAACTTACTTGGTCACAGCCCTCTGGGACACTGCAACCCCCCTTTCTTCCCACTAGTGGCCCACACAATATATCAGAATTACCTTCACAGTATACACTTACCCCCAGGACTAGTTCCGGCACTGGGACCTCCTGTGAAATAAGATACAGTGCAACAATCACAGTACAGTACTTTAACATAGACAACACTTCAGGTAGTATAACTTTGCTGAAACAAGCAGCTCTGATTTATTTAGGGGGATATAACAAGGACAGGGGAAAATCAGGTTAATTAGCTTATCACTTTACTATCTACCTATGGCTCTGTGCACCGGCCTATTCCTACCAGTTACTGTCCCTGGGTACCCAAGCCCTAGTGGCTAGTCCAAACCGTGGCAGCTGGTAGGGGCCCTTTCACACAGTGAAAAGAAAAATTAGTTTAAACAGTCAGCAGTACAGTGATTCCATTTGGATTTAATGTGGCAATTCAACAGGGAGCGACCCTGAATTAGTACTCACGACCTCCAAACAAGATAGGGTCCTTCAACGTCAGCAGGAATACTCTTGAGCTCCACGAGACTCTTCACACATTTATATGGTAAAAAAAGAAAGTACTGTACCAGGCAGGCTGCTTCTCTATCCCGATCGCAATTACTGCACAATACCCGGGAGAACACACAGCAGATTCAGTTCCTGACAGACCGAGTGCAATTCAACAATTTCTCCAGTCTTCTACAGGGTGAGCCTGGTTTCTACTCTTCAAAGATCCTTTGATTCTCTTCACAGGACGGATTCAGTCCTAACAAGCAGTTACACAAGCTGCAGACCGGAACTCTGGGCCTTACACACGTTTTTTGACTGAAACTGTGCACTGAAGGAGCACAGGTTCCTTTCCCCTTCACTGCCAGAGCTAAACTGAAACTCCAACAGACAAAACTGGCACTTCCTTTGAGTTCCTCCCAGTTCTTGACTGGATTGGCTGTCACTCACAATAGACTGCTGCTGTTGGTCCAAAAAGGCGCCGAAGTCTAAACTACATCTCCCAGAGTCACTGCCCATATAATCCTCTTGTGGCTGGCTCAGATTATGAGTCCACGTTCTGATTCGTCCAAGGCACCATTTTAGAGCTAGCTTACCCCACACTGATTGGTCCAGTTCAGCAGTTCAAAACTAGAATGGGGAACTAGGCAAACACAGTTCTGACTCCAAAGAAAGCAGGTTAGACAAACTGTATTTTCATTATTACTCTAAATTATTTCTGGCAAACAGTTACATCTTTCACATAGATTCCCTTTGCACTCCTAGTGACTGCAAAAATGGAGTGAATTGGCAGCAGCTCGAGTGGTACTCAATCAAAGAAACACACAGTCCCCCATACAAACTAATTATGTCTGCAAGCAGACAGCTCTTAAAGAGACAGTACCAGAGGTTCTAAAAACACTCACTGATAAATGGCTTAAACGCCAAACACCATTCAGGCTTGGAGCATTCAAGCAAGCTCCTGGAAGTCTTTTGGGAACCCCCATTTGCAGGGGGGTTACATAATCCCACCTATGTATTGTGAGATGTACTACCAGAAGCTATGTAGAGATGTATGATTCTTTGCTATGTCTGAATAAAAAAGTATATTTAAAAAAAAAAACTGCCACTCCTTAGACCAGTGTTTGAGTTTAGCTAGATCCTCCCTGAGTGCCTGCCTCCCTCCCTCATTGTCCACTTCTGCACAAATCTTAGTGTCATCTGCAAACAGGCTGATCTTACTCTTGACCCCCTCTGCAATCTCTCCAGTGAAGACATTGAACAAAACAGAGCCCAGCACTGAACCCTATGGTACCCCACTTGTTACTGGCCCTGGCTTGGATGTCTTCCCCACCTTACAACTACCCTCTGTTGTCTGCCCTGCAACCGGCTCTCAACCCACACCACCAGTTTCTCCCCCACCCCCATGTCCCTCAGCTTACTCATTAACCTCTCGTGGGGCACCAAGTCGAAAGCCTTGCTGAAGTCCAGGTACAGGACATCCACAGTGTGGCCTTCGACAACCAGCCTGGTGATACAGTCGAAAAAGTCAATCAGGTTTGTTTGGCACGATCTTTCCAAGACAAATCCATGCTGTCTCTCATCCTGTACACCATTACTATCGAGAAAGGTTATCAACCTGTCCATTAGAATGGTCTCCATCAAATTCCCCACTACGGAAGTCAAGCTTACCGATCTGTAGTTGTCCAGTTGTTCCTGGGGTCCATTCTTGTGAAGGGGCACCATGTGAGCCATCCTCCAGTCCCTGGATACCTTCCCTGTCTCCAAGGAGGTGTTGAAGAGGTCCATCAGGTGGCCTGCCAACACCTCCACCAGTTCCCTCAGGACCCTTGGGTGTGCACAGACTGGTCCTGGCACCTTGACCACCCGCAAGGCTTTAAGGTCCTTCAGAACTCTATCCTCTTGGATGACCCCATTTGTTATCGCTGCGTCCTTCACCCGTGCCCCCTTTCTCCCCTGCGGTATTGGCCCATCCCTTTCTTTTGTTAACACTAAGCAGATGTACTCATTGAGTGCCTCTACCTGTTCAAACAACATGAAGTCTTGCTGTATTCTGACAATAGCAGTGAGTCCCAACCTTCGAACTGCCCCGGAGATGAAAGAGTTAATTTTCCATGCCAGGCATGGAACGCTGAGCTCGAGCTCGGTTGAGACTCTGTCTGTTGCTGTCTGAACTCAAACCGTCAGATTCTTTACTCCGCCTCACTGAACAGTCGCTCCGGAGATTTCTCTTTCTGCTCGGTTCAATTTGTCGGTTAAAGTACCGTTTTTCTCGGTTTTCGACCGAATTTAAACCGCAACCTGTCGGTTCAGTCTCTGTCTGTGGTATTCGTGAGTACTAGATAGGTTTATATTGTTTCTATTCTGTGTGGAACTTGTAAACAGTTCATCGGTTCGGTTTGAACCGATCAAGTTGCTAAAAAATCTTTATTTGAAATTCTAGAGTGTGGTTACCGGTTCTTATCGGTTCTAAAAAAAACGGATTTTATTACGGTTTACACAAATCTTTTGGGAAACAGACATTTAAGATTTTAAAGACCCCTAACACCGTACCTCCTGTGGATAAAAGAATGGACAAGAGGTATACATTGTCAGGCTCAGATATGGAGTTCCTTACACGACAATGCAGCCATGTTGGGGTAGTGCAGGCTGCAGCCTGTGACAAGGCAAATATTCCCTTGGCTTCACACCCCCCAGACAAGGACTCCAGGAGGATTGATGCCATGGCAAAGAAACAATACATGGCAGCATCCTTGGGACTCAGACAAGCCAATTATATGGCTTATACTGCTAGGTATCAGAAATCCAGATGGGACACTGTCATGGCTTTAGCAAAACAGGTCCCTGACCAGCTTGCAAAGGAGCTGAAGCAGGTGGCTGCTGATGGTATTGAGGCATCCAAGGTGCAATTCCATGCTGCAGTGGACTCCAATGATGTGTCATCTAGAGTCATGGCTACATCTGTGGCACTTTGCAGAATGGCTTGGCTCAGATGTACTAGCCTGTCACAGGATACCCAGATTAAGGCCATGGATTTTCCTGTTGTGGGTAATTCTCTGTTTGGGGAGCAAACAGAGATTACATGAAAAATGGACGAATATAGGACCACCTATAGGGTGCCCAGGCCAAGGAAGGCAGGCCACTCCTCAAAGGCAGCATCCCAGGGCAGGGGCAGGCCTTTCAAAGGCCTTCTACCAAGCCCAGGCTTCCTCTTCTGCCTATGCTCAGAGGATTCTTTAGAGGAGAGGCAGAAGGCACAAGCAGACCTGCTTCACCCCTCAGCCAAAGCCCCTGCCAAACAGGCACCCTGATGGGTTTGCCAGGGCCGATTCTCCACCACCTGTAGTGGCAGGCTGGCTTACTTTGTCCAGGACTGAAGTCTCTAACATCAGACAAGTGGGTCCTGGAAGTAGTAAGCCAGGGACTGGTTCTCAGCTTCAAAAAATTTCCAAAGCTGAGAACCAGATCTTTTCCACCTGCAAATCCCTCAGAGGCACTTGCCCTAGAGGCAGAGGTCTCTTCCCTTCTGGCTCTCAGAGCTGTGGAGCGGGTTCCACCCCTACACCAGGGCAAAGGATTGTACTCCAGGTACTTTCTTACCCCAAAAAAGACAGGAGAATGGCGGCCCATCCTGAATCTCAGATATTTAAACAAGCACCTTTTAAAGCCAAAATTCAAAATGGTGACTCTGGGAATAATTCTACCCTCTCTAAGGCCAGGGGACTGGCTAGTGTCCCTGGACCTCAAGGATGCCTATTTCCATATTCTTATCAGAAGCTCCCTCGAAGTACCTCAGGTTCGAGCTGCCCTCAGGCCATTACCAGTTCAGAGCAATGCCCTTCGTACTAACCTCTGCTCCAAGGGTGTTCACAAAATGCCTGGCAGTAGTAGTTGCTTCTCTGAGAAGGCAAAGGATTGCCATCTTCCCATACCTGGACGACTGGCTCATAGTAGGCCAGTCCCCAGACCAGGTCAAGTTACACTTACAGATAACTCAGCAACTGCTCACTTCTCTAGGGTTCCTTCTGAATTTTTCAAAGTCAGTTCTAGAGCCTGTTCAGCTCCTCACCTTCGTAGGTGCAGAGCTAGATACAGAAAGGGCCAGAGCCTTCCTTCCCCTGGACAGGGCAAGGACCCTTATCACTCTGGCCTCCTCTTTCACCCTACAGGTGTCTCGACCAGCAAGGCATTTTCTGCAGCTCCTGGGGCACATGGCTGCTTCTACAGCAGTGGTGCAAGGAGCAAGATTTCAGATGAGGGACATTCAGTGCCATTTGAGAGCCTTTTGGTCTCAGAAAAAGGACCCTCTGACCAAACTGATCCCAGTGACTCGAACCCTGATCCAGGCCTTGCACTGGTGGCAGGATCTGAACAATCTGAGACAAGGAGTTCCCTTTGTCACTCAGTCCCACTCCTTAATCCTTACTACAGATGCCTCCCTCTTGGGGGGGGGCTCACTTGGGCGACCTGACCACCCAGGGGTTGTGGTCCCCTCAGGAATCTCTGCTCCACATCAGTCTGTTGGAGCTCAGAGCAGTATTTCTAGCACTTCAAGTTTTTTCCAAGTCTGTTCAGAATAAAGTTATTCAGATCAGAACCGACAATACTACCACAATGTGGTACATCAACAAGCAAGGAGGCACTCGGTCTATGGCCTTGTGCACAGAAGCAATGAAGTTGTGGTCCCTGGCTTATTCCCTGAACACCTCCCTCACAGCAGTACACCTCCCAGGCAAGGACAATGTCCTGGCAGATGCTCTCAGCAGGATATCTCAGGGCCATCACGAATGGTCACTGGATCCCTTGGTCTTGGAGGTGATATTCTCCAGATGGGGCACCCCACAGATAGATCTTTTTGCAGCCCCAGACAATCACCAACTTCCCCTTTTTTGCTGCAGGCCCCCAGTGTTGGGCTCAGTCCCCCTGGATGCCTTAGTTTTCAATTGGGAAGGGAAGTTCCTGTATGCTTCCCCCCCTTCCCTCTCCTGTTCAAACTGCTAGTCAAAATCAGGTCTCATCCCTGCAAAGTGATCCTGATTGCTCCAGACTGGGCCAGACAGCCCTGGTATCCTCTCCTATTGTCCTTATCAGTCCATCTTCCCCTGGCTCTTCCCAGGAATTACAACCTGTTAACTTGTGCTCAGGGGAGGGTTTGGTACCCCGAATCTCAAATCTCTCAATCTCAAGGCCTGGCTCTTGAAGAGTTAGAGTTTGCTGATTTACACCTCTCCCAAGGTGTTATGGATATTCTGAAGGCTTCTAGGAAGCCTTCCACCAGAACTACTTATAATTCCAAGTGGAAAAGATTTTCCATATGGTGCTCTGGGAAGCATATTTCCCCAGAGTCTGCTGATCTGCCCACAGTACTTGACTACATGGTTCATCTCAATAGCTTGGGTCTCAGACCAGCTACACTTAGGGTGCACCTGGCAGCGGTTTCTGCTTTCATTTCAGCAGGTAAGCCCTCTTCACTTTCAGCTCACCCTGTTTTCTCCAAATTTTTCAAGGGATTGCTTCATTCCAATCCTCCATTCAGGGAATCCTGCCCCTGCTTGGGATCTTAACGTTTGCATTGCTCAGCTTATGCAACCCCCTTTTTTGAGCCTTTGTCCTCAGCAGAGCTTAAGTACTTGACTTGGAAAACTGTGTTTCTGGTGGCCATCACTTCTGCCAGGCGCATAAGTGAGCTGCAAGCCCTGTCAGTGGAGCCTGACTTTATTTTCTTCCATAGGAATAAGGTGGTCCTAAGGACTAATAGGAAGTTTTTGCCTAAGGTGGTTTCAGACTTCCACCTTAACCAATCTATGTCTCTTCCTGTATACTTCACTGATCATTCCTCCTCTGGTGAGAGGAGGCTGCACAGTCTAGATGTGAAAAGAGCCCTTAGCTACTATATAGAATGTACCAAGGGTCATAGGTTTGACTCCCTCCAACTGTTCCCCACTTATGGTGAGGTAGCCAAAGGAAAACCTGCCACTAAAAGATCCATTGCCAGGTGGATTGTCTCTTGCATCCAATTTTGCTATGAAAAATTAGGTAAGGTTCTACCCTCAGACCTGAGGGCTCACTCTACCAGAGGTACAGCTGCTTCCCTGGCTGCTGCCAGGGATATCCCTATTCTAAAAATATGTCAAGCAGCTACCTGGAAAACAGTTCACACTTTCACCAAGCATTACTCCCTGGATATCCAGGCTAGGAGTGATGCTTGGTTTGGCACAGCTGTGCTTCAGAGCCTATTTCCTAAGTAGGTTCTGTCCCTCCTCCATGGAGGTACTGCTTGGTAGTCTGTCTGTTGTGTCAGAATACAGCAAGACTTCATGTTGTTTGAAGAAAAAATTACTCACCTTAGTAATGTTGTTTCTTCTAATGGAGTCTTGCTGTATTCTGACCTCCCTCCTGCCTTCCCCTCTCAGAACCTTTGTTTTTTGGGATGTGGGTGGGCAGTGGCAGTGTTGGCACTCAGGAGGTGCCCCACCTTTTTTTGTTATCACCCTTCTTTGGGTGAGTGGGTGTTGTGTTATTTCATTTTTGGGTCTCCTGACTTGAGTCTTTGTTTTGGGACCAAAAATTTGTTATTATGTTAGTAGCCAGTCGGCTAGTGTAGGTTTACAGCTTCCACACAGGACCTCAGTGAGTTTAGCTAGTAAAGATCTGACGGTGTGAGTTCAAACAGCAACAGACAGAGTCTCAATCGAGTTCAGCGTTTCATGCCTGGCATGGAAAGTTAACTCTTTCATCTCTGGGGCAGTTCGAAGGTTGGGACTCACTGCTATTGTCAGAATACAGCAAGACTCCATTAGAAGAAACAACATTACTAAGGTGAGTAATTTTTTCTTCTTCCCCTTGTTTCGCCCATCCCCCATCCCTCTTAATTCTAACAACATCATCTCTACAGCTCCTCTTCTCCCTTATGTATTTAAAGAACCCCTTTCCCCCTATCTGATCCCCAGAGCCAACTTCAGCTCCTTTGCTGCCTTGGCTGCCCTGACTTACCTGGTCACCTCCCTAGATGCCTTTGTGAACACCTCTCTATCCACCTCATGCCTCGATTTTTTTGAACTTAATGAAGGCCAGTCTGTTTTCCCTCACCTTTCACTCCACTCCCTTGCTGAGCCAGCTATGTTTTTTGAACGTGGACTGCTTACTCTGAGATTTGGCACATGTGTTCGTGGCCTTATTCAGTCCCTTCCTAATGATTGCCCACTTCTGTTCAGCATCCATCACTGGGTTAATTTTAGCTAAATACCCCTCTAGGATGCTGCCCATTCAGCAAAATCTGCCTTCCTGAAGTCCAACACTCTTGTCCTGGTCTTAGCTGACTCCCTCCCTGTGTTGAGAAGGAATCACACTGAGCGGTGGACGCTTCCTGCTAGAGGGTCCTTTACTACCACATCCTGGACTTGATCACCTTTTGTTAGCACCAAATCCAGTTTGTTCCTCTCTCTAGTAGGTTCCATCACCCCTTGCACTAGGTAGCTGTCTTGGATAGCCTCCAGCAGCACCCGTTCCCTGGCATGTGCTGTAGATCTTCCCTTGTCAGTCTTCACCATTCATTATTGCTTGGGTTAAGCCGGAGGCACGCACCCGCTATGGGAGGTTTTTTTTGGGTTTTTTTTGGAGTCGGCTCCAACGGCACCGCCCTCGAGCATGACGTATTGCATCCTGCGCGAGGGGCTGCCGTTAGGTGCCACAGACTCCTCCTCTATCTCAGTTCTGTTTCTCCCGCTGTCGAGGCTGCACCTGCTGCGCGGTAGCGAATAGTGTTCTTGGTTTCTAATACCTCAAGACTCCTCGTTTTCTCTCAGGCGACTGTCTCGGCCCGTATAAGCGGTAAGGCGGTTCCTTTCTTTTCTTTGTCTGGCCGGTGCTTTATTGCTTTTTCCTTGTTTAGTTCGCATCATGTCAGGTTCGGGAGCAAGGCGTAAGCGCGGCCGCGCCCCTATGCTGCCGGTGCTCCTGTGGCTGCATTTTTCCGTCTCGGACGGCATGATGTCTGTCTCGTTGCCTGGGACCCAACCACAACATGGGCCAGCGTCGGCGCCTGTTTCTCCATGGACCGTCCTTGTCCCTCGAAGTCCCGGCGTGTTCAAGCTCGGCAAGGCCCGCCGACCTTGAGGGGACGGCGTCGCTCCAGGGATTCCCAGGTAAGGTCTCTAGGCCCTTCCCCCGGGTTCCCTCCCAGGCCTATATGGTCTGAGGAGGAGGAGGCTTCCTCCTCTTCTCTTGCGAAGAGGAAGCTTCTCTCGTGGTGTCAGGGGAACGTCGTGGTCCCTTCCGGGGCCGCGACGGGGACACCGCCTCGGCAGTCACCTCCTCGGAGGTGCAGGCTCCCCCAGTTTCGAGGCCCGCGCCTGCTGGGCCTGGCACCGGTGGACCCTCGATGCTGCCCTCTGGCGCCGTTTCGGATCCCAGCGCCGCTATGGCGCTGGTGGGACGACGGCGCTGTAGGTGGCGCCCGCTCTGGCCTTCAGCGCCCGGGTTTGCTCTCGGGCGGCGCCGGTTCTGTTCCAGCACTGGGGCGGCGCTGGGCCTAACTGGCACAGCAGGGGAGCTGGGACCAGCCTAGCAGTCGCGAGTGGGGTGGGTCGCCCGCGCCGCTTGGCGGCGCCGCTCTTCGGGACCCCGGGTTGCCAGCGTGGAGGTTCTGCTGGTCTCCTCTTCGGAGGTCGATGACTCGGACGTGGACCCTTCCTGGCACCCTGACTCTTCGGGGTCGGGTCCCCAGTAACACGTGGTGCTAGGCGGCACAGCGGGCCCCTCCCGCTGTCTCCGCTCCCGTCCTCCCCTGAGGACCCTCAGGCTAGGGGTGGCCCCGGGTCCCAGAGGGGTGATGTGGTGGGGACTGAGGGGGGGGCTCTCCCTCCTACAGGGTCTGTGACAGCTACCTTTCCGGGTGCTGTTGCCACCTCTTGGGGTGGGGGAACGCTGGAGTCGAGGAGGAGGGCTCTCGGAGTCCGAGGGGTCGAGGGGCGGGGGACGGTCGTGTGTCTCGGCCTGCCACCGTGGGGCGTTAGGTGTCAGCCCAACCCCGCCTTTCCTCTTGGGCCCCGGACTCCTCCGTGGCGCTGTTGCTGACTGCCCTTCTGGATCCATGCAGTCCCAGGTTCGTCACAGGGGAGGATCCCCTTCTGGGATCTTCCAGGCCTCGCATCCCCAGGGTTCCGTTTTGCGACCTGGTTTGTTATCCGGGATCCCGCCAGCTCGGGCTCTGTTCCCCGGATTTCAGAACCCTAGCAGAGGTCAGTTGCCTCTTCGCAGGTGCCCTTCTCCAGTACCTCTGCAACCACCCCCCTCTCTTCCAGGCCATGTCGGTCCTACGGGTCCGTTATCCTGGGAGCAGTTCAGAGGTTCTGCGGCGGCCTTCCCCTCATACGTTAGATATATGCATGAGCGGGTGTTTGACTCTCCCCACTGCCAAGAGGAATCTTCTGGACATTCGAGCTCCCCATCATCCTCATCTCCTCCTCTGAGGGAGAGGAACCCCTTGCTCTTCTTTCCTCCGACGCTGATTTCACTGAATATCAGTGATTCCTTTCGAGGATGGTGAGGGATCTTCGAATCTCTTACGTTAGGCAAGACAATACTGAACGGGAGACACGTGAATTCCTTGGAGAATTCAGTGCCCAGCACCTGGTGGTACCTTCCTGGCCTATCCCCTTCCAGGAGGCATCTATCCGTTCCTGGCAGTTGCCAGCCACCCCTTCTCCAGCCCCGGTAGACTGTCGATGAAGGTATTGTGCCCCCTTGAAATCCCTGGGTACCCTTCCCAACCCGTCCTCGGGTTTGGTATACCTAGAGACTCCTTCAAACAACATGAAGTCTTGCTATATTATAGACATTAGCAGTTTGATCCAGCTCTAGAACTGCCCCGGAGTGAAATGGTTAAAACCATTCCAAAATAGAATTTTGGCACGAGACCAGCTCTATCTGTGTCATTTCAAACTTGAACTGTCAGATTCTTTACTCCGCCTCAGTGAACAGTCGCTCCGGAGATTTCTCCTCTGCTCGGTTCATTTTCAGTTTAAAAGTGTTTTCAGTTGGATTTAACCGAGAATAGTTTATTTTAACCATAAAAACCGTTCGGTTCAAGCTCTATCTGTGGTAACCGTAAGTAAATGAAGGTTTTGTCTGTGTGGAACTTGTAAGTTATCGGTTCGGTTTTGAACTGATCAGTGGGTTTAAAACTCATTTAAAACTAAAAGTTACTATTTTAGAGTGCGGTTCCCGGTTCTTATCGGTTCTAAAAAAAACGGGTTTATTACGTTTTTTTCCAATACCCGTGACACGGTTAGGAACCGATAAGGGTGTCTTGCCTGGCACTGCTGCTAAAAGGGCAAGTTTTTGGTTAGGCTGGCATTATGTCTGAGAAACCCAAAAGAAAAACCGGGCCCACTGGGTTTCAACACTGTGATGTTTGTGGGGAAGTCTTTGCCAAGGCTGACCCACACACCACATGTGTTTATTGTCTGGGTTTGACCACCTCCAGTCAGACTGCCAGGTATGTAGAATTTCCTTTCAGCCACCCTGGAAAAAGATTGGGCAGGCTCAGGGGGAGAGGCCAAAAGTCCGCTGACCGGATGGCCAGCCGGTTCGGTGCCAACCGAACCAGAGGGAGAGTGCCTCTGACCAGGGCCAGACTTCCTCGGCAAAGAAAAGCTGGTTCTAAGGAACCAATTCCAGTAAAGAAAACAAGAAAATCAGCAGGTCTGGAGTCCAAAATTCCTTCTCCAACTGCTGCAGAGATAGCAAAAGCCATACAAATTGTCCAGTCACTGTCTCAGGGTCCGTCCGAACCACCACTTCTGGTAAAGGTCAGTTCGTCCGGTCCCAGTGGTTCAGGATTATGATATTGAGGAATTTTATGAACCAGAGGAGGGGAGGAGGATTATGAACAGTATGAATGTGGCTGGGAAGGTCTGTGTGCCCATTGAACGGACATCTCCCCAGACAGACCTTTAGAATCTCCCTATGCTGTCTGAGTCCCCATCTCATTTTATGTTTTATAAAAAGTTGCTGAAACCCTCCAGCTTCCTTTAGAAGAGGCTGTGGATGAGCAAGAGGAGCCTGATTTTGTAGAAATGATGGATATTCCAGAGTCTAGGAGATTGTCTATTCCTTTACATAAGTCTTTTAGGGAAACAAACAATTAAAATTTTAAAAGCTCCTAATTATGTGCCTCCTGTAGATAAAAAGATGGACAGAAGGTATACATTGTCAGGCCCTGATACAGAATTCCTTTCTCAGCAATGCAGTCATGTTGGGGTAGTTCAGGCTGCTGCCTGTGATAAAGCTAATATTCCCTTGGCTTCACATCCTCCTGACAAGGATTCCAGGAAGATTGATGCCATGGCAAAAAAAAACAGTATATGGCAGCCTCTCTGGGACTCAGGCAAGCAAATTATATGGCTTATGTAGCTAGGTATCAGAAATCTAGATGGGATACTGTTATGCAATTGGCCAAGCAGGCCCATGGCCAGCTGGCTAATGAACTAGAACAGGTGGCTGCTGATGGCATTGAAGCCTCTAAGGTTCAGTTTCATGCTGCTGTGGATGTTAATGATGTTTCCTCTAGGGTCATGGCCACATCTGTAGCTTTTCGTAGGTTGGCCTGGCTCAGGTATACTAGTTTGTCACAGGATACCCAGACTAAGGCTATGGATTTTCCTGTGGTGGGAAATTCTCTGTTTGGAGAGCAGACAGAGAACTACATGAAGAAGATGGATGAATATAGGACTACTTACAAGAGTGCCCAGGCTAAGGAGCCAAGCCACTCCTCAAAGGCATGCCCCAGGGGTAGGGGTAGGCCTTTTCACAGGCCTTTCTACCAGACTCAGGCCTCCTCTGCCTATGCTCAGAGGGGCTTCTTCAGAGGCAGGGGCAGACGAGGGGTGGGCAGACCTGCTCCCACCCCCCAGCCTAAAGCTCCTGTGAAACAGGCACCCTGATGGGGTGCCCAGGCCGATTCTCCTGTACCAGTGGGGGCAGGCTGGCTTACTCAGTCAGAATTGGGCTTCTTAACCTCAGACAAGTGGGTTCTGGAAGTAGTAGCCAGGGTCTGGTTCTCAGCTCAAAAAGTTTCCCAAGTTGAGAAGCAGACTTTTTCTACCTGCAAGTGCTTCAGAGACCCTCGCTCTGGAAACAGAGGTCTCATCCCTGTTAGCTCTCAGAGCAGTAGAAAGGGTTCCTCCCCTGCATCAGGGCAGGGGTCTGTATTCCAGATACTTCCTTACCCCAAAAAAGACAGGAGAGTGGCGGCCCATTTTAGATCTCAGATATCTGAACAAGCATCTTTGAAACCAAAGTTCAAAATGATAACTCTGGCAATGATTTTACCTTCCCTAAGGCCAGGGACTGGCTAGCCTCCCTGGACCTCAAGAATGCCTATTTCCATGTCCTAATCAGAAGATCCCATCGAAAGTACCTCAGATTCAAACTGCCCTCAGGTCATTACCAGTTCAGAGCAATGCCCTTCGGCCTTACCTCTGCTCCAAGGGTATTCACAAAGTGTCTAGCAGTGGCAGTGGCCCACTTATGAAGGCAGAGGATTGCTGTTTTTCCCTATCTAGATGACTGGCTCATTGTAGGCCAGTCTCCAGAACAGGTAAAATCTCACCTGCAGGTAACCCAGCAGCTTCTCACCTCCCTGGGTTTTCTGCTAAACCTACAAAGTCGGTTCTGAACCAGTCCAGGTACTCACCTTTATAGGCAGAATTGGACACAAAGTTAGCCAGAGCCTTTCTTCCCAGAAAGGGTAAGGAATTTAGTGGCTCTGGCCTCTTCCTTCACTCTGCAGGTCTCGACCAGCAAGACACTTTCTGCAGCTCCTGGGGCACATGGCTGCATCCACAGCTGTTGTGCAGGGAGCCAGATTTCAGATGAGAGACATTCAGTTTCACTTGAGAACCTTTTGGTCTCAGAGAAGAGACCCCCTGTCCAAGTTGGTCCCAGTGACTCGAACCTTGATCCTAGCTCTCCAGTGGTGGCAGGATCAGAGCAATTTAAGAGCGGGGGTCCCCTTCAATTCCCCTTCTCACGACTTGACTCTCACTACAGATGCTTCCCTTCTGGGTTGGGGAGCCCACATGGGCGACCTTTCCACTCAGTGAGTTTGGTCCCCCCAGGAATCTCTGCTCCACATCAATTTGCTGGAACTCAGAGCTGTCTTTTTAGCTCTTCAAGCTTTTTCTGCATCTGTCCACGACAAGGTGATACAAGTCAGAACAGACAACACCACAACAATGTGGTACATCAACAACAGGGGGGCACTGGTCTTGGCCTTGTGCACCGAGGCAATGAAGTTGTGGTCTCTGGCCTATTCCTGAACACTTCCCTCATAGCAGTTCATCTTCCGGGAAGGACAATGTCTAGCGGATGCCCTCAGCAGGATTTCCCAGGCCATCACGAATGGTCCCTGGATCCTCAAGTGCTGGGGATAGTTTTTGCCAGGTGGGGCATCCTCAGATAGATCTTTTTGCAGCCCCAGACAATCACAGACTTCCTCTGTTCTGTTGCAGGCCTCAGTGCTGGGCTCAGTTCCCTGGATGCCCTTCTTCTGGATTGGGAGGAAGTTCCTCTGCTTTCCCTTTCCTCTCCTATTCAAAGTACTAGTCAAAATCAGATCTCAGCCTTGCAGGTGATTCTGATTGCCCCGACTGGGCCAGGCAGCCCTGGTACCACTCCTTCTGTCTCTGACAGTCCATCTTCCCTGTGCCTCCCCAGGAATCACAATCTGTTGACTTGTGCCCAGGGAAGGGTTTGGTATCCGGACCTCAAATCCCTCGACCTCAAGGCCTGGCTCTTGATAAGTTAGAGTTTGCTGATTTGCACCTCTCTCAGGGTGTTCTTGAGATCCTAAAGGCTTCCAGAAAGCCTTCCACTAGGGCTACTTATAGTTCTAAATGGAAAAGGTTTTCCATTTGGTGTGCTGGGAAAAATATTTCCCCAGAATCTGCTGAATTGCCCATTTTGTTAGATTACATGGTACATCTTAATTCCTGGGTCTCAGACCAGCTACCCTGAGAGTTCATTTGGCAGCTGTGTCTGCTTTTGTGTCAGCAGGAAAGTCATCCCTCTTTCCTCTCATCCTGTGTTTTCCAAGTTTTTAGGGATTACTCCATACTAATCCTCCTTCGGGAACCGCCCTGCTTGGGACCTTAATGTTTGCATTGCCCAGTTAATGCAACCCCTTTTGAACCTCTGTCTTCTGCAGAGCTTAAGTACCTAACTTGAAAAACTGTTTTTCTAGTGGCTATCACTTCTGCCAGACGATAAGTGAATTGCAAGCTTGTCAGTGGAGACTGACTTTATTTCTTTCCACAGGATAAGGTAGTCCTTAGGACTAATAGGAAGTTTTGCCTAAGGTGGTTTCAGATTTCCATCTTAATCAATCTATCTCCCTTCCAGTATTTTTCACTGATCACTCGTCTTCGGTGAGAGGAGGTTGCACAGCCTGGATGTTAAGAGAGCTCTTAGTTATTATATAGAGTTGACTAAAGGTCAGGTTCGAATCCTCCAACTTTTCCTTACCTATGGTGAAGTTGGGAAAGGCAAACCTGCCACTAAGAGATCAATAGCCAGGTGGATTGTCTCTTGTATCCAATTTGTTATCAGAAACTGGGCAGAGCCCCCCCCCCCGGTTTGAGGGCTCATTCTACCAGGGGTATAGCTGCGTCTCTAGCTGCTGCCAGAGATATCCCTTTATTAGAGATTTGCCAGGCTGCTACTTGGAAAACGGTACACACTTTTACCATGCATTACCCCCTGGATGTCCAGGCCAGGAGAGATGCTCGGTTTGGCACAGCTGTTCTTCAGAGCCTGTTCCTTAAGTAGGTTCTGCCCCTCCTCCATGGAGGTACTGCTGTGTATTCTGCTAATGTCTATAATATAGCAAGACTTCATGTTGTTTGAAGAAAAAATTACTCACCTTAGTAATGTTGTTTCTTCTAATGGAGTCTTTATATTATAGACCTCCCAACCTGCCCCTCTCAGAATCTCTACTTGGTGGGTGCGGCAACTTAGTGTGGGCACTATTTATGTCCTGTTAGCATTTTGTCCCCTTTGGGACTTTGGGGTGTGTATGTGTACGTGTGTGTGTTTTATTATACTTATGTTCCATTTTCATATTATTAGAATGGTGTTAGTATTTCTGGTCCCTGACTTGAGTCTTGGGTGTTGGGACCATCAATGGTTGTTATTATTTAGGTAGCATTTGGCTAGTGTAGGTTACAGCTCCACACAGACCTTAGTGAGTTTGGCTCGTAAAGATCTGACAGTTCAAGGTTTTAAATGACACAGATAGAGCTGCTCTCGTGCCAAAATTCTATTTTGGAATGGTTTTAACCATTTCACTCCGGGGCAGTTCTAGAGCTGGATCAAACTGCTAATGTCTATTATATAGCAAGACTCCATTAGAAGAAACAACATTACTAAGGTGAGTAATTTTTTCTTCCGGGCGTTGCCGCCTGGCGCACAACCGTCCACCGGATTCGGATTCCCTACAATTCGACTGGTGGGGGCGAAGAGTGTTCTCTTCCTCTCGTGCGGTGGCCTGCATTGCATCACATCAGGCTCACCACGCTGCCTACAATCGGCATCTGTGGTCGATGCTCTCCCAGTTCTTAGCATCAATGCCTGATATGGAGCACACCAGACAGGCTATTACCCTCTCCACTATAGGCCTGGAGCTGGCAAGACACCAAGCAAGGGCATCTTATGACGCTAATGAGGTGGCTTTCAGGCTTGCGGGGACAGCAATCTGCATTAGGCGGACGGCATGGCTTCATCTATCAAGGTTGTCACCCCTGGCCCGGCGTAGGGTGATTCGCTCTGCTTTCCGGGGGACCCGTCTCTTTTTCCTCCAGAGCTAGGAGACTTCTGCAGGGTTTCCTCCATCTCCGTCCTCGGGGCACCTCCTAGCTCTTCTCCCACATAGGCTTCTCTCTGCATTAGCCAGGGTCTTCCCCTTCTGCTTCTCACCAACAGGAGGCTGGGGGTCTTGTTCCCTCAGGGTTCTACCACCCCCTTTTTTAAGGGGGGAGGGGGCTTGGTACTCACCCAAGCAGTAATGAATGGTGAAGATTGACAAGGGAAGATATGAAAATTACGTACCTACCGTAATTCTTGATCTTCTCTTGTATCTCCACCATTCATTACTGATACCCTCCCACCTTCCCCTCAGCGGCCTCCTTCTGTGGCGACTCCCCCTCCCATCTCGTTCCTCTTACTTTTCTTGGCCTTTATGCAAAAAAAAAAAAAAAAACTTTTCTATTTTTCCATTATTAGTGAATGGACCTCCCTTTTTTCCTCAAAGTAAGAGGAATGAGCACGGTTATAATTTTCTCTACTTCTGAGGGAACTCTTTCTGACCACCCTTTGGGTGCGATTCTCACCTTCTTCAGGTCATGCAGTTTCACGCCCAAGTGGCCATGCCTGTCCTGGCCCCGCAAAGTCAAGAATCCTCCTGGCAGGTTATTTCTAGCTCTTCTAGCTACTGACTGAACTTGTCAGCTCTGAGCGTCTGCCTGCCTTGCCCTAGGGAGTCTGATTGAGTTCCACTCTATTTTTCATACAAAACTGCCTTCGAGAAGGCATAGTCTTTTCCATACACTGCTGTGTTAGCACCTAACAAGGTGCGAAGGGACTTAGTCCCCTTCCTGGCTGGGCGTTCTACCCGGAACAAGCTCTGCCCAGACAGTCTAGGAGCCCTCAACTAGGATGAAGGGACTGGGCATGTTGAGAGTCCAGAGAGTCTGCCCTCATTCGGATCTGTTCAGGTGATTCGGTTGAACCTCCTCTCAGTCCTAACAACTGGGATTCTTGCTCCCTTGTTAGTCTCGAGCCTATAAGCCTCTCAACCAATGCTCGATGGGCACTGTTCTCCCTCTCAACATGCCCCTTTCTTCTTCTCTTCTTCTACTCTCTCTCTTCCTTCTTTTGTTCCTCCCTTAGAGCCGCCTGAAAGGAGGCCCCAGTCCCTTAGGTAGGAATTCTCCTCTGTCTATTCTCACCGGCTTATCCCTTTTCAGTTTATATCCTTCCTTTTCTATCCCCGGCTCTCTTGCCTCGCTTCCTTTTTTCTTACTCTTTATTTTCGCCTCCGCTAACAGAACTGAGATAGAGGAGGAGTCTGCACAGCACCCCAATCGCCCGATGACGCAACACGTCGCTACCGAGGGCGCGCGCTGTTGAGCCGACTCCAAAAAAAAAAACTCCAGAGCGGTAAGCGCCCAGCTTAACCCAAGCACTAATGAATGGTGAAGATACAAGAGAAGATCAAGAATTACGGTAGGTACGTAATTTTCATTTACTGTTTGCCAGCCAACCCCAGGTAGGTTGAAGTCTCCCACTATAACTGTATTTCCCTTGCCACTGACCTTCCTGATTTGCTCCACCAACTCCCTATCTTCCTCCTCACTCTGTGAAAGTGGCCCATACACCACCCACATCCTGAGCTTCTTTCCTTTAGGGCTTTGGAGCAATACCCATATGGCTTCTGGCCTCCCCTCATCCCCCTCCTCTCTGATACACAGTATCCCCTCCCTGACCTAAATAGCCACCCTCCGGCCCTTCCCCCCTCCAGGTCCCTGCGGAACACCTTGTAACCCAGGATCGTACGATCCCAGTCATGTTATTGGGTGGCCCAGGTCTCTGAGATAGCAGCAATATCTACCTCTCCCTCCACCATCATTGCCTGGAACTCTGCCACCTTGTTTGCTAAGCTCCTTGCATTCAAGGATACTACAGTCCACCTTGTGCCCTGTCCCTCCTCTTCCTGTCTCTCCACCTTCCACTTTTGTCCTGGTAACTTCCCCTCATTCTCCTCCTCCCTCTCTGGGGGGGAGAGTCCTTCCGGTCTCCTCTGGAAGGTGCCTCTTCCCTGCTATCCTACTCAGCCCTCCCCCCTCCTCAGTTTAAATCTGTATTGATTTTAATGTCTTCTCCATCCCCTGTCCCAATGCCCTTGTACTCTCGATGCTGAGATGCAGACTATCCTTGGCAAAAAAGCCCCTTATTGTTCCATGTCTTGTCCCACTACCTTACTACCCCATACCCCATTTCTGCACACCACCCCTTCAGCCACCCATTAAACTCCTGTATTCTTAGCTTCTTTACCATGCTTGCCCTAGGTACTGGGAGTACCTCAGAAAATGTCACTGAGCTTCCCACCCGACTGCAGATAGCCCCCACTTCTCTGAACCTCTCCTGTACCTCTTCCACTGTACTGTCTCCTAGGTCATTTGTTTCTAGGTGCACAACCATATGAGGCTTCCCTCCCACCTTCTTCACACATTTCTGAATGCACTGCACTGTTTTTGGGTCTTCATTTCCATCTCGGCATGTTGCCCTTGTCTGCTGGTAACTGCTTTACCCAGCGGGCTGACCCCCTTAACTAAGTGGGAGGGATGGGGGAGTGGAATTGGTGTGTTTTGTTTTTCTGTCCTTTGTTGTATCCCTTTCTTTCTATCAAGGGTGTAGGCAGGCACACTCACTGTTCACATCCGAGTACAGTTTTGTTGAGTGCCTGTCACAAACCATATGCCTTTCTGTTAACATTGTCATTCTAAGCTATAGTATTTGGGTTAGTTGAGGCCACTGAGGAGTGACTCTGTTCAAACTTCTGTTGTTTAGGAGACAGATAACATGTATTTAGAGATTAGAAGAATCATTTGACAACAATCTGACTTGTTTGGAAGGGGGTACCATTTGGGAAGGATATGTACATTTTTTTAATTGGGGGGGTGCAACTGTTGGAGACTGTGTGTACAAAATGTAAATTTCTGGCTATACCTCTGTTTCTATTAGGTATGTTCCCACTGTTTGTCATATGTTGTACCATTGTATGTTGATGAAACCTGAATAAAGTATACTTATTAAAAAAAAAAGGAAGAGGGAGATGCCTTTCCTACCACCTCTGACACTGGCAATCTGTAACAACAAACCAATGGATGCTGGAGGTGGTGGGAAAGGGTCTTTCTTTGGCCTTCCTAAAACAGCCAAAACAGAAAAAGCTGGAAAATTTCAAACCAAACTCAGAAGAACCGCAGCAATCACAATTCAGATTCAGAAACTGCTGTCTCATAATGCAGAAGTAGTACCAATAAAAGACAAGCATTTGTCAATGCCGAATGTTGTCTCGCTGGCATTGGCATTGGTAGTGCAGGAGTTAGAGATGCATAATAGGAATGGCAGTGAAGTATTGAAGTGACGCCAACCCTACTCCCACCCTGTAGAGACTGACAGGCATTGGGGTGTGCCTTTGGGTCGTCAGCTATAATGCTCAAGCCATTGTACCTCACCCTACCCTGTAGACACTGACAAGTGTCGTGGTGTGCTTTGGGGTTTTTGGGCGTTATACTTACTGCATTCCATAAGGAAATACGCTGAGGTGGGTGCAGTATAGGAGAATGGGGTGAACTTTGTGGCCGATCAGTGCAAGGCACACTACGATACCTGTCACTGGCTGCAGGGTGGGGGTGGAATAGCGTGAGCATTACAGACGATGATCCCAAGTCACACCCCTGACACCTGTCAGTCTCTACAGGGTTGGGTGCTACAGTTGGAAACCCTAACACCGTAGGCGTGTGTTGGTATTTTCACCCAAATTTTCAACATGGGCTTTTTGTGAGCCCACCTCATGAAAAGTGGCACAATCAGTTTGTTAGCTGAAAGGTGGTTTTGCACAGCGGCTATGCCATTTGGTGACACAAGGACGAAAACACATTTTGGGCAGTATGTGGAAAATGACAACTGTGTTGTTCATGAGGAGATGTAAAAAAATGGCAACGTTGAAAATCTGGAGTGAAAATATGAAAAATTGATGTTGTCATGAGCATGCATAGAAACTGTGCAACACACATCTGTAACCCAATTATTTTTGGGATATTTTTAACCACATGCTTAACTTAGGCATTTTGGGACCTCCCCTCATAGAAACATAGAAGCTGACGGCAGATAAGGACCGCAAGGCCCATCCAGTCTGCCCATTTCTTTTTCTACCTTATAAATGTGCCATCAGCCTTTGCTCTGTCAGTGGCCTATCTATTCATACTCATCTGTATTGCTCCCTTATGCCTATCCCATGCCTGTTTGAAGCCCTGCGCTGTATTCATAAGCCACTCACTTCCTGAGGTAGGCTGCCCATGCATCCACCACCCTTTCTGTGAAAAAGAATTCTCACATTCCCTCCTAACCGGCCTCCTCTAATCTCATGCTGTGTCCTCTTGTCCTGCTATTTTTCTTATATTTAAACATGTTAGACTCTTTTCACCTTGTTTATGCCCTTAAGGTGTTTGAATGTCTCGATCATATCACCTCTCTCCCTCCTTTGCTCAAGGGTATACATATTGAGCTCCATTAATCTGTTCTCATATGTCTTCTGATGCAGTCCCTGCACCATTTTGGTTGCCCTTCTCTGGGCTGCCTCAATTTGCTTAATGTCCTTGTGAAGGTGTGGCCTCCAGTACTGCATGCAGTACTCCAGATGAGGCCTAACCAGTGTCTTGTAAAGAGGGATTATTACCTCCCTCTTACGACTTGTGATACCCCTACTAATACACCCTAACATCCCCCTAGCCTTACCTACTGCTTTAGAGGTCTGCTTGGGTGATTTCAGGTCATCGGTGATAACGATGCCCAAGTCTCTTTCTTCCTGTGTGACTGCCAGCAACTCCCCTCCCAACCTATAGGTGGCTTCAGGGTTTCTCTTCCCTATGTGCATGATCTTGCACTTCTTTGCATTAAATCCCAGTTGCCACTCTTCTGACCATTTTACTAGTTTATCCAGATCTCTTCTCATTCTGCCCACCCCATCTGGATCATCTATTCTGTTGCAGATCTTGGTGTCATCTGCAAACAGACAAGCCTTACCCTCTAGTCCGTCTGCAATGTCACTAATGAAGATATTGAAGAGGACTGGCCCCAGGACTGATCCCTGAGGTACCCCACTTGTGACTTGCATCTCTTCTGACTGCATACCATTTACCGCCACTCTCTGTTTTCTGCCCGTCAACCAGTTTGCCACCCAGCTGACCAACTTCTGACCCACCCCGAGCCTACCCAGCTTATTTATCAATCTTCTATGTGGAACAGTGTCAAAAGCTTTGCTGAAGTCAAGGTAGGTGACATCAACTGCTCCCCCTTGGTCCACCACTCTGGTTACCCAGTCAAAGAAATCTATAAAATTAGTTTTACAGGACCTTCCTTTTGTAAACCCATACTGTCTTGGATCCTGTGCCCCTATGGATTCCAGGTGTTGCACTATCCTTTCCTTAAGGAGTACCTCCATAACTTGCCCACTACTGAGGTAAGACTGACTGGTCTGTAGTTCCCTGTCTCCTCCCTGCTACCACTCTTGTGGAGCGGGATCACATGAGCCCTTCTCCAGTCTTCTGGGACCTCTCCTATGCTCAGAGACTCACTAAACAGTTCTGCCAATGGCTCTGCTAGTTTCACCCTTAGCTTCTTAAGTACCCTGGGATGTATGCCATCAGGTCCCATTGCCTTGTCCACCCCGAGTTTAGCAAGTTCTTGTAAGACCCTTTCTTTTGTGAAGGGAGTAGTGCTCACATCCCTCCCCCCTGTGTCCATGGTGCTGAGCTGTGGGTCCTGCCCTACCTTCTCTTCAGTAAATACTGAGCAAAAGTATCTATTTAGGATAGATGCTTTTACAGGGTCCTCCTCACATGCCCCCTTTTCTCCTTTGAGCTTAGCAATACCCCCTCTGGACTTTCTCCTTTCACTAATGTAGCTCTAGAAAGTCTTGTCACCTTCTTTTACTGTTTGTGCTAGTGTTTCCTCAGTTTGGGACTTCGCCTGCCTTACTGCCTTCCCTGCTTCCCTTAGGGCAGTTTGGTATGTCTCCCTATCTGCATCCCGCTGTATTCCCTTGTATTTCTGAAGGCCAGCCTTTGGCTCTGACCTTTCTGCTACTGTATTTGAGAACCAAAGTGGTTTCCTTCTTCTTTGCACTTCCTTTTCTGTCTAACACAATGGGATGTTTCTTCAAGTATTGCATCCTTAATGCTTGGCCACTTTGCCTGTACCCTCACCTGTGTTTCTTTTGCCAGGCTAGTTTAACTCTGTTGGCCATCTTATCAAAGTCAGCCCTCTGAAGTCACATATTTTGCCTTGGAATGGGATGATTTAGATGTAGTGACCAAATTGAACCATACCATGTGATGGTCACTGGCCTCCAGGTGACCTTCTACCTGGAGATCTGTGATCCCTTCCCTGTTAGTCAGTACTAGATCTAGGATAGCCCTGTCTCTTGTGGGTTGTTGTACCAGTTGTTTGAGGCCCTCCCCCTGCAGGGAATCCACCATGTGTCTAGTTCTGGCAGATGTTCCTACTGGTATTGACCAATCTGTATCCGGCATGTTGAAGTCTCCCATTATCAGAACCTCTCCTTTAGCTGTCATGTTTTGTATTATCTTCTAACAGTAATGTGTCTTTGTCCTCCCCCTGGTCTGGGGGCCTGTAGACAACCCCAGTTCTTATGGTTGTCCCATTTCCTGTTTCCAGGGTGACCCACAGTTCTTCTGGCTCCTTATGTGTATTCTGAATTTCTGTAGCTTTGATATTTTCATTGACATACAGGGCCACTCCACCCCCCTTTTGCACCTCGGTCTCTTCTGAACAGTACATAGCCAGGTACTGAAGTCTCCCAAGTGTGGTTACTGGTAAACCACGTCTCACTAATTGCTACTATGTCCAGTTTAGCCTCTGACATTATTGCCTGCAGGTCTGGGATCTTATTTCCCAGGCTGTGAGCATTTATGTACATGATTTTCCATTGGCCAGATTTCGGTGTGTTAGTTATTGGGTGAGGTTTGGCATTTCCCCTGTGCGTCATATGGGGAGATGGACCTTTTTTCTTACCTGGTGATATAAATGAACTGCAAGCATGCTGAATCCCTGTTTGACCACTAGCTGAGGGGGGAGGAGTGTTCTTCCCATTCGACGTGTGAGGTGCTGCACCCCTCTCCCCATTTACTAATTTAAATATTCTGCAAAGACGTCAAACTTCTGCCCCAATGCACTGACTCCCTCCTTAGTTAGATGCAGTCCATCAAATTTAAAGAACTTTCGCTCCCAGAACTGTTGCCAGTTTCCTACAAATCTGTGTCCTTTTTCCGCACCAGCCCTTGAGCCACATGTTTAGCTCCCCTATCTCCCCTTCTCTGACCTTCCGTCCATCTGCCCCCCTCTCCCAGACTGGCAGGATCTCAGAAAAGGAGATGTCGGACGAAATGGATGATAGTTTGTCACCCAGCCTGGTCAGGTGTTCCTTGGTCTCCACAACTGACCGGCTGGCGAGATCATTAGTCCCTATGTGTACCAGGACATCAGTGTTTTCTCCTACTTTGTGAACAGTTTTAGCAATGCGGTCAGTGTCTCTCCATGCTGATGTACCTAGGAGACATCTGACCATTACCTCTGGCTAGAGATGGGTATCAACTCCCTGAATCATGGAGTCTCCTATGATCAGAAGTTTTTTGGATTTCCTTTTTGCTTTTTTTGTTTTGGTTCCTGATTTGGGCAAGTTTTGTTGTGCTAGCTCCTGTGCTGCAGTGTCCTGCTCTGCAGTGTCCTCTGTCCCTTTGTTTGATTTCAGAGATAGAGGCAGATACCTGTTTGTAGTGTTTATATGGTTTTTGGAGGTAATATGTTGGAGAGCAGAGAGTAATGGGGCACCCGATTTGCTCCTCATAACCACCTGCCAACCTCCTGAACCAACTACCCTCTGCAGTCAAGGTTTTTCTGTTGGATGTTGGGGAAATGGCGGGTGGTTCTTATATTGTATTTCCTCTTGAATATGAAATTTGAGGTGTGCAATCTCTGCCCATGCTGCCCGGAGCTGAGCCCTAAAATCTCCAGTGACCCAGGATGTAGGACAGTGTCCTAAATCCTGTAAGACTGTCCTTCTGAAAAGTGTTCCACAGTACCTGCAGTTAATGATATCCATTCCAGATAAGTTGCTGGGTTTATAACCTGGTCAGAGTAATTAGAAGGAAGAAAATGCAAGTAATAGTTTGATTTTGTGTTTTGTTTTCATATAACTTGTTATAACAAGTTAAATTACTAGTGCCCCTGTAAATGAGCTCACCTTGTGGATGCCCCACTGATCCGCCCCTTCCTGCTCTGCCACAGGAAATGCCACAACTGTGGTACCCTATAAAAGGAGTGTAGTGTGGGCTGGTTGGGGATGGGGGTGGATGGCTGGGCCCTTCCCCTGCCGAAAAAGAAGAACCACGGATGAAAGAACAAGGAGGTAAGAGCAGAACAGTCAACAACAAATGCAGTAACCCTGAAAGCTTATCCTAATGTTAGATACAACTGTAAAACCTCACCTGTAATAATTTCAGAGAAGATATACCCTGTAAGAAACACTGTGCTACAGAGAAAAATAAAGTAGTAACAGAAGATATACCTTGCAAAAGACAATTTGAATCAGAAGATTACAGCAGTAATCTGTTAGCACACACCTGTAGGCACACCTTGTAATAATGCAGAAGAAGGTATACCAGCAACAACAATTTGAATCAGAGAAAAATAAAGCAATGAAATGTTAGCAACAAACAGTAGCAATCCCTGTGAGTACAAAATAAAAATAACACACAGTAAATCTGCTTAGCCAGAAGAAGTCTTAATCTTTTTCCCTTGTCCTGATAAGGTTCTCTGCTCTGCCTTTCAAGCAGTCTTAGAAGGAAACGGCTCAGGTGAAGCTAGGTGCCTTGGCCAGCAAACCATGTCATGAACAGTGGCACAGTGATTTTGTTAATTTGTCCAAAACTTTGATTTTGCACAGTGACCACGCCATTGTGCGCCACAGGTGTGAAAACACATTTAGGACAGGATGTGAAGAATGACAGCTGTACTGTTCATAAGGAGGTGTGAAAATTTCCAGTGTTGAAAATCTGTCATGAAAATATTGCAAATTTGCGAAGTTACAAGGGTGCATGGAAACTGCGCAACGCACACCTGTAAAACAGTCATTTTATGGAATTTCGTCAACATAGGCATTTTAGGGCTTCTACTCATGAACAGTGTCACCATCATTTCCTCAAACTGTCCCGAAAACTGATTTCGCACAGCGACCGCGTTATTCTGCACTGGACATGCGAAAACACATTTTGGCCAGGATATGTAAAATGACAGCTGTACTGTTCATAAGGAGGTGTGGAAAAATGGCAATTTTAAAAATCTGGAGTGAAAATATTACAAATTCACAAAGTTACGAGTGTGCGTGGAAACTGCGCAATGCACTCTCGTAAAACAGCCATTTTAGGGATTTTTCCCACCAAATTTGCAACATAGGCTTTTTGAGAACCCCCCTCGTGAACACTGGCACTGTCATTTTGTTAATCAGTCCAGAAAGGTGATTCCCTGCAGTGACCACGAAATCCCCTTTTGGGACTGAATAATGCCACGAAAGTGCCTGAATTCATGAGGAAAGGTCCCAATAACCTCATGTTGAAAATTTGATGCCGAAATTCCCTAAAATGGCTGAGATAAGCACCAAAGTTGAAAAACCCTATTTATGTCATTATACAGCTTACCGGCATTTCTTCATTTCGCGGTCGGCTTTTAAGAGTGCAGATGTGTTCCTGGTCCACCGAAGATCATTGCGCCGGACTCCGGAGGTAAGTATGGGGTGAGAGTGTGTGGGGAGGCAGGGTGCACAGAGGGTGGGCGCGGGTTGTGGGAGGGGGGCAGGGAGACTGCGAGGGACCGTTTTCTTTTTTTACAGGTTTAAAAAAAAAAACATTGCAGGACTTTTATTTTTTGCATGGGATTTGGCACGCTGGGGTGGGCTCCCAGCATGCCACATAAGTGTTTTGGGGGGGATACTGTAGCCGACGGGGAATTGGGCACCCCCATCGGCCCATACTGAAGGGGGGAGACATGAGCCGAGGGGTATTGGGCACCCCCTTCAGCACAAAACAAAGGCGGGGGGAGACATTATGCCGACGGGAAGTGGGCTCCCCCATTGGCAAAATAAACGGGGATAAGGATAAACACCAACGGGATTGGGGCTCCGCCGGCAAAGAAAACAGTGAGGCATGATGCCAAAGGGATTGGGCACCCCCTTGGCATACATTTTAAATGGGAGGGGGGTCATTATGCTGATGGGGAGTGGGCTCCCCCATCGGCATTGTGACAGGAGGCGGCGGCGGTCACTGCCGTCATGTTGCCTGCATGTCGGGAGGCGTGTTGTGGTCCCCCTGCATGAGAGCTTTGCTCTCATCGCAGTGGACCTTTTCTTTGATCTGGTGGCCACATTAGGGATTCACGATGTCGGTGCCTGCTGCTGGCTGATTGGGAGATGAGGGACGCACCTACTGATGCATGCCCTGCATTCGCCCAACAGTGACCGCGCCTCCAAATCTGTTACTACCGCAATATGTTGGCTGGGCATGTGTGAGCCAACATAAAAAAGGAAAGGATCTGTTCTCCAGGTACTTTCTGACAAAGAAAAAAGCAAGGGAATGGCAACCTATAATCAACCTGAGGTGTCTCAACAGGCATATAAAGAAGGAAAAATTCAGACCTGTAACCTTCCAATCCCCATGTGGTGCCATACACCAGCCAGTAACCGTTGCTGACTCCTTCACCAATTTCAGTTCTGTTCACCAGGAGAGTGAGAGAAACAAAAGTGGGATAAAATTACAGAGGGCTTAAGAAAGTCCCTAGCCCAAAGGGATAAGAAAAGAATTTAGCAAAAATAAATAACACTCAAGCCGGCCCGGTGGTGCTGAGGCACTGGATGCCTTACCTCACGTCAGGCCGGTGACCTGGGTTCGGAAATCAGCCTGGGTTGTTGGAGACCCAGCGGGAAGGGGGAAGGGAGCAGGATCGAGCAACTAGCTCTCCTCTTCTGGGGAGGACTTTGTCGCCCATCTTAGTTCTACTGTCCCCGGGTGGAGGTCCATGGGCAGTGCAGTTGAATGGGTGGCAGAAATAGTGAGTGGGTGTCCCTGTACCACAGTGTGCGCGTGCCTCCACATGTGCACGAGCAGCTGGGCAATGGGTTGAGAGAAAATGGGGGTAAAAAAGCGGGCAAATAAAATAAATAAACAACACTCTTGTGTAGAGGTTTGTTGAAAGCAAAAAACCTTTGCACAAAAAAGGTGAGCAAAAGTAGGAGGAAAAAAGAGACCATTATGGTTCTCAAGGCAGGTAGCTATAAAGATAGGAGAAAAAAGGGCAGCATTCAGGAGATACAAGGAGATGCACAGAGAAGAGGACAGAAAGGTGTACAAGCTAAAGCAGAGGAAAGTGGGGTAGGCAGTGAAGGGTGCTAAGGCACAAACAGAGGAAAGAATAGCCAGAGGGGTAGCAAAGGGGGACAAGATCGTTTTTAGTTATATAAGGGAAAAAAAGGAAGACAAGGGAGGAATTGTGAGACTGAGGGGTGCAGAGGGAGACTACACAGAGGAAGATCAGGAAAAAGCATCTATCCTGAACAAATGCTTCTGTTCAGTCTTCATGGCGGAAGGAGAAGGGCCACATACAATACAGAACCATGGGATGGATGGAGGGAAGTAGACATTTGTCCATTCATGGAGGAAGGTGTCCTTAAAGGACTTGCAGATCTAAGAGTGGACAAGGCCATGTGGCCATATGGGGTGCATTCAGTGGTTTTGAAGGAGCTCAAGGAGGTACTGACTGCACCTCTGGAAGCCCTATCTGATAATTTGGGCATTGTAAATTCAATGCCTTTGGCTGACCTTAAATTGTTCTTAATAGTTCTTAAATAAAATAACTCCAAAATATTTTTGGGGAAGGCCCCTTTCCACATTTTGTACATAAATTGTATAAGGTGGAATTTTCTAAGTTTGGATGGTTTTTGCTAATTTAAAGAATGGTACAAAACACACCGATGGGTGTTCCAATGGACATCTAGTACAAAAGAACAAATTTATTGAACATTAAGCCCACCCTTTCTAATTGAGTACTAGTAGCCCCTGAATAGATTATGTCACCATAGTCCATAATGGGAATTATCATAGCGTCTACAGCTTGCAACCTAACATTTTATTTAATTTATTTTATTTATTTTGATCTTTGAGCACAGGCGCTTGTTTACAAAGGTTCCACGTCAGTGGTGGGAGGGTAACATACAGGCACAGGAATATTACTGTAAACTGAAATGACAAGAAACAACAGTATAACTAAAACTATATATTGATAAAATACATGAGAGGATAAATACAGTTTAGTTAATGATAACAGTAGCAGAAATGACATAAGAAAACAGTACCTGGAATTGATAACAGTGTTGGATTCTCAAGTAAAAAGTATATAATAAATAGTGGGTGAGAGAGGCTAGAGAGGGGAGGTAGGATAGGGAAGTGTATAAGAGGTAATGGAGGTGCAGACAATGTAAAGACAAGCGTATATACTTTAAGGGTGGGATGGGAGGGAGAGGGAAAAGCGGGGTTACTATCAAAAGGAAGAGGAGGTAGGGAGAGTGGGCGTAAGGAGAACCAAGGACAGGATGAGGTGGCAAGGTCACTGAACAGTACTAGGTAGACCCTAGGGGTGCAAGAGGCAGATATCAAGTGAAGCAGTCACAAGAACTGTTAGCCATGAGGGTCAGTTTTACCTTGATCTTAAAGGCACCCAATTTTTGCAGTGTTGAGTCTTCATAGTCCAGCGAATTGAACCATTGAGGAGCTCTGTAGGTGAAGGAATGCTGGCCTTGTGATGTCCGGCATCTAGGAACTAGGAGAGACAGGTGGGCAGCTGATCTGGTGATCTTAGTGGGTCGTGAGGGGGTAAGCAATGCCGCCATCCCAGGTGGCATTAGTCATAGGACTGCTTTCAAACAACGTGAAGTCTTGCTATATTATGACATATGCAGTGAGTCCCAACCTTCGAACTGCTCCGAAGGTGAAAGAGTTAACTTTCCATGCCAGGCATGGAACGCTGAGCTCGAGCTCGGTTGAAACTCTGTCTGTTGTTCTTCAAACTCAAACCGTCAGATTCTTTACTCCGCCTCACTGAACAGTCGCTCTGGAGATTTCTCCTTCTGCTCGGTTCATTTTGTCGGTTAAAGTATTGTTTTTCTCGGTTTTCGACCGAATTTAAACCGCAACCGGTTGGTTCAGACTCTGTCTGTGGTATTGTGAGTACTAGATAGGTTTTACATTAATTTCTATTCTGTGTGAAACTTGTAAACGGTTTCTCGGTTCAGTTTGAACCAATCAGGTTGTTTAAAATATACTAATCTGTCATTTAGAGTGTGTTTACCGGTTCTTATCAGTTCTAAAAAAAACGGATTTTATTACGGTTTCTTCCACGACCCGTGACACGGTTGGGAACCGATAAGAGGGTCTTACCAGGCGGATTGCCATAAACGGGTAAGTTTGGTTAGGCTGGCACTATGTCTGAGAAACCCAAAAGAAAAACCCGGCCCACTGGGTTTCAACACTGCAGTGTCTGTGGGGAAGTCTTTGCCAAGGCTGACTCCCACACCACCTGTGTTTATTGTCTGGGGTTTGACCACCTCAATGCAGACTGCCAGATTTGTAAAAATTTTCCTGCAGCTACCCTGGAAAAGAGAGCTGGTAGGCTCAGGGAAAGGGAGGCCAAAAAGTCCGCTGAACCGGATGGCCAGCCCGGTTCGGTTCCAACCGAACTGGAGGGAGTGCCCTCTGACCAGGGCGAGACTTCCTCGGGCCAAAGGAAATCTGACTCCGAGGAGTTGGTTCCAGCAAAAAGGACTAGGAAATCAGCTGGTGTGGAGCCAAAACATTCCTCTCCAACCGCTGAAGAAATAGCCAAAGCGATTAAAATTGTCCAGTCGCTTTCCCCAGTTCTGACCGAACCGGCACCATCAGGTAAGCATACGGTTCGGCCGGTTCCACTGGTTCAAGAGTATGATTTAGAGGAATATTATGAACTGGAGGAAGAGGAGTATGAGGAGAGTGAATGTGGATTTGAAAGTCTGGATGTGTCTGTTGACCCGGACATCTCCCCAGACAGACCTTCAGGAGTGTCTCCTCCTAGGCTTTCTGAGTCTCCTTCTCATTTTATGTTTTATAAAAAAAGTGGCTGAAACCCTCCAGCTCCCTATGGAGGAAGCTGTGGATGATCAAGAGGAGCCTGACTATGTGGAAATGATGGATATCCCAGAGTATAGGAGACTGTCTGTTCCTTTGCATAAATCTTTGAAAACAGACAGTTAAAATTCTAAAACTCCTCACACTATACCTCCTGTGGATAAGAGAATGGACAAGAGGTACACATTGTCAGGCTCTGATACAGAGTTCCTTACACAACAATGCAGCCATGTTGGAGTAGTGCAGGCTGCAGCCTGTGACAAGGCAAATATTCCCTTGGCTTCACACCCCCTTGACAAGGACTCCAGGAGGATTGATGCCATGGCAAAGAAACAGTACATGGCAGCATCCTTGGGACTCAGACAGGCAAATTATATGGCTTATGCTGCTAGATGTCAGAAATCCAGATGGGATACTGTTATGGCTCTAGCAAACAGGTCCCTGGACAGCTTGCCAAGGAGCTGGAGCAGGTGGCTGCTGATGGTATTGAGGCATCCAAGGTGCAATTCCATGCTGTAGTGGACTCCAATGATGTGTCATCAAGAGTCGCTACATCTGTGGCACTGCAGAATGGCTTGGCTCAGATGTACTAGCCTGTCACAGGATACCCAGACTAAGGCCATGGATTTTCCTGTTGTGGGTAATTCTCTGTTTGGGGAGCAGACAGAGAATTACATGAAGAAAATGGATGAGTATAGGACCACCTATAGGAGTGCACAGACCAAGGAAAGGCAGGCCACTCCTCACAGGCAGTTTTCCAGGGGCAGGGGCAGGCCTTTTCATAGGCCTTTTTACCAAGCCCAGGCCTCCTCTTCTGCTTATGCCCAGAAGGGGTTCTTTAGAGGGAGAGGCAGACGAGGTACAAGCAGGCCTGCTTCCACCCCTCAGCCCAAAGCCCCTGCCAAGCAGGCACCCTGATGGGGTTGCCAGGGCCGATTCTCAACTACCTGTAGGGGGCAGGCTGGCTTACTTTGTCCAGGACTGGAAGTCTCTGACATCAGACAAGTGGGTCCTGAAAGTAGTAAGCCAGGGACTGGTTCTCAGCTTCAAAAAATTCCCAAAGATGAGAACCAGATCCTTTCCACCTGCAAATCCTCCAGAGGCACTTGCCCTAGAGGCAGAGGTCTCTTCCCTCCTAGCTCTCAGAGCTGTGGAAAGGGTTCCACCCCTACACCAGGGCAAAGGGTTGTACTCCAGGTACTTCCTTACCCCAAAAATGGCAGGAGAATGGCGGCCCATCCTGGATCTCAGATATTTAAACAAGCACCTTTTAAACCAAAATTCAAAATGGTGACTCTGGGAATTATTCTACCTCTCTAAGGCCAAGGGACTGGCTAGGCGTCCCTGGACCTCAAGGATGCCTACTTCCATATTCTCATCAGAAGCTCCCATCGAAGTACCTCAGGTTCGAGCTGCCCTCAGGCCATTACCAGTTCAGAGCAATGCCCTTTGGCCTCACCTCTGCTCCAAGGGTATTCACAAAATGCCTGGCAGTAGCAGTTGCTGCCCTAAGAAGGCAAAAAATTGCCATCTTCCCTTACCTGGACGACTGACTCATAGTAGGCCAGTCCCCAGACCAAGTCAATTTACATCTGCAGATAACTCAGCAACTGCTCACCTCCTTAGGTTTCCTTCTGAACCTTTCAAAGTCAGTTCTAGAGCCTGTCCAGCTCCTCACCTTCATAGACGCAGAGCTGAACACAGAGAAAGCCAGAGCCTTCCTTCCTTTGGACAGGGCAAGGACCCTGGTCTCTCTGGCCTCCTCATTCACCCTGCAGGTCTCTCGACCAACAAGGCATTTTCTACAGCTCCTGGGGCACATGGCTGCTTCCACAGCAGTAATGCAGGGAGCAAGATTTCAGATGAGGGACATCCAGTTCCATTTGAGAGCCTTCTGGTCTCAAAGGAAAGACCCTCTAACCAAATTGATCCCAGTAATTCGAACCCTGATCCAAGCCCTACAGTGGTGGCAGGATCAGAGCAATCTGTGACAAGGGGTTCCCTTTGTCACTCAGTCTCACTCCTTAATCCTTACTACAGATGCATCCCTCTTGGGGTGGGAGCTCACATGGGGACCTCACTCCCAGGGATTGTGGTCCCCTCAGGAATCTCTGCTCCACATCAATCTGTTGGAACTCAGAGCAGTTTTTCTAGCACTTCAAGTTTTTTCCAAATCTGTTCAGAACAAGGTTGTACAGGTCCAAACAGACAACACAACCACAATGTGGTACATCAACAAGCAAGGAGGCACTCGGTCTACGGCCTTGTGCACCGAAGCAATGAAGTTGTGGTCTCTGGCTTACTCCCTGAACACCTCCCTTACGGCAGTTCACCTCCCAGGCAAGGACAATGTCCTGGCAGATGCTCTCAGCAGGATTTCCCAGGGCCATCACGAATGGTCACTGGACCCCCTGGTCCTGGAGGTAATTTTTGCCAGATGGGGCACCCTGCAGATAGATCTTTTTGTAGCTCCACACAATCATCAACTTCCCCTTTTTTGCTGCAGGCCCCCAGTGTTGGGCTCAGTCCCTCTGGATGCCCTAGTTCTCAATTGGGAAGGGAAGTTTCTCTATGCTTTCCCCCTTCTCTCTCCTGTTCAATGTGTTAGTCAAAATCAGATCTCAATCCTGCAAGATGATCCTGATTGCTCCAGATTGGGCCAGACAGCCCTGGTATCCACTCCTACTGTCCTTAGCAGTCCATCTTCCCCTGTGTCTTCCCAGGAAACACAACCTGTTGACCTGTGCTCAGGGGAGGGTTTGGTACCCGAACCTCAAATCTCTCAATCTCAAGGCCTGGCTCTTGAAGAGTTAGAGTTTGCTGATCTACACCTCTCCCAAGGTGTAATGGATATATTGAAGGCTTCTAGGAAACCTTCCACCAGGGCTACCTATAATTTCAAATGGAAGAGGTTTTCCATATGATGCTCTGGGAAGCATATTTCCCCAGAATCTGCTGATTTACCCACAGTCCTGGATTATATGGTCCATTTAAATACCTTGGGGCTGAGACCAGCTACCCTAAAAGTACATTTGGCAGCTGTGTCTGCTTTTATTTCAGCAGGTAAACCCTCTTCTCTTTCAGCTCATCCTGTATTCTCCAAGTTTTTAAGGGATTGCTTCACACCAACCCTCCATTCAGGGACCCTGCCCCTGCCTGGGATCTTAATGTTTGCATTGCTCAGCTTATGCAACCCCTTTGAGCCCTTGTCTTCAGCAGAGCTTAAGTACTTGACTTGGAAAATTGTGTTTGATAGCCATCACTTCTGCCAGACGACAATAGAATTACAAGCTTTGTCAGTGGAGCCTGATTTTATCTCCTTCATAGAGATAAGGTGGTCCTTAGGACTAACAGGAAGTTCTTGCCTAAGGTGGTTTCAGATTTCCACCTTAATCAATCTATATCTCTTCCAGTGTACTTCACTGACCATTCCTCCTCTGGTGAGAAGAGGCTGCACAGCTTAGATGTGAAGAGAGCCCTTAGTTACTGCATAGAGCGTACCGAGGGTCACAGGTTTGACTCCCTCCAACTGTTCCTCACTTATGGTGAGGTTGGTAAAGGGAAACCTGCCACTAAAAGATCCATTGCCAGGTGGATTGTCTCTTGTATCCAATTCTGTTATGAAAAGCTGGGTAAGGTTCCTCCTCAGGCCTGAGGGCTCACTCTACCAGAGGTACAGCTGCTTCCTGGCTGCTACCAGGGACATCCCTATTCTAGAGATATGTCAAGCAGCTACCTGGAAAACAGTTCACACTTTACCAAGCATTTACTCCCTGGACATCCGGGCTAGGAGTGATGCTCAGTTTTAACACAGCTGTGCTTCAGAGCCTATTTCCTAAGTAGGTTCTGACCTCCTCCATGGAGGTACTGCTGTAGTTTTATATGTCATAATATAGCAAGACTTATGTTGTTTGAAGAAAATTACTCACCTTAGTAATGTTGTTTCTTCTAATGGAATCTTGCTATATTATGACCCCCGCCTGCCCCTCTCAGAACCTCTGTTTTGGGATGTGGGTGGGCAGTGCAGTGTTGGCACTTAGTAGATGCCCACCTTGTTGTTTTCACCCTCCTTTTTGGGGTGATTTGGTGTTGTTTTTCATTTTTGGGTCTCCTGACTTGAGTCTTTGTTTGGGACCAAAAAATGTGTTCTTATGTTTAGTAGCCAGTTGGCTAGTGTAGGTTTACAGCTTCCAAACAGGACCTCGGTGAGTTTAGCTCGTAAAGATCTGACGGTTTGAGTTTGAAGAACAATAGACAGAGTTTCAACCGAGCTCAAGCTCAGCGTTCCATGCCTGGCATGGAAAGTTAACTCTTTCACCTCCGGAGCAGTTCAAAGGTTGGGACTCACTGCATATGTCATAATATAGCAAGACTCCATTAGAAGAAACAACATTACTAAGGTGAGTAATTTTTTCTTTTTGACTAGTAAGCAGGTTTGATATTTAATCCAATTTTTCAGTTGGAGCCAACCCGTCTGTTCTTATAAATCACAGGTGTGAGTAAAGCGATTAGACCCTGTAATTAACCTGAAGGTTTTATTTAGTGCAACAGTTATTCTGCGAAGCATGGTGTCAGTAGCTGATCCATAGATTATGAGACCATAATCAGTGGCTGAGAGGATGGAGCTATACACCACCAGTTTGAGGGCT
This sequence comes from Neoceratodus forsteri, assembly GCA_016271365.2. Classification (NCBI taxonomy): domain Eukaryota; kingdom Metazoa; phylum Chordata; order Ceratodontiformes; family Ceratodontidae; genus Neoceratodus; species Neoceratodus forsteri. The sequence goes on from CM028129.1 coordinate 550,214,739, forward strand.
TCAGTGGTTAGATTATGCTTGATGCGATATAGTAGACCAATTTTTATATTTACCGCCTTTTCTAGAGCTTCAATATGATGCAAGAAGGAGAGGCGTTTGTCCAGTGTAACCCTTAAATACTTGAATTGTTCCATTACATCAAGGGAGACACCTTGTTGATTTTTTATACTGAGTACATGCGCTTTAAATTTGTTTCTTGTGGAGCTGAACAACATAACTTTCATTTTTTTGTAATTCAACATCTGGGGTCATATTACCGCTTAATCTATATAAAAGGCCCAATTTTCTGCCTAAGTTGTTCAGCATCTTGTCAAAGTGTTTGTCCCATTTGAGAGTCTGGTCTAGTCACATCCCCAGATATTTATATTTAAGAACCTGTTGAATTTATGTTCCTTCCATGGTAGTTAGGGCCAGACTACATTCATTCAGTTCTGACTTATTCCCAAACAGGATTGATTGTGTTTTAGTGTTATTGAGAACCAAAAGATGGGTAACAAAGAATTGTTGTACTTGATCAAAGGCCCATTGAAGTTTCTCATTAATGGTAGCAACAGTATCCCCTTCAACATAGATAATGGTGTTGTCAGCATATAAGTGACACCTTATATCTCCATCCTGAAATTTCAATTTATTAATATATATATATATATATATATATATATATATATATATATATATTAAATAACAGTGACCCTAGGATAGATCCCTGAGGCACTCTGGATTCAGTTCTAGCCATATTGGATGTATAAGGTCCTATTTCAACATATTGTTTTCTGTTAGTAAGATAAGAGTCAAAACAGCTAAGTGCTGGTCCTGACACTCCAATATCCCGGAGCCAGGACAGGAGAATGCAGTGGTTCAAGGTGTCAAATGCCTTGGACAGATCTATGAACAAGGCTCCAACCGTCATTCTCCTGTCCAGGCTCTACTGAATATCACTGACCACTTTAACCAGAGCGGTCTGGGTACTATGGTGAGCTCTAAACCCAACTGGTAGGTGCACAGTTTGTTTCTGGATTCCAAATATTCTTGTAGTTGTTCAGCCATTATTTTTTCAAAAATTTTTGAAACCTGTGGCAATAGAGAAATGGGGCGATAATTGCCTAATTCATCCCTGTTGCCTGATTTAAATATTGGTTTAACTAACCCTGGCTACCTTCCAACCTTCTGGGTATTCTGTAGTACTAATGGGGAGATTGAAGATTAAGGATACAGGATAAGCTAGGCAGGGGGCTGCATATTTTAACAACCTTGACGGAATTTTGTGTGGTCCTTCGGCCTTAGTTGTGTTTAATTTTAACAATTCATCCCTAACCTCAGCTGCAGAAATATGACTAAACTCAAAGTTATCTGTATTCGAAGTTCCATGTTTATCCTTATTTTTACCAGTATCTTTCATGATACCACAATGACCTCCCAGAGTAGATCCTATATAACTAAAGTAATTATTAAAGGTGTTTACCAAATCAGCTCCTAATGGGATGGGATATCCATCAAGTTGAATCTTGTTCACTAATGAGGTGCTGTTCTTACCCATTAGATCAGTGATGGTTTTCCAAAACATTCTGGGATTGTGTTTAGAATTTTGTTCCAAATTAGATTTAAAATAATTTTGCTTTGCCCCCCTTTATTGCCAAAGTATACACGTTTTGTGCATGCCTATATATTTCCCAGTCTCTATTAAGCATAGTGTTTTCCCTGTCTTGCCTCAATTTAAAAATCTGCACTGAAAACCACTTGACACCTTCACGTCTAGTTAGTCTCTTCTTTATTGGGGCATGACAGTTACATATTTTCATGAATTCCTCACAAAAATAATACCATGCCTCAGTAACTGTAGGTATGAGTTCTAGATGACCCCATGTGATATGTTCAACATCCTGCATAAAGGAAATAAAATCAAAATGTTTAAAGCTTCGCCAGTATATAATTTATCCAAATTTAGATGCAGTTGGTTTGTTTCTGGAGGCAAAGGTTAATTGGTGGTTGGAAAAGGAGTCCAATGAGACTCCATTACATAAGTAATGTTGTGGGTAATTTGTAAAAATCAAATCCAATATGGTTGATTTGAGAGGATCCTTTAAGTTAATTCTTCTGGGCTCTTTTATTAACTGGACCAAACCTAAATTATCATGTAGTTCTTTAAGGCTATGGTGCATAACTATTGTTAACCAATTCTCATTAAAGTCACCCATCATCAAGATTTTATGTGAATTTATATAAGATTGAATATGGTCGTGTAATGTGTTAAACACATTCATTTTGATTTTAGGGGGTCTGTAAACACCAATCATAAGAAAAGTTTTTTGGTAAGGTATTTTAACTTCAATGGCTAAGATTTCAAGCCCCAGGAAATCTTACTGTATTCTGACATAAGCAGTATTGTCCTTCCATTGTACTGCCCTGGAGCTGAAATGGTTAATGGAACCTATACTAATGACAGAATGCTAGGCTCGAGCTCAGTTTTCAAACCACTGTCCCTGGTCAACATTCTGCAACCGTCAGATGCTTTACTCCACTTCACTAGTACACATGCCTTGGAGTGCCCTGTTTCATCTATTTTGAAGAAGTACATTTTTTACGTTGTTCTGAAGTAAATTTATTTCTGTTATTTTGAAAAGCACTGTCCTTGGTTTACAGGTAGATTAGTCTAGATTTAACCATATTTTGATAAGTTTTCTCGGTTTCTTCTCGGTTCTTTTAACAGGGAGAGAACCGGGTTTCTTTATCTTTTATTTACTTTCAGAAAAGCCTGTTTAGGTTTGGTTGGTTTAATGGTGTGAAAACCGGGGTAATTCCTGGGTTTTCTGTTGTCGCTAAACTGACTGTTTAAAAAAAAAAAAGGAGTTTTCTTCTGTGGGTTTAGTTTGTTTAACCAACTACTGGTGGTTATGTCACTACCTAAAAGGAGAACCGGCCCAATGGGTTTTCAGCATTGCATAGAGTGCGGGGAACCATTTACCAAAGCGGATCCTCATTTGATGCGTGTCCTGTGTTTGGGTTTCAACTATTTAAAGGCCGATTGGGATAGCTGTAAGAATTTTCCTCAGTTGACACTGGATAGGCGCTTGAATCGACTGAAGGAAAAAGATGTCCGAAACAGCTGCTGACACAGCAACGGACAAGGCCTCCACTTCTCAGAAAGAGAAGTCTTTTGAACTGAGTGAGCAGCCCTCTGACCAGGGTGATGGTTCTTCCAACAGAAAAAGATTTGCAGAAACTACCACTGAACTGGCAAGTTCTACAAAAAAGAAAAGAGACACACTCAACCAAGGGACCGCAACCGATGGTTCCAGCGGTTCCTACTGCTGAAGCTATTGAGAGTGCCATTAGTATTTTACAGGTGTTGCAAACTGGTACCGTGGTATCGGTACAGCGCCCCAGTTCACAGTTGTCGGTTCTAGACTCAGGTTCACTTTTGGTTCCCGATTCCTTGGAGCAATCAATCGACATCTTCCCAGAGGAAGATGATTTTGTTGAGGATGATGAGGATGAATTTGGAGAGCCTGTAGAATCTGAGGTTTCTCCAGACCCTCATTGGATGAGTCCCCAGAAAAAGCAACAGAGGATTTTTCTTCCCACTTTGCCTTTTTTAAAACAAGTGGCACATACTTTGGACCTCTCCACCCAGGAATCCACAGAGAAGGAAGAGGAACAAGATTATATGGAAATGATTAGTGTCGCAGCAACAAAAAGGCTCCTGTTGCCCATCCATAAATCTTTAATGAGGCAAGCCACAAAAATTCTAAAGACACCTACATCGATCCTCCCCAGTCGACAAGAGGATGGACAGAAAATACTGGGTAGCCAAATCAGGCACTGAATTCCTGTTTGGACATCCCAGCCATAAAGGGGTGGTGCAGATTGTTGCCTGTGACAAGGCAGGGATTCTCCTGGCTTCACACCCACCTGAAAAAGACTCCAGAAAGATGGACTCCATAGCAAAGAAGTCATACCTGGGAGCTTGACAAGCTTCTTACATGGCTTACATAGCTAGGCATCAGAGGAGTATGTGGAACACAGTGCTGGAAATAGCAAAAGCATGCCCTGCCCCTATGGCATCTGATCTTTCAGAAGCAGCAAAAAGGGGCATTGAGGCTTCTAAGTCACAGTTTCATATGGCAGTAGATGCTAATGACATTGCTGCTAGGCAGATGGCTACCTCAGTGTCCCTGAGGAGGTTTGCTTGGTTGAGAACAACAAATTTGTCTCAAGATACCCAGACAAAAGCTTGTGACTTCCCCTGTGAGCCTACTTCCGTTTGGGAAGCAAACCAAAGCCTACATGAAAAAAATGGATGACAACAAGGTTGCCTACAAGAGTGCTGCAGCTAAGGAGAAGGCAGCAACTCCACAAAAGTTCCAGGGAAGAGGCAGGGGTAGAACCTATTACAGGCCTTTCTTCCAGACACAAGCTTTGCCTCCTTATCAGCCCCAGAGAGTATATTTTAGAGGCAGGGGCAGCAACAGGGCTGCATCCAATACCCAGCCTGCTGTCCAGGCAAAACAGACCCCCTGAGAACCCTGTCAGGGTCACCTTCATACTTCCAGTAGGAGGCAGGCTGGCTCACTACACCCAGGCTTGGAATTCCATCACCACAGACAAGTGAGTCCTGAAGGTAGTGAGCCAGGGCCTTGCCCTCAGCTTCAAATTCTTGCCCAAGTTGAGAGCAAGACTATTCAGACCCGCCAGTCCATCAGAAATCTCTCTGCTGGAAGAGGAAGTAGTCAAGCTCATGCAAGAGCAGGCAATAGAACCTGTCCCCTTGTCTCAAAAGGGAAAGGTCTTTACTCAAGATACTTCCTCACTCAAAAGAAAACAGGGGAGCGGTGACCCATTCTGGATCTGGGACACTTGAACAAACATTTGGCAAAGCCAGAGTTCAAGATGGTTACTCTGGCTATCATTCTCCCTTCTCTAAGGAGAGGAGACTGGCTGGCATCCCTAGACCTAAAGGATGCATACTTCCATATCCCTGTCAGACTGGCATACAGGAAGCACCTCGGGCTGTCGTTGTCCCCAAGAGTGTTCACCAAGTGCTTAGCAGTGGTGGTGGCACATCTACAAAAACAGGGGGTTATAGTCTTCCCATACCTGGATGACTGGTTGGTGGTAGGTCAGTCCCCACAGCAGGTGGAAAGGGCATTGACCATCACTCAGGATACACTTAAGTGTCATGGGTTTCCTGGTAAACCAGAAAAAATCAGTCCTCTCACCATTTCAGCTCCAGGAGTTTATAGGGGCAGAATTGGACACCCTGAAAGGAAGAGCATTCCTTCCTCAGGGCAGGGTAGTCAGCTTGGTGCAATTAGCAAGTTCCTTCCAGCTGCAGACCCCCAGATCAGCAAGGCATTTCCTTCAGTTGCTGGGCCAAATGGCGGCTTCAGCAGCAACAGTGTTAGGGTCAAGATTCCAGATGAGGGACATCCAGTTCCATCTCGGGGCTCACTGTTCTCAGAGAAGAGATTCCCTGTCAAAGATGGTACCAGTCATAGGAACCCTGTTTCAAGCTCTACAATGGTGGCAGGAAAAAGACAACCTCAGAGAAGGCATGCCTTTCCTCCAGATGCCACTAGCAGCAGTTCTGACAATAGATGCCTCCCTTCTAGGACGGGACACCCAACTGGGGGAGCATACTGCCCATGGTACTTGGTCCCAGCAGGAATCCCTGCTTCACGTAAACCTGCTGGAGCTCAGGGCAGTTTATCTAGGCATTCAATCCTTCACCTCTGTGCTGCAGGGCAAGCAGTTCAGGTCAGGACAGACAATACAACAACAATGTATTACATCAACAAGCAAGGGGGGCACAAGAGCCTCACTTCTGTGCACAGAAGCCATGAAGGTATGGAATCTGGCTTACACCCTGGGGATATCCCTTTCAGCAGCCCACCTGCCAGGAAAGGACAATGTCCTGGCAGATGCCCTCAGCAGAATCAACTAGAACCACCACGAATGGTCACTAAACAGACAAATCCTACAGGTGGTGTTCAGAAGATGGGGCACTCCAGATGTGGACTTCTTTGCGGCTCCAGACAGTCACCAGCTTCCTCTGTTCTGTTGCAGGTCTCCAGCAGGGGGCACAGTGCCACTAGATGCACTGCTATTGGATTGGACAGGAAAGTTCCTGTATGCCTTCCCACCACTCCCCTTGCTATTCAGGGTACAGAACAAGCTCAGGGTCCAGTCAGCAACTATGATCCTCATTGCTCCAGACTGAGCAAGGCAGCCTTGGTACTCAATGCTGCTGACCTTGACAATCTCCAAACCAATCTCCCTACCTAGGAGGCGCAACCTGCTGATATCCTCCAAGGGCAGGGTCCTGTACCCCAGCTTGCAGTCCCTCAGACTCAAAGATTGGCTTTTGAGGACTTAGAATACACCAACCTACACCTCTCAGATGGAGTGCTGGAGATTTTGAAGGGTTTCTAGGAAACCTTCCACCAGAAAAACTTAATTTTCTAAGTGGAAGAAATTTTCTGTTTGGTGCAAGCAGAGACACATACATCACCTCCAGGCCGATCTGCCAATAGTCCTGGACTGTCAAGCACATTTACACTCTCTGGGCCTTTAGCCCTCCACCCTGAAAGTGCACTTGGCAGCTGTTTCTGCTTACCTCTCTGCTGGAAAAGAAACATCCCTGGCTGCTAACCAGGTATTCAGAAAGTTCTTCAAAGGGCTACTGCATTTGCATCCCCCTCATAGGGAGCCCACTCCTGCATGGGACCTTAACATATGTATTGGCCAGTTGATGCAGCCACCATTTGAACCTCTGGCATCAGCTGAGCTTAAGTATGTGACATGGAAAATGGTGTTTCTAGTAGCCATTACTTCAGCCAGAAGGATCAGTGAGCTACAGGCCTTGTCCACAGAGCCAGACTATATAGCAGTCCACAGGGACAAGGTGGTTTTGAGGACCAATAGGAAATGCCTCCCTAAGGTGGAATCAGACTTCCACCTTAACCAGTCCATGATCTTGCCAGTCTTCTTTACTAACTATTCCACCTCTGGAGAGAGAAGGTTACATAGTCTTGATGTCAGAGAGCTATAAGCTACTACTTGGATCACGCAAAAGGGCACAGGCAGGATAGGACACAGCTTTTCCTGACCTATGGAGAAGTGGGCAAAGGCAAACCCACCTCAAAGAGAACCACTGCTCGCTGAATTGTTGCCTGTATCCAATTTTGCTACAGCAAAGTAGGCAAAGAGCCTCCAGTAGGCCTCAGGGCCCACTCTACAAGGGGTACAGCTACTTCTATAGCAGCTGCAAGATATATCCCTCTGCTAGAAATTTGCAGGGCAGCTACCTGGAAAACAGGTCACACCTTCACCAAACACTACAGCCTGGATACTCAGGCCAGAAGTGATGCCAGGTCTGGCACAGCAGTACTGCAGAGCCTGTTTCCTAAATAGGTTCTCTACCCTCCTCCAAAGGTACTGCTTTTAAGATTTCCTGGGGCTTGAAGAAAAAATTACCACAGTAATCTTGTTTCTTCCAAGGGAATCTTACTGTATTCTGAGCTCCCAACGTTCTTCCCCTGCTAGAACCTATGGGCAGTGCAACACAGTTGTCTGTTGTTCAGCCCTATGGGCAATTTCTGTTTTTGGGCTTAGTGACTTGATTCTTAACCAGCCCACATGTTGACTAGAGAAAGAAAAAGGGGAATAGTTGTTAAAGGGTTGCTATTGTCATTGTTAGTTTATTATTATTATTAAACTCGCACTCATCATTGTAAACTCTGTCACTCCCTTGATCTCCCTCCACTAGCTTGCAAGCGCCTCTCTCACTGCACTGCACTCTCACTCTGGCTTGGAGTTCTCCCTTCATACCTCTTATCCTTGCTCTCTCCTTCACCCCCTCCCACCCACTCACTCAGATCCATTGACTCATGTACCTTGGTAGTCCCTCACCGATCCACCCTCACTGGTCAGACAGCCTTTACCCACCGTTTCCTGAAAATCTGAAACTCCTTTCCTTCCCAAATTCGCCACTCCTCTTCCTTCTATTCCCTTCATTCTTTCCTCCATAACTTCCTGTCTCCCAATTGCTCCTGTTATAAGCCCCCTTAATCTTCTTCTATTTCTACTCCCTGCCTTCCAGCTCTCTACACACCTTGCAGGGCTCACAGCATTCTGAAGGAGCTTTGGAGGGGTTGGATGGCCCCTCCTGCATTTCTGCTGTCTGCTGTTTGCTGTCACCACCCCCCCCCCCACTAACCTTACTGAGTTGCCTCAGAAGTGGCCGTTTTCCCCCCATTCCCTTTTCCTCATGGGCCCCCCTCCTGCCCCTTCCTCTTCACCTATCAGCACTTCTAGTCTCTCCTCCTGCTCCCAGCACTTATTATCCTCGCTGAGCCTGCTCCACAAACTACTTGCACCTATGTCTGTAACCCTATTATCTATTTCCTGTGTACATAATTTGTTCCTGTTACTTCATCCATTAATTGTACTATCAATTGTATTTAACTGCTAACCTATATTGTATCGTGTTCCTTATTAATTGTACGTGTGTTTGTATCCTCCTGTAACCCCCCTCCTCCCAGGTCGCACTGTGAGACGAGCAACTTGTTGTTCAGCGTGCCCTCCTGGTGAAACATTTCAATAAATAAATAAATGATAGCTTAGATAACTTGTCATTAGTTTATTTATTTATTGAAATGTTTCACCAGGAATGACACGCTGAGCAACAAGTTGTTTGTCTCCTGGTGCAACCTGGGGGTAGGGAACAATGGGAATACATTAATATGATATAGAGAATATATATATATATAGAATATAATACAGAGAAATGTTACAATGTTGGAATACAATTTGTTTACTTGCATGGTGTAACCCCCTACAAATGGGGGTTCCCGAAAAGTCTTCCTTGGGTGTGCCTAAATGCCCACTGCCAGGCTGGTATCCTGTGTTTAAGTGTTTTAAGTGTTTGTATGAGAGTGTCTTAATGCCTCTGTGCTCTGTCTCTTTAAGAGCTGCCTATTTGTAGTGTAAAACTAATCTGGGTAGGGCCAAGTAGTTTCAGGCTCGAGCCCTGCCCGGGCTGCCAGATAATCGCTCCATTCTACCATTGCTGTTGCGCAAAGGGAGCTCTGTTAGAAGCTGTACTTATTTGTTGATTATCTATTATAATAGTAATCCTGTTGTAGTTTGTCTAACCTGCCTTCTTTGCTGCATGGACAGTTCTGTTTATCACCACCATCTTGGTCCTGGAGAGTTTGGAGAGTGAACAGCTCGAGTGATTCGAGCAGCTGCTTCTGCGTAGTTCACATGGGAGATTGGTGGAAAGGCTGAGTCTGGCCTGTCTGCCTGCTGTCCCTCAAGAGGGAATCCTTTGAAAGGCTTAATAGTCGGACTGTATCCGAATTGGAGTGTGACAAAGCCACTGAAGAGTGACCAGATTTAAACCTGAAGAAGACCAAAGATTTGCTGTACGCGATCGGCCTGTCAGGGCATCCAGTTGCCAAAGAATTCCTGGTTTTGCTCAGAGACACCAATATTGTGGCCAGACTGCCATCCACATTGTGGTATGGTGATTGCTTTACTATAAATGTGCTGTGTGCTGTTAGTGGGTTGCAATTTGGTTCCGCACTGTGTAAATGTGTCACGCTTGCTGGAAGCTGCATCCAGCACTACCGGACTCAAAATCTAAACTGTTCCACCTGGCCTGGGCCTTGCCACCTGGCCCAGCCAGCTACTTCAGGCACAGAAACCATCATCAATGAGAGACTCACCCGGGGATCAGCCCCCTGCTCAACCATCTCGAACAGGAATGACACCTTGGTGATTCATGTGGGCGCTGCTTCTCCTGGCAAACCAGTCATCAACCTGCAGTCTCCATTTCATCTAGCCTGTGCCTCATATTGGGTAGCATGAGAAACAGGATAGCTCTCTGCAGCAACAGCTAACTCTCAAGTGTTGTCATCTGATTGCATTGTTGTTTTTTCTTTCACGAACTGAGCCTTCAGGCTCTGGATTACAAATTGTGTGTGGTTGTGCATGCCTTTTCTTTTCATCACAGGGCCCCAACCAGCTGCGACACCAGCCTACCCCAGGCAACGTTCCAGGCTAGCCCACCTTACTTCCAACTGGATACCCAGAACGTGTGACTGTGTAGGGACTAAAAGTACATGCATAATTGCCTGACTAGATTAGTTCTCGAATCAATCAACCTGATTATGCCGCTCCCTTGTTCAATTCCCCTGAATAAATCAGATCTAACTCTTTTTGCATTTAATCTGACTGTGGTTCCAGTTTGTACCCAAAGCACTGTACTGTTGTTATTGGCTGTGCCTAACCTTGTTTTACAGGGGGTTTCCAGGGTTGAACTGGTGGAACCAGCCCTGGTGGTAAGTGCAAACAGTGTGGGGATTTGTATGCTGTATAGGGGCTACTGTGAAAGTGTTTGTTGCATATTGACTAGGCCACTAGAGGGGAAAGAGGGGGGTTACAGTGTCCCGGAGGGCTGTACCCAGGTTAGCCTTGTTACTAACAACACTGTCCTCCGGGTGGAGGCACCCGTTTCAGTACGCAGGCCCCTTAACCTGTAACTAGCCACACAGGCAGGGGTAGTAGCCCTTGGAATAGCGCCACCTAGGGGTTACATCATGGAGGCACCAACACTGGAATTTGCACCTTCTAGTGGTCAGAAGTGGGTACTACAACCCAACGCTTAAGAATTGTGGTAAAATGGAGGCTCTCACTACGCCCAAGTTTAAACTTGCTCCCCACAAGCTGCTAGTGCACTGTATGATGGGGAGGAGTGAGGCAGAGGGATTGGACCCCCGGCAAGCTCTGCTATTAATGGACGTCCCCTTGGGGACCGAAAATGCCACTATTGTGGAAGTTGTTGAACGAATTAAGTGTTTGGGGAAGGTTGAAGTAAAGGGAAGGGATTCCGAACTGTTTGATCAAACTATGGTGGCCCTACTCTCCTGCAGCCTGCCCATTAAACCAGAGAAGATACCCCCTGTCATTTTGCCTGAAGGGTCCCAAAAGGGGTGGAGGCTCATTCATTTACATAGCGACCCGGCTGCTCCTGGAGGGTCTCCCCGCCTAGAGGGATTTGAAGACAAGCTGCTTAAACTGTTCACCGCTGAGGGGCACTCTGCTACAGAGCTAGTGAAAATGTTAGAGCTTCCTGAGGATGTCACTCCCATGCAGTCCCCCATAGCCTCTCCGCCACCCCTCTGGTTGCTTCCCCATAGTGATACCTACTGTGCATTTGGACTCCTACCACAGACTTAGGCTCTTTTTGGGTACGGTCCTGGTGCCCATGGGGGAGGACCATCTGGAAACGTGGATGGACTATGCCACCCCATTGGTTCAGGAGTGGCAGTGTGCTGAAGGAGAAAAGAGGAAGAGGCTTATGGAACGCTTATGGGGCCCTGCACTGGAGGCCATTCACTTCCTGCAATCCACCAGCCCGGAGTCCACGGCCACTGAATACCTCTCTGCCTTGGAGAGAGTATTTGGTAGTGCCAAGTCGGGGGATGATCTGATGTGGAAGTTTAAATCTGCAAAACAGTGAAAAAATGAAAAGTTATCAATGTTTGTCACCCGAATTGAGTGAGCTTTGCGGCAGGTTCACCGGAAAGGAGGGCTGCCCGCCAGTGAATTGAACAGAGTCAGGCTAGATCACTTCTTAAAATCAGCAAGGTACTCTAGCATGATGTTGTTGAAGCTTAAACTGCAAGACAGAAGGGGCAATCCCCCCACCAATACTGTGACCTAATGAAAGAGATCCGTGAGATTGAGAATGACGAAGAGGGATGAGAGCCATATGCTGGGGCTGCCCACGCCTGCCAGGCCCCTGAAAGAGGTGAGGAGGCCAAACTGCAACAGATGAGGGAACTGATTAAGGAGTTAACTGAGTTGAGAGTCAGTCAGCAAGCTGCCGAGGCAGCCAAAGATGCTAATTCCTGTCCAGCCCCCCCAAGACAAAGAGGGGAAGTCCTGCCGGGAGGGGTGGGGGTACACATTGTTTCTTCTGAAACCCAGCCTGAAGACAGCCTGCAGGAAGAGGTATGAGAACTGAGAGCTGTGGTGGAAGACCTACTCCCACTCCGAGCTACCCGAGACACTGACCATTGGGGGAACTCAGAAAGTCAAGAGAGCACACCCCCCGACCAGAGAGAGACCTCCACACTATGTTCAAGCAGGGGAACAGCTCCTTTTCCCCCAGAGACTCTAAAGAACCTGTTTTCTGTTACCACAGCAGAGAGGATGAGATCACCCGATTCACCTGCCGTTCGCCTGAGAATCCGAGAAAAGTTACTACTAGGCTGCTGGCATTGAGTCGATGGAGCAACATACGGCCACAAGATGGGGCTGCCCATAAAAGCTATTCATCCAAGGCAGCTGTAAAGCCAATGTCCAAGTCTGAGTCACCTGAATGGTCTGAGGTGGTGGGCCCTTCCATAGAAACTACAGTGATGGTGAACGGTGTGTCTGCCCAGGCCGTGTTTGACAATGGATCTCAAGTAACCAAAGTATTTCAAGATTGGTACCAGAAGCATCTGCCTGATGTGCCCCTACAACCCTTGGGAGGTTTGCACATGTGGGGGTTGAGTGAGAAGTCTTATCCATACTCTGAGTATATCTGGATCTGGCTGTCATTCCCTACCGCCGTGGCTGGGGTAGATGAACAAGTTGAGACACTTGCCCTAGTGTGTCCCCCCACCGGACTGTATGATGGAGTTCTCCTGTTAATTGGAACAAACGCCCACATGTTTGGGAGACTAGCACAACTCTGCCATGAGAAACAAGGGCAATGGACTGGATGGGCCCAAAGAATTCCAGCATTAATCAAAAGGGCTTATGACTTGCAACAGAAACCTGATGAAGTGGACTGAGATGAGCCAGTGAGAATAGTGTGGAAAAAGGATCCTGACTCTTGGGTGTTGGCCCCCAATGCCCAGTGTACGATCCATGGAAAAGTCCACCTAAGGAGAGATGTAAAGAATAAAATATTGATAATAGATATCCTGGTGAAGGGAAGCTGCCAGAGGGGTTGATGGTTAAGCCCAGTATACTACCTGCACGTGTCCATGCCTATGCCCACCGAGTGATGGTGTCAGTGAGAAACATGTCGGACAGGGAAGTTCTTGTGAACCGGGGATGTACGCTGGCTACAGTACACTGCAGCATTGCCCAGTAACAAGTACTCTGGCGAAAGGGAGAAAGTGACTCCAGACTTATTTTACTTTGGTGATTCCCCCTTGTCCGCTGAATGGAAGACCCGAATTAGCAGGAAACTTGCCCAGAGAGACCAAGTGTTCTCACTAAAATAGTGGGACGTGGGATGTGTCCATGGTGCCGAGCATAACATACGCCTGCATGATGACCGACCATTTTGAGAGAGGTCCTGACACCTTGCCCCAGCGGACATAGACGATGTTAGGAGGCACCTACAGGAAATGCTCGCTGCTGGCATTATTCAAGAAGCCCATATGCATCCCCCATCGTAGTGGTTCATAAAAAGAACATATCCATGAGGATGTGTGTGGACTATCGGACCCTCAACAGACGGACTATCCCAGATCAACATACCATGCCACGCATACAGGATGCCCTGGATTGCCTGAACGGGGGGTCAGTGGTTCTCCATACTGGATCTCCGCTGCAGATATTATCAGATTCCAGTGGCCCCGGAGGACCATGAGAAAACAGCCTTCTTCTGTCCTTTGGGGTTTTACAAATTCCTGAGGATGCCACAGGGGATTTTGGGTGCCCCTGCCATCTTCCAGAGATTCATGGATCATGTGGTGGGAGACATGAACTTGCTGGAATGTTTAGTGTACTTGGATGATGTCATTGTTTTCAGACGCAGGCCGGAGGAACATGAGACCAGACTGTTCAAAGTTCTTGATCGTTTGGAAGAATTTGGCCTCAAGTTATCCATAGACAAGTGCCATTTTTTTCAAACATCTGTGAAATATGTGGGACACATAGTATCTGCGGAAGGGATCCAGATATCCCAGTAAAGTTGAAGCTGTGACCACTTGGCCCCAGTCCAATAACCTAAAAGAGCTACAGCGTTTCCTGGGGTTCTGTGGCTACTACCACAGGTTCATCAAAGACTACTCAAAGGTGATTTGACTGCTCCTTAACCTTACCCAAGGCTACCCCCCTACCAACCACAAATACAAAAATGGGGCTATCAAAGACCAAGAGAAAATGTGTTGTCGAACAGATGAGCCTTTTGGGACTCAGTGGACACCCAAATGTGAAGCAGCTTTCTTTGAAGTCATATACCAGCTCATCCACGCCCCAGTCCTTGCCTATGCTGATCCTACCAAGCCCTATGTTCTGCATACAGACACTAGTTTGCAGGGCCTTGGGGCTGTGCTATATCAAGATTACAAAGATGGCTTGAGACCTGTTGCTTTCACCAGTAGGAGCTTGACTCCGTCAGAGCGGAACTATCTGGTCCACAAGTTGGAATTCCTTGCCCTAAAATGGGCCATAGTTGACCAGTTTCATGAGTACCTCTATGGGGAGAAGATATTAGTGAAGGCCGACAACAAACCACTGACCTATGTGCAGACTTCAGCTAAACTGGACGCCACTGGGCACCGTTGGATTTCTGCCTTATCAACTTATGATTATGCTGTTGAATACAGACTGGGACCAAAACACATTGATGCTGATGCCCTGTCATGAAGGCCAGCTTCCAAGGACAATTGCATCAGATTGTCTGAACCTGACATCAAAGCATTATGCCAAAAGTTTGATAAAGATGAACAAATGTCTGTGAACACAGTGGACTGCCAAGTAGATTGCTTGGGCCCTCATGATACATGCATACTGGCTGCCTATTGCCATTTCACTGTTCTAGATATTAGTGCACTACCTCAGTTCGATAATGACAGTATTCAGTGGGCTCAATCCCAAGATCCCATGATTCAACCAGCACTTGTTGCCCTGCGTGCGGGGAAAGATGTGTCCAATTTGCATTCCCCTGACTTGCGAACTGCTCTGTTGTTCAAGGAAGGCCCCAGGTTAAAGTTGCATGATCAGTTGTTATACCGAGAGACAGTGGATCATCATGGTCAAGTAGACAAACAACAGTTGTTTCTACCCATGGCCTTTAAATAGCTGGTACTGCGGTCTCTCCACAATCACATGGGGCACCTCGGTATTGAAAAAAATCTTGACTTGGTACAATCCCGACTCTACTAGCCAAAGATGGGGCAGATGTCGAGCACCATGTAAAGACTTGCAGTCAGTGCCTCCAAAGAAAAGCCCTGCCTCAGAAGGCTGCCCCTCTTGTCAATATCACTACCAGCGCCCCTCTAGAATTGGTCTGCATAGACTTCTTGTGCTTAGAACCCAACTAAAAGAACATTGGCAATGTGTTGGTAGTTACTGATCATTTTACATGGTATGCACAAGCCTTCCCAACTAAAGATCAAAAGACCTCTACCGTGGCCAAGGTGCTGGTGGAAAAATTCTTTGTCCACTTTGGTGCCCCCCAGCGGATCCATTCTGACCAAGGCAGAGACTTTGAAAGTAGGTTAATCAAAGAAATGCTCTCTCTGTGGGGGGTGTGGAAGTCATGAACCACCCCCTATCACCCGCAGGGGGAACCTCAGCCAGAACGCTTCAACTGCACCCTTCTGAACATGCTGGGCACCCTCCACCCAAAAGACAAGCATAAGTGGAGCCAGCAGATTAGCACCTTGGTACATGCATGTAATTGCACCAAAAGTGATGCTACTGGGTTCTCCCCCTACCATCTCATGTTCGGGAGGGAGGCCCAACTGACAGTTGATGTCTGCTTTGGGGTCTCTCCAGATGGGGTCCTAGCCAAAAACTACTTGCAGTATGTACAGAAATTAAAAGATCAGTAGAATCTTGCCTATCAACTTGCTCAAACTATGGCTGCTAAGCGAAATCTCGCCAACAAAGAAAGACATGATCGACAAGTAAAAGCCCAGGAGTTGTTGCCCGGAGATAGAGTGCTACTACGCAATTTGGGACTGCATGGAAAACACAAAATTGATGATAGATGGCACCATCTTCCTTACGTAGTAGTTGATAAATTGGATGATCTGCCGGTGTACAAGGTGCACCCAGAAAATAATTCCAAAGGTGTTAAGACCATGCACCGCAATCACTTGCTGCCCATCGGCCAAGTTGTTATTGATGCTAAACCAACACTTGACACTTCTCCTGGGCCAGTGACTCATGCTGCTACAAAGAGGAAACAGAGCCAACCTGTCCATGTTGTTACCAAACTAAGGCCTTCCCCTCAGCAGGCCCAGAGAGATAGTGATGACTGTTCATCAGTCTCTGATGAGTGACTGTGATAATGCCTGTTATCCCTCATATGAACTGAGTCAGTTGTTTCGAGACAATCCTCTGCAGAATTGTGGGGATGAAACTGGGCCTTCAGAACTGTCTAACCCCTCAGCTTCTTCACTGGACTGAATGCCCCCTGAAAGTGAGGTGCAAAGTATCACATCTGAGGTTGCAGACTCTGTGTCTTGTAGAACTGTTTGATTTGCCCGAAGAAGGGGCTGATGGTCTGAGTCTCCCTGGTGACATACCAGAACTTGAAGAACAATATGAAAGTGCTAACAGCACCCCTTCAGTGCCGCAAAGCCTAATTATGCCAGAGTCTTCTCAGAATGAGCAACCTGGGCCCTCTTCAGAAGATAATAATGAGCAAAGTATTGTGGAAACAGAGTCTGCAGAGCAAGGAGCTGATAGTGTTCCCAATCTGGACATTTCAACCAGTGCAGAGACATCCCTCACTACAGGGGAAGAAATCAATGCCATTGTTGACCGCCCAGAACCTGTGTCTGTTCCCCTCAGAAAATCTGGGTGACCTGTTAAGACAGTGCTACGTTGCAGTTATGTTTCCCCTGGGAGGCCTGTGGACTTGCCTCTCAATGTGGTCCATAAAGGTGTTTACGTTTCCAAGAGCTCACTGCCCAAACTAAGCTTGACTGCCACCTCCTGATTAATTGTTCTTCCTACAGAACAAGGTGTCCCTCTCTCATCTAGCCCCAAGTTAGCTGACAGGGAAGGGCCCCCTTCTACATTGTTTACTGTACAAGAAGTTACAACGTGAAGTCATAGGTAACTGTTCATAGTATGTTAGTCATAATAAAATCAGTATAGAATGTATGAAACACGCGTAAGTATTGTCAATGAAGATATGGTGTAGTGAAATATACTGAAATGTATAGTAATGTGATAAGTTTATGTTAACTGATGCATCAGATATTATTTCCAAAGTATGTTAATGTCACATATACCCTGTATATATTGCTTCTTCAATACTGTGATGGTGTAGACATGACGTGGACACCAAGTTTTTCCAGGCAGAGAAGGGTGTAACCCCCTTACAAATGGGGGTTCCCGAAAGTCTTCCTTGGGTATGCCTAAATGCCCACTGCCAGGCTGGTATCCTGTGTCTTAGCATTTTAAAAGTGCTTGTATAAGAGTGCCTTAGTGCCTTTGTGCTGTATCTCTTTAACAGCTGCCTATTTGTGGTGTAAAACTAATCTGGGTAGGGGCCGAGTAGTTTCAGGCTCGAGTCCTGCCCGGGTTGCCAGATAATTGCTCCATTCTGCCATCGCTAGTTGCGCAGAGGGAGGTCTGTTACAAGCGGTACTTATTTGCTGATTATCTATTGTAATAATAATGCTATTGTAGTTTGTCTAACCTGCCTTCTTTGCAGCATGGACAGTTCTGTTTATCAGCACCATCTTGGTCCTGGAATGCTAGAATGGGCCAATCAGTACCTTTGGGGACCCTAAATTGGAGTCTGTCCCCAGGGGTCTTGTGGTAGTGAATTTCTGTAGGAATTGTAGTTTTGAGACTTTGGCACCTAAATGCACTTGGAGGGGGAGCCCTTGCTTTGACAGACAGATGAATCAACAAATCGAACCTTTTGGACCGAAGGGAAATTCCCAAGCTGCTTGCTGCAGTAAGTCAGTCTGGAGGTAGAGTTTGGAGAGTGAACAGCTCGAGTGATTTGAGCAGCTGCTTCTGCATAATTCACACAGGAGATTGGTGGAAAGGTTGAGTTTCAAACAACATGAAGTCTTGCTGTATTCTGACATATGCAGTTAGGTCCTGCCTTTCAACTGCCCCAGAGAACAAAGAGTTAAACTTTCCTTGACCAGCATGGAATGTTCACCACGAGCTTGGTTGAAGCCCCTGTCTGCTGTTGTTTAAACTGCAACCATCAGATTCTTTACTCCGCCTCACTGAACAGTCACTCCGGAGATTTCTCCTGCTGCTCGGTTCAAAAAGTCGGTTGAAGTATTGGTTTTCGGTCGGTTTCTACCGAATTGCTGTTACTGCTTAGTCGGTTCAAGTCTCTGTCTGTGGTACTGTGAGTACTAGATAGGTTTTTTTGTTCTGTTTCTGTGTGGAACTTGTAAACTGTGGATCAGTTCGGCTGAACCGATCAGTTTGAGGTGAAAAAGCTTATGCTTACTTTAGAGTGTGGTAACCAGTCCGTATCGGTTCTAAAAAAACCAGATTTAATTACGTTTTTTTTCCCCAAGACCCGTGACACGGTCAGGAACCGATAGGGGAGTCTTGCCTGGCGGATAGGCGAAAAGAATCGCTTTTTGATTAGGATTGGCCATGTCTGAGAAACCCAAGAAAAATGGGCCCACTGGTTTCAACACTGCGTGTGTGTGTGGGGACGTCTTTGCCAAGGCTGATCCCCACACCACCTGTATTTATTGTCTGGGGTTTGACCACCTCGATTCAGACTGCCAAATTTGCAAGAATTTTCCCAAATCTACCCTGGAAAAGAGATTATGTAGACTGAGGGAAAGGGAGGCCGAGAAATCCGCTGACCCGGATGGCCAGCCAGGTTCGGTTCCGACTGAACCAGAAGGAATGCCCTCTGACTAGGGCGATACTTCGGGCGAAAGGAGAACCGATTCCGAGGAATCGGTTCCAGTAAAAAGGAAAAGAGAAGACAAATTGATCGGTTTGGACCCAGAATTTCATACTCTGACCGCCGGTGAGATAGCCAAGGTGATAAGGATTGTGCAATCGCTTAGTTCGGTTCTGACCGAACCGGCACCATCTGGCAGGGGCTCGGTTCGGTCGGTTCCCCCGGTTCCGGATTGTACTTTGGAAGACTTTTATGAACCGGAGGAGGAGGAGGGAGAGTATGAGGATGATTATGGTGATAGTGAAAGTCTGGATGTGCCTAGTGACAGAGACATCTCCCCAGACAGACCTTCAGGTGTTTCTCCTCCTAGGCTTTCTGAATCCCCTTCACACTACATGTTTTACAAAAAAGTGGCTGAGACCCTCCAGCTTCCTGTGGAGGAAGCAGTAGAGGATCAGGAAGAGCCTGATTATGTTGAGATGATGGACATCCCAGAGTCCAGGAGACTGTCTATTCCCCTCCACAAATCCTTTGGGAAACAGACACATAAAATTCTTAAGTCTCCTAATTCTATACCTCCTGTGGACAGATGAATGGACAAGAGGTACACTTTCTCAGGCTCAGACACAGAGTTCCTTTTTCAGCAATGCAGCCATGTTGGGGTTGTGCAGGCTGCTGCTTGTAATAAGGCAAATATTCACTTGGCATCACACACCCCCCAGACAAGGACTCCAGGAAGATTGATGCCATGGCAAAGAAACAATACATGGCAGCATCTTTGGGACTCAGGCAGGCTAACTATATGGCCTATACAGCCAGATACCAGAAGTCCAGGTGGGACACTGTGCTGGCTCTGGCTAAACAGGCCCCTGACCAGCTTGCCAAGGAGCTGAAGCAGGTGGCTGCAGATGGGATTGAGGCATCGAAAGTACAGTTTCATGCTGCTGTAGACTCCAATGATGTATCATCAAGAGTCATGGCTACATCTGTGGCTCTTCAGAGGATGGCTTGACTCAGATTTACTAACCTCTCACAGGATACCCAGGCTAAGGCCATGGATTTTCCTGTAATTGGTAATTCTCTGTTTGGGGAGCAGACAGAGAATTACATGAAAAAGATGGATGAGTACGGGACCACTTACAGGAGTGCTCAGGCCAAAGAAAGGCAAGCTACTCCTCAAAGGCAGCAGTCCAGGGGCAGGGGCAGGCCTTTCCAAAGGCCTTTTTACCAAGCTCAGGCCTCCTCTTCTTCCTTTTCACAGAGGGGGTTCTTTAGAGGGAGAGGCAGAAGGGGGATGAGCAGGCCTGCTTCCACCCCTCAGCCTAAAGCCCCTGCCAAGGAGACACCCTAATGGGTCTGCCCGGGCCGATTCTCCCATACCAGTAGGGGGCAGGCTGGCTTACTTTGTCCAGGACTGGAAGTCTCTTACATCAGACAAGTGGATCCTGGAAGTAGTAAGCCAAGGACTGGTTCTCAGCTTCAAAAAATTTCCGAAGATGAGAACCAGATCTTTTTCACCTGCAAATCTCTCAGAGACCCTTGCCCTAGAGGCAGAGGTTTCTTCTCTCCTAGCTCTCAGAGCTATAGAAAGGGTTCCCACCCTACACAGGGGCAAATGATTGTACTCCAGGTACTTCCTAACCCCAAAAAAGACAGGAGAATGGCGGCCCATCCTGGACCTAAGATGTCTGAACAAACATCTTTTGAAGCCAAAGTTCAAAATGGTAACTGGAAATTATCGTTCCCTCTCTAAGGCCAGGGGACTGGCTAGTCTCCCTGGACCAAAAAGATGCCTACTTTCACATTCCCATCAGGTGCTCCCACAGAAAGTACCTCAGGTTCGAGTTGCCCTCAGCCCACTATCAATTCAGAGCAATGCCCTTTGGCCTAACATCAGCTCCAAGGGTTTTCACAAAGAAGAAAAAAGATCTCCATCCCATACTTGGACGACTGGCTCATAGTAGGTCAGTCTCCAGATCAAGTCAAGTCAAATCTGCAAGTGACCCAGCAAGTGCTCACTTCCTTAGGATTCCTTCTCAACCTTCCAAAGTCAGTTCTCGAACCAGTATAGCTCCTCACCTTCATAGGTGCAGAACTGGATACAGTAAAGGCAAGAACCCTCCTTCCCCTGGAAAGGGCAAGGACCCTTATGGAACTGGCCTCTTCATTCACCCTTCAGGTGTCTCGACCAGCAAGGCATTTCCTTCAGCTACTGGGCCACATGGCAGCTTCCACAGCAGTGGTCCAGGAAGCAAGATTCCAAATGAGGGACATCCAGTTCCATTTGAGAGCCTTTTGGTCCCAAAGAAAGGATTCCCTTACCAAACTAATCCCAGTGACTCAAACCCTGATCCAAGCCTTGCAGTGGTGGCAGGATCAGGACAATTTGAGACAAAGGGTTCCATTTGTCACTCAGTCTCATTCAGTGATACTCACCACAGATGCTTCCCTGCTGGGCTGGGGAGCCCATTTGGGGGATCTTACCACCCAAGGACTGTGGTCACCTCAGGAATCTCTGCTTCACATCAATCTCTTGTAATTCAGAGCAGTGTTTCTGGCACGGCAAGCTTTTTCAAAATCTGTACAGAACAAGGTGGTTCAGGTCAGAACAGACAACACCACCACCATGTGGTACATCAACAAGCAAGGAGGCACTCGATCTATGGCCTTGTGCTCAGAAGCAATGAAGTTGTGGTCCCTGGCCTATTCCCTGCAAACCTCTCTGATAGCAGTTCACCTCCCAGGGAAGGACAATGTCCTAGCAGATGCACTGAGCAGAATATCCCAGGGCCATCACAAATGAGCCCTAGATCCTCAAGTTTTGAAAGTGATTTTCTCAAGATGGGGCACACCAGAGATGGATCTTTTTTGCAGCCCCAGACAATCACCATCTTCCTCTCTTTTGTTGCAGACCCCCAGTCTTGGGCTCAGTCCCCCTGGATGCTCTGATTCTGAACTGGGAAGGGAAATTTCTGTATGCTTTTCCCCCCTTCCTTCTACTGTTCAAAGTGTTAGTCAAGATAAGGTCACAACCATGCAAAGTGATTCTGATTGCTCCAGACAGGGCCAGGCAGCCATGGTATCCCTTGTTGCTGTCCCTAGCAGTCCATCTCCCCCTGTCTCTTCCCAGGAATTACAACCTGTTGACATCCTCTCAGGGGAGGATTTAGTACACGAATCTTCAGTCTCTCAATCTCAAAGCTTGGCTCTTGAAGAGTTAGAGTTTGCAGATCTGCATCTTTCCCAAGGGGTTCTGGATATCCTTAAGGCTTCTCAAAAGTCTTCCACCAGGAAGACTTACAACTCCAAATGGAAAAGATTCAACATTTGGTGTTCTAAGAAGAATATTTCTCCAGACTCTGCTGAATTGTCTATGGTTCTGGATTATATGGTGCATCTTAATGGCCTAGGCCTCAGACCAGCTACCCTTAAAGTACACTTGGCAGCTTTTTCTGCTTTTTTGTCAGTAGGCAAGTCTTCCTCTCTATCATCCCATCCTGTATTTTGTAAGTTTTTCAAGGGATTGCTTTGCACCAATCCCCCTTTAGGGATCCTGCTCCTGCTTGGGACCTTAATGTTTGCATTGCTCAGCTTATGCAACCTCCCTTTGAGCCTTTGTCCTCAGCAGAGCTTAAGTACTTGACTTGGAAGACTGTGTTTTTGGTAGCCATTACTTCTGCCAGACGTATCAGTGATTTGCAAGCCCTGTCAGTGGAATCTGATTTCATCTCTTTTCACAGAGATAAAGTGGTCCTTAGAACTAACAGGAAGTTCTTACCCAAAGTGGTTTCAGATTTTCACCTCAACCAGTCTATATTCTCACTGTTTTCTTCACTGACCATTCCTCATCTGGAGAGAGGAGGCTATAAAGCTTGGACGTTAAAAGAGCCCTTAGCTACTACATAGAGCAAACCAAGGGTCACATGTTTGAATCCCTCCAGTTGTTCCTTACTTATGGAGAAGTTGGTAAGGGCAAACCTGCCACTAAGCGATCTATTGCCAGGTGGATTGTTTCTTGTATACAATTCTGCTATGAAAAACTGGGTAGAACTCCACCCTCAGGCCTGAGGAATATCGCTCGGGTGAAACACCTTGTTCCTCCGGCTGACCTCCCGACATTAGTCCATGCCTTTGTTACTTCTCGCCTTGACTACTGCAATGCCCTGTACCTAGGGATGCCGGGGGTTGATATCCGCCGCTTGCAGCTGGTGCAGAACGCTGCAGCCAGGCTTTTGACGGGGACATCAGTAAGGAATCATATTACACCTCTGCTGCGCGAACTGCACTGGCTGCCGGTTCAGTGGTGGATCACCTTTAAGGTCGGTTTACTGACCTATAAAGCCCTACACGAACAGGGACCGCAATATCTGCAAGATCTACTTGTTCCCTACCGTCCCTCCCTCTCACTCAGATCCACCGACGAGGGATTGCTAGAGGTTCCCAGGGTTTGTTTAAAAACATCTGGGGCACGAGCGTTTTCCTATGCTGCCCCTACCCTGTGGAATTCTCTACCTCGTCGGATACTAAGCTGCCTGACCGTCGATAGCTTTAAATCAGAGTTCAAAACATACTTATTTCAAAAGGCTTATGGGGAGTAGTTATTGCACTGATTTGAAATTGGAATTATATTTTATTGTTGTTTGTTACGTTATATGTATGTTTTATATGTATTTAATTATTGTACAGCGCTTTGATTTCGAAAAGCGCTTAAAAATAAACTTTTACTTACTTTACTTACTTACTTACTTCCACTATAGGTACAGCTGCTTCCCTGGCTGCTGCCAGGGATATCCCTCTCTTAGAAATTTGTCAAGCAGCCACCTGGAAAATAGTCCATACTTTCACCAAGCATTACTCTCTGGATATCCAGGCTAGGAGTGATGCTCGGTTTGGCACAACAGTACTTCAGAGCTTGTTTCCAGAGTAGGTTCTGTCCCTCCTCCATGGAGGTACTGCTTGGTAGTCTGCATATGTCAGAATACAGCAAGACTTCATGATGTTTGAAGAAAAAATTAATCACCTTAGTAATGTTGTTTCTTCTAATGGAGTCTTGCTGTATTCTGATCCCCCCCCCCATTCAGAACCTAGATTTTGGGATGTGGATGGGCAGGAGCAGTGTTGGCACCCTAGGGGTCTCCTTTTTGCACCCTCTTTTTGGTTTGGGTGAGAGGCTGTGTTTTAGATGTGTTTTGTTTTTGGGTTTCCTGACTTGAGTCTTCCTTTGAAACCAAAAAAACTTTATATATATATATATATACATATATATACATTTGCCAGTTGGCTAGTAAGAATTTTACAGTTTCCACACACAACATCTAGTGAGTCTTTGCTCGTAAAGATCTGACGGTTGCAGTTTAAACAACAGCAGACAGGGGCTTCAGCCAAGCTCATGGTGAACATTCCATGCTGGTCAAGGAAAGTTTAACTCTTTGTTCTCTGGGGCAGTTGAAAGGCAGGACCTAACTGCATATGTCAGAATACAGCAAGACTCCATTAGAAGAAACAACATTACTAAGGTGAGTAATTTTTTCTTGGCCTGTCTGCCTGCTATCATTCAAGCGGAAATCCTTTGAAAGGCTTAGCAATCGGACTGTTTCCGAATTGGAGTGTGACAAAGCCACTGAAGAGTGACCTGATTTAAACCTGAAGAAGAATGAAGATTTGCTGTACGTGATCGGCCTGTCAGGACATCCAGTTGCCACAGAATTCCCAGTTTTGCTCAGAGACACCAATATTGCAGCCGGACTGCCATCTGCATTGTGGTATGGTGATTGCTTTACTATAAATGTGCTGTGTGCTGTTAGTGGGTCGCGATTTGATTCCCCACTGTGTAAATGTGGCACGCTTGCTGGAAGCTGCATCCAGCACTACCGGACTCGAAATCCGAACTGTTCCACCTGGCCTGGGCCTTGTCACCTGCCCCAGCCAGCTACTTCAGGCACAGAAACCATCATCGACGAGAGACTCGCCCGGGGTTCAGCAACCTACTCAACCATCTCGAACAGGAACGACACCTCGGTGATTCGTGTGGGCCCTGCTTCTCCTGGAAAACCAGTCATCAACCTGCAGTCTCCATTTCATCTATCCTGTGTCTCGTATTGGGTAGCGTGAGTAACATAGAGAATAAAGTGTGAGGTGGTGTGTGTAACGGGATTTTACACACACCCGAGGGGTTGGATGCCATATAAACTCCAAAGCTCAAGGGGGTTTATCTAGACATCCAACCTCAAGGGTGTGTGTAAATTCGAGTTTACACACAACCCATATTTATTTTACATAATTGCTGGGTTTTGCTTTCTCGCCACAGCCAGTTATATGAAATAAATGGTCTGGTGTGGCTGCGGTCTGGATGACGTTTAGCCGAGTCCACGGTCACTTTGCAGCAGTTTAGTTTTTCTTGATTTTTTGTCCCCTTTCCTGTACTCTGTGATTTTTTTTTTGTCAGGAGGTTTTAAGTAGTTACTTACCGCCTAGACATAGTGGTGGCGGTACGGTTTCGACCGAGGAGGCAATCTGGTGGCAAGCGGTGAAAACCCGGAAAAGCTGTAGGTTGGACATACGCATAGTGAGGGAAACCATGCGCATGTTTGCTGTTATAAACGCTCCTTTATAACGGCAAATTATGCCACAGT
Organism: Neoceratodus forsteri; assembly: GCA_016271365.2. Classification (NCBI taxonomy): domain Eukaryota; kingdom Metazoa; phylum Chordata; order Ceratodontiformes; family Ceratodontidae; genus Neoceratodus; species Neoceratodus forsteri. The sequence continues at coordinate 550,240,236 of CM028129.1, forward strand.
TTCACTATGGGAAAAAGCCTAAGCCAGTTGTTATAATCAAGGTACTTACCTGCAACAACAGCTAAATCTCAAGTGTTGTCATCTGATTGCATTGTTGTTTTTCCTTTCATGAACTGAGCCTTCAGGCTCTGGATTACAAATTGTGTGTGGCTGTGCATGCCTTTTCTTTTCATCACAGGGCCCCAACCAGCTGCGACACCAGCCTACCCCAGGCAACGTTCTAGGCTAGCCCACCTTACTTCCAACTGGATACCCAGAGCGTGTGACTGTGTAGGGACTAAAAGTGCATGCATAATTGCCTGACTAGATTAGTTCTCGAATCAGTCAACCTGATTATGCCCCTCCCTTGTTCAATTCCCCTGAATAAATCAGATCTAACTCTTTTTGCATTTAATCTGACTGTGGTTCCAGTTTATACCCAAAGCACTGTACTGTTGTTATTTGCTGTGCCTAACCTTGTTTTACTGGGGGTTTCCAGGGCCAAACTGGAACCAGCCCTGGTGGTAAGTGCAAACAGTGTGGGGATTTATATGCTGAATAGGGGCTACTGTGAAAGTGTTTGTTGCATATGGACTAGGCCACTAGAGGGGGAAAGAGGGGGTTACAGTGTCCTGGAGGGCTGTACCCAGGTTAGCCTTGTTACTAACAACCCTTTCCTCTGGGTGGAGGCACCCGTTTCAGTACCCAGGCCCCTTAACCTGCAACTAGCCATGCAGGCAGGGTAGTAGCCATTGGGATAGCGCCACCTAGGGGTTCCAATACAATGAGAGCAGGAGGGATTACAGATGGATAACACTGGCTAACAATACAACAGTTAAGTATGGTAGATATGAAGACACATACAGCAAATTGGCAACAGTCGGTGACATTTGGTAACATTGGAATACATATAATAACTTGGCAACAGTATGTAGAAACATAGAAACATAGAATTTGACAGCAGATAAGGACCGCTTGGCCCACCTAGTCTGCCCATTTTTCTACCTAATAGATAAGCTGCAGATCCTAGTTAACCAACAGCTTACTTCCTCCTACCCCCCACTAGGACTGCCTTATGCCTGTCCCATGCATTCTTGAAGTCCCCACTGTTCTTGACTCCACGACCTCCTCAGGGAGGCTGTTCCATGCATCCACAACCTCTCAGTGAAAAATACTTCCTCACATTACCTCTGAGCCGTCCCTCTATCTTCAAATTGTGCCACCTTGTTCTTGCACATCTCTTTTCTGGAAGATGCTACCCTCTTGATTTTGTTAATTCTTTGAGGTACTTGAAAGTTTCTATCATGTCCCCTCTCTCCCTTCTTTCCTCAAGGGTATACATATTAAGCTCCTTTAGTCTTTCTTCGTATGTCTTCTGGTGCAGACCCTGCACCATTTTGGTTGCCCTCCTCTGGACAGCCTCCACTCTGTCTATGCCTTTGCGGAGATGGGGTCTCCAGAACTGCACACAGTACTCCAGATGGGGTCTCACCAACTGTCTGTACAGAGGGATAACAACTTCCTGTTTTCTACTATTGATGCCTCTTCCTATGCATCCCAGTATCGCCCCAGCCTTCCTTACTGCCTTCTCACATTGCTTGCCCACCTTTAGGTCATCTGATATAATTACCCCCACGTCCCTTTCTATTTTTACTGTTGTCAGTATCTCACCCCCCATTGTGTCCTTCCCTGGGTTTTTGTTTCCCATGTGCATTACCTTGCACTTTTTTGCATTGAATCTGAGCTGCCATACATTTGACCATTCCTCCAACCTTGCCAAGTCCCTTCTCATCCTTTCCACTCCATCTTGTGTATCAACCCTGTTGCAGAGCTTTGTGTCATCTGCAAAGAGACATACTTTTCCTTCTAGTTCCTCTGCAATGTCACTTATAAAGACATTAAAAAGGACCGGTCCCAGTACTGAACCCTGCGGTACCCCGCTAGTAACCCTCCTTTCTTCACTGTGTACTCCATTTACTACTACCCTTTGCATCCTGTTGTCTAGGCAATTTTTTATCCAGGCTACCACCTTGGGACCCACTCCAAGGCTGGCTATCTTGTGTATTAATCTTTTGTGAGGGACTGTATCAAATGCCTTGCTAAAATCTAGGTAGGCCATGTCCACAGCCCCTCCCTGGTCTACTACTTTGGCCACCCAGTCAAAGAAATCTATTAGATTCGTCTGACATGACCTTCCCATCATGAATCCATGCTGCCTTGGGTCCTGTGCCCCACTGGCCTCTAGGTACTCAACAATTATTTGCTTCAGAAGTGATTCCATCATTTTTCCTACCACTGAGGTCAAACTAACTGGTCTGTAGTTTCCTGCCTCTGTCCTACTCCCACTTTTGTGATGAGGAATCACATCTGCCCTCCTCCAGTCCTCGGGTACCACCCCATCCTCCCAAGATTTGTTAAAGAGAGTAGTCAGCGGTGTCACTAGTTCTACCCTTAGTTCTTTTTTATGTAGCACTAGATGGTAAGGTGGCCCAATAGTAATTGGTAACCATTAGTGTAACATAGATATTCAAGATTTACAGTGATTGGAGTAAAGAGAGGAAGAATGGAAGGAGGGAACGAAAAATTGCGGGGAGAAGTATAGAAGAAGGAAAGGAAATTTACAGAGAGAAGTAGACAGAACACAATTTTTGAGGCAAACAGAGATGACAGGGTGGACTAAAGTGTATGTAAGAGGGGTAGGTTATAAGTGCTTAACTGAGTGTAGGGGTAGGCCAGTGTTAGGCTACGTTAACTGGAAGGGGGGGTAGGAGGAGAGGAGAGGTAGGGTGTGGCAGGGTGAATGAGAGAGAGATATTTTAGGTTGAGGGTATCCAAAGGGGGAGGGGGGAGATGAAATTCAACATTGTCCTGTTATCCCTATCTGGGCAGAGCGGTGGACAGCCCTACTGGTAGGACACTGATTATAGGTGATGAGTGTTTTTTATATAGTGATGGGGGGGGGGGGAGGAGAGTTTGTGCTCCATAAGAATCTGATGGTTGCAGAATGTTGACCAGGGACAGTGGTTTGAAAACTGAGCTTGAGCCTAGCATTCCATCATTTGCATAGGTTCCATTAACCATTTTGGCTCCGGGGCAGTACAATGGAAGGACAATACTGCTTATATCAGGATACAGTAAGATTCCCTTGGAAGAAACAAGATTACTGTGGTAAGTAATTTTTTCTTCAAGGCCATCTTCTCCATTATAAAGTGGTACTTCAGTAGTATTCAGGTTCAAGTTACTATAAATTATAACTACTCCCCCCTTTTCTACTTCTGTCTTTCCTGTATAACTGGTAATTATCCAACTCAATGGAGGAGTTAGGTATTCTATTTGATAACCAAGTCTCTGTAATAACAATAACTTCTGGTTTATATTCTAAAACCTAATCCTTTATTAAATCAAACTTTTCCATATACTCCTGGCATTGAGATGGATATAACCTGCAGATCCTAACTTTAAGTGTTCGGCATTTAATTCTGCTGTAGCCAGGGGCCCAGGATTTGGATGGATGTCCCCACATAGTAATAAAAAGAATATCATGAAATATCTAATATTACTCAGGACATTCCTTTTGTATGATTTACCCTTTACCAAGCCCATAACTCTTCCTATATCCAGTTTTAACCCTAGACCTTTTAATGGAGTATAGTGGATCAAGGTGACCTTGATCAAATCTCTAAAATGTGCATTTAAAAAGAGATTATCCAATGGCAAGAAAAAATCCTGGACTCTGATTGGTCAGTCTTGGGCTGGACCCATGATGTTATCCAGCACAACATCATGGGTCTAGTTTCAGCCTCACTGTGAACCTATAGATAAGCATTATTTCAAACAACATGAAGTCTTGCTGTATTCTGACATACGCAGTGATCACCAACGTTTGAACTGCCCCAGAGAACAAAGAGTTAACTTTCCATGCAGGGCATGGAATGCTGAGCTTGAGCTCGGTTGAAGCCTCTGTCTGCTGTTGTTTAAACTCCAACCGTCAGATTCTTTACTCCGCCTCACTGAACAGTCGCTCCGGAGATTTCTCCTTCGCTTGGTTCAAAAAAAGTCGGTTAAAGTGTCATTTTTTCAGTTGGTTTCGACCAAATTTCTGCTACTAAACCTGTCAGTTTAAGTCTCTGTCTGTGGTACCGTGATTACTAGATAGGTTTTTGTATTAGTTTCTGTGTGGAACTTGTAAACATTGGATCTGTTCGGTTTGAACCAATCAGGTTTGTGTAAAAAAAACTTTTGTCTTTATTAGAGTGTGGTAACCGGTCCGTATCGGTTCTAAAAAAAACGGATTTCATTACATTTTTTTCCAAGACCCATAACACAGTCAGGAACCGATAGGGGTGTCTTGCCTGGTGGATTGCCGGAAAAAGGGTAAGTTGTGGTTAGGATTGGCCATGTCTGAGAAACCCAAGAAAAACGGACCAACTGGGTTTCAACACAGTGTAGTGTGGGGAAGCCTTTGCTAAGGCTGATCCCACACCACCTGTGTTTATTGTCTGGGGTTTGACCACCTCAATTCAGACTGCCAAATTTGTAAAGTTTTCCAAAGCTACCCTGGATAAGAGAGTAGGTAGACTGAGGGAAAGGGAGGCCGAGAAGTCCGCTGACCGGATGGCCAGCCGGTTCAGTTCTGACCGAACCAGAAGGAGTGCCCTCTGACCAGGGTGAAACTTCTTCGGGGAAGGAGTGCCCTCTGACCAGGGCCAAACTTCTTCGGGCAAAAGGAGAACTGATTCTGAGGAGTCGGTTCCGGTTAAAAGAAAGAAAAGGGATAAATCATCCGGTTCGGATCCACAAGTTCTTTCTCCGACCGCTGATGAGATAGACAAAGCGATAAGGATAGTTCAGTCGCTAACTTCAGTTCCGGCTGAACCGGCACCATCTGTCAGGGGCTCGGTTCGGTCGGTTCCGCCGGTTCCGGATTATACTTTAGAAGAATTTTATGAACCGGAGGAGGAGGAGGGAGAGTATGAAGATGATGATGATGATGGTGATTATGAAAGTCTGAATGTGCCTATTGACCCGGACATCTCCCCAGACAGACCTTCAGGTGTTTCTTCTCCTAGGCTTTCTGAGTCCCCTTCCCACTTTATGTTTTACAAGAAAGTGGCTGAAACTCTCCAGCTTCCTATGGAAGAAGCAGTAGAGGATCAAGAGGAGCCTGATTTTGTTGAGATGATGGACATCCCAGAGTCCAGGAGATTGTCTATTCCCCTCCATAAATCTTTTGGGAAACAGACATTTAAAATTCTAAAAACTCCTAATTCCATACCTCCTGTGGACAGAAGAATGGACAAGAGGTATACTCTTTCAGACTCTGACACGGAGTTCCTTTCCCAGCAATACAGCCATGTTGGGGTAGTGCAGGCTGCTGCCTGTGATGAGGCAAATATTCCCTTGGCTTCACACCCCCCAGATAAGGACTCCAGGAGGATTGATGCCATGGCAAAGAAACAGTACACGGCAGCATCTTTGGGACTCAGGCAGGCTAACTATATGGCCTACACAGCTAGATACCAGAAGTCCAGGTGGGACACTGTGCTGACTCTAGCTAAACAGGCCCCTGACCAGCTTGACAAGGAGCTGGAGTGGGTGGCTTCGGATGGGATTGAGGCATCCAAGGTGCAATTTCATGCTGCTGTGGATTCCAGTGATGTTTCATCTAGAGTCATAGCTACATCTGTGGCCCTTCGGAGGATGGCTTGGCTCAGATGTACTAGCCTATCACAGGATACCCAGGCTAAGGCCATGGATTTTCCTGTCATTGGTAATTCTGTTTGGGGAGCAGACAGAGAACTGCATGAAGAAGATGGACGAGTACAGGACAACCTATAGGAGAGCTCAGGCCAAAGAAAGGCAAGCCACTTCTCAGAGGCAGCATTCCAGGGGCAGGGGCAGGCTCTTTCAAAGGCCTTTTTACCAAATCCAGGCCTCCTCCTCTTCTGCTTTTGCTCAGAGGGGGTTCTTTAGAGGGAGAGGCAGATGGGGTATGAGCAGGCCTACTTCCACCCCTCAGCCTAAAGCCCCTGCCAAGCAGACACCCTGATGGGTCTGCCCGGGCCAATTCTCCAATACCTGTGGGGGGCAGGCTGGCTTACTTTGTCCAGGACTGGAAGTCTTTAACATCAGACAAGTGGGTCCTAGAAGTAGTAAGCCAGGGACTGGTTCTCAGCTTCAAAAAATTTCCCAAGATTAGAACCAGATCCTTTCCACCTGCAAATCCATCAGAGACCCTTGCCCTACAGGCAGAGGGTTCTTCCCTCTTGGGTCTCAGAAAGGGTTCCTGCCCTACACAGTGGCAAAGGATTGTACTCCAGGTACTTCCTAAACCACCAAAAGACAGGAGAATGGCGGCCCATCCTGGATCTGAGATATCTAAACAAGCACCTTTTAAAGCCAGAATTCAAAATGGTGACTCTGGGAATAATTCTGCCCTCTCTAAGGCCAGGGGACTGGCTAGCCTCCCTGGACCTCAAAGATGCCCATTTTCACATTCCCATCAGGTGCTCCCACAGAAAGTACCTCAGGTTCAAGTTGCCCTCAGGCCACTATCAATTCAGAGCAATGCCCTTTGGCCTAACATCAGCCCCAAGGGTGTTCACAAAGTGCCTGGCAGTAGTGGTTGCTTTCCTAAGGAGGAAAAAGATCTCCATCTTTCCATACTTGGACAACTGGCTCATAGTGGGTCAGTCTCCAGACCAAGTCAAGTCACATCTTCAGATAACTCAGCAACTGCTCACTTCTTTAGGATTCCTCCTAAACCTTCCAAAGTCAGTTCTCGAGCCAGTACAGCTCCTCACCTTTATAGGGGCAGAGCTGGATACAACAAAGCAAAGGCCTTCCTTCCCTGGACAGGGCAAGGACACTAATAGAACTGGCCTCTTCTTTCACCCTTCAGGTGTCTCGACCAGCAAGGCACCTTGCAGCTCCTGGGCCACATGGCAGCCTCTACAGCAGTGGTCCAGGGCAGATTCCAGATGAGGGACATTCAGTTCCACTTAAGAGCCTTCTGGTCCCAAAGAAAGGATTCCCTTACCAAACTAGTCCCAGTGACTCGAACCCTGATCCAGGCTTTGCAATGGTGGCAGGATCAGGACAGTTTAAGACAAGGAGTTCCTTTTGTCACTCAGTCTCATTCACTAATCCTCACCACAGATGCCTCCCTCTTGGGCTGGGGAGCCCACCTGGGGGATCTTACCACCCACGGGCTGTGGTCACCTCAAGAATCTCTGCTTCACATCAATCTCTTGGAACTCAGAGCAGTGTTTCTGGCACTGCAAGCTTTTTCCAAGTCTGTACAGAACAAGGTAGTCCAGATCAGAACAGACAATACCACCACGATGTGGTACATCAACAAGCAAGGGGCACTCGGTCTACGGCCTTGTGCACAGAAGCAATGAAGTTGTGGTCTCTGGCCTATTCCCTGCAAACTTCTCTGATAGCAGTTCACCTCCCAGGGAAGGACAATGTCCTGGCAGATGCTCTCAGCAGTATATCTCAGGGCCACCATGAATGGTCCCTAGATCCCCTAATTTTGAAAGTGATTTTCTCAAGATGGGGCACTCCACAGATAGATCTTTTTGCAGCCCCAGACAATCACCAACTTCCTCTCTTTTGCTGCAGATCCCCAGTCATGGGCTCAGTCCCCCTGGATGCTCTGGTTCTGAATTGGGAAGGGAAGTTCCGGTATGCTTTTCCCCGCTTCCCTCTCCTGTTCAAGGTGCTAGTCAAGATCAGGTCTCAACCGCGCAAAGTGATTCTGATCGCTCCAGACTGGGCCAGACAGCCCTGGTATCCACTATTGCTGTTCTTAGCAGTCCACCTTCCCCTGTCTCTTCCCAGGAATTACAACCTGTTGACATCCTCTCAGGGAAGGATTTGGTATCCGAATCTCAAATCTCTCAATCTCAAGGCCTGGCTCTTGAAGAGTTAGAGTTTGCTGATCTGCACCTCTCTCAAGGTGTTCTGGATATTCTTAAGGCTTCTTGAAAGCCTTCCACCAGAAAGACTTACAACTCCAAATGGAAAAGGTTCACTATTTGGTGCTCTGATAAGCATATTTCTCCAGAATCTGCTGGGTTGCCTACAGTCCTGGACTATATGGTTCATCTCATTGGCTTGGGACTCGGACCAGCTACACTTAAAGTACATTTGGCAGCTGTTTCTGCCTTTTTGTCAGTAGGCAAGCCCTCTTCTCTATCAGCCCATCCTGTATTTTGAAAATTCTTCAAGGGATTGCTACACACCAATCCTCCCTTCAGGGACCCTGCTGCTGCTTGGGACCTTAATGTTTGCATTGCCCAGCTTATGCAACCCCCTTTGAGCCTTTGTCCTCTGCAGAGCTTAAGTACTTGACTTGGAAAACTGTGTTTTTGGTAACCATTACCTCTGCCAGGCGCATCAGTGAATTGCAAGCCCTGTCAGTGGAGCCTGATTTCATCTCTTTCCATAGAGATAAAGTGGTCCTAAGAACTAACAGGAAGTTTTTGCCTAAGGTGGTTTCAGATTTCCACCTTAATCAGTCTATGTCTCTCCCTGTTTTCTTCACTGACCATTCCTCCTCTAGGGAGAGGAGGTTGCACAGCCTGGACGTAAAAAGAGCCCTTAGCTATTACATAGAGCACACCAAGGGTCACAGGTTTGAGTCCCTCCAGTTGTTCCTCACTTATGGGGAGGTCAGTAAGGGCAAACCTGCCACTAAAAGATCTATTGCCAGGTGGATTGTCTCTTGTATACAATTCTGCTATGAGAAATTGGGTAGAACCCCACCCTCAGGCCTGAGGGCTCACTCTACTGAAGGTACAGCTGCTTCCCTGGCTACTGCCAGGGATATTCCTGTCTTAGAAATCTATCAAGCAGCCACCTGGAAAACAGTCCATACATTCACCAAGCATTACTCTATGGATATCCAGGCTAGGAGTGATGCTCGGTTTGGCACAGCAGTACTTCAGAGCCTTTTCCCAAAGTAGATTCTGTCCCTCCTCCTTGGAGGTACTGCTTGGTAGTCTGCATATGCCAGAATACAGCAAGACTTCATGTTGTTTGAGTAATGTTGTTTCTTCTAATGGAGTCTTGCTGTATTCTGACCTCCCCCCCACCTCCCCTCTCAGAACCTGGTCTTTGGGATGTGGGTGGGCAGAAGCAGTGTTGGCACACAGAGGTGCCCTTTTCTCACCCTTCTTTATTCTGGGTGGGCATTGTGTTTTGTTTTTTGGGTTTCCTGACTTGAGTCTTTGCTTTGAAACCAAAAAAAAACCTTTTTTTTAACAAATTTAGTTGCCAGTTGGCTAGTGTGAGTTTACAGTTTCCACACAGAACGCCTAGTTAGTATAGCTCGTAAAGATCTGACGGTTGGAGTTTAAACAACAGCAGACAGAGGCTTCAACCAAGCTCGAGCTCAGCATTCCATGCCCTGCATGGAAAGTTAACTCTTTGTTCTCCGGGGCAGTTCAAAGGTTGGTGATCACTGTATATGTCAGAATACAGCAAGACTCCATTAGAAGAAACAACATTACTAAGGTGAGTAATTTTTTCTTATGGAGCCTTTGATTGATTATTTTATGGAGCCTTTGATTGATTGTTTCATCTTCTCTTAAAAAACCAAAAATATTTTTCCACACAAAAATATCTTTAAAATTATTTTTTTATTCTGTATAACAACGAGCCGTTGTATAATAGCAATAATGCCCTCCACGGTGTGTGTCATTTGGGATAACGTCACTCCTCAGTCATTGGACGCACTCAGCCTGCGGCCTCGTGCCCAACCACCTGAGGCATGACGTTATCCTAGCACGACACACACCTTGTCGGGCATTATTGCTTAATTAGCATTTATAACTACACACTCCATTGTGCATGATCAATTGTATAGCGTAGATGTACCATAGTTCCATTCTCTTATTTCACAAGAGGTTCTTCCTTTATGTCTTTCAACAATTTCTAGGGACGATAAAAAACGAAATACAAAAACAAGTAAAAAAGCAATTGGAACCCACATATTTGATTTACTACTAACGTTAAAATGTAGATAATAAAAAGAAACAAACTCCTCCCTACTAAATAAAATAAAATACCCTACCCTAAAATACAAGAGGACAATAAATCCCCAACACCTAGGCAGAAGATGGCTGCTCAGAATATTTTGACCAAGTGGCACTCACTCCATTCACGCTAACAGCACTCATGCTATGGAGCAGCGTGAGTTTTTAAAGCTGCCCAAACTCTGCCCCACCACTGATCCACTTGCTGACTCACCACCGAGTCCCCTACATCTGCAGACAGTGAAGAATGCTCCAAAAAGCTGAATGAACAGTTCTCAATCAGTGAAGCTTGCACACTTCGGTGGGCAGCAGACAGGCTCAAACACAGAGCAAACAGCAGCAGTCTTGAGCTTTGTAGAGCCATCAGTTTTCAATAACACTGGCAGTCCTCAGCAGCAGCAAGATGACATGAGCTGTTCAGCATTCTCTTGGGCAGATAGCAGACAGGGGGCAGGAGTACTCCTCACTGGAGAAGCGTGAGTTTTAAAGCTGCCAAAACTCCACCCCCACCACTGATCCGATCGCTGTCTCACCGCCAAGTCCCCTACATCTGCAGACAGTGAAGAATGCCCCAAAAAGCTGAATGAACTGTTCTCAATCAGTGAAGCTTGCACAGTTCAGCGGGCAGCAGACAGGCTCAAATACAAAGCAAACTACAGGAGTCTTACGTGCTTTGTAGAGTCAGTGGTTTTCAAAAACACTGGCAGTCCTCAGCAGCAGCAAGATGACATGAGCTGTTCAGCATTCTTGTGGGCAGATAGCAGACAGGGGGCAGGAGTACTCCTCGCTGGAGAAGCGTGAGTTTTTAAAGCTGCCCAAACTCCACCCCCACCTCTGATCCGATAACTGACTCACCGCTAAGTCCCCTACATCTGTGGACAGCGAAGAATGCCCCAAAAAGCTGAATTAACCGTTCTCAATCAGTGAAGCTTGCACATTTCAGTGGGCAGCAGACAGGCTCAAATACAAAGCAGACTGCTACAGTCTTACGTGCTTTGTAGAGTCAGTGGTTTTCAAAAACACTGGCAGTCCTCAGCAGCAGCAAGACGACATGAGCTGTTCAGCGTTCTCATAGGCAGACAGCAGACAGGAGGCAGGCGTACTCCTCAGTGGAGCAGCGCAAGTTTTTAAAGCTGCCCAAACTCCTCCCCCACCACTGATCCACTTGCTGACTCACTGCTGAGTCCCCTATGTCTGCGGACAGTGGAGAACACCCTAAAAAGCTGAATTAACAGTTCTCATCCAGTGAAGTTTTTACAGTTCATCATGCAGCAGACAAGCTCAAATACAAAGCAAACAGCAGCAGTCTTACATGCTTTGTAGAGATGGCAGTTTTCAATAACATTGGCAGTCCTCAGCAGCAACAAGATGACATGAGCTGTTCAGCGTTCTCATTGGAAGGCAGGAGGCAGGAGTGGCACTAGATACAGGGGTTGTCCCAGAGGACTGGAGAAGGGCAGATGTAGTCCTGCTCCATAAAAGCGGTATTAGGGAAGAAGCTGGCAACTAGAGACCAGTTAGTCTGACATCAGTAGAGGGGAAACTAATTGAGTCACTTCTAAAAGAAAGACTCGTAGAATACCTTGCTGCCGTAGGATTATAGAACCCAGTGCAGCATGGATTCATGGGTGGGAGATGATGTCAGACAAACTTGGTAGATTTCTTTGACTGGGTGACCAGTGAAATAGATCATGGGGGAGCAGTGGGTGTAGCGTACCTAGACTTCAGCACAGCCTTCAACACCATGCCACGTAGGGGGCTCATAAAAAAGCTGGGCAGCTTGGGGGTGGGAACCAAGGTGGTACAGTGGGTATGAAATTGACTGATGGATAGGTGCCAGAATGTGGTGGTTAATGGCACTCACTCGGGGGAAGGGAGAGTGACCAGTGGGGTTCCTCAGGGTTTGGTACTGGGTCCAGTCCTCTTTAATGTCTTTATAAGTGACTCTACAGAAGAATTGGAAGGTAAAGTATATGCCTCTTTGCAGATGACACAGTGATCTGCAATAAGGGCAGAGATTCCAGGGGGGATGGAGAGAATGAATAGACCTGAAAAAGCTTGAGGAATAATCAAGGGTATGGAAGTTGGGTTTCAGTGCATAATCATGCACCTTGGGTGTAGGATCCCAGAGGCAGAGTATAGAATGTGGGGGTGGGATGGTGCTGGTGGTTACCATACAGGAATGGGACCTGGGGTTGATCATAATGGATGAACTCAATATGGCAAGGCTGTGCAACAAAGCCGTAGGGAAAGCTAGTGAGATGTTGGAGTACATCGGGAGGGGTATCACTGGCAGAAGAAAGGAGGTTGTGCTTCCACTTTACTAGTCATTGTTGAGACCACACCTGGAGTACTGCATCTGGTTCTGGAGACCTCGCCTCAGAAAGGACATAGGGTAGAGGCTGTCCAAAGACAGGCAACAAAAATAGTGCAAGGGCTGTATCAAATGTCCTACAAAGAGAGACTGAGGGATCTAAATATGTATACCCTGAAAGAAAGGAGGGAGACAGGGACATGATAGAGACCTTTAAATTCTTCACGGGAATGAATAGGGTACAGGAAGAGAACATTTTTCAGAAAAGAAGGTGTACAAGAACTAGGGGGCAGTATATGAAGCTGGGGAGGAATTTCTTCAGGGATGTGAAGAAGTATTTCTTCACTGAGAGGGTGGTACATGCATGGAACAGTTTTGTGGCTGGGATGATGGGGCAAAAACAATGGCAGGCTTCAAGCATGCATGGGATAGGTATAAAGTAAAACTGGTATGGGGGGGGGCTGACTGGAGGCCAGGTAGAGTCTGCGGTGACAACAGACTAGGAAAATAGGGGCAGACTAGGTGGGCCAAGCAGTTCTTATCTGCTGCAAATTCTATGTTTCTATGCTTCTGTATGCAAACAGTGATTCAGTCACTCCAACAGGGAGACTGGCTCACATCACTAGATCTAAAACATGCCAATTTCCACATTCCAGTGAGAGAAATCACACAGAACGTTCCTGAGAGTCAGTGTGAGAAAACAACTGTTCAAGTTCAGGGCAGTGCCCTTTGGTCTCACTTCTGCCCCAAGAGTGTTCACAAAGTGCATGGCTGCAGTGGCAGCAGCACTAAGGAAAGCTAGCACCACAGTTTGTCCATGTTGGTGTAACCCCCCTTCAAATGGGGGTTCCCGAAAGTCTTCCTTTTGTGTGCCTAAATGCCAACTGCCAGGCTGGTGTTCTGCGTCTTAACCGTTTAAAAGCTATTGCATGTGAGTGCCTTTCTAGCCTCTGTGTTCTATTTCTTTAACAGCTGCTTATATCGCAATGTATAATTAATCTGGATGGGGCTGAGTGTTTCTAAGCTCAAGTTCTGCCTAGGCTGCCAGATAATCGCTCCGTTCTGCCATCGCTAGTTGAGCAGAGGGAGCTCTGTTAGAAGCTGTACTTGTTTGCTAATTATCTATTATAATAGTAATGATTTATTTATTTAGCTTTTGTTAACCAGGTAAGTACACTAGACAAGACAATTGCCTATTTTCAGGTACGACCCGGGAGAGTACAGGAATAACAGATTTAAGTACATAAAACAACACTGTACAAATCAGACATGTTACAGTTCATGTGAGGACAGTATGATTACAGGTTCAAAACAGCATACAAAACGTAGTAAGGCATAGATTTATACAGTATGTACACAACAAAATAAACACCTTGTAGCAACTAAGAGCAGTACCAGAGGTACAGTTTAGAGATACTTCAGATATGACACTATATTAAGCTTAGCGACCTCATGGAGTTAGGTCTTTTGTCCAGGAAGACCTCCAGGGCAGAGGAATGCTGTGATGAATCAGTTTACGGGGGTTTGGGGCAGCCACAAGCCGAAGAAAGTTTAAGGTAGTTCCATAGGGTGGAGCGAAGACACACCTGTGAGTGCGAGGAACAGACCTGGGCAGGGAAAGTGTTCCACAGTCTGGGAGCGCACGCAGCAAAATCCCGATTACCCATTTGAGTCCGTGTACCCGGTATCTTAAGGAGGGCATGTCTCTGGGACCTGAGGGAGTAGGAAGAGGAGCAGCCGGTACAAGAAATTTCACTAGCCCTAGAGGGGTGCCAGTGCCAAGGACCTTTCCGGTGAAGCACCCTAGGACAAAGTCTATGTGGTTTGAGGGTGAGAGAGAGTTTAGCCTTTTATAGAGGTTGCAATGGTGAGTGAGACGAGGGGCAGCCAGCACGAAGCGGCATACATTGTTATAGGCAGTAGACCACCTAGAGAGGTTTACTTTGGATGATCGGGCAAACAAGAGGAGCCCATAGCAGAGCGAAGGGAGGAGCACCCCTCTGGCAAGTGCAATCGTCGCTGCTGGAGTAAGATTGCTTTTGGCTCTGTAGGCCAGACCCAGTTTGCAGTTAACAGTCTTGCAAGTATTCTGAATGTGTCGGCCAAGGTCAAGCTGTGGGTCCAGCATCACCCCAAAGTATTTAAAGTTGTCAGTAACTGGGATCAGGACCCCGTCGACACCAGAAACACATAATGGAGCAGGGGCAGCCTTAATCTTGGCCTGAGACCCAAAGAGCATGGCCTGGGTTTTTCTGAGATTTAGAACCAACTTGTGGGACAATATCCAGGATTGGATGTTTCTCAAGTCTTCACTCAGGTGGTGATTTATGACCCCTATATCTGGGGAATGGGTCAGGATGACCAGGTCATCTGCATACAGGATAGGCTTGCAGTGGACAGCAGCAGCCAGGAGTTTGTTCACGAATATGGAGAAAAGCAGGGGCCCCAAGACCGAGCCTTGTGGGACACCCATGGTAACAGGGGATGGTGCGCGAGAGCTCCTTCCCATACTTAACAAGTTGCTTTCTGCCGTTTAAGTAGTTGGAGAACCAGTTGAGCACCTCAGGTGATAGACCATAGGAACTGAGCTGGGTGGAGAGCATGGTGTGATCAACAAGATTGAAGGCCTTAGAGAGATCTATAAAGATAGCTCCAGAGAGTTTGCCTTGGTCCATAGCTGCCCTGATTTAAGATGAGACCATGACAAGGGCAGAAGATGTGCTATACCCTTTCCTAAAGCCATGCTGCACTGGGGACAACAGGTCATGAGACTGCAAGTACTCCGAGAGTTGCTCTGCCATGATCTTCTCGAGAAGTTTGCTGACTGCTGACAATATGAATATCGGACGGTAGTTTTCTATGAGTTTGGGGTCCCCCTGTTTAAGTATCGGGACCACCCTGGCAACTTTCCATATTTCCGGAATGACACCGGACGAGAGGGACAGATTGAAGATATGGGTTACCATGGGGGCAATCTTACTGGCACCAAGATTCAGGAGTTTCGGCTCCAGTCCATCATGGCCAGCACTCGAGAAGTGGGAGAGGCCCGAGAGCAAACTCTGCACCTCTTGTACCATCACTGCCTTCTTTGCAGCATGAACAGTTCTGTAAATCACCACCATCTTGGTTCTGGACTGCCTAGTTTGGACCAATCAGTACCTTTGGGGACCCTAAAATGGAATCTGTCCCCAGGGGTCTTGGAGTGAATTTCTGTAGGAATTGTAGTTTTTCCACTTTGGCGCCTAACTGGACCTGGAGGGTGGAGCCCTTGCTTTAACAGGCAGATGAATCAACGAATCAAACCTTTTGGATCTCTGGGAAAGTCCCAAGCTGCCTGCAGCAGAGAGTCAGTCTGAGATTGGAGTTGAGAGAGTGAACAGCTCAAGAGATTCGAGCAGCTGCTCCTGCGTAGTCGCGCAGGAAACTGGTGGAAAGGCTGAGTTTGGCCTATCTTATCTGTGTCAGTCTTCACCATTCATCACCTTTGGATACTTGGACGGAGGTCATGACCCCATGGGAGCCTTTTTTTTTTTTGATGGGAGAAGTCGACGCACCATCGGCGCTGCCCTTGAGGCCGACGTACTGCATGGCGCTCGCAGGTTGGCTGTTAGGTGTTGTCGACTCCGCCCTCCTGCCAGTTCTTCATCTCCCACCATCGAGGTCACCTCGTGGGACGCTTGCAGCAAAGAGTTTGAGGCCTACCTTGTGCGTAGTTCAATCCTCGACTCCATGTCGACTAATTATCGACTCCATGCCGCAGTCCGTCGGCTCCCTATCTCCTGCCGGTTCTGTTCGCCTACTCGATGTCACCCGGTAAGATTGTTCCATTATGTTATTTTGTTTTTGCGACGTTGAGTCTAGTTTGGTGTTTCTTTTTCATAGATCATGTCTAGGTCGGAGGGCAAGAAGACTTCAAAGATGGGACAGCCCCCCCATGTGACGGTGCCCTTGTGGCCATAAGTACTCCATCACCGACCAGCACGACCAAGAGCGCTGCCGGGGCCGTCATCGATGCAGTCTCTGTCGGCGCCATGAGGGTCACTGACCTCTGCACCAAGAGCGTGGTTGGAGCCGTCATCAGCGCCATTGCTGGTCTTGACACCGCTTGCGGCGCTGTGGGTCAGGACGGTGCCGTGACAGGCTTTGGCTCTGAGGCTGCCTCCCTTGTTGGGGCCGTGTCCTCTTCTGGCACCATTCGTGGTGCAGAGGGGGGCACCAGCGTCGACTCTGGTGCAGTCTCTGGTCCTGGTGCCCTGTTCAGTAGGGATGGCAGCGGGCGTCCACGCACTGTTTGGCACAGGACTTCAATCTCCACCTCTTCAGAGGAAGAGTCGGACTCTGAGTCAGATGGGCAGTCTGGCTCCCTGGAGTTGACTGCTGGTGTGGACACCCTGGTAGTGTCCTCAACAGGCCTGAGTCAGCCCCCCTCTTAGGAGCAGACAGTGACTGGCGGGGCCAGGGTCAGGGATTCTGATCAGCAGGTAGTGGTGCAGGCCACCATTGCCCTGCAGCCTGGCCTTGGAGGGTTCTGTGACCCCTCAGCGGTAGTACCCCCTCATATGGTGTGCCTCAATCGCCCAACTTTGGGGCCGATCAGAGCACCCACGGGAGGTGAGGGTGCTGCTCCCTGGATAGCCCCCCCTTCGGGGGCTGACCAGGGCTGTCAGCTGCCTAGGCTGGCTCTCTCGAGGAGGAGGGCGCTCTCAGATTCCAAGGGGTTGAGGGGCATGGGGTCCATATGGTGGCCTTTTTCTGGAACCCACCCAGGCTCTGGGAGAAGCCGTAGTGCAGATCTCTGCTCTTCCCCCCCTCAGTTTCCTTGAGAGGGCCCCGTTCTTTGGAGGTAGGGGACCATCTTTCCGGATCTACGTGGCCCCAGTCACCTCACAGGGGGGATTCTTCAGGGCACAGCCTAGGCAGTACCAGTTTGGTTGTTCAGCTGTCGGCTGTGGAGTCTTCTGGAGCACCTTCTTCCCCTAGGGCTCCCAGTGCACTCCCTAGTCCAGGCGGAGGTCAACTGATCCCCATTGTCGGTTCTGCCCCTATTCCTCTGCCACATTCTCCTGTGCTCCCAGGCATTTGTGGTCCTAGCGGGCCTCTCTCCTGGGAGCAGTTCAGAGCTCAAGCTGCTCAGTTTCCCCCTTACATTAGGGCTATGGACAGACAGGTTTTTCAACCTCCCCATGAGCAGACAGCTTCTGAACCTTTGAGGTCCTCTGACTCTTCATTCCCCTCTTCTGGGGGAGAGAAGCCATCTGTCCACATCTCCCCAGCTGCTGATCTCGCTAAGTATCAGCCATTCCTTGTGAGGATGTTAGAGGACCTGCATATCACCCCTCCCACTCAACACAATCCAGAGCACTTGGCGCACGCCTTTCTAGGCGAATCCAGTGAGGACACCCTTGTGGTGCCCCCCTGCCCTGCTCCCTTTCGGGAGGCGTCATTGCATTCCTGGTGGAGACCCTTTACCGGAGTTCCTGCCCCTAGGGATCTCTGCCAGCGGTATTGTGCCCCCCCTCATCAGAATTGACACAACTGGACACTCCTCATGGGCTTTACGCCCTTCACCGTGACCGTCCCCCAGATCAAGTTTCCTCAGATTTTGACTTCGGGGGGAGGAGGACCTTCTACTCGGCATGGTTGCTACTCTCTGTTGCAGGACATCACGCCCACTATGCAACCTATGACAGGTTCTTGTGGTCCAGGCTGGGTCAGATCCTAGCCTCCATGCCTGACACAGAGCAAACCAGACAAGCCATTGCACTCTCTGTACGTGGCCTGGAGCTAGCAAGGCACCAAGCAAGGCATCGTATGACGCCAATGAGGTAGCTACCAGGGTCATAGGGACAGTGGTCTGCACTAGGCGGACGGCATAGCTGCATCTTTCCCGGTTGTAACCCTTGGCCCAGCGTAGGGCGATTAACTCTGCCCACCAGAGAACCTATCTCTTCTCCCGTAGAGTGAGGCAGCGTCTGTCGGGGTAACTTCCTACCGCCTCCAGGGGGTCCCCATCTCACTCTCCCAACACTCGGAACTCTCCAGGCCCTGAAGGTTCTCCCTCTTAGTGTGTCACCCACTGAAAGCTAAGGGACTCAGTCCCTTAATGTTTAAAACCACCATTGGAGGGGCTCGGCACTCACCCAAAGGTGATGAATGGTGAAGATTGACACAGATAAGATATGGAAATTACGTACCTACCGTAATTCTAATCTTTCTGTGTATCTTCATTCATCATAATCCCACCCTCCATCCCCCTGGGGCCTCAGTCTCTGGGTCCCCCTTCCTCTCTGTGCCCCCTCTCTTGCCTCCCTCCTTTCTGTGAGTCAGGAGCAGGGTAAACTGGGGCACATAGGGGGGATAGTTTTTCTTTAGGGGTAGAGTGGGAGCATTCCTTCTTCAGTGCTTTGGCTCCACCCCTGTGGGGTGGGGGTTGGCAGTTCCCCCTTTTCTTTCCTTCTCCCCATCAATTCTTGATTTTCTCTGATTTCCTTGTCCTGTGGACATAACCTCAATTAATTTAAGAAACTAGGCTTCTTGCACCAAAACCTCCTTTGAGGGGAGGAGATATCCCTGTTTTCCTATCTTTTCTTCCAGAATAGCTGACTCTGCTTATAGGAGTTTTGCCAGTAATTCTGTGCCTGCAATGGCAGTTAGCCTTTTGGCTACTCCTTCACATTTTCTATATACACTGGAGACAGGTCAAGGTTACAGGGTATGTTTCTCCTGTCTCCCCCCCTCTAAATTTTTCCTTACTTCTAAAAACCTTTACCCTCCCTCCCTCCTCCTTTCTACTTCGAGATTGGGGCCCCTACCCAATCCCCCTTAGCCTTCTAACTTCTTCTGTCCTCTCAGTCGTTTATTTCTCCTTTTAGTTTTATATCTTTTCCTTTGTCTGTCCCTTGGACTTCCTTGTCCCACCCTCCCAGCCCTTTCTAACCTCTATGGTGACTCAGAACTGGTGGGAGGGTGGAGTCGTCTAACATCAATGGCCAACTCATGAGCTGCGGCATGGTCTCGTCCGCCTGAGGCAGCGCCCGATGGTGCGTCAACTCTGCCCATCCCCCCAAAAAAGCTCCCGCGGGGTCATGACCTCCGGCCAAGTACCCAAAGGTGATGAATGGTGAAGATACACAGAAAGATCAGAATTACGGTAGGTACATAATTTCCATTTCTGCCTGCTGTCAATCGAAAAGGATCCTCAGAGAGTGCTTAAATAACTGGACTGTATCCAAACCAGTTGTGACAAACGCCACCGAGTTGTGACTGTACCATTGCCTGAAGAAGACCGAAGATTTGCTGTACACGACCGGCCTGCCAGGATGTCTGAATCGCCACAGAGATCACGGTTTTGCTCAGGAAAGCTGAAATTGCAACCGGACTGTCATCCGACCTGTGGTATTGTGTTTTCTTTTACCATAAGTGTGCTGAATGCTGTTAGTGGGTCACGATTTGGTTCCCCGCTGTCTGATTGTGTCACGCTTGCTGGAAGCTGCATCCGGCATTTACCAGACTGAATCTGAACTGTTCACCTGGCATGGGCCCTGCCACCTTGGCCCAGTCAGCTTCTCCAGGTGCAGAGATCACCATCGACGAGAGACTTGCCCGGGGATCAGCCCCCTGCTCAAACATCTCGAACAGGAATGACACCTCAGTGATTTGTGTGGGCCCTACTTCTCTTGGCATATCAGCTTGTCAACCTGCAGTCTCCACTTCATCCCTTCTGTGGCTCATATTGGATAGCGTGAGTAAACCCCAGGGTAGCTCCCTGCAACATCAGCTAAATCAAAAGTGTTGTCATCTGAGTCCTTTGTTGTTTCCTTGTCACGAACTGAGCCTCCAGGCTCCGGATTACAAATTGTGTGTGGTTGTGCATGTTTCTTCTTTCCATCACATGGCCCCGACCAGCTGCAACGCCGGCCTACCCTGGGCAACAAATTAGGCTAGCCCACCTTTGTTCCAACTGGGTACCCAGTTTGTGACTGAGAAGGGACTCTAAAGTGCATGCATGATTGCCTGATTGAATCAGTTACAGAACTAATCAGCCAAATTACGCCCCTTCCTTGTTCATTCCCCCTGAATAAATCAGATCTAATTATTTTTGCATTTAACCTGACTGTGGTTCCATTTTGAACCAGAAGCACTGTACTGTTGTTACCTGCTGCGTCTAACCTTATTTTACAGGGGGTCTCCAGGGTCAGACGGGTGGAACCAGCCCTGGTGGTAAGTGCAAACCGAGTGGGGATTTGTATACTGATTAGGGGTTATTGTAACTGTGTATTCTATTCACCGTTTAGGCCACTAGAGGGAAAAGAGGGGGGTTACAGTGTCTTGGAAGGCTGTACCCAGGTCAGCTACGCTACCACTAACCCTGTCCTCCGGGTGGAGGCACCCATTTTCAGTACCCAGGCCCCTTAACCTACAACTAGCGCCACCTAGGGGTTACATCTTGGAGGCACCAAAGCTGGGATTTGCACCTTCTAGTGGTCAGACGTGGGTACTACAACCTGACGCTTAAAAATTGTAAAAAAATGGAGGTGATCGCTATGCCTAAGCTCAAGATTGCCCCCCCATGCCCAGCCCACTGGCGCAGCGGTTGGATTTCCGCTTGTGGCACCGGGTGACCCGGGTTCGGGAATGGACCTGGGTTGTCAGAGGGCCGGCCAGGGGGGAAGGATCGAGCGTCCTCAGGACTGTGCTCCTTCTCCGGGGGGGGGGTCTGTGTATTCGGTGCCATGGTGACACCTAGCAGAAGCTGGGTTCACCGCAAGCATCGACGCCAAATCGAACTCAGAGGTGAGGTGGGTGTCGGTCATCATTGCATGACCCCGCTCCTGCTCACAGGGGAGAAAAACATCCCACGCCTGGCCGTCTCCATGAAGCTCTGCCCCTGGTGCCTCGATCAGCCTCCGGAGCTGGCTCCCTGACCAGATAATTGTATCGTGGCCCGATACAGGGATCGGTGCCACGACCCTGCTCTCTGGGGGAAAGCCAGGGATAACAGGGTGAGTGCGGGCATATCTGGAGGTAGAGACAAGGGTTTCATGACCAGAACAGACCTCGACGGCTGGTAGGGAACAAAAAGCATAGTAATTAAAAAAAAAAAAAGATTGCCCCCCATAAGCTGTTAGTGCACCGTATGATGGAGTGGAGTGAGACTAAGGGGGTAGACCCCCAACAGGCCCTTCTGTTAATGGACGTCCCGTTAGGGACCACTAATGCAGTTATTGTAGAGACTGTTGAGCAAGTTAACTGTTTGGGGAAGGTTGAGGTGAAAGGGAGGGATTCAGACCTATTTGATCAAACTATGGTGGTCCTCCTCTCCTTCAGCCTCCCCATCGACCCATAGAAGGTGCCCCCCTGTTATTTTGCCTGAAGGGTCCCAGAAGGGGTGGATAAAGATGCTAGATCTTTCTGAAGATACCACTCCCTTGCCGTCTCCTATAGCATCTCCTGCCACCCCAGGGCCTCCCCTATTTGCATCTCCCCCATAGTGATACCATCTGTACACTTGGACTCTTACCATATGTAACCCCCCCTGCAAATGCAGGTTCCCAAAAGTCTTCCTGGAGCTTGCCTGAATGCTTCAAGTCTGGGCGGTGTTCGGCGTCTGAGCTGTTTAAATGTGATTCCAAGTGAGTGCTATTTGAGCCTCCACGTACTGTCTCTTTAAGAGCTGTCTGCTTGCAGACTTAATTAGTTTGTATGGGGGGGACTGTGTATATAATGCTCGAATCCCGCCCGAGCTGCTGTCAATTTGCTCCGTCTCTGCTGTCGCTAAATGTGCAGAGGGAGCCTTGTTGAAAGATATAACTGTTTTCCAGAAATCATTTAGAGTGACTGAGAAAATGTAGTTTGTCTAACCTGTCTTCATTTCATCATGAACTGTTTCAGTGTAGCTCTTTCATTTTGGTCCTGAATTGCTGACTTGGACCAATCAGGATGATAGGGAGACCTTAAAATGGAGTCCGTGGACGAATCGGAACTTGGACTCTCAATTTTGAGCCAGCCACAAGGGGATTGTATGGACAGTGACTCTGGGAAATGTAGGTTTGACCTTGGTGCCTTTTTTCAGCAACAGAGGGAGTCTTATTGTGAGTGACAGCCGAACCAGCCAACAGAATGGTGTGGAGCTAAAGGAAATGCCCTGTTCTGTTACTGAAAAGCTCAGATCAGTTGTGATAGTGAAGAGAGAAGGAGCTCTGTGCTTCTGCAGTGTATAGTTTCGTTCAGGAAGCGCATATGAGGCCCTGAGTTTCGGCCTGCAGCCGTCGTGAGTGCCAGTTTCAACTGAATCCAAGTTGTGAGGAGAAAGAAGCACCAGAACTGTGGAAACCAGGCTCACCCTATAGAAGAGTGGAGAAATTGCTGAATTGCGCTTGGTCTGTCAGGAACTGAAGTTGCTGTGTGTGCTTCCGGGTATTTTGCAGTAAGTGCGATCGGGATTGAGGAGCAGCCTGCCTGGTATAGTATTTTCCTTATACATATGAATGTGCGTAGTGCTTGTGGGGAATCGTTATTTCCAATCCCCTGTGCTCTGTGCTGTGTGTTGAAGCTGGAAGCAAACCCCAGCTTGTCTCGGACTAAATCCATTTGCTATCGACTGCAGTGGGGTCCAGTCACAAGGACCTTGCCTCCATGCCCTGTTGTTTCTGACAATCCAGAAGAACACCTACCATCTGGTTCTCTGCTTGGGTATTGTGAGTACAAATCAGGGTATTCCCCTGCAGCCTGTTTTCAATCACAAGTGTGTCATCTAATTTTTGTTGTTTCACTGCTTCATGGACTGAGCCATCCGGCCCCGGATTACAATTGGGTGTTGTGCATATATTTTCTTCTACAGGGCCCTATCCATCTGCACCTGCCAGCCAACACCGGCAACAGACCTGGCTAGCCCCCAATCTGGGTACCCAGAGTGTGACTTTTCAGACCTGTATGTGTGCACAGTACTGTGATTTAATGCCACCAATTAACCTGATTTCACCCTCCGTGTTACTGTCCCTAAATAAATCAGATTTGTTGTTGTTATACTATATATTGTCTGTGGTGTTGGTACTTATGGAACAGTACTGTATTTCGCTGTATGTTGTTTAACCTTATTTTACAGGGGTCCTCAGGAGCGTGCTGCCGAATCAGTCTCGAGGGTAAGTGGTGCTTTATGAGTGAACAGTGTGTATCGTGGGTATTGGGGCTGTAACCCTGTGTACTGTGTGAGCCACTAGAGGGAACCAAAGGGGGTCACGGTGTCCCAGAAGGCTGTGATCAAGCTAGTCTAACCACTACAAACCCTGACCTGTGTGTGGAGGCACCCACCATAGAACCTAGGCCCCTCAACCTGTCAGTAGTCAAGCAGGCAGGGGTAGTAGCCCTTGGGATAGCGCCACCTGGGGGTTACACGTAGACTTAGACTCAGACTCTTCTTGGGCATGGTCCCAGTGCCCGTAGGAGAGGACAGCCTGGAAACGTGGATGGACTATGCCAACCCCCTGGTCCAGGAGTGGCACTGCTCAGAGGGGGGGGGGAAAGGAAGAGGCTCATGGAGAGCTTGAGGGGCCCTGCACTGGAGGCCATTTGTTTTCTCCAATCTGCCAGCCCCAAGGCCACTGCTGCCGAATGCCTTTCTGCTTTGGAGAAGGTCTTTGGTAGCACCGAGTCAGGGGATGATTTGATGTGGAAATTTAAATCTGCAAAACAATGGAAGAATGAGAAGTTGTCTATGTTTGTTACCATAATCGAGAGGGCTCTGCAGAGGGCCCACAGGAAAGGAGGGGTGCCTGCTAGTGAATTGAATCGGGTCAGGTTGGACCATATCCTAAAATCAGCCAGGTACTCTAGCGTGATGATGTTGAAACTTAAATTGCAAGACAGGAAGACTAATCCTCCTGAATATTGTTACCTCATGAAAGAGATTCCATACCTGTCAGAGCCCTGAAGGAAGTGATGAGACTGAGTTGCAACAAATGAGGGAACTGATTAAAGAACTGACAGAGCTGAGAGTCAGTCAACAAGCTGCTGACATGGCAAGAGATGCTAACCCCTGTCAGGCACCTCCCAAGTCAAAGAGCGAGATCCTGCCTGGAGGGGTGGGGTGCACGTCATCTCCTGTGAAACCTGGACTGAGGGTAACCTGCTGGAAGAGGTATGAGAATTGATAGTCCTGGTGGGAGGCCTTCTTTGGGCCATGCAAGTAGCTGACTCTTGGGCAAACTGTGAAAGTAAGGAAAGCAAACCACGGAGCAGAGAAGCACCCCAGGATTTGCCTCCCCCACCTAAACAAGAAAGTGGTTCTTCTTCCCCTGGAGACTCTAAAGAACCTATCTTTTGTTACCATTGTGGAGAAGATGGGCATACCCAGCCCAACTGCAGTTTGCCTGAGAATCTGAGAAAGGTTACCACAAGGCTACTGGCACTGAGTCGGTGAAGCAATATAAGGCCTCAGAAGGGGCCTATGAGAAAGACTTATTCCTCTAAGACTACCATAAAACAGACGTCTAAGTCCTCCTCACCTGATTGGTCCGAGGTGGTTGGCCCGTCAATGGAGACCACAGTAACCGTAAATGGTGTATCTGCAAGGGCCATGCTTGACAGTGGATCCCAAGTGACCACAGTGTTTCAAGATTAGTACCGAAAGCACCTGCCTGATGTGCCCCTACAGCCCCTGGAAGGTTTGCACGTTTGACGGTTGAGTGAAAAATTCTATCCATATTCAGGGTATATCTGGATCTGGCTGTCATTCCATACTGCAGTGGCTGGAGTGGATGAACAGGTTGAGACACTTGCCTTGGTATGTCCCCCCACCAGACTGTATGATGGGGGGGTTCCCCTGCTAATCAGGACAAATGCCCATAACTAGCACAGTTATGTCATGAGAAACAAGGACAACAGACTTGGCGGGTGCTAAGAATTCCAGGACTGATCAAAAGAGTCTATGACTTGCTGCAGCAGCCTACTGAGGAGGACCGAGATGAGCCCGTGGGGATAGTATGAAAGAAGGATCCCGACCCTCTGGTGTTAGCACCCAGTGCTCAGTGTACCATTCATGGAGAGGTCCGTCTCAGGAGAGATGTGAAGAATAAAATATTGATGTTAGATGCCCCTGGTGAAGGGAAGCTGCCTGAAGGGTTGTTGATCAAGCCCAGTATACTACCTGCCCATACCCATGCCTATGCCTGCCGAGTGATGGTGCAAGTTAGAAATGTGTCAGATTGGGAAGTCTGTGTGAACCGGAGATGTATGCTGGCTATAGTACAATGTGCAGACACTGCAGTATTACCCAGTAACAAGTACTCTGGCAAAAAGGAGACAGTGACCCCAGACCTATTTGACTTTGGTGATTCCCCTTTGTCTGCCAAGTGGAAGACCCGAATTAGCAGGAAACTTGCCCACAGAGACCAAGTGTTCTCATTAAAAGAGTGGGACGTGGGATGTGTCCATGGTGCCGAGCATACCATATGCCTGCATGATGACTGACCATTTCGAGAGAGGTACCAACACCTTGCCCCAGCTGACATAGATGATGTTAGGAGGCACTTACAAGAAATGCTTGCTGCTGGCATTATTCAAGAATCAAGAAGCCCATATGCATCCCCCATAGTAGTGGTGCATAAAAAGAATGGATACGTGAGGATATGTGTGGACTATTGGACCCTCAACCGACGGACTGTCCCAGATCAATACACCATGCCATGCATACAGGATGCCTTGGACTGCCTGAATGAGAGTCAGTGCTTCTCCGTACTGGATCTTCGCAGCGGATATTATCAGATTCCGATGGCCCCGGAGGACCATGAGAAAAAAGCCTTCATCTGTCCTTTAGGGTTCTATTAATTCCTGAGGATGCCACAAGGGATTTCGGGTGCCCCTGTCACCTTCCAGAGATTGATGGAACTTGCAGTGGGAGACATGAACTTGCTGGAATGTTTAGTGTACTTGGATGATGTCATAGTTTTTGGATGCATGCTAGAGGAACATGAGACCAGATTGTTCAAAGTCCATGATCGTTTGGAAGAATTCAGCCTCAAGTTATCCACAGACAAGTGCCAGTTTTTTCAAACATCTGTGAAATATGTGGGACACATAGTGTCAGCCGAGGGGATACAGATGGACGCCAGCAAAGTGGAGTCTCTGGCCACTTGGCCCCAGCCTACCAACCTAAAAGAGCTGCAGCATTTTCTGGGGTTTTGTGGCTACTATCACCGATTCATTAAGGACTATTCAAAGGTAATCCGGCCGCTCCTTAATCTTACCCAAGGTTATCCTCCTACCAACCACAGATACAAGAAGGGGTCCCTCAAAGAAGAAGACAAGGTATATTTTTGAACAGGGGAACCTTTTGGAACCATTGGACCCACAAGTGTGCAGCATCCTTCTTCTTCTAAGTCATCTATCAGCTCACCCACGCCCCAGTCCTTGCATATGCTGATCTCACCAAACCATACATCCTGCACATGGATGCCAGTCTGCAGGGGCTTGGGGTGGTACTATATCAAGAATATGAAGATGGCCTGAGACCTGTGGCGTTCACCAGCTGCAGCTTGACACCCTCCGAGTGGAATTATCCTGTGCACAAGTTGGAGTTCCTCGCTCAAAAGTGGGCCATAGTCGATCAGTATCATGAGTACCTCTTTGGGGCCAAAATATTAGTAAAGTCTGATAACAACCCTGTAATGTATGTACAGACTTCAGCCAAGTTGGATGCCACTGGACACCGGTGGCTTTCTACCCTGTCGACTTATGATTATGCGGTTGAATACCAGCCTGGACCAAACCATATTGATGTAGATGCCCTTTCACGGTGGCCAAGTTCAAAAGACAATTGGGTGAGGCTGTCTGAACATTCTATTAAAGCACTGTGCCAAAAATTTGACAAAGATGAGCAACTATCTGCCAGCACAGTGGACTGCCTGGTGGACTGTTTGGGGCCCCTAATACCTGCATACCTGCAGCTTATTGCCATTTTTCTGCATTTGATATCAGTGCTTTGCTCCAGTTTGATAACGACAGCATTCGGTGGGCTCAGTCCCAAGACCCCATGATTCATCCTGCAGTTGATGCCCTCTGGGTTGGAAAGATGTGTCCAAGTTACGTTCCACCAATTTGCGAACTGCATTACTGTTTAAGGAAGGCCCCTAACTGAAGCTACGAGACCAATTACTCTATCAAGAGACAGTGGATCGGCAAGGTCAGTTAGACAAACAGCAGTTGGTACCACCCACAGCCTTCAAGCAGCTGGTGCTGAGGTCCCTACGCAACCACATGGGACACCTTGGTATTGACCGGACCCTTGACTTAGTGAGGTGTAGATTCTATTGGCCGAAAATGGGGGCAGATGTTGAGCATCATGTAAAGACCTGCAGTCGGTGCCTCCAGAGAAAAGCCTTGCCCCAGAAAGCTGCCCCACCTGTCAATATCTCTACCAGTGCCCCTATGGAGGTAGTTTGCATAGACCTTTTGTGCTTGGAACCTAACCAAAAGAATATTAGCAATGTACTGGTGGTAACCAATCACTTTACCCGATACGCACAAGCTTTCCTGACAAAGGATCAAAAAGCCTCTACGGTGGCCAAGGTGCTAGTAGAAAAGTTCTTTGTCCACTATGGTGCACCCCAATGTATCCATTCCGACCAAGAAAGAGACTTTGAAAGTACACTAATCAAAGAAATGCTCTCCCTGTGGGGGGGGGGTGCTAAAGTCCAGAACCACTCCCTATCACCCTCAGGGGGATCCCCAGCCAGAACGCTTTAACAGAACCCTTCTGAACATGTTGGGCACTCTCCAACCTAAAGACAAGTCTAAGTGGAGTCGGCAGATTAGCACCTTGGTACACACTTACAGTTGCACCAAAAGTGATGCTACCAGATTCTCTCCCTATCATCTCATGTTCGGGAGGGAAGCCCGGTTGCCCATAGATGTTTGCTTTGAGATCTCCCAGGATAGGGTCCGAGCTGAAAACCTTTTACAATATGTACAGAAACTGAAAGCTCAATTGAACCATGCGTACCAACTGGCTCAAACAGTGGCTGCCAAACGAAACCTTACTAACAAGGAGAGATATGATCGATGAGTAAAGGCCCAGGAATTGTTGCCCAGAGACAGAGTTCTGTTGTGTAACTTGGGATTGCATGGCAAGCATAAAATTGCTAATAGGTGGCTCCATCTTCCTCATGTAGTAGCTGGCAAATTGGATGACCTGCCGGTGTACAAAGTGCAGCCTGAAAATGACTCTAAAGCTGTCAAGACCATGCTCAGGAACCACCTACTGCCCATCGGCCAAGTGATCATTGATGCTGAACTGACAAGTGGCACCTCACCTGGGCCGGTGACCCATGCTGCTAAGAAGAGACAGAGTCAACCTGCCCCAGTTGTTCTAGACCCAAGGCCTTCCCCCTGGCAGGCCTAGAATGATAGTGACTGTCAGTCTAACTCTGATGAAAGTGAGTGTGACCATGCTTATTATCATAATTATGAACTGAGTCAATTGTTCTGAGGAAACCCTATGCATAATTATGGGGACAAAGCTGGGCCTTCAGGACTGTGTAAGCCCCCAGCTTCTTCCTAGGTATCAATGCCCACCGAAAGTGAGGTGCAGAGTATTACATCTGAAGTAGCAGATTCTTTGTGTCTAGTGGAACTGTTTGAGTTACCTGAGGAAGAATCTGATGTAGTAAATTTCCCTGGTGACATACCAGAACCTGCAGAACAATACAACAGTGTTGACAGCACCCCTCTTGTGCCACAAAGTTCAATGATTCAAGAATTTCCTCAAGATGAGCAACCTGGGTCTTCTAACAAAGATGATAAGCAATGTATTGTGAACACAGAAGCTACAGAGCAAGGAGCTGACCATGTTCCCAAGCTGGACATTTCAACCAGTGCAGAGGCACCCCTCACAACGGAAGAATGGTCCAGTGACAGTGTTGATTGCCCAGAGCCTGTGTCTGTACCCCCCAAGAAAGTCTGGATGAGCTGTCAAGCCAGTACTATGCTTTAGTTATGACTCCCCTGGGAGGCCAGTGGATTTGCCTCTCAGTGTGGTTCACAAAGGTGTTTACGTTTCTCAGAGCTCACTACCCAAACTAAGCCTGTCTGTCAACTCTAGGTTAATTGTTCTCCCCTCAGAATATGCTGTCCCTGTCCCATCTAGCCCCAAGTTAGCTAATAGGGAAGGGCCCCCTCCTGTATTGTTCATTATGCAAGAAGTTATAACCTGAATCAATGTATAATGTTGATAGTATGTTAATCATAGTGGAATCAGTATTACGTGTATGAAACAAGCATAATTATTGTCATTGAAGATATAGTATTGTGAAGTGTAGTAAAAATGTATAGTAATGTGATAAGTTTGCATTTACTGATGCATCAGATATTATTTACATAAGTATTCTAATGTCATGTATATCTCATATAGTAACTTGTCTTTTCAATATTCTTGTGGTGTAGACTTGACGCAGGCGCCAAGTTTTTCCCAGGCAGGGAAGGGTGTAACCCCCCCTTCAAATGGGGGTTCCCGAAAGTCTTCTTTGGGTGTGCCTAAATGCCCACTGCTAGGCTGGTGTTCTGTGTCTTAACCGTTTAAAAGCTATTGCATGTGAGTGCTTTTATAGCCTCTGTGTTCGGTCTCTTTAAGAGCTGCCTATATCGCAGTGTATAATTAATCTGGGTGGGAGCTGAGTGTTTCTAAGCATGAGTCCCGCCTGGACTGCCAGATAATCGCTCCGTTCTGCCATCGCTAGTTGAGCAGATGGAGCTCTGTTAGAAGCTATACTTATTTACTGATTATCTATTATGATAGTAATGATATTGTAGTTTCTAACCCCATGTATTATTCTCATATTCATAACTCTCTGCAGTTAGCCTGCCCAGTAGAACTGCCCGGAGAATGGAACTATATGCTAATGATGGAATCATTGACATGTGACAATATTCAAACTGCTGCCCTCATCTGCTGCACATTCTATCAACGTCTCAGATTTCTTACTCCGCCTCACAAGTCTAGATGCCCAGGAGATCCCTCAGGTCGTTGTTGGCTATTGTGAAGAATAATTGATTAATTATACATTCATTTCTTTCTGCTGCCTTCATTTATTGTTTAGTTTTATTTTAACATCTAATTTACTTTAATTTAGTTAGATTTAGCGTCTATTTCTCGGTTCCTCATGGTTCGGTATAACCATTGAGGAATGGAGTAGTTCTATATTAATTGCGGACTTTCCGCTTTATTGTCTGTTAAAAAACATATTGTTTATATTGTATTTACTTGTTTGAAGCCGTTAACCTGGTTTTCTTTTTAACTGCTAACCCGGTTACTGTGAACCGCTTTATCGGTTCTGAGAACCGCTAACCCGGTTCTGATTTAAAAACTTTTCGGTTCTTTTTGGAGCCTATTCAGTTCCTGAACTGACCGCAAAAAAAAGAAAAAAAAATTGTTTGCGGTTCAGGTTTTATTCTCCTGAAAATGGAGTATTCTGAAAAACCTAAGAAAAAGACTGGTCCCCCAAGTTTTAAAAACTGTGTTAAGTGTGGGGAAGTGTTTGCCAGAGCAGACAAACATGACAGTTGTGTACACTGCCTGGGAACTGATCATTTGAATTCTGACTGTGACATTTGTAAATCTTTTCCACAGAAAACTGTGGAAAAATGGTTGGAGAAGTTGCACAAAAAATTAGGGGGTGTTTCAGGCTCTAACCAGCCAGCACCTTCAAAACCAGCGGGTGAAACCGCAGTTTCTTCTATTACCACCCTGATAAGGGTGACTCAACCTTTCTAAAAAGACTGAGTGGTTTGGCTGACTCTCCGGTACCCTCCAAAACGTTGAAGAAGACCAAGCACGTCGAACCCCAGGCAATACCTACAGGGGATTCTTCTGATCCTCACAGTCTGCCTACAGCTGAGGAAATTGCCAGGGCTATTAAAGTCATTGAGGCAATTCAGGGGTTTATACCTTCTCCAACCCCTCCTCCTCCAAGGGTTCAGGAGATTACTCCCTCCTCAGATCCCCAGTCTCAGGAGATAGATACTGGGGAGTATAACTTACCAGAGGATGATGGTGGTGAGCCCATTGAACTGGAAATCTCACCAGAGCAGGACTTTGGCTCTCCTCCTAGGCCTGAGGATTTTTCCTCTCACTTTTCCTTTGTAAGGAAAATAGTAGATGCCCTTGACCTGGTTACCACCGAGGTCATAGAAGGTGAGGAGGAGGCAGAATATATGGAGATGATGGGGTTAACACCCACTAAGAAGATTTTCCTGCCTATCAATAAATTCTTTAAGAAGGATTTATTTACAGCCCTGCAGAACCCTAACTCTGTCACGCCTCTGGATAAGAAGGCTGACAAGAAGTATCAATTGGACAGGAAAGGGGCTAAATTCCTCTATTCTCACCCCGATCATCAGGGTATAGTCCAACTTGCAGCCTATGAGAAGGCAAGGGTTCCTTTATCCTCTCACCTTCCTGAGAAAGATTCAAGGAAAATGGACAGTATGTCGAAGAAAGGGTATTTAGCTGCCTCTCTGGGGGTCAGACAAGCTAATTACCAGGCCTACACTGCACAGTATCAAAAGACACTGTGGCAGTCTGTTCTGGCCATGTCAGAGAAGGTTCCTTCTCCTATCTCTGACTGGAACCATCTAAATACCAGTTCCAGATGGCAGCAGATGCAAGTGATAATGCTGCTAGGATTATGGCTCTGACTGTAGCCCTGAGAAAGTTTGCTTGGCTAAGGGCTATAAATCTGACACAGGACGCCCAGGCTAAGGCCATGGATTTTCCTGTACAGAATCATTCTCTCTTTGGCAAACAGACCGAAGAATATATGAAAAAGGTGGATGAATACAAAACTACCTATAAGAGCAATTCATCCAAAGACAGGCCTACTACTTCTTATAGGCATTATGGAAGGGGAGGTAGAGGAAGGTCCTATGGTAGGCCCTTCTATCAGCCTCAAGCTGTTCCACAGCTGCAGCCATACCCACAGTAGACTGGGTATTATAGGGCCAGAGGCAGGAGGGGTTCCCAGTCCGCCAAGGCTCAGGCCCCACCGAAACAAAATCCGTGACTCCTTTGCCAAGACCGCCTCCCTAATACCAGTAGGGGGCAGACTGGCTCACTTCTTTCAGGCCTGGCAGGCCATAACCACGGACAAGTGGGTATTGGAAGTAGTGAGCCAGGGTTTGTCTCTGGGTTTCAAATCTTTCCCTCCTCCAAAGTCACGGCTGTTCAAACCTGCCTCCCTCCTCGAAGAGCAGCTCCTAGAACAGGAGGTTTGAACCCTGCTCAGCATAAAAGCAGTAGAGCATGTGCCAATCCTTCAGGGGGGGCAGAGGGTTTTACTCCTAGTACTTTTTTACTAAAAAGAAAAATTGGGAGTGGCGGCCTATTCTAGACCTAAGGCATCTGAACAAATACCTGGCAAAGCCAAAATTCAGGATGGTTACCCTCTCTGTAATTTTACATGTCATCTAGCAAGGAAACTGGCTGGCATCTCTAGATTTAAAAGATGCCTATTTCCACATCCCCATAAGGGAGTCTCACAAAAATATTTCAGGTTCAGACTTCTTTCAGGTCATTACCAGTTCTCAGCCCTGCCCTTCAGTCTCACCTCAGCACCAAGGATATTCACTAAATGTCTGGCAGTAGTAGTGGCATTCCTACGAAAACTAGGAACTGTACTTTTTCCTTACCTCGACGACTGGCTAATAGTGGGAAAGTCATTTCAGCAGGTGCAAGCACACCTGTAAACAACAAAAAATCTGTTACATTCTCTGGATTTCCTGCTAAACCTGGAAAAGTC
The DNA here is from genome assembly GCA_016271365.2 of Neoceratodus forsteri. NCBI lineage: Eukaryota > Metazoa > Chordata > Ceratodontiformes > Ceratodontidae > Neoceratodus > Neoceratodus forsteri. Next base: position 550,273,358 of record CM028129.1, read on the forward strand.
CATTCTCACACCAGTTCAGGCTCTGCATTTCATTGGGGCAGAACTGAATACCATAAAGGGCAGAGCCTTTCTTCCAGAGGGCAGAGTTCAGTCTGTACTGCACCTGGTGGTCTCATTTGAATTGGGAAAGCCATGTCCTGCAAGAAGATACTTGCAAATATTGGGACATATGGCTGCAGCAACAGGAGTGGTCTTGGGAGCAAGACTTCGAATGAGAGACATCCAGTTTAATTTACAGGCACACTGGTGTCATAAAACAGACCATATGTCAAAATTAATTCCTATAACAAGGTTAGTGATTCAGTCCCTCCAGTGGCAGACAGATGTCCACAACCTAAGGCAGGAGCCCCCTTTCAGAGAGAAAATCCCTCAGTCATTCTTACAACAGATGCTTCTCTGTTAGGATGGGGTGCTCATATAGGAGAGCACACTACCCATGGCACTTGGTCAAGAGTGGAGTCTGTCCTCCACATAAATCTGTTGGCACTTCAAGCAGTGTTTCTGGCCCTAAAAGGTTTCTCTCAACTTATACAGGGCAAAGTGGTGCAGGTCAGACCAGACAGCACCACTACAGTGTTTTACATAAACAAGCAAGGAGGAACAAGGTCAGACCCTCTGTGCACAGAGGCCATGAAAATGTGGGAACTGGCCTTCTCACTAAAAGCTTCCCTGCAGGCCATTCTTGTACCAGGAAAGGGCAATGTTCTGGCAGATGCCTTAAGTAGGATCAACCAGTCACATCACGAATGGTCTCTGAACAGACAGGTACTGGACTCAGTGTTCAGATGAAGGGGCACCCCAGAGGTGGATCTCTTTGCCTCTCATGAGAATCACATGTTGCCCCTCTTTTGTTGCAGACCACCAGTCAGGGGGTACAATTCCCCTGGACGCCCTAGTCCTGGATTGGTCAGGAAAGCATTTGTATGCCTTCCCTCCCTTCCCTCTCATCTTCAGAATGTTACTTAAACTCAGGTCACAGCCTGCGTCCATGATACTGATAGCACCAGATTGGGCCAGTCAGCCATAGTATCCCCTTCTGCTGTCAATGTCAGTGTCCACACCAATCCTCCTACCCAGGAGGCACAACCTATTAACTTCCCACCAAGGGAAGATACTGTATCCCAACCTCAGGTCTCTCAGGCTCATGGCCTGGCTCTTGAGAACTTAGAGTTTGCAAATTTGCAATTTTCCCAAGCTGTTCTGGATATCCTAAAAGGATATAGAAAACCATCCACTAAGAAAACCTATAGTGCAAAATGGAAAAGTTTTTTTGTTTGGTTTGATGCCAAACATATTTTTCCTTCTCTGGCAGAGATCCCACTGTTGTTAGAATATCTTACTGAACTGCACTCTCAAGGTCTCAAACATACATCCCTGAAGGTGCATTTGGCATCAATTCCAGCTTTTATTTAAGCAGGGAAAACTGTTTCCCTTGCATCTAACCCTATTTTCAAAAAGTTATTTAAAGTGTTAGCCCATTTACATCCTCCTATTCAAGAACCAGTCCCAGTATGGGATCTGAACATTTGCATTGCTCAGCTTATGAAACCTCCATTCGAGCCAATGTCATCAACACATTTGCAATATATCACATGGAAAACGGTGTTTTTGGTAGCAATCACTTCTGCTAGAAGAATAAGTGAATTGCAAGCATTGTGTGTGGAAAAGGATTATTTATCTTTTCATAATGATAAAGTACTACTTCGTACTAATAGAAGATTCAAACAACATGAATTCTTGCTGTATTCTGACTATATGGACTGGCAGTATAGCCTAGAGGTTAGAGGAATGAGGTTTGAACGAGCTTGGTACATCCAGCAGACTAGACCTCAGTTTGATTCTCATAACCTCCACTTGCATACTGTGTGACTCTGAGCAAGTCACTTAACCACCCAGTGCTCCCAGGTCACCAACCTGAAAACAGGCACTTGTGCCTAGTGGTCCTTACCCAGTTACCAAAGACTAAAATAAAAAAATAAATATATATAGATATATATATATATATATATATATACTGTGTATATATGCAGTTAGTCCCAGCACTTGAACTGCTCCGGAGAGGAAAGGGTTAACTCTATGCAAAGGCATAGAACGTTGAACTCGAGCTCGGTTTTCAAACCTCTGTCCCTCATACTCCTGAGTGTAACTGTCAGATTCTTTACTCTGCCTGACTGAGAAGTCGCTCCAGAGATCCTCTCCTTCACTTCAGTTCGGTCACAGTAAAATCGGTCGATTTTTCCTAACCGGTTCTTTATTTTCGGTGTTCACATCTCTGTCCCAGTAAAGTAAGTGTATTAGTAGGTAGTAGAGTGTTTTTTGTGAGGAAATTGTTTTTCTGTTTGGTTTCTTCCCGGTCGGTCCAGTTGGGAACCGTAGTAATTTGTCCAGTTAAGTTTTAAGTTGTAAAAAAAAATTAAAAATCTTTTGTGTGGTTTCCGGTACCTATCGGTTCTTAAAAAAAACTACGAATTTTTTAGTTTTTTCAACCGACCCGTGACACGGTTGGAACCGATAGGTCTTGTTAGTTACCTGGCTTGAATGCTGGTAAGGGTAACTTGGTTCTTTTGAGGCATGTCTGAGAAACCCAAAAAGGAAACTGGGCCAACTGGGTTTCAGCACTGCACTGAGTGTGGGGAGGCCTTTGCCAAGGCTGACCCCCACCTCATCCGTGTTTATTTTCTGGGGTTTGACCACCTTAAGGAAGACTGCCAAATCTGCAAAAACTTTCCTAAAGCCACTGCTGAAAAACGTTTAAGTAGGCTGAAGGAAAGGGAGGCCGAAAAATCCGCTGACTCGGATGGCCAGCCCAGTTCGGTCCTGACTGAACCTGAGGGGGTACCCACTGACCTGGGTGATACCCCCTCGGGCAAGAGGAGAGCTGATTTTGCTTAATCTGTTCCTGCAAAGAGAAAACGCAAGCCGTCCGGTTCAGATCCCAGTCCCCATGTTCCGACTGCCGACGAGATAGCCAAAACGATCGCTATTGTGCAGTCGTTTCACCCGTTCCGACCGAACCCGCACCAACTCAGGGACTGTCAGTTCGGTTGGACTTACCTGCTTCTGAATATGACCCTGAGGCATTTTATGAGGGCGAATGGGAAGGAGACAAAGATGATGAAGATTACGAAGGCCTAGATGAACCTATTGAGCCTGACATCTCCCCAGACAGGCCTTCCAATGTGTCTCCTCCCAGGCTTTCTGAGTCCCCCTCCCACTTCTTGTTTTACAGGAAGGTTGCTGAAACTCTTCAACTCCCTGTGGAAGAAGCTGAACAGGATCAGGAAGAACCTGACTATGCTTGAGATGATGGATGTCCCAGAGTCCAAAAGGGTGTCTATCCCTCTGCACAAGTCCCTGGGGAAACAGACCCAAACAATATTACAATTTCCAACATCCATACCTCCTGTGGATAAGAAGATGGACAGGAAGTATGCCCTGTCAGGCCCTGGGATGGAATTCCTTACCAGTCATTGCAGCCATGTTGGGGTAGTGCAAGCTGCAGCCTGTGACAAGGCTAATATTCCCCTGGCATCTCACCCCCTAGATAAGGATTCCAGGAAAGTGGATGCCCTGGCTAAGAAACAGTACTTGGCATCCTCTTAGGGACACAGGCAATCCAACTACATGGCATATACAGCTAGATACCAGAAGTCTAGGTGGGATATGATTCTTGAGCTGGCTAAAAATGCCCCTCCCCAGCTGGCCAAGGAGCTGGAGCAGGTGGCTATGGATGGCATCGAAGCTTCTAAGGTCCAGTTTCATGCTGCTATGGATTCGAATGATTATGGCTACATCTGTTTCCATGAGGAGATTTGCCTGGCTCAGGTGTACCAGTTTGTCTCAGGATACCCAGACCAAGGCCATGGATTTTCCTGTCACTGGTAACTCTCTGTTTGGGGAACAAACAGAAACTTACATGAAAAAGATGGATGAATGCAGGACCACATATAGGAGTGCTGCAGCCAAAGAAAAGCAGACCACTCCTCAAAGACAGGAGTTTAGGGCTGGCAGGGGCAGACCTTTTCAAAGGCCTTTTTACCAGGCACAGGCCTCCTCTTCTTTTCAGCAGAGGGGGTTCTTTAGGGAAAGAGACAGAAGGGGGATGACAAGGGCTGCATCCTCTTCTCAGTCTAAGTCCCCTGCCAAACAGACACCCTGATGGGTCAGTCAGGGTCGCCTCCCCAATCCCTGTAGGGGACAGACTGGCTCACTTTTTCCAAGCCTGGAAGTCTGTTACCTCAGACAAGTGGGTCCTGGAAGTAGTGAGTGAGGACCTTGCTCTCAGCTTTAGCAGGTTCCCAAGGCTGAGAGAAAATGTTTTTTGTTCTTCCTCTCCAGAGGAAACACAGGCTTTGGAGACAGAGGTCTCATTTCTACTGCTTCTGCAAGCAGTGGAAAAGGTACCTTTCATTTACAGGGGAAAGGGACTGTACTCCGGGTACTTCCTTACCCTTAAAAAGACAGAAGAGTGGCGACCCATCCTAGATCTTCGATACCTAAACAAACATATCTTAAAGCCAAAGTTCAAGATGGTGACTCTGGGATTAATTCTTCCCTCTCTGAGACCAGGGGACTGGCTAGCCTCCCTGGATCTTAAGGATGCCTATTTCCACATATCTATCAGGCAGTCCCACAGAACGTACCTCAGGTTCGAACTGCCCTCAGGCCATTATCAGTTCAGAGCAATGCCTTTCGGTCTAACATCTGCTCCAAGGGTGTTCACCAAGTGTCTAGCAGTAGTGGTGGCCTTCCTCAGGAAACAAGGCATCTTACTGTTCCCCTATCTGGATGATTGGCTCATCGTAGGCCAGTCCCCAGACCAAGCCAGGTCAGCTCTAGGGGTCACTCAAAATCTTCTAGACTCCCTAGGATTCATTCTTAATTTGGAAAAGTCTGTTCTGAAACCAACCCAGCTTCTCACATTTATAGGAGTGGAGCTGGACACTGTTCAGGCCAAGGCCTTTCTTCCTCCCTCTCTTAAGGTTCCAATCCCTCATCACTCTGGCTTCCTCTTTTCGTCCACTTGTGTCTCGGCCAGCCAGACACTTCTTGCAGTTGCTAGGCCACATGGCAGCCTGCACTGCAGTAGTGTAAGGGGCAAGGTTTCAGATGAGAGATATTCAGTTTCCTCTAAGAGCCTTTTGGTCTCAGAGAAAAGATCCCCTCTCCAAGTTGGTTCCAGTGTCTAACTTTGGTTCAGACCCTCCAGTGGTGGCTGGAAGAGGACAATTTGAGGCAAGGCGTTCCCTTCCTCAGTCAGGTTCCCACAGTGATTCTTACCACAGACGCTTCCCTGCTGGGATGGGGAGCCCACCTGGATCAGCATACTGTTCGGGGGGCTTGGTCTCATCAGGAGTCTCTTCTACACATAAACCTCCTTGAACTCAGGGCTGTCTTTCTGGCACTTCAGACATTCTCGAATTTAATTCAGCGGAAAGTGGTGCAGATCAGGATAGACAACACCACAACCACGTGGTACATCAGCAAGCAAGGGGTCACTCGGTTCTCGGTTTTGTGCACCAAGACCATGAAAATATGGTCACTAGCTTATTCCCTGCAGGTTTCCCTGATTGCTGTGCATCTCCCAGGGAAGGAGAATGTACTTGCAGATGCTCTCAGCAGGATTTCCCAAGGTCACCATGAATGGGCCCTGAATCCTCTCATTCTTCAGATCATTTTCAAGAGATGAGGCACTCCCAGAGATAGATCTCTTTGCAGTCCCAGACAACCATCAGCTCCCTCTGTTTTGCTGCAGACCCCCTCTCCTGGGGTCTGTTCCTCTAGATGCCCTCCTGTTGGATTGGACCAACAGGTTTCTCTATGCTTTTCCTCCCTTTCCTCTGATATTCAGAGTTCTGGTCAAGATCAGATCCCAACCTTGCAGTGATTCTAGTAGCCCCGGACTGGGCCAGACAACCTTAGTATCCTCTACTATTGTCACTATCAGTGACAATACCTCTGTGCCTTCCTAGGCAGTTCAACCTCCTCACCTCTTCTCAGGGGAGGATTCTGTACCCTAGCCTTCTCTCACTCAGGCTCAAGGCCTGGCTCTTGAAGAGCTAGAATATGCAGGTCTGCATCTCTTTCTCTCTCTCTCAATCAGCTCTGGATATCCTTAAGGCTAGTAGAAAGCCGTCCACTAGAAAAACCTATAGTTCTAAATGGAAGAGGCTTAGGTTCTGGTGCTCCCAGAGGCACATTCAGCCAGACTCAGCTGACATTGCCATTGCTTTGGATTATTTGGTGCATCTTAATAGCTTAGGCCTTTGGCCTACCACCCTCAAGGTGCATTTGGCAGCTATTTCTGCTTTTATTTTGGCTGGGAAAGTCTCTTCACTAGTATCCCACCCAGTTTTCAAGAACATTTTCAAAGGTTTAATCCATATCAACCCTTCCTTCAGGGATCCTACTGCCCTATGGGACCTGAATATCTGTATTGCACAGCTGATGCAGCCTCCCTTCCAACCACTTTGCTCAGCAGAGCTCAAATACCTGACTTGGAAAACTGTGTCCCTGGTTGCTATCACCTCTGCCAGGAGAATAAGTGAGCTACAGGCCTTATCTGTGGAACCTGATTTCATTTCATTTCACAGGGATAAGGTGGTCCTTCGCACAAACAGGAAATTCCTTCGCAAGGTGGTATCAGATTTTCAGCTGAACCAATCTATGCCACTGCCTGTATTTTTTACTGATCACTCCTCCTCCTCTGGAGAGAGGAGATTACATAGTTTTGATGTAAAGAGGGTTCTGAGTTCCTACATAGAATCCACTAATCCTCATAGAAATGACTACTCCCAGCTGTTTCTTACTTATGGGGAGGTGGGTAAAGGTAAACCTGCCACTAAGAGAACTATTGCAAGATGGATTGTCTCTTGCATACAGTTCTGCTATTCAAAATTGGGGAAGGAGCCTCCATCAGGCCTGAGGGCTCACTCCACCAGAGGTACAGCTGCTTCGGTTGCAGCTGCCAGGGATATACCCTTAGTGGAAATCTGTAAAGCAGCGACCTGGAAGACCGTTCACACATTTACCAAGCATTACTCCCTTGGCATCCTGTCAAGAAGTGATGCTAGGTTTGGCACAGCAGTACTGCAGAGTCTGTTCCCAAAATAGGTTCTGTAGACCCTCCTCCTTGGGGGGTACTGCTTGGTAGTCTGCATATAGTCAGAGTACAGCAAGACTTCATGTTGTTTGAAGAAAAAACTACTCACCATAGTAATGTTGTTTCTTCTAATGGAGTCTTGCTGTATTCTGACCTCCCTCCCTGCCTCCCCTCCTGGAACCTAGTTGTTTTGGGATGTGGGTGGGCAGTGGGGTGTACCTGGTTGCCTCTTCTTTGAATGAGGTTTGTTGTTATTATATATTTTATTGTTATATGCTTTATTACCTACTGGGATTCTGTTTTGGGGGTATCGACTTGAATCTTTGGACCCAAAATTCAGGTTTATTGCCTTTTGGCAGAAAATTTTAAAACAATTTCTGGGTTGTTAGTCAGTTAGTTTAGTGCTCGTAAGAATCTGACGGTTACACTCAGGAGTACCTGGTGCCGTGGATGCTGTTGTTGTTGCTGTTGGTTGTCAGCACCACCAGTGGTGCCGCGGGTGTCTAGTTGGCACCGAGCACAAGCAAGGAGGAACCAGATCCACAGCACTGTGCACAGAGGCAATGAAGCTGTGGAGTGCGGCCTACTCCTTACAGGTAACCCTGTCCACCATCCACTTTCCAGGGAAGGACAACATCCTGGCAGACTCTGTCAGTAAGATCAGCCAGGATCATCACGCATGGACACTGAACCAAAAAGTGCTAAAGACAGTATTCAGAAGGTGGGGCACTCCAGAGATAGATCTCTTTGCCTCCGCAGACAATCATCAGCTGCCACAGTTCTGTTGCAGGCCTTCTAGCAAGGGCACAGTTCCTATGAATGCATTTGCACTGAATCGGTCAGGGAGATTCCTTTATGCCTTCCCTCCTTTCTCTATGTTGCTCAGGATCTTGGTAAAGCTCAGGTCACAACCTGCAACAATGATAGTGGTGGCACCACCAGACTGGGTGAGACAGCCATGGTACTCACTCCTATTAATTCTGTCTCTCCTCCAATTCATCTGCCCCAGAGGTACATCCTGCTGACGTCCTCCCAGGGCAGAATCCTGTATCCCCCACTCTCAGATCCCTGCAGCTGAAGGCCTGGCTCTTGAGGACCTAGCGTTTGCTAGTCTAAACCTTTCAGAGGAGGTTCTCACAGTTCTCAGGGGGATCCAGGAAATCATCCACTAAGAAAACCTACTCCTCAAAGTGGAAAAGGTTCTCTATTTGGTGCTCAGGAAAGGACATTTTTCCCTCTATGGCTGGTCTTCCTATCCTGCTGGGCAATTTGACCCACCTACATACACTCGGCCTTAGACCTTCGACATTGAGGGTACACCTGGCCACAGTCTTAGCATATGTGTCAGCTGGTAAAGACAGGTCCATGGCCTCCCATCCTATCTTTTGCAAATTCTTCAAAGGTCTCATCCTCCTTCATCCTCCCCTTAGGCAGCCAGTCTCGGCCTGGAATCTAAACATTTGTATTGCCAAGCTCATGGAGCCACCCTATGAGCCCATGGCAACAGTAGACTTGAAGTATGTCATATGGAAAACTGTCTTCCTGGTGGCCATCACATCAGCCAAGAGAATAAGTGAATTGCAAGCCCTGTGTACAGATCTGGACTGTATTTCATTTCACAGGGACAAGATGGTACTCAGAACCAATAGGAAATGTCTCCTTAAAGTGGTCTCAGACTTTCATTTGAATCAAACTATCACCTTGCCTGTTTTCTTCACTGACAACTCCAGCTCATCTGAATGGAAACTGCATAGCCTAGATGTCAAGGGCATTCAACCACTACATTGACAGAACCAAGGCCCATAGGCCAGAGCATATGCAGCTGTTCCTCACCTATGGGGAACTGGGTAAGGGAAAACATGCATCAAAACGAACCATTGCACGCTGGATAGTGGCCTGCATACAGTTCTGTTTCAATAAAGTTGGCAAACAAGCTCCCCTGGTCCTCAGGGCACATTCTACCAGGGGCACAATTCCATCAGTAGCAGCTGCAAGGGATATCCCACTTTTGGAAATCTGCAAAGTAGCTACTTGGAAAACAGTACACACTTTCACCAAGCATTACAGCCTGGACATACAGTCCAGAAGTGATGTTAGATTTGGTACAGCAGTGCTGCAGAACCTGTTTTCAAAATAGGTTCTGGGCCCAACCACCAAAGGTACTGCTTGGTAGTCTGAATTAGTTTAATCATACTATGTGATTCCAGGGGTTAGAAGAAAAAAATACTCACCATAGTAATCTTGTTTCTTCCAGGATATCACACAGTATGCTTAAAGCTCTCACCCTGCCTCCCCTACCAGAACCTACTGACAAAAGGGCAGACTTTGGTTCTGCACCTCTGCTTTGTTTTTTTATGGTTCATGACTGAATACTTAAGTTTCTTTAACCAGTCGGTTTACATTGTTGTCCCTACTTGGGACCTAAAACACACAAAACAGTGGCTACTCTTCCCAAGGAGTCAGACAAAGTCCCACTGCTAGGGCACATTAAAAATTACTTTATAATGTATGGTAGAATGCTGTAATGTGGCAAAAATCATCTTTTTACAGTGTTGTTGTACTATCGATGTGACGTCACGGTCCTGTTACAGTATCGTTGCTACGTCGCATTGGTAGTGTAACAACATCGAACACAAAGCTTTGTTGTTGCTAGGATACTCAAGACGCCGACCGAAAACCTGGTTAAACACAAAAAGTAAACTGTAGGAAAAACTCGCCAAAGTATCACAAGCAGTAAACAATGGCTGCAGCTATCTATTCAAAGCCAGACCTCACTGACCGGCAGGCATTCATAGAAGAGCAGGTAATAACAGTATCTCATATATTGTCATTTTTTTACATCTTCTCCACTGACCATACATTTCACCATACACTATAAAAGACAACGTATGGTCAGCGGTGTGTAACAACGCTAGGTTTGCCTTCTCGTGGTTCCCTTGGCGACGCTGGTAAACCTCTCGAGCTTTGCTCTTGAGGTTTAACAGAGTCGCCAAGGGAACCACTCGAAGGCAAACCTAGCGTTGTTACACACCGCTGACCATACGTTATCGTATATATTAAGCATAAAAAGCAGTAGCACCCCACATCAGATCACCTGCGTCAACGTTTCAAGCTACACAAGCACAGCTGTTTTGTGTGTTTTGATTCTCGTATGTTATTGGTCGGCACTGCCCATTAGCTCTGGAACCACAGTTTTTAATGTTTTTCCTACTTGGGACCTGTTGGGCTTAAGGAGATGTGATTAAGGGGGGCTTAATCAGTATAGTCAGTTAGTTAGCCAGTACCCTGTTAGGCTACGTAATGAATCTGAGCACTCAGAGTGCAGCAGTTACTAAGGGCAGCAGTTTGAAATTGGCACGTGACAAACAGAGTTCCATCATTTGCATAAATTCTAGCCCTCTATGGCAGTACAACACTGAAGGCTGCCTGCACTAGTTTAATCATACTGTGTGATCCCCTGGAAGAAACAAAATTACTATGGTGAGTAATTTTTTCTTCCTGTGGATCACACTGAAAGAGGGATAGACAACAGAAGAGACTAAGATTACTTGTTTCTGACATGTTCGTGTAACCCCCCTGCAAATGGGGGTTCCCAAAAGACTTCCAGGAGCTTGCTTGAATGCTCCAAGCCTGAATGGTGTTTGGCGTTTAAGTCATTTATCAGTGAGTGTTTTTAGAACCTCTGGTACTGTCTCTTTAAGAGCTGTCTGCTTGCAGACATAATTAGTTTGTATGGGGACTGTGTGTTTCTGAGTACCACTAAGCTGCTGCCAATTCACTCTATTTTTGCAGTCACTAGAGTGCAAAGGGAACCTATCTGAAAGATGTAACTGTTTGCCAGAAATTATTTAGAGTAATAATGAAATTACAGTTTGTCTAACCTGCTTTCTTTGCAGCCAGAACTGTGTCTGCTAGTTCCCATTCTAGTTTTGAACTGCTGAACTGGACCAATCAGTGTGGGGTAAGCTAGCTCTAAAATGGTGCCTTGGACGAATCAGAACTTGACTCATAATCTGAGCCAGCCACAAGAGGATTGTATGGGCAGTGACTCTGGGAGATGTAGTTTAGACTTCAGTGCCTTTTGGACCAACAGCAGCAGTCTTTTGTGAGTGACAGCCAATCCAGTCAAGAACTGGGAGGAACTCAAAGGAAGTGCCCGGTTTTGTCGGTTGGAGTTTCAGTTGAGCTTTGGCAGTGAAGAAGGAAGGAGCCCTGTGCTTTTCAGTGTGCAGTTTTAGTCAAAACGTGTGTAAGGCCCAGAGTTCTGGTCTGCAGCTTGTGTAACAGCTTGTTAGGACTGAATCCTTCTGTGAAAAGAATCAAAGGATCTCTGAAGAGTAGAAACCAGGCTCACCCTGTAGAAGACTGGATGAATTGCTGAAAATTACACTCGGTCTGTCAGGAACTGAATCTGCTGTGTGTTCTCCCGGTATTGTGCAGTAATTGCGATCGGGATACAGATGCAGCCTGCCTGGTATAGTGCTTTCTTTATATGGATGTGTGAAGAGGTTTGATTACTCAAGTGAGCCCTGCTGACATTGAAGGACCCTATCTTATTTGGAGGTCGTGAGTACTAATTCAGGGTCGCTCCCTGTTGAATTGCCACATTAAATCCAAATGGAATTACTGTACTGCTGACTGTTTAATTCTCTTTTTCTCTGTGTGAAGGGCCCCTACCAGCTGCCACGGTTTGGACTAGCCACTAGGGCTTGGGTACCCAGGGACAGTAACTGATAGGGATAGGCCTGTACAGAGCCATAGGTAGATTATTAGAGTGATAAGCTAATTAACCTGATTTCCCTGTCCTTGTTATATCCCCTAAATAAATCAGAGCTGCTTGTTTCAGCAAAGTTATACTGCCTGAGGTATTTGTCTATGTTAAAGTACTGTACTGTGATTGTTGCACTGTATCTCATTTCACAGGAGGTCCCAGTGCCGGAACCAGACCTGGGGTAAGTGTATACTGTGAAGGTAATTCTGATATATTGTGTGGGCCACTAGTGGGAAGAAAGGGGTTGCAGTGTCCCAGAGGGCTGTGACCAAGTTAGTTTAACTATTGCAAACCCTGACCTCTGGGTGGAGGCACCCGCCATTGGATCCAGCCCCTCAACCTGTTAGTGGCAAATCAGGCAGGGTAGTAGCCCTGGGATAGCGCCATCTAGGGGTTACATCTTGGAGGCTCACCGCTGGATTGTGTGTCCTCTAGTGGCCATATTTACGAACCACTGTTAAGAAAAAATGGGTACCCGACAGAAGTGGCTGTGCACCGGCTGGTGGAGTGGTGTACTGGGGAGGAGATCGACCCCAAAATGCTATGCTTATCCTGGACATCCCCCTGGGTATCAATACGGACACTGTGCAGGGAGTACTTTCCAAGGTGGAAGGTTTACAAAACCCTGTGGTGGTGGGTCGGCATGCTAATCTGCTCACCCACACTTTCCTGGCCCTAGTAGAGTTTAAGGATCCCATAGATAGCTCCAAAGTGCCACAGACCATTACCCCAGAGGGAGCCCTCACTGCTTGGAGAGTGATAACTAAGGACAGTAAAGACCCGGGGGGAATCAGCCCCCACCACTATCTGAAACTTTTGAGGAGAAATTTGCTGAATGGTTGCTGGGAGAGGGAAACTGTGGAGGACTTGAAGAAACTATTCTTGCCACCTGGGGGTGTTCCTTCCCCAACACCCTCTCCTGCTCCAGTGCCCGTAATGGTGGCTGAACCAATGCAGACTCCTATTTCTGCACCTGCTATTAGTCACGACTTTTACCGAAGGTTGAGGATCTTCTCTGGCACCCTCCCCACCCCCCAAAGGGAGGATGACTGGGAGACCTGGATAGACTATGTTGCCCCCCAAGTGCTAGAATGGCAATGCTCGGAAGGCGAAAAGCGAAAGAGGGTTAGTGAGAGCCTCCGAGGTCCTGCCCTGGCTACCATCCATGCTAAACGGGCCAGTAACCCTGAAGCGACTGCACAGGCCTATCTTGAGGCCTTGGAGAATGTGGATGGGAGCCCAGATTCTGATGAGGACCTATGGTGGAGAGTAAGAGATGCACAACAGTACCAAGGGGAGTTGTTGTCTGTGTATGTATCTCGGCTGGAAAAATTGTTGCAAGAATGCCTCAGAAAAGGTAGTTTGCCAGCGATTGAACTGGACCGAACCAGGCTGGACAGGATCCTTAAGTCTGCCCCCTTCTCAGAACTGCTGTTGCTTCAGTTACGCCTGGCAGATCGACAGGAATCCCCACCCTCCTATGATGAGTTAATGAGAGAAATTCGAGGAGTTGAGAAAAGACGACCTCGGGAGGGACCTGCACCAATAGCTGCAGCTACGACCCGAGTGACTGAGGGTGACCCATCAAGTGAAGTTCAGGGGCAGAGGTTGGCAGTCAATGAGTGCTCTGACAAGGAAAAAGATATGTCACAATGGCGAACTGTTGAGAGAGATCCGGAATTCAAAAACAGTCCTTTATGAAGGCCACCTGCAAGTACGGGCCCTGACCTATATCCGACAGTATCTGCTATGGGGTGGGGTACCCACCCATGTATCTTCTGCTGATAACAGTCTCAACTCGATTCCTTGACCATGGAAGTGGAGAAACTGACGAGATGTCTCCAAATGCTTATCACGCCGCGAGACAGAGATGGCACCAAGGTTTCCAGTTAGTAAACTCCCGCCCTGGCTCCCAGTGTGGCGCCCGGCCAGCTCAAACTCCAGAAAGTATGTTTTGCTATAATTGTGGGAAAGATGGGCACATGAAAAGGGAATGCCAGTCCCCAAAAGACACTGACAAAGTTGCATATAGGCTACAAGGAGAGCTCTGAGAAGAAATCAGTGGTTAAGAGGTGCACGACATGATCCCAGTGAGGGCACCAAAATGCTAATTCACGCCCTTTGTGGCAAGGTCAGTTGCCCAGGCCCCCACTAACGCTCTCCAGACTGGTCCAGAATAGTGGGTCCCTCCATGGAGACCACTGTAAAGGTGAATGGAGTGTCTCAAAGAGCTGTATTAGACAGTGGCTCCTAAGTGACAATTATGTTCCAGGATTGGTATCAGAAGCATTTGTCAGACGTACCCTTACAACCATTAGAAGGACTGCATGTATGGGGTTAAGTGAGAAGGCCTACCCTATTCGGGTATATCCGAATTTGGCTGTCTTTCCCCACCTCCGTGGCTGGAGTGGCCGAACAAGTAGAGACCCTAGCCTTAGTGTGTCCCCCACTGGACTGTAGGATGGTGTCCCTTTGTTGATTGGAACAAATGCTCATATGTTCGGAAGGCTGCACAGTTGTGTTATGAAAACAGGGTCAAAGACTAGTAGAGCTTAAGAGTTCCGCTTAATTAAGAAGGCCTATGAGGCACAGAGAGATGCTGAAAAACAGAACCAGAGGAACCGGGTCGGAATTGTATGGAAGAAGGATCCTGAGTCTCTGATCCTGGGCCAAATGCCCAGTGTACCTTACAGGAGAGGTCCGTATCAGAAAGGATGTTAAGAATAAAATATTAATGTTGGATGCACCAGGCGATGGAAATTGCCAGAGGGACTGCTGGTCAAGCCTTAGTATTTTGCCCGCTAGAGCCCATGCTTATGCCAGAAGGGTAATGGTCCAAGTTCATAATGTGTCTGAAAGAGACATTCGAGTAAACAGAGGTTGCATCCTGGCTAATGTGCATTGTGCAGACACTGCAGTGCTACCCAGCAGCAAGAGTTCAAGGAAGAATGACAGAGTAACGCCTGACTTGTTTGATTTCGCGACTCCCCGCTGCCAGCTGAATGGAAAGTGAGGATCAGTGAGAAGCTTGCCCAGAGAGACCAGGTGCTTTCTTTAAAGGAATGGGATGTAGGATGCGGCAAGGAGCTGAGCACAATATCCGCTGCATGACGAAAGACCATTTCGTGAGAGGTCTCGACGCCTGGCACCTGCTGACATAGATGATGTGAGACGGCATCTGCAAGAGATGTTAGCTGCTGGTGTAATACAAGAATCCAGAAGCCTTATGCTTCCCCATTGTGGTAGTGAGGAAAAGAATGGAACAGTAAGGATGTGTGTGGATTATCGCACTTAAACCGCGGACTATCCCTGATCAGTACACAATGCCCCGCATTCAGGATGCTTTGACTGCCTAAACGGGAGCAAGTGGTTCTCTGTACTGGATCTCCGCAGTGGTACTACCAGATCCCGATGGCCCCAGAGGACCGTGAGAAGACGGCCTTTATCTGTCCGCTATTTCTATGAATTCATGAGGATGCCTCAAGGATTTCAGGTGCCCAGCCACTTTTCAACGATTGATGGAGGTGCAGTGGGGACATGAACTTACTAGAGTGCCTGGTATACCTAGATGATGTTATTGTGTTTGGCAGCTCACTGGAGGAACATGAGAGCAGATTATTTAAGGTATTGGACCGACTGGAGGACTTTGGCCTTAAACTGTCCATTGATAAGTGTCAATTCTTTCAAACATCAGTAAAGTATGTGGGACACATAGTATCCACCGAGGGAATAGAGACCGACCAAGTAAAGTTGAGGCCTTGACCACCTGGCCACAGCCCAAAAATCTAAAAGAACTGCAAAGATTCCTGGGATTCTGTGGTTATTATCGGCGCTTCATCAAGGACTATTCAAGAGTGATCCGCCCTTTACTTAACCTTACTCAAGGGTATCCCCCAACCCACAAAAAATACCAAAAGTCAGCGTCCCTCAAGACTGAAAGAGTGTATTTTCATCCGAGTGAAGTATTTGGGGCCCGCTGGACTCCTGATTGTGAGACTGCTTTTCATGAGATCATATATCAACTTACCCATGCTCCAGTGCTGGCCTATGCCGATCCAAGAAAACCTTACGTCCCGCACACTGATGCTAGCTTGCAAGGGTTGGGGCTGTGTTGTACCAAGAGCACGAGAATGGCCTGAGACCAGTGGCCTTTGCCAGTAGAAGCCTGACCCCATCCGAAAAGAACTATCCTGTACATAAGTTAGAGTTCCTAGCTTTGAAGTGGGCTATTGTTGACCAATTCCATGAGTACTTGTATGGGGCTAAAATACTAGTAAAAACTGACAATAATCCTTTGACCTATGTGCAGACCTCAGCTAAGTTGGATGCCACTGGCCATAGGTGGCTTTCTGCATTATCTACACATGACTATGCTCTCGAATACCGAGCAGGTCTGAACCACATAGATGCTGATGCTCTCTCCCGAGGCCTGTTCCCAGAATGATTGGGTCCGATTGGCAGAACCTGACATTCGGGCACTCTGCCGGAAGTTTGACAGGGAGGAACAAATGTCCACGGACGCAGTGGACTGCATGGTGGATTGCTTGGGAGCCTCTGAGAATTGCATACCTGATGCTTATTGCCACTTTTCTGCAATAGACATTGGTGCACTGCCTCAGCTGGACAATGACAGTATTCGGCGGGCTCAATCCCACGATCCCATGATCAAAGCAGCTTTAGAAGCCCTCTATGCAGGAAAAGATGTGTCCAAATTACGCTCCACTGATTTGAGAACTGCACTGTTATACAAAGAAGGTCCTAAGTTGAAACTGATCAATAAACTGTTATACAGAGAAACAGTAGACAGAGGGGGACAAGTAGACAAACAACAACTAGTGCTGCCCACTGCCTTTCGAGACTCAGTACTGAGGTCCTTGCACAACCACATGGGGCACCTGGTATAGACAGAACACTTGACTTGGTGAGATCCAGATTCTATTGGCCTAAGATGGGGCTGATGTGGAGCAACACATTGAACTTGTAGTCGCTATTACAGAGGAAAGCTTTTCCCAGAGGGCTGCCCCCTTGTTAACATCACCACCAGTGCACCCATGGAGCTAGTCTGTATTGATTTTCAAGTTTGAGTCAGATCAAAGAAATATCAGTAATGTGCTGGTGGTCACTGACCATTCACGAGATATGCCCAAGCTTTCCCACCAAAGACCAGAAAGCATCCACTGTAGCCAAAGTACTTGTAGAAACTTTTTGTTCACTATGGGGCTCCAAAAGAATCCATTCTGATCAAGGGAGAGACTTTGAGAGTCGCTCTGATCAAAGAGATGCTTTCTCTGTGGGGAGGCGAAGTCCAGAACCACTCACTACACCCCAGGGGACCCACAGCCTGAACGCTTCAACCGCACTTTGCTAGATATGCTAGGCACCTGCACCCAAAGGACAAGCCTAGATGGAGCTAACAAATTAGCACCCTGGTACATGCTTATAACTGCACCAAAAGTGATGCCACTGGATTCTCCCCACTACCTGATGTTTGGAAGAGAAGCTCGACTACCAGTAGATGTGTGTTTTGGGGTCTCTCCTGATGGGGTTCAAGCTGACAACTATTTACAGTATGTGCAAAGTTAAAGGCCCAGCTAACTCATGCGTACTCAACTGGCTCAAACCATGGCTGCCAAAAGAAATCTGGCCAACAAAGAAAGGTATGATAGAAAGGTGAAAGCACAGGAACTCCAGGAGGGAGATCGGGTATTGCTAAGAAATCTGGGACTGCATGGCAAGCACAAGATTGCTGACAGATGGCACCATCTCCTCACATTGTAGTGGGCAAACTAGATGATCTGCCAGTGTACAAAGTAAGGCCTGAGAATAATTCAAAGATGAAAAACAATGCATAGAAATCATTTACTGCCCATTGGACAAATCTTAATTGAGTCTGAGCCCTAGAAAATGCCCCCTCTGGACCAGTGACTAGAGCTGCTGCTAAGAAAAGATCAAGAAAGTCTGCACCTACAGAAGCAAAGTTAAAGTGTTCCCTCCACAAGTCCCAGTTGAGCATGACTGTCAGTCCATATCGGAAGAAAGTGAGAGTGACTTTGAATACTATCCTTCTTACGAACTGAGTCAATTGTTCGGGCAATCCCTAGTCAATACTGGAGACAAAGCTGGGCCTTCTGACTGTCTAAGCCCCCAGCTTCATCCCTGGAGCCAATGCTCCCAGAAAGTGAAGTGCAAAGCATCAGATCAGATGAAATGGAATCATTGTGCATGGTTGAACTGTTTGAGCTTTCAGGAGGAAAATGATAGATTGGGGCAGACTGGTGATACACCGAACAAGAAGAGTATTTTGAGTGCCCTGACAGTCCACTGCCAGTGTCCGAAAGCTTCCATGCGAGCCAAATGTTGTGGACTCAGAAACTGTAACTCCTGGAGCTGAAAGTGCCCCAAGTTCTAGCCTCTACTCCCCAGGGAGACTCCCTGACAAGTGAGGACAATGCTGAAAATGAGGCTCAGAGTGCAGAGACTGTAACAGTTCCCCTAGAAAGACTGGTCGAGCTGTAAAGCCTGTGGTGCACCTCAGTTATGATTCCCTTGGGAGGCCTGTGGATTTGCCTCTCAATGTTGTCCATAAAGGAGTGTATGTGTCCCGAGCTCATTGCCCAAACTGAGCGTCAGTACCAACTCCAAGTTACTTGTGTTGCCCTCTAAGTATGGTGCCATTGCCCCTGTCCAGCCCAAGTAACTGATAGAAGGCCCCTCTCTTCAGGTTTCATGTACAAGAGGTAATAACTTGAGTTATGGTACAATGTGTATGTAATACTGTGTAAAGAGTAGACGTACTGCAATGTTTCAGAAATGTGTTCTTGGTAAAATGATATATTGACTGATGATTACATGTGTGAGCCTAATGCAAATGTATACGGTTGCAGTTAAACTTATAGTACTTGCTTGACGCGGACGCAAGCTTTCCCAGGCTAGGAAGGGTGTAACCCCTGCAAAATGGGGGTTCCCAAAAGACTTCCAGGAGCTTGCTTGAATGCTCCAAGCCTGAATGGTGTTTAGGCTTTAAGTCATTTATCAGTGAGTGTTTTTAGAACCTCTGGTACTGTCTCTTAAGAGCTGTCTGCTTGCAGACATAATTAGTTTGTATGGGGGACTGTGTGTTTCTTTGAGTACCACTCAAGCTGCTGCCAATTCACTCTATTTTGCAGTCACTAGAGTGCAAAGGGAACCTATCTGAAAGATGTAACTGTTTGCCAGAAATTATTTAGAGTAATAATGAAATTACAGTTTGTCTAACCTGCTTTCTTTGCAGCCAGAACTGTGTCTGCTAGTTCCCATTCTAGTTTTGAACTGCTGAACTGGACCAATCAGTGTGGGGTAAGCTAGCTCTAAAATGGTGCCTTGGACGAATCAGAACTTGACTCATAATCTGAGCCAGCCACAAGAGGATTGTGTGGGCAGTGACTCTGGGAGATGTAGTTTAGACTTCAGTGCCTTTTGGACCAACAGCAGCAGTCTTTGTGAGTGACAGCCAATCCAGTCAAGAACTGGGAGGAACTCAAAGGAAGTGCCTCGGTTTTGTCGGTTGGAGTTTCAGTTGAGCTTGCAGTGAAGAAGGAAGGAGCCCTGTGCTTTTCAGTGTGCAGTTTTAGTCAAAAACGTGTGTAAGGCCCAGAGTTCTGGTCTGCAGCTTGTGTAACAGCTTGTTAGGACTGAATCCGTCCTGTGAAAAGAATCAAAGGATCTCTGAAGAGTAGAAACCAGGCTCACCCTGTAGAAGACTGGATGAATTGCTGAAAATTACACTCGGTCTGTCAGGAACTGAATCTGCTGTGTGTTCTCCCGGGTATTGTGCAGTAATTGCGATCGGGATACAGATGCAGCCTGCCTGGTATAGTGCTTTCTTTATATGGATGTGTGAAGAGGTTTGTGTACCTCAAGTGAGCCCTGCTGGACATTGAAGGACCCTATCTTATTTGGAGGTCGTGAGTACTAATTCAGGGTCGCCCTGTTGAATTGCCACATTAAATCCAAATGGAATTACTGTACTGCTGACTGTTTAATTCTCCTTTTCTCTGTGTGAAAGGGCCCCTACCAGCTGCCACGGTTTGGACTAGCCACTAGGGCTTGGGTACCCAGGGACAGTAACTGATAGGGATAGGCCTGTGCACAGAGCCATAGGTAGATTATTAGAGTGATAAGCTAATTAACCTGATTTCCCTGTCCTTGTTATATCCCCCAAATAAATCAGAGCTGCTTGTTTCAGCAAAGTTATACTGCCTGAGGTATTTGTCTATGTTAAAGTACTGTACTGTGATTGTTGCACTGTATCTCATTTCACAGGAGGTCCCAGTGCCGGAACCAGACCTGGGGGTGTATTACTGTGAAGGTAATTCTGATATATTGTGTGGGCCACTAGTGGGAAGAAAGAGGTTGCAGTGTCCCAGAGGGCTGTGACCAAGTTAGTTTAACTATTGCAAACCCTGACCTCTGGGTGGAGGCACCCGCCATTGGATCCAGGCCCCTCAACCTGTTAGTGGCAAATCAGGCAGGGGTAGTAGCCCCTGGGATAGCGCCATCTAGGGGTTACATTCGCAATTAAGGTGGGTAAGTAGTAATGTGGCAAATAATGTTCCATCAGGCGTTGGGCATATTGTAGGTGTCTTTTGGATGACTTTAACAACTTTTTAATACTGTATATTCATCAGTGACTTACTGTAGCAGTACGGATGAGTAGCCGGGTTTCTAAATTTGCAAATAACACCATAATAATGAGTTATAAGTCCAAGGAAAAGACTGCTATTGTGGTCTTCAAAACCATGGGGTTTCAAACTGGGGTGGGACAGGTACAAGGTCATAGTAAGGGAGTTGGGAGGGTCATGGTAAGAGAGTTGGGTGACAGAGGGTGAAGGAAAATGACAGACACTAAGCCAACTTGGGAGAAATAGGTACGATGGGCAGCCTGAATGGTCCTCTGGGAACTTCTAACCCCAGGAATTGCTCACTTAATGTTTTACACTTTATGGAGTCGTATCAGCCAAGAGTTAAGCACTGGAGACAGAATCTATGCAAATTTTACAATTTGGAATGTAGGTTCAAACTCTGCATCCACACTCCACTCAGGCCGTTGTTTAGATCTGTTTCTCCACCCGAAGACAGCAGTTGCCCTGTAGTGAACTCCAGTAACGGCTGGTTCTCCGGTCAGGTTTTTATTTTGTAGTTGTATCAAAATGCATACTTTAGTCAGTTTTCTTGATTACTCTGCATTTACATAGGGTTTTCTGTAAATTAAGGTTTCTCCAGTTCCACGTTTGATTCCTAGGAACTAGAAAAAATCCTACTTGGCTACCGTGACTATTTTTTACTAGTAAACCATGTTCCTTTTTGCTAAATTTAGTGGTTTACTACAGAACGTTTTCACTTTTCATTTCTGTCTGTACTTTTTCACCTTAATTAATCGGTTCCTGTTACAGGAGCCAAGATTTGATCTTTGGCACAGTTTCTTCAATGCAAGAGCCATTCAAATCCCAGGAATCCCCTCACTCATGTTTAACAACTGCAGTCATTCCCCTGGAATGAGCTGCCCCAGAGACGTAGAATTTTATGCTAACTATGAAACTAGAATGAAATTAAAAACTCTGCTGTGTGGTCACGCTCACCTCTGCCCTCTAATGGCAGATTTATTTCTCCGCCTGAGAGGAGGCATCACCCTAAAGTCACTCTGCAAGTTTAAATGCCTACGGTGTAACTTTATTCTTTTCTTTACTAGTTTTTATTTTATTTATTTTTTCGAAACTCTGCGTTAGAGTTTTCTTATAAATTCTGTTTTTTTTTTAATTTACAATTTACGATTTCTCTGCGGAGCGGATAGGTGGCTCCAGCCCTCCCGCGGAGGGCTCTTTCCTCTGGCTCTAGTCGTCCTTTGCCGACCCCTGCAATTCCCCCATGGGTTGCCCCCCACGGCGGGGCCAGGGTGAGGAGTGCCAGCTTCCTCCCCCTCCCTGGAGCACAAATCCAGAAGTTGGGGGCAGCATTGCAGAGGAACGCACCGAGCCATCATGAATCCTGTCAGCTCCTGGCCATTTTCCTCCAGTTTCTTGCCCCGAGCCAACATACATGCAATGGGCGGAGTGGCTGTCTTCGCCTCCATGGAGGCAGCCTTGTGCCCTGGATGTGGGCCCTCACCATGTGTGGCTGTGCGCCTGTGCTGGCACCCAGCCACTGCTAGGTGCCAGTCTACAGCACACAGCACTAGTCCCCCCCCTCCCCAAGAAAGGAGAGTTGTCTATGGATGCTCAATCCTTCCTCATCCAGGCCGACCCCTGAGCAACCCGAGTCTGTTCCCAAACCC
This sequence comes from Neoceratodus forsteri, assembly GCA_016271365.2. Classification (NCBI taxonomy): domain Eukaryota; kingdom Metazoa; phylum Chordata; order Ceratodontiformes; family Ceratodontidae; genus Neoceratodus; species Neoceratodus forsteri. The sequence continues at coordinate 550,295,540 of CM028129.1, forward strand.
AGATCACCAGCATGGCATGAGGTGTGGCGTCCAGTGCCTCAACCCTCAGTGCCACTTGGCTGGCATAAATTCTGTGTTTTCTTCAGTTCCCTATCAGTTCCAGGGAACTGAGAAAAGGCCCTGAGTCACAGTTCACGTGTTTGGGAAACCGCATTTATTTTAACTATTTTTTATGTTGTCTTGCGCATGCGCATAAAACATATTGCCGTAACTTGGAATAGCAGGTTTGGGAGGTGTGGTCCTGTAGTGGCCAGTGGCACCACTGCTTTTTTGGGCTGGGATCTCTGGCACAAATTAGATTGCACGCTGTCTATGACAGCAGTGCAAAAGCATGCCACCACCTTGAAAGGATTTAGCCACTGCAGTGAGGGAATGCCCCCTCATTGCAGGGCGTGCCTGCCATGGTGTAACATTTCAATAAACATGGCGGAGACGTCCACCTCTCACAGTCCCCATAACAGCCGATGTTGGGGGTGCCCAATCCCCCTGTCAGCATTTGCCCTCACCAGTTCATTTGACAACGGGGTAGCCCAATCCCGTCGGCATAATGTCCCCCCCAAAATAATTTGCTGTGAGTCGAGGGGGTGCCCAATCCCTCTCAGCTCATGCTGCCACCCCAAAAGCACACCGTATGGCCGACCGGGGTGCCCAATCCCCATCGGCTTCAGCTCCCCCCCAGACAAAAAGCCAGGTGGCATGCAGGGAGCCCACCCCGTGTGCTCATGTCCCCCCAGCACACTGTAGTGACCGACAGAGTGCCCAATCCCCATCAGCTGCAGCCCCGCCCCCAAAGAAACACCCAGGTATGCCGGCACGCTGGGAGCCCACCCCAGTGTGCCCAAATCGTCCCATGTTGCCGCTTTTTTTTTCCCCCTGTAAGGGTAGAAATGGTCCCTCGCGGGTCTCGCCCCCCAACCTGCACCCACCATCTGTGCACCCACCTCCCACACACACCCCTTACCCCATACTTACCTCCAGAAGCTGGCGTGACAATCTTCGGTGGACCAGGAATATGTTTGCACTTTTCAAAGCCGACCACGAACTGAAGAAATGCTGGTAAGCTGTATAATGGCATAAATAGGGTTTTTTCAACTTTGGTGGATATCTCGGCCATTTTGAGGTATTTTTTCACCAAATTTTCAACATGGAGTTTTGAGACCCCACCTCATGAACTCGGTCATTGTCATTTTGTTATTCCGTCCCAAAACGTGATTTCGCGGTAACTGTGTGGAACCACCTTTCGGACCAATTAACGAAATGACAGTGTCACAGTTGATGAGATAGGCTCCCAAAAACCCTATGTTGCAAATTTGGTGGAAAAATTCCCAAAAATTACTGCGTTATGAGCGTGTGTTGTGCAGTTCCTACGCACACTTGTAACTTCAAGAATTTTTAATCTTTTCATTCCAGATTTTCAACATTGCCATTTTACCACACCTCCTTATGAACAGTATAGCTGTCATGTTTCACATCTCATCCAAAATGTGTTTTCGCACATGTGGCACACAATCGCGTAGTCGGTGTGCGAAATCAATGTTCTGGACAGATTAAGAAAATCACAGTGACACTGTCCATGAGCGAGGTCCCAAAATGCATATGTTGAAAATTTGGTGACAAAATTCCACAAAATACCTATTTTATGAGTGTGCGTTGCGCAGTTTCCACGCACACTCGTAAGTTTGAGAATTGTTAATATTTTCACTCCAGATTTTCAACATTGCCATTTTTGCACAGCTCCTTAAGAACAGTACAGTTGTTATTTTTCACATGCTGCGTGAAATGTGGTTTTGCACATGTGGCGCACAATGGCTCGGTTGCTGTAGGAAATCAATATTTGGGACAGATTAAGAAAATCACTGTGACAGTGTTCATGACTGGAGGTCCCAAAATGCCTATGTTGAAAATTTGGTGAGAAAATTCCACAGAATGACTGTGTTACGAGCATGCATTTCGCAGTTTCCATGCACACTCATAACTTGGAGAATTTTTAATATTTTCACTCCAGATTTTCCACATTGCCATTTTTGCACACCTCCTTAAGAACAGTACAGTTGTCATTTCTCACATCCTGCCCAAAATGTGGTTTTGAGCTACTGGCGAAGAATGGCACAATCACTGTGGGACATCAACGTTCAGGACAGATTAACAAAATCACAGTGCCACTGTTCATGAGCAGAGGTCCCAAATGCTTTCATGAGGTGGGGTGAGAAAAAGCCCATGTTGAAAATCTGGAGTGCAAATACCAACAAATTCCCGGGGTGTTAGGGTTTCTAACCATAACGTCCCACCCTGTAGAAACTAACCAGCTTCAAGGGTGTGACTTTAGATTGTCGGTTCTAATGCTCACTCCATTCCACCCCACCCTCACCCCCACCCCCACCCCACAGCCACTGACAGGCATTGAACTGTGCCTTGCACTCTTCGGCCCCAAAATTCACCCCATTCTCCTATACTGCACCCATCTCAACGTGTTTCCATATGGAATGGGGTGAGCGTAAGACCTGAGGACCCCAAGGCAGAACGCGATACTTTTCGGACTCTGCAGGGTAGGGTGAGGTGAAATCGTATGAGTATTATGGCCGACACCCAAAGGCACACCTCAGTGCCTGTCAGTCTCTTCAGGATGGTGTGGGGTTGGCGTCACTTCCGTAATTCACTGCCATTCCTTTTATGCATCTGTCTAACTCGTGCACTACCAGTGCCAATGTCAGTAAGACAACATTCGCCATTGACAAATGATTGTTTAACTTTAGTGCTATATACATGTAACCCCTAGATGGCGCTATCCCAAGGGCTACTACCCCTGCCTGATTTGCAATTGCCACTAACAGGTTGAGGGGCCTGGATCCGATGGCGGGTGCCTCCACCCAGAGGTCAGGGTTTGCAATAGTTAAACTAACTTGGTCACAGCCCTCTGGGACACTGCGACCCCCCCCCCCCCTTCTTCCCACTAGTGGCCCACACAATATATCAGAATTACTCTCACAGTATACACCCTTACCCCCAGGACTGGTTTGGTCAGTGTGACTCCTGGGACTCCCTGTAAAACAAGATGATACAGTGCAAAACCACAGTACAACACTTTAACATAGACGAATACCTCAGGCAGTGTAACTTTGCTGAAACAAACAGATCTGATTTATTTAGGGGATATAACAAGGACAGGGGAAATCAGGTTAATTAGTTTAAACGCATTAATAATCACAGTACTGTGCATTATATTTCAGAATCCCAAATGTCCCTTTAATGTCACTTTACTGGGTGTACCCAGGCAATAAGAGGCTAGCCTATTTGGTGCAGCTGGTTGGGGCCCTGAAGATAGAAAATGCATGCACAATACCCAAATTGTAATCCGGAGCCAGTAGGCTCAGTTCGTGGAGAAAGAAAGGAAAAGTAATCAGATGGGACACTTGCAATTAGATGATGGCAGGGAGCTACCCTGATTTGTACTCACAAATTCAATGCTGAAACTGAATGGAAGGCAGATTGTCCTGGATTGCCAGGAGGAGAAGACCATGTGGACAAGGTCCTTGTGACTGGACCCCATGGCAGTTCAGAGCAAATGGATGTAGTCTGGATTAAGCTGGGGTTTACTTTCAGCTTCATGCACTCAATTCACTGTACAGGGGATTTGAAACGCGAGTCCCCACAAGCACTACACACATTTATATGGAAAAGGAAAGTACTATACCAGGCAGGCTGCTTCTCTATCCCAATCACAATTACTGCACAATACCTGGGAGAACATATAGCAGATTCAGTTCCTGACAGACCGAGCAGCGATTCAGCAATTTCTCCAGTCTTCTACAGGGTGAGCCTGGTTTCTACTCTTCAGATCTCCTTGATTCTCTCTCACAGGTCGGATTCAGTCCGAACAAGCAGCTGCACAAGCTGCAGACTGAAACTTGGGCCTTACACGCTGGTTTCCCGACTAAAACTGCGCACCAAGGAGCACAGGGCTCCTTCCCTCTTCACTGCCAGAGCTAAACTGAAACTTCAGTAGCCAAAACTGGGCACTTCCTTTGAGTTCCTCCCAGTTCTTGGCTGGATTGGCTGTCACTCACAATAGACTCCCCCTGTTGGTGCAAAAAGGCGCCGAAGTCCAAACTACATTTCTAGGGACATGGATATGTTGTTCATCCACACTTATTGGCAGGTTCCTTGCCGCTTTAAATCTTGCCGGAAAGTCTTCAAGCTGGCTCCTCTGCTCGAGGCAGTCGAGGAGCCCTCTCCAGGGCCAGTTGCTTGTCCAATCCTTGCTGCCCCGCCATCCTCGGCGGAACCCGGGCCGGGCCATGACCTGTCCCTCAGGTTACTCGGTCCCCTCACTCCTGCCCGCCCTCGGCGGACAAAGAGTGACTCAGGCCTGCGGCAGCTTTTTGCAGACCCCTCGGAGCCTGAAGTCTGCTCCATTATGTTTCCTAGCTGGGAGGACCCATGGTCTTCCCCGGAACATTCCGTGGACGACAGCCCATCGTCCTTTATGGGGTCTGCTCCAGCTCTCAATGGAGATTCTGGACTGAGGGGACTCTCCCTCAGAGGCCTTCCCGATGGCTGAGGCAATCGTGGGCCCAGCCTTGGAGCTCTGGCGGTGGCCTACTTCCTGCCCTGCACCTTCGGCCAGGGTGGCCAGGAAGTACCCTGTCCCTGTCGGTTCTCTTCCCGGTTTCTCGGAGCACCCCTCGGCTGAAGGGGTAGTCACCAACAATGTTTTCCACTGTTTTGGAAACACTAGGGATGTGGATAGGCCCCCTGACAAGGAGTCCAAAAGGATGGACTATGTCGGGTGCGAGGTTTACGCCGCATCCTCCCTAGGCCTCCATCAGGCCACCTCGGCGGCACTGATGGCACACTTTTCCCACGCCTTTTTGGGCTCCCTGGATGAGGTCCTCCCTCATCTCCCGGCAGACCTGCGGACCACAGTCCGGCGGGTGTGGGACCAGGGTAGGGCGGTGGTGAAACAGCAGCTCCAGACTGCTCTGGATCTGGGCGACTCCTGTGCCAGATCGGTGGCGGCCGCAGTGGCCATGCACCGCAGGGCGTGGCTGAGGTTATCCTCCATCTCCTTGGAAACCCAGCACGAGCTGGCGGACATCCCCTTCTTGGGGACTGACCTTTTTGGCCCTGGAGTGGAGGGACACCCCCAGGGGCCCGAGAAGTCCGATGCCACTCCGGACTCTGTCACTCCCGCCCAGAGGGACAAGGACAGCCGTCAGCCTTTGCATAAGCTCCGTTGCCCCCCGGCCCCTGCGGCTCAACCGGCCCAGCACAACGGCCAGCAGGTATGCGCTGGGCGGCCTGTCGCCAGACCAGCATCTTCCTCCAAAAGCAAGCAGGGAAGTAGGGATCCGAGAGCCCCCTCGGCCTCTTCCTCCGCCAAGCCTGCTCAGTGACGGGCTAAGGGGTGCTGTCTCCAGCCCCGACGCCCCAGCCTGGCTCTGGGGACGGCCTGCACTCTTCCTCTTGGGTGGTGCTGGTAGGTCCTGTTGCGGGTTGCAAGCAGGTTTCCCCCTTTTTGAGCCGTTGCCCCACGGGGATCTTGGGTCCACAGACTCTTCGTCGGCCTGCTGAGCCAACTTGCCTGGCCCTCTAATTAGAGGTGATCAGGGAGGTGGTGGGCCCTCCTTCTTACCTTGGGTTCGTGTCCAGGTATTCCTGGTCTCAATTGGATGGGGGGGCTTGCGCCCATCCTTCTGCATGCCCGGATGGTCCCTCTGCAGATATCCCATCCTCAGATCGAGGCGTGCGGCTTCTTCTTGGGACTCCAGGATGTTCTTACTCCTCGTCCCGTCCGTTTCTTGGGAGATCCCTCCCTTTCCTAAGAGAGAGATCTCCTTACGAGTTCCTGGCCAGGCCTTTCATTTTCTGCTACGCAGTTTCTGTGGCATTGAGGGGTGCGGGCGTAACCCCACCCGGTTGGCGGCCTGATTACAACCCTTCCAGACTCAGACTGGTCTCCCCTTCCGGAGCCACGTTGAAACTCGTGCCTTAGCGGGTGATGCTTCTTCGGGACTAGGCTTGACTCTTGAGTCCGAGCTCGGCTCCGGATGGACAGGGCTGAGGTTCTTCCTCCCTTACCCAGTCAGGTCTGACTGGGCAATTGTGCCCTGCCGGGACCTCCTGCACCTCCTGGGCCTCACGGCGGCCGGCTCCAGCGTGGTCTGTTGGACCCACTGGTTCATGCATTCCCCTAGTGGGGACAGGCCAGCCAGCGGTCACAGTGCTGCGTTCCTCGGACCAGTTCGTGACTACAGCCCAGGAGTTAGGGGAACGCTCCCCCTCGGACCGTTCCAACTCCTGCAGGAGAACATCCTGTTCTTCCGCCCTGAGCCGACGGTCTTCTCCGACCGATGCTTCTTGGATGGGTGGGGTGCCCATCTAGGGGAATACAGAGTGCTTCACCTCTGGTCCTCTTGGGAGTCCCGATGTCCTTCCTACCCGCTGGAGCTCCAGGCGGTCCGCTTAGCTTGCACCGCTCGCTCCGTTTGTGCGGGGTCTAGTGGTTTAAGTCCATGCAGACAGCACCACAACCATGTGCTACCTACCCCGCCAGGTTCGGTTGAACCCCTTGCCTCGGCATAAGGAGGTTCTCCATATTGGGTTTTTCACGCAGTCGGAGGCGGTTCCCAGCCATTTGATGGCAGGAGCCTCCAACTCCCTGGCTGCTGCCCTAAGCCAGACATAAGCTGCGCCTCACGAGTGGTCTTCCCTGCCGGAGGTAGCACAGGATCTTCTCCCTCCTCCCTCCAGGGAGAATATGAGGCTGAGACTGTCTCACGCCCGCCCCCTCAACTAGGTTGCTGTAGGGGATGCCATCGAGGTCACGGACCCCGGGCCTCTTCTTCGCCTCTCCCCCATTTCCCTTGACCCGCGGGCAGGGCAAGGAGGGACTAAGCGCAGGTGATGCTGGTAGCCCAGACTGGATTTCCAGCTCTGGTATCCAGCTCTCCTCAGTCTCAGCCCCAGGCTCCTGAGGTGGCTTCCAGTCCACCCAGTCCTGTTCTCTGTTTCCAGGGGAAGGTTTTCCATCTGGACCTTCAATCCCTCCACCTGAAGGCCTGGTCCCTGTGCGGCTAGGGGCCAGGCCTTGGGTCCTTCGGCAAGGTCCTCAACGTTTCGAGGCATCCTGCTAGAGGTTGGCCAAACACGCTCGCCTTCAATGGGTAGAGTTCTCCATTTGATGAGGGGATAGGGCCTGGCCCTCTCCTGTCCCCGGGCGAGCATTCAGGACCATCTGTGGTCCGTTCTTTGAACTAGGGCTTCGGCCGACGACCCTCTAGGTGTTTCTGTCGTTCACCCCTGTCTTCCGGGCGCGGGCCGGAAGGCAGTCAGTGGCGCAGATAAGGTGGTCTGGCCCCTTTCTAGGCCTCGATCACACCTCCCCTTTGGGGGAGAGTATCCCATTCTGGGACCTGCGCTGAGTATGGGCTTAGCTCACGCGAGCCGTTCGCACCATTGCACAGGTGTGAGTTCCCCACCTGTTGTGGAAGAACACCTTCTTGGGGCTTCTGCCACCGGAAGGAGGGAGAGTTCTGAGCTCCTTTGAATCTCCCTATCTGATCTTCCACAGGGACAAGGTTGTCACTTCCAGGATTCCTTCCGAAGGTGGCGGTGGAGTCTTCCTAACCGGTATTGTCTCTGCAGGGTTCATCCCCATTCACTACTCGGAGGGAGGGCCGTATATAGGTTCCATGGGACCCTATTTATCAGCTCACCTACCCAGGGCGTGGGGGCTAAGTTCAGGAAAGGTTCGCCAGCTGTTTGTCATCTACGCTGGAGCCGCACCTGGCAGACCTGCAGCCTAGTGGGCGATGAGCAGGTGGGTCACCTCCTGCATAGGTCTCCGCTATAGGTGGGTGGGCATGGAGCCTCCCAGAGGGATAAGTGCTCATTTTACCCGCCCTTCCTCTGCATCGGTGGCTGCTTCCGAGGGTACTCTGGCCCAGGATATCTGCAGGGCTTCTGCCTGGAAGCAGGCTTACCGTTTCCCCTTCCACATCGACCTTGGGTCATGCCAGGATGTTGGTCGGGGCCTCGGTTCTCCAGTCTTTCTCTCTAAGAAGGGGGTGTGCACCTTGCCTCCCTCCTCCCGGAGAACTGCTAGGAGTCTGCCAATAAGTGTGGATGAACAACATATCCATGTCCCTAGAAATACAGGTTACTCACCTGTAACAGAAGTTCTAGGAATGGTATATGTTGTTCATCCACACGACCCACCCGGCCTCCCCGGCTTCGACGCACAACCTTGCTTCCAGCGGGCTAGATCTGGTGTCATGGGGTGGAGCCGAGAGTTTTACCACCTGGGTGGGTGGGAGCAGCCAGCTTGAAGACCTTCCGGCAAGATTTAAAGCGGCAAGGAACCTGCCAATAAGTGTGGATGAACAACAGATACCATTCCTAGAACTCCTGTTACAGGTGAGTAACCTGTATTTCCCAGAGTCACTGCCCATACAATCCTCTTATGGCTGGCTCAGATTACGAGTCCAAGTTCTGATTCGTCCACAGGCACCATTTTAGAGCTTTCTTAACCCACACTGATTGGTCCAGTTCAGCAGTTCTAAACTAGAATGGGGAACTAGGCAAACACAGTTCTGATTGCAAAGAAAAGCAGGTTAGACAAACTGCATTTTCATTATTACTCTAAATGATTTCTGGCAAACAGTTACATCTTTCAGATAGGTTCCCTTTGCACTCCTAGCGACTGCAAAAACGGAGCCGAATTGGCAGCTCGAGGTGGGACTCAAGAGAGAAACACACAGTCCTCCCATTAATAAACTAATTATGTCTGCAAGCAGACAGCTCTTAAAGAGGCAGTACCAGAGGCTCTAAAAACACTCACAGATAAATGGCTTAAACGCCAAACACCATTCAGGCTCGGAGCATTCAAGCAAGCTCCTGGAAGTCTTTTGGGAACCCCCATTTGCAGGGGGGTTACACCCTTCCTGGCCTGGGAAAGCTTGACGTCCGCGTCAAGCAAGTACCCCCCATAAGTTTCAATTGCAACCATATACAATTGCATTATGCTCACACATGTAATCATCAGTCAATATATCACTTTACTAGGAACACATTTCTGAAACGTTGCAGTACATCACTCTTTATACAGTATTACACACACATTGTACCATAACTCAAGTTATTACCTCTTGTACATGAAACCTGAAGAGAGGGGATCCTTCCCTATCAGTTACCTTGGGGCTGGATGGGGCAAGGGCACCATACCTAGAGGGCAACACAAGTAACTTGGAGTTAGCACTGACGCTCAGTTTGGGCAATGAGCTCGGGGACACATACACTCCTTTATGGACAACATTGAGAGGCAAGTCCACAGGCCTCCCAAGGGAATCATAAACTGAGGTGCACCACAGGCTTTACAGCTCGACCAGTCTTTCTAGGGGGAACTAGCCCTCTGAGCCTCATTTTCAGCATTGTCCTCACTTGTCAAGGGAGTCTCCATGGGGGTAGAGAGGCTAGAACTTGGGGCACTTTCTGCTCCAGGAGTTACAGTCTCTGAGTCCACAACATTTGGATCACATGGAGAGCTTTTGGACACTGGCAGTGGACTGTCAGGGCACTCAAAATACTCTTGTTCTGGTGTATCACCAGTCTGTCCCAGTCCATCATTTTCCTTCCCTGAAAGCTCAAACAGTTCAACCATACACATTGATTCCATTTCATCTGACCTGATGCTTTGCACTTCACTTTCTGGGAGCATTGGCTCCAGGGACAAAGCTGGGGGCTTAGACAGTCCAGAAGGCCCAGCTTCATCTCCAGTATTGATTAGGGGATTGCCCCGAAACAATTGACTCAGTTCGTAAGAAGGATAGTATTCAAAGTCACACTCACTTTCTTCTGATATGGACTGACAGTCATGCTCAAGTGGGACTTGTGGAGGGGAACACTTTAACTCTGCTTCTGTAGGTGCAGACTTTCTTGATCTTTTCTTAGCAGCAGCTCTAGTCACTGGTCCAGAGGGCATCTTCTGGGGCTCAGACTCAATCAAGATTTGTCCAATGGGCAGTAAATGATTTCTATGCATTGTTTTACATCTTTTGAATTATTCTCAGGCCTTACTTTGTACACTGACAGATCATCTAGTTTGCTCACTACAATGTGAGGGAGATGGTTGCCATCTGTCAGCAATCTTGTGTTTGCCATGCAGTCCCAGATTTCTTAGCACACCCGATCTCCCTCCTGGAGTTCCTGTGCTTTCACCTTTTATCATACTCGCTCTTTGTTGGCCAGATTTCTTTGGCAGCCATGGTTTGAGCCAGTTGGTATGCATGATTTAGCTGGGCCTTTAACTTTGCACATACTGTAAATAGTTGTCAGCTGAACCCCATCAGGAGAGACCCCAAAACACACATCTACCAGCAGTCGAGCTTCTTCCAAACATCAGGCGGTAGGGGAGAACCTAGTGGCATCACTTTTGGTGCAGTTATAAGCATGTACCAGGTGCTAATTTGTTGGCTCCATCTAGGCTTGTCCTTTGGGTGTAGGGTGCCCAGCATATCTAGCAAAGTGCGGTTGAAACGTTCAGGCTGTGGGTCTCCTGGGGGTGGTGAGGAGTGGTTCTTGACTTTTGCACTCCCCACAGAGAAAGCATCTCTTTGATCAGACAACTCTCAAAGTCTCTCCTTGATCAGAATGGATTCTTTGTGAGCCCCCATAGTGAACAAAAGTTTTCTACAAGTACTTTGCACAGTGGATGCTTTTGTCTTCGTGGGAAAGCTTGGGCATATCTCGAAATGGTCAGTGACCACCAGCACATTACTGATATTTCTTTGATCTGACTCCAAACTCAGAAAATCACTACAGACCAGCTCCATGGGTGCACTGGTGGTGATGTTAACAAGGGGCAGCCCCTCTGGGGCAAAGCTTTCCTCTGTGAGCAGCGATCACAAGTTCAAATGTGTTGCTCCACATCAGCCCCCATCTTAGGCCAATAGAATCTGGATCTCACCAAGTCAAGTGTTCTGTCTATACCAAGGTGCCCCATGTGGTTGTGCAAGGACCTCAGTACTGAGTCTCGTAGGCAGTGGGCACACAGTTGTTGTTTGTCTACTTGTCCCTCTGTCTACTGTTTCTCTGTATAACAGTTTATTGATCAGTTTCAACTTAGGACCTTCTTTGTAACAATGCAGTTCTCAAATCAGTGGAGCGAATTTGGACACATCTTTTCCTGCATAGAGGACTTCTAAAGCTGATTTAATCATGGGGATCATGACTGTTTCCTCCGGCCGACATCAAGGTCATTGTCCAGCTGAGGCAGTGCACCAATGTCATTGCAGAAAAGTGGCACAAGCAGCAGGTATGCAATTCTCAGAGGGTCCCAAGCAATCCACCATGCAGTCCACTGCGCCGTGACATTTGTTCCTCCCTGTCAGACTTCTGGCAGAGTGCTCAATATCAGGTTCTGACAATCTGATCCAATCATTCTCATGGAACAGGCCTCCGGGAGAGCATCAGCATCTATGTGTTCAGGCCTGCTCAGTATTCAACAGCATAGTATCGTATGTAGATAATGCAGAAAGCCACCTATGGCCAGTGGCATCCAACTTAGCTGAGGTCTGCACATAGGTCAAAGGATTATTGTCAGTTTTTACTTAGTATTTTAGCCCCATAAGGTACTCATGGAATTGGTCAACAATAGCCCACTTCAAAGCTAGGAACTCTAACTTATGTACAGGATAGTTCTTTCGGATGGGGTCAGGCTTCTACTGGCAAAGGCCACTGGTCTCAGGCCATTCTCGTGCTCTTGGTACAACACAGCCCCAACCCTTGCAAGCTAGCATCGTGTGCAGGACATAAGTTTTTCTTGGGTTGGTATAGGCCAGCACTGAGCGTGGGTAAGTTGATATATGATCTCATGAAAAGCAGTCTCACAATCAGGAGTCCAGCGGGCCCCAAATACTTCACTCGGAAGAAAATACATTCTTTCAGTCTTGAGGGACGCTGACTTTTTGTATTTTTTGTGGGTTGGGGGATACCCTTGAGTAAGGTTAAGTAAAGGGCGGACCACTCTTGAATAGTCCTTGATGAAACGCTGATAAAAACCACAGAATCCCAGGAATCCTTGCAGTTCGTTTAGATTTTTGGGCTGTGGCCAGGTGGTCAATGCCTCAACTTTACTTGGGTCGGTCTCTATTCCCTTGGTGGATACTATGTGTCCCACATACTTTACTGATGTTTGAAAGAATTGACACTTATCAATGGACAGTTTAAGGCCAAAGTCTTCCAGTCGGTCCAATACCTTAAATAATCTGCTCTCATGTTCCTCCAGTGAGCTGCCAAACACAGTAACATCATCTAGGTATACCAGGCACTCTAGTAAGTTCATGTCCCCCACTGCACGCTCCATCAATCATTGACAGGTGGCTGGGGCGCCTGAAATCCCTTGAGGCATCCTCATGAATTCATAGAAGCCAAGCGGACAGATAAAGGCTGTCTTCTCATGGTTCTCTGGGGCCATCGGGATCTGGTAGTACCCACTGCGGAGATCCAGCACAAAGAACCACTTGCTCCCGTTTAGGCAGTCCAAAGCATCCTGAATGCGGGGCATTGTGTACTGATCAGGGATAGTCTGCCGGTTTAAGGTGCGATAATCCACGCACATCCTTACTGTCCCATTCTTTTTCCTCACTACCACAATGGGGGAAGCATAGGGGCTTCTGGATTCTTGTATTACACCAGCAGCTAACATCTCTTGCAGATGCCGTCTCACATCATCTATGTCAGCAGGTGCCAGGCATTGAGACTTCTCACGAAATGGTCTTTCGTCATGCAGCCGGATATGGTGCTCAGCTCCTTGCGCGCATCCTTTAAAGAAAACACCTGGTCTCTCTGGGCAAGCTTCTCACTGATCCTCACTTTCCATTCAGCTGGCAACGGGGAGTCACCAAAATCAAACAAGTCAGGCATTACTCTGTCATTCTTCCCCGAACTCTTGCTGCTGGGTAGCACTGCTGTGTCTGCACAATGCACATTAGCCAGGGTGCAACCTCTATTTACTCAAATCTCTCTTTCAGACACATTATGAACTTGAACCATTACCCTTCTGGCATAAGCATGGGCTCTAGCGGGCAAAATACTAGGCTTGGCCAGCAGTCCCTCCGGCAATTTTCCATCGCCTGGTGCATCCAACATTAATATTTTATTCTTGACATCCTTTCTGATACGGACTTCCCCCTGGAGGGTACACTGGGCATTTGGCGCCAGGATCAGAGACTCAGGATCCTTTTTCCAGAAAACTCCAACCGGTTCCTCTGGTTCCACTTTGTCAGCATCTCTCTGTGCCTCATAGGCCTTCTTGATCAAGACTGGAATTCTTAAAGCTCTACTAGTCCTTGGCCCCTGTTTTTCATAACACAACTGTGCCACCCGTCCAAACATATGTGCATTAGTCCCAATTAGGTTGGACATTTTGAGACATCTCTTCAGTTCCCTCACTTCCATAGTCAATGCATCAAGTTTCGAACTGTGGTCAACATGAGGTGCCTGGGTGGGCACCCCCATAGCAGAAGCAGTCGGGCAAGTGTCAGTGCCCATGCTCATAGGAGTATCCTTCATGATGAGACTGTCTGTTACTTTCCTAATCTCCCTCAGCAACTCCTCCCAGTGCAAGGTGTTTACAACCATCCCTGTTTGGCAGGCACTTAATCCTTGACTTTCATTATGGGTTTTCGGTGATCCCTGGCCATCAGCAGACGACCCCGCCCTTAGAGCAGAGGTTGTAGCAGCTACAACTATGCGGGGCTCTGAGAAATCCTCCTCCTCCTCAACTTCCCGGATTTCTTGCATCAAATCACAATGATATGGTGGGTTACCTCTCCTGTCATGAAGCCTCAGCTGAAGGAGCTGCAATTTTGAGTGCTTTGCATGTTGCAATATGTGCCCCAACCTCACATGGTTTAAGTCACTGGCGGCCACCCCCCCTTTCCGGTAGGCCCTCTGTAGCGCTCCTTCCAGACGAGTAACATATGCAGATAAACTTTCCCCTTGCCATTGTTTTGTACCTTGAAACTTCCACATCAAGCTCTCCCCTGACTCAATACTCCCAAAATTGCATTCAAGTGCAGTTAGGTACTTTTGAGCAGATGCCTCAGGGTTTGTGGACCTCAAAGATTTAATGGCTTCCAGAGCGGGACCTCTCAAGCTCTCTAGGATTCTTTTTTGTTTCTCAGACTCTGCACACTGCCACTCAGATACCAAAGGGGCAACACAGTCTATCCAGGTCTCCCAATCATCCTCCCCTTGTGGGGTGGGGAGGGTGCCAGAGAAAATTCTCAACCTGCGGTAAGAGTCGTGACTATTGGCAGGTACAGACATGGGGGCTTGCACTGGCACAGAAGGAGGGCACAACGGGTGCTGGAGAGGGTGAGGGTGTTGGTGAATTGTTAGGTGGCAGTTTTCCCTTCCCCCAACAACAATTTAGCAAATTTCTCCTCAAAAGTTTCAGATAATGAGGGAGGCTCATTCTCCTTGGGGTCTTTACTGTCTTTGGTTATCACTCTCCAGACAGTGAGGGTTTTCCCGGGGGTAACAGTCTGTGGCACTTTAGAACTGTCTACAGGGTCCTTACACTCTATTAGGGCCATGAAAGTTTGGGAGAGCAGATCAGCCTGTCGCCCCTCTACCACAGGGTCTCGTAAACATTCAACCTTGGAAAGTACTCCCTCTACAGTGTCCGTACTGGTACCCAGCGGGATATCCAAGATAAGTATAGCATTTTGGGGGTCGATCTCCTCCCCAGTACACCACTTCACCAGCTGGTGTAAGCCAATTCTGTTGCGGTATCCATTTATTTTTTAACAGTAATTCATAAATGTGGCCACTAAAGGACACTAATCCCAGCAGTGAGCCTCCAAGATGTAACCCCCAGGAGGCGCTATCCCAAGGGCTACTACCCCTGCCTGATTTGCCACTAACAGGTTGAGGGGCCTGGATCCGATGGTGGGTGCCTCCACCCAGAGGTCGGGGTTAAGACAGTCTGATATGACTTGGTCACAGCCCTCTGGGTCACTGCAACCCCCTCTCTTCCACTAGTGGCCCACACAAATCAATCACAGTACCCTTGAATATACACTTACCCCCAGGATTGGTTCAATCAGTGTGACTCTGGGGACTCCCTGTAAAACAAGATGATACAGTGCAAAAATCACAGTACAATACGTTAACATAAACGAATACCTCAGGCAGTGTAACTTTGCTGAAACAAACAGATCTGATTTATTTAATGGGATATAACAAGGACAGGGGGAAATCAGGTTAATTAGTTTAAACGCATTAATAATCACAGTACTGTGCACATATTTCAGAATCCCAAATGCCACTCTTACTGGGTGCCCAGGCAATAAGAGGCTAGCCTATTTGGTGCAGCTGGTTGGGGCCCTGAAGATGGAAAATGCATGCACAATACCCAATTTGTAATCCGGAGCTGGTAGGCTCAGTTCGTGGAGAAAGAAAGGAAAAGTAATCAGATGGAACACTTGCAATTAGATGATGGCAGGGAGCTACCCTGATTTGTACTCACAAATTCAATGCTGAAACTGAATGGAAGGCAGATTGTCCTGGATTGCCAGGAGGAGCAGACCATGTGGACATGGTCCTTGTGACTGGACCCCACGGCAGTTCAGAGCAAATGGATGTAGTCTGGATTAAACTGGGGTTTACTTGCAGCTTCATGCACTCAATTCACTGTACAGGGGATTTGAAACGCGAGTCCCCACAAGCACTACACACATTTATATGGAAAAAGAAAGTACTATACCAGGCAGGCTGCTTCTCTATCCCGATCGCAATTACTGCACAATACCCGAGAGAACACACAGCAGATTCAGTTCCTGACAGACCGAGCATGATTCAGCAATTTCTCCAGTCTTCTACAGGGTGAGCCTGGTTTCTACTCTTCAGATCTCCTTGATTCTCTTCACAGGTCAGATTCAGTCCGAACAAGCAGTTGCACAAGCTGCAGACCGAAACTTGGGGCCTTACACGCGTTTCCCGACTAAAACTGCGCACCGAAGGAGCACAGGGCTCCTTCCCTCTTCACTGCCAGAGGTAAACTGAAACTCCAGTAGCCAAAACTGGGCACTTCCTTTGAGTTCCTCCCAGTTCTTGGCTGGATTGGCTGTCACTCACAATAGACTCCCCCCTGTTGGTGCAAAAAGGTGCCGAAGTCCAAACTACATTTCCCAGAGTCACTGCCCATACAATCCTCTTGTGGCTGGTTCAGATTACGAGTCCAAGTTCTGATTCGTCCACAGGCACCATTTTAGAGCTCCCTTAACCCACATTGATTGGTCCTGTTCAGCAGTTCAAAACTAGAATGGGGAACTAGGCAAACACAGTTCTGATTGCAAAGAAAAACAGATTAGACAAACTGTATTTTCATTATTACTCTAAATGATTTCTGGCAAACAGTTACATGTTTCAGATAGGCTCCCTTTGCACTCCTAGCGACTGCAAAAACGGAGTGAATTGGCAGCAGCTCGAGTGGGTCTCAAGCAGAGAAACACACAGTCCCCCCCCATACAAACTAATTATGTCTGCAAGCAGACAGCTCTTAAAGAGACAGTACCAGAGGCTCTAGAAGCACTCACAGATAAATGGCTTAAACGCCAAACACCATTCAGGCTCTGAGCATTCAAGCAAGCTCGTGGAAGTCTTTTGGGAACCCCCATTTGCAGGGGGGTTACACCCAACCTCCTCCCTAGTGAACACTGAGGCAAAGTAGTCATTCAGTACCTCCGCCTGCTCTCCAGCCCCTTCCACCCACCCCCCAGCTGTCCTCAACCTACTGAGCTAGCCCTTGACCTTCCTCCACTCACCAATATACCTAAAGAACCCCTTTTCCTCACCCCGTATCCCCTGCGCCAGCCTCTGCTCTTTCCAGGCCTTTGCCCCCCCCCTCACCACTCTGGTGACTTTCCTGGTTGCAAAGCGATAGTTCTCTCTATCCCTCTCTCTCCTCTCATTTTTTTGTACCTACTGTAGGCAGCCTTCTTCTCCCTTACCGCCTCCTGGACCTCCTTGGTCCACCAGCATGGTTTACAAGACCTACTGCCCTTGCACTTCACTGTTGCACAGGTCCTGGTGGCCTCCAGTAGCCCCTGCTTTATGATCTCCCACCTACCTTCCATGTCCTAACCTGGTTTTATCTCCTGCAAATGCCCCTTGAGAATTTCCCCCATGTTCTGAAAGTCCACTCACCTAAAATCAACTATTATTGTCATTGAATGATCCCCCCAGTTTAAGCCAAAACCAGACTGTGTTGCGGTCACTCCCAGCCAGGAGTTCTTCCACAACCAGATCTCATACAAGATCCCCATCCACTAAAACCACATCCAGGATATGACCCTCCCTCGTTGGGTCCATCATCTGCTGATTGAGGAACATGTCCAGGAAGCCATCCAGCAGCTTCTGCTACCTGGTTACAGTGGATGTCATAGTACCCCAATCAGTAACTGGCATATTAAGGTTCCCCATCAACACCACTCCTTCCCCTTCCAGTCCACACTGCCCCTTAATGTTAGCCAACAGGCAATCCTCCAGGTCCTATGCTAGTCCTGGGGGCCTATATACCACCCCCAACTTGATCTTTCCTCCCACGGGGGTTTGCAAGGGGACCCATGGGGCCTCCATGTTGCCCTCTGCTTCCTCCACTCTCATAATCTCAGTGTTATCCCTAATGAACATTGCTTCTCCTCCCCCTCTGCCCACCTTTCTGTCCTTCCTTAGCACAAGGTACCCACTCAGATTAAGGTCCCAGTCATGGTCAGGGGTGGCCCAAGTTTCAGTGACTGCTGCTACATCCACCCAACTCTCAAACAGCGTGGCCTGGAACTCGGGCATTTTATTCCCCAGGCTCCTGACATTTATTAAAGCCACCTTCCAACCCTTGTCCCTACCCCTCTTTACCATAGCCTCCCCAGATCTTTCATACGTATGTCCACACTTCTCCCCAGGGTACCGTCTGTCCCCCCCCCATGGGGTTGCAGGCCAGTCCTGCTGGCGGTATGGATGGCTGGATCAGCCCGGCAGTGCCCCCCTTCACAAGTTTAAACCCCATCTAACCTGAATGAAATCCGTCATCCCCGTTTGAGAACTTCCTTCCCTACTGGATTTAGGTGAAGCCTATCCCAGACATACAGTCCCTTGTCTTCCCAACCCCCCCCCCAGCCTCCTAACACCCCAATCCTCTATGTTCACCCCACTGCCCGAGCCAGTCATTAATATCCCTGATCTTCTGTTTGTTCTCCACAGTGGCCCTTGGCACTGGCAGGATTTCCGAGAAGGAGACTGTGTATCCATTGTCATGACAGACCCTGGTCAGTTCTCGGAACCTTGCCTGAATTACCCTCCTCATGACCCTCTTTCACCCGCCTACTTTAACCTCTTTCCCTGGAGGCTGCTTGTATACTTTTGTAGTACCCCGGGTTCCAGCCTTTTTCCTCTTGGTGGATCTTGGCTTTGGATACCATAAAAACTATATACATATATGTGACATTTTTATTATGGCATTAGTCCACACCAGTGATTCAGCCAGTATATGCTGGTGTTTGTTGTGCATACAGTTATTGTTCATTGTTGCTTGCTGTTGTTTTATTTGCAACTTTAATAAAAATACTAACTGTAAAAAAAGAACTAATCCTTTTGATCTGCCAAAGTTCAATCTGTGCAGACTATAATGGTGGGATACACCCAGTAGTTTTTGATTCTGGTTAATTAGCTGTAATGCTTCACTGGTTTCCATTTTATTTTTGAATGTTCGATTAAATACTGATTGAAAAAAGTACTGATTATAGCTAGACCATGGGAACAGCAGTAGATCTACCAGTGGTGACCTGGGTTCAAGAACAGGCTTGGGTTGTTGTGCACTGGCCAGAAAAGGAGGATGGAGCATCCAAGATGATGCTGTCCTCCTCTTGGGTGTGTGCGCTAGACCCCACTGCTGCACTGCCACCTGTATGACCACTGCTGGTAGTACACCAGGAGTCCTCTGCAGGAGGGGCAGATGTCTGCAGGTCTCCGCAACAGCATCCATCAGTATGTGCACGCTTGGAGCCCCTTGCACTTTGTCCACAGAGGGCTAGGACCAGAATTCAGAAATACCCCCAGAGCACAGCAGGATCAGAGTGGCATGTACAGGCCCTGGTCCTCGTGACTGGCTTCCTCCTCCATGGGAGGTCCCTAGACAAAGGCTACAGCTACCTTGCTGGGCAGTGGCTAGACCTGGTGAGCCCCACCTGGGGGCATGCCAGTGAGGTTCAAGACAATAAGTGCCAAAGAAACAGGGGCATGGGGCTGGGTGGTTGCCACCAGAATGTGGCCGTTCTTGGAGGGGAGTATTTCCCCTATATAGATTGCTAGTAAGACCTCACCTTAAGTACTGTGTCTATTTCTAGAGACCACATCTCAGGAAGGACATAGAGTGGAGGCAGTCCAAAGGAGGGCTGACAAAATGGTGCAGGTTGTACATCAAAAGTTCTACAAGGAGAGGCTAAAGGAGCTCAATATGTATGACCTGGAGGAGAAGAGGGAGAGTGGGAATACAATAGAGACCTTTATATACCTCACTTGGGTTAGTAAGGTACAGGAGGGGAGTATTTTTCAGAAAAAAGGTGCTTTAGAACAAGTGGATGTGATATGAAGCTGGGGGGGGGGTCAGGAGAGATGTGAGGAAATATTTCTTCATAGAAAGAGTAGTGGACTCCTGAAACGGCTTTCCATTGGAGGGCGAAAACAGTAGTGAGGTTCAAAAATGCCTGGAATAGGCACATGGGAAACATAGGGGTAAGGAAGGGTGGGCGGAAGAGACATCACCGTAGATCAAGTGGGTCTGCAGCAAAAATGAAAGCAGAAAATAAATAAATAAATAAATTGGGCAAACTGGGTGGGCCAAGCAGCCCTTATCTGCTGTCAGGTTCTATGTTTCTATGAGACAAAGGTACAGCATAAACTTTAAATTAAAAAGTGCCGATTAATTGTTCTAGGTAAAGAAAACTGACCAGTCATCTTAAAAAAGAAATAAACTGTAACTGTGAAATACTGGTGTTTCTGTGACTTCATGAAAAACACTTACACAAAATTCTGATTTGAGCTTGTCTTTTCTTTCCCAGGAGACTGAATTGAATAGGTAATCTAGGAACTGAATTTCAGCAACTCCTGTGTATACATTGCTTGCTGTGTCTGCCCATGCCTAATGTTCTTCTGAACAAAGATAGCCCCATCTCTATATGGAACCCAGGAAGCAGCGTCAGTCTGACACCAGTGACCCCTTTCACTTGCTGGGAGGTGTTGGCATTCACAGAAGAGGAAGGAATGGGGGAGGGCACAGAGCATGTCTGCCATTTACATTCGGAGTTCAAAAAACTACCAGCATTCAAGGAGTGAGCCAAATGAAGATTTTTAGTCTTAGAAATGTCACTGGAAAGATTATTGAATACTTTGCAAATAAATAAAACACTATCATTCACATACAGGTACTGCACGCACCCTATAATTATGTTTAATTACTGTGTAAACTCAGGTAAAACATTGAGATACTGGCCTCAGTGCCACTGCAGCAGCAGCAGTGGCACAAGGCTTACTGCATCACAACTGATCCTATTTCTGGCGTGTCCTTGGGTCTTACACTTTTTGGGCCAGCAGACAGTAGACTTGTTGTGAAGGTGATGTACTTGACCTCCCGAGGAGGGAATTGTGCACATTACCATTCAGCACCACCTGCAGCCATTTGACAAGTGAGACTTGAAATTATTCTTGCTGAAGAGAGCTCATTTCCAGCCAAAAGTAAAGTGCTGTTGACACAGCCAGAATGTAGTACCAGGGGAAGGGCTGTAAGAGAAAAACGCAGTGTCGACGCCATGCCATGGCCACATGGGTGGCATGCTTCAGTAAAAATCTGCTGTGCACCTACAGTAATTCCCAGCTGACAACAATGTCCTGATTTAGAGTCTGAATAGGTGTCCTGTCACAAGGCCTTTGTACCATGCCTGTACCTCAGTCACAAAGGCTCCGTACCCTGCCTGTGCCCCTGTCACAAGGGCTCATTACCCTGCCTGTACCCCAGTCACAAGGCCTCTGTACCCTGCCCATACCCCAGTCACAAGGGCTGTGTACCCTGCCTGTGTCCTTGTGACAAGGGCTCACTACCTTGCCTACTATACCCCAGTCACAAGGCTTCTGTACCCTGTCTGTACCCCAGTCACAAGGCATCTGTAATCTCTATACCCTTGTCATAAAGCCTCTGTGCCCCAGTTGCAAGATCCCTGTACCCAGTTTGTGCCTTTGTCACAAGGCGTCTGTACCCTGTTTGTACCCCAGTCACAGGGTCTCTGTACTTTTTATTTATTTATTTAGTTTTTGTTGACCGGGTAAGTGCACTAGACAAATCCTGCCTATTTTCAGGCACGACCCAGGGCAGAGGGATACAGATGAATGCCAACTGACCTTGAACCAGATTAAGCTGTTGGTGGTATTTTTAGTGAATGAGGGAAATTTGGCCAGGACACTGGGGAAATTCCCCTACTCTTTTCGATAAGTGCCATGGGATCTTTAACATCCACCTGAACTACCACCAATCCAGGCAGATGGGACCTTGGTTTCACATCTCATCCGAAGACGGCACCTCAGAAATGCAGCACCCCTCATGCTGCACTACAGTGTCAGTATTGGGATATTAACCCAAGTGCCAGATGTGGAACTGAACCCACAGCCCTCTGATCTCCTGGCCTCAGAGGCAAGTAGTGCTACCTACTGAGCCACTCCTACCTACCCGCACTCTACCTCACAGACCCTGTACCCTGCCTTTACCCCAGTCACAAGGCCTCTGTACTGTCTGTACCATTGTAACAAGGGCATTGTACTCTGTCTGTACCACTATCACAAGGCCTCTGTACCTTACAAGTACCCAAGTCTTAAGGTCTCCATACCCTTCCTGGACTCCAGTCAGAAGGCCTCAGTACCCTGCCTGTTCCCCAGTAACAAGGCCTCTGTACCTTAGCTGTACCCTTGTCAGAAGGTCTCTGTACCCTTCCTGTGCCTCAGTCACAAGGCCTTCTGTATCCTGCCTCTATCCTAGTCATAAGGCCTCTGTACCCCGCCTGTACCCTAGTCACAAGACATCTGTACCCCAGTCACAAGGAGACTTTACCCTGCCTGTAACTCAGTCACATGGTCTCTGTACCACAGCCACAAGGTCTCTCTATCCTGCCTGTATCCCAGTGACATGGCCTTTGTACCATGCCTGTACTCCAGTCACAATGCCTCTTTATCCTTCCTGCACCTCAGCCACAAGGTCTCTGTACCCCAGTCATAAGGCCTCTGTAATATGCCTATACCTCAGTCACAAGTCCTGTGTACCCTGCCTGTACCCCAGTCACAAGGTCTCTGTTCCCTGCCTGTACCTCAGTCACAAAGTCTCTGTACCCTGCCTGTACCCCAGTCACAAGTCGGCTGTACCCTGTCTGTACCCCAGTCACAAGGTCACTCTACCCTGCCTGTACCCCATCACAAGGTCTCTGTACCCCAGTCACAAATCCTCTGTAGCCTGCCTAAAGCCCAGATCACAAGTCCTCTGTACCCTGCCTGCATACCTCTCAACTGCTCTGAATTTTACGTAGCGCAATGATTTTTACTTTCGAATTTACCCTTGCTCCACAAAGGTTTACTGATGTTCCTCATAACATTAGAGCTATTTTTGGACACACAAACTATTTAAACAACATACCAACCTGATAGAAACATTCCTTAGCACCAAACATATGGGCCCCACTATTCTTACACATATTATTCTTTAAAATGAGAAAGTGCTACACATTCTGGCCTTTTGCTGTGAATATTGAAGGCCAGTGCTATGCATTTTAATGCTGAGGGGTTGAGAGGTATGCTTGCCTGTACCTCAGTCACAAGTCCTCTGTACTCTACCTGTACCCCAATCACAAGGGCTCTGTACCCTGCCAGTACCTCAGTCACAAGGACTCTGTACCTTGTCTGTGCCCATTAAAGAAATCTCAGTACCCCCTGTGCCTCAGTCATATAGTCTGTATACCCTGCCTGTATCCCATCACAAGGTCTCACTACCCCGCCTGTACCTCAGTCAAAAGGGCTCGGTACTTTGCCTGTATCCCAGTCGCAAGACCTTGGTTCCTTGCCTTACCCAAGACATGAGGCCTTTGTACTGTGCCTATACCTCAGTCACAAGTCCTGTGTACCCTGCCTGAACCCCAACCACAAGACCTTTGTACCCTGCCTGTACCTTGGTCACAAGTCCTCTGTACCCTGCCTGTACCCCAGTCACAAGGCCTCCGTACCGTGCCTGTACCCCAGTCACAAGGCCTCTGTACCCTGCCTGAACTCCAGTCACAAGACCTCTGTACCCTGCCGGTACCTCAGTCACAAGGCCTCTGTACCCTAGTCACAAGGCCTGTGTACCTGTCTGTGCTCATTAAAAAAATCGGAGTACCCACATACCTCAGTCACATGGCCTGTATACGCTGCCTGTACCCCCATCACAAGGTCTCTGTACCCTGCCTTTACCTCAGTCACAAAGGCTTGGTACCCTGCCTATACCCCAGTCACAAGACCTCGGTACTCTACCTGTACTCCAGTCACAAGACATCAATACTCTGCCTTTACTGTAGTCACAAGGAGTTTATACTCTGCCTATACCCCAGTCACATGGGCTCTGTACCCTGCATGTACCTCAGTCACAAGGCCTCTGTACCCTGACTATACACCAGTCACAAGGGCTTTGTACTGTGCCTGCACCCCAGTCACAAGGGTTCCGTTACCTGCCTGTACCTCACTCACAAGGCCTCTGTGCCTGTACCCACCACAGATCCTCTATACCCTGCCTATACCCCAGTCACAAGGGCTCTGTATCCTGCCTGTACCCTAGTCACAAGGGCTCTGTATGCTGCATATCCTGCTTGCACCCTAGTCACAAGAGCTCTGTATTCTACCTGTACCCAAGTCACAAGGGCTGTGTACCCTGCCTGTACCCCAGTTACAAGGGCTCTGTACCCTGCATGTACCCCAGTCACAAGTCCTATGTACCCTACTTGTACCTCAGTCATAAGATGTCTGTACCCCAGTCACAAGGTCTCTGTACCATGCCTGTATTCCATTCACAATGCCTCACTCTTCACTTTACCTATGCCTGTTCAAGAAGCCTCAGTACCCATTACTTCAGTCACATGGCCTGTTTACCCTGCCTGCACCCTAAGACCTCAGTACTCTGCCTGAAACCCTGTCATGAGGCCTCTGTACCCAGTGATAAGGCCTCTGTACTCTGCCTTACTCCCAGTCACAAGGCCCCTATACAGTGCTTCTACCCGTCACAAGGCCTGGAGTCTGTACCCAACCTGTACCCTGTCACAAAGGCACGGTACCTGCCTACACCAAGGCTTCTGTACCTTGCCTGTTCCCCAATCATGCTTAATTCTTGGAGCTGCCACTAGGTGGATAAAATGATTGGTTGATCAGTTCCAAGCATTCTGGTTGAACTCTGTCAAAAGGGACTTTCCTTAGGTTCATGTTCACACCTTCTGTCGACTTCTTGTGTCCTAATGCTTTGCCACAAAGAATCTAACAATGTGAGAGGCGAAACTGAAGCACTGTATCCATTGGTCACCTGGCCCCCTTTTGCAGTTTACTGTGCTCTTCCCCTGGTACTTGTGAACACATTTCGAGGAAAAATAAAACTGTATGAGCATAGATTCTAACCTGACACCAAACAGAACTTTTTTCCAGGGTTTCAAAGTATAATGCAGTCTTAAACTATTTTTTAGATGTTTTCACTAGATGTCAAAAGAATAAAGGATAAATATTTTTACAGTGTCTCCATCTCATCTTTGTGAAAAGGTTTGGTTAGTCACAGAGAGTGTGTGTGTGTGTGTCTACACAGATATTTTTCAACAGATTGGCCTTAACATACTGGGGGTTGGGGAAGACATGAGGTCAAGAGTTTGCTGTAAGTACCAGTAACGATCCTTCTTCAATCACCTCTGATTTACAGATCAAACTTAGGGATTGATAATTACATAATAGAGATGCACCCTGACAGGGGGTTAAGTGGCACAGCTGTAGCTTTAAGAGCTGTTACCAGGTAGCTCAGAATGTTGTGGCATGAGAGTGCCACTTACATTCGAACAGAGGAAGAAGCCAGCAGAAGGCGGCCATTTGGTCTATCAAGTCTGCTCATTTTGTAGGGTCCACAGCTTGAGTTACTGTCCCTGCCCCCTCTTCCCACTCCTCCCATCATCCCTACCCATGACCCTTACCCTTCCCCTATACCTGTCCCAACCTCTCTTAAAGCTGCCCACTGTCTTCAACGAGATTACATCTTCTGGCAGCGCATTCCAAGTGTCCACCACCCTCTCTGTGAAGAAGTGCTTCCAGACCTCACTCCTGAACCTCCCACCCTCCAGCTTAAGACTGTGCCCCTTCATGTTATGGTTGTCACTCAGCTTAAAGAGACTCTCTTTATCAACCTTATTTATAACTTTCAAGTACTTGAAGGTCCCAATCATGTCCCCTCTCTCTCTCTCTCCTATCTTCCAGGGAGTAAATGTTGAGTGCCCTCAACCTCTCCTCGTATGCCTTACCCTGTTGACCAGCTGTCATCTTCGTAGCCCTCCTCCGGACCTCCAGCAGGTTAATGTCCATTTTGAGGGATGGGCACCAGCACTGAACTCCATACTCTAGATGCGGCCTTACTAGAGACCTGTACAAGGGCAGTATAACCTCTGTCCTACTAGTGATCCCCCTAGATATGCATCCCAGCATCTTGTTTGCTTTTGCTGCTGCTTTCTTGTACTGTGTGGAGTCCTTCAGGTCACTAGTGATCATCACTCCCAGGTCCTTCTCCTCCTCTGATGCAGATACTCAGACTCCACCCAGGTAGTACTCTGTCCTAGGATTCTTGGCTCCAATATGCATAACTTTGCATTTCTTGGCATTGAAGCCAAGCTGCCATATCCTGACCCACCTCCCTAGCTTTTCCAGATCTTCCTGTAGGTCCTGTGTCCCTTCAGCTGTGTCCACTCTCCTACAGAGCTTGGTGTCATCCGTGAATAGGTACATTTTGCCCTTAATGCCATCTCCATTGTCATTGATGAAGACATTGAACAACACCAGCCCCAGCACAGAGCCCTGCGGGACCACACTGGTTACGTGTCTTGTGCCAGATAACTCTCCCCCCACAACCATGCTCTGGGTTTTGTCCTTCAGCCAGTTTTCCACCCATCTGGCCATCTTTTCCCTAATCCCGAGATCCACCAACTTTCTGATCAACCTTTTGTGGGGCACAGAGTCAAAGGCCTTGCTGAAATTAAGATAGAGGATGTCTACCGCTTGGCCCCTGTCTACTGCCTTAGTGACACTGTTAAAGAAGTCAATCAGATTTGTTTGACAGATCTTCCCCCATGAACCCATACTGCCTCGCATCCTGGAGACCATGCTCCTATAGATATTCCACCAACCTTTGCTTTAGTATGGTCTCCATGAGCTTACCCACAATGGAGGTCAGACTGACTGGTCTGTAATTCCCTGGGTCACCCTTGGGACCGCTTTTGTGGAGCGGCACTATACGTGCTGTCCTCCAGTCCTGCAGTACTACGCCTGTCTCTAGTAAACTATTAAATAGGTCTGCCAGTGATCCTGCCAGCTCCTCAGCCAGTTCCTTTAGTACCCTTGGATGTACTCCATCTGGCCCTGGTGACTAGTCTACCTTCAATGCCAGCAGCCCGTCCCTCACTCTATCCTCCTTGATCACTACATCTGTGTTCCCCTCCCCCCTGCTTCTTTTTTCCCTCCTGAAGGCACTGGTTGTCCATCCTCCTCCCTGGTGAAACTTGGTTTTCCATCTTTCAGATCTTCCAAGAATGAATCTTCACCATTGATTCACGCTTATGGGGATGGGCCAGAAGCACGAAGACCCCATGGGAGCAAAGCTTTTGTCAGGGGCCAGCCGCAGCTACAAGATATGGCATGTGTGCACCTCCTACATGGTGCCACGTACAAGACAATAACTGTTGCTGGCGCCTTCACTAACCCAAGTTCTGTTCTTCCCATGCACTTCAGTTTGCCTCATTGCCACTTAATTTTCTGCTGTGTGACCGTAATTCTTTTTCATTAGTGGAGCCATCTGTCTTTGTTATCATACGTGATGCCAATAGACTAAATCATAGAAGAAAGTCTGACAGCTGCCCACTATGCGCCATTGTCCCTGTGGGAAAATGATGACTGTTCCAGACTGGCATCAGACCTGTGCGATGTGTCTTGGACTGAGCATCGTGTGGATGTGTGCAATGCCTGCTTCTCTATGTACCACAATACTCTTAAGAACTGCGCATTGAGGAGGAGTCGCCTGATCCCAACCTTCAGAGGCAGGCCTCCCAGGTATGTGTCCAAGACCAGGACTCTAGGACTTTCCCCTTGGCCTATTCCCGGGGCATCTGGTTTCATGGATGTAAGGAGTTCTCCTCGATCTCACTGCATGGAGACATTAGGGACTGTGGTTTATGGGTCTGGTGGGCAGTCAACTCTTTCAGGATGGTCGGCTGTGAGCTCTCCACGGTCTGTGTAACCTGAGCAGCAGACATCCCCAAGGGTGATACCACAGGTATACACTCATTCTACAACAGTGGACACCTCAACATTGTCCTCTGGCACCGTCCTTGCTGTTGTCACAGTTTGCAGGAATAACACTGTGGGTGGCACTGAGGATGACATCGGGAGCCCTCCAAACACTGGTGTCAAAGGCAGGACTGGCACCAAGACCACTGTCAGTACTATTGCCAGTTCGAATTTTGTTACCATGCAAGATGTTGCTGTTGTCGAGGCACAGGTCAGGAAGCATAGGGGAAAACCAGGAGCAGTTGCAGAATTCACCATAAATATTTATTTACACTAGCAGTTACATAAAAAAATAAACATGTTCAATATAACTATGTACAAAGGCAAAAAAAACAGTAGTCTTCCTTGAGTCTCTGTGTCCATTTTTTCTCTTCCTCTGCAGTTGTTGCAGCTTATCTCTCTTATAAGTCCTTCCACCCCCATTCTAAACAAACATCCTGTTTTTGTAAATATCAGGCAGGAGCTGCTAGAACACAGTGTGCTTCTTGAGTTGAGGCCCTCTTTTGCACAGCTTTTGCAAAAGGCTTACAAACTGAACTCTGGTAACCTCTAGTTTCCAACAGCTTGTTTCAGTCATCTCAAATTATAATTATATACATTTCAATAGTAATGCTATATATTTTCCAAACACAAGGGATCTCAATATCAGTTACATTTCTGCACAATGATTGGCACATACTTTTATATCAGTAGATCTAAATATGCAAGGGAGGAAAAACAGACAGCAAGGGAGGGCTGCGAGACAGTGAGAGGCAAAGAACTGCAAGCCTGTCGGGTTGATCAAGTCCCGAAGTCTCTTTAAAAATCTGGTTGCACAGCCAGACAGAGAAGAGACAGAAAAGGAAAGATCTTGCATTTAAACACTTTCTCCATAACAAATGAGACAGGGTCCTATTCTACCCTGTCACATACACCCCCTCCTTAAGAGGGAACCCATTCTATCAAACAGGTTTCCAAAACTTTTTATTAATTCTCTACTAACATTCGCTGCTTGCAGAAATTAAGCACATGTACATTATCTGTTGTTCTATAACAGTACAGCAAACAGTGAAGTTCAAACTCATACATTTGGTTTTCAACTTTCAGAACCCTCAATTCCTGATCCATATCTTGACAGAAAATCATCATTGCTATTCTCTTTATCAGATTTGTGTATCATCGTGAATTAAAATGGCTGTAGTGCCAGGTACCACCTTATGATTCTGGAATTTTTATCTTCAATCTGGCTAAGCCAACAGAAAGGATTGTGATCTGTTACAAGAACAAAGTCAGTTCCTAGCAAATAAAACTTAAGGGACTCCGTGGCCCACTTTGCTGCTAAACATTCCTTTTCAATAGTGGAGTACCTTTTCTCTCTGTCATGCAACTTCCTACTTATGTACAGAATAGGATGTTCTGTTCCATCTACATTTTGACTAAGTACTACACCTAGGCCTACCTCTGATGCATCTGTTTGTAGCAAAAATGGTTTCTCAAAGTCTGGGCTTCTTAAAACAAGAGATGAACATAAAGCAGCCTTAATGGCTTGAAATGCTTCATCACACTCTGGGGTCTATTTCACATTATTTGGGTACCGTCTTTTATGGGGAGTAGCTAACTCAGTAAAGTTGGGAACAAATCTCCAATGATAACCAGCCAGCCCTAAAAATTACCTGACATGTTTCTTTGTTTTAGGGACAGAACTGTTAGCAACAGCTTCTATTTTAGAAATTTCTGGCTTAATTTCTCCATTTCCCAACACATAGCTCAAATATCTGGTTTCCTGCATGCCCCGTGCACATTTGATAGGATTAATAGTCAGACCTGCATTTTTGAGAGCATGGATAACTGCTCATAGGTGTTCCAGGTG
The DNA here is from genome assembly GCA_016271365.2 of Neoceratodus forsteri. Classification (NCBI taxonomy): domain Eukaryota; kingdom Metazoa; phylum Chordata; order Ceratodontiformes; family Ceratodontidae; genus Neoceratodus; species Neoceratodus forsteri. The sequence goes on from CM028129.1 coordinate 550,325,031, forward strand.
GCTTTTCCTGTCTGGACTGTACACCACAACATCATCCACGTACGCAGCACAATAACCAGTGTGAGGGGATAAAATGACATCCATATACCGCTGGAATATAGCTGCCGCACCACATAAACCAAATGGCATGGTGGTGAACTGATAGAATCCTATAGGGGTGGCAAATGCAGTTTTGTCTCTGGATTCTTTAGCTAAAAGTATTTGCCAGTAACCCTTGGTGAGATTGAGGGTACTGATATACTGTGCACTCCCCAGTCTGTCCACCAAATCATCTATCCTGGGTATAGGATAACTGTCAAATTCTGATACTTTTTCCTAAAATCAAGGCAGATTCTAACACCCCCTTCTTTTTTGTTTACAATTACCATAGGAGATGACAAAGCACTCCTCGACTCCTCTATGATACCCAATTCTTTCATTTTTTGTATTTCCTTAACCACATCAGCTCTTAACTGCTCTGGTAACCTGTATGTCTTTTGTCTAATAGGACAAGCATTCCTTGTCACTATTATGTGCTCAACCCCTTTTGCTCGGCCTGGTACCATGGTAAAAGTACTGTTAAACATCTTTAGCACATTACTAATGTCTGCAGTTTGTTCTGAGGTTAAGGAAACATTCACCTTTACTGCATCAGCATTTACAGTTTATTCCAGTCTATCCAAGCTACAGCAATATCTTCCTTATCAGTTTCTGGTAAAACCAGCAAAACAGCTTTTGGCACTTTTTAAACCCATTTCTTGAGGAGGTTAGCTTAGCATGGTATATCTTAGTAGGACTTTTCCTGTCAGGGGTCTCAGTTTTCGTAGTTAACAGTGCCAGTACGCCTAAGTACGTTATAAAGCCCTTGCCACTTCATTAACAGTTTATTTTCTGTTGTGGGCAACAATAGTAAAATCTTTTCACCTGGCTCGAAAACTTTTTCTTTTACCCCATGGTCATAATATACCTTCTGCTGGTTTCGGGCCTCTTCCTGATTACTATGGGCAATTTCAATATATTTTGCCAGCTTCTTTCTTAGGGCATACATATAAGATGTTATAGATTGTTTCTGAGCAGTGTCAGTGGCTCAGTAGGTAGCACACTCGCCTCTGAGGCCGGGGAGATCAGAGGGCTATGGGTTCAGTTCCCACATCTGGCACTTGGGTTAATATCCCAGTACTGACACTGTAGTGCAGCATGAGAAGGGTGCTGCACTTCCGAGGTGCCGTCTTTCGGATGAGACGTTAAAACTGAGGTCTCATCTGCCTGGATTGGTGGTAGTTCAGATGGATGTTAAAGATCCCATGGCACTTATCGAAAAGAATAAGGGAATTTCCCCAGTGTCTTGGCCAGATTTCCCTCATTCACTAAAAATACCACCAACAGCTTAATCTGGTTCAAGGTCAGTTGGCATTCATCTGTATCCCCCTTCCCCGGGGCCTGCCTGAAAATAGGCAGGATTTGTCTAGTGCACTTACACGGTCAACAAAAACTAAATAAATTAACTTCCCACGTTTCTTTTATCACATCCAGTGGCCTTCTTGGTCACCTACCGTACAGCATTTCAAATGGTGAAAACCCCGTTGATGCCTGTGGTACTTCTCTGTAAGCAAAAAGTAGGTAAGGCAAGTATTAGTCCCAGTCTTTCCCTTCCCCTTTTACAAACCTTTTTAACATGCATTTTAGGGTTTGGTTAAAACGTCCAACAAGACTATCTGTCTGAGGGTGATAGGGGGAGGTTCATATGGCAGTGATACCTAGCAGTAAGTACAGCTCCTTAAGTAATGCAGCACCAAAATTACTACCCTGGTCAGTAATAATTTCTTTAGGTATGCCCATTCTGCTGAAAATTTTGGCAAGCTCTGCTGCAACTTTTGGGGCTGTAACAGTACGCATTGGAATTACTTCTGGGTATCCAGTAGCATAGTCGCATACAGCCAGGATAAATCTATTACCCTTTTTACTTTTGTCTAAAGGACCAACCACATCCATTGCAATTCTCTCAAAAGGCACATCTATCAAGGGTAGGGGCACCTTGTCTTTTCTAGTTACTGGGGCTACTTTCTGATGCTCAGCACAAGAATTACAATAGGTAGCAACATCTTCATGAATTCCAGACCAGTAAAATCTATACAGCAATCTGCAAAGAGTGCGATCCCTCCCTGAGTGACCAGTCATAGGACAGTCATGTACTATCTGTAATAACTCTGTTCTATATGTCTGTAGTATAACCGATTGTTCTGTCTGTTCCTGTGTCTGAGGTTTAACCCAAACTCTGTACAGTAACCCATTACATTTTTTAAACATTGGTCCACCCTGTTTTGGTTTCACCCCCAGCTGCTTGAAATAACCCTGGAGAGAAACATTGTTAGCTTGTTTTGAAAGAAAATTCCAATTAGTTATCAATTTAGTTTCAGCATTTTCATATTTTAACCCTTCATGTCCATCAGTCATTTGTTGCCACAGTTTCTTCAGGCTTCATCTTTCTTTCCTGGATTTCCAGATCTTGGAGCTGTGCTCAAACAAGTCCAAATCAAAATCACTGAAAGGAAAAGTGTCCCCACTGCCTGAGCCAGAGTTCTTGTCCCCACAGCTGCTGAAACATCAGGATTTACTCCCTCTTTGATTATCTCAGTAAATCCTGGAAAGTCATTACAAATAATCACAGGTACAGGTAACTTAAGTACTACCCCACTTTCATTTGGTGCGACACACCCTTAATTGTCAGCTTTAGTTGGGTGTTGGGATAGTATCGAGTGTCCCCGTGGATGCAGATGACACCAGTACCTAGTCCCTTTGCACAGTGTTTTCAAACCCCAGGACATCTTACTGTATTCTAATACAGTATGGTCTCACCATAGGACTGCCCCAGAGCTGAAATGGTTAATGAACCTTATGCAAATGATGGAATGCTAGGCTTGAGCTCTGTTTTCAAACCACTGTCCCTGGTAAACAATCTCTATCTGTCAGATTCTTTACTCTGCTTGCCTCAGTAAGACGTCTCCGGAGAGCTCTCCTTCATCTCTTGAAGAAAGTTTATTTTCTCATTTTTTCATCCCAGTAAATTATTTTATTAGGTGTTCTTATCACTGTCCATGGTTTTCAGGTAGTAATTGTTTAGATTTTAGTTTGTAGAGGGTAAATAGTCATTTTTCTGCCCAGTTCCCAAACCGAGGGGAAACCGACAGTTCCCTTTATTTTTCCTTATATTGTTTCTGTTAGTTTTAAGAAATTCTGACTCGGTATACTTGTTAGTTATCTAAAACTTATACCAGAGTAATTTTCCAGTCTGTGGGTTCCTTTTTTCAACCGGGGTAACTCCTGGACTTATCCTTTTAAAAAACTGGTTTATTTTATGGTATAACAACCGACAAAAAAAAAAAAAAAGGTCTGTTTGGTCTTTCTGTATACCTTTTCTTATGTCACAGAAACCAAAAAAGAGAACAGAACCCATGGGTTTCCAGCACTGCACAGAGTGCAGGGAAGTATTTGCAAAGGCTGATCCTCACTTAATTTGTTTGTTCTGTCTGGGGTTTGACAACCTTCAGACAGTGAGATCTGCGCTAATTTTCCACAGTCCACCCTTGATAGACGGTTAATGAGCTGCTGACCTGGAGGAAGCAGTTAGGAGGGGCACTGAAGCTTCAAAATGTCAGATAAGGCCACTAACCCGGCTACCAAACAGTCTGCCAAACCAAAGGGACTGCCCTGTGATAGGGGCGATAGTTCTACAAAAAAGAGAACCACAGATAAGGCTGCTGAACCAGCCGTTGTAGTTAAGAAAAAGAGTAAAGGAAAGCACTAGGAACCGCAACTGGTCCCAACAGCGGTTCCTTCTGCTAAAGAGATCGCGAACACGATAAGTATTATTCAGTCTTTGCAGTCTCCAGTTCTGGTTGATAAACAGCCGTTCTGCAAACTCCCAGTTCACAAGCCCCAGTTTAACAGACCAAGGTGGGGAACAGTTTGAGTATATTGGTGTTGCTGAAGAGAAGAGCCAGACGATTATGGAGATGATTATGATGAGCCTATTGAGCCAGACATCTCTCATGACCCTCACCGGCCTGATTCCCCAAATAATGGAACTGAGGATTTTTCCTCATACTTTGCTTTTACGAAGCAAGTTGCCCAGTCTCTTGACCTCCCATCCCATGAGTCTCTGGAAGATGAGGAGGAAGAAGACTATAAGGAAATGATGGATGTTCCTCCATCAAAAAGGCTGCTCCTTCCTCTGCACAAGTCTTTGAGGAGTCAGACCATGACAATTTTGGAGACTTCCACTTTTATGCCTCCAACTGATAAGAAAGTGGACAGGAAGTGTTGGGTGGATAAGTCTGGGGCCAAATTTTTGTTTGGGCACCCAGCCATGAAGGTGTGGTTCAGGCTGCAGCTTGTGACAAAGTTGGCATCCCTCTGGCATCCCACCCCCCTGAGAAAGATTCCAGGAGGATGGACTCAATAGCAAAAAAGGTTTATTTGGGATCCTCCCTAGTCATTAGGCAGGCATCCTATATGGCATATTTAGCCAGATATCAAAAATCTGTGTGGTCTACAGTACTAGAAATTGCCAAGTATGTTCCCCTCCAATGGCTGCTGACCTGGAGGAAGCAGTTAAGAGGGGCATTGAAGCTTCAAAAACCTAGTTTAGGATGGCAGTGGATTCAAATTACACTGCATCCAGGCAAATGGCTTCAGCAGTGTCCTTGAGAATGTTTGCTTGGATGAGAACCATTAACCTTTCACAGGACACACAAAATAAGGCCCTGGATTTTTCCTGTGACTCTGTGTCTCTGGACAACAAACAGAGGCATATATGAAAAAAATGGATGATTACAAAGCAGCTTATAAAAGTGCAGCAGTAAAGGAGAGAACTGCCAACCCTCAAAGGTACCATTCTAGGGGTGGTAGAGGCAAGACTCCCTACAGGCCTTATTTTCAGCCCCAAGTCTTTCTCCAGTATCAGTCTAGGGGATACTTTCAGGGGAAGAGGCAGGAGGGGCACTGGCCACACCAGCCACACTGTCCAGCCAGTAGCTGAATCAAAGCAGACTCCCTGAGCAGAATGTCGGGGTTGCCTTCCCACTACCAGTAGGTGGCGGACTGGCCCTCTATTTCCAGGAATGGAAAAACATTACCACAGACAAGTAGGTTCTGGAAGTAGTGGGCCAGGGGTTGGTCCTCAGCTCCAAAGACAAACCAAGGCTAAGGTCAAAGGTTTTCAAGCCCTCTTCCCCATCAGAATCAGCCCTACTGGAAAAGTAAGTGTCATCCCTTCTGCTGCTTCAGGCGGTAGAACCAGTCCCTGCCATTCAAAAAGACAAGGGTCTGTATTCCAGATACTTCCTTACACTAAATAAAACGGGAGTGGCATCCCATTCTGGACCTCAGATACCTGAGCACGCACTTGGCAAAACCAAAATTCAGGATGGTCACTCTATTTACCATTATACCTACTCGAAGGCAGGGAGACTGGCTAGCATCCCTGGACCTAAAAGATGCTTATTTCCATATTCCAATCAGAAGGTCTCACAGAAGGTACCTCAGATTCAGGTTACCATCAGGCCATTATCAAGTCAGAGCAATGCCCTTCGGACTAACATCTGCTCCAAGGGTGTTCACAAAATGCCTAGCTATCGTGGTGGCACACCTAAGGCGGTTAGAGGTGTCAGTGTGTCCCTATGTGGACGACTGGCTCATTGTAGGCCAGTCACAGCAACAAGTGAGAGATGCTCTCTCTCTATCACTCAGACCACCTTGTCCTCCCTGGGATTCTTAGTCAATCAAAAGAAGTCTGTTCTAGAACCTGCGCAGGTGCTCCAGTTCATAGGAGCAGAATTGGATAAAAGGACAGGAATGGCTTATCTTCCTCAAGAGAGGTTGGACAACCTTATTCAAATAGCCAGGTCTTTCTCATTGCATGTTTCCAGACCAGCAAGGCATTTCCTGCAGCTGTTAGGGCACATGGCAGCCTCCACTGTAACCGTCCCAGCAGCCAGGTTTTAGTTGAGATACATTCAGTTTCATCTCAGAGGGTACTGGTCCCAAAAGAAAGATTCCTTGTCAAAACTGGTCCCAGTCACGGCCATCCTTATTCAAGTTCTGCAGTGGTGGTAGGTAAAGGAACATCTCAGACAAAAGGTACCTTTGCTACAGCAGTCCCCTTCTCTGGTGCTTACCACAGATGCTTCCCTTCTAGGGTGGGAAGCTCATCTAGGGGATCATACTACCCAAGGCACGTGGGAGAAGCAGAAATCCCTTCTGCACATCAATCTACTGGAGCTCAGAGCAGTTTTTCTGGCACTTCAGTCCTTTGCCACTCAGGTGGTAAGAAAGGTGTTACACGTCAGAACAGACAACACAATCACCATGTACTACATAAACAAACAAGGGGGTACAAGGTCAACCCCCCTTCGCACGGAAGCTATGAAAATTTGGACACTAGCATACTCTCTAAAGGTGTCCCTTTCAGCTGCTCATCTTCCAGGCAAGAACAACATCCTGGCAGATGCCCTCAGCAGGATAAACCAGAATCACCACAAATGGTCACTGAACAGGCAGGTCTTACAGACCATTTTCAGGCGGTGGGGCACCCCAGAAGTGGATCTCTTTGCAGCCCCAGACAATTACCAGCTCCCAAAGTATTGCTGCAGACCCCCCAGCAGGGGCACAATTCCTTTGGATGCACTCCTGTTGGATTGGACAGGGAAATTCCTGTATGCATTCCCTCTACTACTGAAAGTATTGAACAAACTCAGGCTTCAACTAGCCTCAATGATTCTCATTGCCCCAGACAGGGCCAGGCAGCCTTGGTACTCCACACTTCTCTCAGTGTCAGTAGCCAAGCCAATCAGTAATCACGGGAGGTACAATCTACTGACCTCCTCTCAGGGCAGAATCATGTACCCTAATTTATTATCCCTCAGACTCAGGGCATGGTTCTTGAGGACCTAGAGTATGCAGACTTGCATCTTTCAGAAGGGGTTATGGACATACTGAGGGTTTCCAGAAAACCCTCCACTAAGAAAACATATGCCTCTAAATGGAAAAGATTTTCCTTCTAGTGCCAGGGCAGAGGCCTGGATCTTTCTCAAGCTAGCATTTCTGTTGTCTTGGACTATATGGCTCATTTGCACTCCACATGTTTAACTATTTCCACCCTGAAGGTGCATTTAGCAGCTGCTTCAGCTTATTTATCAGCAGGGAAAGCTTCTTCCTCCTCTTTGGCTTCAAAGCCAGTTTTCAAAAAATTCTTTAAAGGTCTGCTACACTTACACCCACCACACAGGGAGCCCACACCCATGTGGGATTTTAATATTTGCGTTGCTCAGCTCATGCACCCTCCATTTGAACCCATGTCATCAGCAGACCTGAAATATGTGACTTGGAAAACTGTATTTCTGGTTGTCATTACCTCTGCCAAGAGGATCAGTGAACTCCAGGCTTTATCCACAGAGCCAGGATATATCGCAGTTCATAGAGACAAGATAGTCCTTAGAACTAACAGAAAGTTTTTGCCTAAGGTGGTATCAGATTTCCTCCTTAACCAGTCAGTTACCTTGCCAGTCTTCTTTACAGATCATTCCACGTCAGGTGAATGTAGGCTACACAGCCTTGATGTAAAAAGGGCAGTTAGTTACTATCTCGACCACACAAAGGGTCACAGACAGAACCAAACCCAGTTCTTCCTTACCTTTAGAGGGGTGGGGAAAGGAAAACCTGCCTCAAAATGATCCATTGCCAGACGAATTGTAACCTGTATCCAGTTCTGTTATAGCAAGGTGGGTAAGGAACCACCTGCAGGCCTCAGGGCCCATTCAACTAGGGGTACTGCAACCTCCTTAGCAACTGCTAGGGACATTCCCCTAGTAGATATCTGCAAAGCTGCAACTTGGAAAACAGTCCACACATTTACAAAACATTAGTGTTTGGATGTCCAGGCCAGAGGTGGTGCCAGGTTTGGCACAGCAGTCCTGCAGAGCCTGTTTTCTAAATAGGTTATATGCCCACCTCCAAAGGCACTGCTAGGTAATCTGCATTAGTCAGAATACAGTAAGATTTCCCAGGGTTTAAAGAAAAAATTACTCGCCTTAGTAATCCTGTTTATTCTATGGGAATCTTACTGTATTCTGAGCTCCCTCCCTTCCTCTCCTTCTCGTACCTATGGTCACTGCATTACAGCTGTGCTACAGTTGTTGCAAACCTGGGGTGCATATACTGTTTCTTTTTTGGGCATCTGTGACTTGAGTCTTCTAGGATGCCTAGGGTTTTTTGGAACTATTTGAAATGGGTAATTCCCACATAATTTTCTCCTGCCATTTCTGATGCAGGGAGGTTCTTAATATTGTTACTATTTATATTATTATTATTATTATTATTGTATTATCCTCTTTAAGAGGAAATTGCTTAGTGCGTGCTTCATAAGAATCTGACGGTTAGAGATTGTTTACCAGGGACAGTGGTTTGAAAACTGAGCTTGAGCCTAGCATTCCATCATTTGCATAGGTTCTATTAACCATTTCAGCTCCGGGACAGTCCTATGGTGAAACCATACTGCATTAGTCAGAATACAGTAAGATTCTCTTAGAAGAAACAAGATTACTAAGGTGAGTAATTTTTTCTTCCTAGCACTTTAACATGCACTAGGGTCTGTCTGCTTCCCGAATCAATGAGTCCCTTCACTGTCTTCTTCCTCACCTTCACATCTGTTAAGTACTTGTCCCAATTTGCCAAGGACAAATCTGTTCCAGCGCCACTTTCCTTACTACAGCAGTTTCTTGCAAAATGGCCTGACTTATTACAGTTATAGCAGATAATGTCTTTGGGCCCAGATGTATTACTCCCGCCAAAGTTCTTATTAGGCTTGGAGTTTAAATGGGAAAAAGAGTGTCTTACCGGTGCTTGGCTGTTACCTCAATGCTGTGGCATCTGTCTGGCCATTTGGTAGTCCTCGGCCAAAGAAACAGCCTTTTCCCCACTCTCGGGTAAGTGTTCCTTTACCCACAGCTGCACATCTGTAGGCAAGATGTTGATGAATTGCTCCATGGCAAATGTGTCGATGATCTGTGGGACTGTTTTGTTCTCTGGTTGGATCCATTTTATCAGGAGTTTTCTGAGTCGGGTGAAGGCTTCTCGAGGATTGTCGACCGAGTTGTACTTCAGAGATCGAAATCTCTGCCTGTATGTCTCTCCAGAGATGTCACACCTTTCCAGGATTTCGCTTTTCTCCAGCTCATAGTTTTCTGACTATGCAGCATCTGTATTGCTGTAGGCAAGTTGGGCTTTCCCTGTCAGGTATGGTACCGGTCTGACTGTCCACTGCTGCTTTAGCCATTGGCAGGCTGTGACAACTCTTTCAAAAGTTGTCAGGTATGCCTCAATATCATCCGAGGGACACAACTTAGTAAGTTTAATGGCTTTTAAATTGCTTGCATTTAGTTGCTCATCTGGGTCTCTGCCGGATCCTCTGCCTTAGATAGCTTGCAAAACATCCAGCCATTGCTGCTCTGTTGCTGCATCTCTTCTCTCCTCTGTGCTTCCAGACGTTGAATCTCTTTTTCTCTGTGCTTCTCAGTCTCTTTATGTTGTATAGCCCACCATTTGAAAAAGTCCATCAAGCTTTCAGGTTCTGTCACTGCCTGTTCTTTTTCTATAACTTGTGCTGGCTGTACGATCTCAGACTGGACTTCTGTCTCTGCTAGTTTGGCTGCCATTCTCCTGGTAAGCACTCCTGGACTTGCTGCTGCAGAATCCATACCTTTCCTTATGTTTCCCTGTACTAGGTCCAGTACCCATGCACAAAACTACTGACTTATAGAGTATGCACGGCGAAAATCCCACTTAGGCTGACACCAACTGTCATCAAGGCACAGGTCGCAAAGCATAGGTAAAACCAGGAGCAGTTGTAGAATTCACCAAAAATATTTATTTACACTAGCAGTTACATAAAAACATAAGCATGTTCAGTATAACCATGTACAATGGCAAAAAAAACAGTAGTTTTCCTTGAGTTGCTGTGTCTCTTTTTATCCCTCTGCAGTTGCAGCTTAGCTCTCTTATAAGTCCTTCCACACCCATTCTAAACAAACATCCTGTTTTTGTAAATATCAGGCAGGAGATGCTAGAGCTCAGTGTGCTTCTTGAGTTGAGGCTGCCTCTTGCACAGCTTTTGCAAAAGGCTTAAAAATGGAACTCTGGTAACCTCTAGCTTCCAACAGCTTTTTGCAGTCATCTCAAATTATAATTATATACATTTCAACAGTAATGCTATATATTTTCCAAACACAAGTGATCCCAATATCAGTTACATTTCCATACAATGATTTGCACATATTTTTTATATCAGCAGATCTAGATATGCAAGGGAGGAAAAACAGACAGCAAGGGAAGGCTGAGAGACAGTGAGAGGCAAAGAACTGTGAGCCTGTCGGGTTGATCAAGTCCAAAGCCTCACAGGAAAATGTGGTTGCGCAACCAGACAGAGAAGAGACAGAAAAGGAAAGATCCTTGCATTTAAACACTTACTCCATAACAAATGGGACAGGGTCCTATTCAACCCTGTCACAGTCACTAGCAAAACCAAGGAAGGTGATGACTCTAAACACAGTGATGGAGGTAGCGTTTGCCATGTGCCGGTCCTGGGTTGGGCTGTGGGTGAGGTGTTGACACAGTGTCATCCTAGAGGTCATCCCCAACTCTGGTGTGTATCGTTTGTGACACTGAGGAAGGTGATGGCTCTGGGCACAATGTTGAAGCCAGCATGGTGTCAAGAGTGGTGCCAGCCATGGTGATGGGCAGGACACTGTCTCTGGGGCTGTCACCAGTACTGAGCTCAGTGCCATAGGCAGCACCGACACAGGGTCAGATGGTGGCCCAGAGATGGAGTTTTCTTCAAAGTGCTAGATGTCACCACCACTGGTGTGGATGGGGGTCACTCTGTGGGATCTGTACAGTTCTTCTTTCTTCACCTGGGGGTTTCCTCCCATTAGCACTGATCAGGTCACCCATGGATGTAGAAGGATAGCCTTCTGGTGACTCTGCTAGGCCCTCCCCTCGGGCAAGATCCCTATGCAGTTCTGCAGGCCTGGACGAAGGCCCAGCGACCTGAAGTCTCAAACCATTTTAGAGGGGTCTTATAGATTCTTTAAAGGAATGTCCTCATTGATAGATCCCAAGGGGCCTCAAATGTGTGAACAACACTGGGCATGGGTCAGTGCCTTAGATGATTAGCACAAGAAGTCAGACAGGGCCCAGTCCAAGCCCTTCATTTCGGTGCCGACCCTGCCCAGAGGTGGCACCTTGTCTCCATCAGTGTCCTCCGGTGAGGACAAGGAATCCTCTGTCTTGCTTCCTTCTGTTGCTGAGTACAGCCTGTACCAGTGATTGATGGCGGAGATCATATAAGCCACAATCTGGTAGCCCTGCCATTGGGACTTCTTGAGATTCCCATCTTTGGCACTGTAGTCATTCCCTCCTTGGCCTAGGGCTATGAAAGAGGTGTCTGGGGCAGTGTGGAGGCATTCAATTACCACTCCAGCCATCTCCAGCAACCTCCTCATGCAGTATCATGCTCCCACAGGGTCCGCAGGTGAGGTACTCCACCTCTTCTTGGGGCTTAAAGAATTACAGACCCCACTGGGGCCACAACATCTTGCACATGACCAACTTCCAGAAGCAGATTCCGCTTACACGGATGCCCTTGGGAGGAAGGCTTTTTCATCGGCATGTGCCCTAATGTGTATCTCTGCCCATCAGGCACATATGGTGACCTATAACTGACGCCTATGGTTGCAGCTATACAGCCTGTTAGCTACACTGCCAGCAAGTGAGACAGTCAGGCAGGCCACTGCCCTTGCTACTCAGGGGTCTGGAGGTAGCATGGCACCAGTCGACAACATTTTATGATACCAGTGAGGTGGCTTCCAGACTGATAGGAACAGTAGTCTGCATTAGGCATATGACATGGCTTTGCCTCTCCCGATTTTCCCCTTTGACCCAGTGCAAGGTGCTTAACTCGCCCTTTCAAGGGGCTCATTTCTTCTCCCCTAAGGTTAAGTGGAAGCTGTTGGGAAACCCTTGTGTTTCTGTGCCACAGAAGTCTCCACCTGAGGCTAATCAGTCTCAGATCTTGCCAGACCTGAAAGAAGTCACTGCCCTCAGGTACTCTCCCACATGCAGAGGGCTGAGGGAATCGGATACCATCAGGGTGAGCCTACTTCTTCCTCAGAAAAAAAGGGAAAGCTTAGTACTCGGACCCATATGTGAGAATCAGTGATGAAGATTGATTCTTGGAAGATATGAAAGTCAGGCACTTTAACTGTTGATATTTTTGAATATCTTCACCATTGATTACCACACCTGCTCACCATCCACTGCTGTAGCAGACCCAGGGCCTCTGGACAACTCACCCTGAAAGTGTTGGCCAGCACCTTTTAGTGTCATGGCATTTCTCTAGTTGTACTCCCTATGTAATAGTTGTTTTTAAAACAAACAAACTCAAAACTGGGTGAGGGTTCCTTTTAAGACCCTCATACTAACCAAAATAAAACAAGCATTTGTCAGTTCTGGATGTTTGCACGTAATGTAAGCTGTGCAGGTGGTTTGATACTGATAGTGCACAGATGCAGATGCCCTGCGCCAATGAAAGACTCTGTCCAAGGGCCCTGCACTTCTGTGATGGATGTGAAGAATTCATGGGGCTGTCTGGTGGGCTGCAAAAGCACAGGGCCCTGTAGTCTCCATGCTTCCATGTGGCCACAGATACAAATGCACAGGGCAAGGAGTGCATCTGTCAGCCAATACATGTGGGTGGAGAGGTGCAGGGTCCTATGCCAAGATGACAGTTGTCTTCACTATATGGTATCCAGGCCTGTGTGGAAAACCCGCACCTTTCATTCTTTGGCTGGGGGGGGTGTCACATGACAGTGCCATCCTCCCACCCTCACGCCATCCAGATGGGTCTCTGAACTCAACCCCAAACTCAGCTTACCGGCACAGGATCACAAAACGTGGGGTGAAGACTGGCACTACACACAAAGGTTGCTAAACAGTTATATATTTTTTTTAATTTTGACTCCAACTTTTCAAAATGTTAATTTTATGATTCACCTTATAAACATGAAATGTACCATTTTTAGTATACTGGCCAAAATGTCATTTCGCACCAGGGGTGTGAAAACCTGCCTCATAAAGTGCCTAGTTTCACCTGAGCTCTTTTCTTCTAGGGTTTGCTTGAAAGGACAGAGCAAGGAGCAACATTAAGGCTTCTGTTGTGTTACTATTTTGTTTTGTGCTCAAAGGTTTTATTACTGTTTTATGTTTACAGGTTGTATAGTTTACTGCTTTATTTTTCTCTGATTGAAATAGCTTTTTGCAGGGTATATTTTCTTTTGAATTGTTGTGCAGGTTATCTTGCTGAAAGGAAGGAAAACACTCACCGGGGTGGTGGGTCAGAGCTGTAGCTGACTGTTTTGGGAGGTCACAGGTACACAATCTACAGGAGAGACAGGGAGGGTAAAAGAGGAGGAGGAGGAGGAGTAGCTCTCTACATAAGGGAAGGGATCAAAGTAACGGAACTAAAAGGTAAACAGGGAGGAGAGGAGGAACTGCAGGTCACCTTGGAGTCAGGAAATTGCACCACAATCTGTACAGGAGTTGTATACAGACTCCTGTCTCAGGGGGAGGAAATGGACAAGGAAATGACAGAATGCATCCTTAGAATGGCAGTAAAGGGGGAGATATTGTTGATGGGGGTCCTGAAAATGCTAGATGTTAACTGGACACCTTTGCTGCAGCCACATCCAAGAGCACAGTAATTCTTGATGCCCTACAGGGGGCATGCCTCAGACAGCTAGTGCTGGAACCCACTCAGGAGGGAGCAATCTTAGATCTGGTACTCTCAAATGAGGACAGAGAGAGGATCTCTTATTTAGAAGCTGGCAGCCACCTGGGAACAAGCGACCACCAAACAGTGTGCTTCACGATAAACACAGCCGTAGAATCAAGTCACACAAAGTTGAAGGTATTGGACTTTAGGAGGGCTGATTTTGGCAAAATTGGGAAGTGCCTCAGAAAAGCGCTAGCAAATGGGCAAGAAGGTGGGGTGGAGGAACAATGGGGGGAAATCAAAGCTGCCATGACAGAGGCAACAAACCTTTGTGTGAAACAAATAAAACGAAGAAAAAAAAAACTATGGTTCTCAAAAGAAGTGGCAGGGAAGGTTAGGAAGAAAAGGATAGCATTCAGGAAGTATAAGGAAACACGGAAGGAGCAGGACAGAGAACTGTACCAGTTAAAGCAGAAGGAAGTGGGGAAGGCAGTCAGAATAGCAAAGGTCCAAACCAAGGAAAAGACAGCCAACTCAGTTAAGAAGGGGGATAAAACCTGTTATAGGTACATTAGGGAGCGAAGAAAGACCAGGGGAGGGATAGTGAAGCTTAATAAAGGGGACGGGTGTGGGCAGAGGGTGACAGTGACAAAGCAGAGATACTGAACGAATACTGCTCAGTATTCACAAAAGAAGAGGAGGGGGAGGTACCTAAACCAAATAATAGACACACATTGGATAGGGGAGTCAATACCAGTCCATTCACAGAAGAAAGGGTCCTGAAAGAAGTCCTAAAACTGAAGGTGGACAAAGCAATGGGGCCTGATGGGATTCACCCCAGAATTCTAAAAGAAATAAGGGGAGAACTAGTGGCACCACTGATTACGCTTTTTAACAAATCATGGGAGGATGGTGTGGTACCTGAGGACTTGAGGAGTGTGGATGTGATTCCCCTTCACAAACATGGGAGCAAGGCAGAGGCAGGAAACTACAGACCTGTTAGTTTGACCTCAGTGGTAGGAAAAATGATGGAATCACTTCTGAAAGAAAGAACTGTTGAGTACCTAGAGGCCAGCGGAGCACAGAACCCAAGGCAACATGGGTTCATAGTGGGAAGGTTAAGTCGGACAAATCTAATAGATTTCTTTGACTGGGCGACCAAAGTAGTAGACCAGGGAGGGGCTCTGGACATATCCTACCTAGACTTTAACAAGGCATCTGACACAGTCCCACACAAAAGATTAATAAACAAGTTAGCCAACCTGGGAGTGGGTACCAGGGTGGTAACCTGGGTAAAAACTGGCTAGACAACAGGACAGAGAGGTAATAGTAACGGAGTCCACTCCAAAGAAGGGGGTTACCAATGGGGTACCGCGGGGTTCAGTACTGGGACAGGTCCTCTTTAATGTCTTTATAAAGTGACATGTGGAGGACTGAAAGGAAAGGTATGCCTCTTTGCAGATGACACAAAGATCTGCAACAGGGTTGACACATGGGGGGGTTGAAAGCATGAGAAGGGACTTGACAAGGTTGGAGGAATGGTCAAAAGTATGGCAGATTGGATTCAGTGCAAAAAAAGTGCAAAGTAATGCACCTGGGAAACAAAAACCCAGGGGGAAGAGTACACAATTGTGGGGGGTATTAACGACAACAAAAATGGAAAGGGACCTGGAGGTATCAGATGACCTAAAGGTAGGCAAGCAATGTGAGAAGGCAGTAAGGAGGGCTGGGGGGATACTGGGATGCACAGGGAGCGGCATCACCAGTAGAAAACAGGAAATTGTTATCCCTCTGTACAGACAGTTGGTGAGACCCCATCTGGAGTAATGCGTGCAGTTCTGGAGACCCCATCTCCGCAGGGACATAGACAGGATGAAGGCAGTCCAGATGAGGGCAACTAAAATGTTACAGGGTCTGCACTAGAAGCCATAAGAAGAGAGACTAAAAGAGCTTAATATGTATATCCTCAAGGAAAGGAGCGAGAGGGGGGACATGACAGGACATGACATGAGGGAGAGGGGGGACAAGAAACTTTCAAGTACCTCAAGGGAATCAACAAAGTCCAAGAGGGTAACATCTTTTAGAAAAAGATATGTGTAAGAAAAAGGGGGCACAATTTGAAGATAGAGGGGGGATGGCTCGGGGCAACATGAGGAAGTATTTTTTTCATGGAAAGGGTGGTGGATGCATGGAACAGCCTTCCTGAAGAGGTCATGGGGTCAAAACCAATGGGGAAATTCAAGAATGCAAGGGACACACATAAGGTAGTTCTGGGGGGGGTAGGAGGAAGTAGGCTGTTGGCAAAACTAGGATCTGCAGCTTATCCAATTGATAGGGAAATGGGCAGACTAGGTGGGCCAAGTGGTCCTTATCTGCTGCCAAAGTCTATGTTTCTAGCCAAGATTTTAAAAATGACACATCACATTTATGAGGTGGTGTGGAAAAATAGTTGTGATGAAAGTTTGGAGTCAAAATATTGAAAATGAGTGAAGTTATGAGTGAATGTTGAAATACTGTAACATTCAGTCATAACCTGGGCATTGTACTATATTTGCACACCACATTTTCAGCACAGCCTTCTTATTAGCCCACCTCATGAACCCAGTAGATGAAAATGTTCAGATCCCCGCGAAAACATCATTCCATGCCACCGAAACAGCATTTCATACCACAGGTGTGAAAACACATTTTGGCCAGGATTTGAAAGATGGCAGTGGTCACATTCGTGAGGTGGTGTGAAAAAATGGCTCTGTTGAAAATGTGGGATCAAAATATTACAAATTACCAAAGTTACAAGAAAGGGTAGAAAAATGTCAGTGTATGTACATAACTTTTGCCATTTTTACATATTTTGACCCAAATTTTCAACATAACCTTTTTATGACCCTACCTCATGAACAAGGTGGTGAAAATTTTCAATCCTGCCTGAAAGGTGACTTTGCAAAGTGACCACAAAATCACCTTTCGGGCCTGATTTGCATAATTCCACTGCAATCAGTCATAAGGTGGCATCCCAAAAAGGCCATGTTGAAAATTTCGGGTCAAAATATGCATAAATGACAAAGTTATGCATCAAAATTCAAAACCCCCTTGAAATACATTGAACCACATTTACATTAGTTTCTCATACTGAAGTTGCCAGTTCCAGCAGCAAGACGTGTCTTCAAT
The DNA here is from genome assembly GCA_016271365.2 of Neoceratodus forsteri. Classification (NCBI taxonomy): domain Eukaryota; kingdom Metazoa; phylum Chordata; order Ceratodontiformes; family Ceratodontidae; genus Neoceratodus; species Neoceratodus forsteri. The sequence continues at coordinate 550,342,000 of CM028129.1, forward strand.
CGGAGACTGGATCTTCACCCTGGAACATGTTCAGGTGAGTGAGGATGTGTGGGGGATGTAGGAGGTGTGTGGTTGCGGGTGCTGGGTGGGAGGTCAGGGTGGGGTGGGCAGGTTGTGGGGCAGATCAGTTAGGTACCATTTTCTGTTATACAGGTTAAAAAACATTGAGGACTTTTTTATTTGGGATATTCTGACACTGGGGGTTGGTACCCCAGTGTTGGGCTTGTTTAAAGGCGGCACGTGGTGGGAACTCCTTGCCGCCACCACATAGGAATAGGGGGCGGGTGACCTGGAAGGGAAGGAGGGTCAACAGAAGCGGTACTGGGGAGTGGGTACTCCTGTCCACTTCTATATCAATTATTAAATACATTTACATAAAGATTGGAGAGGGCGACCTGAAGGGGAAGGGCAGAAAGAAGTGATACCAGGGGTGGGCTCCCTGGCCCACTAGGTAGGTAGGTAGATAGATAGATAGATTAGCTGCCTGCTGACTGGCTTCATGCAAATGAAAGGACCGAAGCCCCCTCTGATAGAAGTGGCCTCAGTCCTCTCCACTACACAAAGTTTCCGTCCAGCAAGCAGTGAGTAGTGACACAACCACAGTGCATGGTCATTGGTCTGGACTGCCGAGTCCCTTCCAGCTTGAGCTGCTATGGGCTTGGCAGTGACACACCTTTGAAATGCTGTGTCTTGTAACAAAATGTTTCTTGCGCATGTGCAAGTAAACATAACAAGAAGTGAGAGACGGTAGCTCCTTTCCTCCTTTTTCCTTCTTGTCCACCTTCTCCTTGACCAGGACCTATCCCTTTCCTAAGGTATATCCCATTTAGTTGCTAAATGCAGTCTGTGCCTCTGGGCACTATCCAGTCCAACTCCACTTCGCAGTGGCACTGTTTGTGGAAGAGTGTTGTGCACGGGATTGGATTACGTACACTAGCTCTTACACAGGGTACATCCTTGTTGTTGCAGGAGAAGCTGGTCTTTTTCACTGGTGTTTTTTTTCTTTCTAGCTATGCTAGACTATCCTTTTCATTAGTATGCCATTCTTATCTTATGCCAGCTGGGCTGTTAGCCCACTGCCCTAAGGGGTGCCTGAGGACATGAACAGATCTTGAGCTGTTTGACCTTACAGCTCCACATGCACCCGAAATTTCTTCTTTTTTCCCTTATGAGAAAAAGAGGGACATATTTTGACTAGTTATTCAATAAATCCTCCATCAGGTAAGGCAAGGCAAGTTTTATTTTTCAAGGAGCCCAATCCCAGAGGCTCTGGGCGCCATACATAAAATACAAACTATTCATAAAATAAAAACAAATATATAAATAGCAGCATTAATAAATTAAATGGAACATATAAATAAACAAAATCTGAACTAAAAACAGTCACTAATAGGGCTATCCCAGGAATAAGATCTAATAGACAGTGTCTGGGAAGGCCTGACTGAACAGGAGGGTCTTGAGGTGGGCCTTAAATACTTCATCTGAAGGGGCCTCCCTTACAGATGGTGGAAGCGAATGCCACAGGACGGGGCCAGCGACACTGAACGCTCTGTCACCGGCAGTTTTTAGCCTCGTCCTGGGAATCGCAAGGAGGCCCCTAGATGAAGAACGGAGGGGGTGAACCAAGGTAGCTGGTGTAAGAAGGTCAGATAAGTATCCAGTATAAGTAGCATGCAGTTTGTTTTTTTCCAGGAGTCGTATGCAATTAATTACTATTTTCACACATTGTACCATTTCAGTTGCAAGAGGTTCCCAATTCTGGGCATCTCCTCTTGTTTTTCTGTCAGAGCTAGAGGATTCAGGGCTGCTGCCTTTAAGATCGCTATTAATTTCCTGTTTGGCTAGTGGTCTGAGGCTGTGGTTCCATACCCAGTTGCTCTTTTAGATCACCTAGTCTGACCCCTTTTTTCCTTAATTCAAAACTTGGTAGTTTTTATCCTGTTTATTTATATTTCCTATATCCTTTTCCTATCCCTTTGGGCTAGGAAAATTCTTAGCCTTTCTTATTTTTCCCCACTTTGTTTCTCTCGTGTTGAACAGAACCGAGGTTAGTGAGCGAACCAACAATGCCTACTGGCTTGCATGCAGCACCATGTGGGGGCACGCTGGTGTTATGCCCAGTAGCTATGGCCAACCTCCTGTCAAAAGCTTAGCTCCCATGTGGTTCTAGTATCTCCAATCCAGAACCGTAAGTGGTAATCAGTGATGAAGATATTCTGGAAGATTAATAGCTATGGTAAGTACATAACTTTCATTTCTTTGTACCAATGTGAATGGTGTGGTAGGTCTCTTTAGATACTCCTCAGAAGACTTGATATTATCACAACTTTAGTTGTTTTTTTTCTCCGTTTCAGTAACTGTAGCAGGCAGCAACTGTTTGGGCTACAGACAGACTTCTAAATTTAGAGTGGCTGGCAGTATAGCCTAGAGGTTAGGGTAATGAGCTGTGAATGAGCTTGGTACATCCAGCAGACGGACCTGGGTTTGATTCCCACACCCTCCACTTGCATACTGTGTGACTCTGAGCAAGTCACATATCCTCCCCAGTGCTCCCAGGTCACCCCTGAAAACAGGCACCTGTGCCTATTGAGCCTTAACCGGTTACCAAAGAATGAAATAAAAAAAATATAAAATCATACCTGTACAAAGAAAAAAAATTCAATTGGCTTGCTTGCTTTACTCATTTACAGCTTCTGTCTGGAAGTCTGGATGAGTGTGCCATTCTGCCGATATTGTGTTTTATGGCACTGTGTATATTATTTAGGGTTCTGCTGTACTTGACCTGATTTTTAAAAATCTGCCTGGTGCCTGAGGTAAGTGAATTACTGTTTAAAATGTGACAGTTTGCCTTTTTTCCCTTCCTGTACTGAGCTATGGTTCAGTGGTTTTCCCATAGTTGGTGAATTTGGCAGGTTGTACTTTGTATTGTTTTCCACTTACTGGATTTTATGATATTTAAAAAAAAAAAACCTTTAATTTTTAACTTTCTTTGAAGGGGCTTTAGCCTGGGCTGCTATGTGTCCTGGGTGGCCGTTGTTACTTCAATAAAATCCCTTTCTCCTCTCATCTAATGATTTTCTTTTCTTTTATTCTCTGGGGAAATATCTGTACAGTACACTGCCTTTCAATTTAATTATTTTACATTGTAAGTCCTCTGAGGGTGAGCAACGATTCTAGTGCTACCAATGGCCATTCTTTTTTTTTTTTTGAAATTCAAAGCTTTATTATTTTACAAAAGGAAGCCAAGTATATGGTACCAATGGCCATTCTTAAGAAGAAGTCACAAGCGTGGACCGTGTACATCAGTTATTCCCACAAATGCATCACTCTGTGTGTAATTTTTTTCTGGTTACAGACTTTGTAAGTGGACAGTGCAAACTTTTTACCACAACTGTTAGATCTTATCTATGTCAGTCTTCACCGTTCATCACAGATGGGTAGTCAGCTGGAGGTCGCGACCCTGGGAGCTTTTTTTGGATGGCCGGAACTGATGCAACTGACAGAGCGCCCCTGAGGCCGGCTACACCTGCGTGGTGCTCGCTTGTTGGCCGCTAGGGTGCCTCCCAGTTTTTTGTCTCCCACCATAGAGGTCGCACCTCATGAGGAGCTCATCATGAAACTACGCAGCATCTTCAGCCTAGTTTCGTTCAGCCTGTTCGTTGACAAAATTTTACCCATCAGTTCTGTTTCGCCACCTACTTGATGCCGCTGGCTGCTAAAACCGTTCTTCTTATTGTTTTTACAGTGACGTCGAGTCTATTTGTACTTTATTTGCCATAGATCATGTCCGGTTCGGGGGGCAAAAAGTCACAGAAAACGGGGCGGCCTCCGATGCGTCGGTGCCCATGCAGCTGCAAGTATTCTGTTACCGACCAACATGATCTTTGTTTGACATGTCTGGCCTGCTTCACGACATGGATTCATGTGACGCCTGTTTTTCCATGGATTGCCGAATTCTTGAGCAGCGCACATGGAAAGCTGGACAAGCTCTGAGCACTTTTTTGGGGGACGGGCGTGCACTTGTCATGCCAAGTCATGGTCTCTCGGCCTTTCCTCCGGGTCCCCTCCCAGTTCTATATGGACTGCAGAGGAGAGGGCTTCTGCCTCTAGTAGCCTTGCTGTGGCGGAAGCCTCTTCTGCGGTGCAAGAGTCCCAGTCTGTTCCCCCCGGGGAGCGGGCGGGAGGCACCACTCTGACAATCGCCCCTTCAGGGGTGAAGACTCCCCCGGTGTTGTGTCCTCGGGCTCGAGAGCCTGAGCCAGCATCATCCTCAACACCGTCCGTCGGTGCTATTTTGGGCCTTGGCACCGTTCAAGGTGCCTTGGGCTCTGGCAACACTGTGGTCAGTGCTGGTCCACTGCTTACTGCTGTTTCTGCTGTCAGGGCCATTCGCGGTACTGATGGCACTGACAGTGCCATGGTAAGTACTATGGCACCATCTTTGTTTCTAGACTCAGCGCCAGGACCGGGGACAGCACCATGTCTAGCTCCATCCGTGCTGGACGATGGCACCATGGGGGGTGTTGTTCTTGCTCTTGGTGCCATTTGCAGCACTGTGGGGGCTGTCGGCAGTGCGGTACCTGACCCTGGCACCATTTGCAGTGCCGTGGGGGTGGTGGTGCCATCGTCGGTGCTGTCTCTGATTTCGGCACCATGCGCGGCACTGTGTCAGGAGTCGACTCCGGTTCTGCTGCCATGGTCGGGGCCGTTTCTTCCTCAGGTGCCATTCACAGTGCTGCAGAGGAGCTCAGCGCCGATTCTGGTGCTGGAACCCAGATCGGCACATCCCTCAGTCCTGACAGGAGCAGGTGCCTGCGGGTGGTCTGGCATCGGGCCTCGGTCTCTACTTCTTTGGAGGTGGAGTCCGGGTCTGGTTCGATCTCACTGTCCGATTCCTCAGAGTTGACATAACCCATGGGCACCTCAGTAGTCACGTCAGTGGCCCGGACCCAGCCCCCTTCTGTGGAGTGGGCAGTAATCCCTGAGTCTAGGGTCAGGGGTTCTGACCGGCAGGCAGTGGTCCAGGCCACTGTTGCCTTGCAGCCTGGACTTGAAGGATTTTCTGCTCCCTCAGCTGGGACACCCCCTCCTGTGGTGTGCCTGGACCGCCCAACTTTAGGGCCAACCAGGGCACCCACAGAAGGGGAAGGTGCTGCTCCCTGGGTGGTCTCCTCGGGGACGCCCAGGGTTGTCAGCTGCCTAGGCTGGTGTTTGAGGCGGAGGTCTCTCTCGGAGTCCAAGGGGTTGAGGGGCCAGGGTTCGAGATGGCGGCCCTTCTCTGGGACCCACCCAGGTTCGGGGAGAAGTCGCAGCACAGACCCCCGCCCTTCCTTCTCGGTCTCCTCAAAAGTGCCCTTGTCTTTGGAGGGATAGTACTGTCCTTTTGGGCTCACACGGTCCTGCTCACCTCACAGGGGGGATTCTTCAGGGCACGGTCTAGGCAGTTCCAGTGTGGTTGATCAGCTATCAGCTGTTGGGCTCTCTGGAACTCCTTCTCTCTCTTGGGGACTTCCAGTGGACTCTCTTGCCCGGACAGAGGACGTTCCTCTTCTGTGGTGGATCTGGCCCCCATTCCTCTGTCGCCATCTCCTGCTCTCCCAGGTATTTCTGGTCCTAGGGGGGCCTCTCACCTGGGAGCAGTTCAGGGGTGTGGCTGCTCACTTCCCTACTTATGTCAAGGCCATGGCCGAGCCGGTGTTCCACCCTACCCCTAAGCAGCCGGCCCCTGGATCTCCGAGGTCTTCCGCTTCCTCATCCTCCTCTTCTGGAGGAGAGGAGCCTTCTGTCCACATCTCCCCTGCCACTGATCTGGCTATCAGTATTTCCTCGTGAGGATGTTGGATGACCTTCGTATCGCCCCATCTTCCTCTCAGCACAATCCCATTTGATGCGTGCCTTTTTAAGTGATTTCAGTGCAGCCATCCTTGTGGTGCCCGCCTGCCCTGTCCCTTTTCAGGAGGTGTCATTGCGCTTCTGGCAACAACCCTTTTCCGGAGTCCCAGCCCCTAGGGATCTGAGCCAGAGGTATTGCGCCCCCCCCCCCGCAGTCTCCAGATCGTATGCCTCACCCTCAGTCAGGGTTGACGCAACTGGACATTCCTGATGGGCTTCGCACCCTTCACTTGACCGGCCCCCAGATCAAGACTCTGTGGATTTTGACTTCTGGGGGAAGAGGACCTTCTACTCAGCATGGTTGTTGTTGTTGATTGCTGCTCATCAGGCCCACTATGCTTCCTATGATAGGTTCTTGTGGTCCAGGCTAGGTCAGCTCCTAGCCTCCCTGCCTGATTCGGAGGTAACCAGACAAGACATTGCACTCTCTGCACAAGGCCTGGAGCTAGCAAGGCACCAAGCGAGGGCATCTTATGATGCCAACGAGATAGCTTCCATGGTCGTAGGGACAGCAATCTGCATTAGGCGGATGGCATGGCTGCGTCTTTCCTGGTTGTCACCCCAGGCCCGGTGTAGGGTGATTTCCTCCACCTACCAGAGAACCCACCTTTTCTCCCTTAGGGTGAGATGGCGTCTGTCGGGGCAAATTCCTACCCTCTCTGGGGGGGTTCCCGTCTTACTCTCCCTAGTCTCGGACTTCGTTGGGCTCATAGAAGTTCTCCCCTCAGTGTCTCACCCACTGGGGGCTAAGGACTTGGTCCCTTAGGGTCTCGGGCCTCATTCGGGGGGGCTCGGTACTCACCCATCTGTGATGAATGGTGAAGATTGACACAGATAAAATATGAAAATTTCAGCTTCCACCCCTTTGGGGTGGGATGGTGGTGGTGGCAGCCCCCTCTCTATTCCTCTGAATCTTGACCTTGTGTCTAATCTTCCTTTTTCCTATTTGGTTGGTCAGGGGAGGGGACAGCTTTCGGCTTCTGGTCCTTCTTATGTTCCGACATTGTGTCGCTCTGCTGGAGTATGCTTGCCAAATCCTATGCCTTGGTTTTGGTGGCCTATCCAAGCTTGCATCTCCCTGGGCAGTAAGCCCTTCCAGGAAACTAGTCCTTCCAAAATGGGACCAGTCTGCGAGCCGTGAGTTTGTCCCCTCCTCTCCTACTTAACGTTTTCTTCTTTCTTCTTTCCTTCCTTTCTTCCAGAGATTGGGACCCCCTCCCAATCCCTTTAGTTTTTTTTTCTCTCTCTCCCTCCTCTGTCCTCTCAGTCGTTTATTTCTCCTTTTGGTTATTATATCTTTTCCTTTTTCTGTCCCTTGAACTTCCTTGTCCCTCCCTCCCAACTCTGCTTCTTACTCTACGGCAACTCAGAACTGGCAGGAAGGTGGGGCTGACAACACCTAACGGCCAACCCGCGAGTGCCACGCAGTGTGTCGGCTTTGGGGGTGGCACCATCAGTGCGCAGCTCTGCCCATCAAAAAAAAAAAAGAGCTCCCACGTGGTCGTGACCTACGGCCGACTACCCATCTGTGATGAATGGTGAAGATACACAGAAAGATCAAGAATTATTGTAGGTACATAATTTTCATTTTTTTACCACATTGCAAGGTTTTTGCATGATTTCCTGCTACAGCTGGGTTTGCATTGTGCAACAAAGCCAATTTTGATACAAAGCTAGTCTGGTACTTGCCAGAGAGGTTCTTCAGAACATATTACTTTATTGCTTGAGCACTGAAAAAGGGAGCTATCCAGATTCCCAATGGACCAAATATAATTGAAGGCTTTGTGGAATCACACCACTAATTGAAGCAGTCTGCTGTGTTTATTTAGTTGAGAACTGTTGCGACCGACTGTTTTGTGTGATAACTTTACTAGCTTCAATCTGGGTACTATTCTCTTTCAAGAAAGCTTCACAGCTCATACACATGTCAACTTAATCAGCCCTTCCCAGCCATAAACTGTAATTGACATTAAGGAAAAAGAGTCACATTTCAAAAGCCGCAATCTACAAGAATTAAAAAAAAATACAGCAGTAAATAACACACTAACTTATGTAAATCACTTAATGAGGTTTTTTTTTTATATTGGTTATTCTGGTTATTGTTCATATTTTTGAAATTAATTGGTGAAAGTTAATACAACAAACAAGGCTAATATGGGATGTTGCATGCAGGCAGAGACAAAGGTCTCAATTCTGCTCGCACCATGGAGAGGAGAGTGTGTGTGTGTGTGTGTGTGTGTTTTACCCTTGCTGGTACATTAACCTTTTCCTAGTCAGTTTGCAATTGGCTGTAATACTATACTGTACTACTGTGTACTGTTTAGAACTTGAAGCAGTGCATGTGTTAGTGTATCAAAGTGCTTATCCTAAATACAATAAAAGTTAGGGACAGATGTACAGGTAAATAAATGCCATTTAAGACAGTGTGTGTGTGTTATTTTTCATATAGCAATAAAATGAGCACAGACAGTCTCTCACCTTCCACCAGCACGCAGTTCACAACCATGATGGGTGCCATGTTGCCCTTCTGGGTTCATACAGTGCTTCTGAGCATCACTGTCCTGTGCATGCAGTCTCTTGCCTTTCACCAGCATGCAGTACACAGCCATTATGGGTGCCATGTCACCCTACTGTGTTCATGCAGTGCTTCTGAGCATCACTTCCCTATGCATGCAGTCCCTCACCTTTCACCAGCAAGCAATACACAACAGGGATGGGTGACATGTTGCCCTACTGTGGTCATGCAGTGCTTCTGAGCATCTCTTCTCAGTGCAGGCCGTTCCTGACCTCTCACCAGCACACAGTACACAACTGTGACTGGTGCCTTGTTGCACCACTGTGTCCATGCAATGCTTCTGAGCATCACTTCATAGTGCAGGCATTCCATTACCTTTCACCAGCATGCAGTATGCCATGGTAATAGGTGCCATGTCACCCTCCCCAGTGTTCATACAGTGCTTCTGAGCATCACTTCACAAAGCAGGCACTCCCCTCACCTTTCACCAGCACACACTGCACTACCATGATTGGTGCTGTGTCACCCCACTGTGTTCAAGCTGTGTTTCTGAGCATCACTCCAGATTGCAGGCAGTCCCTCACCTTTCACCAGCATGCAGTACACCACCGTGATGGGTGCAATGGTACTCTATTGTGTTCATGCATTGCTTCTGAGCATCACTCCTCAGTGCAGCCAGTCCCTGACCTTTCACCAGCACACAGTACACAACTGTGATGGGTGCCATGTTGCTCCACTGTGTCCATGCAGTGCTTCTGAGCATCACTCCACAGTGCAGGCAGTCCCCCACCTTTAACAAGTATGCAGTACACCACAGTGATGGGTGCTATGTTGCCGCACTATGTTCATGGAGTGCTTCTGAGCATCACTCAACAGTGCAGGCAGTCCCTCTCCTTTCACCATTACATAGTAAACCACCATGATGGATGCAGTGTTACCCCACTGCGTTCATGCAGTGCTTCTGAGCATCACTCCACAGTGCAGGCAGTTCCTGACATTTCCCCAACACACAGTACAACACCGTAATAGGTGCCATGTTGCACCACTGTGTCCATGCAGTGCTTCTGAGCATCACTCCCCAGTGCAGGTACTCCCTCACCTTTCACCAGCACACAGCCAAAATTAGTGCCATGTCACCCAACTGTGGTCAAGCTGTGATTCTGAGCATCACTCCCCTGTGCAGGCAGTCCCTCACCTTTTACCAGCACACAGTATAAAACCCTGAGGGGTGCCATGTCACCCCTCCATGTTCATGCATTGCTTCTGAGCATTGCTTCCCAGTATATGCAGTCCCTTACCTTTCACCATCACACAGTACACAACCAGGATGGGAGCCATGATGCCCCACTGTGTTCATGCAGTGCCTCTGAGCATTGCTCTTCAGTGTAGGCAACCCCTACCCATTCACCAATCCCCATTACACCACCGTGATGGGTGTCATGTCTCTCCACAGTGTTCACGCAGTGCTTCTAAGCATCACTCCACAAAGCAGGCTTTATTTATTTATTTATTTCGTTTTTGTTGACCGGGTAAGTGCACTAGACAAATCCTGCCTATTTTCAGGCACGACCCGGGGGAGGGGGATACAGATGAATGCCAAATGACCTTGAACCAGATAAAGCTGTTGGTGGTATTTTGAGTGAATGAGGGAAATTTGGCCAGGGCACCGGGGAACTTCCCCTACTCTTTTCGATAAGTGCCATGGGATCTTTAACATCCACCTGAACTACCACCAATCCAGGCAGATGGGACCTCAGTTTAACGTCTCATCCGAAAGACAGTTTAACATCTCATCCAAAAGACAGATCCTTCACCTTTCACTAGCACACAGTACACTACCGTGATTAGTGCCATGTTGCCGCACTGTGTTCAAACTGTGCTTCTCAGCATCACTCCAGAGTGCAGGCAGTCCCTCACCTTTCACCAGCTTGCAGTACATCACCTTGATGGGTGCCATGTCACCCCACTGTGTTCATGAAGTGTTTCTGACATTACTACCTTGTGCAGGCATTCCCTCATCTTTCACTAGCAAGCAGTACACCACCGTGATGTGTGCCTTGTCACACCAGAGTGTTCATACCGTGATTCTGAGCATCGTTCCCCAGTGCAGGCAATCCCTCACCTTTCACCAGCATGCAGCGCACCACTGTGCCATGTTGCTCCACTTTGTATCTAGCTGTGCTTCTTAGCATCACTCCCCTGTGCAGGCAGTCCCTCGCCTTTCATCAGCATGCAGTACACAACCCTGATGGGTGCCATGTCACCCATTGTGTTAATGCAGTGCTTCTGAGCATAACTCCACAGTGCATGCAGTCCCTCACCCTTCACAAGCACATAGTGTGCAGCTCTTATGAGTGCCATGTCACCCCTCTGTGTTCATGTATTGCTTCGGATTATTGTTCCCCAGTACAGGCAGTCCCTTACCTTTCACCAGCACACAGTACACAACAGGGGTGGATGCCATGATACCCCACTATGTTCATGCAGTGCTTCTGAGCATTGTTCCTTACTGCAGGCAATCCCTTCCCATTCACCAGTCCACAATACACCACAGTGTTCATGCAGTGCTTCTCAGCATCACTCCACAGTACACTACTGTAATCAGTGCCATGTCACCCACTGTGTTCAAGCTGTGCTTTTGAGCATCACTCCACAGTGCAGGCAGTCCTTCACCTTTCACCAGCATGCAGTACACCACCATGATGGATGCCATGTCACCCCACTGTGTTTATGCAGTGCTTCTGACATTACTCCCTTGTGCAAGCATCCCCTCATCTTTCAAGCAGTACACCACCATGATGTGTGCCTTGTCGCACCAGAGTGTTCATACAGTGCTTCTGAGCATCATTACACAGTGCAGGCAATCCCTCACCAATCACCAGCACACAGAACGCAACCGTAATTGGTGCCATGTCACTCCACTGTGTTCATGCAGTGCTTCTGAGCATTGTTCCTTAGTGCAGGAAGACCCTACCCATTCACCAGCATCCATTACACCACCATAATGGGTACCAGGTCTTCCCACTGTGTTCATACAGTGCTTCTCAGCATCACTCCACAGTGCAGGCAGTACCTCACATTTCACCAGCACGCAGTACACCACCTTGATGGGTACCATGTAATGGGTGCCATGTCGCCCCACTATATCCATGCAGTGCTTCTGAGCATCACTCCACAGTGCAAGCAGTACCTCACATTTCACCAGCACACCTTACATTACCGTAATGGGTACCATGTTGCCCCACTGTGCTCATACAGTGCTTCTGAGCATCACTCCACAGTGCAGGCAGTACCTCACATTTCACCAGCACACCTTACATTACCGTAATGGGTGCCATGTTGCCTCACTGTGTTCATACAATGCTTCTGAGCATCACTCCACAGTGCAGGCAGTACCTCACAGTTCACCAGCACATAGTACACTACCTTAACGGGTACCATGTTGCCCCACTATCTTCATACAATGCTTCTGAGCATCACTCCATATTGTAGGCAGTACCTCACATTTCACCAGCACACAGTACACTACCTTAATGGGTACCGTGTTGCCCGATTGTGTTTACTCCTTGCTTCTCAGCATCACTCCTCCAGCCAGGCAGTCCCTTATGGTTCACCAGCATGCAGTACACAACCATGATGAGTGACATGTCGCCCCACTATGTCCATGGTACAAAGCTGTTTATCTCCTTCAGCACCCTGACTTGTCCCCCTCTGTGCCAGTCTTGCCAGCCCCATCACTCACCTTCTCTGGGACTTACCTTTTCTGGTGGTCTTGTCACAGGACCTTGGATCAGAGGTGCCTAGTCATCGGTGTGGGGCCAGTGAGAGGGCAGGCCACCACTGTTCTATAGTTGGAGGGCTTTTCCTCCTATTTTCTCCCCTAATGGGCCCAGACATGTGTGTACTCGGCCTCCATGGAGACACCTCAGGCATCGAGGTGTGGGGTCCCTTCCCATGCTGTCCCATGGTGTTGCCACCTAGATTCCCCTCCCTGTCCTGCAGATGTGCATTTTCCCTCCTAGGCCAGTCTCCAAATGACTCAGGTCCTCTCTTGAACCCAGGCTGCTGGCATGGCAGTCAGTGGCTAAAAGTTTAAAACAGAAGTAGGTAGACAAACCTAAAACTGGAAACCAGAACTACACATAGTAATGGCCCCATATTAAAAGGCATCAGGCTGGCCCTTGCAAAGTCATTTATTTCTCCTTTTGGTTATTATATCTTTCCTTTGTTTTTCCCTTGGACTTCCTTGTCCCACCCTCCCAACTCTGCTTCTTACTCTACGGCAACTCAGAACTGGCAGGAAGGTGGGGCTGACGACACCTAATGGCCAACCTGTGAGCGCCACACATTGTGTCAGCTTCAGGGGTGGCGCCATCGGTGCGTAAGCTCCACCCATCCAAAGAAAAAAGCTTCCGTGGGGTCATGACCTATAGCCGACTACCCATCTGTGATGAATGGTAAAGATATACAGAAAGATCAAGAATTATAGTAGGTACATAATTTTCATTTTTTACCACAGTGCAAGGTTTTGGCATCATTTCCTGCCACAGCTGGGTTTGCATTGTGCAACAAAGCCAATTTTGACACAAAGCTAGACTGGTACGTGCCAAAGAGGTTCTTCAGAACATATTACTTTATTGCTTGAGCATTGTTATTGTTTAAACGGCTGCAGTGGGTGGAGCCCTGCAGATGTCTTTCTATGAAGTAGAAAAAAGGAGCTATCCAGATTCCCAACGGACCAGATATAATTGGAGGCTTTGTGGAATCACACCACTAATTGAAGCAGTCTGCTGTGTTTATTTAGCTGAGAAGTGTTGCAACGGACTGTTTTGTGTGATAACTTTACTAGCTTCAGCCTGGGTACTGTTCTCTTTCCAGAAGACTTCATAGCTCATACACACGTCAACTTAATCAGCCCTTCCCAGCCATAAACTGTAATTGAGATTAAGGAAGAAGATTCACATTTGAAAAGCTGCGATCTGCAAGAATTAAAAAAAAATACAGCAGTAAATAACACACTAACTTATGTAAATCACTTAATGAGTGTTTTTTTTATATTGGTTATTCTGGTTATTGTTCATATTTTTGAAATGAATTGGTGAAAGTTAGTACAACAAACAAGGCTACTATGGGATGTTGCATGCACGCAGAGACAAAGGTCTCAATTCTGCTCACACCATGGAGAGGATGTGTGTGTGTGTGTGTGTGTGTGTGTGTGTGTGTGTGTGTGTGTGTTTTAACCCCTTTCTGGTACATTAACCTTTTCCTAGTCAGTTTGCAATTGGCTGTAATGCTATACTGTACTACTGTGTACTGTTTAGAACATGAAGCAGTGCATGTGTTAGTGTGTCAAAGTGCTTATCCTAAATACAATAAAAGTTAGGGATAGATGTATAAGTAAATAAATGCCATGTAAGACAGTGTGTGTGTTATTTTTCATATAGCAATGAAATGAGCACAGACAGTCTCTCACCTTCCACCAGCATGCAGTACACAACCATGATGGGTGCCATGTTGCCCCTCTGGGTTCACGCAGTGCTTCCGAGCATCACTCTCCTGCACATGCAGTCCCTTGCCTTTCACCAGCACGCAGTACACAGCCATTATGGGTGCCATGTCACCCTACTGTGTTCATGCACTGCTTCTGAGCATCACTTCCCTGGGCAGGCAGTCCCTCACCTTTCACCAGCAAGCAATACACAACAGGGATGGGTGACATGTTGCCCTACTGTGGTCATGCAGTGCTTCTGAGCATCTCTTCTCAGTGCAGGCAGTCTTTGACCTTTCACTAGCACACAGTACACAACTGTGATGGGTGCCATGTTGCACCACTGTGTCCATGCCATGCTTCTGAGCATCACTCCATAGTGCAGACATTATGTTACCTTTCACCAGCATGCAGTATGCCATGGTAATGGGTGCTATGTCACCCCCCCCAGTGTTCATGCAGTGCTTCTGAGCATCACTTCACAAAGCAGGCACTCCCTTACCTTTCACCAGCACACAGTGCACTACCATGTTTGGTGCTGTGTAACCCCACTGTGTTCAAGCTGTGTTTCTGAGCATCATTCCAGATTGCAGGCAGTCCCTCACCTTTCACCAGCATGCGGTACACCACCGTGATGGGTGCAATGGCACCCTATTGTGTTCATGCATTGTTTCTGAGCATCACTCCTCAGTGCAGGCAGTCCCTGTCCTTTCACCAGCACACAGTACACAACTGTGATGGGTGCCATGTTGCAGCACTGTGTCCATGCAGTGCTTCTGAGCATCACTCCACAGTGCAGGCAGTCCCCCACCTTTAACAAGTATGCAGTACACCACAGTGATGGGTGCTATGTTGCCGCACTGTGTTCATGCAGTGCTTCTGAGTATCACTCAACAGTGCAGGCAGTCCCTCACCTTTCACCAGCACATAGTACACCACCATGATGGATGCAATGTTACCCCACTGTGTTCATGCAGTGCTTCTGAGCATCACTCCACAATGCAGGCACTCTCTGACATTTCCTCAACACACAGTACAACACCGTAATGGGTGCCATGTCACCCCACTGTGTCCATGCAGTGCTTATGACCATCAATCCATAGCACAGGCAGTCCCTTACCTTTCACCAGCATACAGTACACCACGATAATGGGTGCTATGTCACCCCACAGTGCTCATGCAGTGCTTCTGAGCATCACTTCACAGTGCAGGCAGTCCCTCACCTTTCACCAGCATGCGGTACACCACTGTAATGGGTGCAATGTCACCCCACTGTGTTCATGCTGTGCTTCTGTGCATCACTCCACAGTGCAGGCCGTCCCTGACATTTTCCCAATACACAGTACACCACCATAATGGGTGTCATGTCACCCCACTGTGTTCATGCATTGCTTCTGAGAATCACTCCCCTGTGTAGGCAGTCCCTCACCTTTCACCTGCACACAGTACACCACCATGATGTGTCCCCTGTTGCCCCACTATGTTCATGCAGTGCTTCTCAACATCCCTCCCCATTGCAGACAGTCCCTCAACTTTCACCAGCACACAGTACACCCCCATGATGGGTGCAGTGTTGCCCCACTGTTTACATGCATTGCTTCTGAGCATTGCTCCCCAGTATATGCAGTCCCTTACCTTTCACCATTACACAGTACACAACCAGGATGGGAGCCATGATGCCCCACTGTGGTCATGCAGTGCCTCTGAGCATTGCTCTTCAGTGTAGGCAATCCCTACCCTTTCACCAATCCCCATTACACCACCGTGATGGGTGTCATGTCTCTCCACAGTGTTCATGCAGTGCTTCTGAGCATCACTCCACAAAGCAGGAATTCCTTCACCTTTCACTAGCACACAGTACACTACCGTGATTAGTGCCATGTTGCTGCACTGTGTTCAAACTGTGTTTCTGAGCATCACTCCAGAGTTCAGACAGTCCCTCATCTTTCACCAGCATGCAGTACACCACCTTGATGGGTGCCATGTCACCTCACTGTGTTCATGAAGTGTTTCTGACATTACTACCTTGTGTAGGCAGTCCCTCATCTTTCACTATCAAGCAGTACACCACCGTGATGTGTGCCTTGTCACACCAGCGTGTTCATACTGTGATTCTGAGCATCACTCCCCAGTGCAGGCAATCCCTCACCTTTCATCAGCATGCAGCACACCACTGTGTCATGTTGCTCCACTTTGTTCTAGCTGTGCTTCTTAGCATCACTCCACTGTGCAGGCAGTCCCTCACCTTTCACCAGCATGCAGTACACCACCCTGATCTGTGCCATGTCACCCATTGTGTTAATGCAGTGCTTCAAAGCATAACTTCACAGTGCAGGCAGTCCCTCACCCTTCACCAGCACATAGTATACAGCTCTTATGAGTGCCATGTCACCCCTCTATGTTCATGCAGTGCTTCGGATCATTGCTTCCCAGTACAGGCAGTCCCTTACCTTTTACCAACACACAGTACACAACAGGGGTGGATGCCATGATACCCCACTATGTTCATGCAGTGCTTCTGAGCATCGTTCCTTACTGCAGGTAATCCCTTCCCATTCACCAGTCCACAATACACCACAATACACCACAGTGTTCATGCAGTGCTTCTCAGCATCACTCCACAGTACACTACCGTAATCGGTGCCATGTCGCCCACTGTGTTCAAGCTGTGCTTTTGAGCATCACTCCACAGTGCAGGCAGCCCCTCACCTTTCACGAGCATGCAGTACACCACCACGATGGGTGCCATGTCACCCCACTGTGTTTATGCAGTGCTTCTGACATTACTCCCTTGTGCAAGCATCCCCTCATCTTTCACCAGCAAGCAGTACACCACCATGATGTGTGCCTTGTCACACCAGAGTGTTCATACAGTGCTTCTGAGCATCATTACACAGTGCAGGCAATCCCTCACCAATCACCAGCACACAGAACGCAACCGTAATTGGTGCCATGTCACTCCACTGTGTTCATGCAGTGCTTCTGAGCATTGTTCCTTAGTGCAGGGAGACCCTACCCATTCACCAGCATCCATTACACCACCATAATGGGTGCCATGTCACCCCACTTTATCCATGCAGTGCTTCTGAGCATCACTCCACAGTGCAAGCAGTACCTCACATTCCACCAACACACAGTATGCCACCTTGATGGGTACTATGTAATGGGTGCCATGTTGCCCCACTATATTCATGCAGTGCTTCTGAGCATCACTCCACAGTGCAAGCAGTACCTCGCATTTCACAAGCACACCTTACACTACCGTAATGGGTGCCATGTTGCCCCACTGTGTTCATACAGTGCTTCTGAGCATCACTCCACAGTGCAGGCAGTACCTCGCATTTCACAAGCACACCTTACACTACCGTAATGGGTGCCATGTTGCCCCACTGTGTTCATACAGTGCTTCTGGGCATCACTCCAAAGTGCAGGTAGTACGTCACATTTCACCAGCACACCTTACATTACCGTAATGGGTGCCATGTTGCCCCACTGTGTTCATACAGTGCTTCTGAGCATCATTACACAGTGCAGGCAATCCCTCACCAATCACCAGCACACAGAATGCAACCGTAATTGGTGCCATGTCACTCCACTTTGTTCATGCAGTGCTTCTGAGCATTGTTCCTTAGTGCAGGGAGACCCTACCCATTCACCAGCATCCATTACACCACCATAATGGGTACCAGGTCTTCCCACTGTGTTCATACAGTGCTTTTCAGCATCACTTTACAGTGCAGGCAGTACCTCACATTTCACCAGCACACAGTACACCAGCTTGATGGGTACCATGTAATGGGTGCCATATCACCCCAGTATATCCACGCAGTGCTTCTGAGCATCACTCAACAGTGCAAGTAGTACCTCACATTTCACCAGCACACAGTACGCCATCTTGATGGGTACTATGTAATGGGTGCCATGTCGCCCCACTATATTCATGCAGTGCTTCTAAGCATCACTCCACAGTGCAAGCAGTACCTCGCATTTCACTAGCAAACCTTACATTACCGTAATGGGTGCCATGTTGCCCCACTGTGTTCATACAGTGCTTATGGGCATCACTCCAAAGTGCAGGTAGTACCTCACATTTCACCAGCACACCTTACATTACCGTAATGGGTGCCATGTTGCCCCACTGTGTTCATACAGTGCTTCTGAGCATCACCCACAGTGCAGGCAGTACTCACATTTCACCAGCACACCTTACATTACCGTAATGGGTGCCATGTTGCCCCACTGTGTTCATACAGTGCTTCTGAGCATCACCCAAAGTGCAGTAGTACATCACATTTCACCAGCACACCTTACATTACCGTAATGGGTGCCATGTTGCCCCACTGTGTTCATACAGTGCTTCTGGGCATCACTCCAAAGTGCAGTAGTACGTCACATTTCACCAGCACCATTACATTACCGTAATGGGTGCCATGTTGCCCCACTGTGTTCATACAGTGCTTCTGGGCATCACTCCAAAGTGCAGGTAGTACGTCACATTTCACCAGCACACCTTACATTACCGTAATGGGTGCCATGTTGCCCCACTGTGTTCATACAGTGCTTCTAGCATCACTCCACAGTGCAGGCAGTACCTCATTTCACCAGCACACCTTACATTACTGTAATGGGTGCCATGTTGCCCCACTATGTTCATGCAGTGCTTCTCAACATCTCTCCCCATTGCAGACAGTCCCTCAACTTTCACCAGCACACAGTACACCCCCATGATGGGTGCAGTGTTGCCCCACTGTTTACATGCATTGCTTCTGAGCATTGCTCCCCAGTATATGCAGTCCCTTACCTTTCACCATCACACAGTACACAACCAGGATGGGAGCCATAATGCCCCACTGTGGTTATGCAGTGCCTCTGAGCATTGCTCTTCAGTGTAGGCAATCCCTACCCTTTCACCAATCCCCATTACACCACCGTGATGGGTGTCATGTCTCTCCACAGTGTTCATGCAGTGCTTCTGAGCATCACTCCACAAAGCAGGCATTCCTTCACCTTTCACTAGCACACAGTACACTACCGTGATTAGTGCCATGTTGCTGCACTGTGTTCAAACTGTGTTTCTGAGCATCACTCCAGAGTTCAGACAGTCCCTCATCTTTCACCAGCATGCAGTACACCACCTTGATGGGTGCCATGTCACCTCACTGTGTTCATGAAGTGTTTCTGACATTACTACCTTGTGTAGGCAGTCCCTCATCTTTCACTATCAAGCAGTACATCACCGTGATGTGTGCCTTGTCACACCAGAGTGTTCATACCATGATTCTGAGCATCACTCCCCAGTGCAGGCAATCCCTCACCTTTCATCAGCATGCAGCACACCACTGTGCCATGTTGCTCCACTTTGTTCTAGCTGTGCTTCTTAGCATCACTCCACTGTGCAGGCAGTCCCTCACCTTTCACCAGCATGCAGTACACCACCCTGATCTGTGCCATGTCACCCATTGTGTTAATGCAGTGCTTCTGAGCATAACTTCACAGTGCAGGCAGTCCCTCACCCTTCACCAGCACATAGTATACAGCTCTTATGAGTGCCATGTCACCCCTCTATGTTCATGCAGTGCTTCGGATCATTGCTTCCCAGTACAGGCAGTCCCTTACCTTTCACCAACACACACAGTACACAACGGGGTGGATGCCATGATACCCCACTATGTTCATGCAGTGCTTCTGAGCATCGTTCCTTACTGCAGGCAATCCCTTCCCATTCACCAGTCCACAATACACCACAGTGTTCATGCAGTGCTTCTCAGCATCACTCCACAGTACACTACCGTAATCGGTGCCATGTCGCCCACTGTGTTCAAGCTGTGCTTTTGAGCATCACTCCACAGTGCAGGCAGCCCCTCACCTTTCACGAGCATGCAGTACACCACCACGATGGGTGCCATGTCACCCCACTGTGTTTATGCAGTGCTTCTGACATTACTCCCTTGTGCAAGCATCCCCTCATCTTTCACCAGCAAGCAGTACACCACCATGATGTGTGCCTTGTCACACCAGAGTGTTCATACAGTGCTTTTGAGCATCATTACACAGTGCAGGCAATCCCTCACCAATCACCAGCACACAGAACACAACCGTAATTGGTGCCATGTCACTCCACTGTGTTCATGCAGTGCTTCTGAGCATTGTTCCTTAGTGCAGGGAGACCCTACCCGTTCACCAGCATCCATTACACCACCATAATGGGTGCCAGGTCTTCCCACTGTGTTCATACAGTGCTTCTCAGCATCACTTGACAGTGCAGGCAGTGCCTCACATTTCCCCAGCACACAGTACACTTCCTTGATGGGTACCATGTAATGGGTGCCATGTCACCCCCACTTTATCCATGCAGTGCTTCTGAGCATCACTCCACAGTGCAGGCAGTACCGTGCATTTCACAAGCACACCTTACACTACCGCTATGGGTGCCATGTTGCCCCACTGTGTTCATACAGTGCTTCTGGGCATCACTCCAAAGTGCAGGTAGTACGTCACATTTCACCAGCACACCTTACATTACCGTAATGGGTGCCATGTTGCCCCACTGTGTTCATACAGTGCTTCTGGGCATCACTCCACAGCGCAGGCAGTACCTCACATTTCACCAGCACACTTTACATTACCGTAATGGGTGCCATGTTGCCCCCCTGTGTTCATACAGTGCTTCTGGGCATCACTCCAAAGTGCAGGTAGTACCTCACATTTCACCAGCACACCTTACATTACCGTAATGGGTGCCATGTTGCCCCACTGTGTTCATACAGTGCTTCTGAGCATCATTACACAGTGCAGGCAATCCCTCACCAATCACCAGCACACAGAATGCAACTGTAATTGGTGCCATGTCACTCCACTGTGTTCATGCAGTGCTTCTGAGCATTGTTCCTTAGTGCAGGGAGACCCTACCCGTTCACCAGCATCCATTACACCACCATAATGGGTACCAGGTCTTCCCACTGTGTTCATACAGTGCTTCAGCATCACTCCACAGTGCAGGCAGTACCTCACATTTCCCCAGCACACAGTACACCAGCTGATGGGTACCACGTAATGGGTGCCATATCGCCCACTATATCCACGCAGTGCTTCTGAGCATCACTCAACAGTGCAAGTAGTACCACATTTCACCAGCACACAGTACGCCATCTTGATGGGTACTATGTAATGGGTGCCATGTCGCCCCACTATATTCATGCAGTGCTTCTAAGCATCACTCCACAGTGCAAACGGTACCTCGCATTTCACTAGCACACCTTACATTACCGTAATGGGTGCCATGTTGCCCCACTGTGTTCATACAGTGCTTCTGGGCATCACTCCAAAGTGCAGGTAGTACCTCACATTTCACCAGCACACCTTACACTACCGTAATGGGTGCCATGTTGCCCCACTGTGTTCATACAGTGCTTCTGGGCATCACTCCACAGTGCAGGCAGTACCTCACATTTCACCAGCACACCTTACATTACTGTAATGGGTGCCATGTTGCCCCACTGTGTTCATACAGTGCTTCTGGGCATCACTCCAAAGTGCAGGTAGTACCTCACATTTCACCAGCACACAGTATGCCATCTTGATGGGTACTATGTAATGGGTGCCATGTCGCCCCACTATATTCATGCAGTGCTTCTAAGCATCACTCCACAGTGCAAGCAGTACCTCGCATTTCACTAGCAAACCTTACATTACCGTAATGGGTGCCATGTTGCCCCACTGTGTTCATACAGTGCTTATGGGCATCACTCCAAAGTGCAGGTAGTACCTCACATTTCACCAGCACACCTTACATTACCGTAATGGGTGCCATGTTGCCCCACTGTGTTCATACAGTGCTTCTGAGCATCACTCCACAGTGCAGGCAGTACCTCACATTTCACCAGCACACCTTACATTACCGTAATGGGTGCCATGTTGCCCCACTGTGTTCATACAGTGCTTCTGAGCATCACTCCAAAGTGCAGGTAGTACGTCACATTTCACCAGCACACCTTACATTACCGTAATGGGTGCCATGTTGCCCCACTGTGTTCATACAGTGCTTCTGGGCATCACTCCAAAGTGCAGTAGTAGTCACATTTCACCAGCACACCACATTACCGTAATGGGTGCCATGTTGCCCCACTGTGTTCATACAGTGCTTCTGGGCATCACTCCAAAGTGCAGGTAGTACGTCACATTTCACCAGCACACCTTACATTACCGTAATGGGTGCCATGTTGCCCCACTGTGTTCATACAGTGCTTCTGAGCATCACTCCACAGTGCAGGCAGTACCTCACATTTCACCAGCACACCTTACATTACTGTAATGGGTGCCATGTTGCCCCACTATGTTCATGCAGTGCTTCTCAACATCTCTCCCCATTGCAGACAGTCCCTCAACTTTCACCAGCACACAGTACACCCCCATGATGGGTGCAGTGTTGCCCCACTGTTTACATGCATTGCTTCTGAGCATTGCTCCCCAGTATATGCAGTCCCTTACCTTTCACCATCACACAGTACACAACCAGGATGGGAGCCATAATGCCCCACTGTGGTTATGCAGTGCCTCTGAGCATTGCTCTTCAGTGTAGGCAATCCCTACCCTTTCACCAATCCCCATTACACCACCGTGATGGGTGTCATGTCTCTCCACAGTGTTCATGCAGTGCTTCTGAGCATCACTCCACAAAGCAGGCATTCCTTCACCTTTCACTAGCACACAGTACACTACCGTGATTAGTGCCATGTTGCTGCACTGTGTTCAAACTGTGTTTCTGAGCATCACTCCAGAGTTCAGACAGTCCCTCATCTTTCACCAGCATGCAGTACACCACCTTGATGGGTGCCATGTCACCTCACTGTGTTCATGAAGTGTTTCTGACATTACTACCTTGTGTAGGCAGTCCCTCATCTTTCACTATCAAGCAGTACACCACCGTGATGTGTGCCTTGTCACACCAGAGTGTTCATACCATGATTCTGAGCATCACTCCCCAGTGCAGGCAATCCCTCACCTTTCATCAGCATGCAGCACACCACTGTGCCATGTTGCTCCACTTTGTTCTAGCTGTGCTTCTTAGCATCACTCCACTGTGCAGGCAGTCCCTCACCTTTCACCAGCATGCAGTACACCACCCTGATCTGTGCCATGTCACCCATTGTGTTAATGCAGTGCTTCTGGCATAACTTCACAGTGCAGGCAGTCCTCACCCTTCACCAGCACATAGTATACAGCTCTTATGAGTGCCATGTCACCCTCTATGTTCATGCAGTGCTTGGATCATTGCTTCCCAGTACAGGCAGTCCCTTACCTTTCACCAACACACACAGTACACAACGGGGTGGATGCCATGATACCCCACTATGTTCATGCAGTGCTTCTGAGCATCGTTCCTTACTGCAGGCAATCCCTTCCCATTCACCAGTCCACAATACACCACAGTGTTCATGCAGTGCTTCTCAGCATCACTCCACAGTACACTACCGTAATCGGTGCCATGTCGCCCACTGTGTTCAAGCTGTGCTTTTGAGCATCACTCCACAGTGCAGGCAGCCCCTCACCTTTCACGAGCATGCAGTACACCACCACGATGGGTGCCATGTCACCCCACTGTGTTTATGCAGTGCTTCTGACATTACTCCCTTGTGCAAGCATCCCCTCATCTTTCACCAGCAAGCAGTACACCACCATGATGTGTGCCTTGTCACACCAGAGTGTTCATACAGTGCTTTTGAGCATCATTACACAGTGCAGGCAATCCCTCACCAATCACCAGCACACAGAACACAACCGTAATTGGTGCCATGCATCCCACTGTGTTCATGCAGTGCTTCTGAGCATTGTTCCTAGTGCAGGGAGACCCTACCCGTTCACCAGCATCCATTACACCACCATAATGGGTGCCAGGTCTTCCCACTGTGTTCATACAGTGCTTCTCAGCATCACTTGACAGTGCAGGCAGTGCCTCACATTTCCCCAGCACACAGTACACTTCCTTGATGGGTACCATGTAATGGGTGCCATGTCACCCCCACTTTATCCATGCAGTGCTTCTGAGCATCACTCCACAGTGCAGGCAGTACCTCGCATTTCACAAGCACACCTTACACTACCGTTATGGGTGCCATGTTGCCCCACTGTGTTCATACAGTGCTTCTGGGCATCACTCCAAAGTGCAGGTAGTACGTCACATTTCACCAGCACACCTTACATTACCGTAATGGGTGCCATGTTGCCCCACTGTGTTCATACAGTGCTTCTGGGCATCACTCCACAGCGCAGGCAGTACCTCACATTTCACCAGCACACTTTACATTACCGTAATGGGTGCCATGTTGCCCCCCTGTGTTCATACAGTGCTTCTGGGCATCACTCCAAAGTGCAGGTAGTACCTCACATTTCACCAGCACACCTTACATTACCGTAATGGGTGCCATGTTTCCCCACTGTGTTCATACAGTGCTTCTGGGCATCACTCCATAGTGCAGGCAGTGCCTCACATTTCACCAGCACACCTTACATTACCGTAATGGGTGCCATGTTGCCCTACTGTGTTCATACAGTGCTTCTGGGCATCACTCCACAGTGCAGGCAGTACCTCACATTTCACCAGCACACCTTACATTACCGTAATGGGTGCCATGTTGCCCCACTGTGTTCATACAGTGCTTCTGAGCATCATTACACAGTGCAGGCAATCCCTCACCAATCACCAGCACACAGAATGCAACTGTAATTGGTGCCATGTCACTCCACTGTGTTCATGCAGTGCTTCTGAGCATTGTTCCTTAGTGCAGGGAGACCCTACCCGTTCACCAGCATCCATTACACCACCATAATGGGTACCAGGTCTTCCCACTGTGTTCATACAGTGCTTCTCAGCATCACTCCACAGTGCAGGCAGTACCTCACATTTCCCCAGCACACAGTACACCAGCTTGATGGGTACCACGTAATGGGTGCCATATCGCCCCACTATATCCACGCAGTGCTTCTGAGCATCACTCAACAGTGCAAGTAGTACCTCACATTTCACCAGCACACAGTACGCCATCTTGATGGGTACTATGTAATGGGTGCCATGTCGCCCACTATATTCATGCAGTGCTTCTAAGCATCACCCACAGTGCAAACGGTACTCAGATTTTCACTAGCACACCTTACATTACCGTAATGGGTGCCATGTTGCCCCACTGTGTTCATACAGTGCTTCTGGGCATCACTCCAAAGTGCAGGAGTACTCACATTTCACCAGCACACCTTACACTACCGTAATGGGTGCCATGTTGCCCCACTGTGTTCATACAGTGCTTCTGGGCATCACTCCACAGTGCAGGCAGTACCTCACATTTCACAAGCACACCTTACATTACTGTAATGGGTGCCATGTTGCCCCACTGTGTTCATACAGTGCTTCTGGGCATCACTCCAAAGTGCAGGTAGTACATCACATTTCACCAGCACACCTTACACTACTGTAATGGGTGCCATGTTGCCCCACTGTGTTCATACAGTGCTTCTGGCCATCACTCCAAAGTGCAGGTAGTACCTCACATTTCACCAGCACACCTTACATTACTGTAATGGTTGCCATGTTGCCCCACTGTGTTCATACAGTGCTTCTGGGCATCATTCCACAGTGCAGGTAGTACCTCACATTTCACCAGCACACCTTACATTACTGTAATGGGTGCCATGTTGCCCCACTGTGTTCATACAGTGCTTCTGGGCATCACTCCACAGTGCAAGCAGTACCTCACATTTCACCAGCACACAGTACGCCATCTTGATGGGCACTATGTAATGGGTGCCATGTCACCCCACTATATTCATGCAGTGCTTCTAAGCATCACTCCACAGTGCAGGCAGTACCTCACATTTCACAAGCACACCTTACATTACCGTAATGGGTGCCATGTTGCCCCACTGTGTTCATACAGTGCTTCTGGGCATCACTCCACAGTGCAGGCAGTACCTCACATTTCACCAGCACACAGTACGCCATCTTGATGGGTACTATGTAATGGGTGCCATGTTGCCCCACTATATTCATGCAGTGCTTCTAAACATCACTCCACAGTGCAGGCAGTACCTCACATTTCACCAGCACACCTTACATTACCGTAATGGGTGCCATGTTGCCCCACTGTGTTCATATAGTGCTTCTGGGCATTACTCCAAAGTGCAGGCAGTACCTCACATTTCACCAGCACACCTTACATTACCGTAATGGGTGCCATGTTGCCCCACTGTGCTCATACAGTGCTTCTGAGCATCACTCCAAAGTGCAGGCAGTACCTCACATTCTTCACCAGCACACCTTACATTTCACTGTAATGGGTGCCATGTTGCCCCACTGTGTTCATACAGTGCTTCTGGGCATCACTCCAAAGTGCAGGTAGTACGTCACATTTCACCAGCACACCTTACATTACCGTAATGGGTGCCATGTTGCCCAACTGTGTTCATACAGTGCTTCTGAGCATCACTCCACAGTGCAGGCAGTACCTCACATTTCACCAGCACACCTTACATTACCGTAATGGGTGCCATGTTGCCCCACTGTGTTCATACAGTGCTTCTGAGCATCACTCCACAGTGCAGGCAGTACCTCACATTTCACCAGCACACCTTACATCACCGTAATGGGTGCCATGTTGCCCCACTATGTTCATACAATGCTTCTGAGCATCACTCCATATTGTAGGCAGTACCTCACATTTCACCTGCACATAGTACACTACCTTAATGGGTACCGTGTTGCCCCATTGTGTTTACTCATTGCTTCTCAGCATCACTCCTCCAGCCAGGCAGTCCCTTACCGTTCACCAGCACGCAGTACACAACCATGATGAGTGACACATTGGCCCACTGTGTCCATGGTGCAAAGCTGTTTATCTCCTTCAGCACCCTGACTTGTCTCCCCCTCTGGGCCAGTCTTGCCAGCCCCATCAGTCACCTTCTCTGGGACTTACCTTTTCTGGTGGTCTTGTCACAGGACCTTGAATCAGAGGTTCCTAGTCATCGGTGTGGGGCCGGTGAGAGGGCAGGCCAGCACTGTTCTATAGTCGGAGGGCTTTTCCTCCTATTTTCTCCCCTAATGGGCCCAGACATGTGTGTACTCGGCCTCCATGGAGACACCTCAGGCATCCAGGTGTGGGGTCCCTTCCCATGCTGTCCCATGGTGTTGCCACTTAGATTCCCCTCGCTGTCCTGCAGATGTGCAATTTCCCTCCCAGGCCAGTCTCCAAATGACTCAGGTCCTCTCTTGAACCCAGGTTGCTGGCATGGCAGTCAGTGGCTAAAATCTTAAAACAGAAGTTGGTAGACAAACCTAGAACTGGAAACCAGAACTACACATAGTAATGGCCCCATATTAAAAGG
The DNA here is from genome assembly GCA_016271365.2 of Neoceratodus forsteri. Classification (NCBI taxonomy): domain Eukaryota; kingdom Metazoa; phylum Chordata; order Ceratodontiformes; family Ceratodontidae; genus Neoceratodus; species Neoceratodus forsteri. The sequence continues at coordinate 550,369,266 of CM028129.1, forward strand.
TATCAGGCTGGCCCTTGCAAAGTCTCTCTCCTTAGTGCACATTAGCACAGTTCACTAAATTTGCTATAGTCAAACATGTTTGAAGCAAAGTGCAAGTGCCCCATGCATGTTTGAATATAGTCCCCAAAAGAAAAATGAGGCACTAAAATGGTCACTCAGCACAATTCACATCCCCCTACTGGCCAATTAGTGCAAATTAACACAGTTAACACAGGGGGGCAGTATAGCGTAGTGTTTTAGGGCTCTGAGCTGCAAATCTGGAGAGCTAGGTTTGAATCCCACAGCCCCCACTTGCATATACTGTGTGACCCTGAGCAAGTCATTTAACTTCCCTGTGCTCCCAGGTCGCATCTGTAAACAAGCTTTCAGCTTTGTGTGCCACTCTTTGTTAAACAATTGGAAAAAAAAATCTGCTATACTCAAACACGTTTCAAGCAAAGTGCGAATTGCCCCAAACATGTTTGAATATAGCGCCCCAAAGCAAAAATGAGGCACTAAAACATGCACTCAGCACAATTCACATCTCTCTGCTGACCAAAGAGACATACAGTATCTGGTCACTGAAAATATATAGGCTGTGATGGAGCCAACTCATTTAGGTCATCCCAGACCTGTTAGTGTTACAAAAGGTACAATCAGGACCTCACTGAAATGAGATACTGCATGTTAACTGATGTATCCTGGGTAACTACACTGTAAAAATGTATAAAAGCAGGACCCCAGTAAAAATTAGATTCAGCATTTTACCTGGGCTATTTCTACTCAATACACTGGGAAAATGTGTAAGATTAGGACCCCACTGAAAAAAGAAATATTCTAACCCCATGTAGTCTTCATATTCATAACTCTGTGCAGTCTGCCTGCTCAGTAGAACTGCAAATAGAACTATATGCTAATGATGTAATCATCATTGGCTCGTGACACACATTCAAACTGCTGCCCGCATCTGCTGCATGTTCTATCAATGTCTCAGATTTCTTACTCCGCCTCACAAGTCAAGATGCCCAGAAGATTTCCCTTAGGTCGTTTGTTAGCTATTTGTAAAGTATAAGCTATTATACTTAAATATTCTTACGACTGCCTTCATTTATTGTATTTTTCATTCTAATGATTTACTTAGTTTAGTTTATTTTAGTTTTAGCATTATTTTCTCAGTTCCTCACGGTTTGGAATAACCGCTGAGGAACCGGGTAGTTTATTTTAAGTTGTGGAACTTTTCCGTATTTTGCAATATATTTCACTGTTTAAAACTGTTTATAATTATATTCTGAAACCACTGACCCAGTTTCTTTCAACCGCTAACCCAGTCACTGTGAACCGCTAATCCGGTTCCGAGTTCAAAAACTCTCAGTTAATTTTCGGAACCGGATTGGTTCCTGAACCAACTGCAAAAAAAAAAAAAAAAAAAAGTTTTCCATTTGCGGTTGGGTTTTTTCTCCTGGAAATGGAGCTGTCAGAAAAACCTAAGAAAAAGACTGGTCCCCCAGGCTTTAAAAATTGTATTAAATGTGGGGATGTATTTGCCAGAGCAGACAAGCATGAACGCTGTGTAGTCTGTCTGGGAACCGAGCATTTGTCTTCTAATTGTGAAATCTGCAAATCTTTTCCACAAAGACAGTGGAAAAAAGACTGGAAAGGTTGCAAAAGAGAATGGATAAAGGTGCTTCTGGCTCTGACCAGCCAACACCTTCAAAATCTGCGGATGAAATCACTGTCTCTTCTCTACACATCCCTGAAAAGGGTGATTCAGGCACCTTGAAAAGGATGAGTGGGCCAGCTGACTCTCTGGTCCCCTCCAAGAAAACCAAGAAGACCAAGCACATCGAACCCCGGGAAAAACCAAAAGGGGATTCTTCTGTGCCTCACAGCCTGCCAGCTGTTGAGGACATTGGCAAGGCCATGAAGGTCATCAGGCAGTACAGGATTATATACCTACTCCAACCCTCCCTCCTCCAAGGGTTCAGGAGCATACTCCTTCCTCGTAACTCCCTTCCCAGGATACATAGAAACATAGAAGTTGACGGCAGATAAGGACCACAAGGCCCAACCAGTCTGCCCATTTATTTTTCTACCTTATAAATGTGCCATCGGCCTTTGCTCTGTCAGTGGCCTATCTATTCATACTCATTTGTATTGCTCCTTATGCCTATCCCATGCCTGTTTGAAGCCTCTGCACTGTATTCATAGCCACCACTTCTTGAGGTAGGCTATTCCATGCATCCACCACTTTTCTGTGAAAAGTATTTCTCACATCCCCTTAATCGGCCCCCTCTAATCTCATGCTGTGTTCTCTTGTCCTGCTATTTTCTTATATCTAAACATGTTAGACTCTTTCACCTTGTTAATGCCCTTAAGGTGTTTGAATGCCTCGATCATATCACCTCTCTCCCTCCTTTGCTCAAGGGTATACATATTGAGCTCCATTAATCTGTCCTCCTATGTCTTGGATGCAGTCCCTGCACCATTTTGGTTGCTCTTTTCTGGACTGCCTCAATTTGGTTAATGTCCTTGTGAAGGTGTGGCCTCCAATACTGCACACAGTACTCCAGATGGGGCCTAACCAGTGTCTTGTAAAGAGGGATTATTACCTCCCTCTTACGACTTGTGATACCCCTACTAAAACACCCTAACACCTCCCTAGCCTTACCTACTGCTTTAGAGGTCTGCTTGGATGATTTCAGGTCATCAGTGATGATGATGCCCAAGTCTCTTTCTTCCTTTGTGAGTGCTAGCAACTCCCCTCCCAGACTATAGGTGGCTTCAGGGTTTCTCTTCCCTATGTGCATGATCTTGCACTTCTTTGCACTAAATCCCAGCTGCCACTCTTCTGACCATTTTGCTAGTTTATCCAGATCTCTTCTCATTCTGCCCACCCCATCTGGATCATCTATTCTGTTGCAGATCTTGGTGTCATCTGCAAACAGACAAGCCTTACCCTCTAGTCCATCTGCAAGGTCATTAATGAAGATGTTGAAGAGGACTGGTCCCAGGACTGATCCCTGAGGTACCCCACTTGTGACTTGCATCTCTTCTGACTGTATAACATTTACCACCACTCTCTGTTTTCTGCCCGTCAACCAGTTTGCCACCCAGTTGACCAACTTCTGACCCACCCCAAGCCTACCCAGCTTATTTATCAATCTTCTATGTGGAACAGTGTCAAAAGCTTTGCTGAAGTCAAGGTAGGCGACATCAACTGCTCCCCCTTGGTCCACCACTCTGGTTACCCAGTCAAAGAAATCTATGAGATTAGTCTGACAGGACCTTCCTTTTGTAAACCCATGCTGTCTTGGATCCTGTGCCCTATGGATTCCAGGTGTTGCACTATCCTTTCCTAAGGAGTGCCTCCATAATCTTGCCCACTACTGAGGTAAGACTGACTGGTCTGTAGTTCTCTGCCTCCTCCCTGCTACCACTCTTGTGGAGCGGGATCACATGAGCCCCTTCCAGTCTTCTGGGACCTCTCCTGTGCTCAGAGACTCACTAAACAGTTCTGCTAATGGCTCTGCTAGTTTTCACCTTTAGCTCCTTAAGTACCCTGGGATGTATGCCATCAGGTCCCATTGCCTTGTCCACCCTGAGCTTAGCGAGCTCTTGTAGGACCCTTTCTTTGTGAAGGAGCAGTGCTCACCTCCTCCCCCTGTGTCCATGGCGCTGAGCTGTGGGCCCTGCCCTACCTTCTCTTCAGTAAATACTGAGCAAAAGTATCTATTTAGGATAGATGCTTTTACATGGTCCTCCTCCTCACATGCTCCCTTTTCTCCATTAAGCTTAGCAATACCCCCTCTGGACTTTCTCCTTTCACTAATGTATCTATAGAAAGTCTTGTCACCTTCTTGTACTGTTCATGCTAGTGTTTCCTCAGTTTGGGACTTTGCCTGCCTTACTGCCTACCCTGCTTCCCTTAGGGCAGTTTGGTATGCCTCCCTATCTTCATCCCGCTGTGTTCCCTTATATTTCCTGAAGGCCAGCCTTTTGGCTCTGACCTTTTCTGCTACTGTATTTGAGAACCAAAGTGGTTTCCTTCTTCTTTTACACTTCCTTTTCTGTCTAACACAATGGGATGTTGCTTCAAGTATTGCATCCTTAATGCTTGCCCACTTTGCCTGTACCCCCACCTGTGTTTCTTTTTGCCAGGGCTAGCTTAACTCTGTTGGCCATCTTATCAAAGTCAGCTCCTCTGAAGTCCCATATTTTTGCCTTGGAATGGGATGATTTAGATGTAGTAGCCAAACTGAACCATACCATGTGATGATCACTGGCCCCCAGGTGACCTTCTATTTGGAGATCTGTGATCCCTTCCCTGTTAGTCAGTACTAGATCTAGGATAGCCCTGTCTCTTCTGGGTTGTTGTACCAGTTGTTTGAGGCCCTCCTCCTGCAGGGAATCCACTATGTGTCTAGTTCTGGCAGATGTTCCTGCTGGTATTAACCAATCTGTATCCGGCATGTTGAAGTCTCCCATTATCAGAACCTCCCCTTTAGCTGTCATGTTTTGTATATCTTCTAACAGTAATGTGTCTATGTCCTCCCCCTGGTCTAGGGGCCTGTAGACAACCCCAGTTCTTATGGCTGTCCCATTTCCTGTTTCCAGGGTGACCAACAGTTCTTCTGGCTCCTTATGTATTCTGAATTTCTGTAGCTCTGATATTTTCATTGACATACAGGGCCACTCCTCCCCTTTTGCACCTCGGTCTCTTCTGAACAATACATAGCCAGGTACTGAAGTCTCCCAAGTGTGGTTACTGGTAAACCACATCTCACTAATTGCTACTATGTCCAGTTTAGCCTCTGACATTATTGCCTGCAGGTCTGGGATCTTATTTCCAGGCTGTGAGCATTTGTGTACATGATTTTCCATTGGCCAGATTTCAGTGTGTTAGTTGTTGGGTGAGGTTTGGCATTACCCCTGTGCATTGTACGGGGAGACAAACCGTTTTTCTTACCTGGTGATGCAAATGAACTGCAAACATGCTGAATCCCTGTTTGACCACTAGCTGAGGGGGGAGGAGTGTTCTTCCCATTCGACGTATGGGGTGCTGCACCCCCTCCCCATTTGCTAGTTTAAATATTCTGCAAAGACGTCAAACTTCTGCCCAATGCACTGACTCCTCCTTAGTCAGATGCAGTCCATCAAATTTAAAGAACTTTCGCTCCCAGAACTACTGCCAGTTCCCTACAAATCTGTGTCCTTTTTCCTGGCACCAGCCCTTGAGCCACGTGTTTAGCTCCCCTATCTCCCCTTCTCTGACCTTCCGTCCATCTGCCCCTCTCCCAGACTGGCAGGATCTCAGAGAAGGAGATGCCAGACGAAATGGATGATAGTTTGTCACCCAGCCTGGTCAGGTGTTCCTTGGTCTCCACAACTGACTGGCTGGCGAGATCATTAGTCCCTATGTGTACTAGGACATCAATGTTTTCTTCTGCTTTGTGAACAATTTTAGTAATGCGGTCAGTGTCTCTCCGTGCTGATGTACCTGGGAGACATCTGACCATTACCCCTGGCTGGAGATGGTATCAACTCCCGAATCATGGAGCTTCCTATGATCAGAAGTTTTTTGGATTCCCTTTTTGCTTTTTTTGTTTTGGTTCCTGATTTGGGTGAGTTTTGTTGTGCTAGCTATTGTGCCGCAGTGTCCTGCTCTGCAGTGTCTTCTGCCCTTTGTTTGATTTCAGAGATAGAGGCAGATACCTGTTTGTAGTGTTTATATGGTTTTTGGAGGTAATATGTTGGAGAGCAGAGAGTGATGGGGCACCCGATTTGCCCCTCCTAACCACTTGCCAACCTCCTGGTCCAACTACCCTCTGCGGTCGAGGTTTTTCTGTTGGATGCTGGGGAAATGGCAGGTGGTTCTTATAATGTATTTCCTCTTGAATATGAAATTTGAGGCGTGCAATCTCTGCCCATACTGCCCGGAGCTGAGCCCTACGATCTCCAATGGCCCAGCATGTAGGACAGTGTCCTAAATCCTGTAAGACTGTCCTTCTGAAAATTGTTCCACAGTACCTGCAGTTAATGATATCCATTCCAGATAAGTTGCTGGGTTTATAACCTAGTCAGAGTATTTAGAAGGAAAAAAAAAATGCAAGTAATGGTTTGATTGTGTTTTGTTGTTGTTTAACTTATTATAACAAGTTAAATTGCTAGTGCCCCTGTAAATGAGCTCACCTTGTGGATGCCCCACTGATCCGCCCCTTCCTGCTCTGCCACAGGAAATGTCACAACTGTGGTACCCTATAAAAGGAGGTAGTGTGGGGTGGTTGGGATGGGTGGTGGCTGGGCCCTTCCCGCCGAAAAGAAGAACCACGGACGAAAGAACAAGGAGGTAAGAGCAGAAACAATCAGTCAACAACAAATGCAGTAACCCTGAAAGCTTATCCTAATGTTAGATAAAACTGTAAAACCTGTAAAGCACCACCTGTAATAATTTCAGAGAAGATATACTGTAAGAAACACTTTGCTACAGAGAAAAAAAAGCAATGAAATGTTAGCAACAAACAGTAGCAATCCCTGTGAGTAAAAAATAAAAACAACACCACACAGTAAATCTGCTTAGCCAAAAGAAGTCTTAATCCTTTTCCCTTGCTCTGGTAAGGTTCTCTACTCTGCCTTTCAAGCAGTCTTGGAAGGAAAGAGCTCAGGTGAAGCTAGGTGCCTTGGGCAGCAAACCAAGTCTTCTATGGGAATTATGATGCACCAGAGGCTGATGATGGTGAGCCCATTGAACTGGTGATCTCACCAGAGCAGGAATTTGGCTCTTCCTAGACCTGAGGATTTTTCCTCACATTTTTCCTTTGTAAGGAAAATAGTGGATGCCCTTGATCTGGCTACCACTGAAGTTATAGAAGATGAGGAGGAGGCCGAAGATGGAGATCATGGAGATGATGGGGTTAACACCCACAAAGAAAATCCTTCGCCCTATAAATAAATTCTTTAAAAAAGATTTATTTAATATCCTGCAGAACCCAAATTCTGTCCCACCACACCACTGGATAAGAAGGCGGACAAGAAGTATCAGCTGGACAGACAATACGTTTACCCATTAATCTACATTGCCAAGCTTTCAAAAGAGTTGTTTAATGTCCAGAGAAATGGCCGGGTATGGATTGTGGAAGCTGGAGGTGGGAGACCCCCCTATCTTTAGTAACCAGGTCCACCTCTACGGATTTGCTCTGCGGATTTCTACTTTGCCTCAGGCACTTGGCCAGTGCTGAGGGAAGTACCCAGACGTGGGATTGAAAGGAAATTTCCCTTAAGGAGTCGAAGGCTCTAAGGTGGTTTGGGGAGCCACCACCAAGAAAATGTGGTCCACTGCCATATGGACCGGGATCGAGTGGCCGGCAGGGGAGCCGGGTCAGGGAAAAACCCAAATAGTGTACAAGTCGGGCTGTGTACCCAAAGCAGTGTGCAAGTCCAGGTTGTGTGTCTGGTGGGTTCGGAGCCTGAGGGCTGAAATGTTGAAGAAGTGTTCTGTATCTCTTATCTGCATTACCAGGAATGTAGCCCCATGGGGGTCCATCTATGCTTTGTTTGTTCAGTTTAGATAGAAACATAGACTTTGACGGCAGATAAGGACTGCTGGGCCCATCTAGTCTGCCCATTTCCCTACCTACAGGATAGGCCGCAGATCCTAGTTAACCAACAGCCTATTTCTTCCTACCCCCCACAAGAATTGCCTTATGTCTGTCCCATGCATTCTTGAATTCTCCCACAGTTTTAGACCCCACAACCTCCTCAGGAAGGCTGTTCCATGCATCCACTACCCTCTCTGTGAAATAATACTTCCTCACATTGCCCCTGAACCGCCCTCCTTCTATCTTTAAATTGTGTTCCCTTGTTCTTGCAAGTCTCTTTTTCTGAAAGATGCTACCCTCTTGGACTTTGTTGATTCCACTGAGGTACTTAAAAGTTTCTATCATGTCCCCCCTCTCCCTTCTTTCCTCAAGGGTATACATATTAAGCTCCTTTAGTCTCTCCTCCTACGGCTTCTCTTACAGACCCTGCACCATTTTAGTTGCCCTCCTCTGGACCACCTCTATCCTGTCTATGTCCTTGTGGAGATGGGGTCTCCAGAACTGGACACAGTACTCCAGATGGGGTCTCACCAACTGTCTGTACAGAGGAAAAACAACTTCCTGTTTTCTGCTGATGATGCCTCTCCCTATACATCCCAGTATACCCCCAGCCCTCCCTACTGCCTTCTCACATTGCTTGCTAACCTTAAGGTCATCTGATATGATTACCCCCAGGTCCCTTTCCTTTTGTTGTTGTTACTACCTCCCACCCATTGTGTATTCTTCCCCTGGGTTCTTGTTTCCCAGGTGCATTATTTTGCACTTCTTTGCATTGAATCCTAGCTTCCATACTTTATGACCATTCCTCCAACCTTGCCAAGTCCTTTTCATCCTTTCCACGCCTCCTTGTGTATCAACCCTGTTGCAGATCTTTGTGTCATCTGCAAAAGGCATATTTTCCTTCCAGTCCCTCTGCAATGTCACTGATGAAGACATTAAAAGGACTGGACCCAATACTGAACCCTGCGTACCCCACTAGTAATCCCCATTCTTCAGAGTGGACTCCATTTACAATTACCCTCTGTGTCCTGTTCTCCAGCCAATGTTTTACCAGGCTACCACCCTGGGACCCACTCCCAGGCTGGTTAATTTGACTAGTAATCTTTTGTGTGGGACTGTGTCAAATGCCTTGCTAAAATCTAGGTAGGCCATGTCCACAGCCCCTCCCTGGTCTACTACTTTGGTCACCCAGTCAAAGAAATCTATTAGATTTGTCTGACATGACCTTCCCGCTGTGAACCCATGCTGCCTTGGGTCCTGTGCTCCACTGGCTTCTAGGTACCAACTCAACTCAACTAGATGTGAATAAAAGCCACACTTTAGAATCCCATTCCTGGTATTGGACATTATAGTTATTGCTTCCTGTCTTCGGATTTACTTGGGTGCCCCTGTGCACAGTAGCCAAACCTAGGCCCCTTGTGCCGAGTAACCTAGTCCTCCCCGAACCCAGTCCCCACCAGGTACTGCTGTCAGCTTCAACAGCATACCACCTGCCATTTTGCAAAAAGGCAGGGGTCCGGGGGTTACACAAAGGCACCTCATCAAGAGAGCAATACATCACAGCAAACAAAACAGTATAGTACATAACACTTAGATTAAAAAAGCAACCAGTGTTACAGGAATTCACTGGTGGTACAAACTTGGTAATAGGTAGATCACAGTAGTCATAATATAGGTATACGAGTACCACGTCAGGTAGCAGCCAGGGATATTTTATTACATTAGTCAGCAGATGTTGCCTGAGACCCCAGGCATATACAGCAAAAGCAGACAGGGCAAACCCAGCCTAGGGGTGAGGGTAAGGGGCAGGTGGGGGATTATGTGCAGTTGCAGCAGCGAGTGCTTGTCACATGGCTTCTGAGGGAGACCTTGAAAGGACCAAGCTTAGTGGAGTCAGCTACGTTGGCTGGGAGGGAATTGAACCAGGAGGGAGCCTGATAGCAAAAGGATCTCTGGGCCATAGAGGTCCTTACCCTGGGGACAATAAGGGAGGTTTTGACAGTGCTGCGGGTGGAAACTGAGAGGGAGGCATGCTGTAGGGAGGTGGCAACCCTGGGGGGGGGAGCCCTAGCAGGGTCTTTTTTACAAGAAGGCAGGTTTGGAAGTGGAGTCTTTCTTCAAAGTTGAGCAAGTTGGTGGTGGAGTGCAGCAGGCACATGTGGGTGCACCTAGGGGCTCCCTGCATTAGCCTGCAGGCCTTGTTTATAGAGAGCTGGATTCTTGCAAGCGCAGTGTTGTCAACTGCAGCATAGATGGGCAGCCCATAGTAGATTAGCGACAGGACAGAGGAAGTGATTGCCAATCTAAGGGCCTCTTGTGGTAGGCAGTCCCTATGGCCGTATAACAGTCCAATCTTGACATTGGTGGCAGCAGAAAGGGCATTGATATGGGAATGGAAGGAAAGTGCCAAATCAAAGGTAATGCCCAGATACTTGTAGGAGGAAACCTGCTCAATGGGGTTTAGTGTGCTAGGCAGTATCACGGAAGGGGCACCACTGGCTTTGCTTTGGCGATGTGAGAAAAGCATAGCTTTGGTCTTTTTTAGGTTCAGGACTAGCCTTCGTGATGTGAACCAATGCTCAGCTCTATCAAAAGCTTGTTGGAGGGTGGCCTGGAGTGTGCTGGGGTTGGGGTCAGAGGCGAAGAGCACAGCATCATCCGCGTAGAGGAGGATCTTACTTGGGCAGGCAGGGGGAGGGAGCTGAGGTAGAGACTGAAGAGGAGAGGGCCTAAAATGGAGCCCTGTGGAACTCCAGAATGGACAGGTCATGTGTCAGATAGGGTGCTATTGATTTTTACACACTGAGTTCTGGCAGAGAGGTAGCTGGTGAACCATGCAAGGGGGCCGGTGAAGAAACCAAGGCATCTGGGGGAGTCAAGCAGGAGGGGATATCAAACCATGTCAAAGGCCTTGGCGAGGTCAATGAACACGGCACCGGCAGGACTTCTAACATCAAGAGCAGAGTGCAGGAAGTTGGAGAATTTAAGTAGCACGGTTGTGGTGCTGTAACCTGCATGAAAGCCATGCTGTTCAGGGCACAGGATATTGTGCATGGCCAGGTATTTGGCAAGCTTGTTGGCAACTACTTTTTCAAGGGCCTTAGAGAGTGGGGGGAGGATGGAGATAGGTCAGTAGTTACCCAGGGTTGCGCGATCGTCACTCTTTAGGATGGGAGTGATGATGGCAGTTTTCCATGTGCTGGGGAACTGCCCCAGGCACAGAGAGTGGTTCAGCAGCTCAGTAAGTGGGACCAGGATAGCATCCCACATCAGACGAAGTAGCTTAGTGTCCAGTAGGTCAGTGTCAGGGTTGTTACTACTAATGGCTTTTTGCAGAAGGGGTCTAGCCTTCAGTGGGGAGATGGTACATAGATAGAAAGAAGGTCTACGAAGAGTGCGCAGGGGTGCTACTGGGATGGGGTCAAAGAAGTTACTATGCAGGGCTGAACTCAGGTCAGAGAAAGTGTGGTTTAGGCAGTCTGCAATGCCAAGGGGGTCAGAGCAGACAGTTCTATTAAAGGAGAGTTGAGAGGGGGGTGGGGAGCGGGATTTCCCAGTCAACTCTTTTACATTGTCCCAAAAGTTCCTAGCTGACCCCCAGGAGAAGACAAGAGCAGTTTGGTAGTACTGGGCTTTGGCCTGTCGAATGGCCCAAGTACACTTATTGCGCTCGGCATTGTACGCTTGCCTATCAGCTGGCTTGCCAGATTCCATGGCAATGTGCCATAGGTTGTCTCTCATTTTAAGTTTGTGAAGGAGGGAGGGGGTAACCCAGGGCATGCTTTGTTTTTTGGTGCGATTTCTAGTGAAGGGGGTATAGAGGTCACAGGCAGTGTTAGAAGTACGAGTGAGAAAATCCAGTGCCTCGTCTATGGACAGTGCAAGTCTGATTGGGGACCAATCCAGTTGTGAGAGGTACAGTTTAAGGCAGTGCAGGCCACCTGAGAGTAAGCAATGTCGCTGAGTGGTATGTGGTGCAGGTTTGCTGTTGGTAGCGGATCATGAGAATACAACTGGGGAGTGGTCACTAAGTGAGTTGGAAAGTACACTGATACATAACTAATTACATCTTGTACCACTGTGGGAGAGTGTATGCATTGTTACTGTGTGTTCTGCAGCATTATTCTACCTTTTTAACTGGTTTAGACACTGTTTAGTGGGAGCCCTGGTTACAACAGACCAGGAAGAGAGATGGTAGTTCGGCACATGAGCAGCTGAACTACAACTGTCTAGGCATTCAAACCAACAATTTTTTAGATACTTTGGGTGATTCTCCTGACTGAGTCACACAGGAAGAGCTCAGTTGGGTGATATTTTGCAGCAGAGTTAATATTTATATTCTTTTGACAAACTGTGGGGCTGACCTCGAGTAAACAATTTCTAGGTTAAGGCATGCTATTTAACCTGACTCGCTGCGAGTGTTGTGTGACTAATTACATCTTGTGCTACTGTGGGAGAGTGTATGCACTGTTACTGTGTGTTCTGCAGTGTTAGTCTACCTTTTCAACTGATTTAGACACTGTTTAGTGGGAGCCCTGATTACGATAGACCAGGAAGAGAGACGGTTGTTCAGCACATGAGCAGCTGAACTACAACTGTCTAGGCATTCAAACAAACACTTTTTTAGATGCTTTTGGCAATTCTCCTGACTGAGTCATGCATGAGGGGTCAGTTGCGTGATATTTTGCAGCAGAGTTAATATTTTAATTCTTTTGACAAACAGTGGGGCTGACCTCGAGTAAACAACTTCCGGGTTAAGGCACGCTGTTTAACCTGACTCGCAAGTGGGGCATGTGTCACACACATGGAGAAGCACACAGAGACATGCGCGTTGAGCGCGTGTCAGCTGTGTCCACTGGAGAAGCTGGTAAACAGGCCTGAGAGGGTTTAGGCAGTGGGTAAGTGAAATCAGTGCTAGTAAGCGACTGTTGAACTGGTGGGGTTGCATATACGAGCAAAATGTCTCAAGGAAAAAGTAAAAGGAGTAAAGCCAAACAGGTGTGTTCAGAATGCAAGATGTATACAGAGGAGCCTGTTAATAAAGATTTTACTTATGATAAATGTTTGTTGGTCACTATGCTACAGGGGGAAATCAGGCTATTATTAACAAGGCTTGAGACCAAAAAGGAAATCGAAATACAGTACTTGAGGAATACATTGATGGTGTGGCTCAACGTGTTCTAGAGGCATCACTTTCTGACACAGAAAAAGCAAATGAACAATTGGAGAATGTAACGGCCAATGATAATGAGCACTGGGTGCAAACAAAACACAATATAGAGAAATCTGCCCAATAATACCTGCTAGTTCCCCTATACTGCTGCACAATAAATTTGAACTACTTAACCAGGAGTCTGAAATTATAATGGGTGTCCATAACACTCCTGATAGCCTGAATTATGTACAGCATGACCTTCCATTATTGGACTCAGAAAAATAGAGCTAGGATATTTTTAGAGGCATACAAACAAGGGACATAGTGGTAATTGGGGATTCCATTACTAGGGGTATCGACTCTGCAGTTTGCAATGGACAAAAAGCTAATACAACAGTTAGTACTCTCCCTGGGGCTAAAATGAGTGATGTCCCAAGATTATTGGATGGGCTTTTAGAAGGCACAACTAATCCCCTGGTAGTTTTACACATGGGTACAAATGATGTTAACAGAACTGAATTCTATGTATTCAAGACTAAATTGACTAAGATAGTTAGCAGGATTAGGAAGAAAAAAGGGGAAGTTATCATTTTGGGTATTCTACCAACATTTGCTCATCATGCTTATAAAAATGGGGCAATTTTTGACATTAACAAATGGCTGAGACATTTATGTAAAATAGAAAAGATAGGTTTTATGGATAACTTCATTACCTTCAATAGGAAATCCCTATTTAAACCAGATGGGCTCCACTTAAACTATGCTGGAACTAGAGTACTTAGCAAAAAAATCAACGAGGTCATACAGTTCCATTTAAACTGGCAAACGGGAGGGGGTATGGTGACAAATTATAACGTCACCACCAACTGCCCTTTGAGGGTCAAGAAGTTTTCAGAATGGAAGGGGGTCCTTATCAATGCTAGAAGTCTAGTGAAAAAGTTTGAGGAGTTTAAAATATTGCTGACTTCCCAGAATATCCAACTTGCTTTGATTACAGAAACTTGGTGGGACGAAAAAGACACCTGGGCAAAATCTGTGCTGGGATATAATCTATATTCCAAGTCTAGGGCACATAGGAAGGGAGGTGGTGTGGCTCTACATTCATGAATCTATAGCTAGTGAGGAATTGTATAAAGATGGGGCGGATCTAGAGACCCTATGGATCAAATTACTTCCCCAGGATGGAGCTAAGCTTATTATGGGTTTGATTTATAGACCTCCCTCTATATCAGAAGTGAACGATAGGGCCTGTTGAATCAAATATGTAGCCTAGACCCAGCTGATAGAATTCTAATCTTAGGGGATTTGAACGTGCCCAATATAGATTGGAAGACATGGCAGGGTACCAATAAAACAGACATGTCCTTTTGGGAAGCCTTAGATCAAATTGGTTTGGAACAAAAGGTATGTGATAGCACAAAAGGTAGCAACATCCTGGATGTTATTCTAGCTAATATGGGTAACACAATTGATGACATTTGTGTGAATACCCCTTTGGGCAATAGTGACCACTGTACGGTTCATTTTAGTATCAAGGAGCCGGGTTCAACAACTAAACTTAATTTCAGCAAGGCTAACTTTGCCCAGTTTAGGATGGAATTTTCTCTCTGGGATTGGGGTATTGATTTTCAAAATTGCTCTGCAAATGAGATGTGGGACCGGTTACTTGTATTATTAAAAGCCTACATAAAAAGTATATACCCAGTATCAATAAATATAGTATAGGAAATAGAAAACCAGGTTGGCTCAATTCCTCCATCAAGAGGCTGATAAACAAGAAGAACAGAATGTTCAAAAAATACAAAAAGGATAAAACAGAGTCTAATTATCTGGCTTTTAGGGAAACTACTGCCCTAATTAAATCAGCAATCAGGAAAGCAAAAGTACAGCTAGAGGTATCATTAGCTTGCAAAGTTAAAGATAACAAAAAATCTTTTTTCCCTATATTAATAGTTTAAAAAATAGTTCAGGCACTATAGGTCCCTTTAAGGATAACATCAGCTGGACCGTGTCAGGAAAGGAAATGACAGATATTCAAAATAATTATTTCTGCTCTGTTTTTAACATCAATGCCCTGACCCCATACAGAAATAGTGAACTGCCATCCCCAGGATCTATGTTAATTGACCCTAAAGATGTTTTGGATAAATTGTGTAATTTGGATATTAATAAATCACCAGGGCCGGATAATATCCACCCTAGGGTGATACACGAGCTGTCCAATCTCCTGGCAGCACCCCTCACCCCATTTTCCAAGCCTCCTTAGACAGAGGTGAAGTCCCTGAAGACTGGAAAGTTGCAACCGTATTCCCCCTTTTAAAAAAAGGGCCTAAGACCATTCCTTCAAACTTTAGGCCAGTAAGTCTGACGTCACTTATGGGTAAAGTACTGGAAAGTATATTAAAAGATAAAATCTTGGTCTCACTCGAGGAGCATAATTTGACAGATCCATTACCGCATGGTTTTACTAAGTCTAGGTCATGCCAGACCAACTTCCTCACTTTCTATGAGAATGTTAACAGGGAACTGGATATGGGAAACTCGGTCGATGTTGCCTTTATGGATTTTGCAAAGGCTTTTGATAAACTGCCACACTACGAGTTATTAGCTATTTTGAAGGAGTATAAATTGGAGACAAACCTAATCTGCTGGATATCTGACTGGTTTCAGGGTAGGAAGCAAAAGGTTGTAATAAAGGGTGTGTTGTCAGACTGGGCACCATTTACTAGTGGGGTACCTCAGGGCTCAGTTTTAGGACCATGCCTGTTTAATATCTATATTTCTACTTTAAAAATAAATGACCCTAATATTTGGCTTTCTAAATTTGCAGATGACTGCAGAGTGGGCGCAGTTGTCAATAATCCGTCTGAGGCATTATCCCTACAAGCAGCTATTGATAATATCCTGACATGGACTGAGCCAAACAGACTGTCATTGAATTTGGCAAAATGTAAGGTTATGCATTTGGGGAACAGGAATAATATGACAGTATACAAAATTGGGAAAGATATGTTAACAGTCACTCAGGAAGAAAAGGACTTGGGAACAATGATTACCCCAGACCTTAAATTTAGTTATCACTGCAACATCCAGCTTAGAAAAGCAAACCGTAACTTAAATTACACCCTAAGGCACATATCTAGCTGGGAAGAGAATGTTTTGATCCCTTTATTTAACACCCTGGTTAGACCTCACCTAGAATACTGTGCTCAAGTGTGGTTCCTGTATAAAAAGGAGGATATACTTAGATTGGAAGGGGTACAAAGAAGAGCCACTAAAGCCATTACTGGGCTCACGACTCAACCATATAAAGAAAGGCTGGAAACCCTGAACCTTTATTCACTCCATTATAGAAGGCTCAGGAGAGATATGTGCATGCTCTACAAAACAATTGGAGATACAAAATTGCACGAAGAGCTAGCGATCACATTTAAATCTAGCTGGTGTCGTGCCAGGAAACATAAAAAACAACTCCTACAGCCGAGGTGGAACTTAACAATGAGAAAATTTTGGTTCCGTCATAGGGTAATCTCATCTTGGAATGATCTCCCATCCACAGTAGTGAACAGCCCTAATATGGGAATCTTCAAGTCTAGACTTGACCTGGTTTATAGGGACAGAACCACTGAGTTCTAAATATTTGGGATCAGCAAGCTATAAGGATGAAAGTCCATAATGCTTGAAACTTCCTACGATTCCGATGATTCCTACGATCGCGCACCCTCTGGGGGCAGTTGGTAATGGTGCTGTCCAGGAGGGTGCTGGTGCCAGAAGAGGGGTTGAATCTAGTTGGGGTGGAAACAAGCTGAGACATGTCAAGGGCGGCAAAGATATCTCTGGTTTGGGAGGCCGTGGCAGAGAGCCAGTTGATATTCAGGTCACCAACAATTATCTGGGCCATTTTGGGTGGTAGGCCAGAGAGGTAGTCAGCAAGCACCTGAATGGCAAGGTCTTGCTTTCTGGTGGGGAATATAGGCAACGATGAGAAAGAGTGGGCCCTTACCAGGGTTGGGGGAGATTTTTAGCGTGAGGGCTTGCGTCCCATTATCAAGCTTGGATGGTGGAAGTGCATGTCCAAGGAGGGAGTCACATATGTAGACAGCACAACCACCTCCATGCTTACCCACCCAATCTTCCCTGAAAAGGGTGTAACCAGGGAAGGAGACAAAGAAGTCAGGGGTGGATTTGTATAACCAGGTTTCGATGAGCGTAACAATGTCCGGTTGGTGCTGAGTAACCCAGAATTGGAATGCAGCAGCCTTCTTAAGGAGGCTGCAAATATTCATGGAAGCTATGCGGAGTCCTTGAGCCTGGGCAGGCTTGTTCATAAGGTTGGGCACAGGGCCAGGGTTTGGATGAATGTTACCTGATAGAAGCAACAGGAGGGTGATTAGGCGGACCAAGCGTGGTAGTGGATTGTGGCATCTCCCCTTGCGACTGGACACGGGGCGGATGCTGGGCTGCAAGGGGTGGGTAGAGTATGAAGGGTGGGGGTGGGAAAGGCATAAAGGAGAAGAGACCAAGGTATGAGTGGGAAGTAAGAGGTAGCAGGGGTGGAAGTGTGGGGGGGTACCAAGAGGGGGAGGTGGTCGAGCATCGGGTGGTCTAGTAGAGGTGTTGTAGATAAGAGGGAGGTACTATGGGTAGAGGGAGACAGTCCTAAGTGAGGTGGGGCTGGTGTAGGAAGTAGGAGGAGGACCATAGTCAATGTCAATGCACTTGATCCCGGATGCATTGAGGACGATAAGTTAAATTTGAGCATGAGAGAGGATCACCCCTTTAGGAAATTACAGGAAGGAGAACCCCTTTAAGGAGTTGCTATAATTGACTAATGTGAGGGGGGGCAGGGATCACTGGGGAAGTGTATTTAAGAAAGGAGGGAGAAGGGGGTTGGGGACTGGGCAAAAAAAAATGTCCAGAGAGCAGTACAGCAAGGCAGAAGCCGAGCTGTGTTTTGAAAAAGGTGCCTTGGGTGCTTGCTTTCTCAATGGGGATCTGCAGCATCCAATCAGGAAGTGGCCACAGTCCCCAGGAGCCAGTCCAGTTACAAGGATTGAAGCCTGACAGCTCCGAGCTAGGAGCTGACCAATCGTACCTGCTTTCCTTGGTCAGGGGGTGGTGCGCTGGATGCAGAGGTCCGGCCGCCAGCAGGTAGCAGCGCCAGAGCCACTCGGCTGAAGTGAAGAGCTTGGTTTGGGCTTGTGGCTAAAAAAGAGCAGAAAAAAAAGGCGGGCAGTTAGTTAAAAAGTCAAAGACAAAGCTCAAGTAAATTGGTGGGAGAGCCCTGGGCAATTTAGTGCTCAGGGCAGAAGTAGGTGCAAATAGTGGGAGAGAAAAGGTTCCTGTGGAGAGGTCTGGTCAAAGGTGCCAGGTGGGAATTTAGCAAAACAAAAGGCTGGTTCAGGAGGTTGATTGTGGGGGGGGGGGCCTTGAATGAGAACAGGGAGAGCTGGAAAGGAGGCATGTGGTGGAGAGGACTCAGGGTAGTTTGGAATGGGTACAGAAGATGGCCAAAAATGCCAGGCAGTATTTACAGAATGTGCTGATTCAGGGGGGTGTCAGGAGAGGGAATCAGGGGTCCAGTAGATACCAGAGAAACAGTGTGGGGAATAGAGAGAAAGAAATGCAAAAGGGAAAAAGCAAGAGAAAGAGGGAAACAAAGAAGACAGTCCAAGGAGGAATGAGAGGAACCGTGATGGGAAAAGAGTGTGGCAGAAAAACAGCAGGGAGTAGTTAATTGTTCAAGCTATTCTACAATACTGGGCAATTAGCTCAGCAGAAAAAATTCAGTAGTACAAGCAGTAAGCTATATAGAAGTCATGCAGTCAAAGTTCACTACAACACTGCTATAGTCTGGAAGGCAATTCCTACATATATAGTGCAATAGTTTAAAGGTAACATTTTTAAGCAGTAAAAATATTCAGCAGTACAAGCCATAAGCTACATATAAGTCAGGCCTAGCTAGTACAGCAGGCTAAACAGCAGAAAATTCCAAGAAGAGATAAAAAAACAACATTTCCATATGAGCAGTAAATTCAGCAGAAAAAAAACTGTCCAGAGAGCAGTATAGCAAGGCAGTGGATGAGCTGTGTTCTGATGACCTAGTAGAAACAGCAAGATTTGGACTAGAAGCATCCAAATACCAGTTCCAAATGGCAGCAGATGCCAATGATAATGCTGCTAGGTGGATGGCTTTGACTGTAGCCCTGAAAAGGTTGGCATGGCTAAGGGCTACTAATTTGACACAGGACACCCAGACTAAGGCCATGGATTTTCCTGTGCAAGACCACTCTCTCTCTCTTCGGTAAGCATACTGAAGAGTATATGAAAAAGGTGGATGAATATAAAGCCACCTATAAGAGTAATTCATCCAAAGAAAGCCCTTCCACCTCATACAGGCCTTGTGGAAATGGAGGTAGAGGAAGGTCCCCATATGGTAGGCCCTTCTATCAGGCTCAAGCTGTTCCACAGTTGCAACCCTACCAACAGCAGGATGGGTATTACAGGGCCAGAGGTAGGAGGGGTTCCAGAAGAGGTTCCCACTCCACTCAGGCACAGCCTAAACAAAATCCCTGACTTCATTGTCAAGGCCGCCTCCCTGGTACCAGTTGGGGGCAGACTGATTCACTTTTTCCAGGCCTGGAAGGCCATTACCACAGACAAGTGGGTTTTGGAAATAGTGAGTCAGGAACTGTCCCTGAGCTTCAAGTCTCTTCCTCCTCTAAAATCAAGGCTGTTCAAACCAGCTTCTCTTTAGGAGAGGCAGCTTCTGGGAAAAGAGGTTCAAACCTTGTTCCTCATAAAAGCAGTGGAGCCTGTACCAAAGCTTCAGAAAGGAAGAGGCTTTCATCCTCGGTACTTCCTCACCAAAAAGAAAAATGGGGAGTGGTGGCCTATTCAAGACTTCAGGTATCTAAACAAGAATCTTGTAAAACCAAGGTTCAAAATGGTTACACTGTCTTGGATCATGCCAGTCATTCAAAAAATGAGATTGGCTGGCGTTTCTGGATTTAAAGGATGCTTATTTTCACATCCCTATAAGGGAGTCTCACAGAAAGTATCTCAGGTTCAGAATCCCTTCAGGGTCACTACCAGTTTTCAGCCCTGCTCTTCAGTCTCACCTCAGCACCCAGGGTATTTACAAAATGTCTGGAAGTGGTAGTTGCATATCTACGAAGGCTGGGAATTTCAGATCTTCCCATGTCAGTCTTCACCATTCATTACTGCTGGGATGTAAGCCGGAAGCATGCACCCGCTACGGGAGTTTTTTCGTTTTTTTTTTTTGGGGGGGGATGGAGGAGTCGGCACCGATGGCTCCGCCCACAAGAGTGACACAACATGTGGTGCATGAGGGGTGGCAGTTAGGCGCCGCAGACTCCTCCTCCATCCCAGTTCTGTTTCTCCTGCCATCAAGGCTGCACCTGCTGTGTGAGTTAGCATTTCATAGTACGCCATTAGGCCTACCTTGTTGACACCGTCTTTTCGACGACTCCTCATCCCAGTTCTACATCCCGACGCCATTTCTGGCCGGTAAGTTGGTTCCAATTATTTGTTTAATGGCACCAGGATCTTTTGCTGTGTTTTATTTTATTTTGTATCATGTCTGGTTCAGGAGTCGAGCGTAAATCGAAAGCGGGACGCGCCCCCTATACGTCGGGGCTCCTGTGGCCGGCATTTTTCCGTGACGGACTGGCATGATGTTTGCCTCCGGTGCCTAGGACCTAACCATGATTTGGATAGATGTGACACCTGTTTTTCCATGGATCACCATGTTCTGGAAATCTGCACTTTTAAAGTCGGCAGGGCTCCGCCGCATTTCGGAGGATGACATCGCTCTCGGGCCTCCCAGGCCAGGTCTTTAGACCCTTCCTCCGGGTCCCCTCCCAGATCTATACGGTCTGGTGAGGAGGAGACCTCCTCATCTTCAAGCCTTGCCGAGGAGGAGCCTTCTTTTGCAGCACTGGAGGAGCGGCGTGGCCCCTCCCGGGGTCGTGTCGTCGATGCCACCTCGGCAGTCACCTCTCCTGAGGTGCAGGCTCCCCCAGTGTCACAGCCCAGGGTTGCTGAGTCCAGCACTGGCAGACCCTCGAGACTGCCTTGTGGCGCCGCTTCGGATCCTGGTGCTGTTCACGGCGCCGGTGATTGGGGTGGTACCGCATGCGGTGCCGGTTCAGTTCTCGGCACCGCTTGCGGCGCCGGTGACCTGCGTGGCTCCGTTGGTGGTGCCGTCTTAGGTTCCAGCACCATGCGCAGTGCCGGTGGCCCAGCCAGGCCGTGGATAGGTCGGCATTGGGTTCCAGGACCATGGGAGGTGTGGTGGGAATGGCTGGCGCTGCTGGAGATGCCAGCACTGTTCATGGCACTGTCCCTCAGGGTGTTCTCAGGGTGGCCAGTACTGAGGTCCTGCTGGTCAACTCCTCTTCAGAGGGTGTCAACTCAGATGTGGACCCGGATTGGCTGCCCAATTCCTCAGAATCAGAGATCTCTGTGGAACACGGTGTCAGACGGCCCAGCGCCCCCATTCCTGAATCTCCACAGCAGTCTGCCTCTGAGGATTCCCAGGCCGGGGGTGGCCTGGGATCCATTGGGGAGGACAGCTCAAGGGTTGGGGAGGGGACTATCCCCAATGGAGCACCATGGCAGCTGCCAGCCTTGGTGCTGCTGCACCTTCCCAGGTGGGATTGGAAGCCCTGGCTTTGGTGGCCTCCCTTGGGGGGCCTCTGGATCAAGGGACTCCTTCACTGGGGTCAAGGAGGAGGGCATCCTCGGAGTCTGAGGGGTTGAGGGGTCGGGGCGGGGGCGGCACTCCTCTGCCACCCCACAGGGTGTAGGGAGGAGTCGTAGTGCCGAGCCCTGCCTCTCCTTCTCAGACTCCGGGGTCCCCTCCGGTGGCACCACCGAGGGTTGCCCTTCTGGACTCATGCAACCCCAGGTGTGTCACAGGGGAGATTCCCCGTCTGGGCTCTTCCGGAGTTCGCATTCCCAGGGTTCCGCCACGTGACCTGGTCTGATCTCAGGGATCCCTCTAGCTCGGGCACCGTTCCCTGGATTCCAGAGCCCTAGCAGAGGACAGCCACCTCCTTGTAGGTGCCCTTCCCCCATTCCTCTGCAGCCACCCCTCTCTCCCAGGCCACTTGGGTCCTACAGGGCCTTCATCCTGGGAGACATTCAGAGGCACTGCAACAGCCTTCCCGTCACACATTAGGTACATGCATGAACGGGTCTTTCTCCTGTCCCCACCACTGCAGGAGTCTTCTGAACATTCGAGTTTCCTATCCTCCTTGACTCCCTCCTTGGAGGGAGAAGAACCTACTATTCACCTCTCTTCCAACGCTGATTTCACTGAATATCAGCATTTTCTCTCGAGGATGGTTTGGGATCTCCATATTTCTTTTGTCAGACGGGACAATACCGAGTGGGAGATGCACGAATTCCTCAGTGAATTCAGTGCCCAGCATCTGGTGGTGCCATCCTGGCCTATTCCTTTCCAGGAAGCCTCTCTCCACACCTGGCAGTCTCCAGCTGAACCTTTCCCAGCCCCAGCAGACTGCAGGAGGAGGTATTGTGTTCCATTGGAGCCTTTAGGTTCTCTCTCTCCCTAACCCTCCCTTGGGCTTGATATTCCTAGAGACCCCTTCCTGGGCATCGGCGCCTGGCGTACAACCGACCAACGAGCTCGGATTCCCTACAATTCGACCGGTGGGGGCGAAGAGTTTTCTCTTCTTCTCATATGATGTTGTGCATTGCATTATATCAGGCACACCATGCTGCCTATAACAGGCACTTGTGGTCAATGTTGGCTCAGGTGCTAGCATCGATGCCTGATTTGGAGCAATTTTGACAAGTCATTGCCCTCTCCACCATAGGCCTGGAACTGGCAAGGCACCAAGCAAGGGCATCTTATGACACCAATGAGGTGGCTTCCAGGCTTGCGAGGACAGCGATCTGCATTAGGTGGATGGCGTGGCTTCATCTATCGAGATTGTGCCCTGGCTCAGTGTAGGGTGAGTGGCTCCACTTCCTCGGGCATGACCGCCCTTTTCCACCAGGGCTAGGAGGCTTCTGCAGGGGCTTCCTCCATCCCCTCATCTTCAGGGGACACCTCCTAGCTCTTCTCAGCCTTAGGCTTCCAGTCTAGTACGGCCAGGGTCTCTTCTTCCTGTTTCCCACCAGCAGGAGGCTGAGGGTCCTGTTCCCTCAGGGTTGTGCTAGACACACTTTGGGGGGCTTGGTACTCACCCAGCAATAATGAATGGTGAATACTGACAAGGGAAGATATGAAAATTACGTACCTACTGTAATTCTTGGATCTTCTCTTGTATCTTCACCATTCATTACTGAATCTCACCCACCTTCCCCTCATGGGCCTCATTTCTTGGGCATCTCCCTTGCCCTGCATGCCCTCTTCCCCTTCCCCTCTCATGGCCACTGGGGCCTAAATCCCCTGCTCCTCAGGGCCTTCTGTTCTTCTCTCAAAGAACAGCAAAGGATTGGAGAGGGAGGAGAGCGAGTGGAGCTTAGTCTTTTCCTTCTGAGGGAACTCTTTCTGATTTTCCTTGAAGGTGTTCCTTTGGGCACCTTTCCTTCAGGCCAAGTTAGTTCAGTCACCAGCCAACAGGGCTCGTTTCTTTAGGCAGTCCTCTCCTTTGGTTCTCGGACCTCGCTGGTGTCCCTGAATCTTGTTTATGCCAGTCCAGGGCTAATTAACGGCTGCTCTAACCCAATTTGAAAATTGCCTTCTTGAACTGGTGGTCTGGTTTCTCTTGGCCCCTGCCTTCCCCAGGGAGTCAGAATGAGTTTCCTTCTCTGCCTCTGTCCACCTTTCCAAGAGGTTGCCCTCTTTTAGAGCTTCCTTCCCCCCCCAGCACTAACACATGTCAGTGTGCTAGTGGGGTCTTTTTCCCCTCTACCTAGTTGGGGGCTCTCCTTCCCAGAACAGATGATCTGCCTTGGCAATCTGTGAGCTCTCAGCTTGAGTGATGGGTAATGGGATAGCGGGATGTGTAGGGAAATCTGCCTCTCTTGTACCAAGCTGTGCAGAAGGTTCAGTTGAACCATCTAGACCAGTTTTGTTGGAAGGGATCCTTGCTCCTTTGCTTTAAGTTCCGAGCTGATAAGCCTTAAAGCCAATTTAACTCACAACTCATGGAAGACTTTTTTCCCCCATCCCAATATCCCCTTTTCTCCTTCCTCTTCCTTCTTTCTTTCTTGGCTTACTTGGTTGAATAGGACAAAAGAAGGCCAAAGCCCATTGTGATTGTCCCTCACCACTGTGATGGGAATATTGTAAAATTTATCCCCTTAGTTTATATATGTCATTTGACTCGAACCACAGGTCCAAGTCTCTTTTGAAGGAGTCAATGGAATCACAATCCACCAAGTCTTGAGGAAGCCTGTTCCATAGTCTAAGGGATTGTATAGTAAAGTAATTTAATCTTTTGTTTGTTCTTGCTTTAGCTACAAGTTGTTTGTTGTGCAGCTGGGGTGAGGTCCTTCTATCAGTGAATTTTAGGCCAAACTGATCCATTAATTCTGGAGACATTAGAATTTTATATAGAAATAACAGGTCGCCTCTGGTACGTCTGCTCTGGAGGGTAAATAATCCCATTTCCTGTAATCTGTCATGATATTCCATATGGGCCAATCATGGAACTAATTTAGTAGCCCTTCTCTGGATTGTCTCAATTCTGTCAACATCATGTTTGAGATATGGCTTCCAAAAAGGAGACCCATAGTCAGAGTGTAGCCTAACATGTGTTCTGAACAAAGGGATAATACATTCCTGAGTTCTGGAAATAAATGTTCTTTTAATGTGAGTCAAAAATGCATTAGTCGTCTTAGCCACTTTGCTACAATGGTCGATAGAGGTTAATTTATTATTAAGATGATTCCAAGGTCCCTCTCTGATGTTGAAACGTTAAGGGGAGAGTTGTTTAAAAAGTAACTCTGCTTTAGATTGTTTTTCCCATAATGAAGCAACATGCACTTATCAGAGTTCAAAGTAATTTTATTATTAACTACCCATTGTTCGATGGTTTTAAGATTGTTAATGAGTGTGAACCTTTCAGAGGGTAAGAAAACTTTCCTGCCTAGCTTGGTATCATCGGCGAATTTAAGTAATATATTATCGGGGCTAATCTGCAGGTCACTGACATATATATTAAACAATAAGGGTCCCAGAACCGAGCCCTGAGGGACCCCACTGGTAACACTCCCGATCTCAGATATGGATTCATTAACTCTGACGTGTTGGGTTCTATTGGTTAACCAACTAAAAATCCATCTGACCAGAATATGTGAAAATCCCATACTCAGCATTTTATCCACCAGTTTACCGTGGGGTGCCTTGTCAAAGGCCCTACTAAAATCAAGTAAAATAACGTCCATTGTTTCCCCCTTACCTAATCCCTCGCTTTTATGGTTATAAAAAGAAAACAAATTAGTAGTACAAGAATATTGAGATCTAAACCCATGTTGAATATGATCAGTTAGCTTGTTGGAAATTATTTCTCGTTCCAAAAGGAGTTTGATATGTTTTTCCATTAATTTACTTATGATGGATATTAGGCTAACTGGATGATAGTTAGCAAGTTTGCTATGATCACCTTTTTTAAATATAGGAATTACTGTGGCAGTGGCCCAGTCTAGTGGAATGCGACCTTGCTAAATAGACTTGTTAAATATAATTGTTAGTGGTATAGCTATGGCCTCAGCTGTCTTCAATAAAAATATCAAATTAACGTCATCAGGGCCAGGGCTTGATGTTTTTTTTAAGGCTAACAGGATCTCTAGAGTTTCATTGACTGTAATATTATAAGCTGTAGAGAGTTTTCCTATGGGGATAATATTTGTAGGATCATCTTTTTTTGAAAAGGTTGAACAAAACTGTCCATTAAAAGCATCAGCATTCTCCTTATCCTTAGTTAGTGAGACATTATTAACTGTAATAGGGCCCAGATGTCTACTGTTAATTTTGTTATTATTTAAGTATGAGTGAAGGGATTTATAACTGTCCTTACAGTGAGCCAAACGGAATTTGAGATTCCTTTCAGACTGTTTTATACTACGTTTTACATGTTTTAAAGCATTATTGTATTTTTGGAGTGCTAGATCTTTATTAGCCCCCTCACTCTTCTTTAAAGCTATAAACAGCCTTTTTTTTTCATTAGTTTACAAATAGTATTATTAAACCACAATGGGATCTTTCTTTTTTGTTATATTTCTTCTTAGTGGGTACATATAGGAATGCTAGATAATGGATTGCTGATTTTAAATATTTCCAGGACTCATCAACTGAGAGCGGGCTTAGAGTTTCTTCCCATAAAACATCAGAAAGATGTTCATTAATGGAGACAAAGTCAGCTTTGTCATAGTTCTTAAATTCATGAACCCTTGAAATATGCCTGACGTTAAAGAGAAGTTCAAATGAAAGTGAATAGTGATCACTTGAACCTAGGGGGTCACCTGTACTAACATTATGTATTATATTCCCTATATTGGTTATTACCAGATCCAGAATATTCTCTCCCCTGGTTGGTTCAGTAATGAGTTGCTCAAGGCCCAAGTCGACCATGAGTGAAATTAACTCTTTATCTGCTATGGTTATCCCTGTCAGAGTTTCCCAGTTAATAGAGGGCATATTAAAATCTCCTAAAACTAGAATTATTGCCCTTAGAAGCCATATCTGTAATCTCTTTTATTAATGTATGAGTGTATACAATACTGGCTGGGGGGGGGTCTGTAGAGTGTACCAACTAGAACTTGGGGTTGTCCCTTTATTTGAACATTAACCCAAAGGGATTCAATGTCGCTGGATGAAGGAAGTTGATAAGATGTTATATCATCCCTAGTATAAAGGCAGACACCACCACCTTTGTGACCTACACAATCTTTCCTCTCCCTTATCTGTTCCTCCCTCGGAGTTGCCATAGGAGTGAGGTCCTGCGGTCCCTTAGGGTAGGGTTCTCCTCTTTCCTGTCCTCTATCAGCTTATTCTTTTTTCAGTTTGTTTCCTTTCCTTTGTCTATCCCTCGGCTCTCTTGCCTCGCTCTTTCTCTCCTAATTCCTTTATTTCGCCTCTCCGGCTTACAGAACTGGGATGGAGGAGGAGGAGTCTGTAACCTACTGGCTGCCTCATAGGTACCATGCGGTGCATACGCTCTTGTGGGCAGCGCCACCGCGCCGACTCCTCCCTCCAAAAAAAAAAAAACCCTCCCGTAGCAGGTGCATGCTTCCGGCTTACACCCCAGCAGTAATGAATGGTGAAAACACAAGAGAAGATCAAGAATTACGGAAGGTACGTAATGTTCATTTTTTCCATATCTCGACGACTGGCTAGTCATGGGAAAGTCATCACAGCAGGTGGAAGATCACCTGGCAATAACAAAAAACCTGTTACAATCTCTGTGATTCCTGTTAAACCAGGAAAAATGCATTCTCACGCCAGTACAAGTCCTGCACTTCATTGGAGCAGAACTAGATACTTTAAAGGGAAGAGCCTTTTTTTTCCAAAGGACAGGGTTCAGAGTATCCTGCAACTGATTACCTCATTCAAGGTGGGCAAGCCATGTCCAGCAAGGAAATACTTGCAGATTCTGGGGCACATGGCTGCAGCAACAGGAGCTGTCTTGGGAGCAAGATTTCAAATGAGGGCCATTCAGTTTCATCTCAGGGCACATTGGTGCCAAAGAAAAGACAAAATGTCAAAATTGATTCCAGTAACAAAATCTATGCTTCAGTCTCTACAGTGGTGGATGGATGTACACAACCTAAGAGTAGGAATTCCTTTTCAGAGGGAAAATCCTTCAGTTACCCGTACAACAGATGCTTCTCTGTTAGGATGGGGTGCTCATCTAGGAGAGCACACTACCCATGGCACTTGGTCAAGTGTGGAGTCACTCCTTCACATAAATTTGCTGGAGCTCCGAGCAGTATTTCTGGCCCTAAAAAGTTTCTCTCAACTGATACAGGGCAAAGTGGTGCAGGTCAGAACAGACAACACCACTACAATGTATTACATAAACAAGCAAGGGGGAACAGGGTCAGAAACCCTGTGCACAGAGGCCATGAGAATATGGGAACTGGCCTACTCACTAAAAGCTTCCCTACAGGCAATACATGTCCCAGGCAAGGACAATATCCTGGCAGATGCTTTAAGCAGAATCAACCAGGCACATCACAAATGGTCTCTAAACAAACAGGTACTGTACTCAGTGTTCAGAAGATGGGGCACTCCAGAGGTAGATCTCTTTGCCTCTCACAAGAATCACCTATTGCCCCTATTTTGTTGCAGGCCACCAGCCAAGGGTACAATTCCACTGGATGTTCTGGCTCTGGATTGGTCAAGAAGACATCTGTATGTCTTCCCTCCTTTCCCTCTCATCTTCAGAGTTCTGATCAAACTCAGGTCACAGACTGTGTCCATGATTCTGAAAGCACCAGACTGGGCCAGACAGCCAAGGTACTCCCTTCTGCTGTCCATGTCAGTGTCCAAACCAATACATCTCCCCAGGAGGCACAACCTCCTAACCTCCCATCAAGGGAAAATCTTGTACCCAAACCTCAAGTCTCTCAGGCTCAAGGCCTGGCTCTTGAGGACTTAGAATTTTCAAATCTAGAATTTTCTCAGGTTGTTTTGGATATTCTGAAAGGTTACAGGAATCCTTCCACCAAGAAAACCTACAATGCAAAATGGAAAAGGTTTGCAATTTGGTGGGATGCCAAACAGATTTCTTCTTCCCTGGCAGAAATCCCAGTCTTATTGGAGTACCTCACTTATTTGCATTCACAAGGATTCAAATACACATCCTTAAAGGTGCATCTGGCATCAATCTCAGCTTTTATTTCTGTTGGAAAACATGTTTCCATTGCATCTAATCCTATTTTCAAAAAGTTCTTTAAAGGCTTATGTCACTTGCATCCTCCTGTTAAAGAACCAGTCCCTGTGTGGAATCTGAACATTTGCATTGCTCAGCTTATGAAACCTCCCTTTGAGCCCATGTCTTCTGCTCACTTACAATATGTCGCATGGAAAACTGTGTTTCTGATTGCAATTACTTCTGCAAGAAGGATAAGTGAATTGCAAGCCCTATGTGTAAAGAAGGATTATTTATCCTTCCATAATGATAAGGCAGTGCTTCGGACAAATAGGAGGTTTCTTCCTAAGGTGGTTTCTGATTTCCATTTAAATCAGTCCATAACACTGCCAGTTCTCTTTACAGAACATGCCAGTTCAGGGGAGTGCAGGCTCCATAGTCTGGATGTGAAAAGAGCAATAAGTTACTATTTGACCTACACCAAGGATCATAGAGGTGACAAACAACATATTTTTCTCACTTATGGGGATGTGGGAAAAGGCACTCCAGCTTCCAAGAGATCTATCTCTCACTGGATAGTTCAATGCATTCAGTTTTGCTATTCAAAATCTGGGAAACAGGCCCCAGTAAGCCTCAGGGCCCATTCAACTAGGGGCACAGCTGATTCTATAGATGCTTCAAGGGATATTCCTTTAGTGAAAATCTGTAAAGCAGCTACCTAGAGAACAGTACTCATACCTTTACCAAACATTATAGCTTGGACATACAATCCAGAAGTGATGCCAGGTTTGGCACAGCAGTTTTGCAGAGCCTCTTTCCTAAGTAGGTTCTCTGCCCACCTCCAAAGGTACTGCTTTGAAGTCTGCAGAAAGTTATGAATATGAGGAATACATGGGGTTAGAAGAAAAAAATTACTCACCTTAGTAATATTGTTTCTTCCAATGTATTTTTCCATATTCATAACTCTCCCTCCCTTCCTTCCTCCCCTTCCAGAACCAGAGCCTCTGCATTGTTATACCAGTCTTTTTGGTTGCTAGTTCCAAACACAGGCATACATATTTAATCCTGTGGGTTCTTAAGTTATCCTTTCTTTTTCCAGGTGATTCTGGCACTTCAGGAAGGTACTTTTTGATATAATCATTATTATTACTAGCAATACTGATATTACTATCAGCTTTAGTGTACAGTATGTAGTTATGCTGTAGGCAGCTTTAATAGTTAAGTAGTGTAGTATAGATTGCCTTGTAGGCATATTAGAAATCTGAGACGTTGATATAACATGCGGCAGATGAGGGCAGAAGTTTGAATGTGTGTCACAAGCCAATGATGATGATTTAATCATTAGCATATAGTTCAATTTGCTCCGGACAGTTCTACTGAGCAGGCAGACTGCATACAGCTATGAATATGGAAGAATACATTAGAAGAAACAATATTACTAAGGTGAGTAATTTTTACAGCTGCAGTGGGCGGAGCCTGCAGACGTTTTGCATGTACAAAAGGGCTGATGTCATGTTTTCTGCCCGTGGAACTGGCTGAGGGTATAAATAGTCTCCTCCACTTTACCCTCCTCCAAGAAATGCTTTCCACCCTCAAATAAATACACTTTCATGTTAGTCAATGGTTGCAGGACACTATTTTCTTTCTTAAATGGGAGTTACAAGAACTGGAACCTGAGTAGTCGGAGGCAGCATTAGTTTTTTTTTTGGAGGGGTAAGATCCACCCATACCTCCACCTGAGAAGCTCCTAAAGATCCACCCCCACCTTTTTTTTTGGTTCATGTGGGAAGGGCATGTGGTGGATCTATTATGTTGGAACAACTGACTATCAGAGCTGCCTGGGGCATCAGAGCTTAAGGTTCAGAAGGAAAGAAAAAGTAATTAAGGAGTGCCTGAAACTGTATCCTTATACAGCACTTGTGAAACTGCATCCTGAAATTACAGCACTTGAGGAAAGCAAGCACTTGCAACACAAGAATGACAATTAAGGCATAAGCCCACAAAGGAGTAAAATATGTCACCCAAAGAAGATTATCCCATATTGGATACTAGAGTGTCTGTTTCTTAAAAGCTTTTTATACCACCCCCCCCCCCAACACACACACAGCTGAAGCACCCACCCAAATAGCTGGGGGAAGCTCTACATTTTTATCTTTCTGGGACCTGAAGTTTAGCAGTAATGTGTGAAGAGAATAAAGTCTTGTGGTTTGTGCATATGAATAGGTTTAGTGCTATGAAGTTAAAAGATGTAAATATTTTATTTATTGAGGATTTGGAAAATACCTTTGAGTCAAAGACTCATTTTCAAAGGTTCCACATTAGTACAGATAAAAACAATAAGAGAACAGTACAGAGCAATACAGAAATAGTACACAAGCAAGCAAACAACATACAAATATACAGGAAGTCAGCTAACATTTTAGATACTGTTGATTCATGGTATTAGACACAATATCCAAGTTCAAATGAAAACTCCAGAAAAGGGCTAAAGAGAGCTTCAAGAGTGTGTGTGTGTGTGTGGTGGGGATTATACGGGCAGAGGTCTAGGTCAATGGATATTGGGGGGGAGGGCAAGTTCAGCGGCAGTCACAGAGATTTGAGGACTGTAGGTGGTTCCTAAGGTAGGCTTTGTAGGAGCTGAGTTTATTCATGTTTATGAGAGTGCTAGGGAGGTTAGTGATCCAGGAAGGGGCTCGGTAGCTAAAGGACCTTTGGAATTGGGAGGTGCGGCACCGGGGAACCACGAGGAGTTGCCTGCTAGCACTAGGGGTGTGCTGTAGTGATAGGACCCACTGGATTAGAGGGGAGAGACCGGGGGGGGGATGAGTCCAAGGGTAATCTTTTTGGTCATGAAGCAAGTATGAAACCGGATTCTGTTATCTAGGTTAAGCCTGTTTGTGGCATTATATAGGGAACATGTGTGGGTTAGACAATCACAGCCCAGAGTGAGACAACAGGCTTTGTTGAGTGAGAGCCGCAGTCTGGATAAGGCCAAGGCGCTGGCAGCGCTATAGATTAGAATGCCGTAGTCTTGAAGGGAGAGAACCGAGGAGGAGACCGCAAGATGGAAGCCATCAGGAGTGAGACAGTGTTTAAACCGGTAGAGGATGCCAAGATGGATACTGAGGGCTGTAGGCAGTTGGTGAATGTGTTGGTGGAAATTAAGGGCTGGGACAAGTGTGATGCCCAGGTATTTAAAGGAGTCCACTTGCTCAAGTGGGGTCTGGTGTGCAGTTAGTAGTAGAGGACAGCGGTCCTTCTTGGAGTTAAGTGGGTGTGGGAAGTACATAACTTTAGTCTTGTTATAGTTTAGAATAAGGCTCTCTGAGGTGAACCACTTTTCAGCATCACTGAAAGAGGATTGGAGGGAGAGGTGGAGCTGAGAGGGGTCAATGGTGGCGAGTACAGGACAGCATCGTCCGCATAGAGTAGGATGTTGCCTGAGCAGGACTGGGGGAGGGAGTCATATATGCATAGTGTCATAGGTACCTGAAAAGGAAAAAGATACTACTGAAATAAAAGTTATTCTGATGATTTATTTATTTATGTGTAAGATTTTAAGTGTAGTTCTGCCTAGGTCACAGACACATAAGCTACAAAAAGTACATTTAAGGATGGCTATATTAGTCAAAGCTTGTAGTAGCAAAATAAAGTAAGAAAAATAATTTATTGTGTTTTTTTTTTCTTTCAATTGTTTAACCAGGAGTGGCACACTAAGCTGAAAGCTTATTTACAGGGGCAACCTGGGAGCACGTGGAAGTTAAATGACTTGCTCAGGGTCACTCAGTATGCAAGTGGGGGCTATGGGATTCAAACCCAGCTCTCCAGATTTGAAGCTCAGAGCCTTAAACCACTGTGCTATACTGCCTCCCTAGTTATGGCAGTCGTCTGTTTTATGGTTCATGATGTTAGTATAGTAAGCAGCAGTACATTGCACAGCAGGTGTAAAATGTCAATAATTAGGTCATACAGTAGATGTGCCGAGCAGTTATTGAAACAAGAAATGTATTTAGGATACCAAAATATTCCTGTTAGAAAATTGATAAATGTGTGACATTTGCATCTCAATTTCAAGAAGGTCCTTATGGGGTGTCAATGTACAACATAAAGTAGTTATAGTTTTCAAGTTGTCTGGGTAATTGCTTTATACTACCATTGTTACCAAATTTAAATTATTCTATGAAGAAAATTAAGTTTATGTAACTGTCTATAAATGTATTAAAAAACATTTACTTGTCCTTATAATGTAATGCATTAAATGCTGTTGCTAGGTTAAGAAGTCACATGATGGCACCGGCCCAGTGGCGCTGAGGGTTGAGGCACTGGACGCCACACCTTGCGCCACGCCAACGACCCGAGTTCAGGAGCGAGCTTGGGGGTCGATAGGGAGGGAGAAGGACTGAGTATCCGCTGGGCTGCTCTCCTCTCCCGGGGGGAGGGCGTGGGATTGCTCGGCGCTCTGGCAGCCCCTGGTGGAGACTGGGGGGCGCCACAGAGTGTCTAAGCTGCACGTGAAGGAGCGTGGCTGATGCAGGCAGGGTTGCCGTGCGCCATTGCGTTAGATGTGCACCAGGCACACGGGGGAGTGGAGGGAAGTACTCACAGGAGGAAAAAAAGGAGAGAATACCCCTCCATTCCAGATAGGTGACGGCCCTACCAGTGCCACTGCCACACATCCTAAGCTGGTTTGCCACCACTGCCCCCTGCGGTCTCTCTGGGTTGCCGTCCCCCGACCCTGGGAACCACAACGAACTTGAAGATGGCAGGGGGAACACAGCAGACGGTAGAGTGAGTCGGTGACAGCAGTGGCCTGAGAGAGTTCCGAACTGGAGGGCTAGAAAGAGAAGTGTAAAAAAAAAAAAAAAAGTAGCCACATAACAATGCCCAGGGCATTAGAGGTTCTGACCATAACACCCTGCCCTGTAGGGACTCACAGGTATCAGGGGCGTGACTTGGGATTGTCAACAGTAATGCTTATGCCATTCCACCCACATCCCCACCCTGCAGCCAGTGACAGGTATTGAGGTGTGCCTTTGACTCTTCAGCCCCAAAGTTCACTCCATTTTCTTATACAGTACTGTACCCATTTCAGCGTATTTCCTTATGGAATGGGGTGAGTGTAAAGCTTGAACACCCCAAGGCACACCTCGACATTTGTCTGTGTCTGCAGGGTAGGGTGAGGTGAAATGGCATAAGCGTTATGGGCAATGACTCAAAGGCACACCACAATGCCTGTCCATGTATTAAAAACATTTACTTGTCCTTATAATGTAATGCATTAAAGGCTGTTGCTAGGTTAAGAAGTCACATGACAACATCCAGTGCATTAGAGTTTCTGACCATAACACCCTGCCCTATAGGGACTGACAGGCATCAGGGGTGTGACTTGGGATTTTCAACAGTAATGCTTACGCCATTCCACCCCCATCCCCAACCTGCAGCCAGTGACAAGTATCAGTTGCCTTTGACTGTTCAGCTCCAAAGTTCACCATTTTCTTATACAGTACTGTACCCATTTCAGCTTATTTCCTTATGGAATGGACTGAGCGTAAAGCATGAACACCCCAAGGCACACCTAGACACTTGTCTGTGTCTACAGCGTAGGGTGAGGTGAACTGGCGTGAGAGTTATGGGCAATGACCCAAAGGCACACCCCAATGCCTGTCCATCTCTGAATGGAGGGGGTGGGGTTGACGTCACTTCAATACTTCACTGCTGTTCCTATTCTGCCTGACTGTCTGTCTGTCTCTCTCTCTCTCTATATATATATATATATATGTGTATGTCTATGTAATTATCTATCTTTCTATCAATTACATGTATTGCTATTTTGTACCTATTTCTAAAACAAACCTGCATATCACATTTGTCTGCACTCTGAGCACATACTTATGAAACTGGGCATATTTGTACTCCACTTCTGCATAGACCTCATACTTTCCTAATATTCCCATTATCACAAGCATAACTACCTCACCCTTATCAAAAGCTATGTTTCCCTCCAGCCCTACCTCTGACCAGGCTGAAAGGGGGCTGCCTTTCTCCTGTGGCACTTCCAGCTGCCATCCACCCCACTGGACCTTCAGCCACATCCTCTGGACCCCAGCCCTACCTCTGACCAGGCTGAAAGGGGGCTGCTTCTCTTCTGTGGCACTTCCAGCATTTCAGCTGCCATCCACCTCCCTGGACCTTCAGCCACATCTTCTGGACCCCAGCACTACCTCTGACCAGGCTGAAAGTGGGCTGCCTCTCTCCTGTGGCACTTCCAGCATTTCACCTGCCATCCACCCCCCTGGACCTTCAGCCACATCCTCTGGACCCCAGCCCTACCTCTGACCAGGCTGAAAGGGGGCGGCTTCTCTCCTGTGGCACTTCCAGCATTTCAGCTGCCATCCACCCCCCTGGACCTTCAGCCACATCCTCTGGACCCCAGGTACAGCTGAGCTCCTCCGCTACACCAGAAGTCACTTTGGAACATCAGTAGAGCTTTCATTACTTTGAATTAAGGGCACTTCTGAGGCTTAAAGCTGATAAGAGTAACTGGCATTTCTCTCTGTAGAAACATAGAATTTGACAGCAGATAAGGACCGCTTGGCCCACCCAGTCTGCCCATTTCCCTACCTAATGGATAAGCTGCAGATCCTAGTTAACCAGCAGCCTACTTCTTCCTACCCCCACCCCCTAGGATTGCCTTATGACTGTCCCATGCATACTTGAATTCCACCACTGTTTTTGACTCCACAACCTCCTCCAGAAGGCTGTTCCATGCATCCACAACCCTCTCTGTGAAAAATACTTCTTAAATTACCTCTGAGCCGCACTTCCATCTTCAAATTGTGCCCCTTGTTCTTGCACACCTCTTTTTTTGAAAGATGCTACCCTCTTGGACTTTGTTGATTCCCTTGAGGTACTTGAAAGTTTCTATCATGTCCCCCCTCTCCCTCCTTTCCTCGAGGCTATACATATTAAGCTCCTTAAGTCTCTCTTCATATGCTCTGTTATCAGCAAACATTATTAACATTAGTGAACTGGCAGCAATAGTGTTCTGAACTTGCAGTGCCAAGTTTGATATGTCACACATTTTGGTCATTTGTCACACATCGTATCACATATTTCAGGGAAGAAAGGTTGAGAGGTATGCTGAAAACAGATCCAGAAACAAACGGTTTGATGCATGTACGCTGGGCCAGTAAAAAGGTTAACAAGCAAAAACCAGTGCTTAAGCTTTCGGACCAACCAGGTCCTTCCTCGGAAGCTTTTACTTTTATTTAATATATAATGTTACATCTATGTCGGTCCAATAAAAGGTATCAAACTATTTGTTTCTGGATCTGTTCTTACAAAGACCGATACGGCAACTAATTCTGTACATTTCTGATTATACCCTCTCCCCCCCAGCCTCCAACCTCGCACCTTGTCTTTCTTCCCACAGAACTAGAACACCTGAGTCTTCTTAGTCGACTCTTTCAGTGTTTTTCCTAATCCTGCTTCAGATGTGCTGTGGGAGCGGCTACCTCCTACCACCACATAACTAGAAGGGCACAGAGCTCGGAATAAAAGACACTCAGCCCCCATTCCCTCCTCTCCCCTCCCCATCCCAAAGCTTTCCAGTTCTGTTCCTTTTAATTCTGAGGCAGCTACTCGCATGCCAAGAATTTCTATAGCTATTCAGGGTGGGACGTGCTGCGAATCCATCCCCGAGACTATCGTTCCGGAGTTTGGTTTCCCTCCATACTGCACTCAGACCCGATCAGTCGAGCGCTGCACGTGAGCTCTATGTGCCAACAGGAATTCGGGTGATATCGGTCGGTTCTCGTTCGTTGCAGAACACCCCTGAAGTGTCTGTCCACGATGAGCGCCGTGGGTCCCCGCCTCTGAGCCGACATGTTCCGCCTGTGTTGCGTCTCATTTCTTGGAGTCTCCCGACCTGCAAGGCAGTGCTGGTGGCCCGGTCCAGCCCAGAATCACTGGACAGTGACTGCTGCGACAATTCGGTGTCTTTCGAGAAGCAGCTGCCGGTGGGAGAGTAGCGGGTCGAGACGTAGCCCTCGGGACTGGGGGTCTGGACGGTTTCCCCCTGAACCGGTCCTTGAAGATTTGGAGCCTGAGAACATGGAACAGGCGGTGGAGGCGGAACTCCAGTAAGGCGTTAGCGGGCAGGGTGGGTGTGCGGCAGGGTGTGGTGGGTAGGGGGACAGTGGTGTTAGAGTGGGCAGGCGGGGTGTATGTGGTGGGGGTGAGGAGCCCTCCATGTTGTATGGCTCTCTGGGGTAAGAGACTGCCCGGGGCAGATCCCGGGTATAATCTGGACCCAGACCAGACGTAAACTGCAAAAACTGGACCAGTCGGTCCTGTTTTTTACTGTGTTGGTCTGTCTGGTTTGGCTGGTCCAGATTTCATCTAGGTAAGGGTATGGGTGAAATCCATGACTGACGGACTCGGATTGGACCAAACCATTAAAAGTCTGGTACAGCAGTCAATATGTCATCCATACCCTTATCTAGATGAACTCTGGACCAACCAGAACGGAGGGACCAGAATGGTAAAAAATGGACCGACTAGCTGGCAGGAACAGCAACACATAGGTTATGCGGCTACCTAGCCCAGTTGGTCTGGCCAGACCATAATAGAAACGCGGAGTCTTTAGTGGTGTATGGTGCTGCCAAAATCTACTGTCCAATCATAAGTAGAAAACAATACAGTCAGCATGTACTACACTTCAAAAATGCAATTTATTAAATCGTATTAACAGTCTGATGTAACTCAGCCGGTCCAGTTTTTACCATTTTTGTCAGGCTTGGTGGTTGGGATGTTATCAAGTACCACAGATCCATGGTTCAGAGTTTCCTCCGGAGTGAGTGCATGGAAAAAGAGAAAAAAAACTTATTTTCTGAACTATTGCCAGATAATAGGCCACTTGAGAGGCAGCACTTTTTTTTTTTTTTTTTTTTTTAGGTATAGTGTGAGTCCTGCTTCTACCTAAATTTACATCTGCAGGCGACTTAAGGACGGGGAGGTCAGTGGGATATGCACTTGTGTCTTCTTGTTATTTATTTATCTATTTAAACGTTTGATAACCAGGAAAGAGACACTGAGCCAAGACTCGTTTCTGGGTGCAGCCAGGGGGAAGGGAGATGAATAAAGTTTATAGGCAAGTGCAAACACCAGAGAAGAAAATAATGTCAAATAAAAGTGCTGTATACAGTTATAATGTATGGTAGAACGTTGTTATAGGTAGAAATCTACCTTTTTATAACAACGTTTTACCATCGATGTGACGTCACGATCTTGTTAAACCTTCGATGGTACGTCACATCGATGGGTTAACAACCGGAAACAATCTGGGCATTTGCGCAACTGGATCGGACGGCCTTGAAACGGCCGCGGCGGTGAAGGCAGAGCAGCAGTGACTGAAACAAAACTGCAGTAAGGAACTGCTTTCTTTTCTTAAAAACCTAACTGGTACCATACACTATAAAATATAATGTGTGGTTCATCGATGATTAACCATTTTTTTAACCAATCTCGAGGTTGTCATGGCGACTTAAACCTCCACACGGTCGCCCTGGCAACCTCTGGATGGTTAACAAACCGGTTAACCATCGATGACCATACATCATCCTCTACATTAGCAGAATATGTGTATCCTCCCCCACCAGCCCCCCTTATTCAACTAGCAGGGCTGCTCCTCTCACACATGGCACCACCGAGATGGGTGGATTTAGTCACTATGAAATACATTTCTGTTGACCCATACTTCTACTTAGTAGCCTGCCATCCTTAGACAGGCAAACCAAGTGTGGCAACTACCTGGCTCACACCTGGGGGGGACCATTTAGCATGGCCATCAACCTGGGTCCCTAGGAGAAAGCATTTGCTCAGCATTATTCTAGGTTTGTACTTCTGGTCAGGGGCACCCAAGTAAATCCAGACTCTCGAAGCAATATCTGTAATGTCCAAACCAGGTTGGGATTCTAGAGTGTGGCTTTTATTCACATCACAGAGAATAAACAAAGCAAAGATGGACCCCCACAAGGCAGCTCTCACTGGTAGTGCAGATTACTGAGGTACAGAGCAAACCCACAGGTTCTGAACGGATCTGGGCACATACAGCCCAAACTGGCACACTTTTCTTCTTTCTTTTGACTTGGCACCCCGGCCAGTACTAGGACACTTTTCCATATTGCGTGGAGGTTACTGGTGGCTCCCTAAACCACCCACGAGCACATTCCGGCTCACAGTGAAATCCAAAATCCCACGTCTGGGTGCTTTCCTCAGGCACTGGCCAAGTGCCATGAGAGAAAACAAAGGTGCCCAAACTGAACCCGGAGAGGTAAACTTGGTTACTTCAGATGGGGGGGGTCTCCCACCTTTTGCTCCCAATTCTGTACTCTGCAATTCATCTGATTACAACACCTTTCTCTGAAACACTCTTGTAGATGCTCTCTTGAAATGTTTTGCATATTTAACATTCTACTTTTCTCACTACGGAGGTGTCCTGACTTTAAAAGTTCTGTATGTGGCTATGTCTTTACTCTAGACCCCAACCATTGCAGATATTTTTAAATCATACACAGTCTAAATGTTCTTTACTTGGCAAGTCTCCCTCAGACCCCACAGTAAGCAGACACTTTTACTTGAAACACAGTCTTGGTGAACAGAGTCCGTTTGTCAGAGAAAAACCCACAATGGGAATGCAGGTGCCCCAGGGCTTTTTCCACAAAATGTCTCTGGTACTCGGAGAACAAATGACTCTAGGCAACTTCACCTTCTCCAGGCTGGACCAGGGGATTGCCCCTGAATCCTGGAATTCCCCTCTCCCCATCCCTCTGGGGATGGGGCACTGGAAAACCTTCCAAGAACAGTCTCTACCACTTACCACTCTATCACAACTGGTCTTCTGTGCTCTTCTGTAGGGTGAGAACACACAACCCTTTCTCCTGAGGTTGCTCTCTTACAGAGCTGAGTCTGAGGAGCTGCCTTCTGCAGCACTCCTCCTCTCTCGACTCTCCACACAGACTACTACGGACTGAACTAATCTCCCAACATTATACTGCTAACCCCTGCAGCTAGCATTCCATTTTGGCGTATGCTGCTGCGAGAATTCTAAGGTGACATCATCACTCCAGCTCAACTGAAACTGAGAACAGAGTGCGACAGTGTGAAACCCATTTAATTGGCATCTCACAAGCTGCCTCTCCCTGCCTGCCACTGATTCTAAGTCGGATTCTAGTAACCTCTGGGAATAAGGGGGTTACATGTGACCTGAGAGGCATACAGTACAGTGTGAGGGTACAAAACCAGGTTGAATAGGCTTTGGCGAGAAAGAGGAAAGGAGATCAGGAGAAGGGGTAACAGGGACATGGAGGAGGAGGAAGAGAGAGCCTGAGTAGCAGTAATGATGGTGGGGGAGGCTAAGAAGATAGGGGAGATGGGCTTGGAATAGGGTGATATAATGTTCACACATAAGGGGGACAAAAGGAGTTAGGAGGCTCCAGTTGTAGAAGCTAGCGGACAGAGACTGGGGAAGCTGTCACGAGAAAGGAGATGAAGAGTCAAGGGGGGGGGGGGGGGAGGCTGAGATGTTTTAGAGAGGATAGAGAGGGGAGAGGCGAGAGGATGGGGAAACAGGTTGCACAGGGAGGGGAACCAGTAGGAGAAGGCAGCTTGGCCTGAGTGTGAGCAGGGCTGAGGTAAGGAGAAGGTGCCGGGCTCTCAGGAGCGTAGGGAAGGGGGGGGAGAGGAGGGAATAGGGCCAAATCAGTATTTGGCAATGAGGGAAGTGGCGACGGAGGGGTTGAAAGGGATGAGTGTGGTGGGTGCGGGGAGGAGAGTTGGAAGCAAAGCGATAGAAGACATTGAAGGTGGTGTTCAGTCTGGTAAGAGAGGAGGAAGGGCAATTTTTCTCACTTCTACACTTCTCCTGTTGGCTTCTCCTACACCCCCCACCCCCAACCTGGCACTCAGTGGCTCCCTCCACCTATGTGGGCACCTGCATGATGTTGAGAGTTTGAATGGAGGTATGTGCCAGACAGGGCCTTGGATCTCTAAGAAGGGTGGGATCAGTTAGTTTGTGAGCTGGTGGTCTGCATGGGAGCACAACAAGTGAAGCACTGTCTGAAGCTGAAATGTCAACGTTAGCTGTTCCTAGTGATGAGGAACATCAAAGACAGCAGCTGACAGTTGGAAAAAACTACTGTGGCTATCAGAATTTCAGTGTACAGTGCCCCCCTCTGAGCCCCAGAATTCACAAAAGGTAGTAAACCAACACACAAATACGCATTGCTGTCCCCAACAATTATTGAACCGAAGACATGAAAAGCAGAAATGCAGACTGGGAATGGTGGGGGAAACACCAGTGTGGCAACAGGCACTTGGGACTGCAGTACGAGATGTCAGGTTCACAGCTACTGACCACAGAGGGAGAGCCAGGTTGGTCGGTAGACAAGGCACTAATCAGAGCCAGGTGGAAGAAAAGCCCAAGTCTAATACAGGTGCCAGATGTGGAGTCGGATCCCTCCTTGAACACACCAGCGATATTCCCCTGGTCAGAAGTAGTGGTTCAGTTGGAAACTGCAAAATGGCAAACCAAGCTGGGAAAACAGCAGCATCAATTGCAGCTCAGCAGGTACTTCATATTTCTAATGATAACATGTTTCCTATGAATATAGGAACAGAAGATGACTGTGGGCATGGGAATAAGGCTGATAGGAAAGAGTGCACGAAGATACAAAATGGTAATAGTGATCTAAAAAAAACCGAGATCACTTTAAATTAAGTGCTAGCAGCATGCTGCAAACCGAGAGGATACAAGTATGCACAGAGTCGGGGGGGGGGGGCCCAACTAGTCCTTTGGCTAACAGACAACATTTAAAATATACTGAAGGTTGAAAGGGGGATCAGCAGCAAGGTGCTTCTCTTAATACTAAAGTGTACGTTAAAAGATAAAAAAAACTGTCCCTAGGTCTTCTGAAACATAGACCATGATGGCAGAAAAAAAAACAGAGGTCCATTCAGTATGGCCGCATTCCCTATAATCCCTGGAACCTGTTGTTTCTCCTGGGTACTAACCCTCCCTGTCCTGTCCCCATTCTTCTCCCTGGTCTTGTCGCCCCAGGTTCCATATCTACTTGAATCCCCTGACTGTGTTGCACTCACCACCTCAGCCAGCAGACTGTTCCAAGGTTCCACCACCTTTTCCATAAAGAAGTACTTCCTCTCATCCCTTCTGAACCTTCCTCCTATTAATTTCCACACGTGACCTCGAGTTGGTATTCAGGGTAGATAATTCCCTGCAGTTTACCTTGTTAATTCCTTTAAGAAACTTCTTTTACCTTGTTAATTTCTTTAAGGAACTTGAAGGTCTCCATCATATCTCCCCTCTTCCTTCTGGTTTCTAGTGGGTATATATTTAGTGTCTTTAGGTGCTCCTCATAGGATCTGCCCTGCTGGCCCTGAATAATTTTTGTTACTCTGTGCTGCACTGTTTCCAACCTATCTCTGTCCTTTCTGAGGTGAGGGCTCCAGAACTGGATACAGTACTCCAGGTGAGGCCTCACCAGGGATCTGTATTGGGGAAGTATTACCTATTTTCTTCTGTTATCAGTGCCCTTCCTGGTACATCCCAGCATTCTGTTAGTCTTGCTACAGGCCTTGTTGCAGTGGCTTGTTTGTTTAAGGGAGTTGCTGATGATAACTTGTAGATCCTATTCCTCTTCTGCAGTGCTAAGTCTCACCCCACCCATCCAGTACTCTGTCTTGGGGTTCCCTTTCCCTAGGTGCATTACCTTGCACTTTCTGGCATTGAACTTTAACTGCCAGACCCTTGACCACCCCTCTAGTTTTGGTAGGACCATCTGCATATCCTTTGTTCCCTCATCACTATCCACCGTCCCACATAGTTTTGTGTCATCTGCAAATAGACACAGCCTGCTTTGGATTCCCTCATCAATGGCACCAATGAACATGTTGAAGAGGATCAGACCTAGGACAGATCCCTGTGGAACCCCTCTCATGACCTTCTTTTTCTCAAATCTTAATCCCATTGACCACCACCCCCTGCTGCCTCCCTTCTAGCCAACTACCCACCCAGTTCACTATGGTTTTAGCCAGTTTTTGGTTCCTGAAACTATGGGGAACTATGACAGTGCACTGCCTTCTCAGGTTGAGAGAACATTAATTTTGGCTAGT
This sequence comes from Neoceratodus forsteri, assembly GCA_016271365.2. NCBI lineage: Eukaryota > Metazoa > Chordata > Ceratodontiformes > Ceratodontidae > Neoceratodus > Neoceratodus forsteri. Next base: position 550,412,000 of record CM028129.1, read on the forward strand.
GTAAAGATTTACCCTCCCATACAGCAAATGAGGAGCAAAATAACCCTAATACAATGACACCTACAGCACAGGACACGCACACAGTTGAAATGAAGTCGAGACAGGATAATCATGGAGCTGGAATGACTGAAGGTAATCTGATCCAGAAACAAATGATTTGATACCTTTTATTGGACCAACATGGATGTTACAGAAAAAAACAAAGTGCTTTAGCTTTCGAACCAACCAGGTCCTTCTTCAGAAGCTTTGTGGCAGTTTTTTCAAATATCCCATACTATTAACACCAGATTATATAGAAAAAGCAGAAATAATTCTCATTGGTTTAACATATACATTTAAAACATAATAGAAGATTACGTCAGAGAAGCTAATTAACACCAGTATGCCTTTAACTGAGGAGCCTCAGAAGGGCAAAGGTTATCAAGAATTCTCTACAGCCAGAGAGTTCTTGTCACATAAATTTTTAAATGTCTCAGTATGCCAAGAAAGCATTCTAGTGATAAAAAAAACAAAAAAAAACCTTGGAGTAGCATTCTCTCTAATACATGTAAGATGAGCTCACAACTTACATTCCAATTGTCCTGGTATATTAAAGGACAGATAATGAAAGACAAAATCCTGAAATTAGGTATAACTGCAAGTTGAAAGCAAGCCTCAAATTAACCTACACATATAAACATGATGCATGAAAGTATCATTTGTAAGTGTAAGTGCAAAATAAATAAATAAATAAAAAATACTTGTCACGGACCCCCAAGAAAACGAGACCATGAGCACTGCATTTATCATGTTTTTAAAAGGACCAATATGGCACCTACAACATTTTTTTTGAAGGTAATCTGGAAAGATTTTGGAAAAAATACAGTGTTTTGAATTATACCGACTTATGGATCCTAACCAAACCTGCAATTCGGACAGTCACTGTTCTCTTTAAAATTGAAGGGATTAATGTTTTTGACATTAAGTACTTACTGGCATAAAAATGTGGCATCCTAGGACCCGTGGACCCTTTAATAGACGAAGAACAATTATGGAAGTTGGGTAGAAATTTAGAATTAAGTTGCACCAGACTGACGCAGGACTACATCTTCCTAGCTGCTTTTATTTGGGTGGAGACAGGGCAGTGTTTCTATCAAAGTCAGCCCAAAACATGTTTCAAGTGTTTGTCATCTAATCACATGAGTAATGCCTGTGATCACATACCTTGTAACCTATGTTTAGATTATGGACGTGTAGGAAATTACTGCCCAGCGACCTATGCTGTCATTTTTGCGATGAAAGTGGACGCTCCTACCATATGGGTCGATGGGCGACTGATAGTAGAGGAAGCAGACCAAACTAGGATGACCTTCTCACAATGGTGCAGCAGTCCAGTATTAGCAAAAGTCAAAAGGTAACAGCTCAAGAAGTACCACAGCATCCATGTCTGGCATCACCTAGTACCCTGGAACCGCAAACGGAACCATCACTATTGCAGCAGTTACAATCAGAACAGGATACCCCCCCCAAACACACACACATATTTTTGGGAGCAACCCGTAGCAGAAAGAGAACAAAAGGATCCTGCAGGAAATATAGGATCATAGAAACAACATAATTTGATGGCGGATAAGGACCATTTGGCCCACCTAGTTTGCCCATTTTCCCTACCTGCAACAAGATATAGAGATGGAGGAGAATGGGTATCACACAGTCTTTACCCAGAATGAGAAACAAGAGGCATCTGCAAGACATTCCAGTAATTCTCCAGTACTGATGGAAGAATACATAATGCCCCCTCCAGGAAAGATGATAGTCACTAGGAAAAGTTCTTTAAGGAGGCAACAACCTAAATCTAACATTTTATGGAAAGACCCTGCGGAAGCAGAGATACCCCTGGAAAACAAATGTAAAGCCCTACCATCAGGCTAAGGTGATTTGGATGTAGGGAAGAGACCTGAAGCATCCTCGATAAGATCCTCACAACGGCTGGCTTTATCAGAAACAAGATGATTCACAGAGTTCAGCATCAGCCGGGAAACAAAACTGTATGGGGATGAGAACCAGAAACGGGAAACACCTTTCTCAGACAGCATGACTATAAGAATAATGATTCTCTCCACTACCTTATTCTCTTCATATGGCCTCCCAAGCTAAGATTAATATAGTTATACACTAAACGAAAGTAGTGTAAAGAACCTCAAAAGAGAATTCTTGACCTTTTCTGTTTTAAAGGACTTAGTATATGATATTTATTAAGAACAATAGATTAGATTAAATAAGTGCTAAGTGGTAGCGCTGCAGCTTGCAATGCTGATGACCCCGGTTCAGGAACACACCTGGATTGTTGGAGGGCCAGTCAGAGAGGGGAGGATTGAGCATCCCACAGGATGCTCTTCTACCCTGGGCGGGGGGAAGAGAACCTCACTACTGCTATGCACATGCCACCTTGGTGACATTGGGTGGCATTGCAGGTCAGAGTGCATGCAGGGAGGGATGCCACTGGCTGGACTGATGCTGACGCAGTGCATCCCATTAGCTCTGGCATGCGTGTCCTGGGGGAAGGGGACCAGGGCTAAAAAAAGGACAAATGCTCTCAGCCTGTGCAGAATGGTGGCCCTCACGGAGCTCGCAGACCCTGCATCCACTGACCCAGGCTGGCTTCCAGCACACAAGATGTAGCCTTTCTGAGGAAACTGGGCCAGCCCGAAGACCTCCACCATGGGGAGGGGATACTGTGGGTGCACAGCAGGAAGCCCTGGAAGAAGGGTGATGGGCATGGGATTCTGTGGGGCCTGAAGAGGGGCCTGATACAGGCTGAGAGAACGAGGGGGGCAAACAGTGTAAGTATAAAAAAACAGAAAAAAAAAAAATATATGTATGTGTATGTATATATGTGTGTGTGTGTGTGTGTGTGTGTGTGTATGTATGTATATATGGCTGGCAGTATAGCCTAGAGGTTAGAGGAACGAGGTGTGAACAAGCTTGATGCATCCAGCAGACCAGACCTGAGTTTGATTCTCACAGCCTCCACTTACATACTGTGTGACTCTGAGCAAGTCACTTAACCGCCCAGTGCTCCCAGGTCGCCCTGAAAATAGGCACTTGTGCCTTGTGGGCCTCACCCGTTACCAAAGACTAAAATAAAAAAAAAAATATATACATACACACACACACACACACACACAGACATATATATATATATATATATATATATATATATATATATATATATATATATATATATATGTGTGTGTATGTGTGTGCTCAGCCATGGCACAAGTGCAAATATTATGGTTTTGTGGGGGTTAAGTGCGATGACTGGGATTTTTGTTTAGGGGCACACATTTTTCTGTTTCTGAAGTTTTAGACTTCTTACCTGGGAGAGTTGTGCTTATAAATGTTACAGTTAATATGGAAAGATTTTGAATTATTAACCTCCGTGCACCCCAAACTAAATGAGTAGAGTAGATATTTTTAAGTTAATACATCCATATTAATATCAATCAATCAAAGTCTTTATTTATTCAGGCGAACATCATTGAGCATAGCTCATTTACAAGATGGACCTGATTGGTCATAAGCAACAAAAGGGTATAAACTCACATATATACAAATATAGAATGAGTACAATAACAAAGACTTTTTTAAGAATAAGAAAGAATGAGCAAATAAAATAATATGCACATATATACAAGGCAATTAAACAGTGGTAATGGGCACCAGAGCAAATATAGAAAAAAAGTAAGGAGTAGGGGTTTAGGAGGTAGATAGTATCGAAGTTAATGGATGAATGCCTGAACAGATAAGGGAGGGGGAATCTAATGGGGGCAGGGGTGAAAAGGGGTCTGAAGGGGCTAGGAATTGTGGAAGCAGTTGCATATCTCTGGGAAAAGATTTAGATACAGCTTTTTGAAGGAGACTGCAGGAAAGAAAGTGCTCAGCTTCAGGGTCTTTTGTAGAGAGTTCCAGATGTGTGCTAGAAAGTAGTTGATTGCAGCCCTTCCATGTCGGGTACATGCCTTTGATAAATTCAGCATGATGAGGTTATTGCTTCTTAGGGCATACGGCCTTGGAGTAACAAGAGAGAAGCAATCTGAAATGTAGGATGGTAGTTTATTTGTCAGAGCTTTGTATATCCAAAGAGCAGCATTTTTGTTCCTTCTGTGATGTAGGGATGTCCAGCCAACTGCAGCATAGAGAGAACAGTGGTGGGTGCTGAAAGGAAGGTTAGTGATGAACCTTAGAGCTCTATGGTACAGTGTATCCAGTTTATTTAGGTAGGACAGGGAGCAGTGGCCATATAGGAAGTCTGTGTAATCAAGGAGGGATATAAATGAAGCCTGGATTAATCTCTGCTTAGATTCTCTGTTTAGAAAATGTTTGATCCTGAAGAATAGTCCAAGCCTTTGCCTGAGTTTTTTCAGGAGCTCTTCAATGTGCTGGGTGAAACAAGCCTGTTGTCAATCCAAACCCCCAGATATTTGAATTTATCTACATATTCAAGGCTCTCACCAAGGACGGTAGAAAGTTGGGGAAGAATGTTCAGTGAGTAAGTATTGGTGGAGAGGAACATAGCTTTAGTCTTCTTGCATTTAATAGAAGCTTCTTTTCAAGTAATTTATGTTGCAAAGGGAGAATTCAGATTGTAGTAGATCATAGGCCTTTTTAGTGATGGATTGCTTACATAAAGGACAGTATCATCTGCAAAAGGTGAACATTAGAATTTGTGAGGCCTGAGTCAATGTTATTGATGTAGATGGCAAAGAGGATAGGGCCCAAGATGGAGCCTTGAGGAACTCCTCTTAAGAGTGGTTTTGAGGAAGAAAGGTTGTCTTCACTTTTTACCTGCTGCACCCTACCAGAGAGGTAGCATTTGAACCATTTGAGAGAGATAGGGTCAAGGCCTAGGGAATGCAAGAGAGATTAGAAGATCATGATCCACAGTATCGATGCTTTTATTTAAAACCAGAATACAGCACAGATATTATTTTTTTTTTATCTAGTTCGTCTGCCAGTCATTTGTAACTTTTGCTAAGGCAGAAATGGTGCTGTGCATGGCTCTAAACCCAGATTGAGCAGGGTTAAGGAGGTTGTTAGCATTGAGGTAGTCATTTAGTTGGATGCTTACCAGTTTCTCTAACATTTTGGACAGCACTGGAAGGATGGAAATAGGCCTGTAGTTGTTGAGATCCATGGGGTCCCCTGCTTTAAGCAGGGGAAACACTTGTGCTGTCTTCCATAAAGAAGGAATAGAGCCAGTAGATAAGGACAGGTTGAAGAGGTGAGTTAGGGGGGCTGCAATGGCATGCAGTGCAGTTTTTAAAAAGAAAGGTTCCAGAGAGTCTGCACCAGCGCTTTTAGTTGTATCCAGGCTGAGCAATAGGTCTTCTACTTGTTTTAATAAATCGGCTTGAAAGAAAAAAATGTAGAGGTAGCCTTCTGAGCTTCAGTAGAATGGAGAGTAAGTTGGGAGCACAGCAGATTTGCTGAGATGAGTCAAAAGCTAGGCCTGCTGTAGTAAAATGATTATTGAAAGCATCTAAAATCTCATACTTGTCAGTGATGATCACATTGTTGAGGTTCACTTGAGATGGTAAAGAGGTGCTAGAGTCTTGCCCTAGGATTCCTTGATAGTGCCCCAGAATCTGGCTGGGTTATGGTAGGTGGCATCCAGCTCTGCTGTATAGAAGGCAGCCTTAGCATCTCTCACTTTTTTGTGCAGCTGTTCCTGGCTTGTCTGAATTGTACCCAGTCGCTTGATCTTTGGTCTTCCTTGCCTTTTCCAGAGCTTGTCTCTAGCAAGCAGTGCAGATTTAAGCTCAGCAGAGAACCAGGGACAAGATTTATGCTTAATTCTAACACTGGTGACTGGTGCATGTGTATTGAGAGCCCTAAGATTATATCATTTAGCACCTGCAGTGCTAACTCCACAGAAGCTGTGAGGTAGAATTCTTGCCACGCTTGAGGACACAGATCTTGGAGATATTCTGCAATATTAAAGTTCTTTTGACCTTCTTGGGAGGAATTTTGCAGGGTTAGAAGGCTTGATTGAAGATCTTATACCAGCTATGAGGCAGTGATCACTTATATCACTGAATAGCACTCCAGCATGTGAATATAGATGGGGTTTATTAACTAACATAACATCAAGTAAGGTGCTATTACTTTTGTTTTTTGGGTTAATCCTTGTTGGTTCATTTATTGATTGAGTAAAGCCATGTGAGTCACAGAAAGATACTAGGGGTGCAGAAACATTGGAGAGCCAGTTAAAATTCAGATCGCCTAGAATAATGGTATCCTCAGGACCCAGTTTAGTTATATTCCCCAGATGGGTAAGGAGTTTAAGGCCGGCAGAGGGGCCTGTAGTAGCCAAACAGTTGAAAGGCTGACATATTGGGAAGGGATATTTTAAGGGATAGGTATTCAATTCTTTAGGCTGAGATGAAATATTGAGGCAGGAAGCAGAGATATTTGAGTTAACATAAATGGCCACACCACCACCCCTGGATGGACGGTCTGCTCTGAAAAGCTGGTAATTAGGTAGACTTATTTCACTGTCATTTGTTGCTGGTTTAAGCCACGTTTCAGAGAATACAAGAAAGTCTGGCAGGGTATGGGCAACCCAGGCTTGTATTAGTGAGAACTTTTTTAATATACTGCTAGGAAACTGGTATGTGGAGGGGATTTCAGTTATGTTGTGCTGGTAGATGACCAGGGTGCATATACAAGTAAACTATTTTGTGACACAAATGTTCGAATAAGATGATAAAAAATGCTGGGCTGAAAGATGCATACTGACAAATTTATAATGTGGATGGATTTACATTTTATAAGAATAATTTGACGTGTGGCCCAGTGGCGCTGGATGTCACACCTCACGACACACTGGCAATCTGGGTTCGGGAATGAGCCCGGGACGTCGGGGGTCAGTGGAGATGGGGAAGGATCAAGTGTCCTATGGACTGCTCTCCTTCCCCAGGGAGGGGGGTTCCCACATGCCAGTGCACTGTTGCCCTCTGGTGGTGGCTGAAGGCACTACAGTGCACGGCCGCAGAACGCAGGGGATAGAAGCTGCGGTGGACATCTGTCGGGTGCGCGTGGGAGCGTGCACACGCTGAGTGGGACGTCATTGCATGCCCGAGCTTGGAGAGAAACAAATCCCCTTTCGCGGGGATGCGATGGTACCTCCAGTGGCCTGGGCCCACACGCCCAATGTCGTCTTCCAACCCCGACTCTACTCTTAGGGATCTCGGACCTCTCCCAGGGGGTCTGGAGAGCCGAGATCCTGAACCCGATTACGCTGTCAGGAGAGACGATTCAGACGGGTGGTCAGGCGCACCAGTGCTGAGAGAGGATTCCTGAGATTCCCGTAGGTAGAGCATAAAACAAAGTCTACAAAAAAAAATAAATTTGTAACAAGAATTTCTTTCTCTGCCGGCGTCGGCGCAAAGGTTAAATTCTTGCAGCGTGTGACCCGGGACTTGGGTCGCTGGAGGGCTAGCTTAGGGAGAAGGCTTTAAGGTCCAATGACTGCTTGCCTTCTCCATGGGGGAAGGTGGGGATGTGGTCTGGTGTCTGCTGACCCACGGTGGAAACCGGAGGTATAGCAGTGTGCCGACCAATTAACTGGGCGGCGTGGCGGACGTCGACGTATGCCTAGACGTCATGGCACGCTGTGCTCCCAGAGAGAAAACAGGAAAATTTCTCCTCCACTCGACCGGATGACGGCTATCCAGTCCCTCCGCTGCCACGAGTGCCCTGGTCGGACCCCCAGAAAGACCACCTCAGGAGGAGCCAAGTAGTTGCGTTGGCCGGCCCCTACCGGCACCTTTCTCCTCCAAGGAGGAGAACCCATCCGGTGAAGGGTTACACCGGGCTACCCCGAGGGTGGCTGCCATCTGAGGTAGGGATGGATGGTGGCAATAGGCGGCAAGGGAGTGGTGGGAAGAACAAGACCATTGGTGACCCGAAGGAGAGGCGGAAGGAGGAGAAAACGATAACACAAAAAAAAGGATTTATTTTCTTTCTATATCACAATATTTCCGGTAAAACAGGTAAACCTAACTGCTATGGAGAAATTAGACCACTTTGTACTGGGATGTGTTATATGAGGAGCAAGGGAATTTGACAATGGAAAAGGTTCCTGGAGACTTAATATTACATTATTAGACATTCCAGATATAGACAAGAAAGTGCAGGATTTATTCATAGCCAGAAAAACTCAAGTAGGTATGTAAGATATCAGTACATGGTGGGAAGACTCAAAAAATGAACTTAGAACATCTATTACAGAAGAGAAGCAGGGACAATTAAGCAGAAGGAATATCATATATACACTACCGGTCAAAAGTTTTAGAACACCCCCATTTTTCCAGTTTTTATTGAAATTTACGTAGGTTAATGTCTCAATGTACTCTGAAATTAAAGCATAGAACATATAAACAATTGGAGATAAAAAAGAAATCATAGAATCATTTTGTTTAACAAAATTTAATCTAAATTTTTGACTCATCAAAGTAGCCACCTTTTGCAGATATACTGTAACCGCCGAACACACTCGTGACATTCTTCCTACAATGGACATCAAATATTGTTCGGGAAGTTCTTCCCAACACTGTTGCAGAAGTTCTACAAATGTGTTGCACTTGTAGGTTGCTTTGCTTTCACCCTTCTGTCCAGTTCATCCCAAACCAGCTCGATGGGGTTTAAGTCTGAGACTGTGCTGGCCTATTCCATGATTTGAAGCCTACCGCTTTGTTCTTTCCCCTGAAGGTAGTTCTGACATAGCCTGGAGGTATGTGTTTGGGTCATTATCTTACTGTAGGATGAACCCTGACCAACTAGGCGAGACCAGAGGGTATTGCTTGGCGCTGCAAAATGCTGTGGTAGCCCATTTGGTTCAGGGTGCCAGTCACTCTGTGCTGTTGTCCTGTGAGCCGCCTATCACGCAAGCTGTTGACTCTCAGAAACTTGTCTTCTGATTCTGTTGTGGCTTTGGGTCTGCCAGACCTCTTCCTGTCAGAGTTTCCTCCAGTTTCCAAGTGCCTTTTGATGGTGTAGGAAACTGTACTCACTGACACCTTGGCTTTCTTTGCAATTTCTCTAAAGCAGTTTTGCTAACCTAAACTTTTTTTTTTTAACCTCTAGCAGTTTACCGCTTACCTTTGTACCATTTCAGGTTATTCACTGGACTTGAATTGCTTAAATTTCAATAAAAACTGGAAAAATTGGGGTGTTCTAAAACTTTTGACCGGTAGTGTATTTAAGAGCTCATTTGGCAAAAGTATTGTCCTTTAGTACATAAGGGTCTGAGTACCTAGAAAACACAGATCCAAAATATTAAGCAAGAGTTATTACATTTGCAATGTAACAGGGCAACCGCCCTATTGATGGAGAGCAGAAGTGGGGGAAATGAGAGAGGCAATGAAACAAAAAATATATACACAGCACTTGTATTGATTATAGTGCAAAAAGGAGAAAAACATGCTGAAGTAGTGGATTACTGAACTACCTGGAAATTCTGTCAGGAGTGCTCAACACTAGTAAAATACTGGCCCACTACCCAGTCGAGCATGGAGGATAGGTCGCTAGAGAAGAAGGTTAGGTGGGCAGCTGCAGAGGGTGATGTAATCCTGACAGGTGATCTCAGTATGCTGGATGTGAATTGGAGTATACCGGGCGAGAAGTGCCAGAAGCCAAGCCCCACTGGACAGCTTCTAGGATGGTTTTCTCTCCTAACGTGAGGTAACTGAGTAGGGCGAGGGCTATCCTAGACCTGGTACTCTCACAGGGTTCATTTTTGGATGGGGGATTGGGATAATTGACATGCATTTTTTTTATTTTGACCCACCTTTTCTTCTCCCTAGGGGACAACCTGTTCACTGTTTATAGAAGTTTTAAGCTGCTGTTTTATGAATCTGCTCGGTTGAATAATATGACCCATTGTTTTTTTTTTGTTTGTTTTTTTATTTGACCCTTATTTTTTGTTCAAGATTTTTTCCTCCCCCGAGCCCTGGCAGAGGCTTCGGCCCTCCGAAGAAGGACTCTGTCTCGGGTTCTGCTGCTCTTGTGCTTGCCATCCCCAGTGATTCTCCCACGGCTTGCCACCCGTGGCGGGGCCAGGGAGGTGGCGCCCCCCTCCCCAGAGACCCAATCTAGAAGTTGAGGTTAGTCCTCGGGTACGGCGGACTGTCATGGAGCACTGCCAGGCTCCTTTTCTCTCTCCTTTTCTCCCATCCCTCCCTACCAACGTGAATACGCCGGAGCGTGCTCTCCTGACCTGTACGCCTCCAGTCACCAGAGGGCGATTAGCGGCGGGATGACATGGCACCCTCCCCCGAGAGGAGCCGTCCTCCAGATGTTCAATCCTGTCTCCCCCTGCCGACCCCAGGTGGCCCGGGCTCATTCCCAAACCCGGGTCGCTAGCATGACGCGAGGTGTAGCGACAAGCACTTCAACCTCCAACGCCACTAGGCCAGCATTTACCCTAACTTTTTATACCCAGTGGGTCAGTGTCCCACATAGATAAATATCTGAAATGAACCCTGCTCTCAAAACAGGAACTCATTAAAGATGTAACTGTTGAAGCTGTCTTCAGGGCAAGAGACCACAACTCTTTGTGGTTTTAAATCCCCCTTAGGATCAGGCTCCAGGAAACCCAAGATGATGGTTCTGGATTTCAGAAGGGCAGATTTTTGGAAGATGGAGGAGCTCCTTGAGACCAAGCTTTGAGGGGTAAGTCAGATAGTGGAGGTAGAGTAAAAATGAGAGACTGTCAAAAGGGAGATCTTAGAGGTCACAAACTGCTGTTTTGAGAGGACTTCCGGTGACGTCATGCTCTGGGAAGCTGCTTGATTTCTCAGCTCCGTCTCCACCAAGGCCTTAAAATATTTAAACACCGAAATTAGACCTAAATTCTGGCTGAATCGAACCTGGTGCCTTATAAGGATGCCCAGAAGGAGACCTGATCCTCAAAAATTCTCTGTAGATAACGCCGACCTAGACGGAGGCTGCTCAGATAGCGACGGCTCGCAAATTTCGGGCAAGAGTGAGCGCTCAAGGGATGAATGCCCTAAAATGCCCAATGTCAATAGGCAAATGGACATTGTCTTAAAAGAGCTCCGGGATTTCCGAAAAGAAGCTCGTTCCACTTTTAATGCTCTACATATGGATTTGGGGAAAATGGAGAAACGGCTCGATGGATTGGAAGAGCAGTCCACGATCACCGACTCTCGAGTGGACTGTACAGAACGTGCCATAGTGCAAATGCATCAAGTACTGCAGGGCCTGCAAGAAAGGGCCGATGACTCAGAGGCAAGGAGCAGAAGAAACAACCTGAGGGTCAATGGCTTCCCTGAGGGCTCCGAAGGCAACAACCTTATTTAATTTATGCAGCATTTTTTAAAATCGAAGCTGTATCTACCAGATAATTGCTCACTTGAAATGGATCGAGTTCATCGTACCCTGGGCCCACAGTTAGGCAACCGACCACGTCTTATCCTGATTCGTTTCCTTTGCTGTCAGGAGAAGGAGCTAGTATTGCATAAGTCTTGGCAACAAGGGGACTTGACCTACCTAGTCCACAGAATCTACGTGGACAATGAGTATCCGATGGCAATCGCAGTGAAGTGCAGAGCTTATGCACCTATTCTTAAAAAGGTAAAAGAGGCAAAGCTCAAGTTCAGAACCCCCTACCCAGCGAGGTTGGTGGTCCAGCTGGAAGAGGGTCCTAAGACCTTCAAAACCGCGGAAGAGGCAGCCTGGGAGCTTACTAAAATTGGTATCGAAGTCACACTAACTCAACGATAGACTGGCACGTCCCTGGCAACAAAACTGGCACAGAAACCCTGGTCTAGAATACCCCCGAGGGAGCAGCGACACAAAGAGGGAGCCACAGCGATCCAGCAGATAATTGAAGGACTGAGACAGCAAGCCATGGCTATGCATGAGACCTCCCATAGCCAACCAAGAAGTGAAGAAGTTCTTGGAACTTTTTATTGCCTATTTACCTCTTCCATCAGGTAGGCTGTTTTTGACACTTGCTTATAATCGCCGCAGCGACTACCCTGATGTCCATCTTCCCCAGGGTTTTCTCCCTCACCTGTCAGCCCTCACAAGATAGGTGGTGGACAGCTGGGGGTATCCCTTTCCTTAGGGAGGGGGACCTCCCTCTAACGCTTCATGCCACATAGCCTGAGACCCCAATTGCGGTTTCGACCGCACGACTACTCAGGTAGCCTCTTATAGTAAAATTAATGTGTTAGAGGGCCCTGGAATGGAGGGGGAGACATGGGTTGAGGATTGGAATGCGGGTGGGTTGCTGGGGAGTAGGGATGGACAAATGGGACAGTTATGGAAGTGTCCCTAGGCCAGGAACACCGACGGATTTTGGGCTAATTTTGAGGCACTTCTAACTATATAGTCCTTATGTTAAGCTTCGAGAGGCCTTGTTCCTCCTTAAATACTATTGTGGACCCTCCTGGGTCTCACTGGGACCTTTGGTTATGAATTGATGTTTCCAGAGGGAGTGCTGTGTCCCTGCCCTGCTCCCCCTGGTTCTACCCCACCACTTGCTGTACTGGTGGGGGGAGGATTAGGATTTTTTTGGGGGGAGGGGGTTCCTCAGAACCAGCTTGTTTAGTCCCATGGAGATACCCGGGGAGCTAATAAGATACAACATTTTACATATATTACGATATGCAGCTCCTTCTCCATGAGAAGTTTAACCAATGCAGCCACCTTATTAACTGCTGCTAAATCACGAGTAATGTTAAGGTCTAAATAATACACCTATCTACTTTGGTGGAGTAGAGGCATGACCACCTTCCCTCCCCTTCTAACAGAGACGTACTATGTCTGGTCTATCACTTGGATAGACCTCGCCAAAAATCTTGGCATCCCCTGGAGTCTGGTTGTTTTTTAATGACCAACCTCATGGAAGCCCATAGAAGTTTAGCAGTACCTGCCCAGTTGGTAGGCAACTGCTTTAAAAAGTTTTCCAAGTTAATGTTTAAATTTTGTTGCTCACAGTTTGAGGAAGTTACTCTCCTCACTTTCCCCCATACAGGCAGTCACGTTTCTTAGAAATTGAATTGGAGCCTAGGGGTTCCTATTAACTGGAGTTAAATTTGAAGCTGTCTGCTTCATTTAATTTAAAGCTATATTTCTATGTTTAAAATGACTAATATACCACTCCAGATTGTTTCTTTGAATGTTAACGGACTAGGCAGTCCTGTTTAAAAGAGCTAGAATGATCTCTTTGTTTAAAAAGACTCATGCAGGAATAATATATGTACAGGAGACACATATGAATAATAATGAGCACAGAAAACTGGCCGGGGGGGGTTCACCCAAGTGTTTTCCTCCTCCTTTGTTAATGGAAGGAGGATGGGGGGGGGTTGCCATATTGATATCCAGCCCTACTCCCTTTCAGGCCATTCAGGAATGGGCTGATTCAGAGGGTCGCTTAGTGGTTGTACAGGGTTTGCTACAGGATAAAGCAGTAACTCTGGCTAATGCGTATTTTCCCCCCAGGGTCAACTATACAGACGCTTGGGTTCCTCTTTACTAAAATTGTTCAGTTGACCAAGGGCACCCTTATGCTAGCCAGTGATTTCAGTATTGCCCCTAACCCTAACCTAGATACCACTGGAGTGGTTAGAGGTAAGCAACCTGCCTCGCATAAATTCTTTAAACGTTTTGTGCAGGAGGTGGGCTGGGTGGATGTATGGCGTACCCTTCACCCCAGGGACAGAAGACATACTTTTTATTCAGCAGTGCATGATTCCTGTTCTAGACTAGATCATTGCTACACGCAAAAGGAATGCCTAGATATCCTCAGGGAGGCATCCATGGGGGATATTGCACATTCCGACCATGCCCCAGTGGTCACAAGGTGGGAACTGGACCTTGAAAGACAAAACACAATCTGGAGATTCAACCCTATCCACCTTAAAAATGCCCTCTTTCGGGATTTTCTTGAAGAGAAAATACAGGTGATCCAGCAGGATAACTTGGACTCAGAAGTCTCTTCTGCAATTAGGTGGGATACATTAAAAGTGGTACTTTGTGGCCACCTAATAAAACACTCATCAATTTTGGCAAAACAGCGTAGGGAGAGGCAATCCCACTTAGAGCAGACCCTTAACTTTCTCCAAATGGCACACCAGCAGGGAGATAATTCTCTTCTGGTTCAGCTCAAACAGACTAAGCAGGAATTAGACTCATTGGTCTTGCAAAATACAGAAATAGCCCTGGCCTTCCTTAGGCAAAGATACGGTGAAATTGGCCCGAGGGCCTCTCGCCTTCTGGCCTTTCGGCTGCGCAAGCAGAGACATCTCTCAACCATGTCTGTTGGCAGGAACCCTAACTCTGGTACCCCCTGTACAAGAGTGGGTCATATTACCCAGGCCTTTTGTGAATACTACAAAAAATTGTACACCCCAGACCACCCCTCAAAACATATAGATGTTGATGCATTTCTTTCCTCTCTGGGCCTCCCAAGGCTAACCAGGGACCAGCAGACCTCTTTGGTTTCTCCAGTATTACATACTGAACTAATATCTGCAGTCCCCCGACCCAAAACCATGAAGTCCCCTGACCCGGATGGATATGGCACAGAATTTTACAAAAATTCAGTGCAAAGGGTTGCCCCACTCCTCCTTCAGGTATATAATGAAGTATTGCCGGGGCTGGCTGACCCCCCACCCAGTTGGTCGTATGCGGTAGTATCCCTAATTCCCAAACCAGACAAAAGACAACCAATTATGTACATCATATTGCCCATTCTCAGTTTTAAATGTGGATTATAAATTTTTTATGTCTATTTTGGCCAAACGTTTAGATACAGTTTTACCCTCTATAATTAATTTAGACCATACTGGATTCGTCAGTACTAGATCCACCACAGACAACACAAGAAGAGCACTGCATGTGGTGCACAAGATGCAGACTCATGTGGCCCCCTCAGTCCATCTCAGCTTAGATGCTGAGAAGGCATTTGATAGGGTCTCATGGCCCTTCCTGTTTGCAACTGTGGCAAAGATAGGCTTCCCCTCTCCCTTTGTCTCCTTGATTAAAACGCTTTACTTTTCCCCAAAGCCTGTGTTAAAGTTTCCGGACATCATTCTTCCTATTTTCCTCTGTTCAGAGGAACCTGACAGGGGTGTCCCCTCTCTTCTGGCCTATTTGCTATCTTTATTGAACTGTTGGCACAGGCCAGTAGAGGTTCCACTCTGATAGAAGGGGTAGAGACTGAGGGGATGGAACATCTTATAGCTCTGTATGAGGACGATGTTTTGCTGTTTTTATCCAATCCCTCCCAGTCGATCCCAGCTGTCTTCAACATATTAGACCAATTTGGCAGATTTATTTATTTATTAAATTTTGGTGACCGGG
The DNA here is from genome assembly GCA_016271365.2 of Neoceratodus forsteri. Classification (NCBI taxonomy): domain Eukaryota; kingdom Metazoa; phylum Chordata; order Ceratodontiformes; family Ceratodontidae; genus Neoceratodus; species Neoceratodus forsteri. The sequence continues at coordinate 550,427,378 of CM028129.1, forward strand.
TAGGCCCACTGAGCCCCGAAGGTCCCTTTTTCAGGGGCGACCCGAGATAACAATACAAGTTATGAGAATGAAGAAGGACATAAGGAACATTTGAGGCATTGTGAGTTACATCATGAGGTGGTTACAGTAAAGAAAAATAGTGGATACAGGCATGGTTACAGACATGGTAAAAGAAAAGCAGTGGATACAGGCATGGTAAAAAAAAAAAGCAGTGGATACAGGCAGGGTTATCATCATGACATGTAAGCAATTGGTAGTACTTTGCATATAGTTTATTCAGGGGTTACACGTGATGCTCAGGATACAAACTTAATACCACCAAAATGGAAGCACAGACCTTTCATTTTACCCCACCTTTATCACTGGCACAAAAGTATCCTTTCCGCTGGGACTTGAATAAGTTGAAATACCTGGGCATCTATCTATCACATAGGGCAAGCGATGCGGAGAGAAATAACTACATCCCTTTTTTCACCCAACTTCAGTCTGACTTTGCACGATGGAATATACTTCCACTGAATCTTCTCCGGAGAGTCGAGGTCATGAGGATGGTAGTTTTGCCCTGAGCTTTATATTACATATATATAAACCCCCCGGACCCCTGCCTTTTTGCAAAACGACAGGTGGCATGCTGTTGAAGATGACAGCAGTACCTGGTGGGGACTGGGTTCAGGGAGGACTAGGTTACTCTGCACAGAGGCACCCAAGTAAATCTGAACACAGGAAGCAATAACTGTAATGTCCAGAACCAGGAATGGGATTCTACAGTGTGGCTTTTATTTACATCCAAGCTGAACAAACAAAGCATAGACGGACCCCCACGGGGCTACATTCCTGGTAATGCAGATTAGAGACAACAGAACACTTCTTCACATTTCAGCCCTCATTCTCTAAACCCACCAGGCACACAGCCCGGACTTGCACGCAGCTTTGGGTACACAGCCCGACTTGTACACTACTTGGGTTTTCCCCACTGGCCTGGCTTCCCTGCCAGCCACTTGATCCGCGGTCCACTTTGGGAAATGAAACAGTTTTCCAATTGGTGGCTCCCCAAACCACCTTAGAGCCTTCGACTCCTAGAGGGAATTTTCCTTCCAATCCCACGTCTGGGTACTTCTCTCATCACTGGCCAAGTGCATGAGGCAAAGTAGAAATCCACAGAGCAAATCCGTAGAGGTGGACCTGGTTACTAAAGATGGGGGGACTCCCACCTCCAGCTCCCACAGTCCATACCCGGCCATTTCTCTGGATACTAAACAACTCTTTTCTGAAAGCTTGGCAATGTAGATTACTGGGTAGACGATGTCACATCTCTCTCTACATGTCTTGACTTTCCCTATATGCTGGACTTGAACATACTTTTTACTTTTGGCTGTTTATTACTCTAGGCCTCCCACTATTTCAGTAGTCCAATCCCCACTGTTACACAAGTCCCATGGTGAACACATGGGCCCTTTAGAAAGAGCAGAAACCTCACCTCCGGTTGCAGGTGCTCCACACATTCACACAAAATCTTCTTGTTTCCCAAACTCTTGGACTAAATAAGGCAGCTTCTCCACTAGCAGAAGCCAGGGGGTTGCCCCTGGAATATGCAGGACGACCTTTCCTGCCCCATCCCCTGAGGGATGGGGCACTGAGATCCGATTTCAGCGGTCTCCACCACTTTAAAACTAGCTTACTGTGTCTCTCTTTAGGTGGAAACACACACCTTTTCCCTACTTGTAGCCCTATGTCAAGGCTGAGGCTCCAAGAGCCTAACACAGAGCTGCAGTGCTCCTTTTACTACAAGCTCCAAACCCCAACTGACCTACAGACTACTGTTCAAACCTCCCAACATTCTACTCCAGCTCCCTGCTGCAGATTCCATTGTGGCTCATGTAGCTACGATAGTTCTATGGTGATGTCATCCCTCAGTCTCAGCTGAGACTGAGAACAGAGTGAGACAGTGTGAAATACATTTAACTGGAGTTTCACAAGCTGCCTTCCCTGCCTACCACTAGGTCTTACTGGGATTCTAGTAACCCCGGGTAACAAGGGGGTTACACACACACACACACACATATATATATATATATATATATATATATTCCAGCTAAAACATTCCAACTATGGAACAAATCTTTTAGCAGATTTATATGGGCTGGGAATGGGAAATGCCCCAGAATAAAATGTTCCATTCTGTCCCTTCCAAGAAAATTAGGAGGATTGGCCCTCCCTAACCTTTAAGGCCCTGTCCACACTATGCCTCTGTAACGTTACAGAGGGCTCAAACCGTTACCAAAACGGTTTGCGTTTACATCTGTAACATTACAGAAGGCGTTTTCATAACTGTTGTTGAAACCACTTATGAGGTGGTTTGAACAACGGTTACGAAAACGGTTGTGCCCCTGTAACGTTACCAGCCATAGTGTGGATGCGTGAACGTGTAGCTCCAGTATTCCCCCAGTGCAGCACGAACTGCATTGTGGGATAGGGTGCAGCTGTAACGTTACAGGGCACCCACAAATGTGGACGGGCTGTAACGGTTCCAAACCGTTATCGAGACTGTTTGCTGGCAGTGCGGACACACTGTAACGGTTCCAGTCTGTAACGGTTTGGAACCGTTACAGACTGTAAGTGGTGTAGAGTGGACAGGGCCAAATACTGTAATTGGGCATCCCATTTGACATTTCTTCTGTGCTGATTTGTGAGGGTCTGTTCTGTCCTTTGGAGAGAAATCGAGGAAGGCCTTATTCCTTTTCAGAATCTGATAAGGACTGCATTATACCGCTCTCCCTCCCTCCGCCCTCCTCCAGGAACGGACGTCCCAAAATCCATGGATTGCACATCAGTTGAAAACCTGGAATGTAATACGTAGACATTTCTCTCTCACTCCATATCTACTGTTCTTAACTCCCATATCCCTCCTTGAGAATTTTCTCCCGGCTATTCTTGAACACACATTCGAATCTTGGTAGCTTTTGCAACTTTCTAACATCTCACAACTCCTAACCGATGGAGAGTTCAAATCTTTCCAGGAGCTGTGTCAGACCCACAGTCTAAGACAATTAGACTTCTATCGACATCTACAGCTGAGACATTTCTATTCTTCCCTCCCATTGGAAGAACATTGCACTGAGAATACCCTCCCCCTTGGTCACCTGTCTTCAGCAGAACATTACCAGTGGTCTGGCTCTCCACATTGTTTCAGTCCTGTATAAGGCATTGGGGGAAACACAAGGATTAAGTACTGAAGGGATATGTGCAAAGTGGATTCAGGAATTTGGCTTTGACATTCCTCCACAACAGTGGGATAAGGGCTGCCTGTCAATATCTAATCTCACTTATTCCCACAGCTGGAGACTGTTCTTCTGGCAAGTATTGACCAGATACTTTCGAACTCCAGCTGTAACAGCCCACTTTGCAACAGCATGATTAGGTGACTGTTGGCATCAATGTGGTGAATCTGTAGCACATCATACTCGCATATTTTGGCTATGCCCAAAGATACAACCCTTTAAGGACTTCCTACAATCGGAATTAAGTGAACTGTTCAGCATCCCGATCACCCTTACTGCTGATTTATTTATACTACTTATTCTTCCCCGAGGACTTAGAGACACCTATACCCGTTACTTGTTGGGAATAGCCTTAATGGTAGCCAAGAAAGCCCTGACTCGCTGCTGGTTAACTTCCAGGGTTCTTACGTTATTAGAATGGAGGGAAATAATGACCCGTATCTACAGGTCAGAAAAGATTTCCTACCACTTGAGTGATAAGTCAGACCTATGTACTATGAAATGGGCCAGATGGATTTTCCACATTAGTTTGAAAGATGTAACTTTTATTCTTTAATCCTCATTCAGGAAATTGCATGGGTTATCAAACCTGTTGGGTGGACTGGGGATGTGGGTTTGGAATGTGTGGCCTGGGAGATAGGGGAAGGGTGATCCTAGAGTGAACAATGTATTCTGTGCTTGTTTCTCTCTTTTAAAGTTATTCTAGTGTCTCATAGAGATTACAACATGAACTTATATAATTTACCCACCTCTGCGATCGAAGTATTAAGGTATATATTTCATGGACTGTCTTGCTGTATGGCTCCATTTCTAATTTTTTAATTCCTGTATAAAAATGAATATGTAACTGATAATAACCTGTAAACACCCCCCCTGTTTTTTGTGAAAATCTGAGTAAATCTGAATAAAAATTTATAACAAAAAAAACAAATTGCTGTTTGAGACTTGATGGGAAGAACAAGTGGCGTAAAGAGCCATTATGTTTCTATAGGAAGGTGAGAAAGGGAGAGGATCGGTCATGTAGTTGCTAAATCCGGAAAAGATTAATGCAGCCAGTGCAACTGTGAGGAAAACTAAGGTGAAAACTAAGCTCAGGATAGCAGAAGGGGTGAAGATCAATAACATGGTCTACTTATGAGAAAAAGGGGAAAAATGGAGGGTATAGAAAGGCTTTCCAAAGGTTCGAAATGAATGGTGGATGACCTGGAAAAGGCAACTATTATGAACAAATAGTTCCTTTTTTTTTTTTTTTACATTTCTATTGTTACTCTAGCAGTCTTTTCTTGTTCTCCCGTGGTGCATTTCTGAGCCCTGACACATGTGCCAGTCACTTTCCTGTGCCCTCTACAGAGCCTTGGCTTACCCCAAGGCAGGGACGAGAGTAGAAGTGGATGTACCCTGAGTTTCTGTGTACTATCCAGAGACGCCAGTGCTGGTGCTGGAGACCAAGATATACTGGGGTCCAGCAATAGCCGTGCTGGGGCCTATTTTCCAGATTTCTGCTCCCTGACCTCTGGATGACTACCAGAGTTCTCACCCACTCTGCCTTCTGCTGCGCTACCATCTGTGGCCGTCCAGATGACAGCACTGTAGTGGATGCTCCAATCCTCCCTCCTCAGATAAGGAGAGCATCCTCTGGGGCGGTCCCCCCTCTCCCCCCCCCCCGGCTGGCCCTTGGGCGTCCGAGGTTAGTTTTTGAACCCGAGTCACCAGAGTCACAAATAGTAGTGCTACCGCTGAGCTGACTGGCCTTCTCAGTTCACTGAAGGAAAGCGATGATCCACTGCTGGATTGTGGAGTTAGTAATGTTTGAGGTCAAGGGCATAGGCCAGAGGTAGGGGCATATTTCCACAGGCAGAGTACTCAAAAGTCTTAGTGCTTTAAAAGTAAGCAGATTCCTAGGCCCAGAATGACTGCACCCCTGGGTATTGAAGGAAATGAGATTTGTACTGGCTGTCCCTCTGGCAGACATCTACAGCTGGTTCGCTGGCAACAGAAATGGCCCCAGTGCACTGGAACAGGGCAGATGTGGTACTGCTCCATAAGGGAGGGGACAAGGGCAGCTCCAGTAATTACAGGTCGGTGAGTCTGACCTTCATTGTGGGAAAACTGCTAGTTCCTGGAGGCAAAAGACCTAGAGGACAGAAAGCAGTATGACTTTGTTAAGGGGGGGGGGGGGGGGTCCAACACGACAGATCTCATTGATTTCTATGTAGGCAGTTGACAAAGGTGAAGCTGTTGACATCCTATAACTAGATTCAAGCAAGAACTTTTACTCAGTGCTGTATAGAAGGTTAGTAAAGATGTTAGAGGAACTAAGACTAGGGGCGGGACTGACAAGTTGGAGTGAGAATTAGCATAAGTGGGGTGGACTCTGTGGGTAGTGGTAAATGGACAGCACTCGGGGGAGATGGCAGTCACTAGCAGACCGTGTACCCCAGGGATCAGTCTTGAGACTGGTCCTGTTTAACTTGTGCATCTGCGACACTGGCAAAGGGATACAGGGCAAGATCAGTCTGTTTGTGGATAACACTAAGCTATGTGGGATAATCAACAGTGAGGAGCGTGTCAGTGACATGAGAAGGGACCTAGGAAGGTTAGAACTGTGGTCAGGGGTTTGACAGGACAGGTTGATTGCTGAAAAATGCAAAGTTTGTGCATAATGCAAGGGTCAAAAGTAAGTTTTGCAGCCACTAGCCTGCAGAGCTGGGGACTAGGAAAATCCACTAACCCCACAGTCTTTTACACTGGTGCAGCTGGTGTACTTATTTGAAAATGTTACCTTCTCCAGTACAAGCCCGCAGGACTAGTTAAAGGAAAATCTTAATAGCCCAATACAGAGTATACCAACATTTGGCTAGTGGGCTGGTGTCCATTTTAACCCTTGATAATGGTAAAAACAGTCTCAAAACCGAGTATTGGCTTTGAGGTGTCTCAGTAGCCCAGATATCGAGGAAAGGGACGGTGATTACTGCAAATAACTTAAAGGTCTTTTGCTGAGGTGCTACCTGTCTATGGTTGAGGGGAGGATAGAGTATGCCACATCAGGAGCTTCAACTCTTGGTTGAAAGAATGGTGCAGAGAAGAGGGGTTCAGCTACAGTGGGAACTGGGGATCAAACTGGAAGAATGAGGGGCTATACACAGGTGATGGCCTGTATCCATCTTGGGGGAAACCACAGTCCTGATTGGATGGTTTAAATGTTACTTTGATGAACATTTAAATTAGCTGAGGGGGTGGCCCCCTCCCCCCCACACACATACAGACTAAGCAGTAGGAATGGAGGACCCGAGGGGAGGAAAATCCCCCAAGGAGCAGATTAATGGGAACAGCAGAGACATAGAGGACAAGTGGAACAGGAAGAAGAGTGCAAAAAGAGAAAGGAAAATGAGGGGGAGGCACAAGGTGGGGGGGTACATGTTGAAAGGTAGCAAAGTGTGGAGTGCCATGTGTACAAATGCAAGGAGTCTTGGAAATAAATTCAAGACCTAGAGGCCATCAAGGCAGAGGCGGACCTGCATATTGTGGCCATCACTGAGTCATGGGGAACAGGTAGCCAAAACAGGGACATGGACATACCAGGTTATACTTGGTTCAGGAAGGATAGGGAGGGGAGGAAACATAGAAAGTGAAGGTAGAAAGGGAACACAAGGTCCATCTAGTCTGCCCAAGACCCTAACCCCCTCCCTTAACTGCTACTCAGTGTTGTGATGCCTTTGTATTTATCCCAAGCATTCTTAAAAGTTCCAGCTGATTTTGCCTCCAACACCCCTTGGGAGATGCTGTTCCATGCGTCGACCACCAGTGAAAAAGAACTTAAACGTGGTGCTCCTAAATGTGTTCCCCCCAGCTTCATATCATGCCCCCTAGTTCTTGTATAACTCTTGACCTGAAATAGGTCCTGAACCTGTACCCTTTTTATTCCCTTCATGTACTTGAGGGTTTCAATCATATTTCAATCATGTCTTCCCTCTCCCGCCGTTGCTTCAGTGAATACGTTGAGATCCCTCAACCCGTCATATGATTTCTGATGCAGTCATTGTACCATCTTTGTAGCCCTTCTCTGCACTGTTTCCAGTCTCTCTACGTCCTTTCTAAGGTGTGGTCGCCAGAACTGAACACAGTACTCCAAATTTGGTCTTACCAGTGATCTACAGAGAGGCATACTACTTCCCTCTTTCTACTGGTAATCCCCTTTCTAAGCATCCCAGCATACCATTTGCCTTTGATGCAGCTTTCTCCCACTGTTTGTTTATTTTAGATCTTCTGATATAATCACTCCCTGATCTCTATCTCTCTCTCTCTCGCTTTGTGGCTTCTAGTTTAACGCTCCGAATGTGGTATTTTTCTCTAGGGTTGCCCTTCCCTAGGTGCATGACCTTGCACTTTTCATCTGCCATGTTCTTGACCACAGTTCCAGCTTTTTGAGATCTGCTCTCACCCTATCCGTCCCACCAGGAATGTCGACCCTATTGCATATCCTCGTGTCATCAGTAAACAGGCTTAACTTGCTCTCCAAGCCTCATATATGTCCCCAGTGAAGACGTTAAATAGGATGGGACCTAACACCGACCCCTGCCACTAGTCACCTTTTATTCTTCTGATGAGGTGCCATTTATCAGTACTCTCTGGGTCCTCCCCTCTCAGCCAGCTCCTTATCCAGTTTACCACTTTCTGATCAACCCCCATGCTGGCAAGCTTGTTCAGCAGCCTTCTGTGCAGAATGGAGTCGAAGGCTTTCATGAAGTCCAGGTATACCACGTCCACAGTTCCGCCTTGATCCATGGTTTTGGTTAATCAGTTGAAGAACTCTGTCTGGCATGATCTTCCTGCAGTAAAACCATGCTGTTTTGGGTCCAACTTTCCACTTTTTTCTAGAGGTGTAAAAATTCTTTCCTTGAGTAGGACTTCCATCATTTTGCACACAATCGAGGTGAGGCTAACCAGGTGGTAGTTGAACGCGGACTTCCCTGCTCCTGCTATTATGGAGAGGGACACCACTGGCCCTTCTTCAATCCCTTGAGACCTCCCCAGGGTCAAGTGAAAGGTTAATTAGTTCAGCCAGAAGTGCCGAGAGCTCCTTTCTTAACTCCTTAAGAATTCTAGAGGGAATTTCATCCAGACCCATTACCTTGTCTACCTTGAACTTCCCCAGTTCCTCGAGGATTGTATCTTTTGTGAATTGTCTTGAATCTGTCTCCCAACTGACGGAACCTCTTCTAATCAGGGTGGTCCCGCAACCATCCTCTTCCTTGGTAAAAATGGAGCAGAAGTATCTGTTGAGGATCTGTGCTTTATCCTTGTCATCCTCCGCATGCCCCCCTCTTCCCTTGTGATTCTGACTATACCTGCCCTTGTCTTCCTCTTTTTCTCTGGTATATCTAAATAAGGTCTTGTACCCCCTTTGATCTCTTTAGCTATCTTCTCTTCTGTTGATGCCTTTGCTGCCCTGATCCTGCATGCGTCTCTGTCCTTGTTACATCCAGTTTTCTTGTATCTCTTGAAAGCAGATATTTTTTCCCGTCACTTTGGAGACAGGAGCTGGAGCTACCATTTGCACTGGGGCGATATACAGACTGCCAGCATGGGGTGGATCTGGATAAGGCAATGGGGGAAGCCATCCGCACAAGGTAGAAAAAGGGGAGGTGCTGCTGATAGAAAACTTCTGTCTGCCTGATGTAGGCTGGAGCCTCCTAGCCTCGGCTAAAAGGAGGGGCATCTTAGTCTCCCTGCAGGGGGGTGTTACTCAGGCAGCTACTCGAGGAGCCTACTCATGATGGGGCAATATTGGACCCGATGCTCACAAACCGGGACAGTATTTCAGACGTCAAGGTGGGTGCCACCTGGGGACGAGTGATCACCGTGCAGTGAGAGTTTAACATAAGGATGATAGTAGAGGCAAACCACATAAGGACGAGGGTCCTGGACTTCAGGAGGGCAGATTAAAAAAAAAAAAAGGGGTGGGTGAATGCCTCAGAGGCGACCTAGTAAGGAGGGATTGCCTCAGTGGGGTGGAGGAACATTGACACAAATTAAGGAATGGTATAGTGAAGGCAATATGCCTCTTTTTGAAGGAAGTGAGCAAGAACAAGAGAAAAAAAATAGACCACTATGATTCTAAAGGGAAGTGGCTGCAAAGGTAAAGGCTAAAAGGGTAGCATTCAGGAGGTACAAAGAGACGCAGCAGGAAGAGGATAGAGAGATGTACCAGGAAAAGCAGGGAAGGCAATGAGGGGGTGTGAACTGAGGAAAGGATAGCCAAAGGGGTAACTGAGTGGGACAAGACCTTTTTTAGGTACATAAGTGATAAGAGGGAGACAAGGGGGAGGGACTGTTAGGTTAAGAAGGGCAGGGGGAGATTGTGTAGAGGTGGCTCAAGGAAAAAGCAGATATCCTGAACAGATACTTCTGTTCAGTCTTCACAGTGGAAGGGGAGGGGGATGAACCACATAAAAACAGCAGAAGCACTGGAGAAGGGAGGTGGACACAAGTCCAATCACAGAGGAAAGTGTTCTGAAAGGACTTGCAAATCTGAAAGAGGATAAAGCTATAGGACTGGACAAGGTACACCTATGGGTGCTGAAGGAACTCCGGGATGTATTGGCTACACCTCAGACAGCCCTGTCCAACAACTCGATGGAAACAGGAGTGGTTCCATAGGACTGGAGGAGGGCAGATGTAATTCCACTTTTTTTTTTTTTTTTTATGTCATGTGCTCCTCATGGTCACCTACGTCTGCCATCGGGGGCCCCCCCCTCCTGCCCCAACCCCATTGTCCCCCTTTAGGGATCGATGAGGAGCAGGATTCGAGGGCATCCAGGGCTGTCACAATCGGCCATAGAAACATAAAATTTGACAGCAGATAAGGACCGCTTGGCCCACCTAGTCTGCCAATTTTCCTACCTAACAGATAAGCTGCAGATCCTAGTTAACCAACAGCTTACTTCCTCCTACCCCCCCACTAGAACTGCCTTATGTCTGTCTCATGCATTCTTGAATTCCCCCACTGTTCTTGACTCCACAACCTCCTGCTCCATGCATCCACAACCCTCTCTTTGAAAAAATACTTCCTCACATTACCTCTGAGCCGTCCCCCCTCTATCTTCAAATTGTGCCCAATTGTTCTTGCACATCTCTTTTTCTGAAAGATGCTACCCTCTTGGACTTTGTTGATTCCCTTGAGGTACTTGAAAGTTTTCTATCATGTTCCCTCTCTCCCTTCTTTCCTCAAGGGTATACATATTAAGCTCCTTTAGTCTTTCTTTGTATGTCTTCTGGTGCAGACCCTGCACCATTTTGGTTGCCCTCCTCTGGACAGCCTCCACTCTGTCTATGTCTTTGGGAGATGGGGTCTCCAGAACTGCACACAGTACTCCAGATGGGGTCTCACCAACTGTCTGTACAGAGGGATAACAACTTCCTGTTTTCTACTATTGATGCCTCCCTATGCATCCCAGTATCTCCCAGCCTTCCTTATTGCCTTCTCACATTGCTTGCCCACCTTTAGGTCATCTGATATAATTACCCCAGGCCCCTTTCCATTTTTACTGTTGTTAGTATCTCACCCCCCACTGTGTACTCTTCCCCTGGGTTTTTGTTTCCCAGGTGCATTACCTTGCACTTCTTTGCATTGAATCTGAGCTGCCATGCATTTGACCATTCCTCCAACCTTGCCAAGTCCCTTCTCATCCTTTCCACTCCATCTTGTGTATCAACCCTGTTGCAGATCTCTGTGTTGTCTGCAAAGAGACATACTTTTCCTTCCAGTTCCTCTGCCATGTCACTTATAAAGACATTAAAAAGGACCGGTCCCAGTACTGAACCCCGTGGTACCCCGTTAGTAACCCTCCTTTCTTCACTGTGGACTCTATTTACTACTACCCCTTGCGTCCTGTTGTCTAGGCAATTTTTTATCCAGGCTACCACCTTGGGACCCACTCCAAGGCTGGCTAACTTGTGTATTAATGTTTTGTGTGGGACTGCATCAAATGCCTTGCTAAAATCTAGGTAGGCCATGTCCACAGCCCCTCCCTGGTCTACTACTTTGGTCACCCAGTCAAAGAAATCTATTAGATTCGTCTGACACAAACTTCCCATCATGAACCCATGCTGCCTTGGGTCCTGTGCCCCACTGGCCTCTAGGTACTCAACAGTTCTTTCCTTCAGAAGTGATTCCATCATTTTCCCTACCACTGAGGTCAAACTAACTGGTCTGTAGTTTCCTGCCTATGTCCTGCTCCCACTTTTGTGAAGAGGAATCACATCCACCCTCCTCCAGTCCTCAGGTACCACCCCATCCTCCCATGATTTGTTAGAGTAGTCAACGGTGTCACTAGTTCTACCCTTAGTTCTTTTAGAATTCTTGGGTGAATCCCATCAGGCCCCATTGCTTTGTCCACCTTCAATTTTATTAGTTCTTTCAGAACTCTTTCTTCTGTAAATGGACTGGTATCGACCACCGTCTTCAGAGAGTTTCTCTTGTTTGGTTTAAGTACCTCCCCCTCCTCTTCCTTTGTGAATACTGAGCAGAAATATTCGTTCAGTATCCCTGATTTTTCACTGTCACCCTCTACACACATTCCCTTCCCTTTATTAAGCCTCAGTATCCCTCCTTTGATCTTTCTTCGCTCCCTAATGTACCTATAAAAGGTCTTATCCCCCCCTTCTTAACAGAGTTGACTATCTTTTCCTCGGTTTGGGCCTTTGCTATTCTGACTGCCTTCCCAGCCTATTTCTGCTTTAACTGATAAAGTTCTCTGTCCTGCTCCTTCTGTGTTTCCTTATTTCCTGAATGCTATCCTTTTCTCCTTAACCTTCCCTGCCACCTCTTTTGAGAACCACATCGTTTTTTACTTCCATGGGGAGACATAAAATTTCCCCTTTTTCTCCTGTCCCGCCTGGACCAGAGGTGCACAGGCGAGTGCGGATACGTGGATGCGTGTGCACTCCTGGAAGTCACGTGCTTTTTCGACACTCGTCAGTTCCCCGGACCTCCCTTGGTCTGACATCTGACATCCAGCCTACATTGGGTATCAGCCAAGAGCGAGGAGACTAGCCTCCCCAGTCTGGGAGATGAGAGCATCTCAGCAGCCGTTACAATCATCTCCCATGCCCCCCCCCCCAGCCGACCCCTGGTGGCCCGAGCTCACCTCCAAACATGAGTCGCCGGCCTGGCACAAGGTGTGGCATCCAGTGCCTCAACACTCAGCACCACTGGGCCGTCTGTAGTCCAGCTTTTAAAAGCGGCAACAGGGAACAGGCTGGCAACTATAGGCCAGTCAACCTGACGTCAGTGGTGGGGAAGTTAATAGAGACACTATAAAAGGAAAGGCTAGTGGAGTGTCTTGAATTCAGCAGGTTACAAGACCCGAGGCAGCACAGATTTCAGATTCACCAGGGGGGGTTGTCATGTCAAACCAACCTGATCGATTTCTTTGACTGGGTGACCAGGGAAATAGATAAGGATAGGGCCGTAGACGTGGCCTACTTAGACTTCAGCAAAGCCTTCAACACCATGCAACAATAGGAGGTTCATAAGGAAAACGGGCAATTTTGGGGTGGGTCCTAAGGTGAGCTGGGTACAAAATTGTTTGATAGCAAGGTGACGGAGGGTGGTGGTAAGTACTCATTCTGGGGAAGGGAGAATGACCGTGGGGTGTCTTAGGGTTCAATACTGGGACCAGTCCTCGTTAGTGTCTTTAAAAGTGACATTCCAGAAGAACTAAAAGGGAGGGTATACCTCTTCGCAGATTACTCCAAAATCTACAGTAAAGTAGACACTCCGGATGGGGTGGAGAGAATCTGTAGACGACGCGAACTCAAGGTGTGGCATAGGAGAAGCTGGGTTTCTAGCAAGAAAATCCTGCACCTAGGGCACAGAAACCCAGAGGTGGAGTATAAAATGGGGGGGGGGGATATTGATGGTCACTAAACATGACAGGGACTGTGGAGGGTTGTGGGATAACAGATGGACCAGACACAGAACTGTTCAACACACAGTCTCTATGTGATGTTTACTTAAAACACATGGAATAATCTTAAGTAATGATATATCCCTTCTTCAGTACATCAGTTTGCAGCAACAGACTATACATTTCCTTCCTCTGCACTTAGCACCTACTGACCTATTGATCTATCTCTTCAGTGGAAATTAATTCATTCCTTATGTTGGTCTTGTGTGTCTGGGTGATGGGGAGCTGAACAAAGAAAAACCCCAAAACAAGCTAAAGATAAAGAACCTCAGTGCAGAAGCACAGAAACAAGGATTACCCCCAAAGGGCATTGGCAATAAAGCAAAGTTTCAAAGAAGCACAACATCATACACACCCCCATAATGTAAAGCATCATGGGATGTGTATGCAAATCACCATGAAATTTTAGGCTGGTTCAGCTTAAAGCAGGAATGCATGGTGCTCAAGGGCCTCTCACACAATCTGTAATTTACATGCATTTTAAATAAAACAGCTTGGGTTTTCTGATATCTCTACCCCGGTAGCTTAATTTTTATAATACAGTCCTCTAGTAATTTTTTACCTTTATCAAAAACACCTAGTGCCATGGTATTTTCAACATTTACAGGTTTCATACACATAAGGCATATACAGCAAGGTATTTTATGACACGGTGCTATTGCATACTAAATCTGACACAGCCTGTTGTTTTACATCAGCTCGGAGGTCATCACAGTAACCTCTCTGTATGAGGACCTGAGAGGGAAAAGGAAAATTAAAGAGGACACTATAGCATAGTCAAGAAAGCGAGGGGGCGCCCCTAGGTGGCCAACCTTATGGACTAGAATTTATAAAGGAAAGATTTGGCTAAGAAATGGAAGCACTGTTGCAATAGATATTTAAAAAAAAGGTCAGTCCTCAAGACTGACACTCAGCACACACTTTACAGTACTCGACTATGTTCTTGTGGATCGAGGGCCAATAAAACCTGGGTAATATCCTATTCAGGCTACTGTCTCTGCCTGCATGACCTGCCAAAGGCATGTCACGTGCCAGATGCATGATTTGGGAGCGGAATTTTTCTGGAACCATTAGTTGGTCTACTACCTCTCCAGTTCTGGGGTTAGTGCATTCTCTGTACAGTATTCCCTGTTTTACAACAAACTGAGGGGCACCTTTTTCCACTCCCTTCCCCACTTGTGAAAAAAGGATTAAGTGAAGGGTCTGCTTTTTGCTCATGCTGCATATCACATTTAAAAGTGTGTCCCAAGTCTGGCTGTACACCAGCATGAGTATCAATCCAGTCCTTCTTTAGCTTTCTCTTCAAACAACATGAAGTCTTGCTGTATTCTGACATATCTTGCAGTGATGTCCAACCTTTGAACTGCCCCGGAGATGAAAGAGTTGACTTTCCATGCCAGGCATGGAACGCTGAGCTCGAGCTCGGATGAGACTCTGTCTGTTGCTGTTTGAACTCAAACCGTCAGATTCTTTACTCCGCCTCACTGAACAGTCGCTCCGGAGATTTCTCCTTTGCTCGGTTCAAGTTCGTCGGTTAAAGTGCCGTTTTTCTCGGTTTTCGACCAAATTTAATCCGTTAACCTGTCGGTTCAGTCTCTGTCTGTGGTATCGTGAGTACTAGATAGGTTTATTTTCCTGTTCTTCTGTGTGGAACTTGTAAACGTGGTATCGGTTCGGTTTGAACCGATCAGGTTGTTCAAAAAAAGTTTATTCTACTTTTAGAGTGTGGTGCCCGGTCCTTATCGGTTCTAAAAAAAACGGATTTCATTACGTTTTTTTCCATGACCCGTAACACGGTCAGGAACCGATAAGGGTGTCTTGCCTGGCGGATTGCTGAAAAAAGGGCAATTTTTGTTAGGACTGGCCATGTCTGAGAAACCCAAAAGAAAAACCGGGCCCACTGGGTTTCAACACTGTAGTGTGTGTGTGGGGAAGCCTTTGCTAAGGCTGATCCCCACACCACCTGTGTTTATTGTCTGGGGTTTGACCACCTCGATTCAGACTGCCAGATTTGCAAGAATTTTCCTGCAGCTACCCTGGAAAAGAGAGTTGGTAGGCTCAGGGCAAGGGAGGCCAAGAAGTCCGCTGACCTGGATGGCCAGCCCGGTTTGGTTCCAACCGAACCAGAAGAAGTGTCCTCTTACCAGGGTGTAACTTCTTCGGGCAAAAGGAGAACCGACTCCGAGGAGTCGGTTCCGGTTAAAAGAAAAAGAAGGGATAAATCAGCCGGTGCGGATCCACAAATTCTTTCTCCGACCGCTGACGAAATAGCCAAAGCGATAAGGATTGTTCAGTCGCTAACCCCGGTTCCGACTGAACCGGCTCCATCAGGAACGGGCTCGGTTCGGTCGGTTCCCCTGGTTCCAGATTATAATTTAGAAGATTTTTATGAACTGGAGGAGGAGGAAGGAGAGTATGAGGTTAGTGATGGTGACTACAAAAGTCTGGATGTGCCTATTGACCCAGACATCTCCCCAGACAGACCTTCAGGGGTTTCTCCTCCTAGGCTTTCTGAGTCCCCTTCCCATTTTATGTTCTACAAAAAAGTGGCTGAAACTCTTCAGCTTCCTGTGGAAGAAGCTGTTGACGACCAGGAGGAGCCTGACTATGTTGAAATGATGGATATCCCAGAGTCTAGGAGGCTGTCTATTCCCCTTCATAAGTCCTTTGGGAAACAGACAATAACAATTTTAAAGACTCCTAATTCTATACCTCTTGTAGACAAGAGAATGGACAAGAGGTATGCTCTCTTAGGCTCAGATACGGAGTTCCTTACCCAGCAATGCAACCATGTTGGGGTAGTGCAGGCTGCTGCCTGTGACAAGGCAAATATACCCCTGGCTTCACACACCCCAGATAAGGACTCCAGGAGGATTGATGCCATGGCAAAGAAACAGTACATGGCAGCATCCTTGGGACTCAGGCAGGCTAATTTTATGGCCTATACAGCTAGATATCAGAAATCTAGATGGAACACTGTAATGGCTTTAGCTAAGCAGGTCCCTGGCCAGCTTGCCAAGGAGCTGGAGCAGGTGGCTGCAGATGGTATTGAGGCATCCAAGGTGCAATTCCATGCTGCAGTGGACTCCAGTGATGTTTCATCCAGAGTCATGGCTACATCTGTGGCCCTTCGTAGGATGGCTTGGCTCAGATGTACTAGCCTGTCTCAGGATACCCAGACTAAGGCCATGGATTTTCCTGTTGTGGGTAATTCTCTGTTTGGGGAGCAAACAGAGAACTACATGAAGAAAATGGATGAATACAGGACCACCTATAGGAGTGCTCAGGCCAAGGAAAGGCAAGCCACTCCCTAGAGGCAGCTTTCCAGGGGCAGGGGCAGGCCTTTTCATAGGCTTTTCTACCAAGCCCAGGCCTCCTCTTCTGCTTATGCTCATAGGGGGTTCTGAAGAGGGAGAGGCAGACGGGGTACAAGCAGGACTGCTTCCACCCATCAGCCTAAAGCCCCTGCCAAACAGGCATCCTGATGGGTTTGCCAGGGCCGATTCTCCACCACCTGTAGGAGGCAGGCTGGCGTACTTTGTCCAGGACTGGATGTCTTTAACATCAGACAAATGGGTCCTGGAAGTAGTAAGCCAGGGACTGGTTCTCGGCTTCAAAAAATTTCCAAAGATGAGAACCAGATCCTTTCCACCTGCAAATCCTTTCAGAGGCACAGGTCTCTTCCCTCTTGGCTCTGAGAGCCATAGAGAGGTTCCACCCCTACACAAAGGGAAAGGATTGTACTCCAGGTACTTCCTAACCCCCCAAAAGACAGGAGAATGGCGGCCCATCCTGGATCGTAGATATTTAAACAAGCACCTTTTAAAGCCAAAGTTCAAAATGGTGACTCTGGGAATAATTCTACCCTTTCTAAGGCCAGGGGACTGGCTAGTCTCCCTGGACCTCAAGTATGCCTATTTCCATATTCTCATCAGAAGCTCCCACCGAAAGTACCTCAGGTTCGAGCTGCCCTCAGGCCATTACCAATTCAGAGCAATGCGCTTCGGCCTAACTTCTGCTCCAAGGGTGTTCACAAAATGCCTGGCAGTAGTAGTTGCCTTCCTAAGGAGAAAAATGATCTCCATCTTTCCATACCTGGACGACTGGCTCATAGTAGGCCAGTCTCCAGACCAAGTCAAGTTACACCTACAGATAACTCAGCAACTGCTCACTTCTTTAGGTTTCCTTCTGAATCTTTCAAAGTCAGTTCTAGAGCCTGTGCAGCTACTCACCTTCATAGGGACAGAGCTGGATACAGTAAAGGCAAGAGCCTTCCTTCCCCCTGGACAGGGCAAGGTCCTTTATCTCACTGGCCTCTTCATTCACCCTCCAGGTGCCTCGACCAGCAAGGCATTTTCTGCAGCTCCTGGGACACACTGCTGCCTCTACAGCAGTGGTGCAGGGAGCAAGATTTCAAATGAGGGACATTCAGTTCCACTTGAGAGCGTTCTGGTCTCAGAAAAAGGACCCTCTGACCAAACTAATTCCAGTGACCCGAACCCTGATCCAGGCATTACAGTGGTGGCAGGATCAGGACAATCTGACAGGGAGTTCCTTTTGTCACTCAGTCTCATTCTCTAATCCTTACTACAGATGCCTCCCTCTTGGGGTGGGGAGCCCATTTGGGGGACCTTACCACCCAAGGGTTGTGTTCTCCCTCAGGAATCTCTGCTTCACATCATTCTATTAGAACTCAGAGCAGTGTTTCTAGCACTTCAAGCTTTTTCCAAGTCTGTTCAGAACAAAGTAGTTCAGATCAGGACAGACAATACCACCACAATGTGGTATATCAACAAGCAAGGGGGCACTCTGTCTACGGCCTTGTGCACAGAGGCAATGAAGTTATGGTCTCTGGCCTATTCCCTGAACACTTCTCTTACAGCAGTATACCTCCCAGCCAAGGACAATGTCCTGGCAGATGCTCTCAGCAGGATATCTCAGGGCCACCACGAATGGTCCCTGGATCCCCTAGTTTTGAAGGTGATTTTCTCAAGATGGGGCACTCCACAGATAGATCTTTTTGCAGCCCCAGACAATCACCAACTTACTCTATTTTGCTGCAGGCCCCCAGTGTTGGGCTCAGTTCCCCTGGATGCCCTAGCTCTCAATTGGGAAGGGAAGTTCCTGTATGCTTCCCCTTCCCTCTCCTGTTCAAGGTGTTAGTCAAAATCAGGTCTCAACCCTGTAAGGTGATTCTGATTGCTCCAGACTGGGCCAGACAGCCCTGGTACCCTCTCTTGTTGTCCTTAGCAGTCCACCTTCCCTGTCTCTTCCCAGGAATTACAACCTGTTAACATGTGCTCATGGGAGGGTTTGGTATCCGAATCTCAAATCTCTCAATCTCAAGGCCTGGCTCTTGAAGAGTTAGAGTTTGCTGATTTGCACCTCTCTCAAGGTGTTCTGGATATCTTGAAGGCTTCTCTGAAGCCTTCCACCAGAAACACATACAACTCCAAGTGGAAAAGATTTTCTATATGGTGCTCTGAGAAGCATATTTCTCCAGAGTCGGCTGGCCTGCCCACAGTCCTTGACTATATGGTTCATCTTAATAACTTGGGACTCAGACCAGCTACACTAAAAGTGCATCTGGCAGCTGTCTCTGCCTTCCTCTCAGCAGGCAAGCACTCTTCCCTTTCAGCTCATCCTGTATTTTCTAAATTTTTCAAGGGATTGCTTCATACCAATCCTCCCTTCAGGGACCCTGCCCCTGCTTGGGACCTTAATGTTTGCATTGCTCAGCTTATGCAACCCCCTTTTGAGCCTTTGTCCTTGGCTGAGCTTAAGTACTTGACTTGGAAAACTGTTTTCTTGGTGGCCATCACTTCTGCCAGATGCATAAGTGAGTTACAGGCCCTATCAGTGGAACCTGATTTTATCTCTTTCCATAGAGATAAGGTGGTCCTCAGGACTAATAGGAAGTTTTTGCCTAAGGTGGTTTCAGATTTCCACCTTAACTAGTCTATGTCTCTTCCTGTTTTCTTCACTGACCATTCCTCCTCTGGGGAGAGGAGGCTGCACAGTTTGGATGTGAAAAGGGCCCTTAGTTACTACATAGAGCGCACCAAGGGTCACAGGTTTGACTCCCTCCAACTGTTCCTCACTTATGGTGAGGTTGGTAAGGGAAAACCTGCCACTAAGAGATCTATTGCCAGGTGGATTGTTTCTTGCATTCAGTTTTGCTACTAAAACTAGGTAGGATCCCACCTCAGGCCTGAGGGCTCACTCTACCAGAGGTACAGCTGCTTCCTGGCTGCTGCCAGGGATATTCCTATCTTAGAGATTTGTCAGGCAGCCACCTGGAAAACAGTATACACTTTTACCAAGCATTACTCTCTGGATATCCAGGCTAGGAGTGATGCTCGGTTTGGCACAGCAGTGCTTCAGAGCCTATTTCCTAAGTAGGTTCTGTCCCTCCTCCATGGAGGTACTGCTTGGTAGTCTGCAATATGTCAGAATACAGCAAGACTTCTTGTTGTTTGAAGAAAAAATTACTCACCTTAGTAATGTTGTTTCTTCTAATGGAGTCTTGCTGTATTCTGACCTCCCCCCTGCCTCCCCTCTCAGAACCTTGGTTTTTGGGATGTGGGTGGGCACTAGCAGTGTTGGCACTTGGGAGGTGCCCCCACCCCTTCTTTCTCACCCCTTTGGTTTGGGTGTGTGGGTGTTGTGTTTTGTTTTATTTTTTGGGTTTCCTGACTTGAGTCTTTGTTTCGGGACCAAAAAATCTTTTTATTATATTTAGTAGCCAGTTGGCTAGTGTAAGTTTACAGTTTCCACACAGGACACCCAGTGAGTTTAGCTCATAAAGATCTGACGGTTTGAGTTCAAACAGCAACAGACAGAGTCTCAACCGAGCTCGAGCTCAGCGTTCCATGCCTGGCATGGAAAGTTAACTCTTTCATCTCCGGGGCAGTTCAAAGGTTGGACATCACTGCAAGATATATCAGAATACAGCAAGACTCCATTAGGAGAAACATCATTGCTAAGGTGAGTAATTTTTTCTTCTCCACCTTAGTTTTACGGTCCTTGCCAGGATCTTCAAAAAACATCATCCTCAAATGGGAACACGGATAGTAAATGTTCCTTCTTCACTTGAGCGCTGGTGGTTACAGCAACTACAGAGTCCTGGGCAGCATGACCATGTATGAATGAAGCAAAGTCTGGGTGGTCATGCCCGATAAAAACTGGCACGAGTAGGCGAGGTACCAACCCTACTTTAACCTCGTGTCTTTTCTTTTTTTTTTTTTTGTCAACTTTCTTTCACTCCGCTCGTGGCCTGAGGAACCTCTCTCAGGCATCCTTGTCCGTGTCCTGCCTGCCTGAGGCTCCCAGAACTGCACCTCCTCTCTCTGTCACTCCCCCGCAGCCAGCACCCCCGGTTTAACCCATCCAGGGTGGGTTGCCCTTCTCCTCTGGGCGCTCTTCTAAGGCAGTCTCTGGCTGCAGGCGAGGGCCGACAGGAGGAACTGGAAGGCCAGTATGGGTAAGCCCGGCAGAGGGCATGGGGGACAGGTGCCATTGCCTGTTCCTCGGTGCCGGGTTTTTCCTCTTTTCGAACCTCAGCTCAGATACAGGGTGGGTGTTCTCACCAGAAGAAGGAGAGAAGTGGTGTTACCACTGTATAGCTCGTTGGTGAGACCCCACCTGGAGTACTGTGTCCAGTTCTGGAGACCACGTCTCAGAAGGGCCATAGGGTAGAGGCTGTCCAGAGGAGGGCAACCAACATGATGCAGGGAGGGGCTGCATCAAAAGCCATATGAGGAGAGACTGAGGGATCTCAGTATGTACACCCTGGAAGAAGGAGGGAAAGGTGGACTATGATAGAGACCTATAAATACCTTATGGGGGGGTGAATAAGGTACAGGGGGGAGTATTTTTCAGAGGAGAAGGTGCATGAGAACAATGGGGGATGCAATGAAACTGGAAGGGGGAATTTAGGAGTGATGTGAGGCAGTTTGTCTTCACTGAAAGAGTGGTGGAGGAGATGGGGCGTAAACAGTGGTGGGCTTCAAGCATGCATGGGATAGGCACAAAGGAATCTTGGTAGGAAAGCCGGAGAGGGGAGGTAGCCAGAGATCAGGTAGGGTCTGCAATAACCGTATAGGCAGAGAAAAATGGGCAGACTAGGTGGCCAAGCAGTCTTTTATCTGCTGACAAATTCCGTGTTTCTAACCCCTCCTCACACAATGTTAACACTTCTTACATCTATCTCTATGGTGACAGATACCCTGGAAATGGAACCTATTCTAATTATGGAATTTAGACTACTTTGTTGAAACCCTGTAGCCATGCACCATTCTGCGGTTGGCCAGATTTGTTGCTCCGCCTGGGGAAAGCAGTCGCCCTGAAGTCAGCTCCAGTATTGCTGGTTCTCCAGCCAAGTTATTTATTTTAAAAAGTTTTTTTTTTAGCTGTTTAAGTTAGTTCCTCAGTTACTCTGTATTAGTTAGGGAATTATTTTTACTGTTACGGTCTTTCCGGTTCCAGTTTGATTCCTAAGAACCAGAGACTCCTATCTGGCGACCATTTTTTCTTTTTGGCTACTAGTATTGAATTAAACCACTTACCTATTTATTTTAAGGTGGTTTCTGTTTTTTTCTCGATTTACAGTAATGGAAATGGAGCACTTTTACTTTCCGTTTTTTTACTATTGGGCTGTTGCTTTTTTAGTGTTTTCTTTGTGAATTGTTTTCATTTGTTTACCAGAATCTCTCTAAATTGGAATGTCTCAGAGACCTGGGGGACCTACAGGCTCAACAAATTGTAAAAAATCTTTTCCACCTCCTGGCAAAGGCAGACTACGACTGGCTTTGTTTTAAAGTGCCTGGGTCCAGAACATGACTTTACTATTAGTAAGTCCTGTCATATTTTTTTGCCCTGAAACTTTAAAGAGAGGTAAAAAAGCTAAAATAAATTATGGCTTCTTAGTCTGCTCCTTGTCACCAAAACAAAATGTTAAAAAAGGCTCTGAGGGAGTTCCCAATTATGGTAAATAGCATGTATCATAACTGTCTTTCTTCTCATATTCAGCAGCAGCAACTACTGTAAAGGGTGATGAGATAAAGCTGCTCAGCCATCTGAAAGGCATGGAAAAGATGGATCAGATATCAGGGTGTCTGAAAAGGCAAACCCCGAATCCAGCGATCACAAAAATAAAAATAAAAGAGCCTCTGAGCAGCACTTGAAATGGTACCTGCTAAAAAGAAACTTGAAGGGGAACAGCATAAAGGACCCCACACAGAAGTGTGTGGCTGGTCCCAGTGTGCATTTTGTGGGCAAAAACATTTTTGTTTACTTATTGTCTACTGTAGCATAGTAGATTATATCAGACTAATTCCTTAATTGCAGTCTGGCATCTTTTACTACAAATCCTGGAATCCCTTGTAACTGACATCATAGCAGTGGGCAGCAGTGGGAGATTTAATAGCCTGCAGTACATGTTTAAGCAATAAACCACGACAGGGTGTTGGTGATGCTGGGTTTACCCACGTCTGGCGTGGTTCGGTCACGAGGCCGCAGGCCGAGTGTCTAAACCTAGTCAGGCGTGGGTAAATCCCAGCATCATCAACACCCTGGAGTGGTTTATTGTTATTATACAATTGGCACTAAGTAAGAGTTTAAGGGAAAAAAAATTTTAAACAGTTTTGATTTAAAAAAAAAAAAAAAAGTGTTCTTTTATTGCTTTTTAGCTTGATAGCCTTCCTCCTTAGAAAAATGGTTCCTGTTGTAAGGTAGAACATGGTGGAAGGCATCTGTCACTTGAAGTACTAACACACACACACACACACGCGCGTTCCTTTTTTAAAAATTTAATAATGTGTTTTTTCTGGGGGCATGAAACCTCTCACCACCGCCAAACTCTTTTATATGGTACAATCCTAACCCACTCCTCCCTCCCGCTTGCCAAAACTGTCTTTGCATTATATAATTCGATTGATCACCTTACCACTCACAGCCTTCTGACAGCCTGAGTAGCCACACTGGGTTCATGTACTGTTTTTTTTATGTACTGAAGTTGTAAGCGCTAGCAAGACTGGAGGCCGCTTAGGAATATGGAAATCAGCTCCGCTGTCCCGAAGGGCAGTAACGAGGAGGCTGGGACGGTTGGCGGTGAGGAACTTCCTCATGGCAGGCAGTTTTTTTCCTTTCTTTTAATGAATTATATTTTAAGTGCAAGGCGTGGGAGCATTTACTTTTATTGGTGAGCTGACAGTTTAAAGGGAGAAGCTGTAGAGGGCCGCCTGTTGCTGCGAGTGGTCACTGTCTGATCACGGTTATTGACTTAATTTATTTCTTTGAGAATTTTGAGTTTAACCAGAGGCGGGAAGGAGTCATTGTCGGAGGAGGGAGAAGTGTACACCGTAGAAGCTGGAAGGAGCAAGGTGCAGTTTGGCGTTAGTGAGTGTGAGGTGATTTTTAAAAGTTTAAGTTTTTCTGTTGCTACAGTTTAGCAGGACGGAAAAATGGCGTCTTTTTGTTTGTGCTTTCAGGGTTGGATTGATTTGGGCAGATGAGTCTGACTGGCACCTTTTCCTGTGGGTAATGCCAGGATTTACCATGGGTAAAAGGTGCCAGTCAGCCAATCCAAATCCATGATTGTAGGACCCCATTGTATAATAGAGCTTTTATAATCTTTGATCAGATGTTCACTGGAACTGCTTTTCTCCAGGGGCTAAGCACCATCCTCTGTGACTGTACATAGCCTGTGAAAGACAGGGAACCAGCAAACCAAACACCTGAGCTTATATAAACTGTAACATGCCCTGCAGGCTATTGAATCTTCTCCCTGGTGCTTACTGCCCTGTTATCTGCAGGGGATTCTGGGATTTGCAGTAACAAAAGATGTCGGCCTACAACTAAGCAAAATTAGTCAGATACAATGTACTGCTATACTACAATAAACAGTGAGTAAACCAAAATCTTTTTAAACACAAAGTGCACATTGGGACCCGCTGATAAAGCAGATGGTGAGCCTGAACATAACTTAATTGTTGGCAAGATCAGCCTTAGATGCCACTAAATACCTTTTCCACACTGACGTGGACACTAATGACAGTGCAGCTAGAGTTTTAGCTAATGCGGTGTCCTTAATATTTTCCTGGTTCAGGACTACCATCCTTTCCCAGGATATTCAAACCAAGGGCATGGATCCCTCCATTGAGGGAAATTCACGTTTTGGTGACAAAACAGAGGCATACATGAAAAAAACTGGATGAATACAAACCCACTTATAAGAGTAACAATGAGAAGGAAAAGTAGTCTACCTCTTACAGGCCTTATGGAAGGGGAGGCAGAGGGAGGGGATACTTCCTAAGAGCCTATACCCCATATGCCCCTTATGAGTACCAGCCACAAAGAGGCTACTACATAGGCAGGGGCAGAAGGGGTACAAAGAATACTGCTACTGCAGCACCAACACCCAGGCCCCTGCCAAAACAACCCCCCTGACAGTTCTGCCCAGGTCACTGTACCATTGCCAATGGAGGGATTGGGAAGATTCGCTTACAACTTCCAGGAATGGGAAAACATTACCACAGACAAGTGGATTCTGGAGATAGTGGGCCAGGGATTGTCCCTGCAGTTAAAAAAATTTCAGAACTGCAGAAGCGCGAAAGCTTTCTATCTTACTCTCCCACAGAAAGAATTGTATTGGAACAACTGGAAGTAACAAAAAAAAAATGCTGCTAGCAAAAGCTGTAGAAAAGGCCCCTGCCTCTCAGTAGGGCAAGGGTCTATTCTCAAAGTACTTCCTGATCCACAGTAAAAATGGGGAGAGGTGACCCATTTTAGATCTGATGTCTGAACAAGCATATAAAAAGAGAAATTCAAGATGATTACACTGAGAGCAGTGATACCATCTTTGTAGTTAAGCCACTGGCTAGGATCTCTGGATCTGAAAGATGATTATTTTCATATCCTGTCAGGCTGTCGCACAGAAGATACCCAAGGTTCAAGCTGGGGATTTGCCATTACTAGTTCACAGGTCTTCCCTTCTGCCTCACCTCAGCACCAAGGGTATTCGCAAAGTGCTTGGCTGTGGTGGCAGCACACCTAAGAAAGCAAGGTGTAATTTTCCCTTGCCTGGATGACTGGTTAGTCTCAAGGAAAACTGAACAAGAGACCATGTGCTCACTTCAGATTGTAAAAAGCACCTTGGCGAATCTGGGATTCTTGCTAAATGTGCAGAAGTCTCAAGTAGAACCTGTTCAAGTACTAGACTTCATAGGAGCAGAGCAAAACACCCTGCAGGGGAAGGCCTTCCTCATGCAGGCCAGAGTTGTAGCTTTGATAGCTGCAGCAGTCTTTCACAGCAGGCCACCCAAGACTGCAAGAGACTTCTTACAATTACTGGGACACATGGCCGCATAGCTGTGCTTCCATGGGCCAGGTTCCAAATGAGCGACGTCTGGTACCACTTAAGAGACAATTGGTCTCAAAGTTGGGACCCTCTCTTAAAACTAGTGGCAGTGACTAAAGCATTGGTAAAGTCACTAAAGTGGTGCAAGGAAGAAAGCAACCTAAGACAGGGCATTTCATTCCTTCAGCAATCACCAACATGTATTCTTACTATGGATGTTCACTCCTGAGGTGGGGCGCCAACCTACAGGACCTTACAGTAAGTGGCACATGGAGCCCACAGGAGTCTCTGGAGCACATCAGCCTCCTGGAACTCAAGGGAGTGCTACTAGCAATGCAATCGTTCTCCTCCCAGCTGCAAGGTCAGTATGTCCAAATCAGAACAGACAGTGCCACAGCAATGTACTTCATAAACAAGCAGGGTAGGACAAGATCCTCAAAACCTGTGTTCAGAAGCAGTAAGGATCTGGGACCTGGCATACTCCTTAGAAGCAGACATTTCTGCGTTGCACCTGCCAGGCAAAGACAATATCCTGTCAGACTCCTTAAGCAGAGTCAGCCAGGGAAATCATGAATGGGCCTTGAACCAACAGGTTCTGGCCGCAGTTTTCAGAAGGCAGTCCCAGAATAGACCGCTTCGCTTCTTGGGGAAAACAGTCAATTCCCATAATTTTATTGCAGAGCACCAGCCAGAGGGACAGTCCTAGAGGACACCCTGGTCTTGGATTGGACAGGGAGGTTGTATGCCTTCTCACCATTCCCACTCGTACAGAAAGTCCTCCTGAAGCACAGATGGGAACCTGCAACAGTGATCATAATTGACTTCTCCTCACCATTCTCGCTCACACAGGAAATCCTTCTGAAGCTTGGGAGGGAGCCTGCAACAGTGATCCTAATAGCCCCAGACTGGGACAGACAAACCTAGTACTTGGTGCTCCTGGCCCTGTCCAGCAAGAGTTCAGTCAGTCTGCAGTTAAGCAACAGTCTGTTGACTTTATCCAAGGGCAGGAGAACATTCCCAAACCTCAGGACATTAGGCCTGAGGGCATGGTTCAAGAGTTAGAATACTCTGGATTGAACCTCTCCGAGGAAGTCCTAAAGGTGCTTAGTGTTTCAAAGAAACCGGCAACCAGGAAGGCATATTCCTCTACGTGGAAGAGATTCTCTTACTAGTGTGCCCCCAGAAGAATAATCCTAATAGAATCATGGTTGCCAGTAGTACTAGAATACCTGGTACACGTACCTGTAGTCTCTGTGCCTAAGGCCTTCAACACTAAAGGTGTGGTTAGCAGCAATATCAGCATACATATAAGCAGGCAAAGTCACTGGCCTCACAACCCATTTTCAAAAGGTTTTTTAAGGCCTCAGTTATTTGTACCCACCAGTATGGGACCCAGTCCCACTATGGAATCCTTATGCCTGGCTTGCCGAGCTTATGGAGGCTCCATTTGAGTCCATAGACACTGCTATTTTGAAGTATGTCACATGGAAAACCATATTCTGGATTGCCGTGAACTCTTCTAGGAGGGTAAGCAAACTGCAAGTTCTATAGTGCCTTCAAAAAGTATTCACCCCCTCCCCCTTGGATTTTGTCACATTTTGTTGTGTTACTACCAGAATTTTTAATGCATTGAAATTAATTTTTCCCCCTTGATTCACACAGCATACTCAACAATTTAAAGGGGCAAAAATATTTTTATTGTGTAACAAAAATTTATGAAACATTAAAAACTGAAATATCTTGTTTACTTAAGTATTCACCCCCCTGAGTCAATACTTTGTAGAAGCGCCTTTGGCAGCAATTACAGCTTTGAGTCGTCTTGGTATGTCTGTATCAGCTTTGCACATCTGGATTTAGAGTTTTAAGCCCATTCTTCCTTGCAGATTTGCTCAAGCTCTGTCAAGTTGAATGGGGAGCGTCGGAGAACCACAATCTTTAAGTCTTTCCACAGATTCTCAATGGGATTCAAGTCTGGGCTTTGGCTGGGCCACTTAAAGACATTCACCTTTTTGTTCTGAAGCCACTCCAGTGTTGCTTTGGCTGTATGCTTGGGGTCGTTGTCCTGTTGGAACGTAAATCTTCGTCCCAGTCCAAGGTCTATTGCAGGCTGATGCAGGTTCTCCTCAAGGATGTGCCTGTATTTGGCTCCATTCATTGTTCCCTCTATCCTGACAAGTGTCCCAGTTCCTGCCACTGAAAAGCATCCCCATAACATGATGCTGCCACCACCATGCTTCATGGTAGGGATGGTGTTACACGGGTGATGAGTTGTGTTTGGTTTGTGCCAGGCATAGCGCTTTGCATTCAGGCCAAAGAGTTCAATTTTTGTTTCATCAGACCAGAGAATCTTTTGCCACATGGTCTCAGAGTCTGCCATGTGCCTTCTTGCAAACTCCAGGCATGCTATTATGTGGCCTTTTCTTAGGAGTGGCTTCCGTCTAGCCACTCTCCCATAGAGGCTACATCTGTAAAGTGCTGCAGAGATTGTTGTCCTCTGGACAGGTTCTCCCATCTCAGCCATGGAACTCTGTAGTTCTGTCAGGGTGGTCATTGGGTTCTTGGTCACTTCCTGACCAAGGTCCTTCTGCCTGGTTGCTCAGTTTGTGAGGACGGCCTGCTCTAGGAAGAGTCTGGGTGGTTCTGTAATCTTTCCATTTCCTAATGATGGACTTGACTGTGCTCCTGGGAACTTTCAACACCCTAGAAATGTTTTTATACCCCTCCCCAGATCTGTGCTTCCTCACAATTCTATCATGGAGTTCTACAGACAGCTCCTGGTCTTCATGGTAGAGTTTCTGCTCTGACATGCACTGTCAACAGTGGGACCTTATATAGACAGGTGTATTTCCTCTGAAATTATGTCAACCATTTGAACTGACCACAGGTGGACTCCATTCAAGTTTTAGAGTGATCTAACAAGGAAATAGGATGCACCTGAGCTCAATTTGGAGTGTCATAGCAAAGGGGGTGAATACTTATCAAATCAAGACATTTCAGGTTTTTATTTTAAATTACATGTACAAAAAATTCCAGAAGTTTCATTCCTCTTTGACATTTTAGAGTAATTTGTGTAGGTACATGACAAAAAAATCCCATATAAATGTATTTTAATTTGAGTTTGCAACATCACAAAATGTGACAAAATCCAAGGGGGGGTGAATACTTTCTGAAGGTACTGTATGCACAGAATCAAATTGCATAATCTTCCACAGAGGTAAGGTAGTCCTTAGAACCAACAGGAAATTTCTACCTAAGATGATGTCTGAATTCCACCTGAACCAGTCAGTAATGCTTTCTGTGCTCACCCAGAACACTTCAGTCAAGGTATGCAAAAATTGCACAGCTTTGACCTTAGAGTTCTGGGCATCTACATGGACTGGACAAAGGATGTCGGGTCCTAAAACACTCAGCTTTTTGTTACCTGTGGTGAGGTTGGCTAAGGTAAACCAGCAACCAAAAGGTCTGTCTCTTGCTGGATAGACTGTCGCATCCAATTCTGCTACGAAAAAGCAGGAAGAATGTGGTGTGTGCCATGGTCTGCGACACCAACACAGCGACCTACACCCCTATCGACAGTTCGCTGACAGGTCACTGTGTTGGTGCACCTGAGACAGGGGCACACAGTCTCCTAGTCCTGCACCCCCTCCCCGAATCAACTCTGAGTCAGAGTTGATAATCAGTAGTGGGGGGGACAGAGCCCCCCATGGGGGTTTCAGGGGGCAAAGCCCCCGATGGAAAAAACAGACCAGGAGATAATTGGGATTTATGTCGACCACAACTTGCAGTCGACATAAATCCTATCACTGTGATGCTGGTCGACGAAAGTGTTGTTGAACTGGCATTGTAGAGCCGAAAAATACCACCCAGCGGCTTAAGTGCACACTCCGCAAGGGGTACCTTTGCTTCTGTGGCATCCACAAGGATATCCCCATTTTATTTATTTTTATTTACTTTTTGTTGACCGGGAAAGGAGGACTAGACAGTTCTGCCTGTTTTCGGCCTCATCCTAGGGGAAGGGGATACAGATGGATGCCAACTGACATTGAACCAGATTAAGCTGTTGATGTTTATTTTTTTTTTCTCTTTAGTGAAACATTTGCAAAGCAGCTACCTGGAAAACTGTGCACACCTTTAAAAAGCACTACTGCCTGGATATAGAGTCCAGGAGGGATGCCAGCTTTGGAACTGCTGTCTTGCAGGAATCTTTTTCTTAAGTAGATTTTGGTCCCAGCCTCACAGGTTGCTGCTGCTGAGTTTGTAAGTGTAAACATTAAGTGAAGGGTTCCTGGGGTTGGAAGAAAAAAAATTACTCACTGTAGTAATGTTCTTTCTTCTCAGGATCCCTCACTGTGTTTACGCTCCTCACCCTGCCTCTTCTTCTAGAACCTGAAAATGGGTTCTCACAAGAATCTGTTCTTTTCACCGAGGTTGCTTGAGCATTAATATTGCAGTTACTTTGTTCTTAAACAGTGTTTAACACATTTACTTGTCTGCTTCAGTCTGTTTTTAAACATTTTGATAAAATTGTGTACATTTTTGGTAGCCTAGATGTTACTAGCCACTGCTTCACTCTGGCTGTAGAAATATATTTGGCCAGCTGCCAGAGTGGAGTGTGACTGCAGAGTTTGAACCAGTATTCTAAATTACATAATTAGAATGGGTTCCATCTCTGGGGCATTTGTCACCATGGAGATAGATGCATAGAGTGTAAACATAGTGAGGGATCCCTGAGAAGAAACAACATTACTACAGTGAGTAATTTTTTTCTTCTAGATGATGACCAGGTCCTTCCAATAAGGCACATGGGAGGGCATACAGAATGCTGGAGTGTATAGGGAGAGAGTTCTCCAGTAAGAAGGAGAACTCTATTTTTGCACTAGATCTCGGGTGCGACCACACATGGAGAACTGTGTACAATTCTGGAGCCCCAGCTTAAAGAAGAACAGGGACAGGCTAGAGTCTGTGCAGAGAAGGGCAATTAAAATAATCCAGGGGCAGCAGGACAAATCTAATGAGAAGTGACAGCAGACTTAATATGTGTTTTTGGAGACCAGGAGTGAGTGAGGTGACCTGATAGTCACTTACAGGTTTCTCAAGGGAATAAACAGGGTTGACTGCCAGCAGCTCTTCTGGTATTGTAAGGAATCTACTAAAAGAGGGCATTGGTACAAGCTAAAGGAAAAGATCTGCACTTGTGAAGTCCGTGGTAAAATAAAGTACAGCCAGACGTTCTAACCAATTACAATATATTCAAGGCACCAAGAGGAAGATAATCTTACCAGAACCCTTAGCCCCAGCTCTTCAACCCACACTGAGGGTCTGCGTCAGGGAGCGGGTCAACCCATATTTGGGGTCTTCGTCAGGGAGTGGGTCAACCCTTACTCAGGGTCCTTGTCGGGGGGGGGGTAGATCTGAGACCTGCCTCCCTAATGAAGACCCCGAGTGTGGGTTGAAGTGCCAAGGCCGATGGTTCATCTGACTATCTTCCAGTTGGTGCCTTGAATAAATATATTTTAATTGTTTAGAACATCTGGCCTTACTTTATTTTACCATGGACTCCACGAGTGCAGAGCGTTTCCTTTTTTCTGATGTAGCAGGCTGGCCACCTTGATCTGCACCACCTCCAGTTTCCAGAGCACACTTTGTTTTGAATCGGGGAGGGGGGAACAAGTGCAGTGGGTTGCTCAAGATGGTGGAAATGGAAACCGTGGTGGACTTCGGGAGTGGGCGGGACAGACATAAGGTAAGGAATGGGAAGGGAGATGAAGACAAAGGGAGGGAAGAGGGGGCTGAGCTACCACTAGGGCAGCCTAGCCATGCTGTGTAAAGCACTAGGCTGGTGGGGCAAATACAGGTAGGAACATCACAAACTATATGGACTCTGGTATCCTTACCATATTGAAGTGCTTCTTCCTTTAGTATTTTGCATGGGTTATGTCTGGGAAGAAAAGAACTGGCTTCCCATCAAAAAGCACCACAGCAAGAATGCTTGTTGCTGTAGCGTACGGCCATGCCAGTGACCCGGGTTCACGAGACAACTCTAGGTGTCTGGATCAGGCAACCAAGCTGGGAAGTAGTGCTGCCAATGATGGTGCATGTGGGAGCTTTGATGCTGGGCTGCACCAGTGCATTGACTTATTGCGACAGGCTGAGGAGTTCACTCCCTCTCAAGGGGCACGTATGCGCTGAGAACTGCTGCACCAGGCGAGGGCTCTTAGATTTGTTACCAGGTGCCAAGAGAAGGTGGGAGACTACAGATGAGAAAATAGGGAGAAAATCACAGGGCTGTCGAATTTGACGGTCAGTGGTAGTCCTGGTCTTGATGTGTGAGGACTTCCACCGTGAGGGATGGTGGGGTCATGGCTAACAGGGCTGAGAGGTTGCTAGTCACAATGCCTGAGCCCAAAAACTGTGCAGGCAACCCTGGAGAATAAAAAGCTTTATTTAAAGGAAAGCTGTCATCATGCCAGCCTCCCACCCCCAAAAGGCTTACCCTCCGGTTAACCCTTTTAAGTATGCTGCAGTGTTTTTCTCCCGCCGCAACATACTTTATTTTAATTGCAAAAAGTCCGCTACCCAGAAGTATGGTGGATGCTAGTGGAGCTCCATTATGTGTAAGGAATGTGGTGGCACGCACCGTGTGCTTCAACAAAAGTATTGGAAGCGCATGATGGAATCAGACTTTGCAGATAATGGAGCCCCTCATAGCGCCCACTCTACTTCCAGGTACCAGACTTTTTGCAGTTAAAGTATAAAGGCAGGAGAAAATGCTACAACATACTTTTAAAAAGTGGGTTAACCGGAGGGTAAGCCTTGGGGGTGGGAGGCTGGCATGGTGCCAGCTTTCCTTTTTAAAAAAAAAAAAGGACCAGAGCAATTCGTTAGGCAAATTATACTACTTCTGCTCTGGTTCTTACACCATCTGTAACTACAGTATAACAAAGATCCAACAGTGGGAGCCATCGTTTGGCTTCTTGGAAACATTGATTCTGTAAGCTTTTTGTATTAGCACGTTAAACTCTCATGCCAACAACCTGGTCTTGGAAGTGATTGGGAGGGTTGTCGCCAGGTTCTCCCACCACAGTGACCCCTGTGGTGGGCAAGGGAGCTAACCTGCACCGCAGGGGAGTGTTACTACCACCTCGTGATGTACAAGTGGCAGTGGGATAACAAAACACACGGTAAAATCCTGTGTATCATGAGTCATCTAAATGATGGTCCCTGGCACACTCTCGGGCCCCGCCTTGCGTGGATCCCTACTGGTGATGACAGTGAGGGTAGTGGCAGATAGAGCTGGGAGGGGGAGAAGACCTGAATGGAAGGAGCAGGTCTCCAGCTTGGGAGCAAAAAGCTAGATAAAAAATAGAAAAGGGCAGGGTGATTTTCCTGCCATGCCTTCAGACTGTCTCAGTACTCATACATTGACACTTCTGGTTCGATTTTCCAATACCTTCTGTATAATTTCATGTGCTGGATTTTCTTTACTGCTTGACTAGTTGCACTAAGGGCTGATTCAAAGTGACTTAATTTTAGCCAAGTCAGTTTAATGACCTCTTCTAAGATTTTCATTGCTCGTACAGAGAGGCCATCAAGTTTTATTCATTTCATTCACCGATAAAACAAAGCTCTGCATTTTTTTTTTGACCCAGTGCCTAAATAGTTTTTCGAGCTACCTGAGATGGTGTAGTGCTTTTTTTTTTTTTTGGCAGCTGGAGTAGTAGAGGGACAATGCTTGCCTTTCTGCAGATCCTGGTCCCCCTGATATTGTTATGGTTGACCCATAATAAGCTACTGGTCTTCCCACACTGGTAGATAAAATATACTTGCGTTCGCCACAGTAGGTATTACGGTCTGCTCTATTAGTGGGCTACATCAATCTTTATATGTCTTCCTTGCTCGGGCTCTACCCCACCCCACCCCCGACTCTTTCTAATTTTCAAATAAATTAGCTTTTTTCTTTTCTTTTAGTTACATTTTCCACATAGTACTGCTTGCTGTGACCAACTAGTTGTTACCTTATGATCTTAACTGTTTAATTTGTTGATCGATTTCTGATTCTGTGTGTTTTATGTTTTTGAAGGGTTGAGAAGAGGAAACGGAAAGCGGTTCTTCTCCAGAGAATGCGGAGAGAATTTGAGCCCCGTGGCCCCCCAGAGAGGGCACTGACCTGGGAGGCAATAGAACAGATCAGGTACTTTTGTGAATCTCTGTCCTTACTCAAACTGCTATACTGACAGGTAGTGGGGCAGGAGGGATGTACAAGATGGACCCTAAATCCCTTCTGCTATCACAATACCGGTGTTACCATAGTACGCCTGTTTAAAGAAAACATTCTGCTGGAGTTATTTCTTTGTGTTTGCATTTCTTATATCCCGATCATAAATACTTGCTGAACATAGAAAATTACGTTAGAATCAGTGTTTCAACCGTGCAGGTCTTCTTCAGGAGTGAGAAGAAAGTAGTTTGTGATTAACTCTGCTTTATTTTCCTCTTGCAGGTAATTCCTGAAAAAGACCTAATGGAAGATGCATTAGACTGAACTTTAATTTTTGATTTTCAGACTGTCTGGTTTCAGTGTCCCTCTCCCAAACCAGACCAAGTGCAAAGCATTGTGGGTGGGTAGCAGTATGCACATTTATTTTTTGTTTTCAATGTGCATTCAGAGTCGCAGTATTTGTTAGTCGGCTCAAAATGTCATCATACAGCTGGCTCGCTGGCACAACAGTAGAGCTGCCACTCGCACAGCTGGCGGCCTGCATTCAGGAACAAGTTTGGGGGGGGGGGATGAGCATCCCAGAGGATGCTGTCCAGGGAAGGAGTGCCAGCATCCTCGCTCCCATACGGTGGTGACCACAGACATTATTAAAACTGTTTAAATTACTCGTTTTGTAACTAATGATTTATGTCAGTAAATATGGGAGCCACTGGCAGTTTATTACACAAGAAAAAGAACCTTCTGCTACTCCTTGACCGTGCACACTCAGTTCATACTATGGATGTGTTAGGATAGTGTCAACACAGGTATCTTTTTTTTTAATTTATAAATGCGACAATTTTACAGGCAGCAATACATCACTTATTAATACCAGTTGATAACATCACAATACATTACATGTATACTTGTAGCAGTCATAGTAGGGGAAAATAAATTAACATCTTATTACTTCAGTATCCAGAGAATCATAATTACTCATTTTAAGTTCAGTCTGTGATCCATTCAGATCAAATGGGGCATAGCACGGTGAGCCCTCTCCTTTCCCTCCCACATTTTATTCCCATTAAAATTTAAGGAGCATCACAGATTGTATCCCGAGTATCTTTTCAGTGCAAAAGAAGAGCAAAATTACATGTTCAGTACATAGCTTAAGGTACAAAATCATCATAATGATTTAGTTGGTATGATATCCACTTTTGCCATTGTACATCAAATTTTTGAACTTTGTCCATCATCTTGGCCGAGAGTCGCTCAAGGGCATATATCTCCCTTGACAACACAATCCAGGCTTTTTTAGTGGGTATTTTATTTGTAAACCACAGTCTAGTGATAATTTTGCAGGCTGCTGTTATAAATTGTAACATTTGTTTCAGCAAGTTTTTGTCAATTTGCAGACCTTTTGGTTTAATAAAAGTCAGTATAAATGTGGGAGTGAATAAATCAGTGGTGTCATAAATTGCACTCAGCTCCTCAAGGATCTCCTTCCAAAACTTGAATAGCTTAGGACATGACCAAAGGTCATGGCTCTGATTTGCTCTGTCATCCCCACATTCTCTCCAACACTGTCCCTCCCCTAATTTTCCTGTACTAGCCAGCAAGGCTGGTGTGCGGAAGAAACGAGAACGGAGTTTCCACATGTATTCATGCCAGTATGGTGAGAAAAAAGATTTTTATAATTGGTAAAGCAGAGTCATTCCAGTCCTGCTCACTGATTGATACTTGCAGTTCTTGTTCCCATCTAAACCTGATTGAGTTGGTCGAGTCTCCCTGTCTTTCATTTAAGGCCTTATATATCTTACTAATCAGGTGATCCAAGGTTGTTCCTCTGATATGAGCTTGTAACAGTTGTATTATTTGGGTAGGGTTTTCACTTAGGGCCGCGAATGACTGTTCATATGGCTGAAGGTGTGATTTAAGTTATAAATAGGAAATAAAATATTTATGGGGCAAGTGATATTCCTTCTGAAGGGAGACAAAGGGAAGGAGACCTGTTCTTTTTTTTTTTTTTTACTTGCTGTTTATACTCCTCCCCTGCCCCCTAGACTCCGCCGCCTCGGGAGTCACTAATTGCATCTGCCCCAGCCTCGTCCTACCTGCACCGTGGTAGTCCCTCCATGTAACCTCGGATTGCCCCCCAGGTGGGGAGGGATGGGGCGCCTACACCCCCGAACCATCTTGATTTCGTCAGGGCACCGGGCCGGGACAGGCAGGTGGGCTATGGGGTCTGCACTAGAGTGCTCCATCTTCCAGGAGCATAGAGGGCGATTTTTCTGGTGTTCCTATGTTGGCGTGCGTCCCGACGTCAAGGCCCTCCACTGCCGACGTCCGCCATACACTTTCCCCCGTTGTGAAACAGGGAACTTGCTGCACCTCCAGCCTCTGCCAGAGGGCAGTAAAGCTCCCGACCCTTGGTGTCCCCTCCGTCCCAGGAGAGGAAAGCTGCCCTCCGAACGCTCAATCCTCTCTTTCCACTGCTGACCTCCAGCAGGAGACCTGTTCTGTCCACTAACTGGAAAATGAATAAAATGCCATATCTCTGCCATTGAACTACATAGGGGCCTGAGGGACCTGCTGTCAAATTTGCATTATACTTCAGTGTTCCCAAGAACAATTTTTCAGGGAATGTAAAATAATCACTACTGACATTAAGCCATATTTTTAAGGGTTCCCTGGTGAACTTCGGCTAATACATTATCCCTTGGCACTTGGGGGGGATCCCAAAAAGGAGCTCCTGAATGTTCTATAGGTCTCCCCAGGTTACTTCTAATTGTTCCCAGTGTGCATCATACTGTTTATTTAGCCAGTGTAGGACTACCCTTAGCTGTGCTGCCATCGCATACTTTTTGAGGTCATGGAGCTTAAGGCCACCTCTCTCTCTCTCTGGCCAGTTGCAGAACAGAATATCTAATTCTGGGATGCTTTCCGCTCCAAATAAAGCGGGATATCATTCTGTCCCATGCCTGGAAATATGTTTTAGCTGGGGTGAAGGGCAGTGTCTGATGAAAGAACAATATGCGGGGAAATACATTCTGCTTAATTGTATCTATCCTACTCAAAAATCTTAGGGGGAGACGTGACCAACGAGATAGATGATCTGTCAATTTTAGGGTTAAAGGTTCGAGATTTGAGAGCTGTGCATGAATGGGGTTTCTTGTGAGCTTTATTCCCAAGTATCTCATCTCTTGTCTGTGCCACTTAAAGGGGAAGTTTTTTTTGAAGTGGGAGGGAGGTAATTGTACGTCAATACCTCGGTTTTTGATTTGTTAATTTTATATCCTGCTAGCTTACCAAATGTTTGTAGCGGTTTCCATACTTCTGGGATGGATTGTTCAGGCTCAGTAAGAGCCAGCAGAATATCATCTCCAAATAGTGATATCTTGTGCGGGCCACCTTCCAATGGAAGGCCCTCTGTGTCCCAAGAATATCTGATGGCAATGGCCAGGGGTTCGAGATATAGAGCAAACAACATTGGGGACATCGGGCATCCATGGCGGGTGCCCCTAGAGAGTTGGAATGTATCTGAAAGTGCCCCATCCACCTTAACATTTGCTTTAGAGGGGGCATAAATATTTTGTAATTGTTTTATAAGTTGTTCCAGGAATCAGAAGTACTCCAGAGTCTGCCATAAAAAAGACCAGCTGACCTGGTCGAATGCCTTTTCAGCATCTAACCCCAGTAGCACTAAAGGGATTTGTCTTTCTATAGCATAATCTACTAAGAAATGTGCACGCCCTTTGGCATCGTGGGCCTGTCTGCCCTTAATAAAGCCCACTTGATCAGGGTCAATAATAGCTGGTAGTAAATGGTCTAGTCTAGAGGCCATGGATGACATGAGCATTTTGTAATCATAATTTAGCATTGAAATGGGGCGAAATGAGGAGGGGTGTTTAACATCTTTAGGGGGTTTAAGTATGGCTTATATGGTGGCATATTGCCATGTGTATGGGGGGGGGGGTTCTTCCTCCTGGACCGCATATAAGGCTGGGAGTAATATGGGTAGTAGCAGCTTTTTGAATTTGTTATACAATTCAGAGGGATACCCATCTGGACTTGGCGGCTTCAGGGTCTGAGCTTTTTTTAGAACTTGGAGTAGTTCTCCCTCTTTGATTGACGCCAGCAAGGCTTCAACCTGTAGTGGGTTGATTCGTGGTATTGGTAAACTCTTTAAATATGATTTGATGTTGTCTAGGGGAATTTCCTCTTCTTCAGTGTACAACTCGTGGTAAAACTGCTGTAGAATAAGTCTAATTTCCTGGGGTCTTTTTGCTAATCTCCCTGTTTTAGGACCTACCATGCTGATTATGTTCGCTCTGGTTCTCTGTTCTTTCAATTTTCATGCTAAATTTCTGGAGGCCTTAGGTCCCCCCCTCATGATGTCTTAACTTTAGATTCAACACAGGTATCTGCTGGTAAACAGCACAGCACCATTCCCAAATACTTAGTTTATCATAGTGGGTGTGGTAAAGGCGTCCACATTTTAAAAGCTTCAAAAATACATTTTCTGAGACTTCCAGTGATGTTGTACCTGGGGATGCAGCAGTAAATCGCAGCTTATACAATAGAGGTGAGATGATATGCCATTCTTTATTTCAGCATAAAACCACCACCATGAGATGGCAGTGTGTGATGACTGGAGTTCTCTCCAGGTATCACGCACCTATTGTATAAAACGGATACATGATATGCACTCGTGTAATATGGAAAATATTTTCAGTCCTGCACAGTAACCTCTGGATACTCATTTGTGGCTTTGCCACTCATGAATATCCAGAGGTCACTCTAAAGGAATGAAAATATTTTCCATATCACACTCGTGCCCATCATGTATCTCCTTATTCTTACCCCAGGATTCCTTTAGCATCAGTATCTATAGCAGTTAGGTGGCTAGGTGCAACTGCCCCGGAGGTGTACCTGTAAGAGAATTTATAATGAGTTGGGGCATCAGCCAATCAAAATGCAGGAGGGGAGTGTGCTGAGTGAGAGCAGCCTGAAGGGCTTCAGAATTTCTGCTCCACTGACTGAGCAACACTGCCCCTGAGGTGTCTCTCAACTTTCCTGGTTGACAGACTTTTCTCCTTTTCCTGATAAAGTTTTCCTCACAAATTTAATTAATTAGTGTGAAGAGTGGATTTTTTCAGTTTTTAAGCGGTTCTTTTGTTCCACGCTATCACACAGTTTATAGCGTCATTTTCTGTGTAATTTTGCTGCAACTGCGTTAATGTTACGATTATTTTACCGCAACTGCATTATTTCCATGATTCTTTCGTTTTTTGACACATCTTCAGGGAACCGTTGAGTTTTAAAGTTTCTTGGCGAATTTTACCTCAGGTAATTGTGCGAGGTACCCGCTAGGATTTTCTATTTTATGACAGTTACTGCTGAGTTCTCTGAGGATGGCAAGGTCAAAGCTTCCCAGAACTACATAAAACTGAACCTAAAAGTGTCAACTGTCACAGGACTGGCTTCACAGCATTTATAGAAACCCGTGCTCAGTTGTTTTTTGGTCCAGATCTACGTGTTCTCTCTGCACAAATGTGGCAAGAAACAGAGCAAAGAGAACTAATTAATAACCATGGCTGAGGAAAAATCAAAGGCTACTGATGAGGGGCCATCTAAAAGTAATAACAATAAAAATTTAAGCAGGGTTGCTGATGAGGCCTCCAAATTCCAGCCAAAACATAAAACTTCCAAAGGAGCTGATGAAGTTCCTCACAAATTTAAACATAATAAAAGCGATGAAGTGTCTGTACAAAAAAGGAAGCTTGATCAAGCTACCGATGAAGTGGCTAAAAAGAAACTCTGTCAAGACAAAAATGCTCCTGTTCCTCTGGCGAAAGACAGTAGTGAAATAACAGGTGGCTTAAAGCATAAAGAAAAAACAAAGCATATACAACCACAGTCTGCGCAGGAACTCCAATCTATGCAAGACATGGCAAAAGCATAGCATGCTTTTCAGACCCTACAAAAGATCAGGTCTATATTTACTGGGCTGGCAAACACTCTTCCACAGCTTTCTCTTCTGGAGACTGTGAGGTGGTGGTGATGGTGATGATGATGATGATGATGATGATGATGGAGAAGAAGAAGAAGAATTTTACAATGCCCCCGACATGGATTTTGAGGGCCTTGAACCCCATATGTCCCTGGATCCTCCTTTCAGAGCTCCTCCTGGTGAGCAGGAGGATTTCTTCTCTATGTTTACATTTATACAGAATATGCTAGACACCCTGGACCTCCCTACTCAGGAGCCCATCCAGGATATGGATGAGGATAAAGATTATAGGGGAATGAAAGGTCTCCCAACCCCTAAGAGACTGGTCATGCCTATCTATAATGCTTTCAGAAAACATACCATGAAACTGCTTCAGACCCCCACTTCTGTGGCAGGGGTTAACAAGTGGGCTGAGAAAACATGCAAATTGTCTAGAACAGGTACTGAGTTCATGTCTGTACACCCTATCCATGAGAGTATAGTACAGCAGGCAGCTTGTGAGAAAGCTGGGGTCTCCTTGTCCCCCTTAACCCCGGACAAGGACTCCAAGAAAACAGACTTCATAGCAAAGAAAATGTATACCACACCTTCCTTACTGGTCAGACTTTCATCATATATGGCTTTAACAGCCAAATACCAGAAAGCACTGTGGAATTCTGTCATACGAACCTACAAAGAGGCCAGCAGAACAAGAAGGCCATTTGGTCTATCAAGTCTGCTTATGTTGTAGGGTCTACAGCTTGAGCTACTGTCCTTGCCCCCTTCCCACTCCTCCCATCCTCCCTACCCATGACCCTAGCCTCTCTTAAAGCTGCCCACCGTCTTCAATGAGATCACCTCTTCTGGCAGCACATTCCAAGTGTCCACCACCCTCTCTGTGAAGAAGTGCTTCCTGACCGCCCACCTTCCAG
Organism: Neoceratodus forsteri; assembly: GCA_016271365.2. NCBI lineage: Eukaryota > Metazoa > Chordata > Ceratodontiformes > Ceratodontidae > Neoceratodus > Neoceratodus forsteri. The sequence goes on from CM028129.1 coordinate 550,468,103, forward strand.
CTTAAGACTGTGCCCCCTTGTGTTATGGTTGCCACTTAGCTTAAAGAGACTCTCCTTATCAACCTTAAGGGAGTACATGTTCAGTGCCCTTAGCCTCTCTTGCCTTACCCTGCTGACCAGCTATCAACTTTGTAGCCCTCCTCTGGACCTTCTTCAGCAAGTTAATGTCCTTTTTGAGGTGTGGGCACCAGTACTGAACTCCGTAATCTAGATGCGGCCTTACCAGTGACCTGAACAAGAACAGTATAACCTCTTCTCTTCTACTACTGATCCCCTTAGATAATGCATCCCAGCATCTTGTTTACCTTTGTTGCTACTTTCTTGCACTGCGTGGAGTGCTTCAGGTCACTAGTGATCATCACTCCTAGGTCCTTCTCTTCCTCTGATGTGGATACTCGGACTTCACCCAGGCACTTGAGAGGGAGCAATATTAGACTTGATTCTCTCTCTCAAATGGAGATGGAGAGAGGATGACAGATGTAGAAGTGGGTAGCCATCTGGGAACTAGCGACCATCGAACAGTATGGTTCACAATAAACACAGCAATAGAGTCAAGCCATACAAAGACAAAAGTACTGGACTTTAGGAGGGCTGACTTTGCCAAAATGGGTGAGAGCCTAAGGAATGCACTAGCAAATGGGCAGGAAGGAGGGGTGGAAGAACAATGGGGAATAATAAAAACTGCTATCACAGAGGTAACGAGCCTTTGTGTGAAGCAAATAAACAAACAAAACAAGACGATGTAAGAAACCACTATGGTTCTCAAAGGAAGTGGCAGTGAAGGTTCAAGAGAAAAAGAAAGCATTCAGGAAGTACAAGGAATCGCAGAAGGAGCAGGATAGAGAACTGTATCAGTTAAAGCAAAAGGAGGCTGGGAAGGCAGTCAGAACAGCAAAGGCCCAAACCGAGGAAAAGACAGCCAACTCAGTTAAGAAGGGGGATAAAACCTTTATAGGTACATCAGGGAGCAAAGGAAGACCAAGGGAGGATAGTGAGGCTTAATAAAGGGAGGGAGGGTGGGCAGAGGAGACTGTGAAAAGGCAGAGATACTAAACAAATATTTTTGCTCAGTATTTACAAATGAAGGGAGGTACATAAAACAAACAGTAGAAACACTCTGAATACAGAAGTTGATACCAACCCATTTACAGAAGAAAGGGTTCTGAAAGAACTCTTAAAACTGAAGGTGGACAAAGCAATGGGGCCTGATGGGATTCATTCCAGAATTTAAAAGAGCTAAGGGTAGAACTAGTGAGCCAACTGACTACCCTTTTAACAAATCATGGGAGGATGGGGTGGTACCTGAGGACTGGAGGAGGGCAGATGTGATTCCCTTCACAAAAGTGGGAGCAAGGCAGAAGCAGGAAACTACAGACCTGTTAGTTTAACCTCAGTGATAGGGAAAATGATGGAATAGCTTCTGAAGGAAAGAACTGTCAGTATCTAGAGGCCAGAGGGCACAGGACCCTAGGCAGCATGGATTCACACGGGAAGGTCATGCCAGAGAATCTGATAGATTTCTTTGACTGGGTGACCAAAGTAGTAGATCAGGGAGGGGCTGTGGACATGGCCTACCTAGACTTTAGCAAGGCATTTGACACAGTCCCACACAAAGATTAATATACAAGTTAGCCAGCCTGGAGTGGGTCCCAAGATGACAGCCTGGGTAAAGAATTGGCTGGAGAACAGGACACAGAGAGTAATAGTAAATGGAGTCCACTCAGAAGAAAGGAGGGTTACTAGTGGGGTACATGAGGTTCAGTATTAGGACCGGTCCTCTTCAATGTCTTTATAAGCGACATTGCAGAAGGACTGGAAGGAAAAGTATGTCTCTTTGCAGATGACACTAAGATCTGCAACAGAGTTGATGCACAGGGTGGGGTGGAATGGATGAGAAGGGACTTGGCAAGGTTAGAGGAATGGTCAAATGTATGGCAGCTTAGATTCAGTGCTAAGAAGTGCAAGGTAATGCAGCTGGGAAACAAAAACCCAGGGGAAGAGTACACAATGGGGGGTGAGATACTAACAACAAAAAAAATGGAAAGGGACCTGGGGGTAGTCATATCAGATGACCTAAAGGTGGGCAAGCAATGTGAGAGGGCAGCAAGGAGGGCTGGGGGATACTGGGATGCATAGGGAGAGGCATCACCAGTAGAAAACAGGAAGTTATTATCCTCTGTACAGACAGCTGGTGAGACCCCATCTGAGTACTGTGTGCAGTTCTGGAGACCCAATCTCCATAAGACATAGACAGGATGGAAGCTGTCCAGAGGAGGGCAACTAAAATGGTGCAGGGTCTGCACAGAAGACATATGAAGAGAGACTTAAGGAGCTTAATATGTATAGCCTCGAGGAAAGGAGGGAGAGGGGGGACATGATAGAAACTTTCAAGTGCCTCAAGGGAATCAACAAAGTCCAAGAGGGTAGCATCTTTCAAAAAAAGAGGTGTGCAAGAACAAGAGGGCACAATTTGAAGATAGAGGGGGGGCGGCTCAGAGGTATTTAAAGAAGTATTTTTTCACAGAGAGGGTTGTGGATGCATGGAACGGCCTTCCGGAGGAGGTTGTGGAGTCAGAATCAGTGGTGGAATTCAAGCATGCATGGGATAGTCATAAGGCAATTCTGGGGGGTGGGGGTAGGAAGAAGTAGGCTGCTGGTTAACTAGGATCTGCAGCTTATCCAGTAGGTAGGGAAATGGGCAGACTGGGTGGGCCAAGCGGTCCTTATCTGCCATCAAATTCTATGTTTCTATGTAGTACTCTGTCCTAGGATTCTTGGCTTCAGTATGCATAACTTTGCATTTCTTGGCATTGAAGCCAAGCTGCCAGATCCTGGACCACCTCCCTAGCTTTTCCAGATTTTTCTGTTGTCCTGTATCCCTTCAGCTGTGTCCACTTTCCCACAGAGCTTGGTGCCATCCACGAATAGGCACATTTTGCCATTAATGCCATCTCCAGTGTCATTGATGAAGACATTGAACAACACCGGGCCACAGCACCAGGCCCTGCGGGACCCCACTGGTTACCTCTCTGGTGCCTCTGGGTTCTGTCTTTCAGCCAGTTTTCCACCCATCTCGCCATCTTTTTTCCCAACCCTGAGATCCACCAACTTATTGATCTACCTTTTGTAGGGCACAGAGTCAAAGGCCTTGCTGAAATCAAGATAGAGGATGTCTACCGCTTGGCCCTTGTCTACTGTCTTAGTGACACAGTCAAAGAAGTCAATCAGATTTGTTTGACATGATCTCCCCCCCATGAACCCATGCTGCCTCACATCCTGGAGACCATGCTCCTCTAGATATTCCACCAACCTTTCCTTTAGTATGGTCTTCATGAGCTTGCCCACAATGGAGGTCAGACTGACTGGTCTGTAATTCTCTGGGTCATCCTTAGGACCACTTTTGTGGAGCGGCACTACATGTGCTGTTCTCCAGTCCTGCGGTACTACGCCTGTCTCTAGTGAACTATTAAATAGGTCTGCCAGTGGCCCTGCCTGCTCCTTAGCCAGTTCCTTTAATAACCTTGGATGTAATCCGTCTGGGCCTGGTGATTTATCCACCTTCAATGCCAGCAGTCCCTCTATCACTGCATCTGTGTTCCCCTCCCCTCCCCACTCCACTTTTCCCTCCTGAAGGCACTGGTCCATCCTTCACCCTGGTGAAGACGGAACAGAAGTATTCATTTAATATCTCTACTTTTCCTCCATTATCCTCCACCCCTTTCTAACAGTTTCTTCCTTCTTGTCCCTTTTCTCACTTGTATAGTGAAAGAAAGTATTCTCCCCCTTCTTAATTCCTTCAGCTGTCTGCAGCTCCTTCTGTGCCTTTGCTCGCCTGACTTTCTTACTTGCCTCTCTAGCCAACCTTAGGTAATTTTCCCTATCCACTTCTCTCTTGGTCTTTCTGAATTTTCTATAGGCCAGCCTCTTTTCCCTTACTGCCTGGGCAACCCTAGAACTGAACCAGCTGGGTGCTTTGGCCCTTGTGTTCTTACCCCTAAGCCTAACACACTCATCTGTGGCAACCAGTATTCCTACCTTAATGATGGACTTTCTTTGGTCCACCCCCGTATCTGCTCTGCCTTACCGTAATCTGCATTACCCGCAATGGGTCGGATACAATGGTTCAGGAGCAAAAACTACCTTGGAAGCTACCAAGTAGGGGGACAGGACCTATGAGGAGAGGCTCGAAGAGCTAAATATGTACACATTGGAAGAAAGAAGGGACCAGGGGGACATGATAGAGGTCTTCAGGTACATGAAGAGGGTAAATAGGGGAGGAACAGTAAGGGTGCTTCGAAGGAAGGAGGAGGGGGCCACTAGAGGGCATGGGTGGAAGCTGGAGGGGGGAAGATTCAGGGGAGAAAGGAGGAAAAAGGAGGAGGTGCTACTTCACTGAGAGGGTGGTGGAGCCATGGAATGCACTGCCTAGGGGGCTGGTGGAGGCAGAGATGGTGGAGGGGTTCAAGAGGGGCCTGGGACAGGTACAGGGAAGGGTTCTGAAAGCAAAATCCAATGCAGCAAGAATATCTGGAACTGGGAAGGGAGAAGCCAGAGAAGGCGAGGGGGGCAGCAAGGTCAGCACCCAGGCTGGGGGCTGACCAATTGAGCAGACTCGAAAGACTGTTAGGCCTATTCTGCTGGCATTTTAGTATGTTAGTAAGTACCAATTCCACATGGCAGATGACAACAAGGATGCCGCCTCCAGGGCAGTGGCTCACACCATCTCTCTGAGACACTTTTCCTGGCTTAGAACTACCAGTCTGACCCCAGACACCCAGTCTAAGGCCATGGACTTTCCCTGTGATCAAAACATGTTGTTTGATTCCAGAATGACTGACTACATGAAAAAGGTCGACAAGTACAAGGCCTCCTGGCAGAGTCACTCCTCTAAACCTAAACCTACTGCCCCGAAGAAATCTCACCACAGGGGCAGAAGTTTTTTTTTTCCCCAGGCCTTACACTCCTTATCCCCAATCTGACTTCTCTCAGTACAGAGGATCTTTCAGAGGGAGGGAGGGGCAGAAGGGGCCAAAGAAGGGCCACCACTACCTAGCCGCAGCCTCGCAGTCTAAGCCCTGATATGAGTGTCCAGGTCGCCTCCCCTCTGCCAGTAGAAGGCAGACTCTCCCACTATCTTCAGAACTGATCCCTCATTACCTCGGACAGGTGGGTTCTGGAGATAGTGGAAAACGGTCTGCCTCTACAGTTCAAGCAGATGCCAGACCTCAAGCATACCCAGGTGTTTCTGCTGGAATTGGAGGTAAAAAAATATTCTAGCTCTGCGAGTGCTGGAGAGGTTCCCGGACAATGAAAAGGCAAGGGCCTCTGCTGCAGCTACTTTCTGACACAAAAGAAAACTGGGGAGTGGTGACCTATCTTGGATCTCGGATATTTAAGCAAACATCTGTTAAAACCCAAATTCAGGATGGTCACTCTGTCACTAGTCATACAGTCCTTACAGCAGGGAGACTGGCTAGGCTCCCTGGACCTAAAGGATGCTTACTTCAGTATACCCGTAAGGAGGTCTCACAGGAAGTTTCTCGGATTCAAACTCTCTTCGGGCCATTATCCATTTGCTGCAATGCCCTTCGGCCTGTCCTTGGCTCCAAGAGTCTTTACCAACTGCCTTGCAGTGGTAGCAGCATACCTCAGGAAGCTGGGTGTCGCTATTTAGACGACTGGCTCGTAGTAGCAAAGTCTCCTTGTCAGGTCAAGGAGTCCCTTTTCCTTATAGAGCCCACTTTAGAGTCTCTGGGATTCCTGGTAAATCTAAGAAGTGTCACCCGGAACCCACCGAGCTGCTCACCTTCATAGGAGCTCAGCTGGACACCCAGAAAGGATATGCCTTCCTCCCACAGGAAGGAATTCAAAGTTTCCTTTCAGTGGCAGAGTCTTTCCTCTGGGGTCAGCCAAGACCAGCCAAACATTTCCTCAGACTCTTGGGACACATGGCTTCAATGACTGCAGTAGTCCCAGGAGTCAGGTACAGGATGCAACACCTGCAAGCCTACCTCAGAGCTCGCTGGTCTCAGAGAAACAACAATTTTTCAAAGCTGATACCTGTGACGGAGCAGTTCCTTCAGACTCTGCTTTGGTGGAAGAACCCTACAAATTTGGCAGCAGAGGTACCCTTCCACAAAGGTGATCACCACAGACGCCTCCCTCCTGGGGTGGGGAGCACATCTGGATAGTGCCTCAGTAAGTGGCACCTGGACTTTTGAAGAGCCACAGTTACACATAAACATTTTGGAACTCAGAACAATCTTTCTAGCACTCAAAGCATTTGCTCCTGTCATAAAAGGACAGGCTGTACAAATTTGAACAGACAACGCCACTGTAGTGTTTTATATAAACAAGCAGGGTGGTACCAGATCAGGAATACTCTGTTTGGAAGCTCTGAAGATCTGGTCTCTCTCGCCTTTTCCCTGGGAGTAAGCCTTTCAACTGTTCTCCTCCCAGGCAAACACAGTACCCTGGCAGATGCTGTAAGTCGCATCAGTCAAGGCCAGAGCGAATGGACTCTGAACAATCAAGTACTAGCCACAGTGTTCAGGTGGTGGGGCACACCAGAAGTGGATGTGTTTGCCTCTCCCCTCAACTTGCAGCTTCCTCAGTACTGTTGCAGGCCCCCAGTCCCGGGAACGCTTCCCCTGGATGCTTTGATCCTGGACTGATTAGGGAGGTTCCTATACGCATTCCCTCCCTTTATCCCTGACACTTGGGGTATTGCTGAAACTCTGGCAACAGCCTGCATTGATGATCTTGGTGGCTCCAGATTGGCCCAGGCAAGCCTGGTACCCTCTCCTTCTCTCACTGTCCTGCAGCAGGCCAGTTTGCCTGCCTCCAACTCACTCTGCTGACCCTTCCTCAGACAGGAGTACATTATCCAGACATACACTCTCTTCACCTCAAGGCCTGGTTCTTGAGGAGTTAGTTTTCATCCTCTCAGTACCCCGAACAGGTCCTTAATATCCTGAGAATGGCTAAAAAACCGAACACAAAAAAGACTTATGCTGCCAAATGGAAAAGGTTCTCCCTCTGGTGCAAGAGCAAAAAGGTCAATCCCCTGACAGCTTCAGACCCTCAGCTGCTGGATTACCTGGTACACTTGCAGGCATCAGGCTTGAAACCCTCTTCCCTCAAGCTACACCTGGCTGCAGTTTCGGCCCATCTTTCAGTGGGAAAGAAAAAGTAAATTTTTTTCCACGCCATATTCAGACAGTTTTTCAAAGGTCTCTTGCACCTCCGGCCTCCAGTCAAGGAGCTGGTTCCTCCTTGGAGCCTGAAACTCTGCATAGACAGGCTCATGCGACCACCTTTTGAGCCTGTGGCTACTGCACATATCAAGTTTGTGACCTGGAAATCTGTTTTCCTGGTGACCATTACCTCTGCCAGGAGGATTGCAGAGTTACAGGCCCTGTGCACGGAGCCTAATTACATCATTCCGCACAACAATAAAATTGAGCTCTGAACAAATAGGACGTTCCTGCCTAAGGTGGTTTCAGAATTCTACCTAAACCAGTCCATTACTCTACCAGTCTTCTTTACTTAGAAATCCACTCCTGGTGAGCAAAAGCTCCACAGTTTGGATGTCAAAAGAGCTCTGTTTTACTACATAGAGTATACTAGGCAGTCCAGAGGCTCTTCCACTCAGTTGTTCCTCACCTGTGGGGATGTAGGCAGAGGAAGACCAGCTACCAAGAGAACTGTTTCCTGCTGGTTGGTCTCTTGCATCAGATTCTGCTATGAAAAGGCCAGTCATTAACCTCCTGCAGGGCTCAGGGCCCACTCCACCAGGGGCACTGCAGCCTCTGTGGCAGCAGCAGGGGACATCCCCCTTCTGGATGTCTGAAAAGCAGCTACCTGGAAATCTGTGCACTATTTCATGAGACACTACAGTTTAGATGTGCAGATCAGATCTGACAGCAAATTTGGCAGGGCGGTCCTGCAGAACCTCTTTCCTTAGTAGGTTCTCTGCCCACCTCACTCTTGGTACTGCTCGGTGGTCTGCTACAGTTACTGATGCTAAAGGACTCATGAGTTAAGAAGAAAAAATTACTTACCGCAGTAATCTTCTTTCTTCCAAGGGGTCCTTTAGCGTCAGTAAACTCCCTCCCTTCCTCACCGGCTCACTTGTCAGGAGAAGGGCTCTGTTCTCAGTTTTCTCACCAAATTTGTGTTCTTATTAATGAGTTTTTATGCTCAGGTTGTGTTATCTGTTTCCAGTTTTTGGACATTTGCATGTTTCTTGAATCTTATTTGTTCACTTTTCGGGGCATGTGCCCTTTTTTCCTTCGAAAAAATTCTGAAGCCCTTCAGGCTGCTCTCTCTCAGCATACTCCCCTCTTGCATTTTGATTGGCTGATGCCCTAGCTCATTATAATTCTCTTAAAGGCATGCCTCTGGGGCAGTTGCACCTAGCCAGCTAACTGCTATAGTTACTGATGCTAAAGGACCCATTGGAAGAAAGAAGATTACTGCGGTAATTTTTTCTTACTTGACCTCGCCATCTGCCACAAAACTGCACTAATTTGTTAGGTTCTGACTGAATTCAGTAATTACATGGTGGCACTCATTATTCATGGGAGGCATGAAGCATAAGAATCAGTAGCAGACGCTACTTGGACTGCTCCAAGCCGATCGAAGCAGACCGCCAGCTCCTGCAAGAAGTATGGCTTCCTCCCTGTGCTTGACTATCGGACATTGATTGAGATGAGGGGCGGTCACTAATGAGCAAATTCCAACAAGTTACTTGCATTCAGATCAGAAGCGAAAGACCCCTTACCTCGATGAAATCAGACGTTGACCAGCTCCAGTGCAAACAAAAGGAACACCATGTGTTAATTTCTACCCCAGACACTCACACAGATCAAATGGCTGACCTCATATTACATGTGCACCGTCATGAAGTCCAAGCTGATGCCAGGGCCCAGAAGCATGGCTGCAGAGGAAGACTGTTAGAATCAGTGGAGTGCCTGAGGAGGAGTAAGGCTGTAGTATTACTGATTTTGTCACAACTGTCATCTGAACAGTCCTCACTTTTGTCCTCAGATAATTTATTTTGAGTAAGAGAGAGAGTGAGTCTGCAGAGCTTTAGGCCCTAAATGACTTACTTGGGTTAAAGGACCACCCTAGAGCCATAATTATGAAATGTTTACAGTTTTGGACAAAATAACTACTACTGACCATGACATGGAAGCTGAAAACTGTCACTCACGTAGGGTCAAGTTCGCATTTTTTTTACTTTGGCCACGATTATGTTCCAGCCTTACAGGCTGAGAGGCGGGTATACGGACCATGTCTCCAAGCCCTCATAACAGTTGGCATTATATTCCGAACCCTGTACTCTGCCCACCTCCTACAATTTGAGGAAGGTGAGATGCTGTACTGTACAGCAGCTGAGGCTACCGCAGATCTGGATCGTCTGAGTTTGAAAGTACTTCAGCTGCAACATGGTACACAGAATTCTCAAGGCAGAGGAGGAAAGATGGGCCCAACCAGGTTAGCACCCCAGCACCACCTGGAAGATTCAGGCTCAGTTCCGCCAACTTGTGGATCGCACCAAGCAGGGACATTAGCCACTAACTTTTATTAATTGCTCCTGTTAGCCACTTCTCTGCAGCACACCCTGACGTATTTACTTAACTGAAATAGCCTAAGATGGGCATAATTTGTAATAACCCCACTCTGCTTCTGAAGCTTTTCTTTCAGTTGTGAATCTTTCATGGGTAATCTTCTGTGGATCTGATAGAATCATGAGCTGAGGGAGAGCCAGTGGGAGGCAAACCGGGGATGGTTGCCATGAGATCAGAGCTCTGTATTGAGAGCAGCTGATGTGGCCACCATCATTTAATATTCTTGGCCCTCCGATGCTGTGCCTTGGATTGGCCCTATTTTTAGTTCGTTATATACTGCAATTTGGCTGGTCTACCCTTGCTGTAGGAGCACATTTCCCTTTTTATGTACTGCGGAGCAACTGGGAGGTGCGTAGTTGGTGATTTATGCCAAGATATGGCTGTCTTCCTTCCCCTTTTCTTATTTCTCCCCCCTCCTGAGATTATTTATCTGCTATGCTGACCTATTATATTTAATAACTGGTTCCTCCGCCAGAATAATTGGAAGCCGCAGCACCGCTGTGGTACTCTGCTTCCTATAACTGTGGCCTTACATGGATAATTTCCAGTTTTCATGTACTACTTTGTTATATCTTCTTTTCTTTAGAAACTTGAACTGTGGTGGCTCTAGAGACTTTAGAACATCTCTGCAAATATTGTCTATTGTCCTATGCCAAGACTGTTTATCATAAGGCCCTGGACTTAAGACTTTCTGCAAATCAGTATGACTTGGTACACTGCCTGCACTAGATTGCCCTTTAGGTACTGTGCCTTTGCAGCCAAAGTAAAGATTCAGGTTGCAAATGTTTGTTAATGTGTACTGCAGATGTTTAAACTAGCCGGGGGGGGGGGGGGGCAGATGGTAGGCAAGGTACCCAGGGACCGTGTGAGCCTACCCCCCAAGCTAGTAAGAAAGTACTAGGGAATTTAGCACAGAAGGGGCAAGATGGGGAAGGGGATCTGGAAAAGGTGGGGATGGTGACTGGGTGGAGGGTGGCCTCTGTTATTGCGAAAAGTCTAGGCAACAAGGCGGCAGAGCTACATGCGCTCTTGGCCGTTGGGAGGGTGGACATCGTGGCCATCACAGAGATGTGGGCCACAGAGCACCAGGACTGGGATCTGACAATGCCAGGGTTAACACTACAGAAAGGACCATGGGGAGGGTGGCTGTCTGTGTGTGAGAGAGAGAGGACCAAATGTGCAAGGAACGAAAGGGAAAAGAGAGGAACAGAGGCAATGTGGATACAGCTCCTGGACTCCAGGGGAAGGAAGTTGAGGTTTGGGATAGTGTATAGGCCGCAATCCCAGACACTGGAAAGGGACAAGGAACTGGCGGACCAAATCATTAGGGTATGTAGGAGGGGCAAGGTGGTCATAGTGGGGGATTTCAACCTGCCAGGGATGGACTGGACTGTGCCGGTCACCTCCAGTGCTAGGGAGAGGGTCCTCCTGGATGCGTTCCGGGGGGGGGGGTCCTGGCACAGCTGGTTGCTGAACCCACTAGACTAGGGAACATGTTGGACCTGGTACTATCTAACAGTGAGGCAGCACGGGACATAAGGGTGAAGGGTCCGTTAGCTGACAGCAATCACCAAACAGTGTGGTTTAACATCACTATGAGCAGGGAGCCGGAGGGATCGGCAACAAAAGTGGTGGATTTCAGAAGGGTGGAGTTCAGTAGAATGAGGGAATTGCTGAAGGGGAGACTCAAAGGAATAAAGCGGGGGATGGTGACAGTGCAGAAATGGGACATAATAAAGCAAGGTATCATAGAGGTGACAGAAACATGCACCAGGCTACAGAGTAAGAAGGGTAGGGTAAAGAGACCATGCTGGCTGAACAGTGAGTTGATAGAGGGCATGAGAGCAAAAAGAGCGGCATACCTAAAGTTCAGAAGGATGAGGACAGGGAGGAGGACAGGGAGGAGTACACCAGATGGTCTAAGGAGGTGACCAAGAGGGTAAGGGGCGCGAAAGCAACAAGAGAACTCAGATTAGCGCAGGGAATAAAAGGAGGGGAGAAAGACTTTTTTTTTAGATACGTCAGGGAGAAAAGGAAGTGCACGGACAGTATAGAGGATAAAAAGGGGGAAGAGTGGATGGAAAAGGGTAAGGAATAAGTGGAAGCATGGAATGAGTACTTCTGCTCAGTGTTCACGGGTGGGGTCCATTACTGTCCTGGTCGGGAAGGAGGGGGGATGGGGGGTGTGAGGTAACGGACAGCAGGATAGAGGGTAACAGAGTTTTGGAGGGGCTGAGGGCGCTGAAGGTGAATAAAGCGCCAGGGCCAGATGGCATCCACCCCAGGGTGCTGCGGGAGATGGCAGAGGTTCTAATGGAACCACTGGCGGTCCTGTTCAGCACCTCCCTTGAAATAGGGGAGGTGCCTCAGGACTGGAGGATGGCCCATGTGGTACTGTTACATAAAAGCAGTCCAAGGGACGAGCCAGGGAACTATAGGTCAGTTAGTCTGACGTCCATTGTGGGAAAACTCATGGAGACGATACTAAAAGAAAGGTTGGTGGCATTCCTGGAGGGCAGCAACCTGCAGGACGGGAGGCAGCATGGGTTCATTTCAGGGAGATCCTGCCAAACCAATCTTATACAGTAGAGTATTATGACTGGGTGACAAGGAAGATGGATGGGGGCCATGCTGTGGATGTGCTGTACTTGAATTCTGTGCCCCATGGGTGACTAGGGGTGAAGTTGTGCGGGGTGGGAGTGGGGACGAAGATGGCATGTTGGATCTCAAACTGGCTATGGGAGCCAGCCTGGTGGTGCTGAGGGTTGAAGCACTTGATGCCACACCTCACGCCACGCCAGTGACCCGGGTTCGGGAGTGAGCCCAGGGCGCTGGGGGTTGGCAGGGGAAGGAGACAGATCAAGCATCCATAGAACAGCTCTCCTCTCCCTGGCGAGGGACCCAGGGTTTTCCCGGCTCAGTAGAAACCCCTGGTGGAGACCGGGGGTACTACTAGCGTGGGAACAAGAATCTGGGACGACCGCGGGGGTGTCTATGGGGCAGTCGCATCCTGACAACATTGCACGGCTGCGTTTAGGGGCAAGCACAAGCAAAAATTCTTCTAGACCACCGGTGAGATAACGGTGGCTCCAGTGGAACACCCACATCCCAAATGCCGGCCCAAGCACACCCGGATTTCTCCATGGCCGACCCGACGACTGAAGGTAAGGCACTTCAGACTTAGGAGATGACCGCCAGGGGGAGGGCAGAACCAGTCCTGGAGGTGATCCGGGGATCGGGCCTGCCTAGGTCATTCAGGGGAGAAAGCCTGGGAGATGAGTGGTTCAGGATGGTAGTTAGGGTTGTAGCCATGTGGGCACTCCTGAAGGATTCCTGGGGTCTAGATGCATAAAATAAAGTTAAAAAAAAATTAAAAACTGGCTATGGGGTAGGCTACAAAGGGTGGTGGTGTGGGACTCTTGGAGCCTGGATCTTTGACAAGCGGGGTGCCGCAGGGCTGAGTGCTGAGTCCGGCGCTGTTCAGGCTATTCATCTCGAACACTACGGAGGGGGTAGTGAGCAGCATTAGCCTGTTCGCCACTGGAACCAAAATGGGTGCAGTAGTAGACGATGAAAAGGGATGGATGCAACTACAGAGGGACTTGACCAAGCTGGAGGAATTGTCAGGGAAGTGGGAGCTGGGGTTCAATGCAAACAAATGCAAGGTGTTGCATTTTGAGGCTAGGAACCCAAGGAGAGAATACTGGCTAGGGGGGATCAAGCTGGGGAGCACAGAGGAGGAAAAAGGGACCTGAGGATATTGATAACAGCGAGCATGAACAATACTGCCCAGTGCAGGAGAGTGGCGGTGAAAGCAAACAAGATGCTAGGGTGCATAGCACAGGGATTCATGTCGAGGCGCAGGGAGGTGATCTTGCCCCCTCTACAGGGCGCTGATCAGGCTGCATCTGGAGTACTGTGTGCAGTTCTGGAGGCTGTACCTGAGGCGGCATATCAAGCTACTGGATGGAGTGCAGTGGAGGGCGATGATGATTCAGGGGATAGAAGGAATGGACTATGAGATGAGACTAAAGAACTGAATATGTACGCGCTGAAAGAGAGGTGGGGGGAATCATGATCGAGACCTTTTAAGTACCTGAAAGGTATCAACAAGGGGGGGCGGAGGGGGTGTTAAAACTAAGGAGCGGTAGGGAAACTAGGAGGCACAGGCTAAGAATAGAGGGAGGGAGATTCAGGAGGGAGATGAGGAGGCATTACTTTACAGAGAGAGTAGTTGTGAGGTGAACGCACTACCAGAAGGGGTGATATCAAGCAAAAATGTGTCTGGCCTTAAGAACGCTTGGTACAGGGTACATGGGTGGGTAAGGGTGGGCGAGGAGGATAACAATGGGGGGATGGGAGGGCAGCTACCTGCTAGGCACAATTGAGCAGACTTTGATAGATCAGTAGATCTGTTCTGCTGGCACCTTCGTATGTTCATATGTATCTGGATCCCCTTGGGGAGTTGCTATTTTGGGGTCGGGATTGCTGGGATGCAGTTCTAGGGTCACCTCATCTGTAACTGGTCTAAGGGAACTGGTGGCCATTGAGTGGCATTCCATTGATCGGGACACTCTGCCCTTATATTGCTTTTCTTTTTCCTGGGATGATACCGCAGTTTATAATTGTTGTGCTGCTCACTCCTTAAGATGACGGTAACATCAATGAAGATATTCTCTCAAAACATTGATGGGATGAATAACTGAGTAAAGCCAGCAGAATGTTTTCATCAAATGCGTAGACAGCATCCTGACCTTATTCTTGTACCTGAAATTGCAGTTTTGGGGGGGGGGGGGACATTGTTCAGTATTCTCATCTTATAAGATGCAGTGTCAGTGGCTCAGCAGGTAGCACACTCTCCTCTGAGGCTGGAGGATCGGAAGGTGATGGTTCTTGCCCCACAGCAGGAAAGTGGGATAAATTCCAGTACTGACACTGCAGTGCGGCATGCAGGGGAGGCTGCACTCCTGATGTTCTGTCTTTCAGATGTGACAGTAAACCGAGGTCCCGTCTGCCTGTTCTGGTAATTGTTCAGGTGGACGTTTAAGATCCCATGGCACTTTTCGATAAGAGTAGGGGAATTTTTGGGGGGAAAGAGGGTGTAAAATTCAAGAACAGGTAACTGTCCTTTCTATATATACTTTCAGGTAATATCTAGTCATGTCTCATTCCTCCTTCCTTTCCCATTTCTATTTTCCTCGTCCTTGTTTACTCTCTCCTTGTCTCTTTTTCCCTTTTCCTTTTTTCACCAAACCTGTGCCCAGTACCTATAGCTGTGTGTTCCCCAACCCAGATTTGCCATCCCAGGGGCATCCTTGTCCTTTGCCTTCTCCTTCTTTCTCCCTCCCCCCAGGTTTTTTTTATACTATCACCTTGAATGAAATACAGTTCTTCCATAACCCTTTTAGTTTTCCCCTTGACATTTTCTCTTTGTCATGCTCGTACACTTGATGGAGTGAGGTAATCACATTCTTCAGTACAATCTCAGGTTCATTTCCTGCTGTTGTAGAACCCATTTGCATCTGGCTTGCCATATATAATATTTTAATAAAGCAAAGACGACTTGTAATGGCTCCTTATTGAATTTATCCCATTTATTGGGGTATGAGGCATGAACTACTTCCATATAATTTAAGTTCTGAAACAGTTGTCTTCCATATTCTGTTTACGGTGTCCCAGAATTCTTTCTCAAATGCACACTCCAAAAATAGGTGCTCTTGTGTTTGAAGAGTTTGTGTACACGAAGTCCTTGGACAATATCTTTCTACAAGCTGTTTGTGTTTGTTATTATTTTTGTACGTTCAGTCTCCCGTGTATACTAAGCCATAACGTGTCCCATGTGAAAGTTGGAATCCTTGTATTAGTCAGTTGTGTCAATGTAGTATTTATCTGAGCTGTTGGGAAATGTGGTATTTCCAACTCTTTTTTTTTTTTTTTCTTTGCCAGCATCATTGTACTATACATCTTTTGTGTTGTACTGGGCCTTATATTTTGTCCAGGGATCGTTAACTTGATCATGTCTTGTATCACTGGCTTCACATATCCCAGAACCACAGTAGTTATTAATACGGGTCTACTTTTCCTTTGTTCCCATGTTTGTTTGCAAATACTCACCCATTCAAATACAGCCTCTTCCCATGGTTTTCTCTCTATATTTGGTGTGGGAAACATATTATAATATATTAAAATGCTACAGTAAAACAGCACAGGATCTATCAAATCTAGTCCCCCTTCCTTTATCGTCCTATATGTAGTCTCTCTCTCTCTATCAGGTTCAGCCTACTTAAAAAACACTATATAACTTAGTTTTTACTTGTGGGGGAGGGGGGAAACATAACTAACATAAAGGAAAATTGGTAGTAACATATTTTTTATTAATAATGCCCCCTTCCGTTTTGATATCTGTTGGCCCTTCCAACTAAGGGAAATTCCTTCTCCTTTTTTTATCTTACTTTTCCAGTTCAAGAGAGCTAGGTCTACATCCCCAAAAACAATCCCAAGTATTGGGATTGGCTCATTTGTGAGTCTGATGTCAGCATACATAGTGTGTGTTGTGTCTGAGGTTTCTCCTATCTGTATTCCTGTACTTTTTTCAAAATTATTTTTGGAACCAGAGTTGTTGGAAAAGTCCAAAATAAGTCTTTTAATTTCTCCTTCATCAGTTCCTTTATCCACTACCACTACTGCATCATCGGCATAAACCAAAGTCTTTACTGGGGCCCCCATCTGGGTCAAAGCTATTCCTTTCATTAGAGCCGAATTCTGAATAGATCTTTTAAAAAAGGAACTGTGCAAAAAACGTACAGTAAAGTACTGAGGGGGCAACCCTGTCTGACCCCTCTTTGTAATCCTGTGGTGACTCCAGTCCACCCATTTACTCAAGGGGTGAGTGTAACCTCCTGGTACATACATGTTATCTATTGTACAGATTTCTCTGGTATTCCATAATGTCTTAACACTGAAAACAAAAAGGCATGAGATATGGAGTTGAACGCCTTTTGTTGGTCTAAGCTTAGGACATACTCTTCTTCCGTCCTCATCCTGCCCCTTTGAAATAATTCTCTTAGGATAATTAAATTGTCCTGAATACCCCTCTTTGGTATTGCACAAGTTTGTGCTGTGCTGATTACCATATGTGAAATCTGTGCAAGCCTTTTTCCTAAAATTGTGACCAAAATCTTAGAAGTCCACATTTAACAGGCTTATGGGCCTCCAATTTTTTTAAGTCTTCTTTTTTGCTTTTTTTTATATAGGAAAATTACATCTGCTTCTGTTATAGATTTTGGTAAAGTTCTAGATTCCAGTGTTTTATTATATAGAAGTGTGAGTTCTGGAACTAAACATACATTGTATTTTTTTATAGAATTCCCCCGTGATACCATCTCTTCCAGAAGATGTACTACTCTTCAGAGTGTTTATTGCCCGTCTCACTTCCTCTTCCTCAATAGGATGTACTAGAGAGTTATCCTGTGTTAACAGCAAAGTAGGAATATCTAGTTGTTCTAGGTATGCCTGCGATATGTATACTATGGGAGGTTCTCCAAAATTCTTTTTTGCATGTTGATGGATTATGTGCAGAGTTTCTTTCTTAGTTAACACATAGTGCCCCCTATCATCCATTACCTGCATCATGGTTTTCTTTTCAGTCCTTTTTTGACAATCCTAAACGCATTAAATGTCTGTTTTTTACATTCTGTCCCAAATCTAATTTCCTGTTGTAAGGACTGAGCTTTGTTATATCGTTTTAGATGCGTTTCTTTTTTTATGACTGTAATTTGTGCACTAAAGTCCAGTTTTAAGGTTTCTGTTTTAGAAATCAGGGCCTGAAGTTGTTTCTTAATTGTAGGTAGTCCAAATAAAAGTTTAGGGCCTGTTTACTTGTCTTTCTTTGGAATGATGCTTTAATTAATCCTTTGGACTCTTCCCACCACTCTGCCAGTGTGTCATAACATGCATTGCACCAATTTCCTAACAGTCCATAGCTTTTCCCACTCTCTGTTTAAATCTGATTCCAACAGGAACAATTCAAGCGCCGTGGACCTTTCCCACACATAGGGGTGTCCTTCTATGCGATTAGCATCAACAGGCCCCTATGATCTGAGAAATCAAAACATTATGTATGTATGTTTTGTATTAGCATGTATGTTGACACAAAAAAGTAATCTATTCTCGTACAAAGGGTTCCTCGAATGTGTTCCGCCCCCCCCAAGTTATGTTTTGTCCTGTATGCGTCCTTTAAATGTGTAGTATTCACTACATCTTTAAGTGCATTGGAATCACAATATAATTTGTTAGTTTTCAAACCCCTATCTTCTACTTGCATAGCGCAGTTAAAACCGCCCCTCCAAATACCACAATCCTAGACCTATGTAAATATGATTGAATTTTCCAAAACAGTTCTGTTCTATGAGTTTTAACTTGTGGGGCATAGCTGTTTATTAGTCTAATTCGTGTGTTTTCATACTGTATATCCAAAATCAGTGCATTCCTGGGGTCTAGATCTATCAGCCATGTGACTTTTAACTGGGAGTTGTTAAATAAAATGTCCATGCCATCGCAGGTGTCAGATCCCTGGGACCAAAAGGTTGCCCCTTTACCCCATAGCCTAGAGGCTTGTGCTATTTTGAAAAATGTTTTGATTCGTGTATCTTGGACTAATATATCTGCTTTGTTAGTCTGTAGTTCTGAAAGGATGGTCAGGCGTCTCTTCCCATTCTTAATACTGTTGACATTAACAGACAGCAGATGTAAAGATGTCATATGCAGTTGAAAAAGAATGTATACATCCAAACTTCACGATCATTTCGGCCTAATACAGTATTCCATTTTTTCCTTCCTGTCTCTCCTTTGCCTCCATCCTCTTTCTCAGATGAGTGTTCTATCATAGAAGATGACATTGAGGAGGAATCTGTGGTTGTCTGGAATATTTTATATGGGTTAGCCGTTGTCATTTTCCCTTTCCCTTTTGCTACCTTCTACTCCTTCCCTTTTGGTTCTATTTTGACACTCAACCTGGTTTGTGGTCATTTTTATACACTACAGTCTTGAAAGGTATCTCCTGAGTTATTGGTGGGGGTGGGGGCATTTTAGTTTGGTCTGTGTCCTGTGTTTCCCTTTGAGTCTCCTCTGATGTGTTTTGGGGGTTAAGATTACTATGATTCTGGACATCTCTATCATCTTTCTGTGTCTCCATTGTTGCTTGAAGATGTGTGTGTGGGGAGGGGGTCTTTTTGTGGAGGGGAGTTCTGTTCTTCTAAGGCTTCTTGGTTCACGTTTGTGGTCTGTTCTCCACTTTCTACACTTGCATAGCCCATTTTACTACTTGTTTTCTGTTCTGTGTCATTTCCTCTAGTGCTAGGGCCTTCCATGACCTCTTCTTGTTGCTGTGTAACCTTTCCCTCTCATTTTCTTTTTGTTTAGCCATCTCTTTTTAGCCATATGGCCTGCATTCTTTTCCCAGAGGCTTGAGCACACCCTATTTTCTGTGCCTGTGTGATTAAAGCTTCATGGGAGACTCCTTCGGTGTTGTGGGAGGCCCATGGGCATTTTACATACGCGTGTCCTTTTCTTCACATAGATTGCACCTAAATGTGTTTACGCATGTTGCCATGTGTTCTAATTTCCAAACATGGGTATACCTAGATGTATCACATGCATTGCTCAGATGCAGCCGGGATCCACATTTGTGGCGTGACTTTGGCTGTCCAGGATAAAAAAGTGACCCTCTGTCTCTACCCAAATAAAAGCAGCTAGGCAGATGTACACTACCATTATTTCCCAATATCAATTTGCATTTTACCCTCCATCCTCCTATCCAGATTTGCTCGGAATCAATTATTGGGGTTGGATGTTCCAGGACTTCGCTGTGTTTTTTGAGCCAAAACAATATGTCAGAGATGTGTACGCCTTCATTTTTAAAGAGAATAGTGATTGTTCTAACAGCTGGTTTAGTTATCAGGATTGTAAAAAATGGTGACCATTGTGGGATATTTTTTATACAAGGAGTTTAGGAGCAAAGAAGGCCATCTGTGGTCCATTACCGCTCCTATCCATCCACCCTTAATAAGGTAATATACCTCTTTCTAGTATATAATTATCCAGTTAGTTTTTAAAGTGCGTCTTATTTTTTGAACAGATAATTTCCTCTGGTAACTTGTTCCGGGGAGCCACCACCCTCTGAGTAAAGAAAGTCTTTCTCCTATTTGTGTTGTAGCTGAAGTGGATGACCCCGGTACATTTTTCTTTATTTTTGAAGTGAAGATTTAGTTCATTTAGTATGTAATCATGCTGCGTTATATCAAAACACAGTAACAGGTCTCCTCTGACCCTCGTCCCTAGTGACATAAGCGTTAAATCCTTAAAGTGCCATTCCTACGGCATATTTTTTAACTTTTCAGTGCTAGCTACTCCTCCTTTAGTGATGGGTCCCCACACTGGAGCCCTGTAGTCCAGTACTGGCCTGACATATGCCCTATACAGAGGCATAATCACCATTCGACTCCGGCTCCTAAAGTTTTTTCTTTATATTCCACAGCACCTGTTTAGCTTTTATGATTTGTTTATTAGAGTGAGAGTGGTATGTAAGTTTGTAATCTATTAGGATACTCAGGTCATTTTCTTCCTCCGATTTGCGCAGAGCTGATCCATTTATATAGTAGTTGTTTTTGTCATTGTGATTACCCAAATGAATTATGCAACATTTATCTATATTGAAACTCATGCCCATTGCTGTTGCCCAATTATAGATGTTGTTTAGGTCAAGTCTGTAGGCTGTTACCCTCCTCTGCATCTACCACCAGCGCAGATAACTTAGTATCATCTGCGTATTTACTGATCCAGCTTTCCCCCCCTTTTCCCATTCCGGATATGAAAATTCTAAAGAGCACTGAACCCAGGACCGATCCCTGAGGGACCCCACTTGTAACTACCATTTTGTCTGAGTAATACCCATTTCTAGGAGTGTGGATATGTTGTTCATCCACACTCTTTGGCATGTCCCTTTCCTCTTTAAATCTTGCCGGAAGTCTTCAAGCGGGCTCCTCCCACCCACCCGGGTGGTAAATACCTTGGCTGCGCGCCATGATGCCATATCTTCCTTTCCGCTGGAAGGATCAGGTTCCCTCGTGCTAACTCTAGCCATTGTAGGCTCTGGATTCACATTGTCGTTTTTTAACGAATTTATCTCTCAAACTCGTCAGAGTTCTCGATTCCGATAATAGCGTATCAGATATGGAGGACAAGTCGTCCCCCAGTTTTCACCAGTGTACGTGCGGCCAGAAAATGTCATGCACCGATCCCCACCTTACTTGCGTGTACTGCCTAGGTGTCGGTCATGACACCACCAACTGTACCTTTTGCTTGGCTTTCCATCCCAACGTCCTTGACGACCGCATGGTGCGCCTTAAGCTGGGGAGACCGGAGAAAAGGAACCTGCCAGTGAAATTGAAAGAAGCAAGATGGGCGGTTTCCGAGGCCACAGGATCCACCAAACAGCTAGAACAAATGAAGGCCTTCGAAGAAGAAGCTGCCTAAGCTTCGGCTAGCCAAAGTTTCTTTGTGCCTGTCAACCTCGGTTCTTCCTTTACAGGTTCCTTCAGGGAGATGTGCCAGTCTCTCCTACCAGGGGAGGCGCCCTCTGGCTCGCACTCCTCCCGCCCTCAGAAGAGGGATAAGGATCCATCGTCCTCTAAAAGGAGACGTTCCTGGGACTAAGAGAGGTCCGAGTCGCAGGACACTGCAACCTTGACTTCGGTCGAGATCGCTTCCTCGGCCGGCGGCTTCACGGCTCTTCTGTCTGGCCAGGCAGAGACAGAGGAATCAGCTGATCCGGCCGAGATTGTTCTTGAGCCGATTGAGCCGATTTCACCGACTCCGGTCAACGATTCTTTAGAGAGGACCCCGGTCTTTTCTTTCCCCGACGACGAGACACTGCCTTTGGGTGTCCCCATCGAGGGAATTGTTCCAGAGCCTCGATTTTTACTGAGCCCGGTTTCTCCCGATCCTGGTCGACCCCGGCGGTCTAGATCGAGGACTCTGGCTCCTTCTTCGGCGGGAAAACCAAAGAAAGGCCACTGACATTCCAAAAAGAGGCGCCGCCACAAGTTCTCATCCTCCTCGGATGAGGAGAGGCTTCAACGAAACTCCGACGCTATGAGGAGCTTATGTGGCAACAGCTGATTTTGGCGGGACAGAAGCCAGCTACGCCGTCCATCCCGAGCCATTAATTGGCCTGCGCTTCAAGGGCCGACACCGACCCCTTCGGATCCGAAATCTTCGGTTCCTCCTCCTGTGGGTCCGGCCGTTGTTCCTAAGCCTTTACTGGTCTCACCACCCATTAGGGTGGAACCACCGCCTAAACAGCCTGTCTCGGGGGCTCCCTCGAAAGGGGACCATCCAGACACCAGGCTTCTCCGACGCCTGTCCATCACGGTTACCCCTAACCACCCTCAGTGCATTGAGGGGGACGTAGATGGGAGACCGCTGTATCCCGAATCTTTGGATTCAGATGCCACCAGTTTGCACTCCGATCCGGGTGATGAGGAGTCACTCTCGGCAGGCCTGGAGGAAGGTCCTTCCTCCTTTCAAGGCATCCTCCGCCTCATTTCCGATTCCACCAGAATGCCCATGGAGTCTATCCAGAAAAAGGCGGAGTACCCCCTTACAGATATCCTTAAGAGGGGGGATACCCCAACAGAGGTCTTCCCAGTGGCTGAAGCCATTACTGGTCCAGCCCTTGAGCTTTGGCAGCATCCAGCGTCCTGCCCAGCACCGTCTTCCCGCATGGCCCATAAGTATGTGGTGCCTATGGGATCCCTTCCAGGATTCATGGAACATCCCTCGGCTGAGAGCCTGGTGACTGCTTCAGTCTTTTGACGTACTGGTAGCTCGGCCGACACTGACCGACCTCCGGACAAGGAGTCCAAGAACATGGACCACTCTGCCCGTAAGATCTACGCGGCCTCGTCCTTGGGCCTTCGTCAGGCCAGCTCAGCTGTAATCATGGCACACTTCTCCCATGCCCTCCTAGGGTCACTGGATGAAGTACTTCCTCATCTCCCCACGGACATGCAGACCACGGTCAAGCAAGTTCGTGATCAGGGCCATGCTGTCGCTAAACAGCAGCTCCAGACGGTTCTGGACATCGGGGATTCTTGTGCCCACTCTTTAGCAGCCGCAGTGGCAACTCGCCACAGGGCTTGGCTGCGGTTATCCTCCTTTCCAGCGGATACCCAGCACATATTAGCAGATGTGCCTTTCCTTGGTACCGCATTGTTCGGTCCAGGAGTGACAAGCCACCTTCAGCGTATTGAACAGTCCAATGCCACCTTGGACACCACTTCTGCTAAGGGTTCCTCAGGCAAGAACTAGCAGAAGAAGCTATTTTGGCAGTCCTCCCCTGCGGTCAGGCAGCCCTCCTATCAAGGAGGTCAGCAGCACCAACAGCAGCAGCAGGCTCAAGCTCGGCACCCTAGGCCCAAGCAGGGCCCTCAACAGCCCCGTAAAGGAGGCTGAGGCACTGGTCCAGGAGCTCCCTCCTCCTCTAAGCCTGCTCAGAGACTGGTTGGGGGTTGCCACCCCTAGTCCCGTCACGCCTGCCCTGGGTCCTCCTGTGGGGGGTCGGCTCCACCACGTTCTTTTTGCCTGGTCCGATATCACTTCGGACAGGTGGGTTCTAGAAGTGGTCTAGCAGGGACTGCCTCTGGAATTCGAGCAGTACCCTCCCAGCCGAGCCCACGCCCCTCGTGAGGAAAGGATCTCAGCTTGCACTCAGTCGCTTCTTCGAGACGACATAGCTCAGCTCCTCCGCAAGGAGGCGGCAGCTCCAGTGCCAGATCCTCCTACAGACCTAGGCTTCGTATCCAGGTACTTCTTGGTGCCCAAGTGGATGGGGGGTTGGCGCCCCATCATAGATCTCCACGACCTGAATCAATATCTCAGGTCTCGCACCTTTCAGATGGTAACTCTGAACCAGATCATACCATCCCTAGAGTGAAATATGTGGTTCTGTTCACTGGATCTGTAGGAGGCATTCTTTCATGTCCCAATCTGTCCGTCCCATCAGCGGTTCCTCCGCTTCAGGGTCGAAGGGACCCTGTACGAGTTCGAGCCATGCCGTTCGGCCTGTCATCTGCCCCTCGGGTCTTCATCAAGTGCATTGCAGTGGTGGTGGCCCATCTTCAGTGTCGAAGAGTTCGGATTTACCCTTACCTCGACGACTGGCTCTTGTCAGGTTCCTCCCTTCAGGAAGTGGAGAGATCCAGGGATCTGGCTCTCCAAACCTGCTCCCAGCTGGGCCTCCTTATCAACGAGGCCAAGTCGGAACTCGTGCCCTCACAGGTGATGGGCTTCATTGAGGCAGAGCTCGACTCTTGTCAAGCCAGAGCTCAGCTTCTGGAGAACAGGGCGGAGGTTCTCTCCTCCTTTGCCCAATCATTTCTGGTTGGGCACTTGCACCCTGCCTGGGACTTTCTGCGCCTTTGTGCTACATGGCGGTGTGCACCTCAGTGGTCCGTTGGGCCAGATGGCACATGCGCCCCCTTCAATGGGAGCTGGCCACCCAGTGGACTCAGTGCCACGGTCATTTCGACCAGCTGATCACTGTAACCCAGAAGATGTGGGACGCTCTCCAGTGGTGGACCACCCCAGACCGGTTGCAGGAAGGGATACCATTTGTCCGCCCCGAGCCGATGGTCGTCCTCACGACCGATGCCTCTCTCATGGGCTGGGGAGCCCACGTGGGGGACAACAGGGCCCACGGGTTCTGGACCCCCGAGGAGTCCCAATGCCACATCAACCTGCTGGAGCTCATAGCAGTCAGACTGGCACTGTCAGCTTTCACTCCTCAGCTCCAGGGTCAAGTGGTTCAAGTCCAGACAGACAATACCATGACCATGTACTACCTCAACAAACAGGGCGGCACGCACTCCCGTCTGCTGTGCAAGGAGGCGCTCCAAATCTGGACCCTCGTGAGCCAGTTGGAGGCGGACCTCCTTGCCATTCATGTGGCAGGAGTCTCGAACCAGCTAGCGGATGCTCTCAGCCGTATAGGCCAGACATCCCACCAGTGGTCACTCCATCCAGAGGTGGCTTACAATCTGTTCTCCCGTTGGTGAACCTGTTTGCCTCCAGGGAAAACACCAAGCTGAAGCTGTATCATGCCCGCCCCCTCAGCAGGGCTCATTGCAGGGGGGTGCATTCTTGAGACCGTGGACCCCAGGCCTCCTCTGCGCCTTCCCTCCATTTCCCTTGATCCACAAGGTGTTATTCAAGGTGAGGAGGGACAAGGCGAAGGTGATTCTGGTAGCCCCAGACTGGGTGCGGCAGGACCCCGGAGCGGCTTTGCACATGACCGGACCTGATATCTCTCAACCAGGGGAAGGTCTTCCATCCGGACCTTCAATCCCTGCACCTGACAGCCTGGTACCTGAGCGGCTAGAGTTTTAGGCTCTGGGTCTTTCCGAGGATGTCTACACCATGGTGGAGGTATCTCGAAAGGAGTCGACCAGGAAATCCTATGCTTTCAAATGGAAAAGATTTTCCATTTGGTGTCGGGGCAGGGGTCTGGACCCCTTATCCTGTTCTGTGTCTAGCATTCTCGACTACCTTTGGTCTCTCTCCAAAGGAGGTCTTCGGTCATCGACCCTTAGGGTGCACCTGGCAGCCATCTCTGCTTACCGGGCGCGGGCTGGTAATTCGACATTGGCACAGGAGACAGTGGTCGGGTGCTTTTTCAAAGGCCTGGATCACATATCCCCTTCGGTGCGTGAACCTCCACCTCCGTGGGATCTCTTGCTGGTTTTGGCAAAGCTCATGGGCAAGCTATTCGAACCCATGCACAAGTGCGAGCTCTCACACTTATCGTGGAAGACTGCCTTCCTGGTGGCTATCACGTCAGCCAGAAGGTCAGGGGAGCTCCAGGCGCTTTCGGTGGACTCCCCTTATCTGGTCTTTCACAGGGACAAAGTTGTCCTGCACCACCATCTGAAATTCCTTCTGAAGGTGGTGTCAGAGTTTCACCTTAACCAGGTGTTGACTCTGCCGGTATACTACCCTAACTACACCTCGGACGCCGAGTACAGACTCCATACCTTGGACCCGAGACATGCTCTTTCCTATTATAAGGAAAGGATGGCGGAAATTCGCGGAGAGGTTCGCCAGCTGTTTGTCACCTATGCTGAAGCCGCTTCTGGCAGACCTGCAGCCAAACGGACCATAACAAGATGGATCACATCATGCATAGGTCTGTGCTATGAGTTGGCGGGTGAGGAGCCTCCCAAAGGGTTAAAGGCTCACTCTACCCGCCATACTGCTGCTTCGGTGGCTGCTTCCAGGGACTTCTCTATCCAGTAAATCTGTCGGGCTGCTACCTGGAAGTCAGCAAACACCTTCCTTACCCACTACCACACTGACCTGGAGTCACGCCGGGATGCTGGTTTTGGGGCCTTGGTTCTCCAATCTCTATTTCCCAAGTAGGGGGTGTGCGCTTTGACTCCCTCCTCCCGGAGAACTGCTTGGAGTCTGTCAGAGTGTGGATGAACAACATATCCACGCTCCTAGAAGAACATGTTACTCATCTGTAACAGTAGTTCTAGGAGTGGTATGTTGTTCATCCACATGCACCCAACCGATCTCCCCGGCTTTAGGCGCATAACCTTGCTTCCAGCGGGCTAAGATCTGGTGTCATGGGGCGGAGCCGAGGTATTTACCACCCGGGTGGGTGGGAGGAGCCAGCTTGAAGACTTCCGGAAAGATTTAAAGTGGAAGGGGACATGCCAAAGAGTGTGGATGAACAACATATACCACTCCTAGAACTACTGTTACAGGTGAGTAACCTGTTCTTATACACATCCTCTGTGATCTGTGACCCAGCCAGCCTCCAATCCAGCTGACCACTCTGTGGTCCACTTTTACATCCTTTAGGCAGCACATAACTTGTAGGTGAGGAACCTTATCAAAGGCCTTCGCAAAGTCCAAATAGATGCAATCCACAGCCTCTCCCCTGTCCAAAGCTGCTGAGGTTTTCTCATAGAAACACAGCATATTGGTCACACGTGACCTGCCCGCTACAAACCTGTGCTGCTCTTTGTCCCCCTGGTCAGTGTCTACAAGATGGGTGTCTATTACATCCTTTATTATAGAGTCTATCAGTTTTCCTGGCACCGAGGTCAGGCTTATGGGCCTATAGTTTGTATAATCCGCTCTATCACCCTTCTTGGGGATGGGCATCACATTCGCAGTCAGCCAGTCCCCGGTACTTTGCCACTTTCAAGTGTTTTTTTAAATATCAGTGTTAATGGAATAGCTATACTAGGGGAAGTAACTTGAGCATCCTGTTAGAAATATTGTCTGGCCCGGCTGAGTTTGTGTTTTTTAATGATTTTATTTTGTTCACTACTATATCAATTGTTATCGTTATGTGACGTTCCTTGTTGGGCCTAATGTCTACCTGTCCCTGTTGTTTTGTAGAAAATACTGTACTAAAGTAGGCATTAAAAATGTTTGCAGCCTTAACCGGATCTGTAGTTATCTCATTCCCCTTGTTGATAGAACATGGGATCTTACTTCGAGACACAGCTCTTGCAGCAGGTTACACCATTAGGACCGAAGCCGCCAGGCGCCAGGACCCCACGGAAAAATTCTAGCTAGCTAACTACAGCGGGGAACGCCCCCGACGTCGGTCCCGCCTCCGACGTCAGGCGTGGTACAAAAGGGGGCGGTCCCGCCAGATTCCCCAGTTCTTTTCCCACCGTCGACTTAGCTACCTGACCCCTTCGGTTACCAGTCTAGCGCGCGACGCGTGAATAGTTCTTTTTTCGATAAAATTTTCGAAAATCTTCAGAATCTTCAAGCAAGATCTTGATGTCATCACCAACTTCTGGCCATCCATGAAGTGCGCTTGTGGAAAGCAGATCCGTTCAAGGACCCCACGACCTCGTCCGGTGCCTAGGCCCAGACCACGATACCGGGCCTGTCCTTCTTGCCAAGGTTCAACAGCCGTACCGGATCCGGCGTCAGAAGGCTTTGCAGGCGTTTCTTCTGGAGGAACAACTGAAGACCATGTCCTCCAAGGAAAGCTCCAGGGTCACAAGCGGAGAAGAGAAGGAAGAAGGCCCTTCAGGTCCCTTCCAGGGGTTCGAGTCCGTAGGCCCGGTTCGAAATCTCCCGGCTGCAATCAAGAAACCTTCATCTCAGGAGAAATCCATGAGCCTTCCTCCCTTCCAGGGCCTTGGCGAAGTCCGGGAGCGACACCATCACCACCGCAAGTCGGGTTCCCGCTCCTCGGTACCCGGCGTCAGGTCTTCGTCGGTGCCTCCACGCCAAGGCGCTGGAGCTCACGCCTTTAAAAGGCCTGTAGCCCAGACGGCGGCTCGACAGCGTCAGCCGTGCGCCCTTCTTCCCTGGAGCCGCCTTCGGCCCGCCTGCCAGCGCCCGGCCATTACATCCCAGCGGACGCCGGTAGGGGACCAACGCCCGCCCTCCTGAAAAGAAGAAGGCCCTGTTGCCTCCGACCGACATCGGTCAGGAGCCTCTATCGGAGGAGGACCTAGAGCAGCCCGAGACCAGGCCAGGCGGCCAGTCCCGTCGGTACTCCAGGAACCCTCGCCATTACCAGAGCCCCTAATGGAGCCACGGCCGGGACCCGACGACAGCCCACCGGCACCGAGCCGTCGTCGAACCTCTCTCTAGTGGAGGTGAAAGATCTGTTCACCTACTGGTGGGATACCATTAAAAGACATGGTTCTCCCCCCTCCTCTACTCCGGTTCCTGCCCCCCTGCGCCGCCGGGTCGGCAGGCCGTGTTCCTCCTCCCCGGGAGCCTAGAACCCCTCCCAGGGGGAGACCTGATAAACGGAGACCTCCGTCGAAATCCTCTTCTGGATCACCCAGCCCCAAGAGATCCAGGAGACGCTGACGATCGCCTTCAACGGAGGACACGGGATCAGACTACTCCACCTCTAGATCCCCATCTCCACTCTCCATCCCTTCTCCGGACCCATGTGAGATGCCTAGATCTCCTCCGGATGATCCCTCGTTCCTTGATATTATGAGACATATACAAGAGAACATGGGATGGGATGCTGAAGACTTAGACCCGAGAAAATGCGACTCGCCAAATATCTTGACAAAAGGATCCCAAGCCTGTGGTGGTACCACCCTTGGTTGACACTTTCGTGGAGCGTCACCAAGGCTGCGTGGAGCGTCCACACTCGCTCCCGGCGAGACCGAAGAAAGCTGATCGCTTGTACAAGGCTCCTAAGGATGACCAGTACTTGACGCAGCATCCTCAGGCCGATTCTCTGGTCATCACAGCCTCACATGACCGGTCACAGAGGCCACAACATTTGAGCACCCTGCCACGGACCCAGAGTCCAAACAACTGGGCGCGTTGGGTAGAGCACGCGTGTCTTCCGCTACCGCGCCATCAGATCCCTGAACTATTTAACCCACATGGTTCAGTTCCAGAGCGCTTTGTGGGAACAGGGTCTGGAAGCGGCTGAAAAGATGCCGAAGGTGAGCAGAAGGAGGAGATGCTTCAGCTCCTCCGTGCGGAGTTCAGGCAGTAGGGACCCAAGTGCTAAGAGCCGCGTATGACTCCAGCGGACTCATCATCCCGAACAGCAGCTTCTAGCGTTTGCCTCCAGAGACACTCTTGGTTGCTGCGTCTCGGTTTTACCCGGACGTCCAAAAAGAACATCTTGGGCGCCTTTGAGGGAGAAGTACTGTTTGGTAATCCTACAGAAAAGATCCTTACCAAACTCCAAGAGGCGGGAGGCGGTAAGGTCGGTTCAGGCCATGTACTGACCTAAGCTTGGTTCCTTTCGTGGGAACCAAAAGCCGTTCGTCTTGTGGGCCTAGAGGCAACAGACCCACTCGCTGCACCTCAGAGGGCTCCGGTTTGCGTAGAGCCAGGGCAAACACCCGCCAGCGAGGCCAGCGTTCTCCTAGGCAGGCCCAGCCAGCGGGTCCATCTGCCGCCACAGCCTGACTCCTTTCCGGCCCCGCCCCTCAGGATCAGCGGGAGTTTATAGTAGGAGTCGCATTTGAGCTTCCTGCCGGGATGGCAGGCCATTACCACCGATAGGTGGGTTCTTCAGTTAGTCAGTCTAGGCCACTTTATAGAATTCATGGAAAGCCACCTCGAGGCCTCCTTTGCTCTCCCGGTATCAGGGTCAGCACAAAGCCTTCATCTGGCAAAGTACTGCGCTACTACGAGGGGCGATAGAGTCGTCCCAGAGAACCAGAGAGGACTGAGGATACTATTCCCACTTCTTCCTGGTTCCCAAGAAAACAGGGGACCTCCGTCAATCTTGGACCTCAGCGACCTCAATGTCGGTCCTTACAAGAGATTCCCATGGTGACCCTTCCGGTCTTATCCCCATGCTCAAACAGGAGCCTTTTAGCTCTCTAGACATACAGGATGCCTACCTGCACATCCCTATAGCTCAGGCGCACAGGAGGTTCCTGCGCTTCAAGTTTCTCGACCACCACCTTCAGTTCCGAGCCCTTCCTTCGGACTGTCTTCCGCACCAAGGGTCTTTACCAAGTGCATGGCAGTCGTGGCAGCGTCTCTGAGGAGACAGGGCCACTCGTGTTCCATACCTGGACGACTGGCTTCTCATGCCGCCACCAGAGGCGTTGCTTCTTGCAATCAAGAGCACCCAGGATCTGTTCGATCCTGGGCATCCTCATAAATTACGAGAAGTCTCTCCTGGTACACGTCGCCAGAAACTGCAGTTCATAGGAGCAGTTCTGGACACTGTTAGGAAGAGCCTTTCTTCCGGCCGACAGAGCGGAGCGCATCAGATCCCTCATAAGGGACCTATCATTAAGCAAGGTTGTACCTGCCAGGTCGGTCCTTTGCTTGCTCGGACACATGGCTGCGGCCATTCCTACTGTCCCCTTCGCAAGACTCCACATGCGCATTACTCAGTGGATGCTCAAAGTGCAATGGGACCAAAGGCAAGACCACTTGCAGCATCCGGTCAGACTCACGAATTCAGTGATTCAAGACTGGCAGTGGTGGCTAGCCCCAGGGTCGCTCTCATCAGGCGTCCCGTTCATTGCGCCGTCCCCGGAGGTCACCCTCACCACAGACGCTTCCGGTCTTGGGTGGGGGCACACCTGGCAGGGGTAAGTCCCAGGGTATATGGACCCAGATGGAAGCTCACCTTCACATCCGCGTGCTGGAAATGGGCGGTCCTCTATGCCCTGCAGGCCTTTCAGTCAGTTATCCCACGTGTACTCTTCTACTTCGGACAGACAACACGGCGGTGATGTATACCTCAACAAACAGGGCGCACACTCTTACCCCTTTGCAGGGAGGCCGCGAGGTGTGGGATTGGATAATCAGACACGGTGCGATCTGATCACTGTACGCGTTCCGGAGTGGACAACCACGGTTGCCAGGCGGCCTGAGTCGCTCTCAGGCCAGAAGTCCAGATATGGGAACTCCTTCAAGAGGTAGCAGAGGATCTGTTTCTTGATGGGGAACTCCAGATCTAGACTTGTTCGCCTCCCCATCCAACGAAACTGCCCAATTTTTGCTCGCTAGATCCAGGGCCTGGTGTTTTCTGGCGAGGCCGTTATCCCCTCTCCTGGGCCAACAGATTCTCGCTTTCCCTCCTTTCCCGTTGATCCAGAGTTCTTCTCAAACTGCGCAGGAGCACGCAATAATGATCCTAGTGGCCCCATTTTGGCCCAGACAGATTTGGTTCCCTTTGTTGATTCAACTATCTGGGAACCCCGCTCCGTTGCGCTCAGCTCCACTTACTGTCTCAGGAGAAGGGTTCACTTGTCCACCGGACCTACGTTCCTTGAACCTGCATGCTTGGCTCCTAGAGACATAGCCATTTTCGTCCCGGGGTCTGCAAGAGGCTTGAAGTCCTTTCTGCAGCCAGAAAGCGACAACGCATGCGGCGTCGACGCCATGAAATGGCGCGCGTTTTTATGTATAGTCGCGCGAGCACGTGAGCCTTTCCCCTTTAGGTTGTCCTGTGGGAGTAATATTAGAATATTTGCTCTCCCTCTTTCATTCGGGTCTAGCCTACTCCTCTATTAAAAGTGCACCTCTGTGCCATTTGACTTACCACCTCCCGGTGGGGAAGTAAAAGCCACAGTGGCTCAGGTGGAGCGCCTCTCGGAATTTCTTGGGGGAGTGTTGCTGTAGGCCTCCTATTAGAGACCCTGTGCCTCCATGGGTTTGCTTTTGTCCTTGAACAGCTCACGCTTCCCCTTTGAACCTGCCGCGGATTACGAGCTACGTTTTCTGTCGTGGAAAGCGTTGTTTTTAGTTGCTGTTACCTCGGCAAGAAGAATTTCTGAACTTCACGCCTCATGTGCAAAGAGCCTTATTTGTTTTCCACGGGACAGGTATCCCTGAGGACGAACCCTAAATTCTTGCCTAAGGTGGTTTCTTCACTCACTCTGAACCAGGATGCTCGACCTTCGGTCTACTTCCCGAACTACTCTAATAGAGGAGAGGCTCTGCTCCATACCCTGGATGTTCACCGCAGCCTGAGGTTTACCTCAACAGAACTCAGTCCTTCGTAGTTCTGAGCAGCTTTTCATTTCCTTCTCTGAGAGAATGATGGGCCAATCAGTATCAAACATCCCTTTCTCGCTGGCTTGTCCAGTGTATTTCTCACTGTTATGGTATCAAACAAAAGCCCCTCCGGGTACAGTCCGGGGTCATTCCACTAGAGGTGGCTACTTCCTTTGCAGGCTCAAAAATGTTTCCACTTCTACTATATCTGCTGCATACTTGGAGTTCTGTGCATACCTTTATCAGGCATTATAGCCTGGACATCGCCTCTGCTGAAGGCTGGTTTTGGTTTGGCCGTGCTTCAGGGTCTCCTGTCCTAGGTTCAGGACCTGGTTTTTATCCTTTATTTTCCTCCCCGGATTTTCTGACAGGCGTTACTGCTTGGGAATCAGTCCTAATGGTGTAACCTGCTGCAAGAGCTGTGTCTCGAGTAAGATAGTACAGTTCGTAGAACTTACGTAACAGTAGATCTTCGAGAACAGCTCTTGCAGCAGTATCTCTCCCATACACCTTCCCCTTGGAGGAAGCATGGCTCAGTCTTTCTGAGCAGGAATTGTTATCTTTCTGTCTTCTGTGGCCGAATCCTAGGTCTCCCATTTGATGTCAGCCTCGGCAAAGGCGGAGAACTGGGGAATCTGGCGGGACCGCCCTTTGCCCGCCTGGCCGTCGGGCCAGGACCGGCGTCAGAGGCGGTCCCGCTATGAGTTAGATAGCTAGAATTTTTCCGTGGGGTCCTGGCGCCTGGCGGCTTCGGTCCTAATGGTGTAACCTGCTGCAAGAGCTGTTCTCGAAGATCTACTGTTACGGTAAGTTCTTACGTAACTGTACTTTATTGTTTGTTTTCTTTAGGGAGTTTACGTAACTAGAATTGTTGCATGTTCTCTTTTTTGGCTGTGGCAGCCAGTTTTACCTCCATTCTTTGCTTTTTTTTTCTGATCATCCACTTACATTTATCTTGTATTATTTTATAATTACCCCATACCTGAGGGTCTCCAGTACTTTTATGTGTATTGTAAAGTTTCTGTTTCTTTTTTAACAATTTGAGTACGGTTTTTGTTAGCCATTTTTTTCCCGCTTTTGTTATAGACTTTTAACTTTCTAATTCGTTTGTCACATATACTAAATATTTCCTGTTTAAAAATATTCCACATTTCCTCCACTGTTTTGTTTCTAGTTTGCTGTTCCAGCTTATTCCCTCCAGGTCCTCCAAAATGTTTTTGCCATCAGCGGTATTCAAGTTATAAATGTCCCTGCATCCTTTACTTATAGGGATGATATGTTATCTAAATGTGAAGATAACCCCGTTATCATCACTTTGTCCTAGTGGGGGTGGGGAAGTTTGACAGGATGTGACATTTATTTCTTTAGTTGTCATCACTAAATTAGGTATCTTGTTCCCCCTAGTTGGAGTGTTGACATTTTGGGTCTTGTTCATTTCTTGGCAAAGTTCTAAAAACTCCAGACTCAGTGGGTTACCTGCCTCTTGTCTCTCCCAGTTTGTCTCCGTATTTTAGATTACCCACAAACAGTACCTTCTCTAGTTCGCAGGCTTTATTTATCTCTTGATTTATTAATTTAGATAACTCCACCGAAGCCCCCGGGGACCTGTAACATACTCCTACAATGATTTGTGTATTTATTCCTATTGCTACCCTAATCCAAATGGATTCAGGTCCTTCTTTCCCTGTTTAACTTTTTCTGATATGTCAGTAGATTTGAGGGAACTTGATATATATGATGCTTCCCACCCCTCCACCCCCATCTTTTTTGTTTTCCCTGTCTAAATAGTAAAGTTCATAACCTGGAATATTTCGTCCTCATATATTTTTCAGTCCATCAAGTTTCCGTGTTAAAAGCCATTGTGATTTTTGTTCTGTTACATAACTCTGCTTTTAGTTCTTCTCTTTTATTATTTAGATTTCTAGCATTTGACAATAAATAGTGTATGTCATTTGTGTGATTTTTGTTTAACCTTTGTTTTTTGGGTTAATTCTTTCTGGGCCCCCCCACTACTTTAAATGCTTCTGTAGTGCCTCCTTTAATGCTGTTGCCAGTGTGTGTGTATGTGCCTAGGCTACTCAGGTGTAGTCCGTCCTTTTTGTACATTGTTTTGTTGTTTATAAATTTCTCCCACAGATTAATAAATACCATACCCCTGGTGCTGCAGCCATTTATTAGTCTGCTGTTCTCCCTTTGAATGGTATGATTTTTTTTCTGGGTTACATCCATGGTGAGGAGGTATCCCTGAGAATCATGGGTGTCTGTCCCTTTATCATTATTTGATCTGCACGCTCAAATATTTTGCCCACTATGTCCTTCTCATGGTCCTTTCCAGTATTGTTATACCCACATGCATTACTGTTATTTGTGAGTTTGGTGTGTTGTCTAACACTCTAGGTAAACAGCATTTTATGTCATTAACGCTAGCTCCTGGGAGACAGTTTAACACTGTACTATGTTTATTACCTTCCGTTAAGATGGTATCTGCTGTTCTTAATATAGTCTCTCCTATGATCAGGGCCTTTATGTCAGAAGTAATGTTGTTAGCTGGGATAACAGAACTTGCCTCAGTGACTGTGCTGAGGGGGGAGTATTTATTATGTAGGGGTACCTTAGTAGGCCCAAGTGCTCTTCTCCTTTTTTTATATGGGCCCTTAGATATAGGAGCCCAGCTACTAGAGTCCGAATTGTCACAAGCAGTAACCCAGCTATTGGTGCCAGATTTCTCGCTAGTGTTTTCTGTAGTAGGACCCCCTTCTTGCTTTTGTGCATTGTTTTCCTGTGGTGTAGTGGTGAGGGGTGTTCTAGTTATTGATCTGCTGTCCTCAGCACCTGTGCACTTCAATCCCTCGAGTTCATTCATCAGCCTTATGTTTTCAGTACATTTTGTACATGTAAAGTTTTGTTTCATTTTACCCTGTGTCGCTACAGCATACATAGCACATGTATTACATTTTTACAGCTCCCCTTGCTGACATAGGGAGTCTAATAGGTAATCTACATTCATGTCTTCTGTGGCCATTTTTTTTTTTGAAATTACTTTTTTTTCTCCTTCCTGCCTGCCATCTCCGACCCTTCAGGAGCCTCAAGGTAGACATCCCTCTGCCTTGTACCCTGCCTGTATGACCCCACAGGAACCCCATAGAGCTTCGGTTTACCCTCTCCCCCCCCCCCCGAGTGGGGATGGGGCAGAAACCCCCCTTACTAACAATCAACTTTAGTCGGTCCGGGGGACCATCGGGCGGGTGAAGTCACATCGAGGGCATGTCTCCAGAGCTCCATCTTCCAGCGATGGCAGGCGTTTTCTACTTTTTCTCCCACCCCTACAAAGCGAGGAGCCCTGACGCCAAGGCGCAGAGCCCCGACGTCACGCTGTATGTCGGCAGCCCTTCCCATTAACATTGGGAGCTTGCAGTACTCCGAGCCTCTGCTCGGGGTCAGACAAGTGTTCGGGCTATAGCCTTAACCCTCCCCGGAGTAGGTGAGCTGTCGTGGGACGCTCAAGCCTAACTCCCCCCGGCCGGCCCACCAGCGACCCGAGTCCGCTCCAGAACCCGGGTCGCCGGCGTGGAGCGAGGTGTGGCGTCCAGCGCCTCAACCCTCAGCGCCACCGGGCCGGCCTTCTGTGGCCATTTTTGGTATCAGGTCCCTGTTTACCCATAGTCTTCCTACTGTCTAAGTGCTGTTGAAATTAGACCTACCTAATATATGTAGATTCCTGTATACGACTTTAGCGTCGTGCCCTATGTCCCTTGTCCCCGCAGGACACGAAAGACATGCGCTGATGCGCTTGTCTCTGCATGCATTTCTGCACGCTTCGGTGCTTGCTCAGCGCTCGAGATTAAGGGAGAAAAACTGAAAATGACGATCTTACTTCAAGAGGAAGCTCTTGCAGCAGGTAACATATACAGTGGTTTGCAAAAGTATTCAACCACCTCCCCCTTGAAAGTTGTCAGATTTGTCTGAATGACAAATGATACATTGAGATTTTGTTCTGTGTAATATTTTATTTAAAAAGACTGACCCTCAAAATAATTATTGTAAAGTGACATTGGTTTCATGTTAGAATATATTTTTAAGAAAACGAAATAACTGAAATATGCTGTTTGCATAAGTATTCAACCCCTGTGCTCTGGAAGCTCCAAGTTTACACAGATGGAAAATATTGCCCTAACGAGGACACAATTGGCTTACAATTGGCCTCATCTCCTCTGAAACATTAAAGTAGCTCACATTTTCTGGATAAAACCCCCCCTCAGTTTAATGACCATTGGTCAGACTGTGAATCTGAAGGAAGGGTGTGAAAATGAAGACTAAAGAGCATGCTAAGGAAGTTAGAGATAAAGTAATAGACATGCATAAATTAGGAAAACGGTACAGAATAA
Organism: Neoceratodus forsteri; assembly: GCA_016271365.2. Taxonomy (NCBI): domain Eukaryota; kingdom Metazoa; phylum Chordata; order Ceratodontiformes; family Ceratodontidae; genus Neoceratodus; species Neoceratodus forsteri. Next base: position 550,504,665 of record CM028129.1, read on the forward strand.
TATTCAAGTGTTTGGATATCCCAGTGTGCACTGTTGGATCAATAGTGAGGAAGTGGAAGCTGCATCACACCACCCAGGCACTACCTAGACAAGGCCGTCCCTCAAAACTCAGCATCCGAACAAGAAGGAGACTAGTGAGGGAAGCCACAGAGAGGCCAACAATCACTTTGAAGGAGCTACAGAGTTCAGTGGCTGAGAGTGGAGTGAAGGTGCACCAGTCAACCATATCAAGAGCTCTGCATAATACTGGCCTGTATGGGAGGGTGGCTAGAAAAGTCATTACTCAAAAGAACCATATCAAAGCACATCTGGAGTTTGCCAGAAAGCATGAGAGTGACCCAGCTAAGATGTGGCACAAGGTTTTGTGGTCTGATGAGACCAAGATAGAGATTTGTGGCCACAATTCAAAGCGCTATGTGTGGCGCAAATCTAACACTGCCCATGCCTCGAGAAACACCATCCCTACAGTGAAGTATGGTGGTGGCAGCATCATGCTGTGGGGATGCTTTTCATCAGCAGGGACTGGGCATCTTGTTAAAATTGAAGGAAGAATGGATGGAGCAGAATACAGGAGATACTGCAGAGACCTGCTTCCAGTCTGCTAAAAACTGAAGCTTGGGAGAAACTTCACCTTTCAGCAGGACAATGATCCCAAGCACAAGGCCAAAGCAACACAGGAGTGGTTAAACAACAAAAAGGTGAATGTCCTACAGTGGCCAAGTCAAAGTCCAGATCTCAATCCCATCGAGAATCTGTGGCACTGTTTGAAACTTGCGGTGCACAAGCATCACCCAACCAACCTGAACAACCTGGAACAGATCTGCCAAAAAGAATGGGCAAGAATCACTCCCGAACAGTGTGCAAGGCTGGTAGATACTTACCCCAAAAGACTTAAAGCTGTTATTGCAGCAAAAGGTGGCTCTACCAAATACTAATGTGTAGGGGTTGAATACTTTTGCAAGCAGCATTTTCCACTTTTTAATTTTCTTTAAAAGATCTGCTGATGGATAATTAATTTTGGCTTTGACAGTATACTGTTAGAGCATATGAGTTTGCAGTACAAATATTGACTGAAATAATATATGTAAGTCTCATTTGTAATCCAGATAAATCTGATAACTTTCAAGGGGGGGGGTTGAATACTTTTGCAAGTCACTGTATGTAGGACTGACGCCACCTGGCGGCAGATCTCGGCATTTCTTTTTCTCTAGCAGTACCAACGTGGGACCACCTACCCGACATAAGCCCTGCCCCTACGTCATGTAGTATAAAGGGCGTAGGCGGTCCCCACGTGCTCCAGTTCTTTCCTGCCGCGGCACTCGCTAGCACAGCTCTCGCTTGCTTCACGGTACCCCATAGCTCTAGAACAGTTCCCCAATAATTTACTTCTGGTTTTCACCCATATGTCTCCATTTCGACCAGGCACCGCAACAAGTGCTCTTGCAGATGGCAGATCCCTGCCAAGGACGATCACTCTGCCTGCCTCTTCTGTCTGGGTCCAGACCACGACACCGACACCTGTACCTGCTGCCAGGCCTTCAACAGTCGGACCAGGATCAGAAGGCAGAAATCGCTACAGGCCCATCTAGTGCAGCAGCAACTGGTCTAGATGCAGCAGGACACATCCTCCAGGAGGGAGTCTCATTACCCCACTCCCCAGAAAGGAAAGGAGAAGCACCACTGCCGGGATCAAGACCGCTCGCCTTCCAGGCCCAGGTCTTCCAGCTCTGCTGGTCGTTCCGGCACCTCCGAACATGAGGCTCGACTTACATACCTCAAGCCTCCTACCTCTCTTTCCAAGGCGCCCGCCTTGCAACCTATCAGGATCCAGCCATCAGATTCCGGTTCCGCGGTGGTGTCTAGGGCCGCGGATGGGGCATCTGCCAAGAAGCCATCCGGTTTGGGCTCCTCGGCCACAAGAGGCACTCTGACTCCAGCTCGGTGCCTCCCTCAGGTAAGCAATCCTCCTGCTTGACTTCGGTCGGCTCCCGGGAGTCCAAGCTGCCCTCGGGTCATTCTGCTCCTCAGGCCTCCTCTTTGCCGAGAAAACATAAACATGACCAGCGTCGGTCCATTGAGTCGGACCAACGCCACTCTGAGCAGCACAAGGCTGATCGGCCTCCTGAGCCCTCTTCTTCTGACTGCCCCCATCCTCCTCCGGCTAAGAGGCGTCCGTCAGACATGGCTCCAGTACCAACACCGGTTGCTCCACCGCCTCCACCGGTGCTGGATAAAGCTGCTCTGCAGCCATTGTCGGTCCCTCTGACGTCACCTCGTGACCATATGCTGGTCCCCCTGACGCGGGAGCTGCCCGACGTCACTGAGTTTTCACCGGCGTCACCTGCCCCACCGACGCCGGTGCTTACTGACGCCGGTCGTCCTGGTGGCCGACCAGCGTCACCTCAGAGACTGGACTCTCCAAAACTGGGGATGTCCCAGGTCAAGGAGCTTTTTGCTCACTGGTGGGAGACTATTAAGCAGGACATGGTAGGCCCTGCTCTTCCCGTCCCTCAGTCTGGCGGGCAAGCCTTGAATGTCCCTTCCGGAACTGAGGGTGATAAGTCACCAGCCAGCCCTAGGAAGCGCAAGAGGACCAGGTCTCCTTCCTCCTCTCGCTCTCCTTCTCCTAAGCAGCCCAGGCACAAGAGGAGATGTCGACGGGTTTCGTCTTCCTCCTCCTCTTCCTCCGCCTATGGCGAATTGGACTCCTATCCGGATTCAGACCCGGGTTCGTTCCCTGGGGACACTAAGGACCAACCTAAATCTTCTCCCGATGACCCTATTTTCCTTGCGGTCATGCAGCACATTCAGGAGAACATGGGATGGGATACGGAGGCCCTGGACCCCAAACGTTTGCGCCTGGCGAAATACCTGCACCAGAAGGATCCCTAGCTGGTGGTCATCCCTCCCTTAGTGAACACCTTCCAGGATGTTACCCTAGCTACCTGGAGGCATCCACATTCGCCCTCTGTGGTGCCCAAGAAGGCTAACCGCTGGTACCATGCCCCCAAGGACCATGCTTACTTGACCGAGCATCCCACCGCCGATTCCGTGGTAATCTCAGACATGCACGATCGTTCGCAGAGGCTAAAACACCTAAGTACCCAGCTGCCAGACAGGGAGTCTAAGCAACTGGACTCATTCGGTCGTAGGGTGTACTTATCTGCCACCTGCAGTATCCATAGTCTAAATTTTTTGACTCGCATGGTCCGGTTCCGGAACGCCCTCTGGGACCAAGGATTGGACATTCTGCAAGGGTTGCCTGACTGTCCTCCGAGGACAGAGCTTGCTAAACTTTTACAGACGGGCTCGGATGTGGGTACCCACGTTCTTCGAACTGCGTACGACTCTGCAGACACTTCAGCAAGGGCGGCCGCTACTGGAATTTGACTTCGGCGCCAGTCCTGGCTCCGGGTCTCAGGGTTCAACCCAGAGGTGCAGACCACGCTTCTGGATGCCCCTTTCAAGGGCTCTGTGCTCTTCGGTAAGACACAGAGAAGGTTATTGTTAGACTGCGGGACTCTGGCAAAGCGGTCCGTACGGTGCAGTCTATGTATCACTTGAAGCGGGATCGTTTTTGTTGGACCCATTTTCGTGGCAGAGGGGACACCAGCCTCAGCAACCCCATGCTCAGCCTCATGCACAGCGGAGTGGCTTTTGTCGACGAGGGGCCACCGAGGCACAGCCTGTGCCCCTTCTAGACAGGCTAGACCTCCAGCAGCCTCCCTCCCACCCCCTCCTTCCATCTGACTATGCAAACAACCCTCCCTTCCGAAACCTGAAATCGGGAGAGCGGGTTGGAGGTCGTTTCTCTCTCCACCATCTTGCATAGAGAGAAGTGACCTCCGACAGATGGGTCCTCGACCACGTGGAGTTCGGGCACTCCATACAGTTAGTCTCTTCCTCCGGACAGACCACCGCACCCCCCTTCTTACTACCCAAGAGACCACAGGCCTCCCGTCAGGCAGGAGATCCAGTCTCTCCCCTGACAAGGACACCATAGGGTGCGTTCCAGAGGCAGAAAGAAACTCTGGGTTTTACTCCCGCATCTTCCTGGTTCCCAAGAAGTAGGGGGACCTGCGGCCGATCTTGGACCTCAGCGACCTCAACCAATGGGTCGCTTACCGCAGATTCCGTATGGTGTCTCTTCCAAATCTCCTCCCCTTCCTGACGGTCAGGGACTGGCTGGCGTCTCTGGACATGCAGGATGCCTATCTTCACATTCCTATTTGCCACAGTCATCGGAGATTCCTGAGGTTCAAGTTCGAGGGTCGGGCCTATCAGTTCAAGGTCCTCCCTTTCGGCCTTTCCTCGGTTCCCAGAGTCTTCACAAGTACCTCGCTGTCGTTGCAGCGGCCCTGCGCCGAGATGGCCACTTTTTGTTCCCTTATCTCGATGATTGGCTCCTCCTGGCTCCGTCCAGGTCTTGTCTTTGGGACACCATTCTGGCCACGCTCTCCTTTTGTCAGCGGCTGGGGATCACGGTAAATCCAGAAAAATCTCAGTTTTGTCCCTCCCAGCGTCTTCAATTTATAGGTGCTTCGTTAGACACTACCTTGGAAAAAGCCTTTTTCCCTTCAGACAGGGCAGAGCTCATCCAGGCTCTGGCGTCCCAAAGCTTTTCAGCCTCCGTGGTTCCAGCCAGATCCGTCCTCAGGCTTCTGGGACAAATGGCGCCACCATAGTCTCAGTCCCCTTCGCCAGACTGCACATGCGCACCATTCAGTGGGCTCTTCAAGTCCAATGGAACCAGACCAGGGATGACTTGGACTTGCCAGTCTGGATCTCGGAGCCTGTTCGTCGTGAACTCTGCTGGTGGGTGTCTCCCCAGCATCTCTGCGGAGGATTCCCCTTCCAGTCGGAAAGTCCTGTCCAGACACTCGCCACAGACACTTCCAGTACGGGTTGGGGGGCTCACCTGGGGATCCACAGGACTCGAGGGCTGTGGTATCCACTAAAGGAGAACCTTCATATCAACGTGCTCGACCTCAGAGCAGTCCTGTACTCCCTGCAGGCTCTGGCTCCTTTTCTATTGCCCGGTCACCTCCTTGTTCAGATGGACAACACTTCGGTAGTGTTTTACATCAACAAGCAGGGAGGTACGCACTGTTATCCCCTTTGTCAGGAGGCTATGAGGGTGTGGGACTGGGCAGTGGAGCACCATCTCCATCTTTCTGCAGTCCACATTCCAGGCTACATGAACGTGGCCGCAGATTCCCTCAGCAGGGCAAAACCACTCTCTCACGAGTGGTCCCTGAGACAGTCCATGGCAGATGAGCTATTCGCAAGATGGGGGACGCCGGATTTGGATCTTTTTGTGTCTTGCTGCAACGCAAAACTGCCTAGTTTTTGCTCGCTCGATCCAGAGCCTGTAGCTTTCTGGCAAGACGCATTGTCCCCATCTTGGAGCGGGAGGTTTCTTTATGCCTTCCCTCCCTTTCCCGTCTTGCAGCAGGTCCTCCTCAAAGCCCAATCAGAGAGGGTCACCATGATCCTGATAGCCCCTCTGTGGCCCAGACAGATTTGGTTCCCGCTTCTCCAGCATCTGTCTGTGCAAGCTCCGTGGCCTCTTCCCATTTCGGGTCAGTTACTCTCTCAGCAACAGGGAACCTTGGTTCATCCCAACCTGCGCTCCCTTCACCTGAATGCTTGGCTCCTGCAGACCTAGCAAAGCTTCGTTTTGGAGTTTCTAATGATATTTTGGTAGAGGCTCGGAAGCCCACAACCAGGGCCACTTACACCATGAAGTGGAAATGCTTCTGCCTGTTGGCCACAGCCAGAAGGCTTGACCCTCTGGTCTGTCCGGTTAACTCGGTCTTACAGTACCTGCTGTCCCTGTTGGAGTCAGGTCTCAGCTACTCCTCCATTAAAGTATACCTGGCCGCTGTTTCTGCCTATCACTCTTCCGTTCAGGACAGGACAGTGGCTCAAATGGAGGTGGTTAAGACTTTCCTGAAGGGGTTTTACATCTCCATCCTCCGGTCCGAGACCCAGTTCCTCCTTGGGACTTGTTATTTGTTCTGGAGAGGCTTACGCTTTCTCCCTTCGAACCGACTATGTCTTGTGAGCTCCGCTATCTTTCCTGGAAGACCTTGCTTCTGGTGGCGGTCACCTATGCTCAACGCATCTCTGAGCTTCATGCTCTTATGTGTCGAGAGCCTAACCTTATTTTCCACAAGGACAGGGTAGACCTCTGAACTAATCCAAAATTTCTTCCTAAGGTAGTGTCGGAGCTTACACTTAATCAGTTCAGCTTCCGGTTTATTATCCGGAGCATTCTAATAAGGGGGAAGCGCTCTTGCACACCCTTGATGTGCACCGTGTTCTGCAGTGTTTTTTGTCCAGAACAAAGGGTATCTGGAAATAGGATCCACTGTTGGTATCCTTCGTGGATAAGTCCTTGGGGCGTCCGGTTACAAAACAAATGCTCTTGTGTTGGCTGGTAAATTGTATATCCTTCTGTTATCAGCAGGCTAACAAGACCCTGCCGGACTCACTTAGGGCTCATTCCACCAGAGCGGTGGCTACCTCCTTCGCAGCCTCAGGAGAGTTTTGGCGGTTGACATTTGTGCTGCCGCCACCTGGCATTCTGTTCACACCTTCATCAGACATTACAGTCTGGACATTGTTTCCAGACGTCACACAGGTTTTGGCCTGGCAGTCCTCTAGGGCCTTATTTCCTGAGAGGTCTTGTCTCCCGAGGGTTTCCTGCCTTTCCTTTCCTTCCCATTCAAGGTTGTCTTAAGTTTAGACCTTGAATGTGGTATGTGTTTGTTGACTCCCTTTTCCCAGGGGTTGTCTTAAGTTTATACCTCTGAGAGAGGTTTCTGATTTTCCTTCCCCTGCCCTTTCCCAACTGTTGTCTTTAGTTTATACTGCTTGGGAATCAGTCCTACATATGTGTTACCTGCTGCAAGAGCTTCCTCTCGAAGTAAGATAGTACAGTTACATAAGAACTAACCGTAACAGTAGATCTTCAAGAGAAGCTCTTGCAGCAGGTATGATTTCCCTTCCTCCTTCCCCCAGGATTGGACCTTTCTGCTGTGGATCAAGTTCTGCTTCCTTTGCGGCCCTAGCTCTGTTTTGTTTTTTTTTTCTCTGTGGAATGTTTTTTCCTCCACACGGTTGTTGTTTGGCCTGTCTTTGGTGTGCAAGAACTGGAGCACATGGGGACTGCCTACGCCCTTTATACTACGTGACATCAGGGGCGGGGCTGACGTCGGGTAGGCGGTCCCACATCGGTACTGCTAGAGAAAAAAAAAATGCCGAGATCTGCTGCCAGGTGGCGTCAGTCCTACATGTGTGTTTCCTGCTGCAAGAGCTTCTCTTGAAGATCTACTGTTATGGTAAGTTCTTACATAACTGTACTTTACTCCGGCTCCGTTACCACTCGTGCCCCAACAAGAGTATTTTCAGTCAAAAAACACAAAAATGAGACTGGTTTCCAGCACCCTTGTGCTGGAAAAGCAGCTATAGTGGTCTAGTTCACTGTGTTTGTCCCAGTAATCAGCCCCTGACGTCTGTAGTCCTTTGCTGTCTGGACTACTGACAGACTGTTCTTCCCTTCCTATAGCCTGCTAAATACCCTGTATGCGCAGTGTACAATTGCAAAAATACATTTAGCTTTGTTCTCTGCTGCGTGAAAGCACTAATGACACTTGTTCTGCTTGCAGTTTAGGCTCATGCGCCCTGAAAAAAGCCTTCTCAAGGGAAAATAGTGTGGGTCCTTCTTAGCGTTAAACTTTGACTAGAACCGATGTAAGTATTCTACAGTTTTAAAACTGATGTCATAGTTGTACTCATCCATATGGATGAATGCAAAAACTTTAGATGCCTAGAACTTTAATGGATATTTTAATAATGTTTTTCCCACATACTCTCTGGTGGGTTTTCTAGGCCACACTTGTATAGTAGTTTAATGGCATTGTGACATGGAGCAGGTTGTCCCTTGTTTTTAAACAAATCTGCCATTCATAGCATAGGTTTAAACAGTTGTCTTTGTAGTGGGTCTTGCAGCTTTTTAACCCCTAGGCTTACAGGTAACATTTCATCTTCAGTCTGCTTTATAGGAGTTATCCTGCAGTGTGCTTGGCCTTTCAGTTTTCTGGAATGCCACAGCAGGTCCTTTGGGCAAGGGTGTCGTAGATGTGGATGCTACAGAAACATTATCATTCATTGTATCATTTCGCTCATGCATCTGTTTTTCCTCATCTTTGCTTCCCCCACACAAGCCTGTGGATGTCTTCAAATATTTACCCCCTTCCTTTACTATTGTCCCCAAAATTGTGTTATCCAAGACTACATCCATTTGTATCTGTTTCTCCCTGGTATGTTCTCTTTTATTACTAATTTCATCAGTACAGGTTTCTTTTGTTCAATGCACATCTGGTTTCCACGTTTAGATGTATAAATTATTTTACCTGTCTCCGTTATTTCCATATTCTTATACTGCGCCACAGCTGGGTCTGCGGGGTTCGGTGACCATCTGCCTTTTGGTTCTGCCACCCAGCCTGCATTCTGTTGAGCTGTCGCAGGTGTCCACATTTCTGTGTTATCCTTAGCGTCGCTATCCCCTTTAGTTTGCTGGCCTAAATCGTTCTTCCCTTTTATGGCACGAACAGCGGCACCCTAGTGTTTTTTTTCTCAAAATGGCCACTGCCTTTTTTTTTTTTTTTTGTCCATAACCACACTTGGCTCCAGTTGATGTCTATTCTTCTCGGCCCATCTGGGTGCGGTCTCTGTTGATACAATCTTGTCTCCTCGCTCCTGTTTCTTCTAAGACTCCCTCTCCGTTGACTGTTGCAATATCTCCAAGGCTTCCCAAAATTTTCCATCTTCATCCGCGATTTGCTGTAGAAGTAATCGCCATTTGTTTTCTATTTCTTGCCAAAGTTTTTCTGTGACAGTTGCAGAATCCTTCTCCCCATCATTGGGAAAATAAAAGTCCTCCCATGGCACAGCATAAACTTCCTCTGCTCCCTCTGATGCTTCCAGAGGCACAACTATGTTCATACCAACCACATCTTCTTCCAGGCCACTGAGCTCATTCATCTCCTGAACTGAATTTGTATCCAGAGTACAATCCATACTCGTTAATGGATAAAATTCCAATCCATTCTCTGTTTTTGTCTCCACCATTGTTGAAGTTGGGGGAAGAGACCTGTTCCCCGGCCTCCAGCACCTCCATCTCCTCCTCTGCTACACCGGGAGTGGCCATCTTGATGATGGACAGCAATTCCCCTACAGATGAGTAGAGGAATTTTCTAGGTGTTCTGGCCAAATTCCCCCCATTCACTAAAAATACCACCAACCCGCTTATAAGTCAGTTTACGTCTGTACCAATATTCCCCTTCTCTTGCCCAAGGGTCGTACCTGAAGACGAGCTGTGGCTCAGTGTGCCTCTCCCAGTCACAAACTTTCAAATAAATAAACTGTAAAAACAGTAAGCAACATGGTAGGGCAGTATTGATATCTTCAAGTACTCTGTTGATACTGTGTTGCATTTACTTATCTGAAGTTACTCTGGCTGATTATATCCCCCACCCCCACAATATGGATAAATCGCTCTTGCAGGCTTTTCTGACCAAATTGATGGATCTCCTTCAAGGTCAGTTAATTATGGGGTGGGGGGATATTTATTTAGTTTTTGATTACTGGGTTGGCGTCCTAGACACATGCAGTGACTATTTTCAGACACGACCCAGGAGGTTACAAAGTTACAAACAGTGTTACAAACAAAGTAATACAGTTTCACTTCGGAGCATCAACACAATATAGCATATAAGGTAGAAAAGCAAGGTAAGGTATACAAATTAAAGATTACGTTCAGTCGTAGACAAATATCCACATTACAAATTGTAAGAAAAAATTCAAAACACAATAATAATAATACAAAGCGATAAGCAGACAGTGTATTTAAGCTAAGTGCTAGTAACAGTTGTCAGCAGTGGACCATATTATACAGCATATATACATGATCACCACTGACTCTGATCAAACTGGGCAAAACATAACAAATGGCATAAGAATCCGCTTACAGATAGCATCATAAGTACTGTGACCAAACGCAGTGATCCAAGTGAAGGTTGACAGTGGAAAGGGAAGTAGATAGGCATAAGTAGAGAGGGGAGGCTATGCTTCAGGTAGGAGGGAGGCAGGAGTTTCAGAGAGGAAGATGTGAGTGATAGGGTTGTTGCTAAGAAGGTTAAGGGGGTTTAAAGCAAGTGCAAGATTCAGGGTTAATGAGGAAGTTTTAGCTTTTTTTTTTGAAGATGGTATGTGTGGGTGCAATACGAGCTTCACTGGGTATGAAGTTACAGTGCTTCGGAGCCGCATGAAAGAAGGTAGTACCACCCTTTGAGGTTTTTCACCTGGGCACTTGTAGTAGGGCTAGGTCAGTGGAACGTAGGCCATGGGTGGAGGAGTGAGGCATTAGAAGAGTGCTTAGTGACATTGGGGTGTTAAACCTGATTATGTTGTTGACCAGGGAGCAGAGGGAGAGGAGTCGATGGATGGAGGGGGCAGGCCAGTTGAGGTCAGCATAGAGTTACATAGATACATAGACAGTGTCTGCAGATAAGGGCCTATGGCCCACCCAGTCTGCCCATTTGAGCTTGTAAGTTCAGTTTATGTTTTCCTAGAAGTCTGTTGCCCCTGACCTCCAGAATTCCTTTATGTCTATCCCATGCATTCTTAAGTTGGCAGCGGTGCTTTAACCGAGGGGAAGCAGAGGCACATTGGCAGATGTTATTGTAGGTGGAGTCCCATTTGTGAAGCGAGGCTTTGAAGGTGTTGATGTAGGTGATGGCACCATAGGCAAGTGATGGTAATAGAATACCACACACAGTGGCCAGTCTAACGGAGGGAGTGAGTGCATGACTCGTTTTGTAGGCAACCCCGATTTTGCTGTTTACCGCATTACAGGTGGCCTGGATATGTTGGTCAAAGTCAGGTGTTTCATAGAGTAGTACCCCAAGGTATTTAAACACACTCCGTGTCCAAGAAGGAGCCGGCTGGACTGGTAATCTTAACCTGACCACGACAAGTTTTCAGTTTGGCGGCAGAGCCAAAGAGCATGGCCTGTGTCTTGAAGACATTGAGAAGAAGTTTGTTGTTCGTGAGCCAGGATTGGACATGAAGAAAAGCAGAGGATAGTTTCAGGTTTATGTCCTGTATAGAACTGGAACTATAGTACAGGACAAGATCATCTGCATAGAGGATTGTCGAGCAAGAGGGGGTGTTACGCGTGATCTGGTTTATGAAAATTGAAAAGAGGAGAGGGCCTAGTATGGACCCCTGTGGGACGCCGAGTTTAACAGGGGATTGACCAGACATTGCGGAGTTGAATTTAACAACTTGATATCGATTGGATAGGTAGCCATTGATCCAGGTAACAGAGCTTTGTGAGAAGCCAAGGGACATAAGATTTGTCAATAGAAGAGGATGGTCAACCAGATCAAAAGCTTTTGTGAGATCGATAAATATAGCCCCAGTTAGGAGGCTAGAGTCCATAGTGTGAAGTGTGTCATTTGTGAGCTGGAGTAGGACAGTGGAGGTACTATGCCCTTTATGGAAGCCAGGCTGATATGGTGAGAGCAGGTGGTAGTTTGAGAGGAATTCAGTGATTTGGGTGGCTACAATCTTTTCAAGGATCTTGCTCAGCACTGATAGAGTGGCAATGGGACGGTAGTTGGAGATTTCCTTCTTTCCCCTTTCTTGAAAATTGGGGTGACTCTGGCGATTTTCCAGATGCTTGGGACATGTCCTTGACAAAGAGACAGGGTGAAAATTCTGGCTAGTGGTGCCACAATAAAGGGGGATGCCAGTTTGAGCAGTTTGGGCTCAAGGCTATCGGACCCAATGCCCGTGTAGTCTGAGATGGCGCCTAAATGCTTGAGGACATCAAGTCTGGAGATGCCTTTAAAGTGAAAAGGGGCGTGTTTAGAAGAGTGGTTCTCAGTTGCAGGGCTGGTCATGAGGGGTGATGACAGGAAAGCTGCCGTGTATTTGGAGAGATCAAAGAAATAAATGTTAAAAGCATTGGCAATAGTAGATGGGTTATTACGGTGGACACCATTCAGGACCATGTAGTTATTCAAGTGGTGCTGTTTGGAGCCCAGAAATGTTTTGAAGGGAGCCCAGAACTTTCTAGAGTCTCCAGATGCCTGCAGTTGGGGTCCTTTACAATAGGAGCTTTTGGCTAGCCTGATTTGCTTTTTGCAGGTGTTTCATAGGGCTCTGTAGTTATTATAGTCATACATGAGGTCTGTTTTTTAAAGCCTTTCCAGCTTTTGTCCCTGGCCTGAAGATCTTTGTGAAGCCATCTGGTTTGTTTTGCTCAACACGCCATGAGGTGAGGGAAAGGTGTTTATCTTGTAGGGTCATAAACTTTTCAATAAAGAAGCTGAGGGCTGCTTGAGTATCGAGGGTTTAATAGAGGTGGGCCCAATCAATAGAGGAGATCTCATTAAGGAAGATAGTGTGGTCTAGTTTTGCACAGTCATGGAAAGTAATTACTGGTGGTGGAGGGGAAGGAGTCGAAGAGGGACTCCGAATGTACAGGATCAGAGAGTGGTCAGAGATATCGTCAGGCAGGGTACCTGCAGCCATGATCCTGTCAATGTGATTAGATAGTATCCAGTCAATAAGTGTGCTAGATACAGAGGTGGATGTTACTCTAGTTGGATCAGAGATGATTTGGTGTAGGTTAAAATCTTGGACCAGGGAGAGAAGGATGTTATGAGTGTGCCCCAGCCAGTTCAGGTTCATGTCCCCAAGAATGAGCAGTTCATTGTGGCCAGCTATGGAGACGGAGAGCTCAACCAGCTCAGGAGACCTGAGTGCTGCAACAGGGTGGGTTGTAGGCACTTACTATGTGCAGCCTTTTAAGCCAAGTAGGAGGATGGTGTGGAGAGATTTGCATGAATACTCTGAGGAGGTAGGGGCTGGGGACAGATTTACATGGTTCCTAAAATAGATTGCCACTCCCCTGCTCCGTTTTCTGGACACTCTTATTCCTAATAAGGCTGTAGTTACGTAGTGTGCACACGGCATCAGAGATGGAGGACTTGAGCCAGGTCTCGGATAGGCAAAGGATGTCAGGATGATATAGAGCCACGAAGGCCTCCAGTTCAGAAAGATTTCTCATAAGGCTTCTGATATTAAGGTGGATGATTCATAGCCCCTTTAGATTGGACTAATTCCCTGTTGCACCTCCAGGCAGTGTCAGAGGCCCTGGATTCGTTTCTGTGTCCCCCGATAGTAATAGGGAAAGGAGCAGCAGGTACCAGAGCTCGTGGTGTATAAACGAGTGGGTCAGGAGAGATTTGTTCCTTAGTTGTTTGGCCATATAGAACAAGGCATGGTACAGTGGTAATCTCAGGAGGATCATGGGGTAAGATCAGCACGGTTGCAGGAGGCAGCAATCATGTTGGAGAAAGTAAAATCATTAAGACTCAAAGCTGATTTGAGCATGGCTATGAGGCAAAAGCCGACAGAGAGCAGTTGTAGGACGAGTAATGTTAGCCCAGTGATCAACGGGAATCTCACCAGTTTGGCCATGCTAATATTAAGGTAGACAGGAATCCACAGGAAAAGAAGTGCCAGCACCTGTAACAGAAACAGGAGAGTCAGACAGCAAGGAGAGAAGGGTTAAGGAAGGGTGTGGCTGGATTGAGGAGGCGGGGTTTGAAGTGAAGGAAGAGCATTTAACAAGGAGCTGAGGTGGGGGAGGGCGGGTGGACCGAAAAACCTGTTTAGTTTGTTACAGATCACGCTCTAAAGTGCCCACAAGGAAAGTGCCAAAAGTGGTAAGGCACAGCTAGTTTAAAATAAGAGAGCTGATGCCGGCCCTTCAGCATAGCGGTTGGATTTCCGCTTGCGACACTGGTGACCTGGGTTCAGGAGCGGACTCTGGTCGCTGGAGGGCCAGCCAGGGGGGAGAAGGCTTGAGCGTCCTAGGGACTGTTCGCCGCCTCCGGGGGGGGGAGACAGGATCCGTGGCGTGTCTGACCCCGGATGGAGGCCCAAGGTACAGCATGCCGGTAGGACAAACCAGTGGGGAGCTGTGTGGTGGACATCGGCATAACGCCTTGACATCAGGGCTCACACCACACAGAGAGAAACAGGAAAAAGCACCGCCGGAGCACGGGTAGATGGAGCTCTAGTGCCAGCCCTGACTGCGACTGCCTGCCTGACCACCGGGGGACCCAATGAGACTAGAAGATATCAGAGTGTCCGGGCCCCACCCTGTACCCACCTGAGGGTATAGCCATAACTCCAAGGCGGAACCCCTGGGGATTCGGGTAGGTCAGTCGCGGGAGGGGGGGCACATAGGAGCCTCCCAAAGAAGCACAGCTCCGGGGTGGGGGTAAGGAGGAGAAATAGAAAAGTTTAAACAAATAAAAATAAATAAGAGAGCTATAGCCAGTGGCAAGCCGGCATCGGTCACCAGGAGCCAATAGAAGATCTGGGTTTGAAGCTGAGAGAGCCCAGTCAATGCAGTACCTAGATCCGGGGTGAGTAGTGCAGCTGTCTGTGCCACTGGCTGAAGGCACTCTGGGTGGGTGGTGGGCTTTGCTGTGGGTGGAGGAGATTAGCCGCTGGAGCCGTGGATGGCAGGAGCCCCAGGCAGGCTGTTGCAGCTCCTACAAGGGACACAGTTTAAAATAATTGCAGGAAGGTGAGGTGAGAAATGTGGGCATAGTTAGTGTTAACTGTCCAAAGAGTGGATGTCTACACTATGACGCCACAAAAGAAAAAATGGAAACGGTGGCACAGAAGATTAGGTCAGGGGAATAAAGAAAATGGTAATATGAATTACAGAACAGATCAAGTGAAAGAGGTAGCTTATGCAGATTGGTTAGGTAGGTGAGGAAAAAACAGGTCCAAAAGGCTGGCCTTCAGGAAATATAAGGGAACACAGCGGGATGAAGATAGGGAGGCATACCAAACTACCCTTAGGGAAGCAGGGAAGACAGTAAGGCAGGCAAAGTCCCAAACTGAGGAAACACTAGTACGAACAGTAAAAGAAGGTGACAAGACTTTTTATAGATACATTAGTGAAAGGAGAAAGTCCAGAGGGGGTATTGCTAAGCTTAATGGAGAAAAGGGAGCATGTGAGGAGGAGGACCCTGTAAAGGCATCTATCCTAAATAGATACTTTTGCTCAGTATTTACTGAAGAGAAGGTAGGGCAGGGCCCACAGCTCAGCATCATGGACACAGGGGGGAGGGAGGTGAGCACTACTCCCTTCACAAAAGAAAGGGTCCTACAAGAGCTTGCTAAGCTCAGGTGGATAAGGCAATGGGACCTGATGGCATACATCCCAGGGTACTTAAGGAGCTAAAGGTGGAACTAGCAGAGCCATTAGCAGAACTGTTTAGTGAGTCTCTGAGCAGGAGAGGTCCCAGAAGACTGGAGAAGGGCTCATGTGATCCCGCTCCACAAGAGTGGTAGCATGGAGGAGGCGGGAACTACAGACCAGTCAGTCTTACCTCAGTAGTGGGCAAGATTATGGAGGCACTCCTTAAGGAAAGGATAGTGCAACACCTGGAATCCATAGGGGCACAGGATCCAAGACAGCATGGGTTTACAAAAGGAAGGTCCTGTCAAACTAATCTCATAGATTTCTTTGACTGGGTAACCAGAGTGGTGGACCAAGGGGGAGCAGTTGATGTCGCCTACCTTGACTCGCAAAGCTTTGACACTGTTCCACATAGAAGATTGATAAATAAGCTCAGTAGGCTCAGGGTGGCTCAGAAGTTGGTCAACTGGGTGGCAAACTGGTTGACTGGCAGAAACAGAGAGTGGTGGTAAAATGGTATACAGTCAGAAGAGATGCAAGTCACAAGTGGGCACCTCGGGATCAGTTTTGGGCCAGTCCTCTTCAACATCTCATTAGTGACCTTGCAGATGGACTAGAGGGTAGGCTTGTCTGTTTGCAGATGACACCAAGATCTGCAACAGAGTAGATGATCCAGATGGGGTGGGCAGAAAGAGGAGAGATCTGGATAAACTAGCAAAATGGTCAGAAGAGTGGCAACTGGGATTTAATGCAAAGAAGTGCAAAATCATGCACATAGGGAAGAGAAACCCTGAAGCCACCTATAGGCTGGGAGGGGAGTTGCTAGCAGTCACAAAGGAAGAAAGAGACTTGGGCATCATCATCACTGATGACCTGAAATCATCCAAGCAGACCTCTAAAGCAGTAGATAAGGCTAGGGGTGTTAGGGTGTATTAGTAGAGGGGTATCTGGGGCCATTAGAGGGAGGTAATAATCCCTCTTTACAAGACACTGGTTAGGCCCCATCTGGAGTACTGCGTGCAGTATTGGAGGCCACACCTTCACAAGAACATTAACCAAATTGAGGCGTGTCCAGAAAAGAGCAACCAAAATGGTGCAGGGACTGCATCAGAAGGCATATGAGGACAGATTAACAGAGCTCAATATGTATACCCTTGAGCAAAGGAGGGAGAGGTGATATGATCGAGGCATTCAGACACCTTAAGAGGCATTAACAAGGTGAAAGAGTCTAACATGTTTAAATATAAAAAAATAGCAGGACAAGAGGACACAGCATGAGATTAGAGGGGGCGATTAAGGGGAATGTGAGGAAATTCTTTTCACAGAAAGGGTGGTGGATGCATGGAATGGCTTACCACAAGAAGTGGTGGCTATGAATACAGTGCAGGGCTTCAAACCGGCATGGGATAGGCATAAGGGAGCAATACAAATGACTATGAATAGATAGGCCACTGACAGAGCAAAGGCCGATGGCACATTTATAAGGTAGAAAAAGAAATGGGCAGACTGGATGGGCCTTGCGGTCCTTATCTGCCGTCAACTTCTATGTTTCTATGTTTTAGGGGGAGGGACCAGATAAGCAGCAGGCTCACAGAATTAGTTAAAACTTTGCAGGATAGTAATAAAGGTTGTGTCATTAGGCAGAAACAGTATCAATTTAAATCTAGGCAGCTCACTGCGAAGCAATATTAACTAAATCTAGTCAGCTTACTGCAAAGAAGACATAGTTTACAGACTACAACACTAGTCTAGCAGTACAGTTCGAGCAAGCAGTGCAAATTGTTTAAATAAGACTGTTTAAAATAAAATTAATAGCAAACAGTACAACTGGTTTAAATTAGGCTGTGCACAAAAAAAAAAAAACAGTTTTATTGTTTGTTACAAATCACGCTCCAAAGTGCCCGCAAGGAAAGCGCCAAAAGCGGCAAGGCACAGCTAGTTTAAAATAAGAGAGCTGTAGCCAGTGGCAGGCTGACATTGGTCACTGGGAGCCAATAGAAGATCCGGGTTTGAAGCCGGGAGAGCCTAGTCAGTGCAGTTTCTGGATCCGGGGTGAGTAGCGTGGCCGTCGGCGCAGCTGTCTGAAGGCGCTCTGAGTGGGTGGTGGGCTTTGCTCCAGGTGGAGGAGAGCAGCTGCTGGAGCTGTGGATGGCAGGAGCCCCGGGCATGCTGTTTCAGCTCCTACAAGACAGGATATACTGTGACTGTGTATCTTGAATTGGGGAGCTTATTCCACCCTAAAACTACACTCTCTGTAAAGAAGTCTACTGACCTCCTTCTTGAATTCCCCCCCCCAGCTTAAAACAGTGCCCCCTTGTGGTGTTATCACTGAGACAGAAACGCGGCACTGCCACCGACCTTTGTTTATATCTTTGGCACTTGAAGGTTTCAGTCATGTCCCCTCTCCTCGAGTACGTATACGTTGAGTTCTCTGTCTGTCCTCATATGCCCTGCTGTCCCTGAACCATCTTTGTCACCCTTCTCTGAACTGCCTGAAGCTGGTTGACATCCTTTTCAGGTAGGGGCTCCAATATTGCACGCCATACTCTAGGTGTGGCCGCACCAAGGATCTGTACAGCGGCAGTATGATCTCCCGCCTACTCATGAACCCTTTTGCAGTGCAGCCTAGCATTCCGTTAAGCCTTGACTTCTACCTTCCTACACTGTATAGCCTGTTTAAGGTTGCTGGTGATGGCTATCCCCAAGTCCTTTTCTTCTTCTAATTTAGTGACCTTGACCGAACCCCCCCCGCCGACTGTACTCAGCCTTCAAGTTCTTCCTGTACATGTGCATGGCATTGTATGTCTTCACATTGGACCCCAACTGCCAGTTACCAGACCTCCTTTCCAGTTTTGTCTGTTCCTCCTTTAGGTCCTGCACCCTTTTGTCTGTGTCCACCCTCCAACAGAGCTTGATGTCATCCTCAAAGAGGCAGATTTTGCCTTAAATGCTATCCTCAGTGTCTTTAAATGCACACATTAAACAGCACTGGGCCGAACACTAACCCCTGCAGAACCCCACTGGTAACTCGTTAAATGGTGCTTCCTATTTTAGACTATGCAGATGTGGTCTGTGGCACTGCCCTTTCTTTTCCTGAGCCAGATTTGATACCCTCTGCAATGCTTTCTGCCGTTTCGCTACTAATGACCCCTTTCACACTCATCACTGCTTACTTGATTCCTTCTTCTGTTACCCTCCTTTCTCTTCACATCACCGATCTCATTGTGCCTCCCTCATCTCCAAATACTGGTTAGGGTCTCTTCCTCCTTACCTCGTCTCCCACCTGTCTCCCATTCCTTCTGCCTCCTACTGTCTTCGCTTCAGAGACTCACGTTCTGCATTCGTCACTCACACTCTACTTTTGGACAATCCTCTTTAACTTATCGCCTCCCCTTCCTTTGGAACAATCTCCCTTCCGCTCTCCACCTCTCTTCCCCCCCCCCCCCCTTAAATGCAAACTGAAACTTACTTCTCTCTGCCCCGTCCTGCTCCTGCCAAGCCCTCTGACCTCGACACCCCCCCCTTCCTCCCTGTCTGTTTGGTTTAGTCTGACCTGATTCCACTGTTTTGATTGTAATTTTGCCACACTAACCATAGCAGGAGGGTCCCACCACTTGCAGAATAGAATGTATACACAAACTAGAATCACAGTCAGATACCACGGGTACCAGAAGAACACAGTCCCATAAGAGTATGAAATCACCTGTTTTTCCTCTGCCTGGGCTCATCTTTAAATTACCGCTGCTGCAGCAGAGATAGCATTGCAGATGTCACAATGGGTAGTCTCCTGGGTACATAGGCTTGCCATACTGTGTGGCTGGCATATGGATTGGGCAGTAGGTAAAACGGACTAAGATGAGGGTCCTGGATTTAAAGAGGGCAGATTTTAATGAAATGGGTGACTGCCTCAGAAAATACCTTGAAGTGGGGGATATCCGGGGGCTGGAGACCCAGTGGAAAATGATCGAGGAGGGAATAGCTAAGGCAGTGGCATGCTGTTTGAAGAAAGTAAGCAAGGGTAGGAGGAGAAAGAGGCCACTGTGGTTCTCAAAGAAGGTGGCGAAGGTGGTAAGGGAGGAAACAACAGCTTTCGGGAGTTACAAGGAGACCCAGACAGATATTGGGTAAACAGTAGGAGGCAGGAAGGAGGATATGGGCAGCTGAGACACAGACACAGGAGAAAATCACCACGATGGTCAAAAAAGGGGATAAGACTTTCTTCAGGTATGTGAGTGAAAAGAAGAAAGCATGGCGTGGAATAGTGAGAATCGGGGCGGAAGGGACTGTGCAGAAGATCAATAAAAAGCTGAAATTTTTGATGAGTGTTTCTGTTCAGTCTTCACAGTGGGGGGGCAACATCTATCTGCATGTACGGGGGCGAGGGGGGAGTAGATACTAGTCCATTTTCAGAGGATAGAGTCCAAAAGGGATTAGAAGCCCTAAAGGAAAACGAGGAGACCAAAGATTTGACACTCCCATTCGCCTACCACCCAATCGCCATACTGAATGTAGACTACAGGATTTATGGTGCAGTTTCATTACATAGGCTGGACTGTCCCTCCCTCATACATCATGACCAAGCTGGGTTTATTAGATGGCAACAGACAGTTGATAACATCCACTGAACATTGTATTTACTCGACTGTGCTGTTCAAAGAGCTGTTCCCACTGCCCTGGCCAACTTAGCTGTTGAGAAGGTATTTGACAGGGAGTCCTGGAGTTTTCTCTGGGCACCCTGTCAGCCTTTGTCTTCCTGGATCCGTTTCTTCTCTGGCTGCGTAATATCTATGCAGTCCCACAGGCCTGTGTTAGGGTAAACGGTGGTTGTTGTTCTCCACTGGCTCTTCATTGGGGAATTCGACAGAGGTGTCCTTTTTATGTTGTTTTTTTTTTTGTTTGTTTGTTGTTTTAATTCTTCGGTAATCGGGTAAGGCCCGCTAGGCACAATGCCTGTTTTCAGGGGTGACCCAGGAACACTGGGGAGGTTAAGTGACTTACTTAGGGTCATACAATATGCAAGTGGAGATTGTGGGAATCAAACACGGGTCTGCTGGATGTACTATGTATAGACATGTTCTAGAACACAAGGGGAACAGAACAGGAGTGGAACAGTGAAGAGACTGGCATCTTAGGCATTGGCAGGCATCAGCAGGCACGCAGGGAACACTTGCCAGTCCACTAAGAGTAAGATGGGCTACCTGTATACTTGCTCCTGCCTGAGTAAGAGATTGCAGGAACTAAAGGCTTCTAGTAAAGCAGCAATAGATAAAACACCCTATCTAGGATAAGGGTGAAAGGGGGGAGAGAGAGAGAAGCAAAAGGGGAAAAAAAAAAAAAAACATGCGTATGGTCAGGTGACAAAGTGATAAGCTAAACAAAACAGGGGACGTTAGAAAACGTTTTATTAAAAGCAAATTATGACAACCTAAATAAGTTTATCTAGGGTCAAGAAACAAAGGGGTAAATGAAAAAAGGGGGTGGATTTAGAAACATCCTATCTGAGGTACGGGCACAAATTATTTCCCAGGATCATAGGTAGTGTAGAAGCAGGAATGTTGATAGTGGAGCAGTGCAGGGGCTTTGGTGTGGCATTCTTCAGGAAAACCTTCTGGAGATTGAGGTGCAGCCTCATCAAGGAGATGGGACTGGACAAGATACACCCACGGGTTCTAAAAGAACTGAGCATGCCACCCCTCTGGCAACATTAGTTGGCATCTCATTGGAAACGGGGGTAGTTCCAGAGGATTGGAGGGGGGCTGAATCAATGTGGTCCTTCCACATAAGAGCATTAGCAGGGAGGAAGGTAGCAATTACAGGCCAGTCAGTCTCACGTAAGTGGTGGGGAAATTAATGGAGTCCCTGCTGAAGGAGTACTTGGAGGAAATTGGCTGCAGGACCACTGGCAGCATGGTTTCACAAGGGGGAGATTATGTCAAGCAAATCTCATCGATGTCTTTGGGTGACTAGGGAGGTGGATCAGGGGAGAGCAGTGGATGTGACCTATCTGGACTTCAGTAAAGCTTCTGACACTGTGCTGCACAGGAGGCTAATAACTTAGCAACGTGAGGGTTGGGGAGAAGGCGGTAGGCTGGATTTCAAACTGGTTTAAGGATGCAAGGCACAAGGAGGTAGTAAACTGCATATACTTGGGGGCAGGAGAGTGATCAGCAGGATGCCACAAGTATCAGTACGGGGGCCGGTCACCTTCAGTGTCTTCATCGTAAGTGACATTGCTGAGGAATTGGAGGGGAAAGTGTCTCTCTTTGCAGATGACACAAAAATATGTAACAGGGTGACTGTTTTTCAGTCTGGGTATTCACTCCTTTTTTGAACTCCAGCAGGAGTTTACCCTCTCACAGTCAGCTCACTTTAAATATATTCAGCTTAAATCCCATATTTTGGGTTTGGGCCCAGCATACAAATATCTTCCAGAGAAACGATCTTTATTATTCAAATTTTAAAAGATTTCCAACAAGGTGTCATTTGGTTACAGTTAATAGGATCATTATGTAGAGTACTGGTGGAAAAGGAACCAGACAGGTCAGCTATAATTCTAGACAAATAGAATGCAGAACTACAGCAGTCACTCGGCCTAGAACTTTGGTTGAAATACTCCGTTCCTAATTCTAGAGTAACAGCCTCGGTTGCCTGGCGAGATTTTGCATGGAAATGTAGGTCTCTTTATTTCCCTACCCTGCTGTTCAGACATCTTACTAGGGCTGGCAGGCAGGTGATTGCTGGAGATGGTGTGGGGCAATTAAAAGGACACTGTCAACCCTTTCTGCACCATATTATTTCTAGTTGAAAACCCACATTTTAGGGCTGGCCTGCTGGCGTGGAGGACTGAGGCACTGAGCAACTTATTTCCTGCCACACCGGCGACCCGGGTCGGGAACGGGCTCTGGTTGCTCGGGAGCTGGCAGGGAGAGGAAGGATCGAGCATCCCTAGGACATCTCTCCTTCCTCGGGGAGGGGGGTTAGGGTAGTGCGCAGCTTGCCTGCTACCCAGCAGTGGTTGGTTGGCAGCACATGCACACCACCACATAGGGAAGGGGACCCACATTCAGGATGTCCGGGCTTTCTCCATGGAAGCAGAGCTCGGACATCGTGTCCATTGCATGTCCGTGGGCCCAGGGCAAAAATCGGGTGGAAAACCACCCTAGGCAGCGGGATGAAGATCGACCTTCCGCAGGCCCTGCTCTAGTGGCCAAGCACAACTGCAAGTCCTGTGGCAGAGGACGACGGTGAAGGTAAGTCCAGGGAGAGCCGGGTGACGGGGCTGGCGGGGTCGGTCAGAGGGGGCCCCCAGGGCAAACCAGGAGATAAAGCAGAATATGGAAAAAAAAAACACATTTTATGATTGCTGATCTTCTCTAAAACTCATTGAAGTAGCTGGTTGTTTGATCTGCTTCCATTCATGGTAGAACTGAAATGCATGGGAATGGTGTAATCATATATCCAGCCTTGTTTTGTTTCAAATCCTTGACCTACTCTTATTCGTCCTGGACATTAGGAATACACCTAAACTGTTCAGCCACTCATGATGCTATAGTCTCCACTTCTCCCAAGCATCATGAGTGGCTAGATTGTGTTAGGGGCATTCCCATGTCCAGAAACAATGCAGTGGAAGTTAATCAAAGAATGTAAACAAACACATTTTTGTGTGGTAACACCAGTTTGTTAGGCAGTCTGTTTTTTACTGTTAAAAAGAAAAAAAAGTCAATCAAACTCCCAGTTTCATCAGCAATCTCTACAGGATGTGAGTAATTATAAAACGTGTTTTTTAATCTAGGGACAATTTAAGGCCTAAGGGGTTTGACAGTGTTCCTTTAAGGCTAACCATACCCGTGTCTTTTGGTCCTGGTCCATTTGACAACATATTGGGAAGCTGTCCAGACTGATTTGAATCAAATATTTTCCCAGCAGGACCGTGTAATGTCTTCATTGTCCTGTTGGCTGTACTCAGGGAGGGACTCGGGTTCAACTTTGAAACTTCCTTTTAGCCCTAATTTTAGCAGTTAAAAAGGCCATAACTCACCTTTGTCTTTCTAAGGACCCCCAACAAGAGAGGCCTGGCATTCCATATTTAATGAAATATGTATAATGGAGTCCTTCATCGTTGCTTTGCATGGGCGTCCAGAAAAGGGGGAAGAATTTTGAAGACATTGGGTCTTTTTTTCAGTTGGATTAATTCAGATTTTGTACCTTGAGGCAATGTATAATTTTAAATAACACATTCAGAACAGTATATTTGTTAAATGTGTTTATTGTATAAATTTAGACAACAGTAGTGTTAATGAATTAACACATTTATTCAAGAAACAGTATAGCAGTCATTTCTGAAAGGTTGCTGCAGTATAGTGTAACTACTATCTCATATCGGGTTCCTGATATGTAACACTATTGTGACATTGCCTTTTATGTAACTGAAATGTTCTTCATAAAACTCTGATTAAAACAAAATATATATATGCAGCAGGGTGGACACTTGAGTAGGGTGGAGAGAATGTAAAGTCATCTGGGGAAACTAGAGGTGTGGTGTAGGCTGTGGCAGCTGTGTTTCAGTGGCAAAAAGTGCAATGTCATGCACCTGGGGTGGGGGAACCTGGGAGCTGTGTATAAAATGTGGGGAGGTACTGATAGTCACCAAGCAATAAGGGATACCCTGGGGTAATCGTATCTGATGATCTCAAGGTGGGAGGGCAGTGTGACACAAGGCAGGAGGCAAGGCTACTTAGATGCTGGGGTCCATATGGAGGGGGGATTTCTAGCAGGAGAAGGGAGGTGACGTTGCCACTGTATTACTCACTAGTGAAACCCCACCTAGAGTATCGTGTCCAGTTCTGGAGGCTGCACTTCCACAAGGATATTAACAGGATGGAAGCAGTCCAGAGAAGGGCTACCTACCAGAATGGTGTAGGGGTTGCACAAGAAACCATATGAGGAGAGGCTGGGGGAGTTCAACATGTACTTCCTGGAGAAGAATAGAGGAGAGCGAGAGGGGGCATGATTGAGACCTATAAGTACCTTACAGGGGTGAATAAGGTGCAGGTGGGGAATCTCAGAAAAGGAAGAGCACTGGTACAGGGGGGCATGCAATGAAGCTATAGGGGAGTGGTTTAGGAGGGATGTAAGGAAACAGCCTGCTAGAAGAAGTGGTAGGGTGAAGACAGTGGGGAGCTTCAAGTGTGCGTGGGATAGGCACATTGGCATAATTAGTAGGGAAAGTGAGGTGGGAGGGGACACGGGGGGCTAGGGCAGACTAGATGGGCTATCGTTCCTTTTCTGCAGATGTCTGTTTCTGTGTTACCAGGCTCATTCATAGCTCGTTACTCTAACCACTAGACTATACTTTCCCCATTGTTGTTTGCCCTGTATATTGAGCTGTAAGCAGCTGCCATCAGGCATAATAAGGGTATTGAAGGGGTTCCCCAGGTGGTACAGAATATAAGGCAGCATTATATGCTGATGGTATTTTGCTGACCCTGCTTAACCCCAGTATCTCCATTCCTGCAACTTGGGCTAAGCTAGATATATTTGGCTCCCTAGTGGGTTTCTCTCTGAGTCTCCATAAAACAGAAGTGTTATATAACTATACAAAAAACTAGGTGCTGCATCAGCACGGGGGCTGAAACTAAAACAAAAAGGTAACATTAAATGCATGCTGGAAACAGAAAATAGTTAGAATTTACATTTTGATCAGGTGGTCTTCAGCAGTTATCTAAAAGACAAAAAAGCACAGTTAGTAGAGAGAGATGAGGAATTAAGGGGACATATAAATAGGATATGTAAGGAAAGAAAATAGGGGGAATCTAGGAGAGGAGAAAAAGTGCTAATAGGGAACGTGAGACTGTAAGCTGGAAAACAAAAAGGTGATGATGGGGTTGGAGAGGCATAGGAGTGGTACCCCATTTAATATCACGAAACTTGGTCCCCCGACGCTCACAATCCCAGTGCCGGGCTCCCGACACATGGTTGCCTGACATCAGGAGTATGCCCGTGGCAGAGTTAGAATCCTAAAGTTCATGGGGATCGAAACATACACACAGCCTTGCTGCGGGCATAATCCTGATGTCGGCCAACTGTGTAGGAGGAGCCCGGTGCCAAGATTGTGAGCATCGGGGACGAGTTACTGACACATCATAACATACACGTAGGACTGAATGAGCTGAGGAGTCCTGAAGCAGGGAATAATTAGCGGCATAGTAAGAAGCCTGAAAGGTGAGGAAGGAGACAGACACATCTGGAGAAAATAAAAATGGATGTGCACACACAGCTGGAATGCCCTTGTGTATGTACACACACACACACACCCCTAGAACTATGCCCTTTCTCTTGTGCTCAAAGAGCAGTTTAAAATCAAATGGAACAGAACAATGATCAGATATTTAGAAATTTATATCCCTAAGAAAATGGGCAATATAGAAGAACTCTTTAATTATGGACTTCTCACAGAGTTGCGTATGGCAGATCTGGCCCTCTGGGGACAATTGCCTTTATCGTTTTTCCCTTGTATAGGGGTAATTCATATGAATGTGTTGCCTAGGGTACATTACCTCCTCCCAAGCACTGCAAATTATCCCTGCTAAATGGTACTTCACCTCCTGGGATAAACTTATTTTCTGATTTATTTTGGGGGGTACTCTAGGATTCTCTACACTCTTTCTTACAGTTGCCCCTTTCTCAGGAAGGCCTGAATCTTCCCAATTTAAAACATTATTCCTTAGCAGCCCACCTTTGTACTGTTCATTATTGGCTCTCCTCACAATATAAGAAACCATAGAAACATCAAATTTACATTAAATGATGTGTGTGATGTTCGCAAACTTTTTTCCTACCCCTCAAACACCTGCTGCTTAGGTTATTTCACCAGATTCAAGGCTCTGATGCTCAGGCTTTTCCTGGGTGGAGTTGGACTAGCCCCTTATTTTTCAATTTATGGATGCTTATAGTTATTCGGAAAGCGCTTTTTACAAAAAAAATGACTTGACTATTCTACCATTTGCTGAAATATATCAGCATTATGGTCTTAACAGGGCAGGAGCATTACGGGTATTTAAAAATTAGAACCTATCTACTGCATAAAACCCATGACAGAACCCGTATTCCTGACCCGACCCCTGTGTTCTTGCAGCTCTTCATAAGAGATTTAATGGAGACTCATGGCAACATTTAATTGGGAACGTATATAAGGGCATCCAAGCCCTGCTGGGGGACAGCTCCAAAATGATTTTGGCCAGATGGGGGAAAAAAAAACTCTGGACTCCATGTACTTAAGCCATTTGGACCAAATTTCCATTCTGAACCCTTAAAGAGCACCAGACTCCTTCAGGAGAACTTTAACAAAACACAATATTTGGACACAATTTAACTTTTATTTCACATTAGTTCTGTGTTTCTTCTCCCCCGTTGTTTATTACTGAGGTCATTTACATGAAAACAGGATTTTTGCTCCTGAAGAGTTCATCTGTTCTTGTTGCCCTCTCCTTATCTGAGGTCATAATGCACTGATTGTGACATCACAGTTACTTCCATGGCAACAGACTGTGATGTCACAACAGAGGCTTATGACTTGAAGTAGGGAGTAAGCTGTAGAGGCAGATGATCTCTAAGGCATAAAGATCATGTTTTTATGCAAATTTCCTCAGTGAAAAGTAATGGGGTGGAGAAATCTATAGATGATATATGGAATACAAGCTGAATTATACCTATATATCATGTTTTTCAAAGTTTTCTTTGAGGCGTCAGCAATCCTTTAAGATTACCTCCTCCTCTTAGTAGAGGGGAATTTGCATGGAAATGCAGGTATAGATACTTCCAGGCACCCTCCATCATTGCCAAATATGTGCCACCTGGATTTGGGCACTGCTGCCATGTCTGTGGTCATACTTCAGCAGACCACTCCCATGCCCTCTGGAGCTGCCCTGTCCTTTTGCAGTTCTGGCAGGA
This sequence comes from Neoceratodus forsteri, assembly GCA_016271365.2. Taxonomy (NCBI): domain Eukaryota; kingdom Metazoa; phylum Chordata; order Ceratodontiformes; family Ceratodontidae; genus Neoceratodus; species Neoceratodus forsteri. The sequence goes on from CM028129.1 coordinate 550,531,918, forward strand.
CGTGATGACCCAAATGGTACACTTGCCACTTGATCCAGGTCTTGTATCTTCAGCAGTAGTTCTGTTATCTGTCCTCCCCCCCCCCCCAGAGGAGATACGACTTGGCCTTTCTTCTGTTGCCCCCTCAAATATTACCTGTAAAGAAGGTAGTCACGAGCAAGTGCATGCAGACGGTGCCACCAGCTGTGGAACAGTGGAGGGGTAACTGATAATGACATTTAGGTTGTGGAGAAGACAACCTTTTCTGTTCAGGATAGGTTGCCTTACTTTCAGACTAGATGGCAAAGTTGGGTACTGTATATTAAAGAAGCAGTATCTGTTAGTGACTATATAGTTTTTTTGCTTCATTAGTAATGTAGATCTGGCACAAACATCAAGATACATTTTTATTTTCTTTCATTTCTGAACCAAGATATGGGATTTTAAAGTTTTTGTTCCCACTCCAGGGCCATGCCCGCCGCCATAAAAAAATGTAAATATCTTGGTGCTGTGTTGTGCCGTTTACTATCAGAAACATGCAGCAGCATCATTCTTATACAGCCGCAGTATGAAGCTAGCATGTACATTCAGCAGGTAAGCGCAGCCGAAGAGATTTTTTAAAATTGCGAGTGCTGCTATCTTTAGTGACGTGCGCCATTAATTACAAAATAAGCTGTAAATGCTGTTTCAACAGTATCTGAGAAAACATATACTGAACATGAATCTAAGGATGTCAGAAATATATTTTTGCTAAAAAAAAACTATATGATGAGAGATTTTTTGCCAACTAACAAAATACTGCTGCTTTAAGGCTGTTATTGAATTATTTTTAGCCCTTGATTTTTTACCTGGTATTGTACTGATCTGTTCAGATAGTTAATAAATGTATCTGTCATATCATACTGCTTCTTTATCAACAAATGTATTATTGCCCATCCTGCGTGAAGAATCTGGACTTAGCAGTGGACATAATTGCTGAAAGCCTTACCTATGCAAGGGTCAGTTTGACTTTCACACTAAATAACTGAGACACGGTCTGGGTTAATTGGTTGTATTGGTTTGAGGCAGTATAGAGCAGTGGGTTAAGGCTCTGAGCTGCAGATCTAGAGACCGGGGTTTGAATTCCACAGCCCCCACTTGCATACTGTGTGATCCTGAGCAAGTCATTTAACTTCCCTGTGCTCCCAGGTCACACCTGTAAACAAGCTTTCAGCTTAGTGTCTCTCTCCTGGTTAAACAATTGGGGGGGGATTCCATGATTCTTCATTGTATATTCAACACTTGATATCATCTGCAGTGCAACAGTCTGATACTTATTAAGCAAACTTTCTCGTTTCTTGATAAAATACAAATTAAAAAATGTTTTTTCCATTCAGAATGAAATACAGTAAAGAGAAGAATTAATGAATTTGTTGATGTTTTTGTTTGTACTTACTGCCAACTATGTTATCTAATAAATGAGTTTTGCAACACTTCCTCAGGAGTGAGAGCACACAGAAACAAAAAAACATGTGCACTGGCAAACTACCGCTGGAGCTGTGTACAACCAAGCAACAGGAAAAGGCACAAAGACCATACTCGAGCAGCAAGAACAAAGTGATTGCAAGATTGCTAAACAAACTCACGTTTATTGCAGGTAGTATCAACATGAAACTGCCGCTCAAAACCCTGGCGCTTCGAAACAGCAGCGAGTCCATTCATCGGGCATGGCTGCTGTCACCCACAAACCACATTTAAATACAAAACTTAAAGTGACAGTGCATGATTATAGCAAAAGCAGGGTGGAACAGCACGTTAGCTGGCACCATTATGAACATTTATTTATTATCTAGGAAAGTACTTTTGAGCAAAAGGCTCTTTTACAAAGGTTTCACTTCATAGCAATCACATATGTACAAATTCAAAACACAGAGGTTACAGATACACAATTCTCAAATTTTCAGTTTACAGTAAAGCAGTGTTACAACCAGTAAAAGTATCAAACGAGGAGTACAAAATACTGAGCAGAAAATGCTAGAACAGGTTCAGTTGGTAAAGTTATGCACTTTTGCAGATATAGACTGTTGCTTTGGGGTCAGGGTATCACACAGTAGTATAACCAGGACAAGGTCACTTGGCCCAGTTAAGAAAATAAGGCAGTTAGCAATATAGGATGTTTCAGGAAACATGGCGAGTGTCAGAACTAAAATTAGGTAAGCTATGAAAACATTTATCTAGGTTGCCAGAACATGTTAAAGCATCAGTTTTGTTATCTGAAGTGCTAATAAGAATATTACCAGGGTGAGAAGTGACAAGGCAGAGACCCTGAAGCCTGGGGGGGTGACTTACCATTGTGGGAGGGGGAGGTGAACAGAAATAAAAAGGAGAGAGGATAACAAAAGAAAATTGAGGGAGATGGGGAGTGGTTGGGAAATTAGAAAAAGGGAGAGAGGGGTGGAGGGATGGGGCAAAGGAATGATTATGGGCGGGAGGAGGATGGGAGGGCATAGGGAAAGCCAGGGCAGAGAGGAAGTGGGAGGAAGGAAACAAAGGAAGCAAACAAGGAGGAGGTACGGGAGAGAGAGAGGGAATAGGGAAATAGGAGTATCACTGGGATGCAGGACAGCGGGGGTGGAGGGAGAAAGGGGTGTGAGGGAAAGGAGGAGGACAGCCAAGGGGGTAGAACAGCAAGTAGGAAGGGGAGGGGAGAGGAGCAAGATTAGAGGGCAAGTAGGAAGGTGGAAGACTGATGAGAGGAGAGTAGATGGAGGGGATCAGGTCCCACAGTCGAAGTTGCTGTTTGAGGCTAGGGCTGTACGGAGTTTAGATTTAAAAAGTACTAACTTTACTTCTTTTGTAATGCCTATGTCAAGCGCATTGAGCCATAGCAGCGCCCAGTACTCATAGGACTGTTGACCTTGCGTGGTTTGGTGGAAGGGGACACTTAAGGTTGAATTGTTTACCCCCCTGATGCATCTTGTGGTGTTAGTCTTGTTAAGGAGGCTTTGCAGTCCTGGAATGGTAAGTCCAAGGGTAGATTTCTTGGCGATAAGGCAAACTTGATACTGAATGCAGCAATCAAGGTTGAGCCACCCGGTCTGAGAGTATAGCTCACAGGTGTGGGTGAGGCGTGGTGTGCCGAGGACTGTACGACATGCTTTGTTAAGCACAGTTCTGATACGTTTTAGTGAGGATTGGGAGGCAGCCCCATAGACTTCTAGACCATAGTCGATCACTGAGAGCACTGAGCTGTTTAGTGCAATTTTTAGTGCTTCAGCAGTAAGACATTGACGATGTCTGTACAGTAGTCCCAGTTTTGCATTGCATGACTTTGCAGCTGAGTCAGTATGTTGGCTGAACTATCAGATATCTTGCCCCAAATACAAAATATAGTGTGCACAAAAGAAAAATGTGAATAAAATCACAACTAAAGCAGGATAGAAATATTGTATGTTGGGCAAGACTAGTGGATGGCAAAATAGTTGAGTATCTGAAACAGGCATTTAGATAAATGCTGCAGAATAGTGCCTAAGCAAAGTAAATAGCCACCCAAAACGGCAGAGAGACCTGTAGTATGGATACAATTATTCCAAAGGAATTTTGATTAAAAAAATGCATAGATAATTATCCCAAATAAGTAATGAGTGCAGAAGTTGGGGGAATAGTGGAAAATGAATAGTGATAAAGAGAAGCCAAAGAAGGAGGCATGAAGTGTTAAACATGCACTACTTCAGCTTTACCACTATAATACAAAAGTTACTAAACAAAAAGTTCATGGAACCTTGAGGATAGGTAACTATTCAGGGATTGCTCAAGATGAACCCATTACAAAAAGGGAGTAAATCGATTGTGATTGAGGCCTGAGGGACGGGTGGCATCTAAGAAGATTCACCTTGCTTCTTTTTGGAGAAGGGTGCATACCCTGTCTCCACCCCGTGGGAGCCTTGGTGTGTGTGTTCCAGACTCATGTGTTTGAAGCGGCCGGGATTTCTGTTGTGGAATTGTGCAAGTGGGCCCCAAGAGGGGTATCAGGAAAAACTGCATGGACAGAACGTAGATGTTTTTATCTCTTGTTCTACCCTATTTGCAGTTTTTATGTCCTCATATGTAGTCATCCTAAGATATATGTTAGCAGAACAGTACGACCACTTCACAGAAGGATACAGGAATATGTGTGTTCTATCCGTGCTGCTACTCCTGATACCTGAGTATTTAATTGTCCTCAGGGTTTCATGAACTTGTTTGTTTAGTAACTTTTGTATTATATTGGTTGTGCTGAAGTAGCAGTGTAGATGAAATACTTTAATTTTTGTTGGTTTTTTTTTTCAGAATCGATGAGAAATCTTTAAAGTGTTTTCTCTGCAGTGTCTCTTCTCACGAGTGTCTAATCTGCATTCTCAATTAAATTTTTCTCTGGAACTACTATGTCTTACATTCTGAGCTTCCTTTAGTTTCCATTATGGCTCTTTTTTTTGGGGGTTCTCTTTCTCTCTATTCTTTTTTTCCTCTTTTCCCCATTTTCCCTCCCCCGCACTCCATTGTTGTAGTTTATATTATTTGGGATAATTATCTGTGCACTTTTTGATGAATATTCCTTTGGAATAATTATATTCATGTTGCATGACTCTTTGTGCTTTGGATGGCTATTTACTTTGCCGAGGCACTATCCTGCAATATCTATCTATTAATACTCATCTGTTTTGCCGTCCACTAGCCTTGATCAGCATACAATATTTCTATCCTGCTTTAATTGGGATTTTATTCACATTTTTTTTAAGTTGTGTATTTAAATGTGGTTTGTGGGTGAGAACAGCCATGCTCCCTGATGAAGGGACTCGCCATTGTTCTGAAGTGCCGGAGTTTTGAGTGGCACTCTCATGTTGATACTACCGGCAATGAACCGTGAGTTTGTTTAGCAATCTTGCTATCACTTACGTCCTTCTAATTGAGTGCCGTCTTTGTGCTTTTTAGTTCTTCAGGAATGTAGCCACAGATTTCCATTTTGTACATGCTCCCTCCTATTGTTGCCCCCCCATTAAAGAGAATGTACACATCCTCTCCAGTTACTGCCCCCATAACTCCTCAAATCTCTAATTGGGTTGTACACGATATCGCTCATGTCCTAAATAATAGAAGTTTAAACAGGCACAGACACTACTCAGTGACCTTAACTAACTTCGAATACTACAGATTAGATACAAACAATGAAGAGAAATAAGTGTGTCTCAGCTGGCACTTGAACCCAGGCTGCCCGGAATACCGTTCCAACTGTACTACCAGCTGCGCCACCGAGGCAACTGGAAACTGAGCTGTCCCCGACCATATTACTCTTTCTCCAAATGCACAACCCGGTGGCTGCACAGATAATTTACATTTATACAATCACGTGGGTGCTGTGTGCTGGTAGCACAATCAGAACAGTATTCCGGGTGGCCTGGGTTCAAGTCCCAGCTAGGCACTTACTTCTTTCTCTCCATTGTTTATATGTGTTCCACAATATATGCACACCGTACCCATGTAATTGTACTCCAGATTAGATCCAGGGGAAGAGTACACAATGTGGGGAGGAGGTACTAACAACAACAACAAAAATGGAAAGAGACCTGGGGTAGTCGTATCAGACGACCTGAAGGTAGGCCGGCAATGTGAGAAGGCAGTAAGGAGGGCTGGGGGATACCAAGATGGATTGGGAGAGGCATCACCAATAGAAAACAGGAAGTTGTTATCCCTCTGTGCAGACAGTTGGTGAGACCCCATCTGGAGTACTGCATGCAGTTCTGGAGACCCCATCTCCGCAAGGACATAGACAGGATGGAGGCAGTCAAGGAGGGCAACTAAAATGGTGCAGGGTCTGCACCAGAAACCATACAAAAGAGATTAAAGAAGCTTAATATGTATACCCTCGAGGAAAGAAGGGAGAGGGGGGACATGATAGAAACTTTCAAGTACCTCAAGGGAATCAACCAAGTCCAAGAGGGTAGCATCTTTCAGAAAAAGAGATGTGCCAGCCTGTCGGCACAGCGGTTGGATTTCCGCTTGCAGCCCCGGGCGACCACATGTTTGGGAACAGACCCGGGGCACTGGAGGACCAGCTGGGGAGAGAAGGCTTGGGCGTCCGAGGACTGCTGATCTTCTGTTGGGGGGAAGGGCTGACCCGGCACTTGCTGACTCCTGGCAGAGGCCGGGGGTACAACAATGCGCTGGGTCCCACTAAAAAGGGCATGGTGAATGTCAGTGAAAACCTGACACTAGTGGCATGCCACGCCCCAAGGAGAAAACGGGAAATAGAGCTGTATGGCCGACTATATAACAGTCGCCGGCTCCCACTGCCACGGGACCCTGGACAGCCTAAAGACCACCTCAGCAGCACCTGGGACAATAAGGAGCGTGCTGGCCTCCCCCACCAGTGCCTTCCGTCTCGGAGGAGTGAGACCCATCTGGCGAAGGGTTACACGGGTTACCGGGGGCTGCGATGTGGGGTGGCGATATGGCTGTGTCAGGGGCAGGGTGGCAAGGAGGAGCATAAGCGGCCCAAAGGAGAGGCTAGCCAGGAGCAGGGAGATGTGCAAGAACAAGGGGCCACAATTTGAAGATAGACGGGGGATGACTCGAGCAACGTGAGGAAGTATTTTTTGACTGAGAGGGTGGTGGATGCATGGGACAGCCTTCCTGAGGAGGACGTGGGGTCAAAAACAATGGGGGAATTAAAGAATGCATGGGACAGACATAAGGCAATTATAATGTAGGGGTAGGAGGAAGTAGGCTGTTGGTTAACTAGGACCTGCAGCTTATCCAATAGGTAGGGAAATGGGCAGATTGGGTGGGCCAAGCGGTCCTTATCTGCCATCAAAGTCTATGTTTCTATCTATGTAATTATATTGGTAACAAAAAGACATATGGTTTGGGACAGGTATTTAAAAAAAAAAAAAAAAAAAACTATATACAGATGTGTACAGCGAGTACGTCTGCCAGCATACTTGCTTCTGCTTTAATTCAGCCCCTTTTTTACATGTAGCCCACATGCTTTCTCTTTTTTTGTATTGAAACAAACAGGGTAACATGACAAATATCTGAGCATATGTGACAGTAGAGCTTGAATGTTAGGTATACATTGGGCAGTTTATAGCATTAGAGTTTCAATATTTAAAATTGAAGATACCAAATACATATAGACATAACGCGCTTCTATACAACAGACTGGTTCCTGTCAGCTTTAGAATGTCTAGAAGCATGAGTTGGTCCTCCAGAACAGACGTGCTGTGTCTATTGTACAAAGGCAGAATCTGTAGCCATCATGTGCAGAACTGTTCATGGTTAGAAGCTGTTAAACATTCCATAGTGTACATTTCTAACAGTATGGACTGCCATTGGCCATGGGGGGGCCGGGGGTCCTCTTCCCTGCAAAGACAAGTGACAGCTTTTTTGGCAGCCAAAATATGTAAATAAACTAGGGCCTTACTTCACAGGCGATGACCTGGGGGAGGGATAGATAATAGAACCGTTGATGTTAACATTAGGTCTTCTGGAAAGGACAGTGTACCAAACTGCCCTGCTATATCACGCCCAAAGTCTTATAATAAAAGGCAAAACCAGAAGATGTGGGAATAGGTGGTCATAGTGTCTCCGCATAAACGCCAGCAACTCCCAAATGCAGGGGACAAGAATTCTGCCAAAACCACAGGAGTTTGAAGAACCTGTACCAGCACTTTCGTACAAAGTCTTTCCATACCATGGAGGAGGTAATTTTTAGTGCTGGAAGAGCCTGGCATATCCAGAGCTCAAAAGAAACCTCTTTTTCCATTTCCAGATTCCATTTTTCCAGGACAGTTTTGGTGGAATCCCCTATTAGGTGCTGTAGTACCCTATAAAAATTACCAATCAAGTGACCCCAGGAGGTGCCTCACATGGTTTCTGTAAGTAGCATAAGAAGCAGTGGGGCTGGGTCTAGGAATTTGGACCTCTCAGCTGTTTATGAAGTATATATGTCTGAATCTGTAAATACTGGAAGTGTCCCTGGCCTATTAAACCAAACTACTTTATGCAGGTGCTGAAAGGGAACCAATCCCTGTGTATCTAAAAACTGAAAGATATAGGTAAGACCTGGCCTTCCCCAATGAGAAAATGTTAAAGACAGTTTGAGAGAGAAGGAAATTCAATACCCGATGCCACCCATCTACAGTAATAAAAAATTGAGAGCAGTGGGAACTTCTATAGTTTGAACCGTACCGAAAGGGTGTTAGCTGTAGGTGTAGTAAAATCCACTAACTGTGGTCCGTGAAAAGGAGACCAAAAAAGGATGTGATCTATATCATGAAGATCATTAAGGACAAATTCTAGTTTCTTTCAAAGGAGGGTTGATATTTGGGTAGAGCCATATGTAGACTGTGTGAAGATGATAGGCCCTTGCATAACTAAGCAAGTTTGGAAGCATAACTCTTCCCTTTTGGATGGGGAGTTGCAGCAAGGGCAGGCAAATTCTCAGAGGTCCAGATAACTTTTAGGACTGGGAAGTATTTACTGCTAGCTGCTTTTACCTGGTAGTATTTTAATCTAAATGGTAGAAATGCCATGCATTGACCTGTCTCGGACCCCCATCTCTCAAAAAATGTCAGAGTTCCACTGGGTGTCTGCATCCGTGATCTTCCTTCTCTGATACCAGTGAGGAGTCTTGACTTACTTTTCCACTGCTATGCAGTGCGGTGATCCTATTTTTAACATTTTGTGCTGCAGCTGCTCTTCTAGCCATCCAGTGCACAACTCCGCAGTCTTCTGCATTTACGCAACTGATACCTGTGCTGTTTTCACACCCCACCTCTGTGGCTGACAGTCTGTTAATATGTGGATTCATGGCTGGTAGCACTGAATGCTGCTGCCAATTTTGTGCATATGTACCAACATACTGTAAATATATATGTACCAACATACTGTAAATATACAGAGTGGGAAAGAAATGCCTAAAATCAGAAAGTGGAGTACATCGTGCAAAACTGGTAGTAAAATACTCCCTTACTCCCCTTATTTGTTCCTCTGCAGCTGGCGGCCCCACCATATAAATCTTGACATTCATTTATTCCAGGAAGTAAAGTAGCAAGAAGAATGAAATGGGAGCATTTGTAAAAGGCACAGAATACAGGGAAGGATGTTAATTTGAACTGTCTCAATCCTAGAGAAAAACGACAAGGGCAGCTGGATTCAGTGAGAAAGGTCGTCCATCACTGTTATTGTTGGAAGTACCACTGGAGGTCAACAGTGAATTTTCTGACCTCCCACACAGCAACGGCACAATACCAACACCAAAAATGTGCCGCCCAAAAATGAAATGTTTTTTGCAGGGGGCTATGCCCCAGGCACCCCCCAACCTCCCAGATTTCTATATAATCAGCTCCAGGTTAGAGTTGTTCCGGGGAGGGGGCAGAACACCAGGAGAAAAGCATCACCCAAAAACAGACCATTACAGCGACTGTCGCTGTAATCGTCTGTTTTCGGCATTCGCTGTCGGGGTGTCGCACTGGAGGGGCAACCGGTTATTGTTAGGGGTTCTTAATTAAGAATTTCCAAATCACCCAAATTCTGCGGTATTTGGATTCCCAAATATTTAAATTTAGTGTGTCTCCATTTTAAGGAGAACCGCTGTCTTAAGTCTTAAGGATGGATGAAAATTCAAAGGTAACACTATTTTGCAGTTTCATGCCCAGCTCTCAGACTATGTTGTTCTACTGTATACAAATGCTTTTTGGTCATTTCGAATATAAAACAATTTCATTGGGCTCTGTTCGCAGAGGCTTACCGGAGGTTGAGCACCCACAATTGCATCCCCCTCCCCCTTACAGCACACATCATTTCTTCCCCAGCTGGATTTGTCCCTGTTTGACCTAGTTCCACACCACTCATGGTGCTACACAGACAACTGAGTCTGGAGATTTGCTGGAGCCAGATTTCACGGCATAGCCAAATCCAGGATAACTGACTTTGGGCATTGCACTGGGATGTGTGTATATGTTATACCAGCCTAACACCAGCCATAACGTAAACACTTCCTGACACCATCACATCCTGCGGGGCAGTAAGGGAGCCCCAACCCACTACCTGATCATTAGCAACCAGCTCCTTTAGGGAGGCTTGGGAGGGTGCAGCTAGCATCACTGTATTTTGGTTGGCTTTTGGAAACATTTGTCATATCCGATGATGCTGGGGCAGAGGGAGAGACCCAGGTAAGTGCTGCGAGCCTGATTCTCACTCATGAGTCTGTAGAGTCTAGGGATTGGTGTGGCGATAGTGTGCTTCAGCTCTGAAGGGAGAGGTCAGCATGCCCTGACGCACCAGTAGCTCCTGAGGCTGTTCTGGGGGCAGACCTGGACACACGGTGTCATGCCCCTCCTGTCTGCAGGTCGGATGTGGCGAGGGCAGACTGTTTAGTGGGTGTTGGGTGTGTTTAAAGAGTAAGAAAATCAAGGAGGATGGGCACAAGCTGACACTTGCCTGGCTCTACAGACCTGCCTAGCATCTTTGGAGGCCCCTGCATAGTCTACGTCCTGGAGTAACTGAGGAGGACAGAGCCCCAAATATGTGTATGGGGCTGCAAAAGTGCTTGACAGAAGGCAGTAAACCACAGTATGGTAGGCAATGGCAAAGCTAACAGTATCTGTAGAACAAGATAGGGCCCAGGAGTCATGGCACAAAGTAAGCGGTGTCCTCCAGGAATTATTGAAAATGTTTTTAATATTACTATAATTAAATATTGTGAGTAAAACAAATCCATATAACCCAAGACGTACCTGGAAACAAGCAGTCACAACTTAGTGTGCCCTCCTCAGTCAAAAATTAGAAATAAAATAAATTATTTTGGAAACTGTACTGCCGTCTATGAGGCTATAATCAACCAGTCAACAGATTGCCATATCCCCAAATCCTCTGTACACACAGAGCAGGCCATGGTGACTACGCATCCCAGCTTTGCCCCTCAGCCCATGCAAGGAAGCTGCCAAAGTCTGGATGCTTTCCTACGAACCATACTTGTGAGAGACATGAGGGTGTGGAGCAGGGCAAAGTACATGTGTGCCTGCTGGTTTGGTAGATACAACCCAAAGAATACATAGTTGTCATGGAAGGTCACAGAATCAGCTGATACATTTTCTGTTTTTCATTAACCCTAATTTTGGAGAAAAAGGATTGTAAGGGGGGGATTTGTCAAACAGTCATTATTTTCTGTATATTGAAAGACAAGCTGTAATACATGCATTTTTGCAGTACTGTACTTTTAAATTCTTTTTCCTGTTTTTGAATAGCATTGCATAATCTTTCTGTTCTTTTCTCCATTGTCCCCAGGTTTTTAAAACAGGAGTCACCAGAAGAGTGGACAGTCCCCCACCTGGCTGAAGGGTTTAACGTGAGCCCTGATGTTATCCGGAGGATTTTAAAGAGCAAGTTTGTACCCTCGATAGAGCGGCGAGTGAAACAGGATTCCAGGCTGAAGGCTGCTGCAGCAGCAGCAGACAAGGCTCCAAAACAGGTCACTGCTGGAAATACACATGTGATGCAACTACCAGCAGGAGCATTGGCTCTCTCAGACAGCCAGCCTGCAGTTATTACCACTGGGACACGCAGTGAACTCTCTAAAACAGGCCTGCAAAAGGAGAAGCGGACAAATCGGAAGCTACCGGCTCTGGCCTCTGCAGCAGGGCAGGGAGCAGTTGCAGGCCAGGCATTCAACATTGGAGCAGATTCTCTGCCACTTGAGACTGGAGGTAACCCAGGGCACCCGCAGATCCAAAAGGGAAATGATCTGCCAGACCAACTCTCTGGTGATTGCTTAGAGCCGGAGGAAGCAGAAGAGCATGATGGAGAAGTCCAAAGTGAGGAGGAGTGGGATGGGGAAATCCTAGGTGAAGAAGAACTGGAGAGACTTGCTGAAAGTGGAATGGAAAGCAAAATGAAAGTTGTTCAGAGGGGGAATGAATTCCATGACAGTAACTGAACCTTTCTGTACAGAGTCTGAATACAGTTACAAGGGATTTTGAGTGTGCATATTGGGGGATGGGCCTCTAATTGTAGACTCATTTCATCAATAAAAGTGCTGTCACTGCATACAGAGATATGCATGTCAGAAGGGAATTTGGGCAGTAGCCATCTTTATTTAGGAGGAACACCTGTTTTTGAAGCAGGTCCTGAGGACCGCAAGGGCAACAAAGTTGTATTTAACGGTTGCAGTATAAGTGACACTACACATAGAAAACCGTTAAAGGGAGTGTGCACCATGCAGGAGCACTTTAGAAATATCTGACCCTTACCACATATTCTAGTCCTAGAGGAGCAAAGGCTGGTGCAACTGGTATCCCTAAATACTTTTTTCTTAGTTTTTATAACCCCTCCCATACTCCAAGCACTCCGTCATCTTGCTTTACTGATGATGTACATTTCAAAATATTGTCCCTATTGATGATGGCCATGTCTCAACACCTGGTGAGAACATGAACTTAAAGCTAGCAGATCCCATGGGTGATAGTGCACAATGCACACCTATTAGAGATTTGTTCCCCGACATCATTAACACACATACCAGAGTAAATGGTCCTGTGTGACAGGGTCTGCTGGTAGTGTCACTGTAATTCTGCAGTACTTTCATGAGCTTGAAGAACTACTGTTTTAGAAGCACCACTATGCGCACTCCACCCATCACTCCTGAGTGTGGTCCACAGTGAGGGTACCTGTTCCTAGTACATAGGCAGCCTGGGATCCCATACAATTAATGTTAATGGAAATATAAACACTGTATAACGCTTGCCTGTCCTGGTAAAGGACACCTAGACAAACAGGTAGATTGGTGTCTAATACAAAAAGGAGCATGGGATAAGCACATTTTTCTGTTTTAAACATTACTATGAGCATGTGCATCTGTGCTCATGACTGACTCATGGTTGGTTGTGATGAAGGCCCTCTCATCATAAGATATGTGTCTCTTTCTGCTTCAGTGGTGAAAGATGCGAGAACAACTGCTCCCTACTTGAACAGGTACCAGGTCAATGTGCTGTGTCAAGAACAGCGCAGGCCAAATGTTGCAGGCATAAGAGTGCTGACAGTAATAGGGACTGCTGCAGAACGGCGAATGCCACACAAGAGTGCATGGTTGAAAACCGCTAGTTGCCCAGACCACTACTGAGCAAAACTGTGAATGTCTTAAAACCACAACTGGGCAAAACCATGCATTGAAGGAGTGAACCGTGCCAGCTAAGTGATGTGCAGTGGTTGCTATCTTTTAAGTGCCCTCCTGTGCAAAACTGGAGAGACTGCAGGCTGTGGTAGTGAGCCGTGCTGCACCCATTGTGCAGAGGGGTAGTGGAACAGGTAGAAGGCCAGAGGTAGGCAGGTAGCTAGAGGTGCAGGTTCAAGACTCACGGCAGATGTCCACGAATGGCAGCATTCAGCATTACAGTGCAGCCAGCAGCAGCTGCTGAACATGTGAACCCACCGCTGCCCGTCGGAATGGCAGTGGTTGTCATCAGCCCCATTCACCCACTGCCTACCTCCCAGTGCCAGTCGCTGTGGCACACCAGCATGACAGTAGTGACAGTGTAGCGGCCACCACATATTTTTATTCATGCCTGCATGTGTGCGGCGATGCCGGCAATCTCCACTTTCGCCCCACCATATGAGATGGAGCATCACATTGTGGGACACAGTGTGTGGAAGACACCACCACTGACGGGTACCGCCATCCACGGGCACCGGTGGCATCTCTCCAGCCGGAGGGAGTGGGGAAGGGATCGAGATTACTCGGGGACCTTGGTGATACCACGCAGGTGGATACCAGGTAACACCATGGTGCTGCACTGGAGGAACCCAGCAGTGATGCCAGCAACAGCCATGTGCGGCAAATGCAGGAAACAGTGCAATGGAGTAGGGCAAGTGATGTATGACAACACTGGAATGCAGACACATACCTGTAGGCACCAGTAGTCCCTTGCCCGAGTGCTGCACCCCTGGATCATATACTGTTGTGCTGGCTGCCCATGTAACAATCTCCAACCCTGTCACGAGCGCTGCGTGGCAGCAATGGTGTGGAGCAGGTAGAGTGTGAAGGCCCATGCCCAGTTGTTGGCCAATCAGCAGTGACATAACACAGGACTGTCCGCGACAACGTGTGCCCTGTGCAACTTGCAATTCCCTGAAGTTGTACTGGCCACAGATCTACAGTCCCGACACCCCCACATGCATGTTCACAACAGCGGGAGCATTGCTGAGGGGATTAGGGCAGGGACAGGCAGGTGCAAATCAGCATCAGCTGAACAGTATTTCACATGGCCTGCTGATGCTGAGGGATCACCATGACAGCTGCTCCTCGTCTAGCATTGCCAGCCCAAGCAGGCACTCTCGTTAGCACCCCCAGTGGTCTGCCTGTGCCGGGGGGGGGGGAATCACACAGGCAGGGATGGAGCAAGTGTGTGCTCTACCAACTAGGAAGTCACTACAAATGGGTGCAGCCCTGCTAGTTCCAGTGTCCCATCAGGAGTCACTGGAGGTGGATTGCCAGATGACAGGATGCCTTTGCAGTACGTCAGAAGCCAGAAGGGTGCATTCCTGCTGCTGCACACTAGGTTCCTCTATAGGAAGGAGCTGGCTCTGCATGAGAAGCAGTACTGGAAGTGCGTGGACTATAACTGCTCACGCTGCCCAGCCCGTGTCCGCACTGTTGCTAAGGAGGTTGTCCATAAAAAGGGGTGCACACAACCATGTTGCAGATGCCACTGACGTGACTGCCCAGGGCGCGATTGCCATGGTGAAGGACCGTGCCTGTACCACCTCCAAGACCTGTTATGAGGTGGTGACCGCCTGCACCAGGGGTGTTCACACATCTGTGAGTGGGAGGTTGTCTGCTCTACCACTACTGAAGCGGACTGTAGCCAGGGCCAGGACAGCGGCATGACGCCCACTACCCGTGCCCAAGTCACTGATGGAGTTGGCCATCCCACAGGAATACACCACCACAGAGGAAAGGGAACTGTTCCTGCAATATGACAGTGGCCCAGGGGAGAGCAGGTGCATGCTGTTTGCCCCAAGACCAACACTAGTGCAGCTGGAGGAGGTGTGCCAACCTGTTTGCCGATGGAACATTTAGGGTCACGTCCCCACTCTTTGCTCAGCTGTACATGGCATGTTGGACAACATTGTTTTCCCCACTGTATACATTCTGATGAGTGGGCGGATCTGTGCCACATACACCAGTGCCCCAGCCGGGACCCATGATGCCAACTCATGGACTTTGAGCAAGGTGCGATGAAGGCCTTCACCACTGTCATCAACTCTAAAAGCATAGCACACAAGACCCCAAATAATTGAGACACATCAGTCTCTAAAAAAATTTAATTTATTTACATACCTTCCCAGGATGCCAACTGCTTGGGTGCCTGTTCCACTTCGCCCAGGCCATGTGGAGGAAGGTGCAGCAGTTAGAGGGCCTTGCAGTGTTGTATACCACGGATCCTGAGATCTTACTTTGAGAGGGCTCTTGCAGTAGGTAATTACATATAGGACTGATGCTGGCCGGCGTCAGGACTCAACGGATAAATTTCTAGCTAGCAGTCTCTGGCGGGGGACCGCCCCCACGTCAGGTGACCGATCTCATGCAGTGTCAGTATAAAGGGGTGATGCCCCATGCCCGCTTTCCAGTTCTTGCCCGCTGTTGGCTCATGTCAGCGCCTTGCGGTAAAGTTCAACGCTCTTCAGCTCTGTCGGTAGTTTTTACAGTCTTTTTTTTGATTCTTCGATTAAATCATCAGGCATTCGTCAGTGTATGTCGTCCCCTACACCTTCCGAGCACAAAAATAAGTGCAACTCGTGCAGTGCCCAACTCCCGCAGTAGGACAGCCGTCCCCAGTGCCTCTTCTGTCTAGGCCCGGATCATCGGGTGGAGAAGTGCCAGCACTGCCTTAAATTCAACGCCGCTACCCGCAGACGGAGACAGCAGTCCCTGGAGGCCCACATACTAAAGAAGAAAATGTCTTACATGGAGAAGGAGTTAAACAAGCTCCGGCAGGCGTCCACTTCCCCCGAAGGCCATCGTAGGAAGAAAGACAAGGAGAAGCACGGGGATAAGGGCTCCTCATCCACTGCATCTTCTTCGGGAGTCGCCGTGCTACAGGTAACGTCCCATCTGGGGGACCACTCCGCGATGGCCGCTTTGGAGGCTTCCAAGGTGGCGGCGGCCCGCCTGTCTGGCTCAGGCCCTTCGGGCGCCTCTGGGCTATTGGAGGCCTCCACTCCCAGTAAAGCCACCACCGTGTGGCCTACTGGTTCGAGCGGCTCTGGTAAGCCTGACATCAGCTCCTCTGACGCCCGCAGGGAGACAGTCGATAAGTCGCCCGACCCTTCGGGGTGGTGCATGGCTCCTCTTCCACCTGACCAGGCCGCTCCTCCTGCGCGACCTGCCTCGGGCGATGGGCCCGATAAGTCTGATGTCGGCTCCTCCGGCATCCGCCCGGACTCCACTAAGTCGGACGTCGGCCTGCCTGACACCCACACGGCAGCTGAGCCAATGCCGGACCATCTCACGTCCGCCGTTCCTGGCTCCCCGCAGCCTTCGCTGCCCTCTGGGGACCCTGGGTCTCTCAGCCTGACCCCAGGGGAATTTTCTCCTCCATCCCTGGGAGATGCCGGGGTTTCTGCTGCGCCTCCGTCAGGCCGTCCACCAGCTGGGCCAGCTGACCTGGCGGCCGGTTCCCACGGTCTTGCCGGCGCTGGGCAACATCCGCTCCGGATGCCGCTCCAACGCCGGGCCTTCTGCTCCAGGCCTGCCTGTGGGCCCTCCAGCCAGACCGTCTCCAGCAGACCCCCCGGTTCCCGGGTGTCCGTCCCCGTCGTATCAGACACCGTCTTACCCGGCTCCGCAGTATCCAACACCCCAGTACCCGACGCCGCAGTACCCAGTGCATCAATACCAGACGCCGGGTTTCCCCGCCGTCGGGTTATGATGCGCACTTTACAGGTACAATCAAAACCTGTATCCCCCTTCTCTGCCGCCCCCTCAGCCGCCGGTGGACTTGAAGGAGACTCTGGCCTCCTGGTGGGCTGAGGCCAAGGCTCGGCTCATCAGAGACGTGGAGTCATCGTCTCATGATGGTGCGATTCCATCTCCCGTACATCCGCAACGACAGACTCTCTCCCCACCTCCAGACACCAGGGGCGAGCCGTCTGGTTCCAGGGTGGGGCAGGATACGCTTCCCCGAGGACCTTCCAAGGGGTCCATCCCTTCCCCACGCCAGGAGAAGTCTTCCACTTCATCTTCTTCCTCCTTGGACAACTCCGACGGTTGCTGCGAGCTGGACGAAGAGCCACGCTCTGTATAAGCCCAGGCCTAGGACTCCTCTGAAGTCTCCTCCAGAGGATCCTTCCTTTACGGAGTTGCTGCGCAAAATCCAGGAGGTTCACAAGTGGCATTCCTTGGAGTCGGATCCACAGTGTAAGGAACTCACTGAGTATCTGGACCTGCCCGAGACAGCTCTTACCTTGGTGCCACCCTGGATTGAGCCTCATGCCAGTCTTGTTTCCACTATTTGGAAGCAACGGTCTGCTTTAGCCCCGCTTCCTCGGAAGTCGAACAGGCTATATCAGGCTTCCGAGGGTGTTGACTTTCTAGATTCTCACCCACGAGCTGATTCAATCGTGATTAGCACCGCTCATGGCCGGACAGCTAACCCGAAACATCTGAGTTTGTCTCTACCTGACAGAGAATCCTGTCTTCTGGACCAGTATGGGAAGAAGATCCTTGCTTCTTCCACTCTGGGAATTAGGACCCTAAATTATGTTGGTCACCTGGGGGATTACCAGAAGGTGATTCTTAATGAGGTGGAATCCAAATTGGACTCCCTTCCTGACTCTCAAGTCAAACAGAAAGTGGCTGACCTCGTCCACTCTGCACGTTCATGCCTGGCTCTGGGTGTCAGGATTGGTCCCGGAAGTGCAGTCTGCTATCCAGGACGCGCCCTTCCGGGGTTCGGTGCTGTTCGGTGGTGATGTCAAGGACATCATCACCAGACTGCAGGAGAAGGGGGCTGCACTTAAGTCTGTGGACTCCATGTACCACCCCCATCAAACACAGTGCTGTCCCTTTTGCAGGCGGAATCGGCAAAAGGTGAAACCCCAGGGAAAGTGGGCCAATAAACGCTGGGCCCCTCCGGCCGCCAAGCCGCCTCCACCCAAAAAAAGCAGTGGGTGCTTCAGCCGCGATGCTGCTCCACACCACCTGACACCTTTCCACTCCCACAGCCTCTGGGCCTTCCAGAGGAACCGGTAGGAGGGAGGTTTTCCCCTCCACCTCCCGGGTTGGGAGAGGATAACTTAAGATTCCTGGGTGCTCCAGCTGATCACAGAAGGACACTCAATAGAGTTTCTTCAGAAACCCCCTCGACACCCTCCCAAGGTCGTCGTACTCTCGAACATCATCTTCTGGTCCAGGAAGAGATTTCAGCACTTTTGCTGAAGGAGGCGATAAAACCCATCCCCATTCCTCTTCAGGGAACGGGGTACAATTCCCATTTTTTCCTGGTCCCGAAGAAAACCGGGGATGTGAGGCCGATTCTCGACCTCAGCTCCCTGAACTTGTTCGTGGAGTACAAGAGGTTCAGGATACTCTCGCTGCAGAGCCTCCTGCCCCTTCTCCGGCCGGGACAGTGGCTGTGTGCTTTGGATATAGAAACAGAGACTTTGACGGCAGATAAAGACCACTTGGCCCACCCAGTCTGCCCATTTCCCTACCTATTGGATAAGCTGCAGATTCTAGTTAACCAACAGTCTACTTCCTGCAACCCCCCACTACAATTGCCTTATGTCTGTCCCATGCATGTTTGAATTCCCCCACTGTTTTAGACCCAACAACCTCCCCAGGAAGGTGGTTCCATGCATCCACCACTCTCTCCATGAAAAAAAAATTCCACATTACCCTGAGCCATCCCCCATGTTTAAATTGTGCCCCTTGTTCTACACATCTCTTTTTCTGAAAGATGCTACCCTCCTGGACTTTGTTGATTCCCTTGAAGTACTTGAAAGTTTCTATCATGTCCCCACTGTCCCTCCTTTCATCAAGGGTATACATATTAAACTCTCTGTCTCTCTTCATATGGTTTCTGATGCAGACCATGCACTGTTTTAGTTGTCCTCCTCTGGACTGCTTCCATCCTGTCGATGTCCTTTCATAGATGGGGTCTCTAAAACTGCACACGGTATTCCAGATGGGGTCTCACCAACTGTCTGTACAGAGGGATAACCACTTCCCTTTTTCTACTTGTGATGCCCCTTCCTATGCATCCCAGTATCCGCCTGGCTCTCCTTACTGACTTCTCACATTGCTTACCCACCTTTAGGTCATCTGATATGACTACCCCCAAGTCCCTTTCCATTTTTGTTGTTAGTACCTCCCCTGCTATTGTGTACTCTTCTCCTGGGTTTTGTTTCCAGGTGCATTACTTCTTGCTTCTTTGCATTAAATCTAAGTTGCCATATGTCTGACCATTCCTCCAATCTTGCCAAGTCCCTTCTCATCCTTTCTAACCCCCCTTGTGTATCAACTCTGTTACAGATATTTGTGTCATCTGCAAAGAGGCATACCTTTCCCTCCAGACCCTCTGCAGTGTCACCTATAAAGATGTTAAAGAGGACTGGACCCAGTACTGAGCCCTGAGGTACTCCACTAGTAACCCCTCTTTCTTCAGAATATGTTCCATTTACTGTTACCTTCTGTGTCCTGTTGTGCAGCCAGTTTGCTACCCAGGCTACCACTGTGGAGCCCACTCCCAGGCTGGCTAACTTGATTATTAATCTTTTGTGCGGGACTGTGTCAAATGCCTTGCTAAAGTCTAGGTAGGCCATATCCACAGCCCCTCCCTGGTCTATTACTTTGGTCACCCAGTCAAAGAAATCAATTAGATTCGTCTGACATGCCTACCTGCATGTCCCTATCCTTCCTACCGCAGATACCCAAGTTTTGCATTCCAGGGGGGCCACGACCAGTTCAGGGCCCTCCCATTTGGTCTTTCCTCAGCGTCTTGGGTGTTCACCAAATGCCTTTTGGTGGTAGCGGCCTACCTGCGTACCCAGGGGGTGCAGGTTTTCCCGTACCTGGATGATTGCCTCCTGGTGGCCCCATCCAGGGAGGAACTCCTGCGCTTCTTTTCCCTTTCCCAGCTGGTCTTTGCCTGCTTGGGTATTACCATCAATCAGGCTAAGTCCCATCTGATCCTGTCCCAGAGGCTCCAGTTTATCGGGGCGATTCTGGACATGACCTCTGGCATGGCCTTCCTGCCATCGGACAGGACGGCCACTGTCTAGGCCCAGGTCAGCCTGTTGTCCAGCCGCAGGCGGGTCAGCGCCAGGTCAGTCCTTCGCCTCCTCAGGCTAATGGCGGCTGCGATTCACAGTCCCTCGCGCTTGGCTTCACATGAAAATCTCTCAATGGATGCTTTGGTCTCAATGGGATCAGCTGGTGGACGACCTAGATCAACTTGTCCTGGTCTCCACTCCCATGGCTCGGGACTTGCAGTGGTGGATGGTTCAGGAGAACCTCTGCTAGGGAGTTCCCTTCGGTCTGCCTCCCCCCTCACAAACATTGACTAAGGCCGCCTCCAGCGAGGGTTGGGGAGCCCATCTCGGTCCTCACAGGACCCAGGGCTTCTGGTCCAAGCTTGAGAAGTCTCTTCACATCAGTGTGCTCGAACTAAGGGCAGTACTATATGCTCTTCAGGCTCTGCATCTGTACCTGTCTCCCGGTCACCTTGCTGTACAGACGGACAATATATGCGTGGTCTGGTACATCAACAAACAGGGAGGAACTTGTTCCTACCCCCTTTGCAGAGAGGCGATGTGAGTCTAGGATTGTGCAGTGCAGCACAACCTTCACCTCATGTCCCGGGGATCGAGAACACGCTGGCAGACAGGCTCAGCTGGTCATCTGCTCTAGCTCACGAATGGGAACTGGATCAGGGGGTCGTAGACGACATCTTCCTGCGCTGGGGAACTCCATAGGTAGACCTGTTTGCTTCCCCTCAAAACACAAAACGTCCCGTCTTCTACTCGCTCGCTCCAGGGCACGGCATTTTTTGGGGAGATGCTCTGTTTTTACACTGGAAGGGCAGATTCGTCTATGCCTTCCCCCCGATTCCACTGATTATGAGGGTCTTGCAGAAACTCTGATCAGAAGGAGCTCGAATAATTCTGATTGCTCCTTTCTGGCCCAGGCAAGTTTGGTTCTCTTTTCTGCAACAGTACTCAGAGGAACTTCCTCTGTCATTGTTTTTGCTGACCCAGGATCAGGGGACCGTGTTCCATCCAGGCCTCAAGTCCCTTCAGTTGCACGTGTAGCTCAAGCCCAATTCAGGCCCCGAGTAGCTGAGATTCTGGTGGAGGCCAGGAAACCCTCAACCAGATCTACGTATGCCATGAAATGGAAGCGGTTCTCTATTTGGGCTGCCTCCAATGATGTCGAGCCCTTCTCGTGCTCTGTCAGCCGATTTCTGAATTACTTGCGACACCTCTTCGATCTGGGTCTCAGCCATTCATCCTTAAAGGTTCACATGGCGGCCATTTCAGCTTATCATGTCCCCTTTGCAGACAGAAAGTTTGCTCAGCTGGAGGTCACTAAGACCTTTTTGAGAGGGGTCCTTCACTTACGACCCCCTATCTGGGTTCCTGCCCCTCCTTGGGATCTGAATTTCATTTTAGAGAAGCTTACTCTGCCTCCTTTCGAGCTGGCAGCCTCAGCGGACCTAAAGTTCCTTTCTTGGAAGACTCTCTTCCTAGTAGCCATTACTTCTGCTTGACGGATTTCCGAGCTCCAGGCCCTGATGTGTAAAATCCCATATTTGATTTTTCACAAGGAACGTGTGGCTCTGCGTACCAACCCTAAGTTTCTCACTAAGGTGGTAGTGGAATAGACGCTGAATCAATCCATAGATTTACCTGCCTTGTTTACGCAGCACTCCAATCATGGAGAGCACCTCCTGCATACTTTGAATGTTCACTGAATTCTGAGATACTACACCAACAGGATGAAGGATCTCAGAAAGACTGATCAACTCTTCGTCTCTTTTGCTCATAAAAGAGAAGGAAATGCAGTTTCTAAGCAATGCCTATCGAAATGGTTGGCTCATTTTATCACTTTCTGTTATGACAAGTACAAGAAGACCCTGCTGGGTCAAGTTAGAGGCCACTCCACTAGAGGGGTCGCTGCCTCTGCGGCTTGTTTCAAGAATGTGTCAGCGGCTGACATTTGTGCAGCTGTCACTTGGATTTCTGTCCATACTTTTACGAAACATTACAGTTCGGACATTGCCTCACGCCGTAGAGTAGGCTTCAGGCTAGCTGTTTTGGAAGGCCTTCTTTCCTAAGGCCTTCACAGCCAGAGGGTCTACTTCTGAGTAGCTTTCCTCCTCCTATTTGCTTCTCCTTGTTCCAGACTGCTTTGGACTCAGTCCTATATGTAATTACCTACTACAAGAGCCCTCTCGAAGTAAGATAGTACAGTTACGTAAGAACTTACCATAACAGTAGATCTTTGAGAGAGGCTCTTGCAGTAGGTAATACCTTCCAACCCTCCATCCCCCTAAGCTTTTTCAGCTCCTTTTCCAGGAGGGGAAATATCTGCTTCTCTCTCGTATTGCCTTTTGGCCTTTGGCGGGAAAGAACTGGAAGGCAGGCGTGGGGGACCACCCCTTTATACTGACGCCGCATGACGTCGGTCACCTGACATGGGGGTGGTCCCCCGCCAGAGACTGCTAGCTAGAAATTTTTCCGTTGGGTCCTGATGCCTGCCGGCATTAGTCCTATATGTAGTTACCTACTGCGAGAGCCTCTCTCGAAGATCTATTGTTACGGTAAGTTCTTACGTAACTGTACTTTCGCCCTGCATGTGAGACTGCTGGTGGCACTGACATTTGTGCCCACATATAAGGTTGTGGTGGCCTTAGAGGAGGTGTGGGCCATGGACTATTACAAGGACCATGGGATCGACAGCCTGGTGGCACTGAGGGTTGAGGCACTAGACGCCACACCGGCAACCCAGGTTCAGGAACAGACTCTGGTCATTAGGGGATCGGCCAGGGGAAGTAAGGATTGAACGTCCAGATCACTGCTCTCTCTTCACAGGGAGGGGGGTTTGTGCTGCGTGCATCAGCACAACAAGAGGGATTCAGCCCATGCCCAGGATGCTAGGCTGCCTCCGTGGAGGTGGAGACAGCTGCTGTGCCCATTGTATGGGTGCGGTAGAAAACTGGAGGAAAAATACCAGGACCTGTGATGACCCCAATGGGCCAGAGGACATACCCCTCCGAGGGGAGGGGGGGGAGTCATAGTCCCTGCCAGGTCCGCGGAGATGGCAAAAATAATGTGATTTAAACAAACAAAAAAAAGGACAATAGGAACATGCTAATCCCCCTCCTTGATTACTTTGAGGA
Source organism: Neoceratodus forsteri (assembly GCA_016271365.2). NCBI lineage: Eukaryota > Metazoa > Chordata > Ceratodontiformes > Ceratodontidae > Neoceratodus > Neoceratodus forsteri. Next base: position 550,555,311 of record CM028129.1, read on the forward strand.
CAGGTGGATTGGCAGGCCTGTCTGTCAGCCCGGTAGGCAGCGTCCATTGTTCCCTGTGCATTACTGGAGTACCTGAGGCCGCGAGGGATGGCATATCGTATACAAGCAATGCTGTTGAGGCATGGCACCACAGCTTTTCTACAAGGATTGGTGCATCTCGCCCCAGCATCTGGAGATTTATCAGTGCCCTGACTGCAGAGCAGCACCTTATGGACATAAAGCTGGCGATGCACGCTGTTGACACCACTGTGCAGTGTGTCTAGTGCAAATACAAGGATGCTCGCTGACACATCTCTGTCATTTTGGCCACTGATGATTCACGTATGACATCCAAGTACCTGAGGGGCATTGCATTCAGTCTCAGCTTCCAGGTCTAAATGGACTTATTGCGGGGGGAGGGGTGCTGTGCTGTATGCCACTTCACCCTGTGTGTGCCACCTGTGTGTTAGTAAAATTCACTTCTTTCACTACACTGCCCGTCTCCAGCTTCTCTGTTCTCAGTGCCTCTCAGTTGCCTGGGTTGTGCTTTTCTGGACCCACAGCATTCTGTGTGTTAGCTGTTTTGCCTGCGCTGTTATTGTAAGAGCTGTTTTTGTTTTTGACCCTATGCCCTTGAACAGACATGATTTATAGCAGTTCTTGGCAGAGATCAGCATGACAGGTAGTATCTCACATAAATAGATTGACGTGACTTTGCAAATGGATTTTCACCTGCACACTTGTTTTAAGTCTATATTTTTGAACACCCTGTCCCCTGGTATTGTCCCCAAGGACTGCGAGAGGAAATACTCTGAAAGTGTGCAAAGTAGGAACATAGGAAAAGTTAGTCAAAAGATGTATTGTGTTTTGTCTTTTGTATCGTATGTTTCCCTGGGAACTTCTAGGACCTCATTGTAAATGGGCAATGGCTCAGTTGAGATTATACTAATTCATATAATTTGTATGAATAAAATATTTTACTATTACTACTACATCTGTAGGCCCATTGTATTAGTCTCCTACCATCTAGGTGGATGCAGCATCAAATATGAAAAATACCTTACGCCATTCCTTTTTTTTTTTTTCTTTTTTTAATTTTTGTTTAAGCCCCTTACTCTCTGCCGCCTCTCGAGCCCTCAGGCCATGCAAGCAAACCGCCCCCTCCACCATCGTGGTCCCCTACCTCCGTGCGACTGGTTTGCCTCCAGGAGGAGTCTGGAGGGAGACGTGCTTCCCAAACTTGGAGCATATTTCATCAGTAGGTGCCATATGATTCAGAGGCCCTGGAAGCTTCCACGGACTGTCATCGTGGAGGCACTGGGGCAGTTTTTCTTTGTTTCTCCTTCTGTCCCCTGGGACGTTGCGTGAAAGGATGCCAATGCGTGCACCATGTGTGCAGCTTCTCTTCTCCCCGCAATTCTGTCTCCAGTTGCACTGCCACCTGTTGTCACCCATGTGGCAGTATTGCAGCAGAGAATGGATACCTCCCTCCTTCCCTGGAGGAAGATGGTGCCAATCCTCCTCCCCCTGGCTGTCCAACAACCTGAGCCCATTCCTGAACCTAGGTCGCTGGCGTTACGAGCGGTAGTGCTCCCTCTGCGCCGCTGGGCTGGCTTGGAGCCATTCTTATAGAACTGATTTTAATCTGCCGCCTGTATTTTGTGTGATGGCTTCCTTTCAAGTACCAGTTCACATTCCATTGTTCTGTCTTTACTGGCGTTTTAGTGAATCCAGTCGATGTTTCTGATTTACACACAGGTCGTAAGGAGCATTTTAGGATTGTATGATGTAGTTTATTTGCTTCCTAAGTACCTAAAGTGTGGGCACAGTGAATCTATGTTCTGCTGTAGAATTCTGTGGTAGAGACATTATCTAAATCATACAGTTCTAAAATGACACCATCTGTGTGATTCAAAAACTCCTATTGAGATAAATAATTATTAATCATAATACCAAATTTATTGATTATTGGAAACGTTAAGTGTAGGCCTTGTTTCATAAAAAAAAATGTTTTTATCTTTATTCGAGAGTTTCATCAGATGAGCATACTAAGTTGCAACCATCTAGTTCCCTGAAGCATCGTAGAGGAAGAGGACAAAGGAGAATGCAAATAACTTGGTACATAAAGATTCAAAGTTAAAATAACCAGATCAGATGAACGCAAAGTAGATAACGCAGAGTAACACAACAGGAGGCAAGTGCACAGGAGAAAAGTTGTGTTGTGAAACCCTGTAAAAATATTGTATACTTCAAAATTTATAAAATTATGTATGTGCAGCAGAGACTATAAAAAGCAAACCATGATAAAACTGTTTAACTTATTTATTTATGTGAATTTTAATGACCAGGTAGGCCCACTGAGACATGACGGTCCCATTTTCAGGGGCGACCCGGAATTTAGTTAAGTACATTAAGTGAGAAATAAAAATACACAGCATTTACAGAGTAGAAAATGTAAGAGAAATAATTATACATACAAGGTACAACAGAAAAGTTACAGTCAGGAGCATCATGAAATATACATTCTGAGACAAGTATCAGGATTGCAGATTATAGCAACACATTTTGCATGAGTAGGTAAGCTGGAGAAAGTCTAGGGTCCATCCGGAGGATGGTGAGCATTCAAGCCCAACCCGGAGGTATAAATCAGCTAAGGAAGCAACTGGTCGTTGGTTGCACTTGCAGGGGGTCACCACATGGGAGAAGGCTTTGAGCCTCTTTTTAAACTTTGTGAGAGTGGGCAAATAAGAATCTCATGGTGTAGCCAGTTCCGTAGAGAGGAGGCATTGAAGGAGAAGGATCTCGTGCCCGGGTGGGGGGGATTTCTAGCAGTGGGCTAACAGTGGATCTCAGAAACCTTGTATGTTGACATCTTGAGAAGACTTAACCAAGGATAAACTTAATTTAGAATTCAAACAGAAGTCAAAAGATGTAAGTGCTGCAAATAAAAATCATGGAGGAAGAAAGCCTTTAATAGAAGAACCACAATAAAGGGTGGTGGTGGTAGGAAATCAGCCCAAAATGGTGGCATAGATAGAGGGGGAAGGAGGTGCCTAGGCAGAGAGGCATGTGCAGAGGGTCGGGTATAAACATGGGAAGTATTGTCATGGAGGCAGGACCAGAGACAGGAGAGTCTGTAAGAAAAGATAGCCTGCCCCGAAGAGGACTTAGTGCTTTGTAGAGAAAAGGAGCTGGGGGGCTGGACCACAGACATGACGGGGCTGTAAGAAAAGGTAGCCTTCCCCACCAAGGACTTACTGCTAGGTATAGAGAAGGAGCTTGGGGGGGGGGGCTGGACCACAGATGGGGAGGCTGTAAGAAAAGGAAGCCTGCCCCACAGAGGTCTTAGTACTGCATAAAGGGGGTCGGCGGGGGAGGGAGAGGATTGAGCTTCCAGAGGACAGCTCTCCTCTCCTGGGAGGGACAGGGGTCCCTGGTCGGTGCTTGGCTGCCCTCTGGCAGAGGCCAGAGATGCAGCAAGCACTAATGACGTAGAGAAGGGGCGGGGGAGTGGTAGACGTCAGTTCCATGCCTTGATGTCGGGGCAGTAGCCACTCCCCAAGAAATGGGAAAATGCCCTTCAGCTCCGACGGAGCACCGGAGCGTGCCCTCGATCTGCGGCCACCTGCCTGGCACCAGACGCTAGTGACTGTTCAGGGTGTTGGGGCCCACCTCATCCCTGCCCGGGGGGTAATCCGAGGTTACATGGGCGACGGAGGACTTTCCAGGTAGGGCGGACTGCAGAGGGATGATTCCTTGGTGCTCCCGAGGAGACCAGAGCTGAGGGAAAGAGAGGAGGAATAAATACGAAAAATAAAAAAGTACTGCATAAAGAAAAGGAGCATGCAGGGTCAAGAGTTTTTTTCTTTTCAATTGTTTGTTTATGCTCCTTTCTTGATCTGGATCCCCTCCTATAATATGGGTCCAGCCCTACATCCTGACATCCCTGCTACTTACCTCAGCTGGAATCAACCCCACAGGCTTACTTTACCTGGGGCGGGGCCTCCTGCCTCTTCCAGCAAAAAGAGGCAAAGATGAAGGGACATGGGTTGGGCACCGGGCACACTCGGGATCATCAAACAGATCAGGTGTGTCCACTTTCTGAGGCCCTCTGCCTCTGGGATGTCAGCACTCTAGAGGCTTGCGTATGCAGAGTGTGGCCTGCGGAGCCCAGTTGATGAATCTTCTCCCTGCTGTACAGTTGCTGCTGTGCCACCAGTGGTCATCCAAATAGCCATGCATCAGCAGCAGCTGCCCTCCCCGGAAGGTGAGTGTCTTCTTGGATGCTCGATCTTCTGCCCCTCCCCTGACAGCCCTTGCTCATTCCCAAACTTGGGTCACCAGCGTCACAAGCTGTAGCACAACTGCTCCACTGATGGGCTAGCTAGGGGTCAGCATTTCTATGGTTTTAAGAGGAGGGAGGGGAACAGGACAAGAGTGATTGAGGGTGTGGGGAGGAGCCCAACCTAGAATTTGGAGATAACAGATATGCAGTTAAGAGAGGTGTCTACCCTCAACAGAGGGGAATGGGAGTGAGAAGTAGCGGGAGCAGACTGGGTCCTGTCTAGCTAAGGTGGATATGGAGACAGCACTACACACACCTCAATAGTCAAACACTCAATCAAAAAGCAGTCACAATGTGTGTAGAGTTTGTATCTTGTCAAGCTCCCGCAGTGAGTGCAGAACATGGTAGCTTGGATCTTTACTTGGGAAGCCTGTAAAGATCCTGTAAAGCTGTTGCTCCATGCACCGCATTGGCTTTGAGTAGGTGCTGGGGGTTTGAGTTCTGCCCACGTCCTGTAAGGCTGTTGAAGTTAGCCTATTCAGGAAGGACAGAGTAGTAAAAAAAAAAAGGAGTGCTAATCTATGAAGATCCCATTTAAATTGTATAAGAGACCCCCCATCCCACAAGACACCCCAGGTGAGTCATTCTTTTCTAGGTTGTTACTTGGAGAGCAAACCAATTCTAATTGGTGGAATATATCACCCCAGTGTGGCCAAAGCAGCCCTTACAGCAATCTCCTCTTGTTTGGCAGAACAAAATCTGGGAGAAATTATCCTACTTGGTGACTTTAACCTCATTTGGTTTGAATGTGGTCCAAGCATAGTCCTGAATACCCTAGCTGATGCTGAGCTCCACCAAATGATCAAGAATCCGATGTAGATGAATAACAAAACTGGTAACCATTCACTCCTGGACTAGATCCTTGTAAACAAAGTAGAGAGAGAATCAAGGCTGCTGGTATACTTCCTGACTCTCTGAGTGACTACTCTCCAGTGTTTTGTGTGTGGAAAAACAATGCCCCAAGGCCCTCACCCAGAATTATATGTCTGTGGTTGACAAGGCTTTTGACTTCTTCCAGAAAAAAATTTCTAAACATGGTCAACAGATATGCCCCCCTCGTCCAAAGAAGGGTAAAAGGGCTTTACTCTAAATGGCTAACCTCTGACGTGCATCAGATCATGAAATTAAGAAACAAAGCATGGGAGCTTTATAAATCAACAAACCTTGCAAATGATTGCCAAAGCTATAGGAGACTTAGAAATACATGCAAGCAGGAGCTCAAAAGAGCAAAAATTAAATATGCCAGAAGCATACAAGGTAAGAACCTCACCGACCGCAAATGCTTCTGGAGCCAAGAAAATAAGTTTCTTGAAGGGTCGATTATACTCCCAAATGAATACAATTTTGCATGGTGGTGCAGTACTCCCTGAAGCAACTGCCTTGGCTACTGCTTTTAATGGCTTCTTCACTAAATCAGCATCTGCACCCCACCCCCCAAGCTTCCCCTCATCAACTTAATAGTTCAGTATCTCCCTCTAATTTCACTTTAAATTAATATCTAGAAAGGATGCCCTCTCTCACCTCAATAGTTTAAAGGAGGATTTCTCTAGTAGATATGACAACATGGAACCTGAATTACTCAAATTAGCAGCCCCGATCATAGCCTCCCCATTAAGGGACTTGTTCAATAAATCTTTAATTCAGGGCAAGGTTCCTGCTACATGGGAGGTTGTCTTAGTGGTGCCTGTTCACAAGGGAGGAGATAAGGTATCTGTCGAAAACTATAGGCCCATCTCTCTCCTTTGGCTAGAATCCAAGAGTGACTTATTTTCAATTAGTTAAAAAAGTTTCTTGACATGCATAATATGCTGCATTCAGCTTAGCATGGGGTTAGATCTGACCATAGCACTGACACTGCCTTGATCTGACTAACTTCAGATGTCTTTCAAGCAGTGGACTCCAGCCTTGCAACTGGTGCCATCTTCGTTGATTTAACAAAGGTCTCAGACTTAGTTGACCATGACATATTGCTAACTAAACTTGGCACCTCATGGGTTTGGATGAACTCTCCTGTCTCTGGTTCAGAAATTACCTATGTAACAAGAAGCAACTGGTTAAATGGAACGGTTGTCTATCCTGCCTTAGATCAGTCACAGATAGGGTATCACAGGGCTCTATTCTTGGCCCTTTGCTCTTCTCAATATTCATTAATGACCTACCTGAATACTGTGGTGGTGCTTTGGCACTCCTTTACATGGATGAGACACTACTGTATAAAAGTCATTCTGATCCTGCTTCTTTAAATGCAAGTCTGGATGAGGATTTTAAGAAACTTGAAGATTGGTTTGGTAGGAATAAATTGGTACTGAACTCCAAAAAGACTAAGGCTCTGCTATTTGGTACCAGGAATTTGGGTGGGGATAGAGGTAATCTACTTAACATGTTTTCCATATCTGGCTCTCACATGGAAGTGGTTGATGCTGCAAAAATACCTTGGTGTCTACCTTGACCAGGAGTTAAATTTCAAGCTGGATATTGAACAGTTGTCGAAATCCATCCATCAAAAGCTTGGTCTGGATGGCCCAGTGGTTCTGAGGGTTAAGGCGCTGGATGCCACACCTTGCTCCACACTGGCGACCCAGGTTCAGTGATGGACTCGGGCCACCAGTGGTCGGCAGGGTGTAGAGAGGAATCGAGCGTCCAGCAGTGGCTCTTTCTCTCTGGGTAGGGTTGTGTGCCAGTCCCGCTGCTATACTGCCATCTCCTGGGTGAACCTGAGATTGGCAATGCAGTCAGCACAAATGATGGGGGGGGCAGACGTCTGCCAAGAAGCACGGGAGGCGGTGTGTCTCAATGTATGCCTCCCAACTTGCTCTCAGTGAGCACAGGCGACTGCGGGGGTAGGGCTCACAGAACAGGGAAAATGGACCCCATTGTCACAAACCCACTCAGCAGGTCAGGTCCTCTACTCCCAAAGTGCCAACCTCTGAGTGCAGTCTAGTGAACAGTTTAACACAACAAGGTAACCCTCTTGTCTGTTTTGTGAGTTTGGATCAGCCTTTGGTCTCAAGTCTTGGAGGGACTCAAACTGTGAACCTCTTGCTAGCATACCCAATGCACAGGCTAAGATATTTCTGTCTTCAGGGGGCCAGATATCTTTGCCTACGGGCACCTAACCAGGTATACGGAGATGGCCCCTTAAAAACTTTAATATAAGACCTCAGATTAAAACGCTTCTCTTTCCAGTTTGGTATCACCATTCAAGCTTATGTCTATTGTCTGCTTTAACCATATATACTTTTCTTACAACTAAAAGAAATTCAAAGAGAGACCAAGTATGCTCTAAAAAGAATTTTACTACAATAGATAAAAATATGTAAAACATACAATACAGAACTATTGTATCCCAAGATATACAAATCTTAAAAACAAAACAGGTTTAAAAGTGCAATTCCTACCTACAATACTTAGATTTGTCCCTTTCTAAATACCTGCTTAAAAGTGCTCACAGATGCTTTCTTTGTCAGAGCCTAGATAAGTGTCTAAGTAAAACAGAATTATTCCTTAAAGTAAACTGTATTTGCCAACCCCTTTTGTGTGAGGTCATCTAGCTCCTCCTCTGTCAGATTATATATAAAAAGTATATTTCAAACAACATGAAGTCTTGCTGTATTCTGACATATGCAGTTAGGTCCTGCCTTTCAACTGCCCCGGAGAACAAAGAGTTAAACTTTCCATGGCCAGCATAGAATGTTCACTGCGAGCTCGGTTGAAGCCCCTATCTGCTGTTGTTTAAACTCCAACCATTAGATTCTTTACTCCGCCTCACTGAACAGTCGCTCTGGAGATTTCTCCTTTGCTCGGTTCAAAAAAGTCGGTTAAAGTGTCGTTTTTTTCGCTCGGTTTCTACCGAATTGCTGCTACCGATCTGTCGGTTTAAGTCTCTGTTTGTGGTACCGTGAGTACTAGATAGGTTTTCTATATAGTTTCTGTGCAGAACTTGTAAATTGTGGATCGGTTCGACTGAACCGATCAGTTTCAGGAAAAAAAGTTTGTGTATTTACCTAGAGTGTGGTAACCGGTCCGTATCGGTTCTAAAAAAAAATGGATTTTATTACGTTTTTTTCCAAGACCCGTGATACGGTCAGGAATCAATAGAAGTCTTGCTGGCGGATTGCGCGAAAAAGTGCGTTTGGTTAGGACTGGCCATGTCCTGAAAAACCCAAGAAAAAAGCAGACCCTGGGTTTCAACACTGCAGTGTGTGTGGAAGTCTTTGCCAAGGCTGATCCCACACCACCTGTGTTTAATGTCTGAGGTTTGACCACCACGATTCAGACTGCCAAATTTGTAAGAATTTTTCCAAATCTACCCTGGCAAAGAGATTAGGTAGACTGAGGGAAGGGGAGGCCGAGAAGTCCGCTGACCCGGTTGGCCAGCCCGGTTCGGTTCTGACCGAACCAGAAGGAGTGCCCTCTGACCAGGGTGATATTTCTTTGGGCAAAAGGAGAGCCAATTCTGAGGAGTCGGTTCTGGTAAAAAAAAAAAGATAAATTGTCTGGTTCAGACCCAGAAATTCATACTCCGACTGCCGATGAGATAGCCAAGGCGATAAGAATAGTGCAATCGCTAACTTCGGTTCTGGCCGAACCAGCACCAACTGGCTGGGGTTCAGTTCGGTTGGTTCCCCCGGTTCCGGATTACACCTTGCAAGAATTTTATGAACCGGATGAGGATGATGATGGTGATTATGAAAGTCTGGATGTGCCTATTGACCTGGACATCTCCCCAGACAGACCTTCAGGTGTTTCTCCTCCTAGGCTTTCTGAGTCCCCTTCTCACTTTGTTTTACAAAAAACTGGCTGAAACCCTCCAGCTTCCTATGGAAGAAGCAGTAGAGGATCAGGAGGAGCCTGATTTTGTTGAAATGATGAACATCCCAGAGTCCAGGAGACTGTCTGTTCCCCTTCACAAATCCTTTGGGAAACAGACGCATAAAATTCTTAAGACTCCTAATTCCATACCTCCTGTGGACAGACGAATGGACAAGAGGTATACTCTTTCAGGCTCAGACACAGAGTTCCTTTCCCAGCAAGGCAGCCATGTTGGGGTAGTGCAGGCTGCTGCCTGTGATAAGGCAAATATCCCCTTGGCATCACACCCTCCAGATAAGGACTCCAGAAGGATTGATGCCATGGCAAAGAAACAGTACATGGCAGCAACTTTGGGACTCAGGCAGGCTAACTATATGGCCTACACAGCTAGATACCAGAAGTCCAGGTGAGACACTGTGCTGGCTCTGGCTAAACAGGCCCCTGACCAGCTTGCCAAGGAGCTGGAGCAGGTGGCTGCAGATGGGACTGAGGCATCCAAAGTGCAATTTCATGCTGCTGTGGACTCCAGTGATGTTTCATCAAGAGTCATGGCTACATCTGTGGCTCTTCGGAGGATGGCTTGGCTCAGATGTACTAGCCTATCACAGGATACCTAGGCTAAGGCCATGGATTTCCCTGTTATTGGTAATTCTCTGTTTGGGGAGCAGACAGAGAACTACGTGAAAAAGATGGACGAGTACAGGACCACTTACAGGAGTGCTCAGGCCAAAGAAAGGCAAGCTACTTCTCAAAGGCAGCAGTCCAGGGGCAGGCCTTTCCAAAGGCCTTTTTACCAAGCTCAGGCCTCCTCTTCTTATTCTCAGAGGGTGTTCTTTAGAGGGAGAGGCAGACAGGGGAGTGAGCAGGCCTGCATCCACCCCTCAGCCTAAAGCCCCTACCAAGCAGACACCCTGATGGGTCTGCCCGGGCTGATTCTCCCATACCAGTAGGAGGCAGTCTGGCTTACTTTGTCCAGGACTGGAAGTCTTTGACATCAGACAAGTTGGTCCTGGAAGTAGTAAGCCAGGGACTGGTTCTCAGCTTCAAAAAATTTCCCAAGATAAGAACCAGATCCTTTCCACCTGCAAATCCATCAGAGACCCTTGCCTTAGAGGCAGAGGTTTCTTCCCTCCTAGCTCTCAGAGCTATAGAGAGGGTTCCCACCCTACACAAGGGCAAAGGATGGTACTCCAGGTACTTCCTAAACCTCAAAAAGACAGGAGAATGGTGGCCCATCCTGGACCGAAGATATCTGAACAAACCCCTAAAACCAAAGTTCAAAATGGTGACTCTGGGAATAATCCTTCCCTCTCTAAGGCCAGGGGACTGGCTAGCCTAACTGGACCTCAGAGATGCCTATTTTCACATTCCCATTAGGTGCTCCCACAGAAAGTACATCAGGTTCGAGTTGCCCTCAGGCTACTATCAATTCAGAGCAATGCCCTTTGGCCTAACATCAGCCCCAAGGGTTTTCACAAAGTGCCTGGCAGTAGTGGTTGCTTTCCTAAGGAGAAAAAAGATCTCCATCTTCCCATACTTGGATGACTGGCTCATAGTAGGTCAGTTTCCAGACCAAGTCAAGTCACATTTGCAAATAACTCAGCAAGTGCTCACTTCCTTAGGATTCCTTCTCAGCCTTCCAAAGTCAGTTCTCGAACCAGTACAGCTCCTCATCTTCATAGGGGCAGAGCTGGATACAATAAGGGCAAGAGCCTTCCTTCTCCTGGACAGGGCAAGGACCCTTATGGAACTGGCCTCTTCATTCACCCTACAGGTGTCTGGACCAGCATGGCATTTCCTTCAGCTTCTGGGCCACATGGCAGCTTCCACAGCAGTGGTCCAGGGAGCAAGATTCCAGATGAGGGACATTCAATTCCACTTAAAAGCCTTCTCGTCCCAAAGAAAGGATTCCCTTACCATACTAGTCCCAGTGACTCGAACCCTAATCCAGGCCTTGCAATGGTGGCAGGATCAGGACAATTTGAGACAAGGAGTTCCTTTTGTCACTCAGTCTCATTCAGTGATACTCACCACAGATGCTTCCCTGCTGGGCTGGGGAGCCCATCTGGGGAATCTTACCACCCAAGGGCTGTGGTCACCTCAGGAATCTTTGCTTCACATCAGTCTCTTGGAACTCAGAGCAGTGTTTCTGTCACTGCAAGCCTTTTCCAAATCTGTACAGAACAAGGTGGTACAGGTCAGAACAGACCACACCACCACCATGTGTTACATCAACAAGCAGGGAGGTACTCTGTCTACAGCCTTGTGCACAGAAGCAATGAAGTTGTGGTCCCTGGCCTATTCCCTGCAAACCTCTCTGATAGCAGTTCACCTCCCAGGGAAGGACAATGTCCTAGCAGATGCTCTGAGCAGAATATCCCAGGGCCATCACGAATGGACCCTAGATCCCCTAGTTTTGAAAGTGATTTTCTTGAGATGGGGCACTCCACAGATAGGTCTTTTTGCAGCCCCAGACAATCACCAACTTCCTCTCTTTTGTTGCAGACCCCCCAGTCTTGGGCTCAGTCCCCCTGGATGCTCTGATCCTGAATTGGTAAGGGAAATTTCTGTATGCTTTTCCCCACTTCCCTCTCCTGTTCAAAGTGTTAGTCAAGATAAGGTCACAACCATGCAAAGCGATTCTGATTGCTCCAGATTGGGCCAGACAGCCCAGGTACTCCCTGTTGCTGTCCCTAGCAGTCCACCTTCCCCTGTCTCTTCCCAGGAATTACAACCTGTTGACATCCTCTCGGGAGGATTTGGTACCGAACCCGGTCTCTCAATCTCAAGGCATGGCTCTTGAAGAGTTATAGTTGCTGACCTGCATCTTTCCCAAGGGTTCTGGATATCCTTAAAGCTACCAAAGCCTTCCACCAGAAAGACTTACAATTCCAAATGGAAAAGGTTCACTATTTGGTGTTCTAAGAAGAATATTTCTCAGATTCTGCTGGGTTGCCTACGGTTCTGGACTATGGTCCATCTCAATAGCCTAGGCCTTAGGCCAGCTCACTTAGAGTGCATTTGGCAGCTGTCTCTGCTTTCCTGTCAGTAGGCAAGCCTTCCCCTCTGTCAGCCCATCCTGTGTTTTGTGAGTTCTTCAAGGGATTGCTGCACACCAGTCCCCCCTTTAGGGACCTGCTCCTGCTTGGGACCTTAATGTTTGCATTGCTCAGCTTATGCAACCCCCCTTTGAGCCTTTGTCCTCTGCAGAGCTTAAGTACTTGACTTGGATTGGTGGCCATTAACTCTGCCAGGCGCATCAGTGAATTGCAAGCCCTGTCAGTGGAACCTGATTTCATCTCTTTCCATAGAGATAAAGTGGTCCTAAGAACTAACAGGAAGTTTTTGCCTAAAGTGGTTTCACATTTCCACCTCAACCAGTCTATGTCCCTCCCTGTTTTCTTCACTGACCATTCCTCCTCTGGAGAAAGGAGGCTGCACAGCTTAGATGTTAAAAGTGCCCTCAGCTACTACATAGAGCGCACCAAGGGTCACAGGTTTGAGTCCCTTCAGTTGTTCCTCACATATGGAGAGGTTGGTAAGGGCAAACCTGCCACTAAGAGATCTATTGCCAGGTGGATTGTTTCTTGTATACAATTCTGCTATGAGAAACTGGGTAGAACTCCAACCTCAGGCCTGAGGGCTCACTCTACTAGAGGTACAGCTGCTTCCCTAGCTGCTGCCAGGGATATTCCTATCTTAGAAATCTGTCAAGCAGCCACGGGGAAAACAGTCCATACATTCACCAAGCATTACTCTCTGGATATCCAGGCTAGGAGTGATGCTCGGTTTAGCACAGCAGTACTTCAGAGCCTGTTACCAAAGTAGGTTCTGTCCCTCCTCCATGGAGGTACTGCTTGGTAGTCTGCATATGTCAGAATACAGCAAGGCTTCATGTTGTTTGAAGAAAAAATTACTCACCTTAGTAATGTTGTTTCTTCTAATGGAGTTTTGCTGTATTCTGACCTCCCCCCGCCTCCCCTCTCAGAACCTAGTTTTTGGGATGTGGGTGGGCAGGAGCAGTGTTGACACCCTAGGGGTGTCACTTTTTCACCTTCCTTTATTTTGGGTGAGTGTTGTGTTTTGGGATGTGTTTTGTTTTTTGGGTTTCCTGACTTAAGTCTTTGCTTTGAAACCAAAAAAACATTTTATATAGATATAGTTGTCAGTTGGCTAGTTTTGAGTTTTACAGTTTCCACACAGAACTTCTAGTGAGTATTGCTCGTAAAGATCTGACTGTTGGGAGTTTAAACAACAGCAGACAGGGGCTTCCACCGAGCTCGCAGTGAACATTCCATGCTGGCCATGGAAAGTTTAACTCTTTTTTTTCTCCGGGGCAGTTGAAAGGCAGGACCTAACTGCATATGTCAGAATACAGCAAGACTCCATTAGAAGAAACATTACTAAGGTGAGTAATTTTTTCATCTTGTACAAAAACAGGATGTCTTTTCAAAGTATTAGATTCTGCAACTTCAGCATAATTCATGTCATTCAAATGACACTACTTTGATCTCATAATAAGCTTTCCCTTTCCAGGACATGAAAGCATCTTTATGATTTCGCACTTCTATGTAATAACCTGAGTTTTTCCTCCAACATCATAAAATGGATATTATTTAGCAACTACGGCTGTAATTAACTCAGACAAACGGGATTCTGATTTAGGCCTTCCATGTAACACCTGGTATCTAAAACTGTGTGTGTGATCTCACATGCTGTTTTCAGCATTTTCTCATGGCTTTCATCTTTCAGCTGAAACCGGGGGGGTGAGCGAAGTCATTCTAAGAGCACCAGATTTTCAACGAACATATTCAGTAATACAGGTTTTAGTAAAAAAAATTATACAGCACTCAGAACTGGCTGTTCTCGTCACAATTCCTCCCCACCTAGACTGAATTTGGGGGTTCTATCCCCTACATGAGATGAGCTTCCCAGATTATTTCACTCCTCATAGACCCTAGACAGCCCATCTGGGTTCTGATTTTTCGCTCCAGCCATATATACAATTGTCAGATCATAACCTTGCAAAGCAAGACTCTATCGTAGCAATCTGCCATTGTTTTTTTCTATCTGTGTCAGCCAAACCGGGGGTTGTGGTCAGTCTGCACCACAAAATGCTGCCCATACAAGTATGGCTCTAGCTTCTTTAGGGCCCACACTATGGCAAGACATTCTTTTTCCACCGTAGAGTAAGCTCGCTCCCTGGGAAGTAACTTCCTGCTCAGATACACTATTGGGTGATCTGTCCCTTGGCTAGACATCTGACTCAGTACTGCCCCAATACCCATGTCTGAGGCGTCAGTCTGAACTATAAAGGTCTTGCTATAGTCAGGACTTGTTACAACAGGAGCACTGCACAGTGCCTCCTTTAGTTTGGTAAAGGCATCCTTTTCTTTGTCAGGTCAGATAGGGGAGCAGGCAGGGCACTGTAATTGGGTACAAATTTCCTGTAGTACCCTGCTGTCCCTATAAAGCTGTTGACCTGCTTCTGGGTTTCTGGTCTGGGCCACACCTGGATCACCTCTATCTTTATTTGGTTAGGACAGAGCTGTCCCTGGCCTACCACATGACCGAGGCATGCTACTTCTCCCATGGCTACCTGGCACTTTTGGCTTTGACAGTGAGCCCGGCCCTCTGTATCCTGTCCAGCACTTCCCTAAGGTGGGATAGGTGTTTCTCCCAACTGGTACTAAAGATGGCAATGTCATCCAGGTACACTATGGCGTAGTCCTCAGCACCATTTAACACCTGATTCACCAACCTTTGGAAAGTGGCCGGGGCGTTCTTCATTCCGAAAGGCATTACTTTAAACTCAAATAAGCCTATCTGAGTGATGAAGGCTGACCTCTCCCTAGCTCTGTCTGTCAATTCTACCTGCCAATACCCCTTTGTCAGGTCAATGGTCGTAAGGTAGGTCGCCCCTCCCAACCTGTCCAGGAGTTCGTCCGTCTGGGGCATCGGGTGGGCGTCTGACTTCTTGACTGCATTCAGTCCATGATAGTCCACACAGAAACGAGTTGATCCATCTCGCTTGGGCACAAGGTCTATGGGTGAGGCCCAGGGGCTGTGGGATCTCTGGATTACCCTTAAATCCAGCATCTCCTCCACTTCCCTTCTAATGTACTATTGGACAGCCTCTGACACCCGATATGCTGTCCGCCGTATGGGCGTCTGTGTCCCTGTCTCTAAATTGTGTGTCGCTAAGGGGGTTAGTCCAGGCTTGGCACTAAACAACAGGCCAAAGTCTGCTAAAACCTCTCTTACTTTCTGGACCTGGTCCGGGTTCAGCTGGGGAGACAATTTTACTGCCTCCACAGAGGACTGCCACTTACTCTCTTCCAGCAAATCCAGAAGGGGGTCTCCTTCGTCCGTCCCCTTCCCATGACTACACACTGAAAACACCATGTCAGACCAATTGGCATATGGCTTCATCATGTTGACATGGTACATCCTTTCTGTCTGTCTTCTGTCAGGTAACTCCACAATGTAATTCACGTCATTTACCTTCCTAACCACTTTGTACGGTTCTGCCCACTTGGCTTGCAGCTTGTCTTTCCAGACCGGAATAAGAACCATGATTTCCTGACCCACCATGTACGAGCGAGCTCTGGCTCTGTGGTCTTACCACACTTTTTGTTTCTGTTGGGCAGCTGCTAGGTTGCTCTGGGCTGTCCCCATAAGCTCCTTCAACCTTTCCCTAAACCTAAGGACATAATCCACAATGGGAGTTCCCTGGGTGGTGTGTTTGCCTTTCCAGTCCTCCTGGATCAAGTCTGGGGGCCCATGTACCCGGCGTCCATATAAGAGTTCGAAGGGGGAAAATCCTGTCGGCTTTTGGGGCACCTCCCTGTATGCAAACAACAGGTGGGGAAGGTATTTCTCCCAGTCCCTCCCATGCTGTTCAGCAAATGCTCAGAGCATTGACTTTAGAGTACCATTGAAGCGTTCCACAAGTCCATTGGCTTGTGGGTGATACAGTGTCATGCATCTCTGCACCACCACACACTTCTCCCATAAACATTTCATCAGGTCCAACATGAAGGAACCCCCTCAATCGGCGATAACCTCCTGCAGAAACCCAACACGGGAGAAAATCTCAAGCAAAGTATCTGCCACCTTGTCTGTCCTCAGTGAGGATAGGGCGACTGCCTCTAGGTACTTGGGGGTATTTAAAGGCCCCACAATATCCATTCCCACCCTCTGGAGTGGCTCCTCCACTATGGGCAATGGAATCAGGCAGCTTGGGTTTTCTTACCCACCTTCCCTATTTCTTGACACCGGTGACAAGACCTGCAATACTCCTTCACCTGCTGGATGAAGTTAGGCCAGTAGACATTCTGGGCTAACCGCTGCGTAGATGACCAGTCAAGGGAATATCATGTGCAGTTTTAAGCAACTGCTCACGATACCCCTTGGGAATGACAAGCTGCCTGCCTTGCATCCCTCCCTCCCTCTGTCTGTACTGCCTGAGTATACATACATTTTCGAAATAAACCTTATGTCTGCTGTCACCTCCCTGTGTGCCGTCCGAGTCTGCCCAAGCCCTCAGCTTCTCTAAACTAGGGTCACTCCTCTGAACAGCTGCAAACCCCTCACATAGTCCCAAGGCATGGGACAAGTCCCCTTCAGTTGTTAAACTAGGGTCCCTAGCACTAGCGTCAGCGCCCTCAGGATCACTGTCTATCCCAACTCTCTGACAATGGGTCACCCCTCCCTCTTCAGAGTAACCTTCCGTAACCTGTGTGGTCACTTGCTACCGGGGAAATTTCTACCCCCTTTTTATCAGTCTCCATATCAGGATACACAGGCTGGGGAACCAGCCTCCCAGTGGTTTCCACAATGGCTTCCGTGGGATTCAGGGAACTACAATTTTCCCTTGCCGCTTGGCTACGGGTAACTGCACATACCATCCCCTGTTGGAGATTGTTACTCGGGATCACATCCACTGCTAATGTTTTGGCTACAGCCACCTGTTGCACAGTTCCCCCTGTTTCACCCCAGTCTAAGAGAACACTAGTGAGGGGTAATGTTTTCTCTTCACCAGTAAACCCTTGTACAGTGACGTATTTATTTGGTATAAGCTGACCAGGCTGTACCAGATGCCCTTTCACCAATGTCAGGGATGCCCCTGTGTCCCTTAAGCCCTGCGTCTGTACACCATTTACCATGACTGGATGCATGTGTTCCCTCATGTTCACTGGCATGCTTCCAGGGACACACAAACAACCCACTTCTTTCTAGCACCCTGTTGTGTATTATTGTTCGCCTTTTTGGGACACTGTCTGGCAATATGCCCAGTTTCTTTACACAATCAACAGGCATTTCTTACTTCAGAGAAATGTTTTTGTTGAAACCTGGGGCTAACTGTTTTTGGTGGAGGCAGTGAGGGTTTTAGCTGCCCTGAAGGCACGCTTTTCCCTTTTTGTGCTGCCATGCCCGCCCCATTCACTCTCAGAGCTGGTCTGCTCTTGGCATAGCGGTTCGAGAGTTCAGCAGCCTCTTGCACTGTTTTTGGATCTCGGTCCTCTAGCCATGGCTAGCTCCTCGTAGCTCATATCAGGGCTTCTCCTGAGCTTACAGAACTTAGCTCTGTATGATTCAGCAGTTAATTCAAACTTTTTCAACAGTGCAGCTTTTAGCTTGCTGTAATCATTGCTGCCCTTATTGTCCGTTTGACCCAATGCATCCCGAACTTTCCTGGTGAGTAGCGGGGATACCTGGAAGCTCCAGGACTCTATGAATTTTAGCCTGAATGCAAACTTTTTCAAAAGAATTTAAAAAAGTGACTACATCTTCCCCCTCCTTAAATCTGGCAATTAATTTGGAGTTCAATTTGTAACCCAGTCCTGCAGTCCCAGTTAAACCCAAACCACTTACCTGCTCTGGTGCCGCTGGTTGGAGTCATAGCTTCTCCAGTTCATGTTTCCTCTGGCGCTCCTCTCTCTTCTCCTCTGCAGCTCGGTGGTGCTCACGCTCCTCATGGGCTGCGTCTCTGTTCTCGCTCTGCCTATCGGTGTTCGCCTTCTCTCTCACGGTCCGCCTCTCACTTCTCTCGCTCTGCCTTTTGGCGTTCTCACTCTGCCTCACAGTCTGCCTCCCTCTGTTCTCGCTTTTCCTCCACTTCCATCCTGCGCAACTTAATTTGCAGCCTGAGTACCTCTGGATTCAGGATACTGATGACCTTCCCCTGCCAATGGCCCTGCTGTCCTCCTCATCGGCTCTGGACTCTAGGTGTCAGCATGGCTCAGTTGGTAGCACATCCGCCTTTGGACCAGAAGGTTGTGGGTTCTCGTCCCACACCTGGATTGGACTTGCATCTAAAAATCTCTGGCATCTGAGTGCAGTATTGGGGGGTGCTGTACTGCTGGGCTGTGCCGTCCTTTGGATGAGATGTTAAACCGAGGTATCTTCTGCCCATCCTGGTGTTGTCCTGGTGGGTGTCCAGGTGGAAGTAAAAGAACCCAGGGCACTCTTTGCAAAGAGCAGGGAACATTCCCGGTGTCCTGGCCAACATTCCCCTTCCCATAAACCGGTTCATGTAATTATCCAGGTTGTATGTGGCTAATGATGTGCGATATGGCCACCACCACACATTCAGTCACTTCACTACCAGTCTAGCATTGCTTGTAAAGCACTTTGGAATACTGTGTATGAAAAGCGCTATATAAATGCTGATTCTTCTTCTTCTTCTTCACTGGCCACTAGCCCTTCCACACTTGAGGTTTGGTCTTTTCCAGTCACAGTTGGTGACTCGCTGCTCTGGGTATCTGCTACCATCAGGGCATCTATGAGGCTCTGCTTGCTTGTTTTCACCTCGAACAGGACTCTTTGTCCCCACACAACTGCCTTAAGTAATCTACAGTGTGCCTGCTGTAGTTGGAAGTCATCTTTCCTGACTACTGCTACTCTGACTGCACTTTAGGAAAAAAAAAATGGATAGGAACTTGCCTGTATGCCAGTGATATATAGTTCTGTTTCCTTTTAAAATATAACTTTCTTTTTCTTTCTTTGCAAGAGAGCTTATGGTCTCAAGCTGACACAGAACAATAAAGCTTATGATACCAAAATTATGCCACCACTGCCAACCAGTCTGTCACAAACCCACTCAGCAGGTCAGGCCTTCTACTCCCAAAGTGCCAACCTCCGAGTCGCAGTCTTGTGAACAGTTTAATACAACAAGGTAACCCTCTTGTCTGTTTTGTGAGATTGGATCAACCTTTGGTCTCAAGTCGTGGAGGGATTCAAACTGTGAACCTCTTGCTAGCGTACCCAATGCTCAGGCTGAGATATTTCTGTCTTCAGGGGCGGGGCCAGATATCTTTGCCTATGGGCACCTAATCAGGTATACAGAGATGAACCCTTAAAAACTTTAATAAAGACCTCAGATTTAAAATGTTTCTTTTTCCAGTTTGGTATCACCATTCAAGCTTATGCCTATTGCCTGCTTTAACCATATATACTTTTCTTACAACTAAAAGAAATTCAAAGACAGATCAAGTATGCTCTAAAAAGAATTTTACTACAATAGCTAAAAATATGTAAAACATACAATACAGAACTGTTATATCCCAAGACATACAAATCTTAAAAACAAAACAGGTATAAAAGTGCAATTCCTACCTAAAGTACTTAGATTTGTCTCTTTCTAAATATCTGCTTAAAAGTGCTCATAGATGCTTTCTTTGTCAGAGCCTAGATAAAAGTGTCTAAGTAAAACAGAATTATTCCTTAAAGTAAACTGTATTTGCCAACCCCTTTTGTGTGAGGTCATCTAGCTCCTACTCTGTCAGATTATATATAAAAAAATATATATCTTGTACAAAAACAGGATGTCTTTTCAAAGCATTAGATTCTGCAACTTCAGTAAAATTCATGTCCTTCAAATGACACTTCTTTGATCTCATAGTAAGCTTTCCCCTTCCAGGACATGAAAGCATCTTTATGATTTCACATTTCTATGTAATAACCTGGGTTTTTCCTCCAGCGTCATAAAATGGATATGATTTAGCAACTATGGCTGTAATTAACTCAGACAAACAGGAGATCCTGATTAAGGCCTTCCATGTAACATCTAGTATCTAAAACTGTGTGTGTGATCTCACATGCTGTTTTCAGCATTTTCTCATGGCTTTCAGCTGAAACCTGGGGGGGGGGGATGAGTGAGGTCATTCTAAGAGCACCAGATTTTTCAGCAGAGACATTCAGTAATACATGTTTTATTAAAAAAAATGATACAGCACTCAGAACTGGCTGTCCACGTCACACCCATCACTCCTAGTTGACGACCCCTCCAACACCAGGCAATTAACTAATTCCGAGTCACCCCTGAAAAAAGGAGCTGTCAGTCTCAGTGGGCCTACCCTGTTAACAAAATACAATAAATAAAATACATTTAAAGGCCTCCACTAAGTGGGCAGATCTAATATAATCTGACAAAGCATTCCATAATATGAGTGCTGTCACACAAAACGCTCTGGCTTAAGATTGTTGAAGTTTAGAGGAAGGGACAGAAAGCAAGCCAGCATCAGAGGAGCAGAGTGGGTGAATTTGGCAGTAGGGAACTAGGAGGTCTTTTAAGTGGTCTGGTCGCAGACCATGCAGGGCCTTGAAAATTTTGAAGCATATCTTGAAGGTTATGCACCAACACATAGGCAGCTAGTGGAGCGCATGCAGCATTGGAGTTATAGGGTTCCTACAAGAGGAGCCACAACAAGCCAGGCTGCAGCATTCTGACTAGCTGCAGGCTTCGCAACAAACCTCCAGATAACCCTAGATATAGAGCATTGCAGTAATCTAGCCTAGATGTGACAAAGGCAGGTACTATCAATGCCAAGTCTACAGGGGCTAGATACCGTTTGATCCTGGCGATGTTACAAAGATGGTAAAAGCCTGCCTAGACAACTGCTGATTCCTGTTGATCAAGAGTAGGCTTGCTGTCCAGGATGACACCAAGATTCTTAGTGGTGTCTATGGCCCTGAGCGGTTGTCCACCCAGCACAGGACTCGAGGACAATCTGGGGCTAACTGGTTTTGGTGGAGGCAGTGAGGGTTTTAGCTTTAGCTGAGCCCGGCCTTCCAGGCTCGACAACCATGACCTCTGTCTTGCCCAGGTTAAGACATAACCAGTTTGAGGACATCCAGTCATTAATTTCAGTTGTGAAAACTGCAGTGCACTGTACAATAGGCTCTACAAACAACAACCAGGACCCTGCCGTGCATGCTGCACCATAGCAGATCTTGCAGCCCAACTACAGGATGCTTGGACTATAATATACAGCCCCTAAGACAGGAAACTCTATAGCACACCTCCTCACCCCCCCCCCACACACACCACACCACCATCACCAGTACCAGCATTTCAGCCAGGAGACAGGTCTTGAGGCAGAGCCCAGAGACTGGCAGGTGGTAAGAAAAGAGGCATCATAGGTGGCCCAGGCAGAAAGCCAAAAACAAGAAGCATTTCCCAGCCATCTAAACAAAAAAACAGGTTTGCTCCACTACCACCCACAAAGTAATACAAGGTAAAGAAATCAAATCACCAAAAAAGGCTAACACGCCAATTAAAGCCAATACAACCTACGATAAAAACCAAAATACTAATACTCAAAATGTAACCAACAACAATACCAAAACCAAGTGCAATAACAAGAGAAATACTAAAACTCAAAATAAAAGCAACACGAATATAAACAAAAGCAAAATTCTCATAAATCCGGGATTCCATGATCCGAGTAGTGGAACACCACTAAACATAAAATGTTAAAAGCGACATTGTGGCAAAATGTCTACCAGGAGCCTCTGCAAGCAGGGACACTAACCGCATAAAGACAGTTGTGCAGGAATCGGGGGATATTACAATACACCTTGGTACCAATGACTTGGCAGATCACACAGTTCAGGAGGTCAAGAAACACTTTGAGGACCTGGCCAACAAATTTTCTTCCTTTCCATCCAAATTAGCCTTCTCAGAAAGCTGCCAGTGTGGGGGAAAAAGGAAAAAGCACCAAGCAAGTCAGAGAGATTGAAGTAGGTGAATTCAACTCATGGCTGCATGATTGGTACCAAGACAAGGGATAGCACTACATAGAGAACTGGCACAACTTTTGGGAAAGAGCTTTTTTTTTTTTTTTTTTTAAATACGATGGATTGCACCTAAACAGAAGGTATGCAAGCACTCGGACAAAAATGTGATGTCTATACAGGTAGTTTAAACTAAATAAAGGGGAGTATGATGCAGCTCACACCCCTGCCGTTGGTGGGCTGGTCATCACTCCCCAAAATGCCAAGTGCATGCATACATCCTCAGAAAACAAATCAGAGCCAACATCCGCCTGAACCAGCAACCTCCATAATCTCTTGGCCAGAAAGAGCAAACTGGAGCAGTCCAGGAAGAGAGTACAACCTCGCGACAAATTGGATGTACATTCCTGGATGGCAATGGTTGCAAATACTAGGAGCCTAACCAACAAGCTTCCCAAACTAACAGCCATCTTGTAAACCGAATGGTTGAACTGGGTGGCTATAACAGAAACGTGGTTCACGGAAAACCACGGATGGGATACGGCCATTCCCAGTTACAGTCTGTTTAGGAAAGATAGGCAGGGCAAAAAAAGGGGAGGGGGTGTAGCCATTTACATTTGGGAGGAAATAAAAGCAACAGAAGTAAAAGGGCAACCTGGGGACTTTGCGTCACTGTGGCTAACAGTAGACACGGGCAAGGGAAAACCTTTTCAGGATCGGCGTCGTGTGCAAGCCCCCAAATCGAAGAGATAAAGGAGACAAAGACCTAATAGAGGAAATCCACAAAATGTCTGATAAAGGTGAAGTAATACTGGTGGGGGACTTCAACCTACCAGATATTAACTGGAGCACACTAACGGCAGCAACAAGAAGTAGGAACTTCTTATTGTCACTACAAGGCACAGGACTGTGGCAGCTTGTTAGGACCCCAACAAGGGGTGATGCCGTTCTCAATCTTGTCCTCACAAACTCAGAAAGGATCAAAGACATTGAAGTGGGATGTCATATGGGCAACAGCGACCATCGTATGGTAAGCTTTAGAGTAAACATAACGCAGGACACCAGCCACTCAAAGATAAAGGTGCTAGATTTCAGAAAGGCTGATGTCCAAAAAATGAGGAACAACATAAGTAGCCAGTTAATGGAAATAGAGGTTGAGGTCATGTGGGGGGAGACTTGAGAGCAATAAAGACTGCCACAGATCAATGTGCCAAATGGGTCAGCTGAGGTGCATAAAACAGGGGACTCCAGAGAGCCTTAAGAGGTAAAGCCTCCTTCCTTCCAGTGTACTTGTGGAGAGGTGTTACCCTGTCGGCGCTGTGTGCCGACTGCCCCCACCCACTCACCCAGGGTCAGCTCTACATTTATTGCTGCTTACAGGTCACATGACATATCACGTGACCTCTCATTATTTCTGAGTGTCCACTTTTCCATTTGCAGCTTATACTCCCTGACCACTAGGGGTTGCTGCTGTGCCCCTCCAGCCACCACTCTGTTTACTTTCCTCATCTCCACTCCCTATTAATTACTACTGGTTTCTGGCCACTAGGAGTCACTATGCAAACATAGAAACATAGACTTTGACGGCAGATAAGGACCGCTTGGCCCACTATAGCACCCTCCTAACCCCTGCTTTCCCCACTCTTCACCCCTCCTAATCTCTACTTCTCCCCTTATCTGCTACTGTCCCCTGTGGGTCTCAAACCCTGTACCACTAAGCCAACAAGTCAGGCCATTTACTCCCTCTGTCCCACAGCTCTTAAAGCTTCTTGCTCCATAGTCAGCTAAAAAATAGTTTTCTGCTGTCCCAAACCCTGTACGCTTGACACCAAGGTCAGCAGCACTACCACTAGGCCAACTAACCTAGATAAATTTCACTTGTTTTTAAAGCTCTTAAAGCTTTTGGTTCCATAATTGACTAAAAATACTCCCTGCTGTCCCACCACAGGTCTCAAACCCTGTACCCTTGAGACCAAAGTTAGAAGCCCTGCCACCAAGTCAAGATAATCTTCTCTTGGTTCTTAAAGCTTTGGCCCCCCCAGCCACTTTGTTCTGCCTCCAAGGCTATCTGGCACCATGAATGTTCACCTCCACCTTATGTGTGTCATCTTCAAAGCATCCTGAAGCTCACCTCCCATCAGCCAGACCTTACCCTTGCCCTTTGTCAACTGCACCCACTTACCTCACCAGTGTAACCCACTCGCCCCAACCATGTCAATGCACCCTGGACCCCTGCATCTACCCCCAGCTACTACCCAACTCCACCACCCACCCTGGCTCCCCTTGGCTCCACCGCCTTTGTTTCTTCCTGACCCTTCAAACCCTGCCCACCCCTTGCTCCCCTACTGCCTGTCCTGCCTCTCAACGTATTCCCAAAAAGTTAACAAACTGCCACCCCAAGGCTAGAACCTTGGTCATTCTATTACTCCTCTCTGGTAATATCCACCCCAACCCAGGCCCTGCCCCCACCAGTCCACCAACTAGGACCAATGGACTCTGCATTGTTTCTATGAACATATGCAGCCTGCTGAAAAAATTCACTGCCATTCAGTGCTGGGTCATACTACACCAACCAGACATCATAGCCCTAGTAGAAACCTGGCTAGCTAAGTCCACTCCAGACTCCTTTGTCTCCCTTCCAGGCTACACCCTATATCGCGAGGATCGAGCAGGTAAAAGTGGTGGTGGTTGTGCATTTTACGCTCGTGACACCATTATTGGCCACGCCCTTCCTGCCCCCAAGCTAGTAGACAGTGCCCAGGCCCTTACCCTCAAACTTACCCCAGACCCATCCAAGAACCTGCTCTATCTCACAGCCTCCTACGTACCCCCAAGGAATCAGACCCCAGCAATATCGTCTCTCACTGAATATCTCTCCTCCCTTCCCCATAAAGCACAACAAGTCCTAGTGGGAGACCTCAACGTGAACGGCTCAGTCCCTCTGCCTCACCAATAAGAGACACCTTCGTTGCATTAGACCTGACCCAACTCATCTCCAAACCCACTAGACATAACCAAACTACAGGGACTTGCACCCTCCTAGACGTCATTGTCTCCATCCGCCCCCAAATGATTCAGGATATTCAAGTCCTCCCAGACTCCTTAAGCAACCACCCCCTCTCCTATTCCTCTGGTCTGCCCCCACCTCCAAGCATGTAGCCCAAGCCACACACCGAAGGCGTCTTCTCCCAGGTGGACTGAAAAAACTCACAGTTCCTCGCTCACATTGATTGGTCTCCCATCTGCCATGCAACTAACATTGATGCTGCCCTCGACCTCTTCTCACAAGCCTTTAACAAGGCCTGTGATCTTTTTGCTCCCTTCACCATGATCCACCCCAAAAGGCAAAACGCACCTTGGGTCACCCCTGCCCTACTCCAACTGCTCAGGGACAGGGATAACCTCTGGCATATAGCCACTGAGACTGGCCAGATGGCTGACAGACAGGCATATAACACCGCATGTAACAGGTGCACGTGGGCCATCTGAAAAGCCAAGGCAGACCACTACCACGCCACCCTCACCTCCTCATGGGGGTGTGCCCGGAACTTCTGGGACAATATGAAAGAAATAAATGGGAAATCACGCTCCTCCCCCCAGCCCAACTCAATGGCTCCACCTTTACTGATCCCTCTAACATTGCCAACTGCCTTAACTCCTTCTTTACAGATCTTAGCCCTGTCCTCCAAAGTAACTTTTTCAACCCAACCCCCAACCCACCACCCTCAGATCCTCAGCGCCCCCGGTCCTATCTACGCAAAGTATCCATCCAGGAAGCCAGACCACTCCTGCTTAAAGCGCTAAACAGCAACAGTCCTAGCAGCGACCCCCTGGATCCAAAAATACGCTGGCTGGTCCTGGATGATGTCCTGGTCCCACTCACTGACCTACTAAACTGGTCTCTCTGTCTGGGGCAATTCTCAACAGCGTGGAAAACAGCTATAGTCACACCTATTCACAAAGGGGGTGACAGGTCCACCCCCAGCAACTATCACCCAATCTCCATCCTTCCCCCCATCTCCAAAGCCTTAGAAAAAGTGGTGGCCACTCAACTCACCGAATATCTAGCAAGATACAACATTTTTTGCCTGGAATAGCATGGCTTCTGCGCTGGTCACAGTAGAAGTACAGCATTAATAGAGTTCTCCAACTTCCTGCACTCCTCCCTGGACTTCGGTTCCCTAGCTGGAGCAGTGTTCATTGACCTCTCTACAGCCTTTGATACTGTCTCCCACCCCCTCCTACTAAATGCCCTCAACCATACAGGTTTCTCTGCTGGCCCCCTCGCCTGGTGCGCGAGTTACCTATCAGCCCGCTCACAGCGTGTCAAAAAGAATGGGATACTCTCAGAAACCTGTCCCATCTGCTCAGGGGTTTCCCAGTGCTCTATCTTGGGCCCACTACTCTTTAGCCTCTACCTAAACACACTACCCAGTGCCTGTACAGGCAATATTTTCCTGTACGCCAATGATGCCATTATTTATGCCGCCCACCGAAATCCCACCTCCCTCCAAGACTCCTTCCAATGCTCCTTCAGTGATGCCGAGAACTGGTTAAAGGAGAGCAGACTAGTCATTAACCTCAAAAAAACAAAGGCAATGATCTTTGCCCACCACCAGAACAAAGCCAGCAACAACCCCCTCCAAATCCTCCCCAGCACTCATCAACCATTTGAACAAGTTTACTCTTACAAATACCTTGGGATCACCTTTGACTCAGCCCTCACTTTTCTTGCCCACATCTCAGCCCTCACTTCTGCCGCTAATGCTCGTCTTGGCATCCTCTACCATCACAAGGACTGCCTCCTACCTGATGCCCTCAGACTTGCCATTACGTCCTCAGTAATGTCCCTTGTCTATTACGGCCTTCCAGTCTATGGTGCTGCTGACACCACAGCCCTCAACTAGATTTGACTCGCCCTAAACAAGGCTTGCAGACTAGTGACCAGTGCCTCCAGGCTCACCCACACTTGTCAGCTCTATGACATGGCCAAACTCCTTAGCCTCAATGAACGCATCCGCTGCCAAACTTGCCTACTAACTAAGAAGAATCTACTCGGGCTCTCACCCACTGGGGTTTCTGCCTCCATCCAACTTACACCTTCCAGAGTCACTACCCGAACCACTGACAAGGTCACCCTGCTGGTACCCAGAACTAGGACCACCCAGGCGCAGAGGTCATTCAGCTACAGAGCCACATCCTGGTTCAATTCGCTCCCTGCAGCCATCTCCAGCACCACCAAAATTGCCCCCTTCAAAACTGTGCTATGGAACCAATTGTTCAACACCCGCTACTGCACCTGTCACTAAGAGATGCTCTGCTGCTCTCAAAACACTATTGGCACAGCCCTCTGGGCCGAACTACCCCCTCACCCCCGCAGCCTCCCTCTCCACTGCCAGTACCTGCTGGTACCAACCTGTCAAGTCTGAAATGTTTTTCAATTACTCTTTGTGTTCAAGCAACTATGTAAAACTATGTTATTCTGTATGACTGTATTCTGTACATATGTTGACTCTGTATGTTCTCTCTGTGACAAGGTACCTTTGTAAACAAGTCTCTGGCTCAAAGGTTGTAAATCCGATTATACAATAAATAAGTAAAATAAAAAGAAGTCCTCTATGGTTTTCCAAAGAAGTGGCTACCACAGTCAAAGAAAAAAAGAAGGCGTACAGCATATACCAGAAAACCAAAACTGAGAAAGACTGGGATTCGTACAAGGAAAAAATGAGAGTCAAACAAACAAATTAGAAAGGCAAAATCCCAGACAGAGGAAAGGATAGCAGAAGGGGCAAAGAGAGGAGACAAATCATTTTTTAGATACATTAGGGAACGTAGAAAGACAAAAGGGGGGATAGTAAAGATTGCTACTAAAGAAGGGAAATGCATCAAACATGACTCAGAGAAAGCCGAAATCCTCAACAAATACTTCTGCTCAGTATTTATCAAAGAGGACCCAGGGGATGGCCCAGTCCTGAAAAAACACAACACCCCAGGACCAGGGGTAGGCACGAGTCACTTTACAGAAGTTGAAGTATGGGAGGTGCTAAATAAACTAAGAGCAGACACAGCCATGGGACCAGACAAGATGTACCCGAGAATCCTTAAGGAACTGGGCGCAGAATTAGCAGCCCCTCTGGCACTTCTATTCATGAAATCCTTGAAGAGCGGTGTGGTACTTGAAGACTGGAAAAAGGAAATAGTGGTTCCACTTCACAAATAAGGCAGTTGTGAAGAGGCTAGTAATTACAGACTGGTGAGCCTCACATCTATACTAGGGAACTTAATAGAGACAGTACTCAAACAGAGGATCATAGCATTCCTCAAAACTAGCAGCCAACAAGACCCTAAACAGCACGGTTTCACAGCAGGTAGGTCATGCCAGACAAATCTGCTCGGGTTTTTTGAATACGCTACAAAAATAGTTGATGACAGTGGGGCAGTAGATGTGGTCTACCTAGACTTTAGTAAGGCCTTCGGCTAGGTTCCACACAGAAGGCTGGTAAAGAAGCTTGACCACACAGGGGTTGGTCCTGAAGTAGTTAGATGGATACAAAACTGGTTACAAGGCAGAACCCAGAGGGTACAGGTTAATGGAGTACAATCAATGGAAGGCAGGGTGACAAGCAGGGTGCCCCAGGGCTCAGTGCTGGGGCCTGTGCTCTTCAGTGTTTTTATAGTAGACATCACTGATGGACAGGAAGGGAAGGTGTGTCTGTTTGCAGATGACACTAAGATGTGTAGCAGGGTGGACGCCCCAGAAGGAGTGAGCAAGATTGAAGCTGACCTCAAGAAACAAGAAGAATGGTCTGGAGTGTGGCAGCTGAGATTTAATGCCAAAAAGTGCAAGGTCATGCACATAGGAAAGGAAAAATCCAAGAAAGGAGTATTACATAGGAGGCAAAAGACTGGCAGCCTCAAACCAGGAACAAGATCTGGGAATCATAATCTCAGATAATTTGAAGGTTAGTAAGCAGTGTGAGAAGACAACAATGAAGGCCAACAGAATGCTGGGCTGCATTGGGAAGGGAATCACGAGCAGGAAGAGAGAGGTGGTACTACCACTGTATAGATTGATGGTCAGACCTCACCTGGAATATGGGGTCCAATTCTAGAGGCCTCGCCTCAGGAATGACATTGACCGGGTGGAAACAGTACAGAAAAAGGTGACAACAATTATTCAGGGTCTGCAGTACATTGTCCTATGAGGAAAGACTTGGGGAACTGAATATGTACTGGAGCAGAGACGAGAGAGGGGGAACATGATTGAAACATTCAAGTACATAAAATGCATTAACAAGGTACAGGCACAGGAACTTTTTCACTTCAAGAAGAGCTCCAGGACCAGGGGACATGACTCAGGCTGCAAGGAGGGAGGTTCTCTACCAACACCAGGAAGTTTTTCTTCACAGAAAGAGTGGTGGACGCATGGATCAGCCTCCCCCAAGAGGTTGTAGGGGTCAGCGTTGTGGAGGGATTCAAGAATGCATGGGACAGACACAAGGGAGCTCTGACTACAAAGGGTAACTAGAGTGTCAAAATAGGTCTAAAACAAATGGGCAGACTAGATGGACCTAGCGGTCTGCTTCTGCCGTCAACTTTTTCTGTTTCAGACAAACATTTCTCCAACACTAAGACTGCATTGGAATCATCAGGAGTACCAGACAGATAGAGGTAAGTGTCATCTGTGTAACAGTGAAACTCAACACCATACTATCTATTGATCTCACCCAATGGCAGCATGTATACTGAAAACAACATGACAGCAAGGGTCGCGCCTTGAGGAACACTGCAGGGCAGTGTAAAGACCCGGGAAAGAAAATTTCCCAGGACAACCCACTGCATTCTCCCATGTAGGTAGGACTCAAACCAATGTAAAACAGTGCCAGTGAGTCCCACATAGCTCCTCAGGTGATCCAAAAGTAATCCATGGTCAACAGCGTCAAATGCTTCTGAGAGTTTTTTTTTTCTTTCAATTGTTTAACCAGGAGTGGCACACTAAGCTGAAAGCTTGTTTACAGGTGTAACCTGGGAGCACAGGGTAGTTAAGTGACTTGCTCAGGGTCACACAGTATGCAAGTGGGGGCTATGGGATTTAAACACAGATCTCCACATTTGCAGCTCAGAGCCTTAAACCACTGCGCTATACTGCTAATAGGACCAAGATAGTACAAAGGATGATATGAGTTACAGGAAGACTGTAGACTTCTAAAAGTGATAGTGTTCTGGACCTGGTTTCTGAAGGGGGCTGATGTGGCCCACAGACATCCTGGACGTACATAGTGGTAAGCCAGGAATATTTGTGTGCTGTTCATTTGGGTGATTATGATGCATGCACCTCCTGCAAGGGGTCAGGGGATTGTGCTGGAGGGGGGTTTGTAGCCCGCCACTGGGGTCATGTATGTTCTGGTGGCTGAGGTAACTCTGCTCCCATGCCCTGTGGCTCAGTGCCTTCATTGTGGTTCCCTGTGCCTTGTTCTGAAGGGGGGTGCTGCTGCTGCTTATCTGAATAATAGAGTGGCTCCTGGCTCAGCTAGTTTTGACTCATCCAGTGTTACTAGGTCCTTATGGGCATTTTTGATGCCTCACTTGTTATTTTAGTTGTTTCTCTGCTGTTATATTGTTTAGAGTTTCCTGTTTCTGCATTAGAGGTGGCAACCTCCTTTCAGAAGCCTCAGAGGGAACAGTAGCAAGTGTTTTAATTTTATATAGTCACCTTGATAAGGGCTCACTCACACTCACACGCACACACACACACACACACACACTCTGGTTCCACATAAGGAGCTGGTTCTGCATAGAAAATATCTGCTCTATTATTCAGCCTCATACCCCAGTTTATTTATTTATTGAATTTTGGTAACCGGGTAGGCCCACTGAGACAATACAGTCCCTTTTTCAGGGGCGACCTGGGACAAGACAACAGATACATGCATGTTAGGGAGGAGTAAAAGTACAACGGTTTACAAGGCAAGTGCTTAAAACAGGTATGTACAACAATGGTGCAAATTCAGTGCTACATCAGGATAACCCCCCTCCACAGGGCTCCCTAGCTCTGATTCGGTCCCCCCCAGACAGTCAGCACCTCTCAGGTCACCTCCCGAGACCTTCAGCCCGGATTCAAGGCCAGCAAGCAGTCGGGACCCCTCCACAGGGCTCCTCAGCTTTGCTTCGGCCCCCCGGATGGTCAGCACCTCTCAGGGCAGTGCCCAAGACCTCCAGCCCGGATTCAAGACCAGCAAGCAGCTGAAAACCCCCTCCTCAGGGCTCCTCAGCTCCACTTTGGCCCCCCAGACAGTCGGCACCTCTCAGGCCGCCGCCCAAGACCTCCAGCCCAGTTTCAAGGCCAGAAGGCAGCCAGTACCCCCCCTCCATAGGGTTTCCCAACTCCTCTTTGACCCCACGGATGGTCGGCACCTCTCAGGCTGCCGCCCGAGACCTCCAGCCTGGATTCAAGGCCAGCAAGGTACGGCACCAGCCGCCAACCAATTGGAACGCAAGGGCTGTTTTCCGGTCTGCTCCAATTGGTCCAAATCTCCCTTTGCTTTTTCACTGTACCGCCACTAAAACCTGCTGTCCTATGGCTTCTGACTTAAGATTTAATCAAAATGTACTGAAAAGAGTATAGTATTTGAAGAAATGTTGTTATTTGCCTGATATTGAAGTGATTACAGCTTTTCCTGAATTTTTCTTTCGGGAACCAGACTTTGGTG
The DNA here is from genome assembly GCA_016271365.2 of Neoceratodus forsteri. Taxonomy (NCBI): domain Eukaryota; kingdom Metazoa; phylum Chordata; order Ceratodontiformes; family Ceratodontidae; genus Neoceratodus; species Neoceratodus forsteri. The sequence continues at coordinate 550,587,177 of CM028129.1, forward strand.
CCCAAACTAACTGCTCCCTTTGTTCTGCTAATCTGACCCCCACTGTGCTATCTGCTCCTTTTCCCTACAGCCAGCATTTAACTGCACCCTCTCTCTCTCTCTCTTCCAGCAGCCGGGACCCCCCCCTCCACAGGGCTCCCCAGCTCCGCTTCGGTCCCCCGGACGGTCAGCACATCTCAGGCCACCGCCCGAGACCTCCAGCCCAGATTCAAGGCCAGCAAAGTACGGCACCAGCCGCCAACTAATCGGAACGCGAGCGCTGTTTTCTGGCCTGCTCTGACTGGTTCAAACCTTCTCCCTTTGGTTTTTCACTGTACCTCCACTAAAACCTGCTGTCTTATGGCTTCTAACTTAAGATTTAATCAAAATGTACTGAAAAGAGTATAATATTTGAAGAAATGTTGTTATTTGCCTGATATTGAAGTGATTACAGCCTTTCCTGAATTTTTCTCTCTCAGGAACCAGACTTTGGCACCCAAACTAACTGCTCCCTTTGTCCTGCTAATCTGACCCCCGTTGTGCTGTCTGCTCCTTTGTCCTACAGCCAGCATTTAACTGCACCCTCTCTCTTCCAGCAGCCGGACCTTCCCCCTCCACAGGGCTCACCAGCTCCGCTTCGGCCCCCCGGGATGGTTGGCACCTCTCAGGCCACCGACCGAGACCTCCAACCCGGATACAAGGCCAGCAAGTTATGGCACCAGCCGCCAAGTGCAACCCCGCCGGCGTGAGGTCTTGTAAATTACTAAGTATCGACTTTCCCATCTGCAGCCTATACCTCACCATCACTAGGGGCTCTGCAATTGAATTACTCCTGCTACCAGGTCTACTAGTCGTACTCTACACACCTCCTTGTGGTGTTGGTAGCAGTCTGCCCAGACTAAGAACCATGACCAGTCTCTGCACCCTATTGCAGCAGCTCATCCTCCTAGCAATCCTGTGCCACGGCCATAGTACAAGATGTAAGAAGGCTCCCCAACCACCAACATACCCAGGTGCCAACATCCACTATGAAATTTACTGTGTCACTGGGCACTACTTTGCACTTGCTAAAGGAGCCTGGTCCACTCACTGGCTCCTGCTACCCCTGCAAGGGTGGCATACACTGAGGACTTACAACCTACCCCCTACCCTCATTCTATGCACCAAACCCTCATGGCTCTCAACACCCTGCACACAGTGTACTTGCAGGCAGAACAGAATCCTTCTCTGTAAAAAAAGTTGTGTGGGTAATGGCTAACAGCCCACTGATTGATATTGCTCAGGGCTGGGGATGTGCACCTAAACCCTGGCCCAGCTAAGCCACTACACCTCTCTAACAACCCAACTCAAGGAACAATCAAGATAGCCTCAATAAACATCTGTAGCTTCCCAAGCAAATTGGATTAACTATAAGCCTGGTCATCACAGCATAACCCCAACATTCTGTCGGTGGTTGAAACCTGGCTTTCACCCAAGATCCCAGATAATGCGGTTGCTCTTCCGGGCTTCAACATTTTCAGGCTTGACAGGACTACCAAGAGAGGTGGCGGATGTGTGATCTACATTAAAGACTCTATCAAAGGGCACGTCCTCCCCCAGGCTGACCTAGGACCTAATGCACAGGCACTAGCAATCAAAGCCCTACTCAGGGCACACAACAAAGCTCTAACTATTGTCTCTGCCTATGTTCCCCCTAATGAGCATAAAAAGGGCTTCAAGGGTATCGTGGACTTCATCTGTGGCTTGCCTTCTAACTCTGAGACCATAGTACTAGGTGACCTCAACGTCAACTGGCTTTCCCCTGATGCAGGCCCTTAGCGGGACAATATCTCTGCAGTCCACCTCACTCAGCTTGTCCCCACCCCCACCAGGGTTAACTACAAAACTGGCACCAGCACTCTGCTAGACTGGATACTTTCTAGCAATCCTGAATGACTCACCAAAGTGACAGTGCACCCAGGCGCAATTAGTGACCACTCCCCAGTCTCCTGCAACTGGACTAACAAATTCTTCAAGCCACCCCACTTCACCTATAGTAGAGTACCAAAGCATGGGCATCTGGAGTCCTTGGAACAAGATCTTGCCAACACCAACTGGTCTCAAATTGATGACACTACAGACATAAGTACTGCCTTGGAATACTTTATACAACAGTTCACAAAGGTCTGTGACATGCATGCTCCCCTCAAAAAGCTCAAAGCTCGGGGGTCAGTGAACCCCTGGTTATCATTTGACCTCATAAACAGATTGAAGAATCGTGACCACTTCTGGCACCTAGCTAGAGAGTCTGGTAAACCCTCAACTATACTAGCTTACAAACAAGCCAGAAATGCCTGCACCCAGGAAATATAACCTGGCTAAATCCAACAATCACAAGGAGTTGCTTACTGCCTCCTGGGGCAATGGGAAAAATTTCTGGACTAACATAAAGAAAGTCTTAGGGAAGGATGTAAAGTCGTCACTGAACCTCATCAACATTCAAGGTACCCCTTCCCAGGACCCTCGAATTTTAGCCAAAGCCTTCAATGAAGTGTTCTCGGACCTATCCGGGATAGTCCCCCCCCCCCCAAGACTTCTTCGAGGACTCACCACACACCAACACCACTACTACTGACTCTCACCATCAGCCTGCCCCCCCTTTTTACTTCAAGAAGCTAAGTCCTTCACTAGTCAGAAAATACCTTTGCAAAGTGCTGGGGAAATCACGACAAAGTGCAGACACACTGGACCTCAAACTTATTGCACTCACAGTTGAAGAAGTTCTCCTCCCCATAACTAAGATCCTCAACCTGTCACTCTGTCACTCACAATTCCCACAAGTGTGGAAATCGGCCATCGTGACTCCAGTCCACAAGAATGGAGATAGGGCATCGCTGTCAAACTACTGGCCCATCTCAATTCTGCACTGCTCTCCAGAGCACTAGAACGCATAGTGGCCGACCAGTTGGTCGAATACCTTGAAAAATACTCAATTCAAAGCCCCGAACAGCATGGCTTCCATAAAGACCATAGTACCTCTACGGCGTTACTGGAACTCACTGGTTTCACAAACCAGTCGTTGGATCAAGGAAGCCTAGCAGGGGCAGTCTTCAATGACCTCTCAAAGGTCTTTGACACTGTCCACCACTCCCTCCTCCTAAACCAATTAACCTCCATTGGCTTCTCTGCAAAATCAACTCTCTGGTTCAAAAGCTATCTAGAACAACGCTCTCAAAGGGTGAAAATCAACAATGTCCTCTCCGACCATCTGCCTGTAAGATCTGGTGTCCCCCAAGGCTACATATTAGGACCGTTCCTATTTAGCATCTTTCTCAACAATCTACCATGCCACTGCCAACAAAAGATGCTCCTCTACTCAGATGATGCAGTAATATTCACAAGCTGCCCAGACCCAGAGGAACTTGAGGGCAATCTGCAACGTGGCTTTGAGATAGTTGAGGAATGGTTCTATAACCATAAACTAATCCTGAACAACAATAAAACCAAAGTCATGATGTTCTGCAGGTCTCGGAACAAGCATAAGTCCCATGCACTTAACATCAGTACCCGCTCTGGAGCTCTGCTCGAACATACCCAGCACTTTAAATATCTTGGGGTCACTCTGGACAGCTGTCTAGCCTATGACCAGCACATCAGCAATGTTTCCAGGGCTGTCAACTACAAGATTGGTCTCCTCCACAGGCACAAGCACTGTCTCACTTCGGACGCCCTTAGAGTCGCCATCAACAGCTCCATCCTTTCTGTAGTAGACTATGGCTTGGTAATCTATGGCGCTGCTTGCCACACTGCTCTCCACAGAATATCGGTTGCCCTGAACAAGGCCTGCAGACTGCTCACAGGGGCCGCATGTCTCACCCATACTTGTGACCTCTATGCTCAAACAGGCTAGCTCCAACTCAGTGGGGGTACACTACCAAACCTGTCTGCTCGCCAAAAAGGCTCTTCTTGGTATCCTTCCCCCTGGCACAGCTAACCTACTTCAACTTCACAGCAGCTTGCAACGTACAAGAAGCTCTAGCACCCACTTCTTCCATGTTCCTCATCCTCGAATGACATAGGGCCAACACTCCTTTGCCAACAGAGCACCCCTTTAGTTTAATGTCCTCAGCTGGGACATTTCCAACCAACCTACTCTGGGCCCTTTTAAAAGACTGCTTTGCCAACATCTTTCCACATCCAGCACCTGTGACTGCAACACCTAGTCCCCCTTGCTGACAGTCTCTGCCCTGCCACTTAGCGGCTCCCTGCACTGGCATGGCCCCTTGCTGCCGTTACCCACCCCCCCTTACTCCCTACCACCCCCTCTCTTGCCCTGCCACTTAGCGGCTCCCTGCTCTAGCATGGCCACTGGCTGCCTTCTACCCACCCCCTCACTAAGACTATGTCAATGACTGCTGCCCCTTTTTCTCACCTCCCTCCCCTACCCACTTCCTCCTTTAGCCCCTCTCTAACTCCTATCTGCCTATCTCCAACTATTTGTTTGCAAAGTAAGCTCAAGTTTGCCCACATTAATTGCTTACTGTATACTCAAACCTATGTATTGTACCCATTATTGTCATGTTTTACACTCTTGTTTGTATAATCTTTGTAATTATTGTTCATGTTTTTACACTCGTTTGTATAACCTTTGTAATTATTGTCTTCCCTCCACTGACTAGCACCTTTGTAATTGAGCTCCCAGCTCAAAGGTGTTTAATCCTAGATCTCAATAAATAAATAAAATAAATAAAAATACAGTGTTACAACAGTGTAAGTAATATCAGATCAGTGAAAGTGCAAGACATTGAATATAGCAGTTCAGGCTAACGGTCATACATATAGGAATTGGAGTTAATTCAAACAATGGCAGTTCTTCCATGTGGGCAGGAAAACTCAGCAAAAGCAGGTACAAGGAGAGGGGCAAGGAGGTGATGAGAGATATTGTGTTTGAATTGTGTGAGAGAGGTGCTGGAGAGAATCACCTGTGGGAGAGAATTCCATGTGGATGTGGCCAAAAAGGCAAAGGATCTCCTGCCAACTGCTAACCGAAGATTGGGAGTAACCAATAGGGGGAAGGCGTCAGACCGTGGCGTACATTGGGACTGCTTAAGTTTGATAAGGTCACACAAACAGGGGAGGGTGTAAAGGTGAACCAGCTTAAACATGAGGCACATGGTGATGTATTGGAATTTGGACTCCAGAGGTGCCCCCCAGAGAAGAGAGGACGTAATGGTGGTGCCGGGGGTCTGCACCTAGGGCAAAGTGTCCTACCTCCAGATAGAGTTGATTGAGGCAAAATAGGATGGTGGCCCAGGCTGGGAGGAGCAGCAGTGGGGAACCATAGGAGAGAGAGAAAGAGTGTGGACATATAATTTTTGACAAGAGGTGGAAGATAGATGGGACGGAGACGATATAACAGACCTAGCCTTTGGTTGATCGCCTTAGTCAATAAATTGACATGGATTTCGAAGGTGAGTGATGGATCTAGGGTAACACCCAGGTATTTGAATGAGCGGATGAGTTCCAGGGCATTACCATCCTGAGATAACATCGTGAAGTGCTGAGATGGGGTGTGGAGCGTGGTTATGGAACAGGATACTCTTGGTCTTCTTTGTATTGTGGACTAGATGGATTTCTAAGAACTGTCCCTCAAGAGCATGGAGGTCGGATGTGAGACTTGGTTTTCCAACCCATGTCTGAGGAGGAGCGTAGATGATGACGTCATCTGTGAATAAGTGAACTGAGGCTCCACCACAATTGTATGGCAAATCATTAACAAAGAGGGAGAATAACAGTGATCCCAGAATAGAACCCTGAGGCACACATGTGTTATGGGTCTGAAGTCCAAAAGGGCCGCTGACCACTTGAGCCTTTGAGAGTGGTTAGAGAGGTAGCTATGGAGCTATGAGAGAGCACTGTGATCAAGGCCCAGGGAGTGACGTTTACGTATTAAGAGGTTGGGACTGACCAGGTCGAATGACTTTGTGAGGTCCATGAAGACTGCACCAGAAGCGAGGCCTTGGTCCATAGCACAGAGTACATCAGCTGATACTTTTATCAGAGTTGTGAGGGTGCTGTGATTCTTCCTGAACCCATGTTGGTAGGTGGAGAGGAGGTGATGTAATTCGAGGTAATCTTGTAGGTGCTTGTAGGATACATTCCTGTATCTTTGCCAGTGGTCAAAGGATGGAGATGGGTCTATAGTTTTCAATTACCATGTTAGGACCACCTTTGTGGACTATAACGACCGCAGCAACCTTCCATTTCACCAGGACAGTTCCAGAGAGAAAGGATCTGTTAAGCAGATTACATACAGGTGTGGCCAGCCCTATGGCACTAAGTTTCAGGAATTTAGGTTTGAGCATATCATGACTCGGGGAGCTCTCTGGTTTTAAGCTGGAGAGCAGCCTGTGCACCTCTTTCCCAGTTACAAGCTTGAGACGAAAAACTGGCCAATGACCAATGTCGACTGTGGGGGGGTGGGGGACGGTGTGAGGTTAAAGAGTGTGGTATACTTGTCTAGGTCTGTAAAGAAATCATTGAAACCCGCAGCAATTGCTGGGGGATCTGAAAGGATGTTACCTTGGGCATTAAGGGAGCTTGGGTTTTCAGTGGTCTTGCCTTTCATTAGGAGTTTATTTGCTTCCAAAATTCCTTGGGGTTACTAAGGTGCTCAGTCTATAACGACTTAAGATAGGTCCACTTGGTTTTGCAGACAAGAGTTTTGCAGGTATTTCTGAGCTGCCTGTTGGCTAGCCAATCCATATGGAGGCCACTGCCTTTGAAGGTATGCCAGGCTTTGTCTTGAGTGGTCATCAATTTCCTTAGTTCTTTAGACATCCAGGGTGCTTTGAAGCCCTTAGATCTCTGTTTCTTCAGAGGGGCATGATGATTTACTATGGTGGTAAAAGCAGTTATGAAGTAGCTTAGGGCCTGATTGATATCTAGCAGGGAGTTTATAGGTCCCCAGTCGGTGCCCGAAATGGAGGATAGGAATGCTTGTTCATTGAACTGCAACATGTCCCTGGCTAGAATAATTTTCTGGGGAAGGTTGGGGAAATTGTTATGCCAGATGCAATACGTCGGTGAGTGGTCACTGATACGATCAGGAAGTACACCCACTATCTTAACCTTAGAGGCACAGTTGGTGACTGTCCAGTCAATGAGGGAGTGATTGCCTGATTTCATATTTATCCACGTTGGTTCAAGGATGAGCTGGGTGAGGTTGGACTCGGCCAGGATCAGTTGGAGGTGCTCCTGCTGGATGTTGCATATTACTCCTTGGGAGCCACTGGTCATCACATGTTCTTTTGTTGTTATATAGCACTGGCCTGGAGGGTTTATTAAAACCTTTTTTTGTTGTTGTTATATCAGGTATATCATGGAGAGAGTGGGAAGCCACCTTTTTTGTGTATATGGTGTTCTTTTCTCCATGCTGTATTGCTTGGACTGCTGTTAGCAGTGTCTGATATTGCTAGCTATCCAGACTCTGATCACGGAGAATACATTAGGTGGAGTGGTACATTGATTTGCCCCTGTACCAGGGAGGCCTACCATCGTGGGTAGCCTTTTTCCTCCCAGAAAGTGCCCAGCTACAATACATCGTTAGAGGTGCTTTCCATTAGCGGTCCTCTACATGAGACCACCTCCCTTGGAAACCGTACACTGTTCTTGGATATATGGTTGCTCCTGTTGAGCCTTTTTAACTCTCTCTTTATTCTCTCTGGGATGGGCAGGGGATTTACCCATTCTCAGCACCCAGACCTCAAACCTGACATCCCCCCAGGTAGCTCAGTCTGGGGAGGCCCGAAGATTTCCCCCTGCAGCGGGGCTCCCTGAGGGGAAAGACCAAGATCAACTAGAGGCCTCAGCCGGAGGCTTGCACCTTGGGTGTTATTCAGGTGGAGGTACAGTGGCATGACAGTGCTGCCAGCACACAGGGTTTTCCTTTAAGGTCCCCAGAGGCACGGACATGCATTGATGTCAGTGTGGGCTGGGTGTACTCCCACACCCAACCTACAGACATCTGCTGACACTTCCCCACTGAAGAGTGACCCCGGTTGTCTTGCACCTAGCCTCCACTGGGTGTCGCTAGCTTGCCTGGAAGTCACAACCCCCTCCCCCCGAGGAGGACAGCTGTCCTAGATGTCATTACTTTTGGGAGACTCCTGGAGGGGACTTGCAATCGATGTCTTGTTCTACCCTTTGGGAATGGTTAAAACCTTTACTCCAGTTTCTGCTATCCTGTATTCTCACAGTATAAATGGCCTTAATAATCCCGTTAAGTGCTCCAAAGTGCTTACTGATATTTATAAACAATGACCTGTGTGGAAACATATTTATCTGCAGAGGAACATGGTAAATTGGCCAAGAATGTTTACTCTTAGGTGGTGGTGTCATCTTATCCCTCAGGTAACAGGAGATGAGTGGCGGTGTTGGTTCCTCGAGCTACCCCTTTTCAAAGTATGCATCAGGAAATAGATGCACAGGGGTGTCTGTTTATGGTGAAAGTGTATTACTTGGGCCATGAATTAACACTGGTCAGCCTTTTTGGCACACTAGGGTCAACAGGACAATTTGTTAGGCAACTATATCGTAAGATAGTAACCTTCCAATCCACCACACTGCTTTTAGGAGCAGATTTTAATTTTATTTTGGATAATAGGGATATCGCAAATCCATGGCCTCCATAGGGCATCCCTGTACAGCAAGCCAGTATGTCTTTTTTTGAAGGAAGTGGGGGGGGGGGGCTGATACATGGAGGCACTTAAACCCTATGGCAAGACATTCCCATTACTCTCTCCCACATGGGGTTACACCCGTGTTGATCATATCCTTTTTACTAAGGAACACTTACATAGGGCTGTCATAGCAATCAATCAATTAATCAAACTTTATTTAACCAGGCAGTTTACATCATTGAGCAAGCTCATTTTCATGATGGTCCTGGACACAAAACACTTTTGCTTACAGTAGACAACACTTCCTACAAAAGTAAACATCGGTACAGGCAGTTACAATATACAAACTCAGTACTTGGATGAATCAGACATATAAAGCAAGCACAAATGTAGGCATTTAAATGCAGCGTATACAGGTTGTAGCTTATAGAGTACAAGTGAGGAAGGAGGGACATAGAGAAGGGCAGTGGGAAGAAAGGGTATCAGACACGTAGTAGAGAGGGAAAATAGGGCAGCCTAATAGAATGAGGCCCCCTGTGAAGCTAATTGATGAGAGGGGGGATGTGGGGGGGAGATGGTTGCCCTAAAGGAATGCTGGCCGACACGGGAAAATGGGCGACCCAGGATTACAGAGGTTAAGGACTCAGTTGAGTGGGGTAAGGCTTTATCTGAAACAGTCACACGCTGTTTTCAGGCCTCTATACAGTAGCCCCCTAAATATAAAATGGCTGGGCAGCAGGGAGATTTTAAGTAATTTTTGATGTTATTCCAAAGCGCTGGTAAAAAGGAGGTAATGGCAGTTGAGCCAAGGCATGTCCTTGTTCGAGGTAGCTTAAGGAGGACAAACGGGAGTTCCTTAGCTCGTAGGTACCCTTTGAACGTTCAAACAGGTCACAGATATAGGGTGGTAGTTTGTTGGACAAAGCCCGGAATAGCCACATGAAGGTGTTTATTTGCCTCCTCGTGGAGAGGGACAGCCAGTCTAATGCTTGGTACAATGAGCAGTGATGAGTCTGCAAGGGCAAGTCAAGAACAAATCTCAATGCGCGATGATAGAGTGTATCCAGCTTTTGGAGTGCATACTGGGGGCAATGGCTGTATAGGAAGCCGGTGTAGTCAATCAGGGGAAGAAAGGTTGTTTGAACCTGCCACCTTCTAGCTTCCAGGGTGAGTAGGTGTCTTATGCGGTAGAAAATACCGAGGCGCTGCCTTAGCTTTTTTGTTGACTCACTTAGATGGACAACGAAGGTGGGTTTGTTATCCAACCAGACTCCCAGATATTTGAATGTATCCACTTGCTCTAGTGGTTTATTAAGGAGGGTAATAATCTGTGAGGTCCCAGGCCTCCTGTATTGTGGGATGGAGAGATATCATAGCTTTTGGGGTTTTTTGCATTTAACAAGAGCTTTAGATCCTGCAGGTTCTGCTGGAGGATGATAAAATCCTGCTGTAGCTCCTTGTACGCAATGTCCAAGGAGGGGTTAGTCGTGTAGAGGACTGTGTCATCTGCGAAGAGGTGAACGTTTCCAGCAACCAGGCCAGAGTCGATGCGGTTGATGTAAAGGGCGAAGACGATAGGTCCCAAAATGGAACTTTGCTGAATGCCTCGGGGCAGTAATTTTAGTGGGGAGAATTCCCCTTGGGCTTTAATTTGCTGTGTACAATTTGTAAGGTAGCAGCGGAACCACTTTACTGCAGCAGAGGTTAAACTGATGCTACTCAGGGAATCAAGAAGTACAGAATGATCAACCGTATTAAATGCCTTGCTGAGGTCAAGGAAGAGTGCTTTGATGTGCTGTTTACTGTCCAGGGCTTTTAGCCAGTCACTTGACATTTTGGCAAGAACAGACATGGTACTGTGCTTGGGTCTGAAACCTGATTGGACTGGATTGAGGATTTTCTCACGATCCAAGTACTCCCTTAATTGAGAGTTTACAATTTTTTCAAGTAGCTTGGATAAAACAGGAAGCAATGAAATAGGCCTATAGTTGTTCGAGTCAGTGGGGTCTCCTGACTTGAATAGGGGGATAATGTGCGCAGTTTTCCAACTAGGTGGCAATTCCCCTTGGGATAATGAGCTGTTAAAGAGATGGGCAGTTGGGGCTGCCAGATACTAAGAACCTGCTTTTAAGAAGAAGGATTCAAGCAAATCAGTACCAGTGCTCTTTTTGGTGTCCAACGAGAGGAGCAGGTCTTCCACCTGTTTGTAGGAGACTGGCTGGAACTTGAAGAGGGTGCGGTCAGTGGGGGGCTATGGTTGGTCTAGTAGCTATGCTGGCAGTGCTTGTGGTGCTCAGTTTACTAACAGGTGACATGTCAATTGCGAGGCCTGCAGTGGCAAAGTGGTTATTGAGCTGATCGAGGATCTCGGACCTATCTGTGTAGGAGGTGTTATTTGCCACAATTTTAGCTGGTAGCGGAGTTTCAGGGGAATGACCCTCAACCTCTCTCAGTATCTGACAAAAACTGGTGGAACAGTTTTGTTTGCCTCCAGTGCTGACTGGAAGAACCGTTGTTTTAGCAGATGCTGGCTACTATATTATCTGACCATAACCCACAAATCCTGAAATCAGATTTTTGTATCTAGGTGGATTCCACTTTGTGGAGGCTTAATAACTCTTTATTAAATATTGAGGAGTTTTGTGACATGGTGCTGACCAGGATTCCCCAGATCATAGCTGAGAATACCATGGAAGGGATTACTCCAGCCATTTTGTGGGACATCTTAAAGGTAGTGTTGCAGGGGGATATTCTGGCATATGCCTCCTGGCTGAAAAAGCAAAGGGAGGCTAAATTGTGGGATTTACAGTCAGAGTTGCAGACACGCTTGCAGTTCCACATGCAGGGGGACCAGTCTGTACTGCCTGAGATCAACAAAGTTAGGGCAGTATATCCAAGATATATGGAATCTTAAAACTGAAATGGTGCTTTGATTCCTCCAGCATAAATGAGGGGACCTTAGGCCAAGAATCTTGGTCCATAGGCTCAGTCAGAAAATGGCTCAAGTCACAGTCACTAGGCCTAGGGGCACTGAGGTTGAGGTGCTGGGTGCCACACCTTCGAACCACGCGCGACCTGGGTCGGAACGACCTGGCCGCCGGGACAGGGGAGAGAAACATTGGAGCGCTCTACTACTCACTCTCCTTCCTCTGGGATGGGGTACAGGTCATGCACGGCTGCAGTGGTGACTGGCTGAGGCCAGCCACACTACAGTTGCAAGCAGAGCTAGGGCAGGGGGAGCACAGCGGGCATCAGCATGGACGTGCTTGGACACCATTGCACGTCCAGCTCACCAGAGGACAAACGAAGAACAGCGGAAACATGGCGGGGTGATCTTGTGGCTGATGGCCATGCCCTGCACCCCCGAACATGAGAGGCGCCTTGTCCTGGGGTGGCGGACGACCCCTGTAGCATGGGGTGATTATCTGCGCACCAGATCTGGTTTGGGGGTGCGGGTGCCAGTGGCCGGAGGTCATGGGCCCGCTCCGCAGGGGGAGAAAAAGTTTTAAATGATTACAAAAAAAGTTACAGTCACTAAAATTACGTATTCTGTTACATAAAGAGTAGTAACAGACCCTGAAAAAATTCTGGATGCTTTTTAAGATTACTACTTGGCTCTATAGGCTGCAGATGCCTATGCTGTACCTAACACTACTGCAGAATATTTACAGCCACAAACTGCCTACCTTGCCTCAACCCCAACAACAGGTTTTGAGCGCTCTTATTTAAATAGATTAAATCTATTCTGTAACTAAGACCCTGAAATCGAATTAAAGCCCAGGCTCAGATGGTTATATTGGGGAATCCTGTAAGGTGTTCCAGGAACTCCATTGTGCACTGCTAATACATTCAGGGTAGGGGGTTCTCCAGGAGAAAGCCACCCCACCCACATGGATACACACCACAATCTTGGCTATACTCAAACCAGGCAAGGATGTCACTTGTTGTTCCTCCTACTGACCAATTTTGGGACGCAGTGTAGATTATAAAATTTGTTCTTCTGTGTTAGCCAAGAGATTGAAATCTTTTCTTCCACTTTTAATTAATAAGGATCAGTCTCAGTTTTCTTCTCTAAACAAGCGCGGGATAATAACAAAGAACATTACATATCTTACACCACACCACACACGCCTGGTAGGGGTTTCCATTATTGTTATTTAGTTTAGATGCTGCAATGGCTTTCGACTGGGTGGCATGGTCCTTTTATTTGAGGAGATGGCACATGTTGGAAAACTTCCTGAATTTGTACAGGCCCTATGTGCAGCCTCACTGGCCTATGTAAAATAAATGGGCAAGTCTCTCCAATGTTTCTACTGGGTACAGGCACTCTGCAGGGATGCCCCCTTTCCCCTCTTCTTTTTTCCTTACACCTGGACCTCAGGCAAAGACTATTATTAGGTAGAACCGTACTATAATGGACATACATGTGGGTAATCATGAACAGAAACTTGCCCTTTATGCAGATGATTTAGTGATTTGTCTCCAGAATCCTGAACAATCACTACCTCCCCTCTGGAATGTGTTGATTCGGTTTGGTGGGCTTGGTGGATACAACTTGAACACCTCCAAGGCTGAAGTGTTACAATTTCATTATACCCCTTCATCCATTATTCAAGAAACATTTCAGTTTAAGTGGAACATGGCACATTTTAAATATATGGATGTCCACCTCACACAACAGAAGGTTCTTTCTTTAAACTATGATGCTTTAACAAGAGCATTCCAGAAAGATGTCTCCACCTGGGCCAAACTCCCCTTTATTCAGAGGGTGGATAGCGTCCACATGAATTTGTTGCCACGTTTACTCGGTATCCATTCTAAATCCAGAAACTCACTTGCCCAATGCTCATAATCTTGACGCCGGGTGCCTGAAACACGGTTGCCAGACATCGGGATTTTGCCCACGGAGGAGTTGGAATCCTTGAGTATGGAGAGTGTGGGGGGGTGGAGCCCCCTGCTTTGGAAATATTAAAAAAATATTTGTCGTGGGGAAAATCCTGATGTCGGGCAACAGTGTTTCGGGCACCCGGCATCAGGATTATGAGCATCGGGCCAGTGAGTTTTGGCCTTTGATAATATACCCATTTACTTTATCATGCCCAGACTCTGCCTGTTGATCCACCCAGATCATATTTTCGTCATGGTCAAAATTGGTATCTAGGTATTTACGGCAAGGGAAGTGCCCTCAGGTACGTCTTTCAACGGCACTAGGTTGGAACATGCCAACCACAATGCCATCAGCATTAACAACCACGCCAAAATGCCATTGATTTTATTTGAGGGAATCCACACTCGCACCCCCACAACTTAAAGATTCACACTCTGGGGTGAAGCAGATCACGAGGACAAGAAATTTGTGGGGCTATGGAATACTGTTTCCATGGCCCCTTGTAAAAAAAATCCAAGTCCTGATGTCTACAAAATGTCTGGAGACCAGGATTAGAACGCTGGTCTCCACTGCCAGCTGGCCAAGCTGCTCTATGCCCCAGCCCTCCACACCATGAGAGCAACTCAGCCAGCTTTCTGGATTCCGCTGCCCTTGTCCTGGGCAGCACCATGGACAGCACCCAGGGGAGCACATATAGCAAGCACTGTAAATCCCCACTCACTGTCCATGGTGGCGCTATACAGACTAGCACTCTCTTGGCTGGTGCTATAAATGTACTGTAGAACTAATCTAACCAGGTACCCTTTCAACCCTGCAACTTCTTAAAGTTCAGGGAGGTTTAGCCCTGCCTAATTTTGCCCTGTATCATCAGGCAGCCTAAATGAGAACGGTATTTTACTGGCTGCTTAATACCTATGAAACCCACTGGAATGTCCATAAATTCTCACAGGTTGTGTTCACTAAAAGATTTCCTGACCAGGATCTTCCCAGGGAAAACCCTTACATTATGGTTACAATTAATACTTGGTATAAAATCCTAGGCATGAAAAATTTGGCTAATTATCGATTTCTTCTATACTCCCTCCCTTATACTCATTCTTTTACTCCAGCTAGAACAGATCATAGTTTTCATAACTGGGAAGTATTTGGGCTCCATTTTATCTTTCATTTCTTGCAAGGGGTTGCGTTCAGAAGCTTTGATGAGGTGGTCACAATGTACTGTATGTTATACCAAGTATGCACTTCTTTAGGTACCTCAAGGTATTGGATTTTGTGAAGCTCTCACCAAGGGCATTAGCTGATCACCCTAATATCCCATTAATTATACAGCTTGTTATCCAGGCCCTTAAAGGGCAATGTTCCCTAACATCTACCTCCAGACATTATCAATCTTTGTTACAGGCACAGTGGGATTCTATATTGTATGTTAAATTAGAATTGGAAATGGACCTAGGGTCTGCCATCCCTGATAATATTTGGGAGTTCTGTTTAAAAAACATACATAATGTTATCACATCATATATGTGGAAGGAATACTCCTGGAAGACAATAATTAAATATTTTATAACCCCTCCCCCAACCCCGAGAGGCAGGTTAAATATTGCCCAGAACTGGAGGGTGGGTTGTTGGGGAAAATATGGTAACTTAAAAGCAGCCCATCACCATATTCTGTGGGACTGCCCTGTTATACAGGCTTTCTATAGGGAGTTACAAGTGAAACTGGGGGAATGTGATTTATTTATTTATTTATTTATTTATTTATATCATTTGTTCAGAAAAAACCTTTGAGCAAGATGCTCTTTTCCATAGGTTTCATGTCAAGGAAACAACTAAAGTACAAGTTACCGGGGGCATGGCTAGCAGCCGAGCTAGGAAGCAGCACTCTCCTTTAGCTCCGCATTGATCGGACTTTCTAAAGCAAAAACACCATCAAAATTGCCTTAATTTTTTGTCCAAAAATGCTGCTATTAGTCTGTTGACTCTCCAAGGACTACAGAAACTCAGAATTTGGCAAGGCTAGAAAATGGGATGCAATAAGACTACAGCGGGAGGTGAGGGAGCCAGACAGAAAGAACCAAGTGCAGGCCCTGAGAAAGATAAGGATCCTCTCAACAGCAGTTTCAACCAACCATCCAATGCAGCATTGCTGAAAGCAATTCAAGCAATCGATAAAAAAATGGATGAATTTACCTCGAGGATCCTAGTCGCCAAAACAAAAATCCAATCGGTAGACAACTTTGCCCAAGGAGTCAACAAAACAGCAGAAAAAGCGCTCTCAGTAACGGCTGGCCTGGTAAAAGAGAATAGTCTGCTTAGGAAATGTTTAGAGACACTTGAAAATGGGGTGCGGGCGTCCCACATCAGGATCTTAGGCTTACCAGAGGAATTGGAGGGAGATGAATTGGACAACTTTATTGAACTTTGGCTACCAAAATTCCTGCACCTTGACTCCCCGATATCTGTACTGAGGGCCTATAGAGTCAATTCCAGAGGGGCTCGACTCCACGTGGATACTGCTCACCCACCAACCACAGCAGTCTTGGTTGTCCTGGGTTCTTCGAAGGAAAGAAACTATGTTTTAAATAAAACTCATAAGCAGGGTCTCTCTAAATAGCAGGGGGTACCCATTCACGTCTTTCCCGACCTAAGTTATGCCACGAGGCAATGTCACAGGGCCTTTGATGGAGTTCGAGCTAAACTGCGCCAACTCGGAGTACATCATACTCTCCTGATGCTGGCGAGTTTCAAGATTGCCTATGGGAAGAAGACTTACCACTTCACCGACCCGATGGAAGCAAGCAAATTGCTAATGAAGATAGAGTTGGATTACACTGCTAAAGAATCAAACTCAGATTCTGGAGAGGAGGACAATACCTGAGGTTTCTTGGACAGAGTTCAGTAAGCTATTACACTGCAAAATGGCTAAATAGATTCTGGACAATGCTAATTACTGTTTCTGTTTTGATATGTTACCTCTAATTCACAGTTGATTTTTTCAATGAAGATTTACTGTCTTGATGCGTTTAAGTTGAGCTCCTTATGTTTATGGCAGTGTTGTCTAAAAACCGGGACTTTAATCTACTGTTTTGGATTAGAATGATATTTTGGAGGTATATTGAGTTTGGTGGGAATGTTTTTTACTCTCCAAAGTTATATAGCTTTAAGCACCAGTGATTTACTAAATAGTTAAACAAGAAATAGTAAATAGACATTTAGCTAGATAAAGGCACAATTTAACATAAAATAAATGATGTTTGTTTTGGATTGTGTAATGACTGATCTGAGGAGGGAGGAGGCTCAATACCTATCTGGTTTTAATATACTGATTTGGTAGATTGGGGAAGCAACACCTATTAAAAGGGGTAGAAATGTTATAATTAATAAAGTGATTTGTATTAGTATTTCCCCACTCATGGCAGCATATAGCCTTTGTAGTACGTTAGTAAGTATTTGAATATACTTATTTGGGTAACCCTCCTGTGATATATCAAATTAGGAGTGTTAAAGATACTGTATTTTACGGATATTGTATAATGTATTTAATATGCACTGTCCTACGGGTAATTCTTGTATCTGTTAAATTACAAAATCAATAAATACAGAATAACAAAAAAAGTAAAAGTTACAAGATTGCAGAAATAACAGTAAATGCTACACAGTTTGTACAATGACAATAACAGGACTCACATAAGATAATACAAATATGCCAGGTGTTTACAATGTAAAAATGTAATACAGGAGAATAACATTCTGAGACTTGATGAACAGCCAGCTACAGACATCCATCAGGAGACAAGTGTACAGGAGCACAGTGCAGAAAGGGCAGCTTCCTGTAGGTCAGGTTTAGTCAAAGGGCAAATGTGGGGAGGAAGGTGCTGACCAACCTAGTGGGGAGTAGGTAGAGGTCATGGAGCTGGTGACAGGGGAGGGATGAAAGATTGGAGCAAGTAGGACCATGAGTAAAGGGAGTGGAAAGGGCAGGGAGAGTGCAAGGACTGTATTAGGCGGTCTTAATCATCCAGAACCACAGTGTGAAAGCAAATTAAGTTGGGACGGTGGGGAGGAGGTCTAAATTCTTCTCAGCAGACAGACAGCAACTCATCTACCTGCAGTTACAGGTAGCTGCCTTGGAGAGATGCAACTCAGTCTTAAAAGGATGGTAGGGAGTTGTTGAGGAATATATGCACAGGGATTTGATTTAGCCAGAGGGGAGCTCTGTATGCAAAGAAGCACTGTCCTAATGTCATTTTCATGAATGGGACAGCCAACGAGCACCTTGTCATTTCTCTGGTCTGGTGACTAGAGCAATATGCTGAGAGCAACTCATTGAGGCTAGGGGTGGATTTTCTTAGCAAAGCTTTCTTACCCAAGAGGCACGTTTGATATTTTATTCTATTGCTGAGGCTGAGCCACCTGGTTTGCTCATAAAGTGAGCAGGAGTGAGCTAGGTTGTCAGCTCCAAGGGTGAGTCTTCAGGCCTTATTGAGGGCTGTCGATACCCACTTGAGTGCAGTGTCAGTAGCCTCCCATACACTACAAGCCATAATCAATGACTGACAAGATGGAGGAAGATACAGTCAATCGTGGTCGCGGCAGGCATAAAGATATTGTCTGTGTCTGTACAGGACACCAAGTTAGAGTTAACCGCTTTACAACTTTATCAATGTGTGGTCCAAAGGAGAGTGTATCATCAGTGATGACTCTAAGGTACTTGAAAGTCTGTACCTGTTCTAGGGGACGTCCTTGTTGTTTGTAATGGACAAGACCAGGAGGATTTCTTTAGGTAGGGCTGGAGATCAGCATTGTTTTAGTCTTATAGTTAAGAAGTAATTTCTGCATGCTGAACCAGTTCTCCATGAGGGAGAAGGTGGATTGCAGCTCCTTTTGCAAGTGATCCGGCTGAGCACTGCTGCTCAGGATGACCGTATCATCAGCATACAAAATAATTTTAGTCATGTATGCCTCCAGTAATTTGTTTAAAAACAAACTGAAAAGGAGAGGGCCCAGGATAGATCCTTGGGGAATCCCAAGTGCAATTTCCCTAGGGGAAGAGATTGTAGTACCAATTTTTACACACTGGGATCTATGGGATAGGTAGTCCTTGAACCAGAGAACTGCATCATAGGAAAACCCCAGGTTCACCAGTTTCTGTAGCAGGATGGGATGGTTGATGGTGTCAAAGGCTTTAGTGAGATCTATGAAGATAGATCCCACTAATTTGCCACCGTCCAAAGCCTTGTGTACATAGTCAGAGAATTCAACTAATGCTGTAGCCATACTGTGGCACTTATGAAATCCATGCTGCTGCAGGCACTGTAAATTGTATTTATGAAGGTACTCCGATATCTGATCGGCCACTATCCTCTCAAAGGCTTTTGATAGGGCAGAGAGGATGGATATCGGTCTGTAATTGGCTGAACTGGTCCGATCTCCACTTTTTAACACAGGGGTGACCATGGCAAGCTTCCATTTAGCTATGAACTTAGCTAGGGAGAGCAATTTGTTGAACAGTTTGGTGATGGGTACCAAGATTTCTTCCAGTGCAGTTGTCACCAACTTCATAATTAGGTTATCACTGCCAAGCCTAGTTTTACCTAATACCTTGAGTATGTAGGTTCTGGCTTCCTTGTGTATGATGCCTTTAAAGTAAAAGTTAGGGTGGTTTAAGCTTTCACTAGTGTTTGGCATGGGTATATCAAGTAGGCTTTCACTAGTGTTTGGCATGAGTATGCCAGGATGGTTAAGGTAGTCAGGTGGGAGGACAGAGCTGAGATCAGAGAAGGCTGAGTTAAAGATTCTGCAATGGTATGTGGATCAAGGGTGGGGTACCATTGATCATAAGCATAGTTAATTGCTTCTTAACCTCTTTGCCAAGCAGTTCCCTGATATTCTCCCAGAACCTTTTACCATTACCCAGCTGTTGTCTAACTGTTCCTTGTAATATTTGGCTTTTGCCTCTCTGTTGAAGTTAGTACATTTATTACAAGCAGCCCGGTAGTTCTGGTAGCCTTTTGGATTTCCAGTGCATCTGACCATACTCCAAAGATTGTCCCATTCCTTCATCTGGTCCAGAAGGTCACTTGTAATCCACCCATTAGGGGATCACCTGATCTTCCTTCACCTCACAGGGGCAAAAATATCGCAGGTGCCATTAAACCTATCCGGGAAGACCTGAAGTGCCTGATCTATGTCATAAAGATTGTCTAATGAGGACCAAACAACAAGGGATAAGGCATTTTTAAAGGTGCGGGCACAGCCATGCCTAAGGACATGGCTTAGAAAAGTGACAGAAGGAGCTTTTTTGTCCTTATAGACCCAGTGGCAAACGACTGGCAAGTGATCACTTAGACAGACAGCACAGTAACATTTTTTATCCTAGATGGGGTATTAGTGAGGAGCCAATCCAGTAGTGTACCTTTGCCGGTCCTGCAATTAAGTCTCGTGTTCTCCGTTACCATCTGGGTTAGGTACATATTGGCTACCTGGTCTTTTTGTGGGTCAATATCCTTGCTAAGCCAGTTTAGGTTAAAATCACCAGTAATGATGATTTCTGAATTCCTCTTCAGTGTAGAGATTGCTTCCAGGATCAGGTTTGGCCTTGGTGGGTGGGAGATAAACTGAGGCAATGGTAAGTGCCTTGTTTTGCCTACCAGTGAGGAGCTTTATGGCTAGCAACTCATACTCAGCTTTGATGATGGAGAGTGACAACACACTCCCCTGTAAGGTTTCCCTAAAATGGATTAGGCAACCCCCACCCCATTTTCCTACTCTATCAAGCCTGAAAGTAACATACCTCTGCATAGCTATCAAGTTGTCTTTCACTTTCAGAGTGAGCCATGACTCAGTCAAGCAGATGATATCAGGGTTGTGCAATTGAGCCCAGACTTGGAACTGGGCTATCTTAGGGAGCAAACTGCAGATATTCAGGGCAGCAATCTTCAAGCCATTTTCTACTTTACATTTTGGGATCCAGGCGGTTGATGGTCCCGGATTAGGATGAACATCCTCAGAAAGTAATAGCAGAGAGAGGAGAACAATTTTAGCAGCAGCCAGTGTGCTGTGTTTAGCCAAGCCCCTTTTCCTGCAGAACCCGGAGACAGAGACATACTACCTTTGCCTACCAAGTGGCACATGTAGCCAGGCCAGGATGAGTGAGCAGCTGCAAACCGTTAATAAAGCTTTATACAAAGGGGCAGGACTCATTGTCATGGCCCATTATTCATATTGTAACACATAAGGGTAAAAGATAGTGTGGCTTTGTCCCATGCCAGCTGGCAGTATAATGTAGAGGTACTGTCCAGCTATAGGTGTGAGAGCAAGTAAAAGTATGTAGGAAGTTACTAGTGCCCTGGCCATCATGTTTGCCCAAAAATAGAGAAGGAAAGAAAACAGGATGGACAGCATCAGGAGTGGCAACACAAATGGATATCATAGCCTGACTTCCAAGTACTACTGGGTACCTGAGCTGCCTGACTTGTGGAGGACAGAAGAAATGTCTGGACTGCCTAGTCAGAATGTATGAGCACCCAGGCAGGTAGTGAGTTAAATAGGTGGCCAAGTTTCTATGGTGTATCACAACCCAGTAGGTATAAGCACTGCACCCTCTGAGTGTTAACATTTAGAGTGCAGGTTGGAATGAGGAGAGATAATTGTAGAGGAAGTCCAGAATTTGTGCAAAAATAACCAATCAGAAAACTGCCACAAGGGCACTGCCACCCTACCAATCAGGTTTGTTGTGCTTTTAAAATGGGCAGGGCCAAGGTGCATTTAATAGAGGTCGGGGCCAGGGAGGGAGGACAGAAAATATTAGATAGAGCTACTATGGAGCAGAGCAGTCCAAGATGCTTGCTGAGTGCTGTCAGGATGCTGGTGGATTGAAAAACAAAACAAACTCTGCAGCCAACGGCAGCTGAGCTGCAACAGGGAGCCCAATCAAATTAGTGGCACTGAAGCCGCTGAAATCACGAGTCACTGGCCCATGCGTGGCAGTCCTAACTTGAGGCGGGTGGGCCAGTGTGAGGTTCTGGGCAGTCAGAAGGAGAGCCGAAAATGCAGCTCCAGTCGAGTAGCCTCAGGCTATCCTGAAAAACAGAAAGCGGAAGGCAGACTTTAGTAGGGAAAACAAAAGCAGGCTGAAATTGGGGAGGGACGGAGATGGGAAAAAAAGCTGAGGTAGGTGCTAAGGGTGAGCATTAGGGATTAATCAGCAGAGGGTTAGCAGGCATCTGGCGCAAGCGGCAGCCAAGTAGAACAAAAGGAACAGTGAAGGAGGGGTTCGAGTTATGCTAAAATGGGAAGGTGACTAGCAGATGATACAAGGATAGTTAGGAAGAGTTTCCCTATGGAGGTTGGAAGGGGTCTGTTGCCAGCAGCAGAGGAAAAGTAAGGGTCAGAGAATGACAAATTAAGGGGGAGGCACAAGTTTTAGAGGAGGGGAGTTAACAAGGTACAGGGTTAGGTTAAACATATTACAGGCAGACATAAATCCAGATAGGCAGTACACTCTGAATAAACATTGTACTAGACTATACAGCAAGAGTATGATTAAACCCTGAAACCTTAGACTACTGTCCCTTGCAAGTTGTGAACAGTAAAATCATTATCACTGACAAGGAACACTCTCACTGGCAGGTTATTAACAGCAAAAAACACTAGTACTGGAAAGCTTTGTACAGTAATAAACACACTGTCCCTCACAAAATATTAAATAGAGCTACTACAGAGCAGAGCAGTCCAAAATGCTTGTGGGCGCTCTCAGGATGCTGATGGATTTGAAAAAAAACCTCTGCAGCCAATGGCAGCTGAGCCGCAGCTTGAGGAGCCCAATCAAATTAGTGGCACTGAAGCCACTGAGATTCGAGCCACTGGCATATACCTGGCATTTCTAACTTGGGGTAGGTGGGCCGGTGTGAGGTTTGCGGCGGTCAGAAGGAAAGCCAAAAATGCTGCAGCTCCAGTCGAGTAGCCTGCTCGGGCTATCTTGGCAGTCTGGGTGAAGGTACTGTCTTTATGGCCCACACAGTTTTGTTCTTGGATGCACCAGTAAGATTTAGAAATTCAGATACTAGAAAACCTTTTTACTGTTTCCATGGTGCTAGCCAAGGAGACAGTTATGGAACTATGGTTAACCAGAGCTATTCCATAGGTCGCTACATGGTGAGATTTGATGAATACTATATATTTGATGGAGAAAATGACAGCGAACCTAAACCATAATCACCCCTCTTTTGAACGCAGGTGTGGACATTGGGTTCTGCATATTATGTGTAAACAACCAGATTTTGTGCCTTAAGTAGGAAAGAATCACCACTAGCCTCTCCAGTTTGTGATACTTTTTATTATGGTGTATGTCAAGTACTGCATCTTCTCTTCTGATATATAACAACCAATTTCAGGTGGGTAAGGAGTTGGTCTCATCTGTACTTTATTTCAGCAGGGAAATTGAAAGCAGACGTTAAGAGACTATAACTACATGAACTCTTGTTTCACACTGTAATGTGTACTATGCAGCAGCGATCCCTTGCTGTTGTGTTTGTTATGTGTTTTACCTTGTAAAAACTTCCTTAATAAAAAGAAATTTGGAAAACAAAATTCAGTAGAAGATCATCAATAAATGCCATGTAGCCATTTGGGATGGTAGAGATGACAAACGCTCGAGGAAGCCTGGGTGGTGTAAAAACAAACAAAAAAATAACATGAACAAATTCTCGAGCGTGGTGGGGGGGAATAAAGGGTTCATATGCTACTGGCCTCTAGTGGCTTAAACACCATACACAGAATACAAGTCTTAGTTTAGGTTCAGTGTCAGTGGCTCAGTAGGTAGCACACTATACTCTGAGGCCAGGAGATCAGAAGACTGTGGGTTCAGTTCCCACATCTGGTACTTGGGTTAATATCCCAATACTGACACTGTAGTGCAGCATAAGGGGAGGTGCTGCACTTCTGAGGTGCTGTCTTTCGGATGAGATGTTAAACTAATGTCCCATCTGTCTGTATTGGTGGTAGTTCAGGTGGATGCTAAAGATCCCATGGCACTTATCGAAAAAGAGTAGGGGAATTTCCCCAGTGTCCTGGCCAAATTTCTCCCATTCACTAAAAATACCACCAACAGCTTAATCTGGTTCAATTTCAGTTGCTTACCATCTGTCTCCCCCCCCCAGTCGCCCCTGAAAAAGGGACTTCTAGGCCCAGTGGGCTTACTGGGTCAACAAAATTCAATAGATAAATAATGTTTTGGATTCAAGGAACATATGGAAACAACATAAATCACTAAACATATCTAAATCTGGAGGCTTAGATGGCCTTGAGGCCAGGTTGCTGAGAGAGGGAGCTGATGTTATAGCCTTACCCTTGACAACACTTTACAACAGAAGTTTATGCTGTGGACATTTCCCTGAACTCTGGAAGAGTGCTAAAATAGTCCCAGTGTTCAAGGAGGTGATTCACACCAAGCAATTATAACCCTATAGCTCTGATTTCTGTAGCGTCTAAGATATTCAAAAAAACTCATAAACGGTTTATACTTATTTGGCTAGTAACCATCTTCTCACCCTCAGCAATCTGGATTCAGGACTATGCACTCCATGCACACCGCTTTGGTAGATTTCACGGACACCATCTCCTGCTCAATGGAAAACAAACAGTGCGCTGGGGTGGTGTTCATGGATCTATCAAAGGCCTTCACTACTATTGACTACCCACTAATGTTACATAAATTAGAGTCAAAGAGGTTTAGCACAGATGTAATACACTGGTTCCAGATTCTCGTGTATGGTGGGACTCAAGTAATGACTACTCATGGTGTAATGTCAGACCCAAAGGTGGTGAACAGAGACGTTCCCTGAGGGTCTATACTTGGGCTGCTTCTTTTCATCATATTCACTGATGAGTTACCAAGAGTTCTCACAGAATTTTCAGTTCAATGATACGCAGATTTGATACAGTACTACTCTTCCAAGAAAGAAATTGTAGTAGTACAGAAAAAGTGCTTTAACAACAGTTTAACAATCTTGAAGCTTGGTTAATAGAGAATACATTGGGATTGAATATAAAGAAAACTAATTTGATGTTGTTTAAAACCAAAACAGGAGGTGTTGGTGCTGTGATGATTGATATAACAATTAAATCGGTTACGGGAATAGTTTTAGATCAGGTGTCCTGTTATAAATATCTGGGATTGTGGGTTGACCCTGACTTGAGCTTTTACACTCACATAGAGTAAGTTTATGCCAAGGTTTCTCAAAGTTAGAGTCCTCCACAGACATAAAATTGTATGATTTGTGAGACTAAGGAGAAATCGGTGAATACAGTAATAATCCCTTTAATTGATTATGGAAGTATTATTTAGTGTTCTGCAAACAAAAATACTTTACTGACGCTTGATAGACTTCCATACCAATTAGCAG
This sequence comes from Neoceratodus forsteri, assembly GCA_016271365.2. Taxonomy (NCBI): domain Eukaryota; kingdom Metazoa; phylum Chordata; order Ceratodontiformes; family Ceratodontidae; genus Neoceratodus; species Neoceratodus forsteri. The sequence goes on from CM028129.1 coordinate 550,612,109, forward strand.
GATTCATTCTTGATTTGACAGATCCTTATGTACTGCACCATCACTGCAAAATTGTTCTCTAAGTAAACTTGACATCTCTGGAGCTTAGGAGAGAAAGATTTCTATGCAATTTTTATATAAATGTGAAAAGGGTTTAGCACCAGAATACCTTACAGATAAAATGACATCAAGCATAATGGGTTATTCACTGCGAGAAATGAAGATTAGGGGACTGAAAGTCCCAAGAGCAAAAACCAGATATGGGCATATGTACTTTGATTATACTGCAACACCTAACTGGAATTATTTCCCCCTAAAACTACATAACATGCCTACTTATAAAAGTTTCAAAAACTGCTTTTTTAGAATTGTACCCTTTTGTATGTAATTGTTACCAAATTTCTAACTTTATATACTGTGATTGTATGTAATTTCTATTTATGTCAATCTTTGTATATACGTGATATTTGTATACAGGACGAGCCATGAAAATAGGTTCTGCCTAGTGCCTTATCCTGTTAAAATATAAATAAGCTTGAATAGAATACGAGGAGTGTCACAGATCCACTCAGCAGGTCAGCCCTCTACTCCCAAAGTGCCAACCTCTGAGCGTAGTCTTGTGGACAGTGAATAGAACAAGGTAACCCTCTTGTCTGTTTTGTGGATTCGAGTCACCTTAGTCCCAAGTTCTGGAAGGATTCAAACTTGTCAACCTCTTGTTAGCATACCCAATTGTCAGGCTCAGATAATTCTGTCTTCGGGGGGGGTCAGATATCTTTGCCTACGGGCACCTAACCAGGTATTATAAAATGAACTCTATACAAGACCCAGAGAAACTCTTTAACTGTTTCCCAGTTTGGTACACCCATAAACTCATGCACTGTGTCAGTTTTAAAACCATCTAACTTCACTTAAAACCAAAGAAATGTTTCAAGGCACACCAGGCAGTTTCTGTTTTTAAAATATATCTTTGCTAAACAAAAGGTAAAATAGTAAACAGTAACATACAGAACTCTTATCACAAAAAACATACAAGTCATTAAACAAAAAGGTGTAAAAGTGCAACTATATTTTCTTATCCACAAAATACTTATCTTCTAAAGACTTGATGTTGCTGTTTCAAAGTCAGGTAAAGAAGTCAATCAATGAAACCAGAATCATAGCTTTAAAAGCTGCTTTCTCCAGCCCCCTGGATGAGGTCACTGGACTTCCTCCCTATCAGGATATTTTTACTAAAAATATATCTCTACAGGAAACAGGATCCTTATACAGCAGTAAGATCCTGTTTTTCTCAGCATAACATCAATTCTCAAATGACACCTCTTTGATGAAAAAGGGTCTTCCTGATCTTCACAGATATCAAAGCCTTTTTAATTTCACAGAGAAGTGTCAGACCCTGCTTTACTTTCCTGTAAATGTAAAATTGATATGTTCTTTCCTGCCAACTCAGCTACTGATAAAAGAACTAGCTAAACAGGATGTCCCTGATTTTAGGTACCTTTTAGCCCTGCAATTATCTCAGCCATGCAGGTGTTAGATTTTTTTTTATCTAAGTTCCTGTGTGTGTGGTCATCTCACATACTGAGATCTGGGGGGGGGGGAAGATGTGTGTGTGAGTGAAGGTGGTCACTCCAAGTACACTGGCATTTCCCACAGACAAATTCAATACCACATTTCTGTTATTTTTAAGAAATAAAAAATGATACAGCACTCAGAGCTGACTGTCTATGTCACAATCCTCCCCACCTAGACTGAAGTTGGGGATCTATCCCCTACATGGGATGAGCTTCCCAAATCAGTTCACTCCTCATAGACCCTAGACAGTCCATCTGAGTTCTGATTCTTCGCTCCAACCCTATGTACAGTTTTTAGATCATACCCTTGTAAAGCAAGACTCCATCTTAGTAGTCTCCCATTGTTCTTCCCCATCTGCATCAGCCAAACCAGGGGGTTGTGGTCAGTCTGCACCACAAAATGCTGCCCATACAAGTATGGCTCTAATTTTGTTAGGGCCCACACTATGGCAAGACACTCCTTTTCCACCGTGGAGTATTCTTGCTCCCTGGGAAAGCAACTTTCTGCTCCAGGTGCACAACTGGGTGATCTGTCCATGGCATGACATCTGGCTCATTACCTCTATACCCACATACAAGGCGTCGTCCTGAACTATAAAGGTTTTGCTATAGTCAGGACTTGTCAAAACAGGAGCACTGCACAGTGCCTCCTTTAGTCTAGTAAAGGCTGTCTCGCTGGGTGCCAGGTAATTTTCCTGGGCATCCTTTTCTTTGTTAAGTCAGATAAGGGTGCAGCCAGGGCACTGTAATTAGGTAAAAACTTTCTGTAGTACTCTGCTGTCCTAAGCTCCTTATCTGCTTCTGGGTTTCTGGTCTGGGTCACACCTGGATCACCTCTATCTTTATTTGGTTATGATGGAGCTGTCCCCGGCCTACCACATGTCCACATGTCCGAGATGTGCCACCTCTCCCATGGCCACCTGACACTTTTCGGCTTTGACAGCGAGCCCAGCCCTCTGTATCCTGCCCAGCACTTCCCTAAGGTGTGAAATGTGTTCCTCCCAGCTGGTACTAAAGATGGCAATGTCATCCTGGTACGCTACAGCGTACTCCTCAGCACCATTCAACACCTGGTTCACCAACCTTTGGAAAGTGGCTGGGGCATTCTTCATTCCGGAAGGTATTACTTTAAACTCAAATAAGCCTATCAGAGTGATGAAGACCGACCTCTTCCTAGCTCTGACTGTCAATTCTGCCTGCCAATACCCCTTTGTCAGGTCAATAGTCGTAGGGTAGGTCACCCCTCCCAACTTGTCCAGGAGCTCGTCCGTCTGGGGCATCGGGTGGGCGTCGGACTTCATGACTGCATTCAGTCCACAATAGTCCACACAGAAACGTGTTGCGCCATCTAGCTTGGGCACAAGGACTACGGGTGAGGCTCAGGGGCTGTGGGATCTCTGGATTACCCCTAAATCCTGCATCTTCTCCACTTCCCTCCTAATGTTTTTTTGGACAGCCTCTGACACCCGATATGCTGTCCGCCTTATGGGCGTCTGTGTCCCTGTCTCCACATCATGTGTTGCTAAGGGGGTTAGTCCAGGCTTGGTGCTAAACAAGGGGGCAAAGTCTGCTAAAACCTCCCTCACTTTTTGAATCTGGTCTGGGTTCAGCTGGGAGACAATTTTACTGCCTCCACAGAGGACTCCCATTTACTGTCTTCCAGCAAGTCCAGAAGGGGGTTTCCTTTGTCTGTCCCCTCCCCATGACTACACACTGCAAACACCATGTCAGCCCTATTGGCATATGGCTTCATCATGTTGACATGGTACATCCTTTCTGTCTGTCTACGGTCAGGTAACTCCACAAAGTAGTTTACGTCATTTACCTACCTAACCATTTTGTACGGTCCTGCCCACTCAGCCTGCAGTTTGTCTTTCCGGACTGGAATAAAGACAATGACTTCCTGACCCACCACGTAGGAGCAAGCTCTGGCTCTGTGGTCGTACCATACTTTTTGTTTCTGTTGGGCAGCTGCCAAGTTGCTCTGGGCTGTCCCCATAAGCTCCTTCAGCCTTTCCCTAAACCTAAGGACATAATCCACAATGGGAGTTCCCTGAGTGGCGTGCTTGCCTTCCCAGTCCTCCCGGATCAAGTCTAGGGGCCATGTACCCGGCATCCATACAAGACTTCGAAGGGGGAAAATCCTGTCGACTCTTGAGGCACCTCCCTGTATGCGAACAACAAGTGGGGAAGGTATTTCTCCCAGTCCCTCCCATGCTGTTCAGCAAACGCCCGAGCATTGCCTTCAGGGTACCATTGAATCTTTCCACAAGTCCATTGGCTTGTGGGTGATCTGATGTCATGCATTTCTGCACCACCCCACACTTCTTCCATAGACATTTCAATAGGTCTGACATGAAGTAACCCCCTCGATCGGTGATTACCTCCTGCGGAAACCCAGCATAGGAGAAATTCCCAAATAAGGCATCTGCCACTTTGTCCATCCTCAGCGAGGATAGGGTGACTCCCTCTGGGTACTGGGTGGCATAATCCACCACAGTCAGGATGAATCTCTTCCCTAAGGAGCTGGGGGTATTTAAAGGCCCCACAATATCCATTCCCACCTTCTGGAATGGCTCCTCCACATGGGGATCAGGGCAGCTTGGGGTTTCTTGCCTGCCTTCCCTATTTCCTGGCACCAGTGACAAGACCTGCAATACTCCTTCACCTGCTGGGTGAAGTTAGGTCAGTAGAAATTCTGGGCCAACTGCTGCATTGTGCGTGCGATTCCCAGATGACCAGACAAGGGAATATCATGGGCAGCCTTGAGCAACTGCTCACAATATCCCTGGGAAATGACAAACTGCCTGCCTAGCATCCCTCCCTCTATCTGTACTGCCTGTGTATACATAAGTCCATTTTTCCAATAAACTCTATGTCTTCATCACCTCCCTGTGCTCCGTTCGAGTCTGCCCAAGCCCTCAGCTTCTCTAAACTAGGGTCACTTCTCTGAGCAGCTGCGAACCCTTCACACCTTCCCACAACATGGGACAAGTCCCCTTCAGTCACTAAACTAGGGTCCCTAGCACTAGCGTCAGGGCTCTCAGGATCACTGTCCATCCCTACCCTCTGACAAGGGGACACCCCTCCCTTTTCGGAGTAACCCTCTGTAGCTGGGTGGTTAATTGCTCCTGGGGAAATTTCTACCCACTTTTTATCAGTCTTCCCCTCTGGAGACACAGGATGGGGAACCAGTCTCTCAGTATCTTCCCCAATGACTTCTGGGGGACTCAGGGAACTACTGTTTTCTCTTGCCGCTTGGCTACGGGTAACTGCACATACTACCCCCTGCTGGAGATTGTTACCTAGGATCACATCCACTGCTAATGTGTTGGCTATAGCCACCTGCTGCACAGTTCCCCGTTTCACCCCAGTCAAGGAGAACACTAGCTAGTGGCAATGTTTTCTCTTCACCAGTAAACCCTTGTACAGTTACGTATTTTTTTGGTATAAGCTGACCAGGCTGTACCAGATCCCCCTTTACCAATGTCAGGGATGCCTCTGTGTCCCTTAACCCCTATGTCTGTACACCATTTACTAGGACTGGGTGCATGTGTTCCCTCATATTCACTGGCATGCTCCCAGGGACACACAAACAACCCACTTCTTTTCTAGCACCCTGTTGTGTATTATGGCTCGCCTTTTTGGGGCACTGTCTGGCAATATGCCCAGTTTCCTTACATAACCAACAAGCATTTCTTATTTCAGATAAATCTTTTCATTGAAACCTGGGGCTAACTGGTTTCGGTGGAGGCAGTGAGGGTTTTAGCTGCCCAGAAGGTGCGCTTTTCCCTTTCTGCGCTGCCACACTCACCCCATTCGCTCTCAGAGCAGGTCTGCTCTTGGCATAGCGGCCCGAGAGTTCAGCAGCGTCTTGCACTGTTTTTGGATCTTGGTCCCCTAGCCAGGTTTTTAGCTCTGCTGGGCATGCCCAATAAAACTGTTCTAATAAAAACACATTTTCAATTTTATCAACAGAGTTTGCCTCAATTCCTTCCCATCAATGTTTTAAAAAACTGACGTTGTTTCGTGGCTAGCTCCTCATAGCTCATATCAGGGCTTCTCCTGAGCTTACAGAATTTAGCTCTGTATGATTCAGCAGTTAATTCAAACTTTTTTAACAGTGCAGCTTTTAGCTTTCTGTAATCATTGCTGTCTTCATTGTCCATTTGACCCAATGCATCCCGAGCTCTTCCGGTAAGTAGCGGGGATAGCTGGAAGCTCCAGGACTCTCTAGGAATTTTAGCCTGAATACAAACTTTTTCAAAAGAGTTTAAAAAGCATCTATATCTTCCCTTCATTAAATTCAGCTATTAATTTGGAGTTCAATTTGTAACCCAGTCCTGCAGTCCCAGTTAAACCCAAGCCACTTACCTGCCCTGGTGCCACTGGTAGGTGCTAGCTTCTCCAGTTCATGTTGGGACTAGCTCTCTCTTCTCCTCTGTCTCTCGCTGGCGCTCATGTTCCTCACAGTCTGCCTCCCTCTTGTTGCTCTGCCTCACGATCCACCTCTCTCTTTTGTCGTTCTGCCTCCAGTTCCATCCTGCAAAACTCAATTTGCAGTTTGAGTACCTCTGGATTCAGGATACTGTTGACCATCCCCTGCTGCTGTGGCCCTTCACTGACAGTGGCCCTGCTGAAACATGTAAATATAGAATTTGATGGCAGATAAGGACCGCTTGGCCCACCTAGTCTGCCCATTTCCCTACCTAACGGATAAGCTGCATATATTAGTTAACCAACAGCTTACTTCCTCCTACCTCCCACTAGAATTGCCTTATGTCTGTCCCATGCATCATTGAATTCCCCCACTGTTTTTGACTTTACGACCTCCTCAGGAAGGCTGTTCCATGTATCCACAACCCTTTCTGTGAAGAAATACTTCCTCACATTACCTCTGAGCCATCCCCCCCATCTTCAAATTGTGCCCCCTTGTTTTTGCACATCTCTTTTTCTGAAAGATGCTACCCTCTTGGACTTTGTTGATTCCTTTGAGGTATTTGAAAGTTTCTATCATGTCCCCCTCTCCCTCCTTTCCTTGAGGCTATACATCTTTAGTTCCTTTAGTCTTTCTTCATATGTCTTCTGATGCAGACCCTGCATCATTTTGGTTGCCCTCCTCTGGACAGCCTCCACCCTGTCTATGTTTTTGCGGAGATGGTGTCTCCAGAACTGTACACAGTACTTCAGATGCGGTCTTACCAACTTACCTACTGTTCTCCTCATCAGCTCAGGACCCCTCACTGGCCTCTAATCCTGCCACACTCGAGGTCTGGTCCCCTTCAGTCACAGTCTGTGACTCACTGCTCTGGGTATCTGCTACCGTCAGGGCCTCTATGAGGTTCTGCCTACTGGCTTTCACCCCAAATGGGACTCCCCTGTCCCCGCACAACTGCTTTAAGAAATCTACAGTGTGCCTGCTGTAGTCGGAAACCATTTTCTTCTTCCCTCACTACTGCAACTCTGACTTTGCACTTTAGAAAAAAAATAAAATAGGTAGGAACTTGACTGTACGCCAAGTGATAAAGTTCTGTTTCCCTTTTTTTTTAAATTAAATCACTGCCTTTCTTTCTTTCAAGTGAGCTTAACAGTCTCAAGCTGACACACTGTACAAGCAAGTTATTATACCAAACTTTATCGCATCATTGCTAACTAATCTGTCACAGATCCACTCAGCAGGTCAGCCCTCTACTCCCAAAGTGCCAACCTCTGAGCGTAGTCTTGTGAACAGTGAACAGAAGAAGGTAGCCCTCTTGTCTGTTTTGTGGATTCCAATCACCTTAGTCCCAAGTTCTGGAGGGATTCAAACTTGTTAACCTCTTGTTAGTATACCCAATTGTCAGGCTCAGATAATTCTGTCTTCAGGGGGCCATATATCTTTGCCTATGGGCACCTAACCAGGTATTATAAAATGAACCCTTTTTGAACTCTATACAAGACCCAGAGAAACTCTGTTTCCCAGTTTGGTACACCCATAAACTCATGCACCGTGTCAGTTTTAAAACCATCTAACTTCACTTAAAACCAAAGAAATGTTTCAAGGCATACCAGGAGGTTTCTGTTTTTAAAATATATCTTTACTAAACAAAAGGTAAAATAGTGAACAGTAATATACAGAACTCTTATCACAAAACATACAAGTCATTAAACAAAAAGGTGTAAAGTGCAACTATATTTTCTTATCCACAAAATACTTATCTTCTAAAGGCTTGATGTTGCTGCTTCAAAGTCAGGTAAAGAAGTCAATCAATGAAACCAGAATCATAGTTTTAAAAGCTGCTTTCTCCAGCCCCTGGATGAGGTCACTGGACTTCCTCCCTATCAGGATATTTTTACTAAAATATATCTCTACAGGAAACAGGATCCTTATAAGGAATTAAGATCCTGTTTTTCTCAACTTAACATCAATTCTCAATTGCACCTCTTTGATGAAAAAGGGTCTTCCTGATCTTCACAGATATCAAAGCCTTTTAATTTCACAGAGAAGTGTCAGACCCTGCTTTCCTTTCCTGTAAATGTTATAAAATTGATATGTTCTTTCCTGCTAACTCGGCTACTGATAAAGGAACTAGCTAAACAGGATGCCCCTAATTTTAGGTACCTCTTAGCCCTGCAATTATCTTGGCCATGCTGGTGTTAGATTTTTTTTTTTAATCTAAGTTCCTGTGTGTGTGGTCATCTCACATACTGAGATCTTGGGGGGGGGGGATGTGTGTGTGAGTGAAGGAGGTCACTCCAAGTACACTGGCATTTCCCACAGACAAATTCAATACCATATTTCTGTTATTTTTAAGAAATAAAAAATGATATAGCACTCAGAGATGGCTGTCTATGTCACAATGAGTACTTTTTTCCTTTTTATGTGTTTTATCATCTTTTTTACTTTTGTAAATAACATATTAGTACATTTCATTTTGACTTTTCCAGTTTTCTCAGGGACCCATTTTATAAGTACAGTAAGCCACTTCAGAGGGTGGATTGTGTGTGTGTGTCTAATAAAGCACACTCCCAAGTGCTAAAAGCACTCTTTGCAAGCGCCTCATACCTCACTACGCACCTTAGGTCATGAGTTAATCAGAAAATAACCCACACCCCATTGTGGCTTATTGAAGTTTAGTTTAGTTTGTTGTTCTAGGAATTAATACCTTTGAGCCAAGGCTCTTTTACAAAGGTTCCACGTCATTAAGTACAAAAACATAGTAGACAGTGTTAAAAACAATAAGTAAGTCGTTTAACAAGGCCACAACTTAACAGTAACATTTATGTACAGAAAAGAAAAAGGAACTCAGAGGCAGTGTCAAGGGCAAGGAATAAGGATTGGAGAGCTTGAGAGGGAGAAATAAGAAGTTTAGGAGCAGACAGAACCAGGTTAGTGGTACTCAGGTTGTCTTATTGCTTACATAACATGGGTTTGGGCTGTAAACCACACCAAGGCATGTTACAAGGTATCCAAACAGAAAAACCTCACAGCCCTCCCTAAAATGCAAAAATATGAACGGAGCCCAAGCCAAAGCATGTCTTGTGCAAATAAGCAAGCTTTATTTCATTACAAGCACAAACACTATTGTCCATATAAAAAGCTAAAGTGCCACCCCAGCAGAAACACACTTTGGTGTGGGTTCCATTCATATTTTGCACTTTAGGGAGGGCTGCAAGGTTTTTCTGTTTGGATACTTTAAATTTACCTTACGCAGCTGCAGACGGAGGGTGATCTCTTTCTTTTACCGTATTACAAGGTATAATACCTACTCTGGAATGTTTTATCTCACTTATCAAGTGGGTTATTTTTCCTATTTTAAGCTGTTTTTAGTGGGGTATTTTCATTCTTTTTTTTTTTGTAAACTTTACTAAACAAACATTTCATCAGGTTCATTTACAGAACATACAGTGGAACATTAGACTGAATTACGTACTCCGTTAATCAATCAGATAAACAGTTGCAGTCAGTTTACAGTACATAACGGGACCTCTGTATAATACAGTCAAGTTCATTTAAAATTGCATGTTTTGCTGGCAGTTTGTTATTAATACCTACAACCTCATACATACAGTATGTCATCCAAATTCATGAACCTCATCCCTGATCTACCCATTACATCATTACACCACCCCCTTGAGGTTTTCACTCCAGGTAGGATTCCTCATTCCTGCTCTCGCCAATGGGTCCCATATTTTGAGGAATTGTGCTTCTTCCCCATTTACTCTGTATTGTGCTTCATCTAGCTTAAGACAGTCTAGTAAGTTGTTCATCCAGGAATAGTGGATAATGTGGATGTTCCCAACGGTGTTGTGCCACAATTTTCCTAGCATTCACCAATGTCAACCCCACTAATAGGTGGGGCCTGCTTCTTTTTGTTACTACTTCTGCTCCTAGTAATACACTAATGAGTAATGGCCGCCAGGCTGGGTGTGCCGTTAGCTGCTGCGTGACTGCTTCGCGTTTGTTTTAGATTTATTTGTTAATTTTTACTTGTTTTATCTTTCTTTGAAAGATTAAGTGTCGTATATTGTTTGTATTTATGACTGCAGCGTTGGACTGCTGTATAAGCATCGGTCGGGGTTAATTTTACCCTCGGCGTTCTGTGTACTGCCGTGTACTGCTGCTGTGGTTTACCACCGTTCACTGCTATTGGGACTGCTACTGGGACACTTGAATGTTGATCTGTTATTCGTCCCATAACGTCAGATTAATGTTAGCTTGTATTCTTATCCCGTAACATCAGATCGCTGTATAGGCCGGTCGGGCTACTGAATCTCCTTGTTAATGGGCTATTTTGAGAGTTGAGGAGCCAGGAGTCGGAGGAGACTGCGGGGCGAAGTTGACTGAAGCAGAGATCGGGGAATCTCTCGGAGAATGCAGTAATTTTTATTTTTTCTCAGAACTCCCTACTGAATTTTATTGAATCTTCTCGTTTAACTGGGAGTTGTGGAGTGAGGAGCCGTGAAGAGTTTGCGGGGTGAGGTGGACTGAAGTAGAGATACAAGGAATTTCTGTGCTTTAGGGGAGCCGAAGAGAGGGTACTGGCCTGCTTTAAGGACAGCCTGAGTGGAAAGCTGAAATGTGGAGAGTTGTTTTTGTGGATTTTTGATCTACATCTTGGATTTTGGACACGAGTTTAGTTTTGAAGCTGAGTACTGGGCCTGGACTTGTGTCCTGTGGATCTGGAACCTTTGGACTTTCTACCTGGAGTACCTGGAGTAATTATTAGTTAGCGACAGGAGTGGGCCCTGCTCTGGGGGTTGATTGCCAGCTGATTTTGCAGCTCCACAGGGGGTCATGGTAGTTGCTCAGCCAGGGAGCTGACTGTGGTATCGTGGTTCCTCTAGATTTGCGGGTTTGGCTGCGGAGTAGCCATTACCCGGGTATCGTGGTGGGGCTGTAGATATTTCTGGCTGTGCTTGGATCTGGAGTCGGAGGTGCCCTAGTCTGTTGCTGTCTGTTACTTCAGAGTTTTTAACTGGCTTCGATTTGTTTGAATGTTCCTGTGGTTTCTTTATCTTAAGGCCAAGTAATACCTTGGACTTTCCCCTTTTTTGGATTTTTTTACGGCTCCCATTTTATGGAGAACTGATATTTTGAACTACTCTGGTTCATTTAAGATTTAAGGCCTGAACCCGACGTGTGGTTCTCTCAGTGGTGAGAGGACCTGGGTGTCCATATATTTTATTTTATTTATTTATTTTAAAATTTTGACTTTGTTGTTTTGATTTTTATGGAGGATTCCTGCCTGTGATCAGATTTGACTCTTTCCCAGTGACTCTTTTTTTTCTTTTTTTTTGAGTTGGACAGCGAGGTGGTGAGGAGGATCTTGTGTCCATTTATTTTATTTCCCCATCTCCTGGTTGTGAGAGGACTGGCGGTGGGGGGATGGGTTATATGTTTAGTGAGAATTGTTTGTTTTGAAATATTCTGCAGTGAGAGTGCTGAATTATTTGTTTTGAAATATTTTGGTTAATATTCTATAGTGAGAGTGTAGAAATATATATATTTAATTTTCTTTTGTGCCCTCCGGTGGTGAGAGAGCTGGAGAGAGGGTGATTTTATTTTATCTCTCTCTTCTCCCTGGTCATGAGAGGACTGGGGAGGGGGGAGAAGGGATGTGTTATTATGTATTGTAGTTTTTGAAGTTGTTTGATTTTATTTTTATATTTATTTTTATTTTATTTTATTTTCGCTGGGATTGTCTTGACTTTCTTCAAGGTGGGGGTTGGAAAGTTGTTGATTTAGTTTAGTAGATTTATTTTGGGGTTCATCTGAAGTTTTAGTGTTATTGTGTTGTTTTAGTAGTTTTGTAGCAGCATGTGCCAGCCTATTACCCCCACAGTGGTGTGCTACTCACCCTCCTTGCTCCACGCCCTCTGCCCTTTTTATCCTTCACCTCTTCATTATGATGTTTATCAACATTGTAGAGCATTGGGAATTGCTCGAAGGAGAGGGAGGAGGGCGGGGGGCTGCGAACCAGGGAGGATGGACAAGGGGGGTTTTCGTGTCAGGGTAGTGAGATCTAGAAGGCGCCCTGGGGCGAAATGGAACCCAGATCATGGTTTACCATGTCTAGTACCCATACCCAAGGGCACTACGGAATTAAGTGGGCAGATGAGCTTGACGGCCTCCGAGGTTCGTTCAACTCAGGCAGTGTTATGCAATGCTAGGTCCATCAGAAACAAGACTGGCATTATAGCTGATCTTGTTAGTTCGGCGGACTTGGCTTGCATCACCGAGACCTGGCTGGATGAAAACCCAGGCCCCACGTTGGAAGCTATGACTCCAGCCGGGTATTCGGTGATTCACTGCCCGAGATTGGACCGCAGGGGTGGGGAGGTTGCAGTCTGTTTTAAGACAGAATTGGGCCTCATGAGTGTGGTTACGGGGGAGGCTGAGTCCTTTGAGTGCACAGTTGTAGCGGGTGTTGGCGTTCGAATTGTCCTCATCTACCGTCCACCAGGAGATGGGAAATGGTTCCTACAGGAAGTGGCAGACTTCATCGTCGACATGTCGTTTGAGTCGCCCAAATTGATGGTTCTGGGTGACTTCAGCGCCTGGGTCAACGATGAACTCTACTAATTTGGTAATCACTTCCTCCAATTAATGATCTCTTTGGGCTTTACACAGGTGGTTTCCACCGCTACTCATAAATCTGGGCACTCTTTGGACTTAGTCTTTCTCCTTGGGATTGATGTTTTCGATTTGGGGGTGGAACCAGTCATTTGGTCAGACCACTACATGGTGAGGTTCAATTTTAGCACCCCCCTGAGAAGGCCTACCTCGATGAAGATGGTGAGATATCGCCTTTATGGGATATTACACACCCCCTGCGGTAGTTCTTGACCTCTCATCCCGCGTTGGTGAGCAGTAGTCCAGAGACCTTGGTGACAGCCTATAGTAAGGCTGTTACATTGGCCCTGGATACTATTGCTCCTGTTAAGTGTATGCTCCCTTTCCTTTGTCCCAAAAGCGCACTGGTTTGACGGGACGTTGGCGGAGAATCTTGGAGACAGGGCGAAGATTAGAAACGCTGCTGGCGCAGATCTGCCCTTGATGCCGACCGCCTTAGATTGATGGACCACTATTCTGTCTATCAATCTGCAATCTCCCATAAGAAGGCAGAATTCCTGTCCAGGGAGATTGCAGTAGCCAGGAATTGACCGGCTCAGCTTTTTCGAACTGTGGACAGGCTGTGCAACCCAGCCTGTCTACAAGTTCGGAAGGCTTTTGCAATTAGAGTGTGAGGAGCTCGCTTGATTCTTCGCTAATAAGGTGGCCGACATCAGGACGGATCTGCATCCAGTGGCTTCTAAGGGGGATACTGTTGGACAGCATGAGTTCACAGTACCTCAGTCTTCTTTGTGTTCCTTCAGCAGACCTGATTTCGTTGATGTCATGAGGATTATCCATGGTGTGCGCCCTACGAGCTGTAGTTTGGATCCTGGACCGACTTCCCTAATATTGGGTTGTTGCAACATCATCGGTCCAATCCTTGTGCAAATAATCTGGTGCTCTTTGGAATCGGGTGAGTTTCAAGCTCCTGAAAAGAGGTGGTGACACCCTCTTGAAGAAAAGCTACTATGGACCCTGACTGTTTCACAAACTACAGACCCATCTCAAACCTACCCTTTATTGGTAAAGTGATTGAGAAGGTAGTGGCGTCCCAATTGGAAAACCATTTAACCATCCATGGCATCTATGAACCCTTCCAATCAGGTTTTCGTAAAAGACATAGCACTGAGACTGCGCTGGTTCGGGTGCTTAATGATCTCCTGAGGGTGAGAGATCAGAAGAGACATTCTATTCTAGTTCTTCTTGATCTCCCGTCAGCCTTTGACACTGTGGATCACGTGGTGTTGTTAGCACGCCTGAGGCAGATTTGTGGAATATCAGGAACCGTCGTTTGATGGTTCACTTCATTCCTCACTGGGAGATCACAGAGAGTTGTGTCGGGGCTTTTCTCCTCTGGCCCAACATCTTTGTTATGTGGGGTGCCTCAGGGTTCTGTGGGTGCTGTCTCCCATGCTATTCGCGGTGTACATGCTGCCCCTCGGAGACATTATAAAACGGTATAAGCTGAGGTTTCACTGCTGTGCAGATGATACCCAGCTATACCTGTCTTTTGCTCCTGACCAGGATAGAGCTCTCTCAGTGTTCAACAACTGTCTGAAAGAAATCCAGGGTTGGATGGATTCTAGTTGGCTGAAGTTGAACGCAGATAAGACAGAGGTTTTGGTGGTGGACCCGGGCTGTCGGATAGAAGGGTCGCCTGTTGTTACACCCTCAGGAATTTTTCTTGGGGGTGTGTCACTTCCGACCTCTGAACGGGTGTGTAACCTAGGGGTTATCTTAGATGACAGGCTGACACTGCATTTGCAGGTGTCAGCAGTCATCAAGACTTCCTTTTACCACCTTAGGAATATCGCTAGAGTGAAACACCTCATTCCGTCTGACATGCTGCCTATGTTGGTCCACGCTTTTGTGTCCTCTCGTCTGGACTACTGCAACTCCCTGTATTTTGGGCTTTCTGGGGTTGAAATCCGTCACCTTCAGCTAGTGCAGAACACGGCGGCCCGGGTTTTGACGGGAACTATTCGGTCCTGTCATATTAGCCCGGTGCTGCACAAACTGCACTGGCTCCCTGTTCGGTGGCGGATCACCTTTAAAGTCTGTTTATTGACTTTTAAAGCCCTACCGACCAGGGTCCAGCTTATCTGAAAGATCTTCTAGTGTCTTACTGCCCTGGCTGATTGCTCTGCTTGGCCGACGAAGGGTTGCTAGAGATTCCGAGAGTGAGTCTAAATTCTTCTGGTAGTAGAGCTTTTTCCTACGCTGGTCCCACTGTCTGGAATTCTGTACCCCGTCGGTTACGGCAGTGCACCTCCCTTGGGGAATTTAAGAGTGGCCTAAAAACTCATTTGTATCAAATTGCTTTTTATAGTACTGTATAAATTGTTGTTAAAATTGTGGTTTTATGAAAGTTTTATAGTGTATTATAATGTTGTTTTTTTTTTTTATATGTTTTGTACAGCACTTTGAAAATTTGAAAGGTGCTTTAAAAATTAAATTATTAATTATTATTATTATTAGTGGTGAGCTGGGCATTTGTTCTTTCTAAGCACTAGTTCCATAGTGCTGTGATCCCCGCCCCCAGTAGGGTTGTATTCTGGGGCAGCTATACCCCATGTGCATGAAGGTACTCTCTTCTGCATGACACTTACAGCACATTTAGTCAGTCTCAGGATGCATCCTTTGTATCTTACTGGTTGGAAGTACATCAGGTAAAGAAAGTTACAGAGATACATAGAATGTGACGGCAGATAAAGGCTGCTGGGCCACCCAGTCTGCCCAATTTTGCCATTTTTTATTATTATTTCCCACCCTGCTTAATCCATGTCACAATCTCTGCTCCCATCTACCCTACCCTTATGACTCCTTGTGCCTGTCCCATGCATTTTTGAGCCCACTTACTGTTTTCATCCCCACTACCTCCTCTGGAAGGCTATTCCAGGTATCCACCACCCTTTCCATGAAAAAAAACTTCCTAACATCTCTCCTGAATTTACCTCCCTCCAGCTTCATATCATGCCCCCTTGTTGTAGAACACCTTTTTCTCCAAAAGGTACTCTCCTCCTATGCCTTACTAACCCCGTAAGGTATTTAAAAGTAACGTTTCTATTATATCACCCCTCTGCCTCCTCTCCTCCAGAGTGTACATATTTAGCTTCTTTAGTCTACCCTCATAGGGCTGTTGTTGTAGACCCTGCACCATTTTGGTCGGCCTCCCCTGGACCGCCTTCACTCTGTCTATATCCTTTCTGAGGTCTGGTCTCCAAAACTGTACACAGTACTCAAGGTGGGGTCTTACCAGCAATTTACATAGGGGCAGAGTCACCTCTCTATATATTGTATATGCATCAGTCAATTAACTTCTGGCACACTGGACTGCCTGCTTTATCACTTTCTGCCAAATCCCTGGTATAATATCTACTCCCAGGCCATCTGCCACTGTTCACGGTATATTTTACTTTGTGGTTGCCTAGCTCCTAGTAGCAGTTTGAAGTACACTGACAGTTGTTTTGTGTTAGGCTGAGGGCAACTAATTTATTTTCCAGTGGGAGACTATGGGAATCCTCTGCCCTCCTCCTACCTTTTCTAATATGTCCCTCACCCCCAAAAAGATAACGCAATCTCCAGGATCCAACCCATGCTTCTTTTTCCAAGTCTGAAAATGATAATAAAACCCCTCCTTTATACAGGTTTGCAATCAGTTGTATGCCCTTTTTGGCCCATCGCAGAAGTCCCTAGTGCACAAAAAACTGAATATCTAGGGTGACCCTTAAGTGCTTGAGTAATCTTAGCTAACGGAGACAGACCCCGTCTGTGGTTGATATGTTTATGCACTTTGAGCCAGATTCAGAAAGTAGTCCTGATAAAGTGGTTTGTTATGGTTCGTATTTTCCCATTGTTGAGCTAGTGCTTAAGACCTTATTAGGCAGTTTGCCCCCTGCCTGCACCTCCTGCTGTAGCAGCCTCCAGGGTGATTTATTATGCCCCTTATGGTCCTCAATAAAGGTCACTTGTGCAGCCCAATAATATCATTGTACATTTGTAAGTTCCATGACAGCAGCTTTTATGGGATTCTGTAGGATGGAGGCCCTTATGTGGGCCCATTTTCCTTTTCTTAAGAAAGTCTATAGCATTCCATTTAATTGTTTGAAGAATTATTGTGAGATTTTAATATGGAGAGCCTGCAGTGAATATAATAGCTTAGGGAATACACGCTATTTAAAATTTTTCATTCTGTTTCTGCTCCACTAGGACCAAAACCCCTTCCATTGGCGTCCCGGGCCCCATCACCCCACCATCCCTGGGACTTACTCGGCTCCACCCAATGCCCCATAAAGTGCCCCCTCCAGTTATGGAAGCTGATCCCAATGGTGACCATATCCAACAGTCTGGAGCGGCTCCCAGCTGGCAGGTGTGAGGCCTGTGGGACACCGAGTTCATCCTGCAGCTGGCCCTGGCAATTTTTCCCTAGTTTCTTGTGTCCCGATATGTCTCATGTCTCAACAACATGACGAAGCTTCCCCTGCCAATGTTGGAGACATTCCCTTCCCATCTCTACTGCTCCCCATTGCACCTCCTCCTGCTGTCACCCAGGGGGCAGTGTGGTAGCAGGGAGCTGGAACCCTGCTCCCTGGAGGAAGGGTGCATCCTCTTGGACATTCAACCTTCTTCCCCCCCGGTTGACCCTTTGACGCCCCATGTTTTCTCCCAAACAAGGGTCGTCAGCGCCACAAACGGTATGTGTACGTTTATACAGTGTTTACTCGCTCCAATGATAGGGGCAGCACCATCCATCTCTTGAAATCTACTCTCAAATTTCCGATGAGGGGCGGGAAATTGGCTTAAAATATCTTAGATAGCTTTTTTGGGAGTAAGATACCCAGATACAGTATTTGAGAACCTCAACTTCTTATAGTGCTAGTGTGCTTCCTCTCGATACCATAATACTGTCCAACCCCAAGTACATATTTCACTTTTTCCCCAGTTTTTTATGGCCAGATAGTGTCCCACATTCTAACACCTTGGCTATATGTGGAGTTGTGGTCATGGGATCTTTAACGTATAACAAAAATCATCCACAAACAGGGACCGTTTTTGGGGTACCACTCCCATCGTAAGTCCCTGTATGTCTGCATTTTCTCTAACTGCCATGGCCAGTGGTTCCAGGGTTACTATGTTGCACTTATTGTAGGGGCAACAATGGGCAACCCTGCCTGGTCCCCCATATGAGTTCAAAGGCTTTTGTTTGGTGCTCATTAACCATGACCTGTACTGTGGGTTTGTATATCATCTTCACCCAGCTTCTAAACTGCTCCTCCACCCCAAATTCCTCCAGGATACAGTGCATACATCCCCACTCCACACTCTCAGCATCCAGAGCCAGGTTGCCTGCTGCTGTCCTCCCCCACCCCTTTGTCCAGTGCCAAATCACATTAATATTGGTCTCTCCTTGCCACCTCTTTATGAATTCTGACTGGTCCAGATGGATTATGGCGGGTAACACTTTTTTCAGTCTAGATGCCACAGTCTTTGCCATTACTTTGTAGTTAGGAGTGACACTGGGCAGAAGGATCCTTACCAAGTTTAGGCAGCACAATGATAGTAGCTGAATGCACGGAGGGGGACAACACACCAGTTTCCACACACTTCCTCAGCATGTCCATAAGCACGACCTAGACAGCCTCCAAAAATGTTTTATAAAAATCAAAGGGCAGGCTGTCAGGGCCTGGTGCTTTACCTCCTGCTAGTTCTTCTATCGCTGTGACCATCTCCTTTATCTGAAGTGGTCTGTACAGGTTCTTGGCCTGCTTACAGGTAATTTGAGGGATCTGTGCCTTCTCAAAGAATGCCGTGAAATGCACTTCACTTGGGCTACATTGTGTTTTATTATATTCTTCAAAGCTTTATTTATTTCATTATTCTTGATCTCGTCACATTATTCTTGAATTCTTCAAATAATATTAGTATACTGATATAGTAAAAGTGTATTTTCAGTATGACACATCGAAAGCATATCAATGTGGTGTAACCATGTTAATCCCACTCCAAGCTTCATTAAAAAAAAAAAAAAAACAGGACAGTGGTCCAGGGGGATGACCCTTGATGAAATTAAACGTAAATGGGAGGATGAGACAGGAACACCAACTGCTGATAAAGACTGGGAAAAGACAGTCCAGAGAAGCTGAAGGATGACATCCTCCCCATCCTGAAGGAATACCATTGGAAGATCCTGGTTAAGTTCTTTCAAACACCAACAATAATCTCCCACTTCTCCCTGACAGGCACAAGTAACTTTCGGAGAGGATGTGGGGCACAGGGAGATCACCACCATATTTTCTGAACTGTCCCTGCATATGGGGATACTGGCAATGCATCCACACAGAGCTAAGCCAGATGTGGAGCCAGACAATTCCCCTAACATACCTGCACTTCCTACTGGATCTCACAATCCTAGGGATAAAACCCTGTGAACAGAAGGAATTATTCTACATCAAGTGCATAGCAGCAGTCAAGGAGATGACATCCCACAGGCTTATGGCAACAGTACCCACCACACAAGAATGGCAGGCTAGGTGTCAGCCAGGTAAGCCAGATGGAATGAATTACAGAAGACCTACGTCTCACTAAAGACAAATAAGATGGAAAATGGAAAACGTGCATGGCACAGTTGACACTGTTGTAGAGCATGGTGGAGACCCAAGACATTACATCACACACAAATGACAACATATAATAATAACTGAAGTGGGTGCGAATGTTGAGTTAGGAGAGTCTACCTTGTCACACAGCTGTGGCTGAATATAAACACTAGAACACAACCATGACAGAAGCAACAGCTTTTATTATTGTAACAGGGCTTACATGGGCAACATACAGTTTTAAGTTCTGTGTTGTTTTTGTTTTATAGGAGTTTGTTGATGGTACTCTGAGGCAGGATATAAGTAGACTACATGAGCCTCTTCACAATCTAATGCCTGTATAACATTGTAAATGGTCATAGGATGTCTGTTAATGCAACCATAAGAGTGGCCATGGTGGCAGTAAGAGTGGTCTCATGTGCATTCTTAGTGTATGAGAACCGCAAACCAAAGGTGAGTGGTTCTGATACCATAAGAATGTAAATGAGACCACTCTTACAACCCAGTAGTGGTCTTGGCTGCATTATTAATACATTAATCATCAAGCTCAATCAGTACATTTTTTTTTTTTAGAACCATACCCAAATGTGCATATATCCAGGGCAGCTGCATGTGTGTCACTCTTCACAGAATAACAGTGTCTCAAGAGCAGAGGAAAGGAGTACTCCGATTGCTCGGGTGCACTCTCTCCATTTATAATGTAATCACATGCTGCAAACTGTATATTTGTGTATTTTCTCTGACAATACCTCAGTAAAATCAAGTTACAAAAAAAAAAAAATTCCAGCCCTAGTGGCTACATATTTATCCTTAACTGTTGAATCACTAGGGCTAGAAACTTAATTATTTTACAATGAAAGCTTGGAGTCTGGCCAGCATGGTTACACCACATGGATCCACTTTCAGTGTAATAACATTTATTTATTTTAAAAGTTTTACCAGGAAAGTCATACTGAGCTGGTATCAGCTAATTTCCGGATGTGTTCTGGGGGGAGGGACAAGAGAAGAGCTGAGAACAGATACAAAGTACAATGTACAAAAACAATACAATAATATCAAAATAAACGCAATAATATAGAAATAAAGAACATACAATTTCAAGCACACTTAAAGAATAACAATTGCCATACAGTAAATCGCAGAACAAGCAAAAGAACATTAAACATTAAGCAACACAACAAAATGGGAGTGGGCCAGTGTTGGTGTCAGTGTGGGGTGGAAGGCTGGTGAATAAGAGTCCTCCCCAATATCAGAAGCAACTGCAGGAGTGAACAGAGAAATCATGGAGGAGAGATTTCAGAGCGGGAAAGGAAGAAGCAGAGCAAATGGAAGGAGGAAGACAGCTCCATAATTTAGGGAAGCGGAACTAGAAGGCCCCTTGGCCAGCAGATTTCATTGGTGGGACAGCAAGGAAGCAAGAGCAAGCACTGCGAAGGGAGTAAGAGGGAGAAGGAGAGGAGAGAACAAGTTATGAGGGAAGAGAGTCAAACCAGTATTTAGAAATAAAAGAGGCACAGTGGGTAAGGTGCCTAATATCAAGATGGGAGGGAGAGTACAGAGTACAATGGTGAGTATGCAGGGTTCTGTCAAGGATAACGTGACAGAAGGAGTGAAAGGCCACGTCCAGTCTAGCTAAAGTGGAGTTGGGGCAGCACTGTAAACAATATCTCCGTAGTCAAAAATTGGGAGAATCATCTTAGAAACATAGAAACATAGACTTTGACAGCAGGTAAGGACTGTTTGGCCCACCTAGTCTGCCCATGTCCCTACCTGATGGATAAGCTGCAGATCCTAGTTAACCAACAGAATATTTCCTCCTAGCCCCCACTAGACTTGGACCATCTTAGAGGACACCTCCTCATTTCAATATCTGGGAGTTTGGCTGGACCAGTACCTCAACTTCTCTGTGCATATTGATGCTGTCCTGAAGAAACTGTGCCCCAAGCTTGGTGCTCTGTACAGGAATCGTAGTTGCATCCCGCTGACTGCGAGGCACGAAATTGTCCAGAAGATGATACTCCCCATCTTTGACTACTGTGACGTAGTCTATAGTGCTGCTCCCAAATCTTCCCTGACCAAGTTGAACACTCTCTTTAACTCCTTCTGTGCTTTGCTATTGACTCCCCTTCCTGCTCCCACCACTATGAGCTCTATCGCTCTCTATCCTTCCTTCCACTATCTCACAGACGCATCTCTTACTGTGCCAAACTAACCTCCAAATTCTGGTTCGCAGGGCTCCCCTCCTATCACTCATCCTCTCTCTTCACTCCACCTCCCCCCACTTGGTCAGATCAAATGATGCCCACACCTTGAAGGTCCCTCACCGCTCCACCCTCATCGGTCAGACTGGTTTGCCTATTGGTTCCCTAAAATCTGGAATTCCCTCCCCCCCTGAAATACGTCACTCCTCCTCCAACTGCTCCCTTACCTCTGCCCTACACAATTGCCTTTCCCTCAGCTGTTCCTGCTTTAACCCACCTTAATACCTATCCCCAGTTTCTGCCTTCCTACCATGACCCCCCCGGCAGGGTTCTCAACATCCTGAAGGGGAAATCAGGAAATGGCTACCCCTTCTCCTCATATTGTTTCTTGCCTCTCCCCCCTCTCTTCTCCTCCTCCTCCTACACTTCTGGGTCACCAGTGTGCACAGTCCATCCCCATCCTTTTTACTCCAACAACACTTGCGTACCACCTTGAGCCTGCTCCTGGTACACTCATGCACTATAAATGGTTCTATCGCATTATTACTGATTTGTACGTTCATATGTTCTTTTGTATGATTTTGGACATGTAATTTACCCAATGTTCCACTACTGTTTATTGTACAATACCTTGTGTTCCAGCTGTTGCACAATCTTAAAATGTTGTATTGTTTGTTCTACCCACATACTATTGTAACTGATCATCCTTCACAACCCTATGTAACCACTCCCCTCAGGTCACACCGTGAGAAGAGCAACTTGTTGTTCAGTGTGCCCTCCTGGTGAAACATTTCAATAAATAAATAAGACTTGCTTTATGTCTGTACCATGCATTCTTGAATTCCCCCACTGTTCCTGACTCCACAACCTCCTCAGGAAGGCTATTCCATGCATCCACAACCCTCTCCGTGAAAAATTATTTCCTAACATTACCTCTGAGATGTCCCTCTTCTGTCTTTGAAATTGTACCCCCTTGTTCTTGCACATCTCTTTTTCTGAAAGATGCTATCTTTTTGGACTTTGTTGATTCCAATGAGGTACTTGATAGTTTCCATCATGTCCCCCCTCTCCCTCCTTTCCTCAAGGGTATACATATTAAGCTCCTTTAGTCTCTCTTCATATGTTTTCTGGAACAGACCCTGCACCATTCTGGTTGCCCTCCTCTGGACAGTCTCCACTCTGTCTATGTCTTTGTGGAGATGGGGTCTCCAAAACTGCATGAGTACTCCAGATGGGGTCTCACCAACTGTCTGTAGAGAGGGATAACAACTTCCTGTTTTCTACTGGTGATGATGCCTCTCCCTATACATCCCAGTATTCCCACAGCCCTCCTTACTGCCTTCTCACATTGCTTACCCACCTTTAGGTCATCTGATATAATTAGTCCCAGGTCCCTTTCCATTTTTGTTGTTGTCAGTATCTCACCCCCCACTGTGTACTCTTCCCATGGGTTTTTGTTTCCCAGGTGCATTATTTTGCACTTCTTTGCATTGAATCTAAGCTGCCATACATTTGACCGTTCCTCCAACCTAGCCAAGTCCCTTCTCATCCTTTCCACCCCACCCTGTGTATCAACCCTGTTGCAGATCTTTGTGTTGTCTGCAAAGAGACATACTTTTTCTTCCAGGTGCTCTGCAATGTCACTTATAAAGACATTAAAGAGAACTGGCCCCAGTATTGAACCCTGTGGTACCCCGCTAGTTAACCTCTTTTCTTCACTGTGGATTCCGTTTACTATTACCCTTTGCATCCTATTGTCCAGCCAATTTTTTATCCAGGCTACCACTTTGGGACCCACTCCCAGGCTGGCTAGCTTGTATATTAATCTTTTGTGTGGGACTGTGTCAAATGCCTTGCTAAAATATAGGTAAGCCATGTCCACAGCCCCTCCCTTGTCTATTACTTTTGTCACCCAGTCAAAGAAATCTATTAGATTTATCTGACACAAACTTCCTGCTGTGAATCCATGCTGCCTTGGGTCCTGTGCCCTGCTTGCCTCTAGGTACTCAACAATTCTTTCCTTCAGAGGTGATTCCATCATTTTCCCTACCACTGAGGTCAAACTAACTGGTCTGTAGTTTCCTGACTCTGCCCTGCTCCCATTTTTGTGAAGTGGAATCACATCCGCCCTCCTCCAGTCCTCAGGTACCACCTCATCCTCCAATGACTTGTTAAAGAGAGTAGTCAGTGGTGTCAGTAGTTCAACCCATAGTTCATTTAGAATTCTGGGGTGAATCCCATCAGGCCCCATTGCTTTGTCCACCCTCAGTTTCAAGAGTTTTTTCAGAACCCTTTCTTCTGTGAATGGACGGGTCTTGACTCCCCTCTCCAGGGTGTTTCTCTTGTTTGGATTAGGTACCTCCCCCTCCTCATCTGCTGTGAATACTGAGCAGAAATATTCATTCAGTATCCCTGCTTTTTCACTGTCACCCTCTGCCCACATTCCCTCCCCTTTATTAAGCCTCAGTATTCCTCCTTTGGTCTTTCTTCACTCCCTAATGTACCTATAAAAGGTTTTATCCCCCTTCTTAACACAGTTGGCAATCTTTTCCTCAGTTTGGGCCTTTCCTATTCTGACTGCCTTCCCTGCCTCCTTCTGCATTAACTGATAAAGTTCTCTGTCCTGCTCCTTCTGTTTCCTTATATTTCCTGAATGCTATCCTTTTCTCCTTAACCTTCCCTGCCACCTGTTTTGAGAACCATAGTGTTTTTTTCCCACATTGTTCCTCCACCTCTTCTTCTTGCCCGTTTTCTACTGTGTTAATGAAGCACTCTCTCATTTTCCTAAAGTCCAACACTCTTGCTTTTGTATGGCTTGACTCTATGGCTGTGTTTATTGTGAACCACACGGTTTGGTGGTCGCTTATTCCCAGATGGCTACCCACTTCAAAATCTGAGATCCTTTCTCCGTCCCCGTTTGAGAGTACTAGGTCTAAGATTGCTCCCTCCCGAGTGGGTTCCAACACTAGCTGTCTGAGGCATGCCCCTTGTAGGGCATCAAGAATGACCCTGCTCTTGGATGTGCCTGCAGTAAAGGTGCTCCAGTTAACATCTGGCATATTCCTCCATCAGCAATATCTCCCCTTTTTATGCAATTCTAAGGATGCCTTCTATCATTTCCTTTTCCACTCCCTCACCCTGAGATGGGGGTCTGTACACAACCCCCATGCAGATTGTGGTGCCATTTCCTGTCTCCAGGGTGACCCAGTAACTCATCAACTTCCTGTTTACTCTTTAGTTCTGTTGCTTTAATCCATTCCCTTATATAGAGAGCTACTCCTCCTGCTTTTTTACCCACCTGCCCCTCCTGTAGACTGTGTATCCTGGTTTGTTGACATCCCAGTCATGGTTCTCTGTGTACCATGTTTCAGTGACTGCCACACTATCCAGGCATCCCTCTGTTTACTCTTTAGTTCTGTTGCTTTAATATCTTCCCTTTACATAGAGAGCTACTCCTCCTCTTTTACCCTCCCTGTCCTTCCTGTAGATTTTGTATCCTGGTATGTTGACATCCCAGTCATAGTTCTATGTGTACCATGTTTCAGTGACTGCCACAACATCCAAGCATCCCTCTTCCATCAAGACCACTAGTTCAGAGAGCTTGTTACACAGACTACGGGCATTGGTACTCATCACCCTCCATTTTTTGATGGCCTTACCCCTTTTAGCCTCATCCCTGTCCTTACTGCCCTCACCTTTTTTTGCATTTACCCCCAGTCCTGCTCCCTAATGACTTCTCTACCTTGGTGTTTACCTCACTAATTACCATGTTTTGTGGGAGAAGGCTGAGATTACCCTGCTCCTTTTCAGTGCTTCCCCCCTTGGTTAGTTTAAATGCTTGCCAATGAAGCATTTAAACCTATCACCGAGGATCCTGCCCCCCCCCCAGGCAGATGCAGACCATCTAGCCAGTATAGGCCTCTATCCCTCCAGGTGGCTCCCCAGTCCCCACTGAAGCCAAAACCCTGAGCTCCACACCAGTTTTTCAACCATTCATTGAATTCCATGGTGCAGAGTACCCTAGCATCACCCTTGCCATAGACAGGCAGCACCTCCAAGAAGGTTACTACACATACTACTTGTCTAAGGCCACTCCCCAACTCTACAAACTCCTCTTGCACTGCTCTGATCCCATTCCTAGCCAGTTCATTTGTCCCTAGGTGGACAATGACATCCGGCTCCCTCCCTCGTGCACCTACTCCCGCAATCCCGAGGAATTGCTTCCTGTCATAGAAACATAGAATTTGATGGCAGATAAAGACCAATTGGCCCACCTAGTCTGCACATTTCCCCTACCTAATGGATAAGCTGCAGATCCTAGGTAAACAACAGCCTACTTCCTCCTACCCCCCACTAGAATTGCCTTATGTCTGTCCCATGCATTCTTGAATTCCCCCACTGTTTTTGACTCTACAACCTCCTCAGGAAGGCTGTTCCATGTATCCACAACCCTCTCTGTGAAGAAATACTTCCTCACATTACCTCTGAGCCGTCCCCCCTCTATCTTCAAATTGTGCCCCCTTGTTTTTGCACATCTGTTTTTCTGAAAGATGCTACCCTGTTGGACTTTATTGATTCCCTTGAGGTATTTGAAAGTTTCTATCATGTCCTCCCTCTCCTTCCTTTCCTCCAGGCTATACATATTTAGTTCCTTTAGTCTTTCTTCATATGTCTTCTGATGCAGACCCTGCATCATTTTGGTTGCCCTCCTCTGGACAGCCTCCACCCTGTCTATATCTTTGTGGAGATGGGGTCTCCAGAACTGTACACAGTACTCCTGATGTGGTCTTACCAACTGTCTGTACAGAGGGCCAACAAGTTCCTGTTTTCTACTGGTGATGCCTCTCCCTATGATTCCCAGTATCCCTCCAGCCCTCCTTACTGCCTTCTCACATTGCTGGCCCACCTTTAGGTCATCTGATATGACTAGCCCCAGGTCCCTTTCCATTTTTGTTGTTGTCAGTATCTCACCCCCCACTGTGTACTCTTCCCATGGGTTTTTGTTTCCCAGGTGCATTATTTTGCACTTCTTTGCATTGAATCTAAGCTGCCATGCATTTGTCGATTCCTCCAACCTTGCCAAGTCCCTTTTCATCCTTTCCACCCCACCTTGTGTATCAACCCTGTTGCAGATCTTTGTGTCATCTGCAAAGAGACATACTTTCCCTTCCAGTCCCTCTGCAATGTCACTTATAAAGACACAAAAAAAGGACCGGCCCCAAGCTGTGGCACCAGGTAGACACCTTACCTCCCTCTCCCCTTACTCCCCCCTTCTACCCACCTAATGATCGAGTCTCCCACCAGGAGTTGTTTCCTTCCCCTGTGGGGTCTCCTTTGTGGAGGTTCCCAGCATTCTCCATGGTCTCCACTGCAGGTGCCTCCATAAAGGAACCACTCTTCACCAGAACAACATATGAATTGTGAAGAGGTACAGCTAGAATGATG
Organism: Neoceratodus forsteri; assembly: GCA_016271365.2. Classification (NCBI taxonomy): domain Eukaryota; kingdom Metazoa; phylum Chordata; order Ceratodontiformes; family Ceratodontidae; genus Neoceratodus; species Neoceratodus forsteri. Next base: position 550,639,002 of record CM028129.1, read on the forward strand.
CACCTCTGTTCCACCATCCCCTCCCTCCGTCCCTGAGCGCACCTTGGTCCAACCGCTCCTCTTTCTTGGCAACCTCTGAGGTAGTGGCGGTGGCCCTGGTGGTCCTGGGTGGGAGAGGAGGTTTCACGAATCCGAGCTATGTCAGCCTGGAAATGGGTAACCTCCTTCCTCAGACCAGAGAGGTGTCTGCAAATAGGACAGCATCACAGCCTCCAAAATGTCTCCCGGAACACTGCCGTCCCACAGCCATTGCACTGCACCACTCCCACCATGTCTTATTTTGTGTCCCCTCTCCTGTGGCTTTGTATGCTTACTCTCCCCTCAGTTTATGTATTTTTCCACCTACTTTCCTGCTGGCTATGTGCCTTTACAACTCTCGCTCTTCCTGTTCTGGGACAGGAACTTCCTGTATTCTTCAGTAGTCTCCTTCTTCCTTGCTCGGACTCAGACCTCCAGCAGCTGGGGGGGGGGGGGAGAGCTATTATTTTTCCTTCAAGGTTGATCCTTCCCTTCCTACTGCCAAACAGGAAGTTCCTGTTGTCAGTCAAATCCAGTGGCTACAAAAGCAGAACTGGCTTAGGATGGGATGGTGGAGGGGTGGGAGGCAGGGCAAGTACTAAGAAAAGCTGTAGCTTTTAGTCAAGTGTCTCTTGCTCTGAAAGCAAGATTCTTCTGCCAGAAGCTACCAGCAGGAAGCTGTAACTGGAAACACCTGCTTTTGTACAGCTCAAGCCACACCTCCAATTAGCTTCTCTCTTCTGCTCCTGACTTAGCAAACTAAGTTGATACAGACCCCTTCCCTAACATAGAAACACACTCCAACTTTTTTTTTATACCCTAAATTAGACCCCCATGCTTCTAATAAAGTATCTGTTTGCTTAATCCCAACAGGCACGGACTCCTGCTGAGATAGAAGTGCCTTATCAATAAGAAAAGCTGTAGCTTTTAGTCAGGTGTTTCTTGCTATGAAAGCAAGATTCTTCTGCCAAAAGCTAGCAGCAGCAGTGAGGTTCTCTCTGTGTGCAGCAAATGGAATGCTTCAATTATTTCTGTATAGTGCTCTAAGTCTGGGTGGAGCCTCTTGTGGATAGCATCCACATGAACAGAAAAATCAAGGTGCCGATCCAGCTATCACCCCTGACAAAGAGGGAGCGAATCTGAGATTTGAAATAAAAGCGAGTAGGGACAGAAAAGAGTTGTGTTAAAAGGATAGAGGAGCTAAGGAAACATTTATGAAGAGGGGGAGAGCCAATTTAAACTGAAATCGGCCAATATGAGTGAACATAGAAACATGGAAGTTGAAGGCAGATAAGGACCGCAAGCCCCATCCAGTCTGCCCATTTCTTTTTCTACCTTATAAATGTGCCATCGGCCTTTGCACTGTCAATGGCCTATCTATTCATACTCATCTGTATTGCTCCTTTATGCCTATCCCATGACTGTTTGAAGCCCTGCAATGTCTTCATATCCACCACTTCCTGAGGTAGGCCTTTCCATGCATCCACCACCCCTTCTGTGAAAAAGAACTTCCTCACATTACCCCTTAATCGGCCTCCCTCTAATCTCATGCTGTGTCCTTGTCCTGCTATTTTTCTTACGTTGAAACATGTTAGACTGTTTCACCTTGTTAATGCCCTTAAGATGTTTGAATGTTTCGATCATATCACTTCTCTCCCTCCTTTGCTCTAGGGTATACATATTGAGCTCCGTTAATCTGTCCTCATATGTGTTCTGATGCAGTCCCTGCACCATTTTGGTTGCCCTTCTCTGGACTGCCTCAATTTGGTTAATGTCCTTGTGAAAGTGTGGCCTCCAGTACTGCACGCAGTATTCCACATGGGGCCTAACCAGTGTCTTGTAAAGAGGGATCATTACCTCCCTCTTCAGACTTGTGATACCCCTACTAATAAACCCTAACATCCCCCTAGCCTTACCTACTGCTTTAGTGGTCTACTTGGATGATTTCAGGTCATCGGTGATGATGATGCCCAAGTCTCTTTCTTCTCTTGTGACTGCCAGCAACTTCCCTTCCCAGCCTATAGGTGGCTTCTGGGTTTCTCTTCCCTATGTGCATGATCTTGCACTTCTTTGCATTAAACCCCAGTTGCCACTCTTTGACCATTTTGCTAGTTTATCCAGATCTCTTCTCATTCTGCCCACCCCATCTGGATCATCTACTCTGTTGCAGATCTTGGTGTCATCTACAAACAGACAAACCTTACCCTCCAGTCCATCTGCAATGTCACTGATGAATATATTGAAGAGGACTGGCCCCAGGACTGATCCCTGAAGTACCCCACTTGTGACTTACAACTCTTCTGATTGTATATCGCTCACCACCACTCTCTGTTTTCTGCCCATCAACCAGTTTGCCACCCAGTTGACCAACTTCTGACCCACCCCGAGCCTACCCAGCTTATTAATCAATCTTCTACATGGAACAGTATCAAAAGCTTTGCTGAAGTCAAGGTAGGCAACATCAACTGCTCCCCCTTGGTCCACCACTCTGGTTACCCAGTCAAAGAAATCTATGAGTTTAGTTTGACAGGACCTTCCTTTTGTAAACCCATGCTGTCTTGGATCCTGTGCTCCTATGGATTCCAGGTGTTGCACTATCCTTTCTTAAGGACTGCCTCCATAATCTTGCCCACTACTGAGGTAAGACTGATTGGTCTGTAGTTCCTTGCCTCCTCCCTACCACTCTTGTGAAGTGGGTTCACATGAGCCCTTCTCCAGTCTTCTGGGACCTCTCCTGTGCTTAGAGACTCACTAAACGGTTCTGATACTGGCTCTGCTAGTTCCACTCTTAGCTACTTTAGTAGCCTGGGATGTATTCCATCAAGTCCCATTACCTTGTCCACCCTGAGCTTATCGAGCTCTTGTAGGACCCTTTCTTTTGTGAAGGGACTAGTGCTCACCTCCCTCCCTCCCCCCGCGTCCATGGTGCAGAGCTGTGGGCCCTGCCCTACCTTCTCTTCAGTAAATACTGAGCAGAAGTACCTATTTAGGATAGATGTTTTTACACGGTCCTCCTTCTCACACGCCCCCTTATCCCCTTTGATCTTAGCAATACCCCCTTTGGACTTTCTCCTTTCACTAATGTATCTATATAAAGTCTTGTCACCTTCTTTTACTCTCTGTGCCAGTGTTTCCTCAGTTTGGGCCTTTGCCTGCCTTACTGCATTCCCTGCTTCCCTTAGGGATGTGTGGTATGCTTCCCCATTTTCATCCTGCTGCGTTCTCTTATATTTCCTGAAGGCCAGCCTTTTGGCTCTGACCTTTTCTGCTACTGTTTTTGAGAACCAAAGTGGTTTCCTTCTTCTTTTACACTTCCTTTTCTCTTTAACACAATGGGATGTTGCTTCAGTATTGCATCCTTAATGCTTGCCCACTTTGCCTGTACCCCTTCACCTGTATTTCTTTTTTCCAGGGCTAGCTTAACTCTATTGGCCATCTTATCAAAGTCAGCTCCTCTGAAGTCCCATAGTTTTGCCTTGGAATGGGTTGATTTAGTTGTAGTGGCCAAATTGAATCATACCATGTGATGGTCACTGGCCCCCAGGTGACCTTCTCTCTGGAGATCTCACCACAGGAGGTCTGGGAGAAGGTAGTGGCGAGTAACTCGGTCATTGAAGGTGGGGACATGCCAGAGCAGCAGTAGACACTGGCAATAAATATAGTGTAGAGAAGGGGAGGGAGAGTTTGCGAAGAAGCATCTCATAGGCAGCAGGGATAGAGACCGAGAGCACGGGCTCAGAACGAATAATTATTCCACCACCCCTCTTTGCTCAATCCTGATGAATAATGGTGAAACTGAGGATGGCAACAGAGGAAACAGGGAGCTTGGAAGAGAGCCAAGATTGCAAGATCACCAACACATCAGGTCTGAGGTTAAGCATGAGTGGTTGGAACAGGTCGATCCTAGGAAGAAGGCTGTGGATGTTGACATAGGCCACTCTCAAACCTTTGGGTAAAGGAGAAGATAAAGATGGCCAGAGTTGAGCTCAATATAGGTTTCATAGGTTTGTTCCAATCAGAAGGGACAAAATGACCATTAAAGCAGCAGTACTACAAAATCAGGAAGTGATCTATCAAAATTCTGTTTTTTGGCTGTAAGCATGCGGCCAAAGTTCCAGTTTCCATACCTGTAAATGTTTTTTTCCAGTCAGTTTTAGTTTTTTAGATATTTGGAATTTATTTGAAGTGTTGTAGCGCTACAACAAATATGGCGACTAATTTTCCGTGCGTTTTTTCTACAGGTCACATCACGTCTTTTGACAACAGCAGAGGGACCCTCTGCTGACCATTCCCGATGCCCCTGCAAGTCATTCATATGTGCAGTTGGCAGCAGAGGGAGTTCCAGTGCAACATGCTTACTGGCAGAAATGTAAACAAAAGCGGAGAATAACCGAGCAAATTACTCAGCGACAGTACAGTGCCGGCGAGAAAGAGTACCAGGTATATGATTAGCAGGGCACAGGGAATAAACTGTCAAAAAAGCACAATTTTTTTTTTCGTGGTACTGCTGCTTTAAGCTTGCCTTAATTCAGTGAAAGTACCCTGTTCTATTATTTCAAATACAGAAATCATCTAATTTGAATTTAAATTCCCTGAGGTTTTTATTTATTTATTGTGAAATGTTTCACCAGGAGGGCACCAGGGAGGGTTCTTACTTTCCACTATTTCCAAGGGCAGTGAATTCCACAATGACACCACCCTTGGGTAAACCAGGCAGTTTTCTTTGTTGTACGGCATAAGCCTCCACTCAGTTGTAACTCATGTGATCTGGTACTGTATTGCAGATTCTTAAACTCTAGACTCAGGACACTCCCAAAGGCCATGTTTTCTACAAGCGCTATACTAGACATAAATCTCCACGTAGTCTATGGTATTCCAGAAAGAACATACCCAGACTATCCAGTCTTTCTCTTTAGCTCAGGCCCTTGATTTCCCTTATCATCCTTGTAGCCTTTCTCTGGACCCCTTCGAGAGCTTTAATATCAGTTTTTGTACCTAGTGCCCCAAACTGGGAACACTACACAAGGTGCAGCCTAACCAAAGAGGTATACAAGGGAACCACCACTTCTCTATTTCTACTAGCAATATGCCTCCCAATGCTAGACAGGATACCATCTGCCCTCTTGGCGTTTTTATGACGATGCCTAAAGCTGAGGTCACTGACTACTGGTACCCCCAAGTCTCTCTTTTCTATTACGTTTTTAATGGCCGACCCCTTCAAAAGTAATTTGCTTTGGTGTTTTTCCTTTCAAAGTGCATGACAGAGCATTTTTTCTGTGTTCAATTCTAGCCTATGTGCCACCGCCCAATGCTTCAGATCTGATGAAGATCTCTACAGAGATACAATATCCGCCTTATTTTGTACCACTTCTAGAATTATCTGCAAACTTTGCGATCCATATGTCCTCTTTAGTTTTCTTTGTAGCTACATATAGATTGAAAAGACTTGGTCTGATTACTGAACCCTGTAGGGCACCACTAGTCACCTTGGCCCACCCTGAGTTGATGTCCCTCAAACTCACTCTCTGTCTCCAATCTATCAACCAAGAGTCTATCCAACGTATTATGTGAGTGCCTAACCCCATATCCCTTAAAACATAAATTCATTTTTTGCGTGGCACGGTGTCAAATACCTTTGTGAAATTAAAAAATATCACAGCATCTTGGAACCCTTGATCCAGGGAGCTACTAACTTTGTCATAAAACTCTAGATGGGAGTGCCTCCTGGTGAAACCATGCTGTGATTTGTCATTCATAGTGGACTCCCTGACTAATCTCTCTATCGTCCTTAATAATTCCTTCCAGGATTTTTCCCAACACAGATGCAAGACTCACTGGCTGATGATTGTTGCAGTCTTTCCTACTCCCCTTCGAGTGAATGGGTATTACTGTGGCCAACCTCCACCTATCCACCACAGTGCCTGTGTCTAGTGAGGTTTGAAAAATATTCGTAATTGGTTCTGCAAGTTTGTTCACCAGTTCCTTAATTACCATGGGATGGATTCCATCTGGTCCTGGGGCCTTATACAGATTAATCCTGATTAATCTCTTCATGATGTCCTGAATGTCCAATATAAGTGATCTATCCCTATTACCTGTATTAACTCCTGCAACTAAAAGCAGCAAGGAGTTGAGGCATTTAAGAAAACCTATGAGATGCTTATGGGAAAAGGAAGGCGAAGGAGCATGGGAAGAATATGAGTTAGGGAGACAGGAGTGTAGGAGGGACCTGAGGGTTTCGAGATGAAGCCAAGAAGATGAGAGGAGACTGCAACCAGGATGCAAGGGAGAGTGAGGTAATGCAGGGAGGTAAAAGAATGGGAGGGTGGGAGAAGTTGAGGAAGAGTGGGTAAGTAAGTAATTTATTTATAAAAAGTGCCTTTCTTCAACCAAGGCATTGGGTGGAGGATAGGAGGAGGAGGTTAGAAAAGATGGAAAGGGGGGAGATGAGGGAAAACAGGAAGCAGAAGAGAGAACGTGACAGTAGTAACATAGTCGAATGGTAAACAAAGCAAAAAACACACTCTAGCGTACAGGTAGTACAGTGCAACAAGTTTCACTCAAATGGAGTGAAAGACTGAGAAAGTGAGTGTTGTCTACCAATAAGGAAGACCAGAATTAACATCATTTCAAGCCAGCCTGGTGGCGCAGAGGGTTGAGGCGCTGGATGCCACACCTCGAACCACGCCGGCAAACGGACTCGGGGCCAGCAGGGGAGGTGAGGATTGAGCGTCTGAAGGACTACTCTTCTCTTCTGGGGTGGGGGGAGTGGGACGTGTCACTCGGCAGTGGCCCCCAGTGGACAGTGGAGGCACTGTGAGAGCGGCACAAAGATGGGGCACGTCAGACACCGAAAAATGGCTCCACGCTGCTGCCAGAACCTCCAGGTAGCCCCCTCCACCTCAGCAGTGCCCCCGGGTCCTAATAGTTAGAGCGCTGTACTCTCCCCCAGTGCCTTCCCCCTCGAAAGAGAGGGACCTGCCCGGCGAAGGGATAAGACGGGATACCCCGGGGGTTGGCTGCAAATGTGGGGTCGGGGGAGGGCTCAGGAAGAGGATGGCCGGTGGGTCGGGGGGAGCCCGAAGGAGTGAGGGGCTCCGGAGCAAGGAGGAGGATAAACAAATCAAGAAAAAAAAAATAATTTCAAGGAGGCCTGGAATAAGCAAAATAATCTAGGAGGGAAATAACTTAACCCTGTGCAGAGAAAAACAGTAAAGCAGAATGGGCTAAAAGTACTGTATTGCAGGCTAATAAAACTGACAGTTCTAAAATACAAATGAATTAATATTAATAACAGTAGATATACTGGAAATGCACTTTTGTACTATACTGGTATACACTATTAGAAAATGGTCAGAGAGGATTCTTTATCCTGACTAGATAAGGCCATCAACCAGCTGGTTCGGTATCATGCAACAGAGACCGTGAAATAATGAGCCCCAGTCTCTAGCTGCCTGATTAAGTTTGAAATCACTGAGGTAACTGAGTGCTGAATTTTCAATAGACACCATTTTTTTTCCTCCGCACTGCTGACCTGACATTTTGTGATGTATCTCCCCCTCTCAATCTCACACACACACCTAAACTACAGAAACGCTTCCCCCTCTCATAAGTAGTTCTTTATCACAAAAAAAACAAAACAGTAGTCTGAATCCGCCCACCAAAAGCATCTGCCATTTCATTTTTTTTCTCAGCAGTGCTTCTGCCCAATGCCCATGCCTCCAACTGCCCATGCTTCCGACAGTCAGTGCTGCAGTCACCATTTCTCCCCACTCGGCCCTGGTTCCCCATCCACTTTTAGTAAGGAAACAGCCACATCAGTATGAGAAATCCTTTAGGGTTTTACTTCCAGGCACACATCATGGTCGCACTGTCATCCCAACTGTGCTCCAGTCACACCTCTTACAGGGCCGCTCTGCCACCCCAGGTCCCCATCGCAGTACAGCTGCCAACCCCTATTGTTAGCGCTACACCATCTCCCAGTCGTGCTATGGTGAGAATAAAAAAAATACTGCTAGTGGGGGACAGATTGCTAGCAGACAGCACAAAACACGCTGCTCCCCAAACCCCCCCAGCATACTCTGGGGTTGCGCGATCAGCATCTTAGGACCACATTTAAGAAAAGAAAAAATCAAAACTGCTCATTACTCGGGGTGGGAAAACAAATTTTACATACACTTGTAACTGGAAACAGAGTACTGTGTAGTTAGGGGTAAGAGTGCTGAGGGTAGACACTGCAGCTAGATGGGAGGGCATGACATGCAACACAGTAACAACACAAAATACAACAGCACCATCTAGTGATAAAGACAGCATCAAAGGGACTACTTTACACATAAGGTATTTATTAATAAAAATTAAGTAGTTACACTATTTTCTAAACTTTATGAACTTTCTTTCTAAAATACAACCTGAAGCCCATTTTCTAAGCACATCAGTACCCTCCAGGGTGGGCGGTATTGGGCTATACTGGACCTTCCAGGGGCCAGAAGGCCCTCCACCTTCGGCGCTGGGCCTCATTATGCCCCTGGGTGATCCAGTATAGCCCAGTACTGCCCACCCTGTCGGGTATTATTGCTTATATAATACATTTCCACTACACTGACAGAAAGAAGTACTTCAAGTATACTGATATGGTCTACTTTCAGATTGTGCTGTGCTAATTACTGAGGAATACTTTTTCAGGGCCGGCCTGGTGGCGCGGAGGGTTGAGGCGCTGGACGCCACACCTCGTGCCATGCTGGTGACCCAGGTTCAGGAAAAAGCTCGGGTCATTCGGGGTTGGCAGGAGAGGATTGAGCATCCGGAGGACTGCTCTCCTCTCCTGGGGGTGGGTGGGCTGCATCTCCCGCTGTTACAGCAGCTCCCAGTGAAGATGGGGGCATCACAACAAGCAGGAAACAGGCTACTGGGGTATGGTGGCAGACGGCTTGCAGGCAGGTGTGGGAGCACGCCCGTCATGCGCCGGCCATCATTGCACGTCCACAAAAACCCTGGCACCCAGACAGTCAAAGGTGGGACCAGAGGATGTCCCCCATGCCCACTGTCGGGTCAAACCTACCTGAAAGATCTCCTGACTCCCTACACCCCCAGCTGTCCTCTCTGATCCACTGATGAGGGCTTGCTAGAGATTCCCAGGGTTCATCTAAAAACATCTGGAGCTCATGCTTTTTCTTTTGCAGCACCAACCCTGTGGAATTCTCTACCTCATAGGTTAAGAGAATGCCTGACCGTCCGTAGTTTTAAGTCTATGTTAAAAACTTATTTATTTTTCTCTGGCTTTCCCAGAATGATTTTTAAATAACTTATATTGCTGTATGTTTGCACATTTGTGGTTTATACTCTGTAAAGCGCCTTGATATTGAAAGGTGCTAAATAAATAAAGACTGATTTGACTTGAAAACCTGGCTGGTCATTCTCTCCACTCCTCGGCTGACCTTCTAGATTGTAGACAGAGCACCGGAGGAGTAAAAGGCAGTCACACCCTTGGGGGGCTCAGAGCCAGAGTGGTCAGTGGAGATGGAGGAGAGTTCCCAGGAGCAGCGGACCAGTCCAGGAGGTCCTCAGGCCGGGCGGGAGACAAGATGCTCCATGTGCCCCACCTGAGAGAGGTCTATGGGACCAGACATGAGATAAAGAAAGTTGAAAAAAAAAAAACTTTTTCATGTTATATACACATACTGAGATATAAATAGTAGTAATTAGAAAGGAAGTGTTGATAGAATACCACTGGTATGGTCTGATGTGTAATGTATCAAGTACCACAGCCTTTTGCCTGTGTTAGTGCACCCCCTGGTTGTTGGGTACTACAGGGCCCTCCATCCTAGGAGGGGGTCGCCAGGGATTTGTACAGTTTTGGTTCTGGGATGACAGGCTGGGGGACTGGAGGGACACCCGAATATATTGTGACCCCAAAATCATACAAACATCCACATAGGGAGTAGAGTTGAGTAGCACCTCCTTTATTACACTCCATAGTTTTTTTCAAAGCGTAGATCAATAACTTAGCAGAGGCATATCAGTCTCATCAAACAGTCCATTCAGATAGTTTACTGGAAAGGTATACAAGTCACATGGAGTACATTTTTCACAGATTCTCCATATCCTCAAACTCTTCTTCACCTTTTAACAAGCAGAGAGAGCTTCATTTGGGAAGTCACACAAAGGTTCCCACCCTTGGGGGTCACCAAGGAGGGGACTCCACAGCCTTGATTGGGCATGAGCAATTACTGGGACCTCAAATTCCCTCGTGGGCATTCTGGTCCAAGTCCACTGTCCTTTTTAAGGAAAGGGCTGAAACTGATAAGCGATGGGCTTTACACTTAAAAGACAGCACAACACTGCACACAGTTACTGTTCCTCTCATAAAGTGACACACAGGCACCTCCTTTCACTAACAGTTGAACTACAGTCCTTGAGTTGTATTCACAAAACCATTTGGGTGTCTTGATAGAAGACATCATCCCCTATTGGGGGGGGGGGGGAGTAGAAGAAATGGTAATGCCAATTTACAACCCATCAAAGTTGTACAGCACGTGAGAAAACTGGGTCTGGCAGGGTAGAGAGAGAGAAAAACTACTCCTCCCTCTCTGGGCTCTCCTGAAACTCCTCTTGAAATTCTCAGCTGCAGCATTCCAGTCGGGCTTATGCTGCTACAGCAAGCCCCTCCCACCTGGTAATGGTGTCTGCTGGCCACACGAGAGCCGAAGAAAGCCTGAATATAACTCCTGGAAGTCAGGTCACATTCAGTACACTATTAGTAACCCCAAAAGGGGGTCTTAGGAATTACGTCTAGTTTCATTAGAGAATGTAGCTGCTATCATCAAAATCTCTCAAATAGGTGACAATAAAACAACCACTCCAACACTGGTGTAGCTATAACGATAAGCAGGGATAACTCTTTGTGTAAGCTTCATCACACCCCGCCTCCCCTCCCAAATAAAACAATACAGAGGCAGGTCAAGTGTTCATTTGATACTCAATTTATTTATAAACCAAACTTCCCCTGTACATTGTTTATGTAAAAGTAGTGTAATTCCACAGGAAACTATTTTTTAAAATAATAAAAGTGCAAAACATAAACTGTATTTTAATCCCTGACAGCAGAACTCTTGTGTGCTCAAGTGGGATTTCCTGGTAAACTGACCCCCCAACTCTACGAGCCTGATCTACAGTATTCCCTTCAGGTGAATGAAGTTAAAGTAATACATGACTATCATTCTAAAGTCTACATTTAACAGGTTTGCTCCTATTGGGGGGGTGGGGGGATGACATGAATTCTGCAGGTGACCATGCAAAATCAGTCAGACCCCAGCCCAGAGGAGTAACATTGTGGGCAGACTCAAAACAGAAAGGGTGAGTGAGTGTTAAATAGGAAAATCTATCTATTCAGCACAGAATACAGCAGCAGCCAGCACAACCACCAACCCCGCAGCCTGGGGTCATCCCTGGGACCTACCCCTCCACCTTAAACATTGAATCAGTGTCCTGACTTGGCAGGGAACTGCAGCCTGAGACAAAAGGTCACTGCCATCAGCCCTCCATGGAAACAGTTTGAATGCACTTTTAATGACCTGCATGATATTGACCCAATGTAGATTACCTCTAGGGACAAATCTCCCCCACTGAGTAACTTTTCCAAATTTACAAGCAACATACTACAGGTGTGGTACCATTTGAAAAATCACTATAAATTAGAGAACGTTTTTTATTACTGCAAATTACTGGCTGTGGACGAAGATTTCTTGCCAGCCCAGATGGACCTCTGCTTCAGTCATTGGAGACTGCAGGGATTACGATTTTATTTTCAATTTTTGGATAAAACGGGGTGGTCCCATTTGAAACGCTCCAACAAACTTTTGATCCAATGGGTAGAGAACATTATAGGTATTTACAGGTTACAACACACCTTTATCATAAACAAAAGCAATATACCAAACTTCCAGACCTCAAACTTTTATTTTTGACCATCTTAATGGATACTTTAGATGACAAGCCCTGGGGACACTTGATAGGCCACCTGTATGGAATCCTGCGAGATACGTTGGGTGATTCCACGCAGATGGTCTTAGAGTCCTGGAGTAAGGATTTGGGCCTTGCTGTCTCAGGTGGCTCTTATTTAAAATTCGCACTCCCAGTGGTTAAAATAACTCTCTCCAATACCTGGAGGGAGTTTGCATGGAAATACCACTACCACTGTTTCCATACCCCTACACTTTTAGTGAAATTTATGCCCTCTGCCTCTGGAAACTGTTGGAGGGGTTGTAGACATAACGTGGCTGATCACAGCCACGTGTTTTGGCTTTGCCCTTTAGTAACTGGAATTCTGGCAATCCCTCCAGAGGGAACTTGATGATTGGACAAACATGTAGAATTAACGGCTGATTTGGTTCTGTTGTCGATCTGCCCACATCATCGTTCACCCTGGTATAAAACCCTGCTCTTAGTATCTATATACTGGCGGCTAAAAAGACTAATCACCTGTAGGTGGATGTCACCTAAACTCCCTACAATCAACAAGTGGCGACAGGTAGTGTTGGAAATCTATACTATGGAATGCCTGACAGTGACATTACATGACAAACTTGCTCTCTCCACTCAGTGATGGAGAGGGTGGGTATATGGAGAGGGTGGATCCGGAATTTGTTCCATGAGAAACTATGTGGCAGAAACTGGGGGGCTGGGGTGACACTCCTGCCTCTCAACTTCATTGAATAAGCACGGATGTTTCTTTTTTCTGTGAAGGTATCTGGATTCTCTTGGCAGGGTGTTGAGATTTTTGTATAGTTTTATTTTCAAGGCCATCCCTTACGTCTATATCTTAAAATATAAATGACATGGTATTGTGTAACTGCCGACTGATCGCTATGTGATGTGACGTTATACCTCTAGGACTAATGCTTCACCGAATAAAAATAAAAATTTAAAAAAGGTCACTGCCATGAGTGGAGTGGGGGGAAATTGTGAAAGTACATAGGTTTGGGGGATCTGGGGTGGTACCTCAGGGAATTAGAAGCAGTGCCAAGAGTGGGATTCTAAAGTTGCTGAAAACCTGAATGTAAGGCACAGGAGGACGGAGAGGCTGGGAAGGGGACTGATGCAGAAAAATAACATAAAAGGTGATATGTTGCAATATATCAACAATGAGCAAATTGTAAAAAATCTGCATGTTTGTTACTATGTGACCCCTACAATAAAATTTGTAGCGGTTAAAGCTCCTACAATGGTAGCCATTTCATGAAATTGTACAAGGTAGCACACCAAATGGCAGCGAGCTAAAAAATAATCTTCAGTGGCCACTGATGATTTTTTTGTTGTTGTTAATCTGTTTATTAAGAAAGTTTAAACATAACAATACAACACCTTGCAGATATACTAACTGGGCTGGAGGTGGGGGAGGCCCCAATCGGACAGCAGTTCACTGACCACCTTGATACTGGACTTTTCACAACCTTAGGTTTTGTTCTCTTTGGACAACACAGATACTGTGCAACATATTTTTTTGTATTATAATTTACACAGATAGTCCAGCTGAGATACAACACATCATTATCAGTGAGGTTCTGCTTCTACCCATTTCTGCAGCTGGGAGGACTAAAGCTCTGAAAGGGTAAGTGACTCGCTCAAGGCCATACAGTGAGTATTTGGCTCTAATGAGGTTTCAGCTGCAAGTTCCCAAGATGGTCTTCTAGAAACCAGCCTGGTAGCCAAGAGGGCTAAGGCGCCCTGTGCAACTTACCCCTTCTCATGACGGCAACCCAAGTTAAGGAACAAACTCTGGGTGCCGGGGTTTGGCCAGGAGAGAGAGGATCGAGCATCTCCTCTCCCAGGGTGGGGAGGGCCAACGTTTTGGTCCCTGGCTGCCAACTGGTGGAGTCCACGTGGCAGCGCTGGAATTATGAGTGACACAGAAAGAAAGCGATTGCAGTTGTGTAGCGTGTGTGCACCTCCATGCCCACACGCTTACATGCCACCGTGGCTTTGGAACACAGGTGAAAACAGGAAAGAGCTGGCACTGGACTAATGGAGCCCTGCCTGCCTACCCCCTCATTCCCGCATCACCATCTGGATCACTGACCCTCGGTTCTGGATGAGAGACACCAAGTGGGGGTAGGACGGCACTCCCCTTCCAGGCCCTGTCATAGTGTGCAATCTGTGGTGGGGGAAACTTCTGGGCAATGCGAGTATGGAAGAGGTGGATGCTGGCTGGGGAGGCAGGGACACAGACGAATGGCCTGCTGGAGCCAACCATGGGGAGAAAAAGCTCTATGGTAAAAAAAAAAAAAAAATGTTCCTCTAGCCACTAGACTACACGGCCTTATTTGTATAGTGTTTTCACACCGATACCTCAAAACACTTCGCATTCAGCTGTGAAAAAAGGTCAGAGTCAGGGAATTTTAAATATATATTCTATCTTAATTTTAAAATATAGAAAAAGGAAATGGTGACATGGAGAATGAAAGTTGAGATTATAATCAGAGTTAGAATATTTACACTAACACTGCTTTTTGTCAGTGTTTCAGGTTCTGTGTGTGACGCACAGCATTGCAGCAGTTTTGGGTGCATCCACACAAGGAAGCCACATGCTGTTACAGGCAGAATGTACTCTGGCTTCCTTCTACGGAAACTACCAAGGAGTAATCAAGAGTCTGGGACAATCAGCCCAGCAACATAGCCAAGGTTCTTGATAGTTGAACCCTGGCATCAATCAGTACCAAAACGCAATCTGAAATTGGGAAGTCAGCTTTGGAAAGAAAGCTCCATTCAAGTGAATAGGGCCCCCCACTCTCTCTATAGAGATGTCACAAAACATCAGAGCGCGGGAGTGGAGCACAGAGTCAGAAGTGGAGAAAGATTGTGCTGCCAGCCCCTTGGGACAAATCATGATTCCTTCCCTTCCTTTGGGGATGCTAATAGAAACAATTTTTTTTAAACATCATTCAGGAGCTCCCATTGAGGTAAGGGAGCTCCATGTTTCTGCTTTTTAGTAAAAACAAAATGCAGAGAAGTTTCACTTTAACAGATGTTATCAAATATATATGTGTCTCTCAACTACCACAGATTTAGTATTTAAATGTGTGTCCCTCTCAGTTCGTGTGCTATTACAAAGGTGTTCACTTCTGGGCCATCTATGTACCTGCAAGTATGGTGTGCAAGGAAATATACCCATCAAGAGGGCTATTTAGATAATAAGGCCAGGAGGCCAAAATGCAAGTTGCTTTATTATCTGATTAACTCCCCAAGATGGGTATATTTCCTAGTATGCCAGACATACTCATTACTTCTTTGGTATAGTACTTTAATTAGGATGGACCATTTTGTACCTGTAGCATCTGTTGCTGTTCATAGCTGGGTTTGCCTGTGTGCCCTTTTATCCCCATATTTCCACAGTGTAGCGGCAGTTTTTGAGGAGCATTCTTTTGGCCCTAGTATGTTTCTATATAATGGGCGTGTCTACGGGCTGATAGTCCTTCACTTCTTTAGTGATGCTGTGGTCTGTCACTGTAGTCAGGGGTGTGGAGTGTCGTGCTGTAATGGCAGCGTTGTCTGCAGTTGGAAGCAACCATGTGATGTGGCTTCCTAAATTCTGTGGTTGGGAGCTGTGTCACTTGGAGTCACTGGATTCTCTGACCAGAAGGGGCGCGAGGTCTATTCAGATGGCAATGGTAGTGAGGAGGGCATGGTGTCAGAAGACAGCTGAAGCACTGAGGGACATGTCCACAGGAGCATGCAGGTCTTGGCAGCTGAAGAGAGACTGGAGGACTGAGGGACTTGGCTGTTTGGTGAGAAAAATGTGTGTGTGGTCTTGTTTGTGTGGCCACAGTAACTTCTTTTGCATTATGTTTTGGTACAGTGTGTTATTTAATGTGTGAAGTTTTAAGGTGGTTTAGTAGGTTTGTTAAATTGATATGCTAATTGGGCATTAGAATTAATTAGGGTTTAATTGAATAATTGTTTAATTAGTGGCTTGTTTACATATTTTTCTGTATTTACTATATTTCATAGACTATGTATATCCCCTCCCCACTGAATAAAAGCTTTTATTCCACAGGTATACAGCTCTTATTGGGAGTTAAACAGCATTAACTGGGACGTATAAGCTATAACTGGTTAATATGCCAGTTTAATCAGTGAGGTATACTGGGAAATTCATGATAATGGCTCATATGGGGAATAAACCCACAATCTATGTGTATACACACACACACACATACACTGTGTGTATATATATATAAAAAATATATATATATATATATATATATATCCATCAATATCGCAATCTATTCCTATAATTCTCTCTATATTTATGTATCTGCATGTAGACAGTCAGTGAGTGTGGGTGTGTTGGAATTATAAGGGGGACCCCATGGTGCAGACGTGCGCTCCTGCCATTTATGTAACACTGAAATTTATGTAAAATGGAAAGGGTGCTCGATTTGAAGACAGAAAATCCCCCAAAGTTCAAAGTGTCATTCAAAGAATGGCTATATATATATATATATATATATATATATATATATATACACACACACATATACACTGTATATATGTATGGATGAATGCAGATTTACTGTTTATTTACCCAGGATAGCACAACAGAGATGCACCATATTGTTTTAATGGAGTCCTGCTGTTACCTTCTTTATACAACTGGGAGGGACTGAATGTGACTTGTTCAGGCTGCACAGCGAGCTGGTGCCTGTGGCAGGATTCAAGCCTGGGACCCCCCTGTTAACAGTGCTGTGCAGTAACCACTGCACTATACTGCCTCCTCCAATATTAGATCCTCAACTGTGCTATCCCGGGTAAACTGTGAAACAAAAATACATCTGTAAATGAACATTCTGTCAGACATCATTCTAAAGGGGAAATGTTAACCCCCTCAACAATAAAACATAATTTAAACAATAAAAATAAACCATTAAGGCACTCCAGGGGTTGGGTTATCTTCATTAATCTAACCTATGGCACATAAGGCAATAGACAAATAAATCTAACCCCAGCAGGGTTAGATCAGGTGGAGGTGCTGGCAGAGCCACTGGCGGATCTGTACAGCACCTCACTGGAGTCGGGATGTGTGCCACTGAACTGGAGGATGGCACATGTAGCACCATTACACAAGAGCAGGCTAAGGAATGAACCAGGTAATTATCGTCCGGTAAATCTCACTTCCATAGTGTGCAATCTAATGGAAATGATACTAAAGGAAAGACTAGTGTTGTACCCGGAGGACAACAGCCTTCAGGATGTGAGGCAGCATGGGTTCATTTCAGGGAAGTCTTGTCAAACCAGCTTGATACAATATTATGACTGGGTGACAGGTGAGCTGGATAAGAGTCATGCGGTGGATGTCTTTACTTGGACTTCAGCAACGCCTTCGATTCGAGTGCCTCATGGGCGGCTTGCAGGGAAGCTAATCAGTGCAGGGGCAAAAATGATGAACTGGATTACAAGCTGGCTGAGTGGGAGGCTGCAATGGGTGGTGGTGAGAGAGGAGCTCTCAACTCCAAGGCCGGTGACAAATGGGGTGCCATAGGGCTCTGTGCTGGGGCCAGTATTATTTGGTCTCTTCACATCAGACATTGCACACTGAGTGGTGAGCAAAGGCAAGCTTGTTCGCTGATGACACCAAAATTGGAGCAGTGGTGGATGGAGGGGAGGAATGAAAGCAGCAGCAGGAGGACCTAAACAAGCTAGAGGAGTCATCAGAGAGGTGGCAGTTGGGGTTCAATGCAAAGAAGTGTAAGGTTATGCACTTTGGGGTGAAGAACCCAAGGAGAGAATACTGGCTGGGGTGTGGTTAAGCTGGGGATAACTGAGGAGGAGAAGCACCTAGGGGTAATGATAACAAGGACCATGAACAACACTGCCCAGTGCAAGAGAGCGGCTGCAAAAGTAAACAAAATGCTGGGGTGCATAGCGAGGGGTTTGTCGTCCAGGCGAAGAGGTGATCTTGCCTTTCTACAGGTTGCTGGTAAGGCCACACTTAGAGTATTGTGTGCAGTTTTGGAGGCCATACCTAAAGCATGATATCAGGCTACTGGAGGGGGTGCAGAAGAGGGTAACAAATATGATACGTGAAATGGAGGGGAGAGACTATGAGAACAGACTGGGAGACCTGAATATGTACTCTCTGGAGGATAGATGGGACAGTGGGACATGACAGCGACATTCAAGTATCTGAGGGGAATCAATAAGGATGGGGCAGATGGGGTCTTTAAGCTAAGGAGGGGGAGGGACACCAGAGGGCATGGGCTAAGAATAGAGGGGGGAAGATTTAGAATGGAAATGAGGAGACACTGTTTCACAGAGAGGGTGGTAGTAAAATGGAATGCACTACCAGAATGGGTGGTATCACGTAAATCTGTGAACAGCTTCAAAAGGGCATGGGATTGGGAACCAGGGAGCATGAGGGTGAGGAAAGTGGGGGGTGACAGTGTGATGACAAAGGGGAGGGGGGTGGGACAGCTGCAAACTAGGGGTGCTAGCTGCACACTCGAGCAGACTTAGATAGACCGGATGGTCTGTTTCTGCTGGTACATTCGTATGTTCGTATCAGCTCATGATAACCCAGCCCCTTGTCATGCTTTAATGCTTAAACAATACAGTGGTAGAACCCAGAGATGTTTGGTGCTGCACCCCACTTTTTCATGCCTTGATTCTTAAATAATATAGTGGTAGAACTCAGACATGTCTAATCCTGTACCCCATTTTGTCATGTGCCTTGATTCTTAAATAATATAGTGATAGAACCCAGACATGGTTGGCACCCCATTTTCTTCTGTCAGCCCCAGTGCCTGCTGAAGGCGAGCCCTGTGCAGTTTCAGACTGGAATCCCACGTTCTTTAAACAACTCGTTCAATCTCTCTTCCAAGACAGGCTGTATGCCCCTTAGACCCTTCACCACCTGTGAAGCCCAGACAAAGTACTCCTGGACACGCTCTTCTGTCCAGCCTAGAAAAAGGAACCATAAAGAGAAAAAAGGTTAGACATCTTTGCCACTGTATCCCCTAAAGTAGAAGGCCTACAGATCTGTCACTGCTGTTTTGACCCCAGACAAGAGAGTTCTCCATCTTAGTCATGGAAGTGTGAGCAGTGGGCGAGCCTGATGCCATTTGTTTCTGAAATGCTAACAATGGATTTACACAGGATATCCCAGCTGAGAAGCCACATCTCGTGTTCAGTGGTACGGAGCCCTGCTTGCACCAGCTTTTACAGTAGATAGTATTGAAGCACAGAAAGGTCAACTGATTTGCTCAGGGTGACACTTACATGGCTTTGTTGGGATTGGGACCTGGGATCTGTTAATTCATAGGTTTGTGCTCTGAGGAGAACCACATTATTTTCCGATTTTTCCTTTAGGCACCTTGGCTACTGAAGTACTCGATGATGACTTGGACGTGATCTTTTTTCATTTAAACTCAGTGACTGAAAGGGAACTAGAAGTAAGACCACTTCTGCCTCAAGGTGGACAGGTGGCTCAAGCAGCTACATGAATACATTCTGGGGACTCATGCAGAGAGAGCCTTGTGTCATAAATATTTATAGTTCCTCTGCAGAAATGATTCTGTATTATTCCCTATAGAGGGAGGTAAAGGCCTGCAGAATGATGAAAAGAATTAAGCTAAAGGCTTTGCATCGGGGAAGACAGGTAACTAAACTAACTGCACTTGATATAGGTCTCTGAGTAGGCCATTTGCCTGTGCCCCATGCAGCCGAATTCAGGTATCATGAGGCCTCCAGATGAATGCGGCAAAGGAAACCGGTACTGCACTAGATAATGGAAATCAACAGAAAAATCCCACTTTAGTCTACCCAGGCATGCTCCATGGTAAAGGCCCCAACTCCAGAACTGTTTGCGAAAGCTTTATGCTTCAACCCCGATCAAAAATGACATCCCTTGTGCTGGACTTGTTACAGAGAGCACCTGCGGACAGACATCTTAAGCCATAATTTTAGTGCCTGACTTTTTTTTTTTTTATCTTTGTGCTCCCTCTGTCCTGACCAGCCCCCTTCAGCTTTCTCAGGCAACTGCAAAACCCAATCACCAACCTGTACCCCAGACAGTCCCTTACTTTACCCCAAAGTTTACCCCCCCCCCCCACAGAGGGACCTTCATGAGTGGCACCCCTCTCCAGATGGATGAATGCTGGAGGTAATGGACCACTCTGTGCTGGGCAAACAGGCAGTGTGGGTTCAGGGCCTGCCATGGTGCCATCCTGCCAACTGGGACTGTTGTCTCCTGTTCTTGCCACCCAAAATGCCAGCGTACATGGGAGCTGCAAGGCATGCAACAGACTTGCGCAGCACAGTGCCAAATGTCCCTCCCGACAATGACCCCACCATGCCTACACTACCTGTGGGCCCCCAGGTGGCAATAGCGTGACTGGGATCAGACAACAATCCACCCTGAGAAAAGTGTCCCCTGAGGTGTTCAAGGCTTCACACCCCTTCAACATCCCAGGCTCATTTCCAAACTAGGTCACCGGTGTTACAAGTAGCAGCGCAGCTGCTATGCCAGTAATTTTGACACATAGTTACACCAATGATGCCATCCTTGATATCCCTGCAGGAAAGCTGAGTGAGGGACTGTTCTCTGTTGCCAGACAACAACGATTGGGACCCCATTTGGAAGAAGTTTTCATTAGTATCCAGAAAAGTCAGACCTAAACAGGTCCAGTATAAGAATTTACCCAAATGGTATTTACTACCCAGGAGGTTGTATCTGATGGGCTTAAAAAAAAAAACACAGAAACTGGAATAATTCAGTGAGAATACCATTACACATGTTATTTGAATGTCCCAAGGTTCAGGTCTTTTGAGAGGACATACTGGTCACTTCATCTAGAGGGGTGGGCTCAACATCCTTAAATTTTTCTTTAACATAGAAACATAGAATGTGATGGCAGATAAGGGCTGTTGGGCCCACCCAGTCTGCCTTCGTTTTCTGCTGCAGACCCAACTTGATCTACGGTGCCATTTCTTCTCCTCCCTTCCTTACCCCTACGATACTCCTGTGCCTCTCCCAGGCATTTTATGAACCCCACCACTGATTTTGCCTCCACTACCTCTGCTGGAAGGCTGTTCCAGGCGTCCACCACCCTTTCCATGAAGAAGTACTTCTTCACATCCATCCTGACTATACCCCCTCCAGTTTCACAGCATCCTCTCTTGTTCTAGAGCACCCTTTTCTCCAAAACGTACTTCCCTTCTGCACCTTATTTACACCTGTGAGGTACTTAAAAGTTATCCATCATATTCCTCCTCTCTTCCAGGGTGTATATATTTAGCTCCTTAAGCCTCTCCTTGTAGGGCTTTTCATACAGACCCTGCACCATTTTTGGTAGCCCTCCTCAGACCAACTCCACTCTGTCTATGTCCTTCCTTAGATGTGGTCTCCAGATCTGGACATAGTACTGAAGGTGAGGTCTTACCAGTAATTTATACAGGGGCAGCACTCCCTTCCTTTTCCTGCTGGTGATATCCCTTCCTATGCACCTCAGCATCCCACAAGCTCTTCCGACTGCCTTATCACACTGCCTGGCCACTTTTAGGTCATCCAATATGATTACCTGTACGTCTCTTTCCCGTTTGGTCTTTGTCAGTATCACTCCACCCATTTTGTACTCTGCTCCCGGGTTTCTATGGCCCAAGTGCATTATTTTGCACCTTTTTGCATTAAAACCCAGCTGCCATACCCTTGACCACTCCTCCAATCTTTTTAGATCCCTACTCATCCTTTCCACTCACCTTCCTGGACTGTCCACTCTGCTGCAGATCTTGGTGTCATCTACAAAGAGGCAGACCCTTCCTTCCAGTTCCTCCACTATGTCACTTACAAAGACGTTGATGAGGACCAGTGCCAGCACTGATCCTTTAGGTACCCCGCTGGTCACCCTCCCTTCCTTGGAGCAAACTCCGTATACCACTACCATCTGTATCCTAGCTGCTAACCAGTTTCTTACCAAGGTTACCACCTTATTTCCTACCCCCAAGTTCCCCAACTTGTTTGCCAATCCCCTGTGTGGAACGGTGTTGAACACCTTGCTGAAATCTAGGTAGGCCACATCCACCAGTCCTCCCTGCTCCAACTCCTTGGTTACCCAGTGAAAGAAATCTATCAGATTTGTTTGGCATGACCTTCAACCTGTGAAACCATATTGCCTTGGAGCCTATAATCCGTTGGATACAAGATAATCCACAATTCTTTCCTTTAGTAGTGATTCCATTAACTTATCCACCACCAAGGTCAGGCTGACAGGCCTATAATTGCCCGCCTCTTCCCTTCTACCACATTTGTGCAGTGGGACTACCTCTGCCCTCCTCCAGTCTCCAGCAATCTGTTAAATAGGTCTCTCAGAGGTGCAGTCAGTGCCTTCTAGAGCTCCCTCAGCACCTACAGAAGTACCCCGTCTGGCCTCATAGCTTAGTCCACCTTCAGTTTAGCGAGTGCTTTCCAGACTTTCTTCTCAGAAAATGAAGCAGTGTCCATTTCCCTCTTCTCAAAGCTCCTGGCACCTTTTCATGAGCCCTCCCCTTCCCTTTCTACTGTGAATACTGAGCAGAACTATTTGTTCAACATATTTGCCTTTTCTTGATCCCCCTCTGCACAGCCCCCTCCCTCTTTAACCTTACTATCCCTCCCTTTGTCCTCCTTTTATCGGCAATATACCTAAAAACTGTCTTGTCCCCATCTGAAACTCCCTCAGTCTGGGCCTTTGTGCTGCCTACTGCTTTGCCTGCTTCTCTCCATTTTCCCAGATAAACTTCCCTATCCTCCTCTCTCTCTAGGTGTCCCCTACTGAAATGCTACCTTTTTATCCTTTACCTTTCCTGCTACCTCTTTTGAGAACCATATTGGCCTTTTCTTTCTTTTACCTTTGCTTACCTGCTTGACACATAAGTTTGTTGCGTTTACTATGCCCTCTTTTAGTTTGGCCTACTTTTCTTCCACCCTCCCTGGTCCTCTACCCCGCCAGGTCATTCCTGAGGCATTCACCCATCTTTGTAAAATGAGCCCTTGCGAAGTCCAGGACTCGTGCCTTTATTTGTACTGTAGGAGACACTAACTTGCTGCCTGACTTAAATGACTATATAATTACATAGTCTTTTAGTGTTAATTGCTGCCAAACTCATGATAGCACAAGTTTGGAAAGAACAACTGAGCCTTACTCTTTGCAAATGGTTTGTCAGACTTAAGGATGTTTACAAGACTGGAAAAATTTGCTAAAGATTACAGCACTGAGAAAATACTTACGATATGGTCCAAATTCTCTGTTTTTAATTGCTTCATATCTGTCTTTATGAAATACGCCTTTATTTTAACAGAACTGCGTTAGTAATATAAAAAATCATTTAAGGCTGGAAGTTATGTTTGTTATATGTGAATTTCACATTGTGCAAGATCTGCGGTCAAATGACACTAAACTTCATGAACATGAGCCACCAAAATCAGCTGTGTGTGAGAACAAAAGCTATGAGGGGAGGCTGGAGGTTCTTAACATGTTCAGAATTGTACAAAAGTGGGAACACGTTAAAAAGTGGACGGGTGCTGCTGCTAGTAAGCAAACTTGTGATAAAACACACAAAAAGCCCCATGATGAAGATACATTGAGCACTGAAGTGCTGGGGGTTTAGAAGTCACCTGAAACTGTTACTGTATCTCTGAAGTCAGTAATACATCTTTCAATTGCAGGATTTGCCTTGTCCTCCACTGCTTCCCCTTCTTTTTTTTTTTTTTTTTTTAACCTGTTCACCCTGGGGAAAAGGAGGCTGAGGGGGGACATGATCTCACTCTTCCGTATACTGATGGGTATCGATAAGATCACACAGTTGGAGATGTCAGATTTGATGTCCTGTAGCAGGATGCAGGGACACACCCCAAAGCTCAGGTGGTAAATCTGGGAATAACGTCAGGAGGCACTTTTACCCCTCCCCCCAAAAGAAGGCAGTAAACCTATGGAACAGGCTTACAGTGCAGACAACGGACATGAAGACAGTGCAGACCTTTAGCGTAAGCCTGGCCAAATTTCTGCTTACAATGGAATCACTGGGTACCCTGGGTAATAAATCCCTATAAATCGGTACACGTTTGCATAGCATACTTATTTCATTCCCAATTACGAAGCAGTGGGCGGACATAATGGAATTACTATATTATTATGCTACTATGTAACTAACCCCTTTCTTACAGAAATATATTTTCATAGAACCCAATAAAAGCAGAAAACTGATTGTATGTGAGCCACCCCGTTGGAATAGGTACCCTGCCGGTTCAGCCTCCTTTTGAAATATGTTGTTGTCAGTGAATTTTACAGATCATAGTTTGTTTATGTTTTTTTTTAGGTTCATCAGATATACAGTATTGTACAATATACTCATAATGAATGGTTACTGAACTGAGTGTTGCAGTTTACTCCTAAATAGGGAGGTGTCTAAAAAATGTTTTTTTTAAAAAGCAAGGGGAGGGATAGTGAGGATTACACGAGCAGAAGTGGGAGACTGTGCAGATGGGGACCAAGAAACAGCTGACATTTTAAACAGGTACTTCTGCTTGGCCTTCATAGTGGAGGGAAGAGGGGATGGGCCACCAGGGAGAAACAAGAATAAGGGGCAGTGGGGTAGACACAAGTCCTTTTTCAGAGGAAGGTGGATAAGGATATGGGACTGGATAAGATGCACCCCAAGGTACTGAAAGAGCTCAGGGAAGTACTAACTGCCCTGCTGACAGCCTTGTTCAACAGCTCACGGGAAACAGGCGTGGTCCTGGAGGACTGGTGAAGTCAGCCTAACTTCAGTGTTGGGGAAGCAAATGGAAAACTTACTGAAAGAGAGGCTGGTTGAGCATCTTCAATCCAGTGAGCTCCAGGACCACATGCAGCACAGATTCAAGGTGGGAGGTCATGCCAAACAAACTTGATGGATTTTGTTTGCTTCTCTGACTGAGTGACCAGAGAAACTGACTAGAGGAGGGCAGTGGACATAGCCTATCTGGACTTCGGCAAGGTCTTTGCCACTGTGCTGCACAGAGGAAGCCGACAGCTTAGGAGAGGGGTCCAAATTGGTAAATCGGGTTGGTGGTTAACAACACACATTCTAAGTATGAGAAAGTTACTAGTAGGGTATCATTAGCTTCGATACTAGCACCAGCCTCTTCAATGTCTTCATAGGGAACACTGCACAAGAACTGCAGCGTAAGGTATGCCTTTTTGAAGAGGGCACCAAAATCTTCAATAGGGTTGACACTCGGGAAGGGGTGGACAAAATGCACAAGGATCTAGGGAAACCTGAGGAGTGGTCAAAAACATGGCAGTTGGGGGGTATGGCCAGCAGCCGAGCTTACAGCAACAATCTAGCGCAGCTCCGAGAAAGCAGTCTAATTTACCATTTTATCTAAAATAACATCTGGAACTAACTAAGCATTCGACATTACAAGAAACCAGAACAACTGCAGCGACTGGGGAACCAAGTCTGATGTTGATAACAGCTGGGAATTTTAAGATATGGGCAGAAGCGATAAAGCAGCAGCTGGAGGAGAGGCAGCCTGAGCTAGAGAGTCGAACCCGGGAACCAGCAACGCCGCAAACGTAGGGGTAGGTGAAGACTCATCTCCCCAACCATCAAACGTGGCGCTTTTAGAAGCAATCAAAAAACTGGACCAAAAATGGAAGACTTTACAACTCAATTTACGGTCCTTGACACAAAAGTGAGCATGCTCGAGAATGAAACCAGAACTGCTACAAAATCTGCAGCAATGACAATGACTGTTTCGATAGGCCTAGCAAAAGAAAACATGGTGCTCCGGCAGTGCCTATAAAATTTAGAGAACTCATCCAGAGCGTCTCACGTGAGGATCTTAGGATCACCTGAAGGTGCTGAGGGAGAAGACTACATGAGTTTTCTTACTACCTTTTTTTACAGGTACAAGAAGATCTTTCCATGGTTAAAGTGTACAGAGTCACTCTCTGTGGTGGAAGAAATGACACAGCTACCAATCAACTCAAACAACTTCTCCCAAGAATGCTTCTTGTGGTGTTTGGGACTGTTAGGGATAAGGCCATTGACACTGCTCAGGTAAAGAGACGGGGCCCTATGGATTTGGAAGGGACCAGAGTTCACATTTTCCCAGACCTTAGCTACGCCACTAGACAGTGCAGGAAAGGTTTTTTAATGATGTCCAGACACACTTGAGACAGCTGGGGATACAACATGTCCTGCAAATGACGTCAGGCCTTAGAATCACCTATGGAGAAAAGTTCTATCAATTCTCTGACTCAGAGGAAGCTAATAAAATGGTAGATCACATTGAAAGAGCATTTCAGGCAAAGGAAGACAACTCAGACAATGACTCTGGGGACAGTGAGTAATTTCACAGGACTTTGTCATTTGTCACAAAGAGTTAATCTTCAATATGGGTCTTGAATGCTGATAACCAGTTACCCTAGCTAATAAGAATTTTAGGTGTTACACACTGAGTGTTAATTTCCAAAAGAAATGTTTTATGTGAAGGGGCTGGGGGCAGATAACTATGTTACAGCTGTTCAAAATGGGCACTCTTGCATTCAAATAGGTCTCTTGGACAGAGGACATTTCTTCCTCACCCTGAGGACTGTTTTTTGGCGCCTTGGAATACTTAGTCATGTGCAGATCGTAAGTTCCAAGGTAACCCAACCATAGCCATGCTATGGTCCAACCAGTGAATGTTTGTTTAGTTTGTTCTAAAACTGTTCTAACGTTACAGGTTTAAAATTCAATGGGCTGCTGGGGAGCGAAGCTGGATAACAGACCTAAAGACGCTGTACGAGTGATGTTTTGGCCATTATAAAGGGTGCACGATAAAGTTAAATAAAAAACAATATACGGCTATTCCCTGCTCATGGCAGTACAGGTTTTTATAAAACTGATGTAGGGATATGTAAATATATATTACAACCCCAAATGTGGTAACATTATATAGGGGCTTATCCATGCCTTATTGTTAAACTGATGTAATGCATTAAATAAATGCCTGTATTATTTATCTGTAAGCCTACCTACAAGGGTGGTGTACTGTGTACTAGATACAGATAAATTAATAAAAATAAAGTTTTTATTTATTTATTTATGAATTAATTACTAGGATTACAAATACCTTTGAACCAAGGGTTCTGTTACAAAGGTTCCACGTCAGCAATGGGTGCAAGCAAAACAGTAGTAAGATACAATACAAGGTCAGGAGGTTAGCATAGACGCAAACAGTGGTAGGATACAATACAGGTCAGGAGGTTAACTTAGTAGCAAAAGACAGTGCATGTGTATAGACTAGTACAGTAGTAAACAGTCAGTGGCAAATAACATTGCGCAATTAACAATATGGGTGTATATATAGCAAGACACAGATACAAATGAAAACCATCCTAGGGGTGACATAAGTGGAGCAAGGGGTGGGGGATAAGAGGGGGAGGGGTGGGGATAGGGGGTAAGGCAGTCAATGATTTGACATTGTCGTAAGTGTAAGAACAGAAAGATAAGTGCTAGATAGTCTGGGGGTGGAGCAGCAACAGCTAGGGTGATAGGGAGGGGAGTCGGGAGGAGAGGAGCAGGAGAGGGATGGAATGGTAGGTGGAGGTGAGAGGGGGTAGAATGGTAGGTGGGGGGTGGGAGAGAAACGGGGAGTAGGAGGGGACGGGAGGGGTGGAGAGAGGTGGGGAGGGTAGCAAGGGAGGAGAGAAGGGGAAGGAGAGGTGAAACAAAGCCGCAAGCCTAGGCAGAGTAGTCAACTGCTGAGGTCAGTGAGGTGCAGGCAGAGTTTACGTTTAAATGGTCCAGGATTGTTTTCAGTTTCAATTTCACGGGGAAGGTTGTTTAGCAGCAGGAGGAGGGCCCTGGTGTGCAAAGCACATTAAGCCTGGTTGGTACGGCAGAATGGAACAATAAATGCTGGTTTGAGGGAACTGTACGTAAAATGTGCAGTGACTGTGGGCAACATTAAGGCATGAGTTACAGGGGGTGAGAGATTAAGACAGATTTTCTTAGCCAGTAGGTAGGTCTGGTAGGCAAGTCTACTATTTAGATCAAGCCAGCTGGATTGCTTGTAGAGATCACAGATATGCGTATGCTTCCCTGCACCAGTGAGAAGTCTACAGCATTTGTTACGGGCTGTTCCTGACCCATTTTAGGGTGGTATCAAACAGCAGCCCCGTAGAAGATAAGCCCGTAATCAAGGACGGGTAGGACTAAGGCAGTTATGGCTGTGCGCATAGCTTCTTTGGTAAGACAGCGACGGTGGCGGTAGAGGACCCCAATTCTTAAGTTGACAATTTTGAGACGTGTTGAACATGCGAGCTGAAAGACATTGTGCAAACAAGGGTAATACCAAGGTATTTAAACTCCTGCACTTGCTTAAGTGGCTGTTGAAGCTCATTATGTATGGTGAAGCTGATGGATCTATATTTACTGTGAGAGCTATGGAACAGCATGGACTTTTTTTTGTAATTCATCAGCTTATGTTGGAGAAGCCAGGTTTCAGCTAGGCTGAAGTTTGTCTGTAGGACCCTGTGAGTGAGACGGGTTCCGTATGGGAGGAAAAGAGGACTGCATCATCGGCATAGAGTATTAAGTTTTTATTGCAAGCTGCAGGAACAGTATTTATGAAAAGGCTGAAAAGTAGAGGGCCAAGGATGGAACCCTGAGGTACACCAGAGCGGACAGGAAGGGCATTTTGAGAGAGAATCAACAATTTTGAGTTTTTGGCTCCTTGCTAAGAAGTAGCTTTCAAACCATTTGGTTACATCATTAGATAGTCCAAAGGAGGAGAGTGAGTGAGGCAGCAGCTGGTGGTTCACGGTGTCAAAGGCCCTGGTCAAATCAATGAACACCGCACCCAGTAGGTGTCCAGTGTCAATAACCTTATGAATATGGCTGGTGAAGTCAAGCAGGACAGTGGTAGTACTATGGTCTTTTCTAAAGCCATGTTATTGTTAGCAGAGTAAGTTATATTTGTTGAGGTGTTCAGACAACTGGTCAGCTACAATTTGTTCCAATACCTTGGAGAGTGGTTGGAGGATAGAGATGGGGTGGTAGTTAGAGAGAAGAGACCTATCCCCACTTTTATAAATGGGTGTGACCACTGCTGATTTCCAGAGCTTTTTCAAGGAGAGAAAAAGTTTAAAAAAAAAAAAAAATGGCAGTTGGGATTCAATTCCAAAAAGTGCAAAATCATGCACCTAGAGCATAGGAACCCTGGTGTTGAGTATGGGATGGATGGAGGTACTGGCAGTCACTAAACAGGAAAGGGACATTGGACTCATTATATCAGAGGAGAAGGTCAAGGTGACAGCACAGTGTGACAAGGTTGTGGGCAGGACTAGTGGGATGCTGGGGTGCAAAGGAGGGGGCATCACTGGCAGAAGGAGGGAGGTGATGCTGCCGCTGTATTGCTCACCGGTACGTCCACACATGGAGTACTGTATCCCATTCTGAAGAAAGCATATAGACAGAGTGGAGGAGATCCAGAAGATGGCAACTAAAATGGTGCAGGGGTTGTAAAGAAAGCCCTATGAGGGGAGACTGAGTGACCTCAACATGCACAATCTGGAGGAGACGTGAGCGAGAGGTGACATGATCAAGATCTACAAGTACCTCATGGGGTGAACAGGATGCAGGAGGGGAGCCTTTTCAAAAAGAGAAAAAGAGGATGAACACCAGGACTAGGGAGCAAGTGATGAAGCTGGGGGGGACAGGAGGGATATGAGCAAATATTTCTTTACTGAAAGGGTGGTACATGCAAGGAACAGACTGTCAATGAAAAGTTGTACAGGCTATAATGGGGGTGGGCTTCAACCAGGCATGAGGTAAACATAGGGGTATACTAAACAGAGGCAGGGAGGGAAAAGGGTTACTGGTGACCAGATAGGGTTTGCAGATATAGAACAGGCAGGGAACACTTGGGCAGCTAGGGTAGGACAAGTGGTCCTTTTCTGCCAACAAATTCTATGTTTCTATGATTAAAATAAGGTGTACATCTCTGCACATACTGTAGCATGTAAGGTCATTATGTTGTTGATAAATTGCATGTTCTGTTCATGTATGCATATTACATACGTATGATATGGAAGCATTCTAAGTATAGGTAGTCACAGATAAGAAGATGATTATCAGGGCTGGAGTGGCATACAGAGACCACCATCTCAAAAGGAAGATATGGACAAGGAGTTGGGAGAGGTAATTATAAGGGTGGTGAAGCAAGGTGAGGTGCTGCTAACAGAGGAGTTCAATGCACTGGACATAGACTGCTGTATCCTAGAAGCAGCGAGTGCAAGAAATCAGAAGTTGATAACGTCCTACAGGATGTATTCCTTGTACAAAAGGTGGAGGATCCCACAAGGGAAGTGGCCATTCTGGATTTGGGCTTCACAAACAGGGACGACATTGGCAAAGTCACAGTATGGAAGCCAGCGATCACCTGACCATGTGGTCTGACATAGGGGAAAGGGGAAATTTTTAACCAGGAGAGGCACACTAAGTCGAAGCTCGTTCCCAGGTGCAACCTGGGAGCACAAGAAAGTTAAGTAACTTGCTCAGGGTCACATAGTATGCAAGTGGAGCTTGTGGGACTCAAACCCAGGTCTCCAGGTTTGCAGCTCAGAGTCTTAAACCAGTGCGCTATGATGCCTCCTGACATAAAACTAGAACCAGAAAGCAAGCCCTCACAACCTAATGTTTTAGACTTTGGAAAGGCAGATTTTGATAGACTGAGGGAACTGGTCTGGAAGAAGCTGGCGGGAGTGAGGGCAGCAGCCAGGTGGATAGTAAGTGGGGACTGATTAAAAAAGGGTAGTTAGAAGCAATGAGTCTCTGTATTAGGGCAGAAGCGAAAAAAAGGAAAGGAAGAAAACCAATCTGGTATATAAAGAGGTGAAAAAGGCAGTGAGGGAAAAAAGGAAGACTCTAAAAAAATACAAGACCAACCAGATGGAAACAGGGAAGTGCACCAGACCAAGATGAGAGATGCCAACAAGAGGGCTAGGAGGGCAAGTCTGAAGCAAAAGTGAGGATAGTGGATGGGGTGAAAGGGAATAAGGCGTTATTCTGCTACATTGGTGAAAAGTGCAAATTCAAACAAGGATAGTTAGAAAAAAGAATAGGGAAGGGGGGTTGAAGAGGATAAGAGTAAATTGGGAATACCAAATGAGTATTTCTGCTCGTTATTTACAACAGAGGACCAGGGGTCACTACCTGAATGTGGTCTCAAGGACAAAAAGGCAGGAGGATTGACTTTAACATGGAGCCGATCACTGAGGAGAGGTTGCTGAGGGGTCTAAGTGCTCTAAACAATGGGCCTGTATAGGCTGCACCCTAGAGTGCTAAAGTTTCTGAATGCCAATGGATCCAAGGTCCAGATACAGAATGGAGTTCACATGGAGATGTTGCGTAAGACAAATCTGATCAACTTCTTTGAATGGGTCACACGGGGTGCACAAAGGATAGGCAGTGGATATACTATGTCTTAACTTTAGCAATGTATTCAACTCTGTCCCACATGGAAGAATGGTTAAGAAACTGGAGGAGCTGGGAGTGGGGGACAAGATAAGAGGATGGGTCAGGAACTGGCTGGATGGAAGAACACAAAGAGTAGTCTAAAATGGTAAATTCTCGGAGGTAAGGAAGTCACCAGTGGGGTTCCCCAGGGATCAGTCTTAGGCCCAGTACTTTTCAACATCTTTATCTGCGACATCGGGAAACGGATCCAAGGGAAGAAGTAGCTATTAGGAGATGACACAAAAATCTGTGGTACAGCAGACGGTGATGAGGGGGTCAGGGCATTGACAGAAGATCTGAAGAGACTACAGAAATGGTCAAGGGTCTGGCAACTAAAATTCAGTGCAAAAAAAGTGCAAATGTAGGCACACAGAATCAGGAACCCAAAGGTAGAATACAGAATGAGAGATGTAGAGTTAGAAAATAACGACAAGAGAAGAGGGATCTTGAGGTCTTACCAAACAACTTAGAGCAGTCAGTGAGTGCAACAGAGCAGTGGGGAAGACAAAAAGGATGCTGGGGTAAACAGGCAGGGGAATCGGCAGAGGTGATCCTGCCCCTGTACAGATCCCTGGTGGGGTCTATTTTGGAGTACTGTGTGCTGTTCTGGAGTACGTACTCTAAAAGGGACAAGGATAGAAGTCTTACATGGTGAGGCTTGAAGACTTGTACATGACTGAAACTTTCAAGTTTCTTCGCGGGATGAACAAGATAGACACTGGGGAACTGTTCACGATGAACAGAAACACACAAGCACATGGGGTAACTCAAAGCTGATGGAAGGGAGATTCAGGAAGGATGTCAGAAAGTGCTTCTTTACAAAGAGGGTGGTGGATAAGTGGAATACACTGCTGGAGGGGTTGGCCTGTGTCACATCAGTGGAGGGAGTCAAGTGAGGATGGGACAGACATATGGGGCTGGTAAGGATAGCAGGGGAGGACAGCATGGGGGGAGGAGGAGCGAGGGGCCACTAGCACAGTCACATCATTCTATAGGTAGGTTTGGGTGAGCAGACAGATCAGTGCGCCCTTTTCTGCCATCAGTTTCTAGGTTTCTGTTTATATGTAAAGCAAACAAAAAATGATTCATTACAAAAAATACATCAATAAATAAAAACAAACTGTGGTGGACTGAGGTTAGGGATATGCTTCATGCAACCTTCCTCGTGGTATATATTCCCCCCGTCTCCCAAGTATAACACAAATAGGTGGGTCTTACCTGCTGGGGTGCAACGCTTCAGGTCCCGAAGGTTATACAGTTTGTCTGCCAGTTTCACCAACTTGGCCTGATGGCTGCAGTGCGGTGCATGCTCTATCTGCAGCCGCTAGCGCCGCAGTTTCGGTAGCGACTTGTCATCCGTCACCTCTTCCACAATCCCCCTCACCTCCACACCAAACGTCTCCTCAATTTCAGAGAATGTTGTGTCTGTATCCTCAACTGTGTCATGGAGCAGGGCTGCCTAGAACATGGGAATCTGTGTCAGTTTAGTGCTGTACCCAGAAACGAAGCTCAAGACCCCCCTTCCCCATGTTGCAAGCAGCACAGTATTATAGTGACCTGCTGAAAGCACTGCACAACCAACAAAGTAATCCCACAGAAAAATATACTCAAATTATGTTCCCCTAAACACCAACAAATAGCCAGCAGAAGAAAGCGTAATGGCAGATCGAGTCTGCCCCGTGAGGTGGTACGTGCACACACCTCCCTTGACCAGCCCTTTATGTCTGTCCTTTTGCACCCCTCTGCCGTTTTCATACTGATAATTTCTGTGCGTAGTCTCTTCAGCTTTTCCATCACCCACTTTGTGAAGATTTTTTTTTTTCTAATGTCCTTTTTAGCCGAACAATTTTTCTCTCTAGCCTTTGATGTCTTGTCAATGTCTGTTAAGCTCCTGCTTGTGCTCAATCATGTGCTCCTCTTCCTCCTGGTTCCCCAGGGAGTAAATGTTGAGGCTCTCCAGTTTCTGCTTGTACATCTTATTATAATGGTCATTATCACCTTGTCATCCTCCTCCTCTACACTGACACCAGTTTGTTTTTGTTTCTTTTAAAACATAATTTGTATTCGGTTTTCTCAGGGAACTGATGTACATTAACAATATTAGCAAAGGACAGTACCAAGTACTTCCATTTCCATAAGGACAGCAATATCCAAAATGAATAAAAGTACGGTGCTCAGTACAATAGTAACTTTCTTTTGTTAGGCTCCCTTTACCCTTATATATTCTAAGCAAGGTATATAGGGTCCTCCAGTGTAGGAAATAAAGGGAAAAAGGAAAAAACAAAAAACAAAACTCAGTAACAGCCCAGCTGCCCCCGACACAAGTGGGGGGGGGGGGGCACAGTTCCAAAAGAAGTATGGCCAAAGGTCAAGGGATCCAGGCCCAGGCCAGAATCTGGGAGAAACCCAGTACCTGGTCCCCCTGCCCAAAGCCCATCCTGCTATTAGATGAGTGGCTGATCCGGCAAAAGCAGCTCATTCTCTACTAAGCCCTAATCTAAAGATGGTCTTTATTCTCTAACCAGTAACCTTGAGTCTGGTATCCTCCCACTCCCAAAGAGAAAAAGTCCGGTCCTCCCATGAAACTAAGGGATCAAATCTGGTCTGTGGGGGTCATTGCAAGAAACCAGCAATTCCACCTGGTCCTAATTTTATCCAGAGTCCCTTGTAATTTGGCTGTCATCATTTCCATTGTGTAAATTTTGTATATTAAATCTTCCCAAAGTTTTAATGAGTGAGGATCTGGTTTAAGCCAATTTCTGGTAATCATCTTCTTTGCTGCAGTCAAAAGAATCTAAGCTATGTATATTTGGTTTGCGTGTCTAAAGTTCCGTGGGAAGTGTATGAGGATAGCCAATTTTGGGGTGAGATGTTGAACTGTCTCCAGTTTGTTGATTTCTTTTCAGAGGAATGGGTTCCAAAATTGCATGCAATACTTCTGGTGGAGTCACAGTAAGGTTCTTTACAGGAGTAAAATTACATCTTTTCTCCCAGTTCACCCCAGCATTCTATTTGCTTTCCCCATCCCTTGGTTACATTGCACTTCTGATTTGAGGTTGTTGGAAATCACCATCCCAAATCCCTGTCCTCTTCAGTTAGAGCAACTGTCATCCCTCCCTGTTCAACCCCGGGGTTTCTGCTGCCTACGTGCATGACCTTACCCTACAGCTCACCTGCCAGATCTTCCTTCAACTAGTAAATACCCTCCTCACAATCTACCTTGCCACTGAGCTTGTCGTCATCCACAAAGAGGCAGATTTTCCCTGTGATGCCCTATCCTATGGCACTGATGAAGATGTTTAAAAGTACTGGCCTGATGACTGACCTCTACAGAACGCCACTAATGACTCCCCCCAAGCATTCCCCACTTACCACAACCATCTGTGTTCTCCCCCTTGGCTAGCTCCCAGCCCACCATGTTGCTCTGCTCCCTCGCCCCCTCTGAGATCCCTTATTTCCTGATGAGCTGCCTGTGTAAAACCCAGTAAACTGCTTTTCTAAAGTCTACATATTGTACTTTAACCTCCTAAATCCCCCCCACCTTTTTGTCTCTCCAGCCTACTCCCCAAGCTTGTTTCCCTGTTGCTGTTCTACTGAAGCTCACTGCAACACTTGGTGCTGCTAACTTCCCTACCAATGTACTATATCAGTACTATTGTGGTGCACATAATGAACACATTGGGGCCCAAAACCAAGCCAGGCTGCATCTGGTTTTGTAGTGGGAAACCAGCACATGATGTGTCACTTTTGTTAGTTTTCAATGCTACCAAAACATCAAGCTAAGTTAACAGGAAGATGTCAGCAGAGGTCCAGTGGACTATCATGTTACAGAAGCATATGCTCACCATTGCAGGGTCATTTTAATAATTTGGAGTTCCAGTGCCGCAGCAGCTAACTATCAGGAGGAACCAGGTTCAATATTGGACTGCCTTCCTGACCATGGAACTGGCAGTGTGGGTTGAACGCACTGCTGGGGCGAGGGGCATTTTCACGGAGGAGGTTGGACATAGGCTACAAGGCACAGGCTGCTGAAGGAGTAATATCAGTGTCTGCAGATGATCACCTACAGTACATCCCGGTCAGAGGAAAGGCCAGACCGAGGTGGTTCCCAAGACTGGGAGAAGGTGAAAAAGTGAAGAAACAGAACTGCCTCACAACAAAAATATTGAGGGATCCCCTTCCCCTTCATACAGAGTGACCCTCCTTTATGGAGTGCTGAGATCAGGAAACTAACTCATCATGGTAGTGTCTGAAAACTGTCCTCATTAGTTGCACTACCCACTACGGACTGACAAGTTATCAGTACGCAAACTCATTTCATGTTCAGTGGCCATGCTAATCCCAGTTAAGGTCCAGACTGTGGTTATTACAACTGACAGGTCCTAAGTTACCTGCAGAACTCTGACATCTGTGATTCCAGCTTCATGGGACAAAATCCGGGCAACTCCTGTGAGAAAACAAGGAAAATTTAGGCAAGATAAAGCCATTTATTTATATAGTCGCATGTGACATCAGACAGCAGGGGCCTAAGATTTTCTGAGGAATGGAGCTTTTAGTCTGCAAAGTGATGTGATCTAGCATCTATGACAGGTACTATATAAATCCAAATTCTGTTTTACAGCAAAAATGTATAAAAACAAAACAATGAGAAGGATACACAAATAACTGGAATATAATTGATGGGTCTTCCTTTTTCCCGAAAGAAAACTGTACCGTAATTTGCCGTAATAAAGGAGTGTTTATTATGGCAAACATGCGCACGGTTTTCCCTCAGTCTGCACTTGCGCCCGCTGCAGCTCTTCCTTCCGGACCACTGACGCCAACCATTTTCTGTTCCACAAGAGACAGAACAGCCACTAGGATTTGGAGGTAAGTCACCACAAATAAAGATTGTGCATTGTTTTCTGAGCCCCTCTGATCATAAATGTATCCTGTAAAATGTGAAATCTACTAAATTTTAATGTAAGCTGAATAAGTTGCCTTTGTATTAACTCTGCATATGGAAATGTACCTGAACCTCGAGCCTAATAGAAAAATTTTTATTACCAAAAAAATAAAAAAAAAAGTCACCACAAATAAAAAAACAAGACCAAAAAAAACGCTCACTTGCGAGTGTGATAAAAACCCCATGTTTAAATAAAAATGGCCGTGGACCACACACTCGAACTAAAGTGGACCGCAGCCGCACAGTAGTCAGGGACGTAATTTCTATTTTTATTTTATATCACTGATGTGGCCAAAAAGGAAGACCTAGCAATTATATGAAATAAAATATGGGGTATTGTGTGTAAACTCGAAGTTCACACACACCCTCGCGGTTAGAAGCTTTTTATAAACTCCTGGAGCTTCACTGTTGGGGTTTATGTAGCATCTAACTCCTTGGGGGTGTGTGTAAACTTCTCGTTACACACCGAGACCCATACTTTATTCTATATTACAGTACAAAGTAAATTAACAGTTTTACAGGAGGTCTGATGAACATGTCCTAAGTATATGGGAATAACGCAGGCAGACATGTTAAGGAAAGGAATTTCGATTTCTATAGGGCCAGTAGGAATCACACCACATCAAATTTTTGTGGTACAACAACCGTGACAGGTAATGCAGTGGTTATCGTAAATACCACAGTATTACCGAAGTAACAATTTTGTACAAAAAAAGTATCTCAAGCTCTTGTATCATAGGGCAGTTATTCCTAAAACACCCCCAAAAT